>OX392496.1:4800000-7200000 GCA_947623365.1 Achlya flavicornis
AAATATTTTAATTAAGAAAGGAATAAGGATATCCAATCCCTTCTGTAGCAGAATAGGTTGGATACCATCAGCTCCACTTGATTTATAAGGTTTGAAGGAGTTTACCGCCCATCTTACCTGCCGTGGTCTAATGATTTGCGCCGCTCTGCGCCAGTCCTCGTTATGAGGCCTTCTGCAGACGGGCATTCCGGCATTTACTAGGCTCATAGCCTGAGCCCCAGGAAAATGGGCAGAAATTAACACCTCCAAGCTTTCCTTCTCGTTAGACGTGAAGGAGCCATCTGTCTTCCTGAGAAGACCTATTTGCCTAGGTTTTTCCTTGGCAAGAATTCTATGAAGCCTAGCTCCTTGAGGCGTGTGTTTGACGTCCTCGCAGAACTTTCTCCAGGAAGCTCTCTTAGCCTTCCTTATTTCCTTATTATACTCTGTTAAGGCTTTCGTGTAGACCTCCCATTCCCGCGTCTTCTTAGCCTTATTAAATAGTCTCCTAGTTTTCTCCCTTAGTTTCCTAAGTTTTGCGCTCCACCAGGGGACTTTAGTTTTTGAAGTCTTTTCTTGTAGCGGACAGCTCTTCTCGAAGGCATTTGTGATGCCTTCAGAGACAATGACCGCCGCCATCTCAAGCTCTTCAGATGTTTTGATTTTCTTCGGACAGTCCTCCAGGTTCCGCCTTAGAATGTCTCTGTAGTCAGTCCAGGCGGTCTTCTTGGGGTTCCGATAAGTGATCGACTCATAGGCTAGCAAGCCTTTGATTTCGAAGCGGATATGTCGATGATCTGACATTGAGGTTTCGCCACTAACATGCCAATCAAAAATGTGAGAGGCCAGTTTGTTTGTGGCGAAGGTAATATCTAAAACTTCTTGTCTGTTGCTTGTGACGAAGGTTGGTTCACATCCTACATTCAGCACTCCAAGACTGTTTTGAATAAGATAGTCATATAGTAACTCACCCCGATTGTTGACGTCGCTGCTGCCCCAGTCAGTGTGGTGAGCGTTCGCGTCGCAACCTACCACTAGCTCTGCGCCATGCTGCCGGGCGTAATCGACGACACGTCTCAACTCCTCAGACGGATCGGATTTATCTCCGGGTAGATAGGCCGAGCACACAATTACTCTGGCCCCATCCCAACCCTTGAGATTAATAAACGCTGCTACCAGGTCGTCAAAACAAAGCTCTGGAACAGGTAAAAAATTAACATGTTTCGAAAACACGATGCAAGCTCTGGGCTTTACGCCACAGGTATTGTAAAGTACCTTGCCAGCAGCGTTGAGTCCCAGAATAGATTGGTTCCGCACCCAGGGTTCTTGAATGAAGGCGAGTTCTGCATGACCCTCAACAAAGCAGCGCTCCACGACCGCGGTTGCAGCTACGGCATGGTGGAGGTTAGCCTGGAGGATCCTCGCCGATTCTCCCTGGGGCGCCATTTATGGTGCAGCGGAAGGCCCGGGCTGCGCTCCGCCCCGTTGCGGACGATGACGTCCACGACCAGGCTGAGCCCTCCCAGGCCTCTTTTTCCCGCCCCGAGAGCCGCTATTCTGCCACGGGAGACTTGAGGGCCGTGTCGCCGGTAGGCGTTTGGGCACCCCGCTCCCACTGGTAGAAGCGACTGGGGCAGCGACCACTCCCGGGGGATTCGTAGGTTGTGGTAACACTACAGCCCCCGAGGATGCTTCCACTGTTTGAATCGTGGATTCAGAGCTGCCCTTGATCCTGAAGAGTACTCTCTTGAAGCCAAAGACAGCCCTGAAATCCATTTCTTTTAGGGCTTCAACGGAGGGTTCGTCCAAGGCCATGGTTACAGTATAACCGGCCTTGTCCTCCTTACTGGCTAGGATACGCCAGTGCTCCGTATAAAGCCCCACATTTTGTACCCTTATTAGGTGGAGGGCATCTTGAATGGTGCTCACCTCCCCCTTGGGTATAAAAGCTATACTAACCGTAGGCTTAGGCAGTTCACTCTCCGGAATTACGGAGAGCTTCGCCTCGGGCCACGGTAGCAGCTTTGGGACCTCCCTTTCGATCCATTGCTGGCTCTCCTGATTTTCACAGGTTACGAGAAGCCAGCCTGGTTTGTGGGAGAGTCCCAAAAATCTCGGCCCGACACCGATTTCGCCCATCTTTATGATGGCGTAGTTAATGGCTTGTCGGACCAAGCGCATCTGATCCTCACTCATGGGACTCTCATTACGGATTCCCACTCGCGAGGCACCAGCAATTTCCCTAAAAGTCGGTTTAATTCCTCCTTCTAGGGAAGTTTTTGGAGCTTTTTTAAGATGCTCCCTGGGGGACTCTTCTTCCGACCGTGTTCTTTTAACCGCCTTAGGATCAACCTTAGGCGAGCCCACGGGAGGAAGTTTATCCTTCGGAATCTCGCTCCACGGCTTTCGGCAGAGTACGAGGGCTTCGTTGACTCCCACGTTCGCCGCCTTAAGCCGTTGGAACCTCTTCCGAGCAGCACCCGACAGTTTTATCCTGTCAGGTTTTGGTACCTCGCCACTAGAGGTCGGCACCGTGATCGGTCTGGAGTCAGTTAAGCCTCCATCCCTCTCACGGCTCGGCCTCACAGTAGCGGAGGTGGATGTCGAGGGCGTTTGGGGTGCTTCGAGCACTCCCACCGACCCTTCAACAGATTTGACCTGGATGGAATCCAGGGCAGAAACAATATCTTTTAGATTTAAGTTATCTTCTTGCATATATATCCCACGAGAAGCTAGGGAACTAAAGGTCACGACTGGCAGAGCCCCGCTTGTCCAGTCGAAGGGCAAAAATACTCCCCGAGTTGCCCCGGTTTCGAGGAGACACCGTTCGCGACTGAGCTACCCCTCAGCCACGCATCCATCGGCACGGTACGATTGACACCTTGGATTGGAGACAGCAGATTTGGCCCTCGGCTAGAGAGATCTGATCCTAAAAACACCGAACACAAGTATCCAATATCTTCAGGACCAAAAGTCGCTAACCGACGCCCGGGGTACACCGGCCCGCAGCCTTCCCATCCGGAGGGAATTAGACATTCCTTCCCGATAGCAAGACTACGTTGGCACACGTGGAGGTACTGTTGTATTGTAGTGTATAAGTAATACTTGTACGTAGTATTTATATACTCTGAATACTGTTGTTTCATTTGACGGGCCAGCTGGCGTCAAGATTCCACCTATCGCGCCGCAGGTTGTGGGTTCGATTCCCACACAGGACATGCATTTGTATGCATTAACATGTCTGTATGTCCTGAGTCTGGGTGTAATTATGTAATATTAAGTATGTATTTACAAACAAAAAGTAGTATATGTATTATATCAGTTATCTGGTTTCCATAGTACAAGCTCTGCTTAGTTTGGGATCAGATGACCGTGTGTGAGGAATGTCCATGGATATTTATTTATTTTATATAGTCAAAATACTTTATATGGACATCATCCAGGTACCTTGGTAGGTAGGTATTATAGTAAGACGTAAATCAGTATCACCATTTCGTTTTCTATTATTCTAGCTTACGTGTAGTTAATTCCCGTGCTTTGCAAAGCCTCTGGGTTCCGTACCCAAGAGACGAACCTTTATTATTATAATCATTGTCGCAGTGGCACAATTTGAAATTTGGAAAAGTTATAAATATTGCTTACCCAATCTTATTGCAATAGAAAAAAAAAAGTAATCATAAAATTGAAAAAGGTATCGAAATTGGGGGGGGGGGTCGAAATTTCCAGGTACTACAAAATAAGAAAAGATGAAAAATACTTTACTTAAAACACCTCTTTTGCATTAAAATTGTTTGGATTACATTCAGTGCCGGAGTTTATAAATAAAACAACGCAATATAGAAAAATAATCATAAAAATATTTATTAAAAGTAATCTTAAGACTACTGTGATTCCACTTTATACAGAATATCGTTTAACATCACATAATTCTCACCATTAATATCTATAAGTTCTAATTCCTGTTCCACAGTTTCTTCTACCACTTCCTCGGACACTGTCTCATCTAATGTGTTATATTCATCTTTCAGTGTCAATTCGTTTTGTACACCTGCCTCTTTACCTTCAAAAACGTCACTTTCTCCATGATCATTATAAACTTCACTTGTTTCTCCAGCATCATGATAAACTTTCCTTGTTTCTTCATTATCTTCATAAACTTTACTTTCTCCATTATTCACAATTACATTTCCGAAATAATCTCTTGTTGCTACTGTTTCATCGACTACCATGTCTTTATCGTTGCTCTCTTCAAAATCTCCTACTTCGTCATTAAAATCCTGTACATTAGTTTCATCAACTCCTGATTTCGCTTTCACTTTTTTTCTATTAAAAATAACAGTTCTTGTTGTGATTATACTGTCTTCGCTTTCTATTTTATGCTCCACAAGCTTAGGTTTTTTACTTATCTTAGGTCTAATCTGCACCTTTCGTTTTTTAGGTATCGCTGATTCAGTATATTGGAAGAATGGATCAGTTATCAAATGATATGTAGGATCGTCCAACTCTTGATACTTTTTATGTAGATAATCATATAGATCTACTTTTATAAGTTTAAGTATTTCGGTTTCAATAAGTGAAACGTCTATTTTCATGTGCGGGTATACGAATACGTTCTTTCTTAGGCGATCTTGTTTAATTTTTTTCATTTTAACATTGTGGATCTTCTTGGAGTGATCTATGAGGAAGTCTCTGTGGGAGAACCGTTGTTCGCAGTAACGACAGACGTACAGCAATGCTGGTGCATGTATCTGTTGAAAGAGGAAAGGTTTTCACGGTATACTTTTTAAGATATCGCACATGGTGGAGTTGTATGGTTGTAACAATGTATTAGATTGTAAAAATGTTACATCCATTGGTGAAAATATAAGAATAAAATAAGGGGTGGTTACTAAAAAAATAAGGTCATTAATAATTAAGGGTTTGATAACAAAAGGGGGATTTTCATAGGAAGGTGAGCATTAGCCACAGGAAAGAAAGCCTCAACCACGTCATTTTTTAAAGCAACCACCTCATTTATGACGCAACTGCCCTAATTTTAATAACAACCATCCTAATTATAAAAGCAACCACCCCCATTTTATTAGCAACCACTCCATTTTATTAGCAACCATCCCCATTTTATTTGCAACCACTCCATTTTAATAGCAACCACCCCCATTTTAATAGCAACCACCCCCATTTTAATAGCAACCACCCCCATTTTTATAGCAACCACCTCGTTTTAATAGCAACCACCACATTTTCATAGCAACCAGACTTATTATCAACCTTACCTTTAATATATGATCCCTGCACACGCTCTTATACCTAAAGGTAGCGTAGCACACGGTACAGTGGTATGGCTTATGCGTGTGAGATTGGATCACATGGTAGATGTAACTGTATACATTAGGCCAGGAAGTAGACGGATCGCAACGATTGCAATCGTATTTATTGAGCAGGTCTCCGTTGTGGGTCTTCATGTGCTTAGTTAGACGACCTTTTGCAACCTGTTGGCATTAAAAAAAATATCATTTTAAAGGCATTTTAAAGGCTCAGTTGTGTATAAGTCGGATACAGAGACTAAGGTCCCGGGTTCTACTATGAGCTTGAGTTTTCGGTAAAGGAACAGATCGTGAGGTTTGGCCTAGGCCAAACTAGTTTCGCCTAAAATCGGGTTTGGCCGATAACATATACATAGATACAAAAATTGTATAGATGAATTACTTACGATCGCTCCACATATCTGGCACAGTTTCATGCTATTGGATAAGCTGTAGGTAAGGTGGGGGTGGACTTTCTTGTGGTGTCTGATTCGTTCCAGCTCACTGATCAATGTAATGTCACACTGAAAAATTAAAACATATATATTATTATGAGAGATCCGTGCACTACAATGGATCCAGGGGAGGGCTAAGGTGCTTGGTGCGGTTGTGTTGGGGTGCTTGGTGCAGTTGTGATGGGGTGCTTGGTGCGGTTGTGTTGGGGTGCTTGGTGCGGTTGTGTTGGGGTGCTTGGTGCAGTTGTGTTGGGATGCTTAGTGCAGTTCTGATGGGATGCTTGGTGCGGTTGTGATGGGGTGCTTGGTGCAGTTGTGATGGGGTGCTTGGGGCGATTGTGTTGAGGTGCTTGGTGCAGTTGTGATGGGGTGCTTGGTGCGGTTGTGTTGGGGTGTTTGGTGCGGTTGTATTGGGTGTTTGGTGCGGTTGTGTTGAGGTGCTTGGTAAGTTTGTATTGGGGTGCTTGGTGCGGTTGTGTTTCAATTATTTGCTTCCCCAAACTGCACTTTGAGCGTAAAACGCTCTCTACATCTCTTAGATTTGTATAACAATTAAAAACAAAAGTTTTTTTTTTTTTTTTTTTTTTTATTATGTGTGGGCCTGTGTTTGACCACAATCTCACCATGGTAAGTGATGATGTGGCCGAAGGTGGTAAGCTCACAAAGCCTAGAAGGGTGGTAGCCAGCCAGATGGGTACTACAAAGTACCCTACCACCGTGCTATGGTTTCCTCACGATGTTTTCCTTTACCGAAAGCTCAAGCTCATTGTAGGATTCGAACCCGGGACCTTCGTCTCGGTATCCGACGTCACTACCACTGAGCTATCATCGCCTTAAAGTACTCACATGATCGCAACTCCTAGGGTATCCCAAATCTATAGCACGTTGGCAGCTATGATTTCTGCATTCATCTACACTGTCGAATAACCTTCTGCACGGTCGGCAGGCATTGCTGCAAACAAAAATATTATAAGTAAGTTGATAAGGCACTTATGAATGGTACAATTGTATCTTGATTCTAATAGATGAATTTACCACGGGTTCGGAAAACACTTAAACTGAAAAGACTCCGGCAAGAAACTCAGCATGTCATTTTTTTTTAACCTCGACTATGTGTACTAGTGACTACGATCAATGCAAATTGGTCTGTGCCTGTGTTTGACCACAATCTCACCATGGTTAGTGATGATGTGGCCGAAGGTGGTGCACACACAAAGCCTAGAAGGAACTGGCTCTCAAGTGCAGCTGTCGGAACACACCGATAGGTTGTATGTTGGTTTTGTTTTTGTTTTATGTTTATTCGTTTTGATGATTGTGTATCTTATTTTGTAAAATAAAAAGTATGTATGTATACCTACTAATGTTTTGGAAAAAATAGCCAATATATAGTCAGATTGTTAAAAAAAAAAAGAAAATATTAAAAAAATGTAACCTTGCTGAGTTTCTTGCCTGTTCTTCTCATTTGAAGGCCGACTTACGAACTGGCGGTAACTTCAGTAGCTTTGACCTTCAAAGGTGCCCTTCTAGGGCCTAAATTGAATAAATGGCTTTGAGGTGATTTGAAACAGATTTTCAACTTGCGGGGTGATAACCAGCCAGGTGGGTACTACAAAGTCCCTACCAACGTGCTATGGTTTCCTCACGATGTTTTCCTTCACCGAAAGCTCAAGCGTATTCGAAACGGAGATCTTCGTCTCGGCATTAGACGCACTACCACTGAGCATCCATCGCCTTAGATCATAATAATAGATATCATCATAGATAATAGTCTGTCTCTCTAATTGTTAAATATTCTATATAAATGATATTTAGTCTAAACTTGTCTATGTTCACAGTGATAACAAATTGAGTTTTTAGTTATTTTAGTTTCCCTTCAGTATATTTTTTTTCTAAAGCAGACTAATCTTTGCTTGCGGTGGAGTCGTGTGACGGGTCGCTCACTTCCGTCCAATATGGCGAGGAGGGCGATGGCTGCCACACGCGTCATATGCGTGGACAGGTGCTGCTTGTGGGGGCTGCTCTGCGCCGAGTTTGCTATTTATTTACTTATTAAATATCGATTCAGTCTACTTTGTATACTTGGCACGCAATTGTTGTCAGTGCGATTAGAATGTAACTATTATGTAATGAATCTAAGCTTGTTTTGAAAAGAGTAATTGCTGAGTTTATTGCCGGCTCTTCTCAGCAAATGCAACCTTCCGAACCGGTATTAGATTATTAGAGTCAGACTTTTCATAAGTGCCTGTGAAGGTCTATTTGAATAAATGATTTTGAATTTTTGAAAAGTAGCCAAATTTTCAGACGCTATTATACTCCTAAAGATGAAAAAAATAACTCTGAAATCTAGAAAAAAATACTTTCCTCTTACATTTAGATCGTACAGTTATCTTTAGAATGAAAAGATTAAAAAAACATGTTTTCAGAGTTTTTCCTACAGTACAAGTTGTTCATAATTATGACTAAAATAATCTCTCAAATATTATTATTAAATCTAGATTATTACAAATACGATACTTACTCAAACTGCTCCACCTCGGGATGATTGGCGCGTACGGCGTGTTTCTGATACGCTCTCCTCGTATAGAACTGGTAGTTGCAGGTGTTGCACGCGTGCTCAGGGCTACCTAATTTAGGGTCCATTGGACTCTAAAACAAAGGATCATCAAAATATTATACAACTAGATATATATACAAACAGGGAGATAGGTCAATTAGTGGAGAAGGATAAAGGGTAGTCTTTTCCGTCATCATGAAGCCATCGTGCACAGCTAACTCTACTAATATTGTAAACTAGCTGTCCCGCGCGGGTTCACTCGCGTTTCGGAATAAAAAGTAGCCTATGTCCTTCTTCATACCATAGGCCATCTGCATGCTAAAGTTCATTTTAATCCGTCCAGTGGTTAAGCCGTGCGAACAAACAGACTGATAGTCTCGCGGCGTGCGAAGTATGACGTCACAGCGGGACGCGGACGGTACATCCTCGGGGGCGCTTGTGAGATTCTTGCACTAAAATCGCTGTATCCTCGTCATTTTTGATCCGAATCTAATATTTTTTCACAGTATTTATAGGTTCTCATACCGCTACAAATCTGCATACTCAACAAAAAACGCGACGGTTCAGTTGGCGTGGTTGGTCAAGATTCCACATATGACACCGCAGGTCTTGGGTTCGATTCCCAAACAGGACATGCATTTGTGTGCATGAACATGTCTGTATTTCCGCTGGGTGTAATTAAATATATTAAGTATGTATTTATTAACAAAAAGTAGTATACGTATTATATCAGTTATCTGGTTTCCATAGTACAAGCTCTGCTTAGTTTGGGATCAGACGACCGTGTGTGAGGAATGTCCCAGGATATTTATTATTTATTTTTTAAGGGTTTTTTTTTGAGGAATTAATCCCCAAAAAGTGTAATACAATAAAAACTAACAATATACTTGTGCATCGTAATCTGGTGCTTGTAGAGGGCGCTGAGAGCGGTGTACGAGTGACCACACAAGTTGCACTCGTACAAGTACACCTGACTGTAGTGACAGTACAAGTTGTGACTCGTTAGGTGTACTTCGGAACGTCTGGAAACAAACTAAATTATTAACGGGCAAGTTGGCGTGGAAAAGAGATATCACAATCCTTATGAAGAGCCTGCGAGAGAGAAAGAGACGCATACTGACGGGCCAGCTGGCGCGGTTGGTTAAGACTCTCGGGGGTTAAGATTTTTACAACCGATGACCATTCGTGGGCCCTGATTGGATGAAATTCATTAATGGTGTTCATTACGATTACCACCAAAGTTACGCGGTAGAGCCCCTGGTTAAGATTCCACATATCGCGCCGCTGGTCGTGGGTTCGACTTCCTTATTTTGAGAACCTTATTGCATTACAATAATCATTTGTATAATCTATTGTTATATGTACAAGCAATAAGGTTTATTTTCATATAACTCTGACAACTGGCATAGAAATCAAGCTATATTTTATGTACTACATAGAATTAGAATATTATAGAGCGAATATAGCGTTAACGTACGTGCGAAGCGTGAACAGTTTCCATATAGATGCATCCACAGATATATCGCACACTAGTGGATTTACAGACAGACAATATAACGATATGGATTCCTTGTCATTTATTCTCGGTAAAAGTATCGATAAAAACGAGAAATTGGCGTACATAATATGTAGTCGTTCAAACTGTGACCGCACACTTCGTTTCAAGCACAAACATAAATCTAAATAGATAACGCAAGTCCCTCCATCCGTATGAAAACCAAGAGTGTCACTTTTTTTGTTCGTACCATAATGTCACAAGATTGATTTAGTTAGGCTGCCATTAGATTTTTAACGTGAAAATGAAGCGATCCTATTAGTCAGTTAAACACGTCCCTCGCTAAACATGTCTGGTGGACATGCAGCTGCATGCGAGTTCCCTATCCGTAAGAAACAATTTCAAAAGAACATTGTGAACCATTTCTGCACAGATTTTGACACGCGCAGTACATACACTCGCGGCATCTATTTAGATGTATATCTGTGGTTTCAAGGCATTTTTCACGTACCCGTGCTTAAGGCACGTAATATACAAGTCACTCTATGGTTAACTCTAATTGATTGATTGATTGACGAACCGGTATTAGAGTATTAGAGTCAGACTTTTCATAAGTGCCTGCGAAGGTCTATTTGAATAAATGATTTTGAATTTTGAATTTTGATTAGTAACATACAATATTTTAACTTACAATTCTTTTTCATTACACAATTTACATTTGACATCACCACGGTTTTTGCAAAATCCATTGCTAATATGATGTTGTGCTTTCAATCTGAAATAATTAAACAATTCAGATTTATGAAAATATACTTATCAATTAAATGCTAAGAAGGTACAGTAGTACCCAACTAATATGGCGCGTCGTGAATCTCCGTTCGCACAGAAAAGAAAGTAAGGCCCGAAGATTAACGAAAGAATGCTTAAACTTACAATTAACCTTAGATCACTACTATAAGGTTCATAATACAGTGCAGCTGAAGTCGTCGGCAGCTGCCGACCAATAGCGTTTCCCGCGCTTTGAAAATGTATCTTCTGCGCAGGTACATCGGTAAGCCATATCAGTTGGGTACTACTGTAGCCGTGGACGTAGAACACACATAAGGAGGCAAAGTCTAATCCTAACTAATATTATAAATGCGAAAGTGAGTTTGTTTATTTGTTACGCCTTCACGCCTCAACTACTCAACGGATCATCATGAAATTTGGCATGCAGATAGCCTATGGTATGGAGAATAGTCTGTTCTTCTCAGTTGAAGGCCAATATAGAGATTACATTACCAGCAACATGTTAATATACATGAAATATTTTACAAACCCCGCAAAACATAACAACAACATAATGGTTTTGGTCGCAAATAGTCGCGATTCGCCGGCTTGCCATAGAAATTCGCATTTTTATCCCGGGGTTCTAAAAATATTTTAAATGGCTCAAGTTGTTCCTTAGGCACCAAGGATCAATAATAACGTCATTCCAACGTCTCTAAAAATCTTTATTTTTTTGTACAAATCTCGCCATGATCCTTTAGTCGCCATCTATCGCGTCTACGTCTAAATACCCGCAAATGAAGACGGCAAACACTAATTTGACAGCTTTAAATATGTTCTATCCTTTTTCAATAATGTTTGTAAGAAAGAGATAAGTGATGTGACTAAAATTATAGATTTACAAATCGACACTACTGATACTCTATACCTGAGGTTCCCAAACTTTTTTTGACCCCCTGCTGTAACATTTTATTCCTAAAACTCGTTAAAAATGTGACTATTAAATCTTAGCCTGGGGGTCCACGTGGACTACTTTGGGAATCACTCCATATGAATTTATAAAATGTATTGGTTTGTTGCCACTGGGTGTAAACGACTTACCTACTAGTAAAGAGCTCCGAACAATGTTTACATATGTAATGGTAGAAATGGAAGGTCATCAAATGATTTTGTAAACTGTTTTTTGATTTACAAAATTTGAGACATATATCGCAGTAGTAACGGTGCGGCTGTAAAGGAAAATCAACATTAATAAGTGAGTAATTAAGGGTGTTTTTCTATGTACAGGCTTGTTTGACCACCATCACGGGTTTCCGTATGTATTTTAGAATGTCAATCAAAGTATGTCCCAGGATATTTATTATTATAAAGCAATATGTTTTTAGTACAAATAAAAACAATTGAATTTGTTACCTGTACCTTTGACATAACGTTTATTTTCGATTATCAAAATCAAAAAGTCATTTATCCAGTTTAGGCCCTGGTAAGGCACTTATGAACGTTAAATTGGTACATACAGTTGAATTTACCACCGGTTCGGAATACAATTAAACTGAGAAGACTCCGGATTATCACAATCTAGTCCTGAGACCAGACTTATGTTCGACTGACTCGCTCACTTTATTTCTTTCTAATTAAGAACATAAGAAAAGGATTATTTTTGTCCAGCTTGCTTTCAACGGGAATAAGTTCTAGTTACAAAAAATTACTTTCACATAGTTAAATGGTGGCCATTGTACTAAAACTTTTCACGGGCTTTTTGAGACAACTTATATTTCATTGGTGCACATGTGAAGCGCTCGTGGTGTAGCATGATTAGCCGTTCTTAATCGTTCGGCAAAGTTAAGCTACGTCGTGGCTCGTCGTGGTCGTGGTCGTGGTCGGTACCTGGATGGGTGACCGTTTAGTGGTATTTCATATCGAGCGTTTCCGTGCTTCGGAAGGCACGTAAAGCCGTTGGTCCCGGTTATCACCTAATTGTGATAGTCGTTAAGCTAGTTGGATGCCTTCTAGGCGGCTTGAAAAATTCCAACAGTAGGTTGACCACTAGCCTACCTCCACCAATCCGCAGTGGGCACGCGTGGTGGAGTATCTGCCCATTCCCTTTCACCCTCATTTGTGAAAGGCGGCCTGTGCTCAGCAGTGGGACATTATAGGCTGATGATGATGAATGATGATGATGATGGTGCACATGGCTAAGCTCATGTTTAAAGAAAGAAGAAAGAAAGAAAAAAGAAAGAAAAAAATTTAATTTTTGCGCGCCATTCGACGCAGACATAATTAAAATCAAAAACAAAAACATACACTAAAAATACACACTCTTAACTATAAACTATATTATATTGCCATTTTGGCTACTTTTTTAGTTTGACCACAATCTCATGGTAAGTGATGATGTGGCCGAAGGTGATGCACACACAAAGTCTAGAAGGAACTGGCTCTCAAGTGCAGCTGTCGGAACACACCGATAGGTGCTTGGCGACAGATTTTCAACTTGAGGGTGGTAGCCAGCCAGGCGGGTACTACAAAGTACCCTGCCACCGTGCTATGGTTTCCTCACGATGTTTTCATTGTAGGATCCATTTTCAATAATGATTGTAAGAAAGAGATGAGACGTAACTAAATCAGCCTCACTGTACTTTGTCTTTTTTGCCAACTGTTTAATGAGATCAACTTACCCATTCATGATCAGACATATGTTCGGAGAAGTCATGTCGATGTTCGAAAAACATGTTACATTTGGAACACGCCAACTTGTTGTTCGCTGACGCATACATCTGTCGTGGCGATAGTCTTTTGAACTTGAAGTGGTCGTTTAGCGAAGTTATCTGTAAATGACGGCTCTGCACAACTTCTGGATGTTGGTCTTCGTTATGCTTGATCACGTCTATTCTGAGAATACAATAAAAACAAGGCTAAAAATGAAATGATACAAGATTTTTATGGTGACTGTACTTTTAAACAGACACACATAAATACACAAACACTAAATATATTATATTTTATGTTTTTAACCGACTTCAAAAAAAAGAAGGAGGTTCTCAATTCGGTTGTATTTTTTTTTGTTTTTTTTATGTTTGTTACCTCATAACTCCCGTCATTTATTAACCGATTTGGAAAAATATTTTTTTTTTATTTATATTTCAAGTCTTTAAGTATATCTTATCTTTTTTTTAATAATTTATTCTAAAACACGGAACTAAATTTAAAATTAAAATTGTAACACCTTTTACTACTGTATTGTTATGTACTAGATATAGAAGACCGGGGCCTCCTAGCACAGGTATTTATTATACTTAAACCGAGACCCCAATGAACTATATTTTTAGTGTAGATGATAAGTTACCGAAATAAATATATTTCTATTTTCTATTTATTTTCAAAAAAACGAGGATGTTCTCAATTCGGTTGTTCTTTTTTATGTTTGTTACCTCATAACTCCGTCATTTATTAACCGATTTGGAAAAATCTTTTTTTGTCTGGAAGGGTACACTTCCCGTTTGGTCCCATTGTCATCAGATCAGAATTTGATTACTTCTTAGTGTACTTTGAAGTCGGTTTAAGTTTTTTGTAAAACAGTCCAATTATTGTTGTCTGTACTTGCATTGTCATCCAATATACTGATGTATACCAAATTTCAGCTGAATCGGACACGAGGAAGTGGGTCCAATTTAACTTGCAAGATTCAATTACAGACAATCAAATTCTGCAACTAGTCAGTGATTTTGCACTGATTTTGAAAAGTAAGGACCAATCCCTGCAACGTGTTTTTGACTTGGCCAATCAGAGCGCATTATCGGCGGTGGGAAATTGGCGGATTATAAAAATATATAATTTCGGTTAACTAAAGCTTGCACGATCAGCACATTTCACTTGTGTAGTGTGTGTGAATAAGCGCGCGGCGTCACGTCGCACTGCATGCGCAACATGACAACTCTCTCCGTCTCTCTCGGGCAAGGTCAAGCTTATGAGTATGAAGGAGACAGTTATTGTTTTGCTTTTGCTGCTGCTCATAAATATAGTGGTATTTTTTTGCATTCGTCCATTAGAATTGACTTTTTTTTTTTTTATACAACTAAGTCGGTAAACAAGCATACGGCCCGCCTGATGGTAAGCGGTTACCGTAGCCATATGGACGCTTGCAACACAAAAAGCATTGCTCAGGCGTTACCGACCTTTCCCCCACCCCTATGAGCTCTGGCGACCTTACTCACGCGCAGGAACACAACTCTACACAACATAAAGTTATTTGGCTGCGGTATTCTGTAAGGTGGAGGTACTTCCCCAGTCGAGCTGCTCTTTGAGCGAATAAACGCTATGCTCTACCTCTCTGACTGACTGATTAGAAGCAATAATGTGATAAAACATACTGTATCGTGAAATTGCATATGTGTGAGTACTGTGAACGTGTCAGCTTTATTTAAACGACACATGGATAATGAATGTAAGCTTGTAATTCTTTAACTGACCCACTCTATCACTAGATAAAAATAATCCATATTGCCTGACTTTACCAATTTCATCCATCATTTTTTTAAAGTTTTCTAATAATCTGGAGCAGGTAATTACGGAAAAAAAATAAAGTTGCTTAGAAAATATAAGAAAACTAAAAAAAAATCTAGGGTATGACACCACGCAAACGAAGTCACAGCGGGCAGCTAGATAGAATTGCTCTTCTTTTTTTTCTTACAAATAAAAATTTACGACACAAAAGAGTTACAGGCAATACTTACAGTGTATACATGATCACACAACATATTTTGCACGTAAATTCATACGCGTGGTTCTCAGCTTTGTGTATATCTAACTGTTGTTTTGTGGGGAACATATTCTTGCACACGTCACAAATCTGGTCACCACGTTTCTGAAATAAACCATATTCTCGTCACATTTGGTTTTGGTGGGTTCATCGGGTTCTTCAAAAAGGGTGTGAAGATATTTCTGCAGGGTTTGCAACGCGCGAGTGATACAGGTCGGTTGACTAAATCTGGCACGTGTTTTATTACATTATTGCTTCTAATCGTTCAATTCTAACTGACGAATACAAAAAAGGACCACTCTATAGTTATGAGCATACATATTTTCTATAGTGGCCACCTCTACCAACCTCTCGGTCATAAAAGACGGCACACTATACCTGGCAACCCCTTACGAAGCGTCAGAGACCCTCTGCGGTAGGTCACGCCGCCAGAGTACTCGCCCCTGGTACTCTTGAGAAAATGTGAGTCACACCGTGATCGCTCACTACCATTTGTACAGAATGGTACCGGAGCAGTTAAAAGTCGCTCACTACGCGCACCCCACTAGCTGCGTCTGTGCCAGTACTTGTATATATATATATATATAAATTATTATATTTATGAGCAGTAGCAAAAGCAAAACAATAACTGTCTCCTTCATACTCATAAGCTTGACCGCGCGCGAGAGACGGACAGACTTGTCATGATGCACGCCGCACGCTCATTGCGTGTAAATGTGTTGAACGTGCCAGCTTTAGTCAACCGACCTGTACACATGGTTTGCAAGCGTTCGTAAGTTACGGTAATCGCTTGTCTGCATATGCTTGTTTGCGTACTTATTGGTAATATTTTATTTTGACCGCAATCTCACGATGGCAAGTGAAGATGCGGCCGAAGGTGGTGCACACAGAAAGCCTAGAATTAACGGGCTCTAAAGTGCAGCTGTCGGAACATATTGATGTGTTTGGCAACCGAATTTCCGAACTAAATATGAGCCAAAAAGCGAAGAATTCTCGAGAATGCGCGAGGATTCACCGGAAGACGCGCGACCTCTTTATATGGCTCGTGTTTAGTTTCTATGTTATTCAATTGACATAATTTATAAAAAAAAAAAAAAAAAGTTTTTATTGTTTTTTTACCATTGTGGCTAAATATTTCAGTGATTCGCGACCGTAGTAGTTTTATTGGCATATTATGTTTATGTTTTTTTTTTGTATAATATGAGCCATATTTGCACATTCCTCTAAGAACTGTATAACTATACTACTGAATGCAAGCAAACAAATAGTTCATATCAGTATCAATTCCACAATATGCCAAATGAACCACTAATGGTCACTATTCAATTAAATATTTAGCCACATTGTTCTACGAAGGTAAAAAACAATAAAAACTTTAAAAAATAACAAATTTCCCGCCTCACACTGATACATCCACCGTAAGAGTAAACAAGAAACTTTTTTTTGGTTTTTATTTCTAACCTCACTGAAATGGTGAAAGAAATTGGCAAATACTACACTCCACCACGCATTCCCACAGGAGGGTAATCAAGATATACTTACAGACTTATGATGCTCCACATGTCTCATCAACATTTCAATATCTTTAAACACAATGAGGCACAGCGCACACTTGAATTTGGCCATCACAAACGGTGGCATTTTAGACCTTATGACCTGCATACTCTTCTGATCTATCTCTGATAGTACTGTTATATTTGTATTGCACAGCGCTTCGCATTTCTTGTATATCTATTGAGAGAAATGGGTTTAGAAAGTAGTTAGAATTCGCTCATAGAGCAGCGCGGCTGGGGAAGTACCTCCACCTTACAGAATACCGCAGCCAAATAACTTTGTTATGTTCCTGCGCATACGCAAGGTCGACAGAGTGTCGCCTTTCATGGGTGCTGCAGCCCAAGGACACCCACAGAGTCGGCACTTATACCTACGAACTCACGGTTAACGACATATCGCATTTATTTACTCTTGCGTCGATAATTTGTTTGGCCCTAGCGTTTGTCGACTTATTATCAGGGTACAGTAGTAGCCAACTGATAAGGCACGTCGTGAATCTTCGTTCGCACAGAAAAGAAAGTATGGCCCGAAGATTAACGAAAGAATGCTTAAAACTCACAATCAACCTTAGATCACTACTATAAGGTTCATAATACAGTGCAGCTGTTAGTTCCGTCTCACTCGCAAGTGACGCCCTCCGCACACATGGCGGCAGCTGCCGACCGAGCATTCCCCGCGCTTTGAAATTGTATCTTCTGCGCCATCAGGTACATCAGGAAGCCATATCAGTTGGGTACTACTGTAGCGATAATATTAAAAAATAAAACACTCACCCGCATTTCAAATGCTTGATCTATAGGAGGTTTTTTATGTTTATTCTTCTTAACTTTTTTCTCAACTTTCATCTCTTCTATCGCAGTCAATCTCTCAGTCTCACTCTCTGAACTGCTTTCTTCTTTCAAATCCTTAAACACATCTTCTAAATCTATGTTTTCTGGTATATTGTCATTTTCATCTTCTATATTATCTATGGTATCTTCAACAGGTTCAATCTCTTCCTCCTCAATATTTTGAGTGATTTCTGGTATCACTTCAACATTATGGCAAACTAAATTGTCTATGACAGGTGTGTATTCAACCATAGAGTATTGTTCCTCTTCTGTGTTGTCTATGTTGATTATTGTATTGTTTTTTAGATTCCAATAGGTGGATGATGAGGTCAAGTGTGTTTTTTCACGATTTATTGTTAGTATATCTTTGAGTGTCACCTGGAATTAAAAATAAAATATTTGTTTACAATCATCACACCTTTGTCGAATCTCAAAATCTGTAATGTTTTCTAAATTCTAGTATGTATATCCATTTCTTAATTTCCTCTAAACTTCTCATTGCTAAGTGCATGGTATTGTTACAATCCTTGCACGGTATTGTTAACAAAAAGATATAATTTTTTTTCTTTTAATTTGAAAATTTACACTCTTTAATCTTCTTCCCCTGTACTGTTATAGTTTGTTTCCTTGCATATGGAAATACACCTTTCAATGGCCTTTTTTTCGGATGAACATACATATGCCTCTGATACTGTCTGTCGCAAGAAACCAGCTTCCCTACTAGGAATCCATGGGAAGTCCATGGGAGTTTCAACAGTATTCTAAGATAGCAAATAACAATATTAAAAAAAAAAAAAAATGGGTCAACAAACACATTATACTTTCCCCCTTATTCATAATTAGGTTATCAAATGTTGATTAGTTAAAATTCTGAAGTCTTTATCTGGCATGTTACATTTTGTGATTGAAAGAGTGAGACGGAGGACACTATTACACTGATTTAGTTAAAAAGCGATTATGAATAAGGGGGTTTATATATAGGACAGAGAAAAAATGAATTAATAAATGTGTAACCAGCACCATTACTAGGTTACTTAAATATAATATGTTATAATAGCAGTGGTTGCTTAAAATATACCGCTGTGACAGAAGACAGATGGACAGTCAGATGGAGTGGCACCATAAGGGTTCCTTTTATACCCTTTTGGTTTAAAAATAACCGTCAAAACACAAATAAAAATCCATACCTCATTCCTGATGATCATAATTTCCCTCATAACAAAAAAAGCTCTTCTTGACCGTCTTCTAAACGCCCAGGCCTTTTTGATATGGACACAGCACTCAAGACAGAAATACGTTGGATAGCCATCTCCGTCTTTCATCTGGAAAACAAAATATATCTAACTAGATCATCACCATAATCAACTACTCTCCAAGGGAGGTGTTAGCTTCATGTGCTCTGACTGCTCTACAGCGGTGGTGAGAGCTCTGAAGAAGCACTAAGGGCCCATGCCTACCAAAGTAATTAACATAAATATAAAAGTCTATCATAGAAAGCCTAGTGTCATCATCAGCCTATATCCCAATGCTGAGCACAGGCCTCCTTTCACAAATGAGGGTGGAAGGGAACAGGCAGTTACTCCACCACATGTGTCCACTGCAATGGGTGAAGGTAGGCTAGTGGTCAACTTACTGTTGGAGTTTTCAAGTCGCCTAGCTATCTTAAAGACAAATCACAATTAAGTGACCAACAACTATACATGCCGTCCAAAGCACAGAAAACACTCGAGTTGAAATACCATTAGGTGGTCACCCACATAAGTGGGTGGCTTTATTTTTGGCATCCCTGTGAAAGGTATTTTTTACTTTTAAGAGTTATCTCAGCAATTACTCTTTTCAAACATACTTAAAATAGTCTAATATAGTTATCGGAACATGCCGCTGACCAACTTGATACTTGACCTCTTCATTATGTACTTACTTCAAGTCCCGTCAATGCCTGGTAGCCCATTTTCAACATGTTATTAAGGGGCTCCAGTTTGCCCTCCTTATCAGTGACGAGACATCCGCGACACACCCTTAGATCCCACATTGTGTGTTTAGAATCTGTGAAAAAGATTGAAACTAATTCAAACCTTACTGTAAGATAGAGTGTATTGTTAGGACAGCCTTTGGAAAAAACTCAACAAAAGCAAAGCTCATATTAAAATGTAGTCTTTTACCTGTACAGTAATGAGATGGTTGATAAAACGGATAAATAAAAATATATGTGTACATAAAGGTTATATAAAATCTTAGATCTATGGTGCACATATTGTACATAAAACAATATTGTGAACAGGGCAAGCACCTTATGATTATTATATTTATCTTAGATATTCCACTAACCAAGGCTTTGCCAATAAATGTTCCGTATCCTAGATATGTTAGACAAAGAATAAAAGAAAAGAAACTATACATTTCATTCACTAAACTTTGTTTTTTAAGCCAAAAGCCAACAAACTATGCCAACAAAGTTCCAAAACTTATAAAATGCATATTTATGATGTTTTATTAATCCGAAATGATGAAACGAAAGATGTACCCTTGACTTGATGTACATATAGAAAACAAACTTAACATGTAAGCCACACTACACAATTTAAATTATATGTTAGTAAAAAGTCTGTAAACGAAATGTAAACAATTTGAAAAATTTGAAATGAGCGTGAAGGAAGGAAATACAGAAAAATAATATATGAGGAGAGGGAGGATGCACCCACCTTCGAACAAAATAATGAACGGAAAATGGCGGACAGGACAGACATGGCGGCTTATGATTTCGGCCCACCCAGTGCTGTCAACACTTTAATGCAGAAAGATAGATATTATTATCATGGAGAAGGGCATCGGCTATTTTTTATTCCGGGAACGCGGGTAAAACCGCAAGGAAAACTAGTAGGCTATTTAATTGTTTTTTTTTTATATACCTAATGTCATTTTTCTTAATAAATATACTACGATCATATTAGATTTTTCTTGTCGATTGAGGTTGAATTCCGAATTGAAGCTGTAATCGATTTTAGCGACGGGACTTTTTTGGCGGGAACTTGCAGAGTGACGTTGCGTTTTCATTTTTATTTTCATATATACGTAAATTTTGAGTTTTATTGCATATTATTGGTGGTATTTTATCCAATAAAGATCAATCCATGTCTGTTGCACATGGATTGATCTTGAATCATGGAGTGAAATGAAATGAATTATGTGCATCGTGACTTTACAAGTTGTCTCAAAAAGTCTGTGAAAAGCTTTACAATTACCACCATTTTACTAAAACATGACTGGACGGTGACTGATAATGCGGACTATATGAAAGCTAATGTGCGGACTATAAATGAAAGTGAAAGTCAGTTTTACAGGTATTATGAACAAACTCAATGGTAAGAAAACTCCTCATTAGGGTTTCACCAAGGAATTTTTATACTACGTAACGTTACGTAGCATATTTAATATCCTTTAGTTCCACAGCTCTCATCAACATATATCTTTTGCCTCCACAAACTTGTTTGCCCTCAGTGACCCTGAGACGACTAAAAATGTGTACCCGCTATAGGGACAAAAAATACGCTTAGTCCTGTTCACATATGCACATTTGCACGTACATACACGTATCTCGCTTTCGTAATTATTATTATACTAGCTGTCCCCCGCGGTTGGAACGCCCTTGGAACATCCTTTCGCTTCGAACGTGGCACGTCGTTCTGTGCGTAGTCCGTTTTTATTTGCCTGGTTTTTTCCGCTATGTCGCTGTGCAATTCCAATCAGGAGTCTTCTTTCCAGATCACGTCGGGGTCACCATAAATTGTCTATTTAAATATGGAACGGGGAAAAGTCAAAATGCGTGTGCTCGCTATGTTCAATCAATTTTGGTATAAATATCTTTATTATTCGCCCAATAGATGGCGTTACTTATAACAATACTTCTAGCTGTCCCCCACGGTTTCACCTGCGTTCCCGGGATAAAAAGCCCATGTCCTTCTCCATACCTATCCTATTCCGTTGAGTAGTTGAAGCGTGAAGGCGTAACAAACGTGCAAACGAACACACTCACTTTCGCTTTCAAGAATTATCTTCTTATTTTTTTTAAGTTTGGCAACCAAGCCCAAATTAGGGCTTATTTCTGCCAGTGTCGAGTTATGTTATAGTTTCCAGCTGTGGTTTCCAGTCACAATAAATCACTCACTTCACGACTTTTTGGCGGGAACTTGCAGAGTGACGTTGCGTTTTAATTTTATTTTCATAATTTGTGTATTTTGATATTATAATTTCCAGTCATAATAAATCACTATCACACATAGTCCTCAGTCAGTCACCGTCCTTAAAAGTCATGTTTTACTACAATGGTGGTAACTGTACTAAAACTCTTCACTGACTTTTTGAGACAACTTGAAAAGTCACGATAGGTACACATAATTCATTTCATTTCACTTCACTGGTGCACATGGATGATCTTTATTGGGTAAAATACCACCAAAAATACACAATGCTGCCATAAGGTTCGTGTAGGCCTTAGACGCTCCGTCTTGCGCAGTTCGAAACTGTACCTACACATTTATCCACCTCATGAAGATAAAAGATGTTGTTTTTTTATTTAAACTCCTCGTTGAGCTCGTTTAAAGTACATTATAAGTATGATTTTTCAGTGTTACACACATTTAACTTTTGTTAGCGCGTTAGGTCGGCTCTCCAACATTCAATGTAAAAAAAACCTTATCTCAATGATCCTAAAGTATATTTTTAAACGAGTATTAAAATATGCTCTCTCTCCGAACCCTATATTTTGCGACCATTTCCAGGGCTACAGCTGGATATAAGCACATTTGAAGGCGATGTAGCCTACCAGTGGTAGTGATGTCGGATACCGAGACGAAGGTCCCGGGTTCGAATCCTACAGTGAGCTTGAGCTTGTGGTGAAGGAAAACATCGTGAGGAAACCATAGCACGGTGGTAAACTTTGTAGTATCCATCTGGCTGGCTACCACCCTCACGTTTAAAATCTGTCGCCAAGCACCTATCGGTGTGTTCCGACAGCTGCACTTCCAGTTCCTTCTAGGCTTTGTGTGCACATCACTTACCATGGCGAGACTGTGGTCAAATACAAGCATATACACAATAAAAAAAAACTAAACAAAAATTGTCATGAGACAGTCAAAAGACTTGATTTTGCTTGTTGGGTTTATAAATAAAACAACGCAATATTGAAATATAATCACATACATACATTCTGCATTTATTATAAATCTTCTACTGCAATTCCACTTTATAAAGATTACCTCTTAATATCACATACTTTTCACCGTCAATGTCTATGAGTTCTAATTTCTGTCTCACAGTTTCTTCTACCACTTCCTCTGATTCTGTTTCATGTAATTCATCATTTAATATCAATTCGTCTTCTATACCATCCACTTTACTTTCAAAATCATCACTGTCTTCTCTATTATCATAATAAACTTCACTTATTTCTCCATTATCATCATCAATTTCGATTTCTTCTCCATTATACTCATATACTTCTCTTCCATCTATGTTATTTACAATAAAATCACTTGTTGCTTCTGTTTCATAGACTAACATGTCTTTACCTTCTCTCTCTTGAAAATCTCCTACTTCGTCATTAAAAACGTGTACATTAGTTTCATTCGATCCTGGTTTTGCTTTTACTCTTTTTCTCTTAATAACAGCTCTTGTTGTGATTATACTGTCTTCGTTTTGTATTGTATGCTCCACACTAAGCTTAGGCTTTTTATTTATCTTAGCGTTTCTCTGCAACTTTCTTTTTAAAGGTGCTGCTGTCTTTTTACTACGTTGGAAAACGGGCTCAGTTATCAAATTATCAGTAGGATCGTCCAACTCTTGATACTTTTTATGTAGATAATCATATAAATCTACCTTTATAGTTTTAAGTATTTCACTATCAACAAGTGAAACGTCTATTTTCATGTCCGGGTATACGTATAAGTTTTTTCTGAGGCGTGGAAATTGTTTTATTTTTTTCATTTTAACGTTGTGGATCTTTTTGGAGTGGTCTATGAGGAAGTCTCGATGGGAGAACCGTTGTCCACATTTACCACAGTTGTACAGCATGGCTGGTGCGTGTATCTGTTGAAAAGGGGAAGCTATTCAATAATATTTTTGATGTAAGTCTTATAAAACCCAGGTTTTAAGATAGCTCTGGCTCTTTTTATTATATGACATTAGAATTTGACGGGTATATTGAATACCTATGTTTTAGTAGAATTAGGGCTACCGTGTCTGTGACCACCAGTTGGCGCCACAAGCGAGTGGGTCCTATCGCTGTCGTTGAAAAAGTATTTTTAGCGCGTCCAGGGATAACAACCAAATTAATAATAATAAAATAACCGGCCAAGTACGAGTCGGACTCCCACACGGAGGGATCCGTACAAGAATTATAATATATTAACTAATTAATAATAATGTTACCTTACTCAAATTGACTGTGAACTAAATAGTAGGCGCAACAAAAAAAACACCAAAAGAAGACGTTTCTTGTATGGGGACCCCCTTTAATTTTAAATCTTATTTTATTTTTATTATTTGTTGTTATAGCGGCAATATAAATACATATTATGTGAAAATTTCATTTGTCTACCTATTACGGTTCATGAGATACAGCCCACTGACAGACAGACGGACGGACGGACAGCGGAGTCGTATGAATAGGGTCCCGTTTGGCATCCTTTGGGTAGGGAACCCTAAAAAAACATTATGTCTCAGTGTTGCGCAGTCCTGTTTTGATCGGGAAAAGGAGGAAATACATTTCCGAAAGACAAAACACGCCTAAAACAGTGGTTGGCTGGCAGCGATTCGCAGGTATGTCTGCCATAATTGATCAGGAATGGCACAATTTTGAATCAAATCGACATCGATCAAATTGACAATCGTGAATAATTAGTGGGAATCCGCGATGAATACGAACAGTACACGTTCTGTAACAATTGACATTACTAGATACCCACGCTACACTAGCGCCTCACGCGGATAATACAAGCACGTTAAGCCCCCATTGCTGTAAACCATCTCATGTAATAAGGGGGTTAAACTCAGCATGATTCAATATTTTGGTAAGAAATATCCAATACTACCTGTTCACCGCGGTTTCACCCGCTTTACCGGGCTAAAAAGTAGCCCATAATACTCGGGCATAATGTAGCTTCGTATTAGTGGAATAATTTTTCGAAATCAACTGGTATATCCAGAGATTAGCGCATTTGAACAAACAAAAAAACTCTTCCGCTTTATTATATTAGTATAGATTAAAAAGTGTAATTGATACTACTCTCGATTCTACACAAAATAACTTAAATTTTGTAGTTATTTGAATAACACGTTCTGTTAACTATCCCTTTAATGACTCATAATTCTCAATATTGTTGCAACCATCCCCATTTTAATAGCAACCATCCACATTTTAATAGCAACCACCCACATTTTAATAGCAACCATTTAATTTTTACGCAACCTAACATTTTAACAGCAACCTTACCTTTAATATATGATCCCTGCACCGGCTCATATACCTAAACGCAGTGTGGCACACGGTACAGTGGTACGGCTTGCGTGTGTGAGTTTGGACCACATGGTCGACGTAACTGTACACATTAGGCCAGGAAGTTGGCCGGTCGCAGCGGTTGCAGTCGTATTTATCGAGGAAATCACTGCTATGGCTCCTCATGTGCTTCAGTATGGACCCTCTTACTAGCTGATGGTTTGAAATTGTAATGATTATTATTATTAAGTACATAATAAAGAAAATAGCGAGCGGTCTAGAGTTCTGCGGTCAAAATTACCACTGTACCGTGTGCCACACTGCGTTTAGGTTAAGGTGCAGGTGCATGGATCATATATTAAAGTAAGGTTGATAGAAAATGGTTACTGTTAAAATAGGGGTGGTTGCGTCAAAAATCAGATGGTTGTTTAAAAAATGAGGTTAGTGATATCTTTTGGTATGAAATAACCTATATTAAAAAGTAGTGTAATTGATACTACTCTCGATTCTGCAAAAAATAATTTAAATTTTTGAGTTATTTTAATAACACTTTCTGTTAACTATCCCTTTATTGCTGCAAATTTCTCAATATTGTTGCAACCATTCTCATTGTAATAGCAACCACTCACATTTTGATAGCAACCTCCCATATTTTAATAGCAAGCACCCACATTTTGAAAGCACCAACCTCGTTATTGAAGCAACCATCTTTTTTTTATAAACAACCATCTAATTTTTTAAACAACCCTCCATTTCTGACGCAACCACTTCTATCTTAACATCAACAACCTTACCTTTAATATATGATCCCTGCACCGGCTCATATACCTAAACGCAGTGTGGCACACGGTACAGTGGTACGGCTTGCGTGTGTGAGTTTGGACCACATGGTCGACGTAACTGTACACATTAGGCCAGGAAGTTGGCCGGTCGCAACGGTTGCAGTCGTATTTATCGAGAAAATCACTGCTATGGCACCTCATGTGCTTCGGTAGATACCGTCTTACTAGCTGATGGTTTGACATTTTAATTATTATTATTTTTAAGTAATAATATATAATAAAGATAATAAATGTGTTGTAAGTTACATAGTATTAGGCTCCGATCCCACAGCGAGCGGTGTAGAGTTCTGCGGTCATAATTTTATTTCTTTTTCCTTGACCGGCACGGTCGATGTGTGCAATGATCAAAAGCGCTGCATACAGTGAACGCGGACCGCATAACTCTAGAACGCTCGCTGCGGGCGATGCTCGCATAGTGATAGTGAATGCCGAGACGATGGTCGCAAGTTCATATGAACTTGAGTGACTGACAACATCGTGAAGAAACCATAGCACGGTGGTACGGTACTTTATATTACCTGCCTTGAAAATCTGTCACCAACCACGTTTTTAGGGTGCCGTAGCCAAATGGCAAAAAACGGAACCCTTATAGATTCGTCATGTCTGTCTGTCTGTCTGTCTGTCTCTCCGTCCGTATGTCACAGCCATTTATTTCCGAAACTATAAGAACTATAATGTTGAAACTTGGTAAGTAGATGTATTCTGTGAACCGCATTAAGATTTTCACACAAAAATAGAAAAAAAACAATAAATTTTGGGGGTTCCCAACTTTTATGGGGGGGGGGAACTGAAACTCAATATATTTTTTTTCATCAAACCCATAAGTGTGGGGTGTCTATGGATAGGTCTTCAAAAATGATATTGAGGTTTCTAATATCATTTTTTTCTAAACTGAATAGTTTGCGCGAGAGACACTTCCAAAGTGGTAAAATGTGTGTCCCCCCCCCTGTAACTTCTAAAATAAGAGAATGATAAATCTATAAAAAATATATGATGTAAATTACGGTGCAAACTTCCACCGAAAATTGGTTTGAACGAGATCTAGTAAGTAGTTTGTTTCTTAGTGGTGCAGTGTTCTGGCACAGAATAACGAGTAGGTATAGGAGTTGTTGTGGTCGTCTGTGTTGATTGATCCTCATGTTTATAGTTGTTAAGGAGTGGGTTTAAGTTTGTATTATCATCAACAGCATATGAATGATGTTCCGTGTTTTTCATTTGTGAGTTTGTTATTAATTGAGAATGGCTACAATCCTTAAATTCCTTTCCGTTGACTATTAGTTTATTGTTTCTGATTATAGCATGATGGCCTTGTGACCGCGCTTCAAACAGAGTCTGTCTTAGTAATTTTCTTTGCTGAATTAAGGATTTATCCAGGAATTCGGCTATACCTAAACCAGTGTTTCTAAAATAGTTGCTTCTTTGTAGTAAAAACCGTGTCATTCTCTTGCTTAATAATTCTATAACAATTGGTCTTTGGTATCCATTTTTGCCTATTCTCACTAGGTCTTCGATGTACCCAATTAAGTTTATATCAGCTATGTCTTGGAATATGGTTATGACTCGTTCATGTAGATCATCGAATGATTCGCGAGAGTATTCGTTTAAGCCAAAAAGAACAATTTTTTTGCAGTTATCAGTGCAGCTAGTATCCTGTTTATTATCTTTTATAAATTGACTATTTTCATTGTTTAAACCTGAACATTTATTTTCTAAGTCTTCGATTTGTATTTGTAATTTTCTATTTTCTTTTTCTACATTACGTATTTTGTATATCACAGTGTCTACGCTCTCCTTAAGATTACTCTGTTCATTGGCTAGTTTTTCTGTCTTTAGTGTAATTTCTTCTTTAAATTTGGTTATGGCATCATTTATTTCAGTCTGTACAGTTTCTCTAATTTTACTTAATAATGATTCGTTGTTTACATCAAGTTTTTTATCTAGCAAATTGCCAATACTATCGAGAGTGAGTGTATTTTTATCAGGCTGTATTGAGCTGTAATTAAGCATTTTTGAAGGGGGAGTAATACAATTTGCTGTGTCACCTAGTATGCTTTGGTCTTCGTGAATAGGGTCATCGACGGACATGTTGGTATCATTAAGTGTTGTATTGCGTACTGACGTTACATCCTTTCTTACGCGTTGGGTTACGTTTATACAATTCGGACAGCACCATGATCGTATTAATTCATGTTTATGGCCCATATAGTAAGCACTCGTTATATTTAGACATAAGTAGTGATTATCCTTTTTGCAACAGCTGCATTTTAGAAGATCGCTTTTATATTCAATTTTCTGATGGCACGATGTACAAATCATTTTTGTAGTATGTATATTTGCAGGATGTTTGCAGTATCTTGGGATTGATGAGTAAATACTATGGGTATTTAGGTACTTATCGGCAAGTTGGCAGTGGGCAGCGAATGTAGCTCGGCGTTCAGCAGGCGCACCCGGGGGTGCGGGCGGCGCTCGGGGCGCACCACGATGACTCAACGTAGCGGCCGATGATTTCAATTTCAAACGATTATTTTCAAAAATGTTTTTGTTTATATCTTTCAAAATACGGGATTTAAAGTAGAAAGGTTTTTGATAGTCACTCGAGCTTTGCACTAGGTACACGTTTTAATAAGATTTTGGACTCATTATGATCTCATTGCGACTCTTATATACCTACAGGTTTGTACGGAACCCTCGGTGCGCGAGTCTGACTCGCACTTGGCCGATTTTTATCCTAAATCAACTTCGATTCCGTCGCAGATAATTTAATTTTTGATAATCCAAATATACACTTTAAATTTTAATCAAATTTCGCCTTGAAACTCCTTTGAGAATTTTTCGCTATGCCATACACTTTAGCCAATTTGAAATATTCACGTGTATAGATTAATTACTTCTTTAAAAGAGATTTCTTCAGGGTTGGCAACGCGCAAGTGATACCCCTGGTGTTGCAAGCGTCCATAGGCTACGGTAACTGCTTACCATCAGGCGGGCCGTATGCTTCTTTGCCAACTCAGTGGTACAAAAAATATGACTTACGAGTACTCCACATATGTCGCACAGTTTCATCTTATTGGATAAGCTTAGGGTGGAGGTAAGGTTGCGGTGTAGTTTCTTGTGGTGTTTCTTCAGTTCCTTTTCATTGTTTAATAAGGTGTCACACTGGAAATTTATATACACATAATTATACATTACCTTTTTTGGTACGTACGCGGTGGATACGACATAACGACATTAAATGAAACCACGTAATACTCATGTATACGATCAACTTTTACTATAGGACCAACTTCGAATCGCAAGAAAAATTACAGCTTAAAAATATACACGGGTATATTTTTAAGTAACATGCAATGTATGTATGATGTTCGGGTCAAATCTTGCAAGTCGAATTTCACCCACTTCCAGTGGTCGGATTGACTTGATATTTGGTATACATTAGTATATTGTGAGACAATGCAAGTATAGTCAACAAAAAAGCTTGTATTAAAAATGTTTTTTTTTAAACATTCAAAAAAATACACATAGAGTATAGAATCGTGAGGAGGAAGAGGCACGAATCGTGAGCACAGATTGACACCTGCGCAGTAGTTAATTGTTCGGTCTGTTTGTCGGAATGAAGGCGGGGGAGCGGCGAGCTGCACGCGATTGGTTCGTCAGTCGATGCTCGTCGTCTATTGGATTCTCGCGTGTCATGTGGCTGCTGTGATTTGGTCAAAAGTGTAGATGCGCGAGCTTGCCCCCACTACTGCCTATCTGTGCTCACCACTCGTGCCTGATACTGTACTTACATAATCGCAACTCCTAGGGTATGCCAAACCACTGTTCCGGGAGCAGATATGAGTTTTGTATTCCTTTTCACTATCGAATATCTTTCTACAGGCGCGACAGAAATTTCTGCAAAAAAAAAGTAAACATTTAGATACAGACTATCGGCCCCAGCAGGAATACTACGTCAACCATACAATATATGTATGTAATTATGTATGTGTTGATTTAAAAATCAAAATTATTTAAAGATAAGAGACCTCAAAGTTATGCAAAGGAGTTTGAAGATTTTGGCATTCCTCTCGTCCGCCATTTTTTTTTTTTTTTTTTTCAAAACCGCATCCTCGAATAACTTTTATAAAAATCAATAGCTGACATCAAGAAATACTCCATGACAAAACGTCGTAAAGTGTCTCGTTACGAAGATATAAATAATAAATATCCTGGGACATTTCTCACACACGGTCATCTGATCCCAAACTATGCAGAGCTTGTACTATGGAAACAAGATAACTGATATAATACATTTGCTAATTTTTGTTTGTAAATACATACTTAATTACACCCAGACTCGGGACATACAGACATGTCCATGCACACAAATGCATGTCCTGTGTGGGAATCGAACCCACGACCTGCGGCGCGTAACGTGAATCTTAACCAACTGCGCCAACTGGCCCGTCACTTATAACACATATAAGCAACTAAAGTAAATATATAATATAACATTAAAATTAATACTACATTAATTACTACATCCAAAATCTATACCCAATACATTACCTAAAAACACAATTTAAAAAGTTCTGTACTAAAAAGTGATAAATAATAATCTATATTCTCTGTTTATCCCGTGAAAGGCTTTTGAAACGGTTTCTTGCGGACAGGGAACTCGCATGCGGCTGCATGTCCACCAGAGATGTGTAGCGAGGGATATGTTTAGCTGACTAATAGGATCGCTTCATTTTCACGTTAAAAATCTAATGCCAGCCTAACTAAATCAATCTTGTGACATTATGGTAGGTACTAAAAAGTGACGCGCTTGGTTTTCATACGGACGGAGGGACTTGCGTTATCTATTTAGATTTATGTCCGTATATAAAACACTTTTCGTCGGTTGCATCAAAAGAAATCATTTTTACACAAAATGCTGTGACAAAAGACTTCCAAACTGTAAATTCTGTTACGGTTTTTGCCCAACTAAATGACCTTAAATTGGAATAAAACAATAATACTTACTCAAAATTGTACACCTCCGGATGGTAGGCGCGTACAGCATGTTTCTGATACGCTCTCCTTGTATAGAACTGGTAGTTGCAGGTGTGGCACGCGTGCTCAGGGCTACCTAATTTAGGGTCCATTGGACTCTAAAACAAAGGAAGGATCATCAAAATATTAAATAGGTCTTCACAAACTTTTATGTAGACTATACTGGGGTCTCTCAACAACTCGCTGGTGTTCTGTTTTGTAATGTAGCATTGGCTTACTTTGGACTTCGACTAACCTCAGAAGGAGATATGACGAGGCCGAGAAAATGTGCTACATCCTCCGTCTCGCTTACCCAGAATATGCCTATTCACTCTGGTTTATGTTAAAGGTGTCGGGAAACCCAGACCTCGGAAGTGAGTTCCATTCTTTTGTTGTAGAGCTTCTTTTTGATGTTTTTTGAGTCTTTTCCAAGGCTTTTGACTGTGTCCACCATGAGTTACTGATCAAGATATGACATCACTACAGCATTAGAGACGTCACACTCGATCTTATGAATTTATACGTGTGTGAAAGAATTCAGAAGGTCGATGATAATGGTAGAGTATCCCCAGACATCAGTTACGATGGGTATCTCACAAGGTTCCATCCTTCGACCTTTACTTTTTCTCATTTACATTAACGACTTAACATTCCTTGTAGAACAAAATCGTGTAATAATATGAACGAAAGGACTATTTCCTTTGTAATCCATGATTTATAAACAAACTTTACATCGTTTATAATAAAGATGAGAAACCAATAATTAAAAAAGAGTTAATTACAATAAACACTAACAATATACTTGTGCATTGTAATCTGGTGCTTGTAGAGGGCGCTGAGAGCGTTGTAAGAGTGACCGCACAAGTTGCACTCGTACAAGTACACCTGACTGTAGTGTATACGCTGACGGTGGAATATTAACTGGTCCTTTGATCTCCTGAAAATAAATAATTTTATTTTATTGGCATGGTTGATAAGAATCAGTCAAATTCAGTAAAAAAAATGCAAATGATACCTAATTAAACTCAAAACTATTTATTTATTGAGATTAGGTCCTGATAAGGCACTTATGAACGTTACAAAACCTTATTCATTTATAATAAGGTTCGTTTTCATGTAACTTTGACAACTGTTATAGAAATCAAGCCATATTTTATTAACTCTAAATAATAATAGTAACATATTAGTACATTATGATAAAGTTGGTCATTACACACGACTACACGAGGCGGTATTAAGATACTAAAAACGGTGCAGTAAATGTCACTTTACGAGCGAGTGTGTTGAATTTTTTTTTTTTATTATTTTATAATAGGACGCGCGTCCCTCTCGAGAGCTAACGGGTTAACTTACATTATTTCATTACAATAAATACATTGGAGTTCTGATTTGATTTGATCCTTGTTTATGCATAATCTTTTGCGTTTATGTGCGACTGCATTGCATCTGAAATAATTAAATACAAATCGGATTTATGAAAAAATACTTATCGCTATTTAATTGCTATGACGGCCGTTTTGACATACCTTATCGATACCAGAGTCATAAAGAGATAAATTAAATATTAATCTATATATATAAAAATCAATGCCACTTTTCGTTGTAATTTTATAACTCAAGAACGGGCTCACCTATCCAAACCAAATGTTTAGGCTATGTTCGGAATATTTAGTAGATGGTTTATGTAAAGTTTGCACAAAATCGGTCGAGCGGTTCTTCATTTATCACATTTATTGTAACAAATGAATTCAATAAATGGCGGATCATTTTGTTAATGGGGATTTTGCTGTCAGGGTAGGGTAGGGTAGGGTAGCACCACGCGAACGAAGTCGCGCCGGGCAGCTAGTATAGTATATAAGTAAGGGGCACGAGTGGTAAGCACAGATTGACTGACACCTGCACAGTAGTTAATTTTTCGGTCTGTTTGTCCGAGTGAAGGCGGGGGAGCGGCGAGCTGCACGCTATTGGTTCGTCAGTCGATGCTCGTCGTCTATTGGATTCTCGCGTGTCATGTGGCTACTGTGATTTGCCCAAAAGTGTAGATGCGCGAGCTTGCCCCCACTACTGCCTATCTGTGCTCACCATTCGTGCCTCATACTGTAACAACTTTCGGTTGCTTCAAAAAGCAAATTCACTTTTGTTTATAAAATCGTGATAGCGTGACATGAAGTGATAAAGTAATAATACACCCTTTTTTACTTTGTATAGGTCTGTGTTTGACCGCAATCTCACCATATGGTAAGTGATGTTTTGGCCGTAGGTGGTACACACACAAAACCTAGAAGGAACTGGCTCTCAAGTGCAGCTGTCGGAACACATCGATAGGTACTTGGCGCCAGATTTTCAACATGGTGGATAGCAAAGTACCTTGCCACCGTGCTATGGTTTCCTCACTATGTTTCCTTCACTGAAAGCTCAAGCTCATTGTAGGATTCGAACCCGGGACGGGACTTTCGTCTCGGCATCCGACGACACTACCACTGAGCTATCATCGCCTCAAAAATTTTATGAAGTTTGAAGAAACCTGAAGCATAACTTTAGTAAAACTTCAGGTCGGTCGGTTAACGAAAACTGGCACGTTCACAGTACTCACACATGCAATTTTACGATACAGTATGTTTAGTACATTATTGCTTCTAATCAATCAGTCAATTCTAACTGACGAATGCAAAAAAAGACCACTCTATATTTATGAGCGGTAGCAAAAGCAAAGCAATAACTGTCTCCTTCATACTCATAAGCTCGACCGCGCGCGAGAGAGACGGACAGACTTGTCATGATGCACGCCGCACGCTTATTGCGTGTAAATGTGTTGAACGTGCCAGCTTTAGTTAACCGACCTGTCCCCCAATTCTCACGCTTCCGACATCGATGTCGAATAGACATTTGGCGAAAACCATGGCGGTCTTCGCTCATGTGAATTCGCAAATCCGAAAATACGGACACAGCGTTTTGCATCCTCATTTATAATGCGGACAGCAAGGGAGTGGAACTTGCTTCCGGCGTCTGTGTTTCCTGACTCCTACAATCTAGGAACTTTCAAGGCCAGAGTGAATAGGTTTCTTCTGGGTAAACGTGTTTCATCGTAGGCTTCGTCATCGCCCCTTATGGGCGGGTCAGTGGCTAAACGCAAGCCTATTTAATTTTAAAAAAAAAAGAAAAAAAAATTACTTGATAATGTAATTTTTTTAAAGCTTCCCATATTTTACAGTTAGTCATATACTGTTACTTTATCCTAATTCATAAAATGTATTATTTTGATGCACTTGGCTGCAAACAACTTACCTACAAGTAAAGAGCTTCGAACACCGTTTACATATGTAATGGTAGAAATGGAATCTAATTATGTGATTCCGTATACTGTCTTTTGAACCATTACATCCGAGACATATGTCGCAGTAGAAACGTTTCGGCTGTAAACAGTAAAGTTATTTAGGAGCGCTTTCGCACTACGTCCGATCCGAATCCGTGAAAATACGGTCCGGAATAGTCGTATAACTATTTGTATGGTAGTTTATGCACTGGATCCGATTTCCAACATCCGATTTCTCTCCGTCATCCGTGAATCTCCATTTCGGAGTTGGAGAAGATTATTGACGGACCGAAGTAGCCATGGTAGGTATTTGTATATACAGTCGCGCACTCCGTACGAGCAGTGGCTTCGTAAGTACAATAGAATTGCCAGAAGTTGACGCCAATGGAAAGGACTCATGATCAGCGACGTGAACGCTCTGCTGTGGTTTTGCGTAAAATGACGTGTCGATCGGAGGTAGTGCGTAAAGCAACATCCGAATTCGGTCCGAGTTTCCTAGATCTGTATTTTCACGGATTCGGATCGGACGTAGTGCGACCGAAACCGCTCTAATAGAGAAAAATAGAGTTCTAATATGCAAAATGTGAGGAGAAAATGCCAACAGTGGATTTTCGTTGTAAACAGCTCAGAGTTATGTTATGTTATTAATATGAATAATAAATTATATTAATATCCTGCCAGTTTTTTTTTTAGTTTTTTGTTACCCCTTTTTGGTAAAGAAAATCGATGGAGTACATGCTATGAAGTAATTTTTATGATGGGTCTTTTATTATTTTATTATTATTTATTCATAGCTTATTCTAATAATTATTATGTTTTTAATAAAATTTCATTGGTTATGGTTTTTGGGTGTCGTAATTAATTTTGCATTACAATTATTATATATTTTTTTAACAGTAAAACTTTAGTTACTCATATCTTCGAAACGTGACACTTGTGTGTGTTTGTTTGTTACGCCTTCACGCCTCAACTACTCAAGGGATCATCATGAAATCTGGCATGCAGATAGCCTATGCTATGGAGAACGACATAAGCTACTTTTTATCCCTGATCTCGGGTGAAACCGCGGGGGGCAGCTAGTTATAAATAAAACTTACCCCTTTACTATCGGACATATATTTGAAGAAATCATCTCGATTTTTGAAGTACTTGTTACATTTAGTACATGCATTCTTGTTGTTTTTTGTCGCATACATCTGTTGCGGAGATAATCTTTTGTACACGAAGTGTGCTTTTAGTGAATTCATCTGTGCTAGGGTGCTCTGTGACACTTTTGGGTGTTTCTCCTCGTTATGTTGGATCACGTCCAATCTGGGAACAATAATAAAATTAATTGTTTGTCAAGCTTTTTTATTTAATTTCACCAGTCCGGTGTCGGTAATTGAATCTCGCAAGTTAAAGACCCACTTCGCAGTGTCCGATTGAGCTGAAATTCAGTATACATTAGTATAATGGATGACAATGCACAGTCAACAAAAAGTACAGTCACCGTAAAAAACTTGTATTCAAAATGTATTTTTAACAATAGCTTGTTTTTATATCACATTTTCATAACGGAATAATCCTTGCTATTAGCGTTCTTTGCTATTTTTTTAATATATCTATGTTACCACCACCTACTCATGCGTTATGCATGTGTTATTATTTTATATGTTTGAATCCTTGAAAAACGTGGTATTTAAAAATTATATTAACCTATAGACAGACAAGAAAGCGAGTTAATTGTGTATTATTTTAACTATATTTAAAGTCTCAAATTCATGGCTCATCGAGAACTTAATCTTAACTAATATTATAAATGCGAAAGTGAGTTTGTTTGTTACGCCATCACGCCTCAACTACTGAACGGATCATCATGAAATTTGGCATGCAGATAGCCGTGGTATGGAAAAGGACATAGGCTACTTTTTCGCGGGTGAAACCGCGGGGGACAGCTAGTATAAAATAAATTGCAATTTTTTTGTCGAACAAGTAACTACTTTAAGCAGGTTTATGAAGCTGCACGTCATGTGTGATGATTCGTAAACTGGCAGTCGTTGTTTTCCCCCTATTTTTTAATGTTTTTAAATCTGTACTAACTTAGCTCTTAAGATTTGTGTACCTAACAATCTATGGACCATGTTGTCTGAAAATAAATGCATTTTATTTATTAAATAGGTGTGAGAAATAAATGATATCTCAAACATCATAACATCCCACGGGATCGCAGGATAAAACCCCGGGGGGAATTTACTTTAAAAATTAAAACTAAACTATTCAAGAGGATTACCAGTATTACTTACAGCGTATACATGGTCACACTACAGGTTTTGCACGTATATTCATACGCGTGGTTCTCAGCTTTGTGTATATCCAACAGTTCTTTCGTAGGAAACATATTCTTACACACAACACATTTATGGTCACCTGGTACCTGAAATTAATCATAGTGCTGATTATGTGGTTTAAGTTATCTCTATCTCATTCAAATATAAAACGTAGGTATGAAAAGGATATAACGACAATGTCTTTTTGTCGCGGTATGTTTGTCTCTCTTTTGGAATCATTTTGTTTCTCCACACAACCAACAGGAAGCACAGTTCGAAACAGTTCTGGTTTCAATGTGTGTGGATGGATTCCCCGTCGATGGCGAGAGTTGCGATGGTGGAAGGTAGCCGTTGAATAAATGATTTTGAATTTTGTCCGATCATACTATAATGTACAAGGGTGTTTATTTAAAAAACATCTTACTTTATGGTCCTCCACATGTTTCATCATACTAAAGACATCGTCGAACACAATAACGCACAGCGCACATTTGAATTTGGCCGCCACAAACGGTGCCATTTTGGACCTTACGACCTGCAAACACTTCTGCTCTGTCTCTGATAGTACTGTTATATTTGTATTGCACAGCGCTTTGCAGTCCTTGTGTATCTGTGGACAGAATTGGGTTTAAAAAAAGTGGTTAAAAATTGCACATAGATTTACAAACAATAGGGGTGATTCCTAGGTACAAAAACTAATTAGTCAGATTATCAAAAAATATTGGACACCATTTTTTCTTTACCAAATCATTGAAAATTTACAAAGATAAAGCGAGTTCGGGAGTGGGGTCGTGACGTCACTTTAGAGTAAAAAGTGTACTCTAACCATTAAGACGACAATCAGTCTCCCGCCTTCATGGAGGCGCTTCATGAGGGCGATGGCTGCCACACGCGTCATACTTGTATACTTGTGAACAGGTGCTGCTTGTGGGGGCTGGTCTGCTTAAGTTTGCTGTTTATTTACTTATTAAATATTTATTCAGTCTACTTTGTAATTTTGCCGCCGCGCCGGGGCACGCAATTGTTTTCATTGCGATTAGAATGTAAATATTATGTTATGAATCTAAGCCTGTTTTGAAAAGAGTAATTGCTGAGTTTATTGCCGGCTCTTCTCAGCAAAGAGATGTGATGTGACTAAAATTTGTTTAGTGCGATTTACAACAGAATCGTCACCATTGTATCACTATCTTAAAAAGTCTCAGTGTGAGCTGACCCTTAGATTATATAAAACTAAAACACTCACCTGCAATTCAGAAGCAGTCATTTTTCTTTGTTTTGGCTTATTATCTTTTTTTTCTACCTGCTCTTCTATCTCACTGTCTGAGCTGCTTTGTTCTTTCAGATCCTTAAACACATCTTCTAAATCTATGTTTCCTGGTATATTGTCATTGTCATTTTCTACATTAGCATCTTCTACATTATCATCTTCTCCATTATCTATGGTTTCTTCCACAGGTGGTTCATCATCATCATCTTCCTCTTCAATCTTTTTAGTGATTTCCGGTATCAGTTCAACATTATGGCAAACTAAATTGTCTATGACAGGTGTGTATTCAACCATAGAGCATTCTTCATCTCCTGTGTTGACTATGTTATATATTGCATTGTTTTTTAAATTCCAATAGTTGGATGATGAAGTCAAGTGTGTTTGTTCACGGTTTATTGTTTGTATGTCTGTGACAGTCACCTGAAAAACAAAATGTATATATTTTATTTCCTGTAAAATACTTTAATTTTTTTAAGGTTCATGTGTCTGTCCGTTTATTAATTCTATCATGACATCTGGATGTTTGAAACAATTTAAAAGTGTGTAGTCTTATTAGAATCCCTACATGTCATCCTAAAGGTCAATAAATTCATAAAATAAACATTATTAGATTTTACACTCTCCTATCTACTTTCCTTTTTGGTTTTTTAGCTTAGTATATAAATGTATGAGTATATGCAGCTGTCAGTCAACTCATAACATCATATTTATTTTATTCAGCAGCTCTGCAACATGTGGGTTTGCGTGGAATGACAGACGCTCAGCATGTTATTTTTTATATCTCTGTTGCAACTGTTGGCATGTTCAAATCATGAACATCTTCTCTAAGGCACATTGACAGTAAGTATAATAGATAAAAAGCCAGCAGAGGCTCTCTAAAGCCCTGTGCTAACCCAAGCTGGGTGTGAAGAAATTCTTGCTGTATTGGCAACATGTGAGTGGTGTTGCAAGTTGCTTCAGGCTATACAATTTTTTTTTTTTTTTTATACAAATAAGTCGGTAAACAACTTTACGGCCCGCCTGATGGTAAACGGTTACCGTAGCCATATGGACGCTTGCAACACAATAAGAATCGCTCACGCGTTACCGACCTTTACCCCCTCCCCTATGAGCTCTGGCGACCTTACTCACGCGCAGGAACACAACTTTACACAACATAAAGTTATTTGGCTGCGGTATTCTGTAAGGTGGAGGTACAGTCGAGGACATAAATATGTATATACTTAGTGAAATTCAACAACGGTTTCCTCTTAAACTACTGATTGAAATTATGAGATATTATAAAGGCAGAATCTTCTAACATATACTATTATGATTTGTGTAATAGTTTAACAATTAAATGTTAAACATGCGAGAAAATCGCTATTGAATTTCAAAAAGTGTATACATATTTATGTCCTCGACTGTACTTGCCCAGTCGAGCAGCTCTTTGAGCAAATAAACGCTATGCTCTACCACTCTTCAACTAATCTCACTTTATGCATGTTTGATACCCTAGTAACATAATACACAAATAGAACTACCATACCTCATTCTTGATGATCATAATTTCCCTCATAAACAAAAATGCCCTTTTTGCTTTTCTTCTAAACGCCCAGGCCTTTTTGATATGGACAGAGCACTCAAGGCAGAAGTATGTTGGATAGCCATCATCGTCTTTCATCTAGAAAACAATATAAATCACATAAAGTCATCATCATCATTAACTGCTCCCTATCTGTCAGCTTCAGTTAGGTTTAAGACCCTAATGTGGGTGTGAAAAGGCTCTAAGCCGGTGATGAGAGCTATTGAAAAACGTTAAGGGGATAGCATAGTCCAATACACAGACTGAGTGCACTTGCCGACTACACATGCCTACTAATGAAATAAAGAAGAATATCCTATATTCCTAGAAAGCCTAGATAGTAGAAAAAGTAAGAGTCTCCAAAGCTTTTATTTTATTATTTTATTAAAAGAGGCTGTTCTGTAACTCTTTTCAAACATAGTTTGATAAATATCTTAGGACTTCTTCACGTATGGCTATCTGATCCCAAACTAAGCAGAGTGTATGCTATGGAAACCAGATCACTGATATACTGCATATACTACTATTATTTAGTATAAATATACTTTAGTCTATGATAGCCATCAGAATATGCCACTGGCCAACTAGAAGCTATCACATTCATAAATAGGTACTAACTTCAATTCCCGTTAAAGCCTGATAACCCATCTTCAGGGTTTTATTAAGAGGGTCCAGTATGGCTTCCTCATCAGTGACGAGACATCCTCGACACACCCTTAAATCCCACATTGTGTTATTTGCAATCTGTGAAGAAGATTCAAATTCAAATGCAACTGTGTAGTAGCATAGCATGTAAGATGTGTTCTGTTGGATATCCAAATATAATCATTGTTATGGTCCAAGGCAAAGCCTGGGAGACAGGTTGTGAAAGTTGGGGTATACCCCGCAATGAGCAGTCAACAAAAAACTTGCCTATGCAGTGTGGCAGCCGGACCTGTAATCAGTGCAGTCCAGTGAAAAAACAATGAACTTTTCTGCTATTGCATATTACAGTGAGGCCGCCGAGAGACTGCATTTCTGACCCCTCCCCCTGTTAATATTCTCGGAAAAGTTTCAATATTTTCTAAGGCTCACTGGATTGCATTGATTATAGGTACAGATACAAAGAGCTCAAGAAGTTTTGAGATCCAAGGCAACTTAATAGAGATGCTGGATTTTGGTTCTCATTGTTATTATTATTATCATCGACATACAATGGACAATATGGACATACATACCCCTCTTTAATTAGAATATCTTTGGACATACCTTTGTTTTTGTAAGAGTACAAAGTTCCAATACTTTTTTAATTCATAACGTACCTATATAATAGGTAAATACCTAAATAATTACAATTTCAGTTATTCTGAATCTGAACATATTCAACGAAAGATATAAAAAACTTGTAAAAAACATACCAAAAAGAATATAACGCTACGAACATACAACTTACTAATCTGTGATAAAAACAATCTCTAATTTCATTCATCTACCTCACCCCTGCCTGCCTTACCCCGACCCCCGATCGACATTTAAGCACAGACTAAATAGATAGTCCTCAATCGTAGCAATGGCACCGCGCGGCAAGTGTTGCCAGTTTCGGATTATTCACTTGTACCTGTTTCCACATTCACAACCGACTAATCGGTCCGTTTCGCGACCCGCGTCGCGACATATTCGTCTTGTTCGTGAGAATAGGCGAATATAGACGACTAGAGCCACTTCAATCGTCCTTTTTGGGCGAATAAGACGAATACGGGAACACGAATAGTTATGTCAAGTGCCACACGATCAATTTGTTTCAATATGTCTGGCTGTATGGCTGTGAACCTTTGCCTGCCTGCCTTTGGATGCATAATAAGAAAACAAGAAATAAATATTTTTTTATTGTTAATGAATTTCGTCATTTTTGTTTTACTTTTAAATTAGAATTAGATTAGAAATTATGGAATCAAAATTACGTTTTAAAAACCATTGAATTGCACATTTTTGTTTAGAATCGTGAAAACATAACCTCAATATGAGTTCTATGCAAGAGAGATTGCAACTAAAAAGGGTACCTTTGGATACCTGGAATATCCGTGAACAGCTATGCCTAGCTTCAGCAGTGGTGAGGAGTGGAGACCAAAACTGGATGTCGGTTTCTCGCGCTCTGAAAACTGTGGGGGAGCCAAATAGACCTCAAGATTGGTACTCTCAAAAGAGGTTTGTTTTGTTTACAAGTTTAGTAGCTGTCAAACTCTTTTGCTTTAGCCATAGTTTCTAGTAGTTGTTTGATGAGCTATATACCAAGAATAATATGAAATAATATCCTAAAAGGTTGCATGCAAAGTCTAGAATGCTAGAAGGGTTCCGGCACCCATGTAAATAAAAAAGAATGCTACTAAAATATACTTGTAGGTAAATTAAATTCTTTTAAAATACAACTAGAAAGAAACGAACCAGCAATCTGTAAGATATTATAAAAAAGTTAAGCTACCTTCATACTGAGTGGTGTTCAGTTATTTATAGTGCATGGACACTTCGCATGGATTTGTTTCACTCGCTGCTGTGGCCTACTTTTTTATATTTTTTTTTATATTTGGGACATGTCAATCCCATCCCATTGTATCATGCACTTAATTTCTCACACACTATAGATATCACAAATAAAAATAAATGTAAAATATTAAGGAATAAAGGAATCACTGGTGAAGGAGAGTGAGAGTATAAAATTTTATGGACCATGATTCCTGGTCCTATATCTATGCATTATCCTTGTTTTCATACTAAAAAGTAATTAGTTGATAGTTTTAATATGTAGTAAGTACCTACTTACTCGATATTAATTTTTTCACTGGTGGGAACGAATAGAGTCACTCATCGGTTCTTGCTGAAAATCAGCGCTACAGGTATTAGGCTAGTCCTAATTGCTCAGCTAAAGCACACACCTCCACATGATTAGGATTATTATTATATTGTTATTTATCTTATTAGTCAACTTTAATGTGTAATTCTTTTTATTGTAATATTCACTCATCACATCACAGAACAGAAGCATCACAATCAAGGGGATGTACCTACTATTATTTTATTAGTTTGTTTATTAGATTGGAAGTTGGCATAATCAAAGATGGCAGAAGGATTATGTATGTGGTGTTGCAACCTGTAATTCTCGTGGTAGCAATAATTGTAGCCAATAAGTTCTGTGTTGTGATTATAATCTATAAATAGTATAAAAGTACCTATTGTTAATACTTAATCTATGTTTTAGTGAGTTCTATTTGCATTGAATGGCGCACAAGAATAAAATATTTACCATTTCATTTCATTTCAAAAATTATGCTTTCACAGCTGTGCAGCTCAATACGGGGCACTATTAGAAAATGTTGAAACTCCGAAGCGTAAGAAGCGAAACTCAGAAGGAGGGGTGGAGACTCCACAAGAGAGCATCCTCAAGAAACTCACCCAGGAGAGGATTGTGGAGATACAGAAAACAATTGCTGAGATGAACCAACAATATGATCAACTTAAGGTATGATAATGGGGCAATTTCACAATTTAAATAAATTCAACAATTTGTGGGATGTAATCTCTCTTCATCAGTCTTGGTGGGATTGTAGCCTTACAAATTGTATAGTCAGGCTCACTTATTTAAACAAGATGGCTCTGCTTGTTCATTAATTATGACTTAGTATGAAACAGACGGATCATCACCAATGACTCTGAGACCTATTGCCCAATCCATTGCTCTTGAAGTTTCTACTGTTGATAATGCCACAATTTTATATCTTTTATGTGTTTGAAAACACAACTTGCCACAGGAGTAAAGAAATTCATGTTGCAAACTAAAGTAGGAGCACAGCTAATTGGTGCAGGTCTGTTGGTGTTCACAATATTTAAATTACCTATTGCTATTGGGTGGCCTATTTATGAGCATAAGCCTCAATACCATGCCACACCTTCCAGTCCGCAGCCAGTGTAGGCCAGGCAATACCAGAATCATACACATGCAGCATCCGCTAACTCCAGCATCCATCGTTTGTACAAGGCAGGTGTCCAGCTCAAAAAATAAGATAGCTTTATCGCCTCAATCACTTTTGTTCTAAGGATGTCAAAGTTTCTTTTATGATAATTCAGGATTAAGTCTAGCATACTTCTTTCAGTTGATCTTTGGAATGTTTGCGGTTCGTGTATCACTTCTGTAGTCACTTAACCCATAGCATAGAGAGGTAGAGCATAGTGTTTATTCGCTCAAAGAGCAACCTGACTTGGAAATAACCTCCACCTTACAAAATACCGTAGCCACATTACTTTATGTTGTGTTCCTGCACGGGTTTAAGGTTGCCAGAGCCCATTGTAGAGGGGGAAGGGTCGATAACTCGTGAGTAATGCCCCGTATGTTGCGAGAGTCCACATGTCTACGGTAACAGCTTACCATCAGGCGAGCCGTACGCTAGTTTGCTGACTCCGTCGTATAAACTCGGTTGCTCACTTCCCTCCAATATGGCGAGGAGGGCGATGGCTGCCACACGCGTCATACTTGTGAACAGGTGCTGCTTGTGGGGGCTGGTCTGCTTAAGTTTGCTATTTATTTACTTATTAAATATATATTCAGTCTACTTTGTAATTTTGCCGCCGCGCCGGGGCACGCAATTGTTGTCAGTGCGATTAGAATGTAAATATTATGTAATGAATCTAAACTTGTTTTGAATATAGTAATTGCTGAGTTTATTGCCTGCTCTTCTCAGCAAATGCAACTTTCCGAACCGGTATTAGAGTATTAGATTCAGGCTTTTCATAAGTGTCTATTTGAATAAATGATTTAGAATTTTTGAATTTGAATAAAAAAAACTCTACAGACTGAAATAACAGAAGTCCGTAATCCAGCCACCTCCGAGGACCGTCTCCGAGAGGTGTGGACGAGTATAGAGAATAGTAGGCGTGCTAAAGAGCGAGAGAGCGCGAGAGTGGCCGCCTGGGTGCAGGAGCGAGAGGAGAGACGCGCGAGGGCCGAGCGACCGTGGAGGCCGCCTGCTCCTACCTCACCCAGTAACCAAGGTAACCATATTTTTTTTATACAATTTTGCCATAAAAAAAAGTTATACTGGTTGCTTGGAAGAAATTCAGTGCTGAGCACAGACAACAAACTCCTAATCTACGAGGTTGTTCTAAAGCCGATATGGACTTACGGCATTCAGCTCTGGGGATCGGCGTGCAACTCCAATACAATACAAAGAGCACAAAATGGCATATAACGAAACCTATCCAACGCTCCTTGGTTCCCAAGAAACTGCGAATTGCACCAAGAACTTAAAATTAAAACAGTTAGCGATGAGATAAAACAATACGCTAATAGCTATAAGCAAAGACTTGCTACCCATCCAAATCCCCTAGCAGCGGAGTTATTGTTAATAAACCATCTAAAGAGACTCAAACGTAACCACATAGTCGAACTGGACTTTAAGTGAAAGGAAGAACGATCGATGGACCGGTCTTCCCACAGCATATAGACGCCCAACACATCTGCTAACAGTCAAGATACTGATTGCAGATTAACGTAGAAAAAAAAAACTCCACCTTGAAGAGCCATTTTTGAAGTATCAATGTCGTAGAGCTATAGGAATCAGTCTCAATGGGACCGTCTGGCAATTTCTCGCGCGAATTTATATTATGGTCATTTATATTCATCCTTATGTATTGACGGGCCAGTTGACGCAGTTGGTTTAGGTTCACCTTACGCGCCGCAGGTCGTGGGTTCGATTCCCACACAGGACATGCATTTGTGTGCATAAACATGTCTGTATGTCCTGAGTCTGGGTGTAATTATGTATATTAAGTATGTATTTACAAACAAAAAGTATGTATATGTATTATATCAGTTATCTGGTTTCCATAGTACAAGCTCTGCTTAGTTTGGGATCAGATGACCGTGTGTGAGGAATGTCCCAGTATATTTATTTATTCCCAGGATATTTATGTATGAACTCTGTATCGTCGACAAGTCACCCGAGTGGTAATTTAATCAAAGCTCATTCTCGTTCTTATTATCTTAAATATTGGTTGAAATTTAAAACACAATTTCTTGTAAAATCTTAATTTTATTAGACACAGTTACAAAATACAAACAAAATCTTACTTTGTTTAAATAAAACAGTTTTATATTTGTATAACTGCATTTATGATATATTTTCATTTTGTGGGTACTGTCATGTTTATTTGAAACGCTTACTACAGTAACATCAGCGCCGGCGCCGCCATCTTCTCCCCTGCTGACGTCACTGCTCAAGTCCTCTCCTGTGGTCACCACGCCGCAGCACATATCGCATCCTGCCAATGTTATTGGTATGTAACTTTGCTTATTTATCTTGTTCATTGTAAAACTTTTGATACAATAAAATATATAATATCTGAGTTTACTTTTTTGAAGCGATGATAGCTCAGCGGTAATGACGTCACCTGCCGTAACGAAGGTCACGGGTTAGAATCCTACAAGAATTGAGCTTTCGGTGACGGAAAACATCGTGAGGAAACCATAGCACGGTGGTAGGGTACTTTGTAGTACCCGCCTGGCTGGCTACTACCAGACTGGTCGCCAAGGATCGGATCACGCCTATTGGTGTGTTCCAATCCGGCAGCTGCACTTGAGAGCCAGTTCCTAGGTTTTGTGTGTGCACCACCTTCGGCCACATCATCACTTACCATGGTGAGACTGTGGTCAAACACAGGTCTATACACAGTAAAAAAAGTTTCTTGCTGATTCTTCTCAGTACGGCTGACTTCTGAACCAACCGGCTGACTTCAGTTTGGACCGTCATAAGTGGGTGTCCATTAATAAAGTGACGTGTTTAGGTGGGGGAGGAAGTCGAGCCGAATCTAATCGTAATGTCACGTGGGGGAGAGGCATGTTTCGGCAAATATCACGTTTATTTTTCCCGCAGAAAAACAGTGCAAAAATGCGAGAACACTGGGTTAAATTTTCGATTTTTTGTAGCTCCCTTTTAAGTATATTATTGTTTGATCGTCAAAAAATTACTAGGCTTTAAATTTTATTGAGTGTCAATCAAATTTTGTACAATGATAGTTCAGTAGGAAGTGACATAGCTTGTGGTACATATGTTGGCTTCTAAATTTATACAAAGCTCAAGTTCGACCTTGCATGGAGTACTGTTCTCATCTGTGGGATGGCTCAGCCAAATATCAACTGGCAACTTTGGACTCGTTAGATAGACGCGCTCGAAGGATAATTGACGATAGCGACCTAACGAGCAATAAACTGCAAAACCTGGATCATCGGCGTCAGGTTGCAAGTTTGACGGTATTCTACAGATTGTTCCACGGAGAATGCGATAAAGAACTCCATAATCTTGTCCCTCCATCCCCGTTCTTCTATCGGACCACAAAGCGTCGGGGGGGTCTCCATCGCTTCGTCGTCGACATTCCATCTTGCCGTACCAAGCGTTTCGCTTCCTCTTACCTTATACGCACGGCCAAGTTGTGGAATGCTCTCTCGGACAACGTGTTTCCAGACACTTATAACATGGGTCTATTCAAGGCCAGCGTGAACAGGCATCTTATGGGTACGCGCGGTCCACCCTAGAGTACATCTTCGCTTACCATCAGGCGGGATCGCGTTCAAGCGCAAACCCATTTAAACTATATTGTATATGGTGTGTTCAGAGTCGGTGTGTCCGTCGGTGACGGCGCCCACGCTGTCGATGCTGCTGGAGAAGTCGGCGGCGGGCGCGCACCACGACAGCAAGCACGCCGCCATCGAGCACATCAAGAGCCAGCTCGTGCAGATTGAACACCAGCTCAAAGGTATCGCAACTCACGCCATCGACTGGGAATCCATCCTAAAACATTGAAACCAGAATTGTTTCGAACTGTGCGGGCTCAAAGGAGCTTTCTTCCGCGGACGCTCAGGTTGTGGAATGAGCTCCCCGCCGTGGTTTTTCCAATGGAGTACAGCATGGGGTTCTTCAAGGGTGTGAAGAGGTTTCTTCAGGGTCGGCAACGCGCGAGTGATACCCCTGGTGTTGCAAGCGTCCATAGGCTACGGTAACTGCTTACCATCAGGCGGGCCGTATGCTTGTTTGCCACCTCAGAGAAATAAAAAAAAAAAAAAACAGTTATGTGGTTTTCATAGTACAAGCTCTGCTTAGTTTGGGATCGTGTGTGAGAAATGTCCCGGGTTTTTTTTTTTTTTTTTTCTATGCTTATAAAATAAATACAACGTGGGTCATTTAAGGCACCTTAACCCCTAAAATAGGAATACGTTTTTAAGGAATTTTGGCCGCACATATTTATTCAGTCAGTATACAACCACAGAGTATAAATATTTATACATTACAGAAACCATCCATAAAATTATTGAAAAACATTCTAAAGTTTTTTTTTTTTTATACAACTTAGTCGATAAACAAGCATACGGCCCACCTGATGGTAAGCGGTTACCGTAGCCATATAGACGCTTGCAACACACGAAGCATCGCTCACGCGTTATCGACCTATCCCCCCTCCCCTATGAGCTCTGGCGACCTTACTCACGCGCAGGAACACAACTTTACACAACATAAAGTTATTTGGCTGCGGTATTCTGTAAGGTCTGTAACTTCCCCAGTCGAGCTGCTCTTTGAGCGAATAAACGCTATGCTCTACCTCTCTTAAAAATAAATAATATTAGATTGTTCAAAAAAATATTTAATTAAATCATGTTGCTCAGTTTCTTGCCATTTCTTATCAGTTCAGCTGACTTCTGAACTATTAACTTCAGTAAACTGACCTTCAATTTATGTGCCTATGTCATAAGGCTAGGTTATAACACGTATATCTGTCTCTGTCTAGCCAACACCCCGCCGCCCGTGCCTCTCGCTCCCGCACCGGCGGTGGCCGCTACTCCAGCGGTGGACATAGACGATATAGAGATCAAAGCAGAAGATGTATACGCGTTCAGAGACGTCGATATACATATACAGCCCGTCGCTGCTATGCACAAAGGGAACAACAGGTATGATATTGATATTGACGGGCCAGTTGGCGCAGTTGGTTAAGGTTCACCTTACGCGCCGCAGGTCGTGGGTCATGAACATGTCTGTATGTCCTGAGTCTGGGTGTAATTATGTATATTAAGTATGTATTTACAAACAAAAAGTATGTATATGTATTATATCAGTTATCTGGTTTCCATAGTACTGCTTAGTTTGGGATCAGATGACCGTGTCTGAGGAATGTCCCAGGATATTTTATTATTATTTAATAGCGGCCAAGTGCGAGTCGGTCCGACGTTTCTTGTATTGGGGGTCCCCTTTAATTTTTAATTATGGTTCCGTACCAGCCGGACTATTGCGTATCTTTGGTGGTAATCGTAACGAACACCATTAATTATTTCATCCAATGACGCGCACGCGGTATGTCGCGACGATGACCATTCGTGGGCCCTGATTGGATGAAATTCATTAATGGTGTTCGTTACGATTACCTCCAAAGTTACGCGGTAGGGCCCCGAATGGTAGCTATTACTAAGACTCTTTACTGTAACGGGACCCTATTACTAAGACTCCGCTGTCCGTCCGTCCGTCTGTCTGTCTGTTAGTGGGCTGTATCTCATGAACGGTAATAGCTAGACAGCTGAAATTTTCAGAGAATATGTATTTCTATTGCCGCTATAACTGATTTAGTGTATGGAGGTGCAAGGTGGATGACACCTCCATTTAACACGGAAGATCTTCCGCCAGGCTGGGTCATCGTGCCTGGGGACCGCCCACCAACTGTACACGTCGGACACTTGTATATATGCAGATTCTCGGGAAAACTTCGCAAGCGCGATGCAGGATGTAGGCGCTATGCAGGATAATGTGGCGCGACACCATCTATCTTTCCGTGTGTGAACTATCTCAGTGTTACTGATAAATGGCTGATAGATGTCGCTATAAGTGCATACAAATTTCAGCGCGATCGGAGGCCGGGAAGGAGTTCAAATGTGACTTGCAACTCTTGCAAGATTTGATTACAGACAAACATCAGGTGAAACTAAATAAAAACTTGTAAAAAAGCTAGACTTGCATAAATAAAGTCTAGTTTGTTCCATACAAACGTAATCCTCAGTTTACTCTCTGGATAATGACACTAGAGCAATGATTATTCTACCATGCAATCTGTAGGTACCACTGTATGTCCCTCGGTTGTGTTTTTCTCCATAAATTATTTATTATAAGAAATAGGAGCCTTCTAAAATCATAAAAACTTACCATTTTTAACGTCCTTATCAGACGTCCAGCGAACAAATTTGACGAATATAAAACAACAAAGGAAAACCGACAGACATAGCCAAAGCCCTTCTTATTATGATTCCAGTTTTGGAGGAGAAAACCGGGGATTACGAAATAACGATTTCGTCTAATTTAAATAGGTACAATCGGTCCAAGCTGTCTCTATCGCCCTCGGGCGGGATAGCTCAGGCACAGCGCGACAGCAATAGATATGTTAAAAACCTATTTGACGGGCCAGTTGGCGCAGTTGGTTAAGAGTCTGGTACAGATTCCACCTATTGCGCCGCAGGTCGTGGGTTCGATTCCCGCACAGGACATGCAATTGTGTGCATGAGCATATCTGCATGTCTTGAGTCTGGGTGTAATTATGTATATTAATTATGTATTTACAAGCAAAAAGTAGTATATGTATTATATCAGTTATCTGGTTTCCATAGTACAAGCTCTGCTTAGTTTGGGATCGGATGACCGTGTGTGAGGAATGTCCTAGGATATTTATTATTTATTACTATTTTTCAAATTTCTTGCCGCCATCCTTTCTTAAGTATTTTTGATAATTGCAGAGTCGTTGATAAGACGAAGAAGGATGAGATGGATGTAGATATTACTTCCATACCTGAACCTGACGCAGAGAATGTTCACGTCGATGTCGTTAAGGTACGGGTAAACAACTAAATAATATAAATGTTTGGACTTATTTCTGCCAGTGTCGAGTTGTATTAGAATTTCCAGTCACAAAAAATCACTTTAGTCCTCAGTCAGTCACCGTCCATAAAAGTCATGTTTTACTAAAATGGTGGTCATTGTACTAAAACTCTTCACGGACTTTTTGAAACAACTTGAAAAGTCACGATACACAATTCATTTCACTTCACTGGTGCACATGGATTGATCTTTATTGGATAAAATGCCACCGATAATATGCAACAAAAGTTAAAATACACGAATTTATGAACATAAGTCAAGATTGATTTGATTGTTCCTCGATGCTCTTAATACAGCTATCTCTTTTTTTGTAGGAGGAGCCCATCGAGACAGTCTCCGAAGAAGTATTGCCAGTACAAACTGAATCGGTATGTATTTATATTGTTTTCCATTAGCAGACTACCGATTAATAATCTATTCGTTAATAAATCGGTATGACTCGACTAGTTCTAATATTACCCACAATTTAAAAAAAATTAACAGACTTAAAAAAAAGGCGAGGTTTTCAATTCGACTTTTTGTATGTGTATCAAAAAAATCACGATGAAATTTAGCACGCAGATAGTCTATGGTATGAAGAAGGTTATAGGCTACTTTCATCTCGGGAATGCGGGTGATACCACAGGGGAAGCTACTATATACAGGCTGTTTTTTTATATTTTCCTTGACCATGGTTTTATCCTGCGAAAAGTTTGACGAGGTGGAGCTAATCTCGCAGGGACCTCACTATATTTCATCATCATCATCATCATCATCATCAGCCTATAATGTCCCACTGCTGAGCACAGGCCGCCATTGACAAATGAGGGTGAAAGGGAATGGGCAGATACTTCACCACGCGTGCCCACTGCGGTGAGGTGGAGGTAGGCTAGTGGCCAACCTACTGTTGGAATTTTTCAAGCCGCCTAGGAGGCATCCAACTAGCTTAACGACTATCACAATTAAGTGATAACCGGGACCAACGGCTTTACGTGCCTTCCGAAGCACGGAAACGCTCGATATGAAATACCACTAGACGGTCACCCATCCAGGTGCCGACCACGACAGACGTAGCTTAACTTTGCCGATCGATTAAGAACGGCTAATCATGGTACACCACGAGCGCTTCGACACTATGTTTAGCCATAATGAATTATCTCTACTCTAAGCATTCTGTCTGACAAGCAAATTTGATAACTTCTAGCAACTTGTGACCAAAATTGTCATAGATAATTTTGTTTGTATTGAAACGTAGCAGGAGAAATTAACCCTGTATATTTATATAACAGGTGGAGATTTCGAGATGGTATATATTCGATACCTATGTTGGGTTAGTCATGCTGAACAACTTTTACTATAGGATCAGTAGTGAATTCAGTTTTTTTTTTTTTTTTACTTTTCTTTGTAAATGTCGACCTTGCTCGATCAAAATGTAAATAATTGGACTGTTTTACAATAATTGGACTGTTTTACAAAAAACTTAAACCGACTTCAAAGTACACTAAGAAGTAATTAAATCCTGATCTGATGACAATGGAACCAAACGGGAAGTGTACCCTTCCAGTCAAAAAAAGAATTTTCCAAATCGGTTCATAAATGACGGAGTTATGAGGTAACAAACATAAAAAAAAAAAAAAAAAAAAAACACAACCGAATTGAGAACCTCCTTCTTTTTTTGAAGTAGGTTAAAAAAAAAAAACATACAACCGAATTGAGAACCTCCTCCTTTTTTTGAAGTCGGTTAAAAAGTAAAAGATTTTTTTGAGTATTCAGTGTTAGTCCCATAGTAAAAGTTGTTCAGCATGACTAACCCAACATAGGTTTCGAAAATATGCCATCTCGAAATCTCCACTTGTTATATAAAGATGATTTTTGCTGTATAGGTACCAGAAGTACAACCCCCGCCTGAAGAACCAGTGGTGATCCCCGAAGCTCCTCAAGAGGCAGAAGCACCTCCGGAGGTGGAAGTCAAGATCTCCTTCCCGGAGGTCAAGTTCCCCACCACTGAGATTAAGATCATTCAACCTGAGGTTCCAAAGGTCAGTCAGTATACAAGATTTTTTCATGTGAATGCTCAAAGGAGTCTGGTGGCAGACTAAAACTGTATGTATGTATGTCTGTGGATTTTCATAAAACAATAATTCTTATGTATGGCAATTATTTATAGTAATAAATGTTTTATTAGGGTTCCGTGGGTTCCAACGGGATCCTATTCGTCCGTCCCTCTATCTGTCTGTCATTGGGCTGTTTCTCATGACCAGTAATAGGTAGACAGATGTTGAAAACCGAATCAAAATCCGTTGCGTGGTTTAGGAGAATTAGCTGATATACAGACAAAAATATAAAAAATATTATTCTTCCCCTTTTGACTGTCCATCATACAAATTACCTCCCAGACAAAGCTATAATTATGCTATCAGGTAAAAGAAGAAGTAAAAGAACCGGAGGCACCTATACCGGAGCCAGAGCCGGTCGTAGTACCCGTCGAAGAACCCCACGTGGAACCCGAACCTGTTGTCGAAGAGGAGACGTGAGTTCAAAGAGTTTTACTCATTTTGTATACTTTTGAAATCTTTGTGCGTTGGTAGGGTACTTCGTAGTACCCACCTGACTGGCTACCACCCTCAAGTTGAAAACTATCGTTGTTCCGATAGCTGCACTTGAGAGCCAGTTCCTTCTATGATTAGTGTGTGCGCCACCTTCGGCCACATCACCACTTACCATTTGGTCAAACAAGGTCTGTGTTCCATACTTATGTATTATAAATTCGAAAGTAACTCTTTCTATCTGTTACTCTTTCACGCCTAAACTGATGAACCGATCGCGATGGAATTTGGCACGCAGATAGACTATAGTATGGAGAAGGACATAGGCAACTTTTTATCCCGGGGAAACTGCGAGGGGCAGCTAGTAAAAGTATAAAAAACCGGCCAAGTGCGAGTCAGACTCACGCACCGAGGGTTCCGTACAAACCTGTAGGTATATAAGTAAATGGTAGTATAGACCTGAGTATTTGATATTAATTTCAATTTATGACCTATTAAAAAAAAACTACTTACTAGATCTCGTTTAAACCAATTTTCAGTGGAAGTTTGCACCGTAATGTACATCATATATTTTTTATAGATTTATCATTCTCTTATTTTAGAAGTTACAGGGGGGGGGACACACATTTTACCACTTTGGAAGTGTCTCTCGCGCAAACTATTCACTTTAGAAAAAAATGATATTAGAAACCTCAATATCATTTTTGAAGACCTATCCATAGACACCCCACACTTATGGGTTTGATGAAAAAAAAAATTTGAGTTTCAGTTCTAAGTATGGGGATCCCCCAAAATTTATTGTTTTTTTTCTATTTTTGTGTAAAAATCTTAATGCGGTTCACAGAATACATCTACTTACCAAGTTTCAACATTATAGTTCTTATAGTTTCGGAAATAAATGGCTGTGACATACACGGACAGACAGACATGACGAATCTATAAGGGTTCCGTTTTTTGCCATTTGGCTACGGAACCCTAAAAACCACTAAATTACTCATCAGGCAGACTACCGACAACCGACTTCAAAGTACAGTAGTACCCAACTGATATGGCTTACCGATGTACCTGCGCAGAAGATATATTTTCAAAGTGCGGGAAACGCTATTGGTCGGCAGCTGCCGCCATGTGTGCGGAGGGGCGGCACTTGCGAGTGAGACGGAACTAACAGCTGCACTGTATTATGAACCTTATAGTAGTGATCTTAGGTTCATTGTAAGTTTTCGTTAATCTTCGGGCCATACTTTCTATTCTGTGCGATCGAAGATTCACGACGCGCCTTATCAGTTGGGTACTACTGTAACAGAAGGCATGTATAATATAAGTATGTATTTAGTAGAAACCCGGTTTATATAAAACATTATATAGTCTCAGTATACCTATACCCCCGGAGCAACCACCGCCACCCGAACCAGTGGTAGAGCAACCGGTCGAGCAACCACAACCGGTGGAAGAGCAACCGGTTGAAGTAGAACAGGCACCGGATCCTGAGACCATACCGCTGCCACCCGACCCGGTGCCGGAGCATATAGAAGTATCTATTGAAGGTAATCAGCATCTGATCTTGTATTTATGGCCAGATTGGACTTGTCGTGGGTTCGATTCCCAGGATATACGGGTGGATACGACAATACGACATTAAATGAAACCACGTAAAGTACTCATGTATACGAACAACTTTTACTATGGAACCAAATCGAAATGGAAAAAAAAATACAGCTTTTCATAGAAAAGATACATGTCTCGTCGGAAAAAATGTATGAAAAGCTGTAAAAAAAAATGTGGTTTCATTTAATGTCGTATTGTCGTATCCACCTGTATATTCGTGTGCGTGAACATGTATATATGTGTTATACATGTCATCATCATCAGCCTATAATGTCCCACTGCTGAGCACAGGCCTCCTTTCACAAATCAGGGTGAAAGGGAATGGGCAGATACTCCACCACGCGTGCCCACTGCGGATCGGTGGAGGTAGGCTAGTGGCCAACCTTCTGTTGGAGTTTTTCAAGCCGCCTAGGAGGCATCCAACCAGCTTAACGACTATCACAATTAAGTGATAACCGGGACCAACGACTTCACGTGCCTTCCGAAGCACGGAAACGCTCGATTTGAAATACCACTAGGCGGTCACCCATCCAGGTACCGACCACGACAGACGTAGCTTAACTTTGCCGATCGATTAAGAACGGCTAATCATGCTACACCACGAGCGCTTCTGTTATACATGTATATAAGGTTAAATAAAATTAGTTGGTGAAATTCTACCAAGATAATTTTTAATTATAATAGAATAAAACTCTGATTTTGTGAAAATAAATACGAACATTTTTGTTCGGAGCCTGGTATACTTATATTTTGTTTTATTTATTTTTTCAAATGGTGGCGCACGTTTAATCCAATTTAATAACGATTAGGGAGACTAATATAAATAAAAAATACTAAGGTGTGTGTCATGAAACGCCATGAGAACGGCAGAACATAGAAAGTGCCAACTCTGACATTTTGTAACATCTTTGTTTTATAATAACCTGTGTTCGACAAATAAATATTCTATTCTATTGAGTATTTTTCATGAAAACATCGATCTTTGCAAATAACTCAGTAATTGCCGTTTTAGGACATAGATAGACACTTTATTATTTATTGTTTGTAAGAGTGTTCCTAATCGACGTAGTTATATAGCTTTTGTCGTGCACCGCCATTGGCAATAAAAGTCAAAATGGTTGCCGAAAAGTATGCCAAAATCTTCGCACCCTCCTCATACATTTTAGCAATTTTATTTCACAACACGAAAATAACTGTAAAGAACGCAAACAATCTGAATTACAATCCCCGACATATCCAACATACTCCCTCCCCCCACTCCCTCATACCCCCCCCCCAACATATCCAACATACCCCCACACACACACTCCTCACATAGCTCCCTCCTCCCCCACATACCCCCATCGTTGCCCCGCGCAATTACAAAAGTCGTCCGACTTGTAGTAAAACTGTGACATTTATATATTTATTTAATATTACAGCAACCCCTCTTCCTCCCGAACCTGAAGTGAAATTAAGTGACATTCCGGAACCGGTGGAAATAAAGCAGGAGATCAAAGAAGAGGTGACCGAAGAGGAGCCGCCAGAGCTAGATGAAGATGAAGACAAGACCTTGGATGAAATCAAGAAAGACGAGGAGGCTGAGGTGAGGAATAACATTTTTAGCGTTCCGATTCCTCCGTCTGTAGGTTAGATTCCTGAAAAATTCTATTGAGTCTGTCATTTAAGGCTGCATTCCGAATTAATGCTATAATCGCTGTAATCGATTTGAGCGTGCTTAAACCCGTACCGAATTGAATAACGACAGATTACGATGTCCCGTGAAACGTCATAGATGACGTCATGATATCCGCCATATTGCGTTCACGCCGACCATGCCCTAAACTGATATCACCGTGAGCGCTGTCAAATGACGGTTAATTATTGTGTTTTCGGCAAAAAGTCTACTTTTTATGATTTTATGTGAGAAAAATAATAAAAAACGCTAATATTCCTTTTTGCGAGTCAAATTAAAAAAGATATGAGGAGTCCTAGCGAATTGTTAATTCAGATTTTAATTAAATTCTCAAATGTTCTGTTTTGAATACTGTGAGTGCGATAACGGGCGTTCCGAATTGTTGACAGTTCTCAGCTGTCATTATCGTGATATCTAACTCGGTACGCAAATTATTGCTGTGAGCACTGTGAGCGATATTATTCAATTCGGAATGTAGCCTAAATATGGTGTGTTGACGTTCCGCGTGACATGTTATGGTATACTTTTAACCCCACTCCTGAACTTTGACTCTTTATATTTGTAATTTTTCAATGATTTGCTAAAGCAAAAAATGCGGGTCTAATATTTTTTGATAATCTAACTGACAGACAATTTTTTTTTTATCCAGGAAACATCTCTATGGTGGTTGGCCACTTAAAAAGATCTAGTTTTGAAGGGAGTTGTCCGTCTGTCACAGCGGTATATTTCAACAACCACTGATATAATTTGAAAAAATCTTTGTAGTTTCTCTGCAAAAGGGACGGAAATGGGGGATCGACATTTAAATATGGGGTTACAATTTTAAATGTGTCATGTGGGCTTCATTTGTACATTCACAGATTTTTATATTCTTTTATATTACATATTTTTGACTTTGATGAAAAATTTCAAAAAATTACATTTGTAAAAATCAATAAAAATAAATGTAAAAAAATTGATGACGTATGGTTGTACCCAGGACTCGATCCCGCTGCAAGCGATGGTGGGCGAGGAGGTGGTGGGGGTGGGGCGGCGCGAGGACCTGAAGCCGCCGCAGCACACCCTCCGGGACGACGCGCACACCGAGACCGACGACGACACCCCTATGGAGGTGAGACCGCTTACCATCATACCATCAGCCGCTAGTCCGCCTGAAACACGCGCCACCACAGATACTGGGCCAAAAGGAAGACCAATGCTTCTTCTTCTTAGTTTTAAGTTTGGCAACCAAATCTAAATTAGGACTTATTTCTGCCAGTGTCGAGTTGTAATTTCCAGTCACAATAAATCACTGTCATATAGTCCTCAGTCAGTCACCATCCATAAAAGTCATGTGTCACAATGGTGGTCATTGTACTAAAACTCTTCATGGACTTTTTGAGACATGTGCATGGATTGATTTTCATTGGTCAAACACCACGGATAATATGCAATAAAACTCAAAATACACGAATTTACAACAAACAATAAAAACGAAAGGGCAAAGTCTCTGCAGGTTCCCTTCAAAAAGTCAATGGGTTTATTTTTTTTACTGTTTCTCGCGGACAGTCCACCAGACATGTGTTGCGAGGTACGTGTTTACCTGACTAATAGGATAGCTTCATTTCCACGTTATAGTTCTAATGCCAGCCGCGCTCGCGCTGCGGTCGATAATATAACTTAGATACCGACTGCAGCGCCATCTGCCTTTCAATTTGTGAATCTAAACCATCCAGCCTCCAGGGCGCCACCCAAACGCATACAAAATCATTCGAATCGGTCCATCGTTTTGGAAGAGTTCAGTGACATACACACATACAGTAGAATTAACTCCCTGGACGGTTTAGATAGGGTAAGGTAAGGTAGGGTAGGGTAGCGCCACGCGAACGAAGTCGCACCGGGAAGCTAGTATTATTATAAAATGTTCTCTTTCTCGATCTGTGAGTAGTACCAAAGAAATCGTGCACTTTATAGATATTTCTTTGTATTACTCGTTTTATAAACATATACCCCGTACTCATAACACGTTACTTAACTAATATACTGTTTAAAGGGTCTCGTAAATAACGTCACTCTATTGCCATTGTCAAATAATGTGACGTTATTTACGTGACCATTTACTCAGTATATTAGTTAAATAGCGCTTTATTAGTAAGAGGGATATTCTTTAAAGAGTTTAAATCAGATAACATCAGCTGGATATACCAGGGAATTAATTAATTTTGCCTGGACTTGTGTTAATATCTTAAAATTTAAATATATTAAATGAATATATGTTTTCCAGTTGAGTCGAGAAGAAGAGAAGGACGGCAAGAAGAGGAGAGATTATTCACGCAAAAAGAAATCGGACTCCAGAAGTAAGTATACATTTTGTGAGAGGTAGAGCATACCATTTATTCGCTCAAAGAGCAGCTCGACTGGGGAAGTACCTCCACCTTACAGAATACCGCAGCCAAATAACTTTATGTTGTGTAAAGTTGTGTTCCTGCGCGTGAGTAAGGTAGCCAGAGCTCATTGGGGAGGGGGGAAAGGTCGGTAAAGCGTGAGCGATGCTTCTTGTGTTGCCAGCGTCCATATGGCTACGGTAACCGCTTACCATCAGGCAGGCCGTATGCTTGTTTACCGACCTAGTTGTATAAAAAAAAAAACATAAATTACTCAGTAGTACTATCAAGAAATCCAAACGATTTAATTTCATGTATGTATTCACCGGGCATAGAATATCAGTTTAATTACATTACAAACCTCATGGTTTTTTATGTTGATAACTTATTTTGCCGGTCAAAAACATGATAACTGCTATTATTAGCGCTGTACACCCATATTATAATTATCTAAAGTTAAATGTGTAAGTAACATGATTCTAGGCTAGTTTTTAACTCTTAAATTTATATTATTATTACTATGTGTCTATCACTCATTGCTGTGCCCTACAGGGTCCATGTGAACTATTTAATATTGTTTAAGATCTTACCACACACATGTGATGCAATAAATAAATAAATAAATTATGTATTCCAGCATGTTCAGGATCGGAAAGCGCCGCCGAGGCGAGCGCTCCGGAGTCGCCGAGCGGCACAGACGCTGAAAGACAACATCGACTGTGGAAGAAATCTGTCATGCTTGTCTATAGCAGGCTAGTACATACCTTGCCAATAATATTATCTTACTAATCATACTATCCTACAAATAAATTTATTATTAATACTAATTTACTACTTTGACGGGCCAGTTGGCGCAGTTGGTTAAGATTCACCTTACGCGCCGCAGGTCGTGGGTTCGATTCCCACACAGGACATGCATTTGTGTGCATGAACATGTCTGTATGTCCTGAGTCTGGGTGTAATTATGTATATTAAGTATGTATTTACAAACAAAAAGTAGTATATGTATTATATCAGTTATCTGGTTTCCATAGTACAAGCTCTGCTTAGTTTGGGATCAGATGACCGTGTGTGAGGAATGTCCCTATCCTATATATGTATCCTAAATAATAAGACTATCCTACCAATCATACTATCCATCCTAATTATAATAATATTCTACAAAACATACTGTCTATACTTACCATTAAAAACAAGACCTCATTGCTCAATGGGGAGGGGGAAGGGTAGCTAACGCGTACCACCCGCCTAGTGGTAAGCGGTTACCGTAGCCCTATGGAAGCATGCAATACACGGGGCATTACTCACCTGCCTCCTCCATGAGTTCTGGCAGAATTATTCACGAACAGGAATTCGGCGTTTTCAGAAAAAAAAAAATTATACTGATACTATTGACTTCCCATTAAATAATAACGCCATTAATTACAGACTATGTGCCCACAAGTACGCGTCAGTGTTCGTGCGGCCCATTAGCGACGAGGAGGCGCCAGGCTACAGCTGCGTCGTCAAACGACCCATGGACCTGCACACTATACGTAGGAACATTGACACAGGAGTCATCAGGTTATAACTTACTACATACATATACATAGAGACATATATATAACAACATAGTAAATACAAATATACTGGCTGCAACTAACTTGGTCCCATAGAGTTTTTTTGATCCTTGTCGGAGATGTAATATTAACAGTAGTTTGACCAATAGTTGTGCCTATCTCCGCTAATCCGCAGATGATGATGATGGAATTATTTTTATATTTTTCAGAACAACGTCAGAGTTCCAGCGCGACGTGCTGCTAATGTTGTCGAACGCGTTGATGTACAACAGCAGCGAACACAGCGTCTACACCATGGCTAAGGATATGCATGAAGAGGTAAGTAGTGACTTATGGCCGATTCCTATAACTTACGGACCGTTATCGGTTAAAATGATGACTCTTATATCTTTACTAATAATGAAGCAAACACCTCAAAGCTTTGTATAGCAGACCCACCCATATGGAAGTAGCTATCACAGGTAAAATTAGCTTACGAAATGATCTATATGCCCAGTTTGGTAATAAAAGAACTTACCATTGGTAAGCAAATAGAAACCGGGTATTAATCCTTTTTATTTGAAAGTGTGTGCCAGTGTCGAGTTATATTATAAGTCCTAGTCAAAATAAATCACGTTCACATAGTCCGCACTGTCAGTCGTCGTACATAAGAGTCGTGTTTTAGTCAAATGGTAGCCATTGCTTAAACTTTTCACGGGTGTTTTAGTCAAGTCACGATACACTTAATTAATTTTACTTCACTGTGTATAGGCCGAGTAGTACCCCGAGTGTAAAGAATTGACGTTAGAAAACGCTCACTATCGCGTTTGCGTTTACGACATTTCTCTATTGGAATTGGCATTTCTAGCGGAATACTTATGATATTCATTTCTTCCTTACACATTTATTGTAAACTCAAACGTGATAGTATGCGTTTATTAACATTAATTCGTAACTACAATCTCACCACGGTAAGTGATGATGTGGCCGGCTGGTGCACACAAAGCCTAGAAGGAATTGGCTCTCAAGTGCAGCTGTCGGAACACAACGATAGACAGCCAGCTAGACGGGAACTATAAAGAACCTACCACCATCCTATGGTTACCTCACGATGTTTTCCTTCACCGAAAGCGGAAGCTGATTGTAGGATTCGAACCCGGGACCTTCGTCTCGGCATCCGGCGTCACTACCATAGATCTATCATAGCCTAAAAAGCTAGTAGACAAGTAGTGATGTGTATATGTGTTACATACTGTTAGATGTTGTTATAGAGTATTAGAGTCAGACTTTTCATAAGTTCCTGCGAAGGTCTATTTGAATAAATGATTTTGAATTTGATTTTTTTTGAAATAAATTTGAATTTGTTTTGCGCAGGCGCGTTGTCAGTTGGGCATGCTGGTGGCGGCGCAGGCGCACGCGGGGCTGGTGGCGCCGCCCGCGCGCCGCAAGCGACGCCGCCCGGACTCGCCCGCTACAGACACGCACAAGAGACACACCTGAATACACTACCACTAGCTCACGGTACACTGCAACGCATCAAGACACCCCATTGTATACACAGGATTACATCTCAAAAGGTAGGGTAGGGTACAAAATCTAATTAGTCCGTCAGTTAGATTATCAAAAAATATTGGACACGTATTTTTTGCTTTATCAAATCAATAAGAATTGACAAAAATAAAGCGCGTCAAAGTTCGGAAGAGGGCTCGTGACGACACGCGGAATTTTAACACCATATCTTCGTAATTTTGAAAAAGTACGTGTCTGATATTTTTTGATAGATTTTTTAACCGACTTCAAATGAAAGGAGGAGGTTCTCAATTCGGTTGTATGTTTTTTTATTTTATTTTTGTTACCTCATAACTCCATCATTTATTAACAGATTTGGAAAATTGAGTATACATACCTACTAGGTATTTAGGTAAATTCTTACAACTTTTCCACTTATATCCGGCTCGAAGGACCATGTCGTAGCTCAGAAATAAATAGATTTTAGTTCAGTTTAAATTTTCTTGGTTTAATCAAAATTTTCTTCATGACATACACAATGTTAACAACATTTTCTTTTTTTCTTTTTATAAATCTAACACTTTTTTTGACTGGAAGGGTATTCTTCCCGTTTGGTCCCATTGTCATTAGATCAGGATTTGATTACTTCTTAGTGTACTTTGAAGTTGGTTTAAGTTTTTTTGTAAAATAGTCCAATTATTTGGAATCCCTAATGAATGAAATACTACTATAATTTACTCGTTCAAAACGACCTTCACAGGCATATAAAAATAGATCGATTTCATCCAGAGGTTATTTTAAAGCCATTCACTAAGAAAAATGTTTCAAATACAAAGTTTCTGATAGATGTTTACAGAAACAATGTTTAGAGGCCGTCCACATCTCACCACCGCAACAGTTTCACGTTTCAGAAACACGTAGATTTTGTTTTTGTTTTGAGTTAATACATGGCTTAAACATCCTGTTTATTTTATTTATTTATTTATTTATTCATATAAAGTAGGTACTAAAATATTTACAAAATCTGCCAAACTGTAGGACAGTTTGTCGGCAGCAGTTCCCGTGGATATTTACTCATTTATGTACAAACTTACAATGACTTATCTTAAAAATATTTCTAATACTATTAGATTATTACTTATGTACATGTAATTTACATAATAATGCATGTACATAAGCAGCAATGCACAAACATCATTATTATTTTTTACTTTATTTTTTATTTTTTGCATACCAAAAAGGAGTTGACTCAAGAGTTGAATAACTGTTGTAAGTGTTGATTTAATACTTACTCCCCAACTCGTAAACTGTACCCTAACAATAACAAATGTGTCTTCAATTTGGTATTATGTAAACAATTGACTAATCATGTATAACTCAGTGGCGTGCATTGGTTTTCAGACTAGGTAGGCAGAATAAATCATGGCCATACACGCCTAAATATGCCTCTTAGATAGATCATGTTTTTTGACCAGATTCGTTAAATTGTTTAGGTCAGCGTATCATTCCACACACATTTGGTATGATTCATTAGCAAACAAACTACGTAATAACAGAATAATAGATTCGAATAACAGCACCCAGTTAGCCAGGTGTATAATAAACATAATATTCTGTGTTAAAATGTCTAAGATTTTTACCTTTGTTTTGAATTCATGAATGTTTTGGAGTTGGTCTACAGCAAGTTACCTACTATTTTCAACAGACGAAAACTGACTAAAGGACTAATTTATCAATACATTTTGCATCTTCACCACAAAATTTCTTCATTTCACACAGATACTACACTTCGCAAAATCACAATAAGTAAATAACAACAACATTGCAAACAATGCCAGCCAAACCATAAACAAACCAACACAAATAAATTGCGAAGTTATATTTGAGTTGCTCTAATGTTGGTAAACTGTAGTCTTTTTAATTTGGATGGGTTACTTTACTTACAACAGAGTATGTAAGGTTACTTTTGGTCCATAAATCGCGAATGTCAAATGTCAGTATGCTACGCATAGCAAAAGCGTGATTTATGTTTTCGTCGTATTATCTTAAAGAAGTGTGTGTGTGTGTATGAATATGCCGAAATCGTTTTAGTGTGCGTGAATTGCCGTGAATTTGAGAGGCGAACTCGCGAGTGCCTGCGCGGCAAAGTTTGAAATTTCGTATTGAATGATAGGTTAGAATTTTTATTTAAAGTGATTATGTAGTTTAATTGAATCAAAATATTATTGAATTGAATCTTATGAGGTAGGCATTGCTTATTTGCCTATATGGAATGCACGCCACTGGTATAACTAGAATGTTACATGTAATGAACTTGTAAACAAGTGTATTAAAACATATTATGATTTAACTATAATTTACTCTGTAAGTTTGTTTTAAGAACAATATAAAATTTTAAGTACTTTTGTAGTTTTATTGTTAAGAATACCTAAGCACCAACTTTCATTCTGGCTCCCACCAAATTAGGCTATTCTGTGCTAAATGACCAGTCTTCCACTGTCAACTGCACTGCTATGTATTGGTATGTATCTACGTACAAACCCTTATCAATCTACTGGGATTTTCTATAGTGGCCACCTTGCCCACCGTTAGGTATAAAAGACGGCACACTATTCCTGGCAACCCCAGCGGGGGCCCCCCCTCTACCGCAGAGGCGTCAGATACCCTCTGCGGTAGGTCACGCCGCCAGAGTACTCGCCACTACCATTTTTCCAGAATGGTACCGGAGCAGTTAAAAGTCGCTCACCACGCGCACTCCACTAGCTGCGTCTGTGCCAGTACTTACGCAAGCGCAAGCACTAGCACAAACACACCCTAGGGTGCTTGCGGATTCAATCCCCGCTGGGGACGCCAGAGAAGCTGACTTCCATTTCTCCATGAATGGTACCGGAGCTGTCATGCGCGCTCACTTCCCAATACGAATCCACGTATCTACCCAATGCCTACAGCTGGGTTGCCGGAAAACTAATCCAACGGGTAGCCCTCTACTTTCTATCCAGGAAAGTGCCGGAGATGCAGTTCACTCACAGGAGCTCACCTGCTTAAGGATTACTCACGAACCCCGCGTCTGAAAATTCAAACACTCGTTGCGCGCGAGGAATGACGCTCGGTCACACATACCGAACAGACAACATGCCACCCTCTGCAACTAACCACATAGACCACCGCGAGACCAACACCAACGTCAGGTACCGCCTTAATAAAGGCGGTGGCCTACCTGACCCCGCGTACCCTGATCCAAACAGCCGGACCCGTAGTTCCAGCTGCGAGCCCCATCTACCCGGGTACCTGTAGATAGGGACACATGTATCTACGTACAGTAGTACCTAACTAATATGGCTTACCGATGTACCTGCGCCGAAGATACATTTTCAAAGCGCGGGAAACGCTATTGGTCGGCAGCTGCCGCCATGTGTGCGGAGGGGCGCCACTTGCGAGTGAGACGGAACTAACAGCTGCAGTGTATTATGAACCTTATAGTAGTGATCTATGGTTGATTGTGAGTTTTAAGCATTCTTTCGTTAATCTTCGGGGCCATAATTTATTTTCTGTGAGTTTTTTGTTACGCCTTCACTACACAACCGATCATCATGAAATTTGGCTTGCAAAAAGCGTATGGTATCGAGAAAGAAATAGGCTACTTTAAGAATAAATGAGGATAAATCCCGCTTGTTACATAATAAATTGCAACGGTGCCTTGAATGGAATGGTTTGGTATCAAAAATAAAACAGCATGTATGTCTATAATATACATTTTACTTAACATTTACTTTTCGATACAACCTTTAGCACAGACAATATCTCGTGTGACATACAAACGAACAAAAACATCAGACAAATACTATTTTGTTTATTATATATAGTGATAATAAGTTTTACTAATCATTAGTGGCGCTTACACGGTTAAAAACAATTTTTATTCATTATTTATCCATAGTTATCTTCAGAAATTGCCGTTATATCTATAAAATCTCGGGATTATCATCCCGTGTTCTCGTCCGGGGTTTTTTTTCATCCCGGGAATGTCGACACCAGTCCCGGTGGTCCAAGTAATTAGTCATATCCATGTATATAAAACCACTAGTCATGTTTCATACTTTCACGTACCGCCCGTATTCAGTTTTTCCTTTATTAAGTGCTCTCTTTCTAACACATTGTCTTCCATGTTGGTAAGAGCAAGACGGGACAAAATAATTTAATTATAATACGAATACGAGCGTTTCGCAAACTCAGTTCCAATTTATACATACGTTATTCAAGTCGTTTTCAATACACGTAATAGATCATCGAAAACGACTTAATTAATGTGTAAATCTGACTTATCAAAAAAAGTCATCGTCAAAATCGTCATCATATCCTCAACATTTGTCAAGTTCTCATAAACTTACGACTAAAAATACTGTATATGTGTAAAACAAAAGCAGGTCATTTCGCTTACACACATACAGCTATCCTTTTTTGCCCGCCGTCATTTTAGTCCGTGAGTTTTTAGTTTGTATTTACATTACATAAATCCGCGTACTATTCAGTGTCTTTACAATTTAGACACATTATTGCTTTAGGTAGTTATTGACCAATACCACATCACAATTAATAATTTTAACATAATATAAATTAAAATACACAGAAAAATCTTTAGAAAACACAAATGTACATAATATATTAATGCAATAGCGTGAGACTAACCGCCAGTGTTTGAAAGCCCAATCATTATATCTAATACTTTTAATTGGAGATTAACATTTTTGTTTCCAGAAACTTAAACCCCCTTATTACAAAACATGGTTTAAAGTAAAGCCAGGTTTTACTGTCATTTGGTCACTTTCTAACGTCATATAATAAAAAGGGACGAGGCTATTTTAAAACCTGGTTTTCCTTTAAACCATGTTTTGTAATAAGGTGCGGAAAGTATAGTGTTTTTAACTATAGTATACGCAGGAGTTGATTGACAGATAAAAAGCAAATGACAGCAGCTGTTTAACTGCACTTTACTTAAAATTGTGCTCTTTTGTTTACAAAAATCTAATTCAATCTTACTACGTCTCTTTCTAACAAAGAACACTAGAAAGGGACACAAGAAATTAGTCCAAGTAGTTTGTAAGAAAGAGAGATTTGTAAGATCAGCGATCTCATATTTGCAAGAGAATTAGGACCGACAAAAAAAATGAAACACAATCATAAAACGCTATTTTACTTAATCGTCAAGTAAATAATGTCATATTATTTGACAATGACAGTAAGGTGTCATTATTTACTTGATACATGGTCAGTATACATGGACGTATAAATAAGTAAGCCATATAAGAAAGCGAGCACAATATTTCCAACTTATGCTTGAATAATAAAAATCATTTTTGATACAAGCTTTTTTTGCTGACTGTACTTGCATTGTCTACCAATATACTAATGTATACCAAATATCAAGTCGATCCGACCACTGGAAGTGTGTGAAATTTCACTTGCAAGATTCCACCCGAACAAACATAGTTACATACATTGCAAGTTAACAAAAAGCATGTAAAATCAGTACTGATAAAACAAGTGATACTGAGTCTTATTGTCACTGTCGATGTCTCAATGCGGAATGAGAACCGATCAGCATATAGACATATGCTATGTGTGCGTGAGGCTTGTATTTACAAGATGGCCGATACTTGGGGTGCTTCGTTTTGCATAAGGCGACGCTCCGTCCTGATTTTTCTATACGTCCAATGTCATTAAGCGTCAAAACCATATTATATACATTACAGTGGTATGATTACTTTTGATTGTGCCTCATCGAGGCAGCTATGTCGCTGACATCCAACTGTACTTTGGGCTTATGCTGTGGCGGTTCGAAGTAGAACTCGAATCGTTTGAACGACTCTATCTCACGTTCCGACACTTCTAGCGATGATAGATTCATGCTGCAATCCGGGAGAAACACGCTGGATTCTGGAAATAAGGACGTAAGGATATAGAAATGTGTTTTTAACCGACTTCAAAAGAAGGAGGAGGTACTCAATTCGGTTGAGCCATTTATGAACCGATTTGGAAAATTATTTTTTTGTCTGGAAGGGTACACTTCCCGTTTGGTCCCATTGTCATAAGACCAGGATTTGATTACTTCTTAGTGTAGTTTGAAGTCGGTTTAAGTGTTTTTGTAAAACAGTTCCAATTATGGAATTTGTGCTCCTGGCTACACTCGCCACCTGACCAATAAAGAAGTTATACAACGTGTGACGGAAAGGGTACCTATATCAAAATAAAGTACATGACTCCTTTGGTACTACGCGCACAGATCACGTAAGAGAAAATTTTATAATAATACTAGCTGCCCGGTGCGACGATCGTTCGCGTGGTGCTACCCTACCCTGTGGTGCTACCTTACCCTACCCTATCTAAACCATCCAGGGAGTTAATTCTACTTTACGTGTGTTTGTCACTGAACTCCTCCTAAACGGCTGGACCGATTTGAATGTTTTTTTGTATGCGTTTGGGTGGCGCCCAGGATGGTTTAGATTCACAAATCAGCCCGGAAGATGGCGCTGCGATAAGTATTTAGGTTATATTATCGACTGCAGCGCCATCTGTTTGATCAGGTTTGACTGACAAGATCCAATCTGACAGGAGTGTAGCTTTATGTGTGGTGATCGAAGGATCGTTTGTTCTGTCGGACTGGCGTGTCATGATAAAGTTACAGGAAAGAATGTACAATTATTGTTTAGTTAGTGGCCTCAACGGGTTTATTCTATCCTTTCGCGTTTCGCTACAGATTGTACGACAGGACAATTCGTAAAGAAAGAACGTTTGTGGGAAGGCCCGCTTATGAACTTGGAAGCAAAAAATTGGTATGAATTTTTGAGTTGAATCTTTTTGAAAACCTGATGTAGTCTTCACCCCCTTCGGATAGATATATATATATATACCCTTTCCATTACAAGTTGTAGAATAAAAACCGGCCAAGTGCGAGTCAGACTCGCGCACCGAGGGTTCCGTACAAACCTACGAATATACATAGGTATATAAGTAAATGGTAGTATAGACCTGAGTATTTGATATTAATTTCAATTTATGACGTATTAAAAAAAAACTACTTACTAGATCTCGTTCAAACCAATTTTCAGTGGAAGTTTGCACCGAAATGTACATCATATATTTTTTATAGATTTATCATTCTCTTATTTTAGAAGTTACAGGGACACACATTTTACCACTTTGGAAGTGTCTCTCGCGCAAACTATTCAGTTTAGAAAAAAATGATATTAGAAACCTCAATATCATTTTTGAAGACCTATCCATAGATACCCCACACTTATGGGTTAGATGAAAAAAAAAAATTGAGTTTCAGTTCTAAGTATGGGGAACCCCCAAAATTTATTGTTTTTTTTTTCTATTTTTGTGTGAAAATCTTAATGCGGTTCACAGAATACATCTACTTACCAAGTTTCAACATTATAGTTCTTATAGTTTCGGAAATAAATGGCTGTGACATACACGGACAGACAGACAGACAGACAGACAGACAGACAGACAGACAGACAGACAGACAGACAGACAGACAGACAGACAGACATGACGAATCTATAAGGGTTCCGTTTTTTGCCATTTGGCTACGGAACCCTAAAAAGCAATGTTATTTCATTGGCGTTAAAGTTTAATATAAGTATATCTATGAAATGAAAGCGTGTATTGATTCTCCATGTTGAAGATAAAAAGCTTGTGATATTTTGACAAGGGGGCGTCCATAAATCACGTGACGAAGTAGATGGTAAAATAAGAGACGTTATTTAATCTTAATTTTAAAAAATATTGCTAAAACAGGTGTCCTTGGAATTATGGATTCAATAGCTGCTCAGGAGTAATGACTAATTTATTATTAGTAACATCGAACCATTAACCCAAAAAAGACGATTTTTTGTGAAATCTATTCCGACAATTCCCCGCCACCGACAATGCGCTCTGATTGGCTAAGTCAAGGACACACTAAACATTTAGATGCAGTGATTGGTCGGTACTGTCATTAATCAGTGCAAAATCACTTACTAGTTGCGTAATTGGATTGCTAGGTATTACTACTCTTAAGGGATTTCTCCTCGATGATTAGTAAAGACTATTGACAAAGCCAATGCCTTCTCACATTTCTCATAATCTTCCACTCCAATACACTGTGTGGAGATTTCGAGATGGCATATTTTAGAAACCTATGTTGGGCTACACATGCTGAACAACTTTTACTATGGGAACATTTAACAACACAGAATTCTCATATTTTCTTCCTACTAAAACTCCACCTTGCTCAATCAAAATGTAAGTCAAAATAATTTCCTTTTTCGAGATTGCAACTTTGTATTACTCTTGACACCCCTATAAATAACTTCACATAATTTATGGACACCTAAAGACCAAAAGCAAAAAAAAAACACATTGATAAAGCTTTTTAAAAAACTGACCGGTATGTGTGTGTCTGAGTCGGGCGCCGACTGGACTGGCGGGTGTGGGGGCGGGGGTGTGTGCGGGGGCGGGGCTGGGGCGGGGGCGGGGGGCGGCTACGGGTAAACCCCACCCGCTACACTAACTACCACTGCCCTGCCATTGCCATTGCCACGGGTCGGCTGCTGTATAGTGTGTACATATTATTATTTGGTATACAATTTACAGATTTACAGATTTGAAGCGCTCGTGGTGTAGCATGATTAGCCGTTCTTAATCGATCGGCGAAGTTAAGCTACGTCTGTCGTGGTCGGTACCTGGATGGGTGACCGCCTAGTGGTATTTCAAATCGAGCGTTTCCGTGCTCCGGAAGGCACGAAAAAGCCGTTGGTCCCGGTTATCACTTAATTGTGATAGTCGTTAAGGTAGTTGGATGCCTCCTAGGCGGCTTGAAAAATTCCAACAGTAGGTTGACCACTAGCCTACCTCCACCAATCCGCAGTGGGCACGCGTGGTGGAGTATCTGACCATTCCCTTTCACCCTCATTTGTGAAAGGAGGCCTGTGCTCAGCAGTGGGACATTATAGGCTGATGATGATGATGATGATACAATTTAGCCCAATTTCATACAAGAGTCGTTTTCAGTAAAGATTTTGTCTGATGTTGATTTACTGCAAATTCCTATATTCCGATTAATAGACAATCGCAAAATCAAGGGTAGATAATAATAGTAGGGTGATATAGAAACATTGTATAGTGCATTGTATTTGGTAACATAAAACAAAACATTCAGCATTTGGAAAAAACATTCATGCAAATTACTGTGCAATTTCCACCTTACAGAATACCGCAGCCAAAAATAACTTTATGTTGTGTAAAGTTGTGTTCCTGCGCGTCAGTAAGGTCGCCAGAGCTCATAGGGGTGGGGGGAAAAGTCGGTAACGCGTGAGCGATGCTTCTTGTGTTGCAAGCGTCCATATGGCTACGGTAACCGCTTACCATCAGGTGGGCCGTATGCTTGATTACCGACTAAGTTGACTGTTAATTTTAGAATGGGCAATCCATTCGTTTTTGTATGAACTATAAAATTAGAAATTTTAACACCTCGAAAGGCCAAATTTATAGCTGACATATTTTAGCTTTGAATCATACCAAATACAGTGCGATAAGCTTATGAAAATCTTTGTTGAGAACACCTCTTCTGTACGAAATTTGGTGGTTACGCTAAATTCAATGAGGTCCTATAATACATAATATAGTATGATACTTTTGAGGAATTTAGGGTAATATCAATTTTGTATTTGTGAATAGCATTCTTATTGTATTTTATAAAGCCGTTGACATGTATTGTAATGCGCGGTTTCTATAAACAAAAACGAATCGTTTTGCTTACCAATGGTATGTTTTTTTATTGCCAAACTGGGCATGTAGAACATTTCGTAAGCTAATATTACCTGTGATAGCTACTTCCATATGGGAGGGTCCGCTATGCAAAGCTTTGAGGTCTTTGTTTCATTATTAGTAAAGATATAAGTCTAAAGCTGAAGGGGAAAATCTATAAGTCCGTGATAAGACCTGTCCTAATGTATGGTTCGGAATGCTGGGCAGTAAAGAGGACGGATGAAAGACGATTGCATGCAGCTGAGATGAGGATGTTGAGATGGATGTGTGGGGTGACAAGAATGGATAAGATAAGAAATGAGTACATAAGGGGAAGCTTGAAAGTAGCGCCAGTGACTGAAAAGTTGAGAGGGAACCGTTTATCATGGTATGGACATGTTACGAGGACAAATGAAAGCCACGTCACCAAAAAAGTTATGAATATGAAAGTGGATGGATATACGGGAAGAGGAAGACCGAAAAAGAGATGGATGGATTGTGTGAATGATGATATGGGTAAGAAAGGAGTGGATACTAGTATGACGGATAGAAGAGACTAATGGAAGAAGCGTACATATTGCGCCGATCTGATTGGGAACAGGGCAGGCAGATGATGATATAAGTGTTAATTTTAACCGATAACGGTCCGTAAATCATAGGAATCGGCCATGAACGGCTTTATAGAATACAATGGCAAAATGTTCTCTTTCACGATCTGTGCGCCTTGTACCGTAGAAATAGTGTATTTTTATGTATATTTTATGACTGGTAATTAGTAACCGACACTTAGACTCATGATTTAAATAGGGATAAATAACTAAATTAAGTAAAAGCTGATGGTGTATTCTTATTCTTGTTAGGTCCTAAATATTATGGGTTCAAGTGTTAAGTAAATTAAAAAAATGATTCTTTGTAAAAGTTGTTTGTTATCATGAGTACAATCATTTGTCTAAGTATCGTTTACTAATTACCAGTCACCGTATAACAGATGGAGATTTCGAGATGGCATATATTCGAAATCTATGTTGGGTTAGTCATGCTGAACAACTTTTACTATGGGACCAACACTGAAATCTCAATTAAATTTTTAACTTTTCTTACTAAATGTCGACCTTACTCGTTCATAATGTATGAAATGTGGATTTTTTTTTGAGATTTCAGTGTTGGTCCCATAGTAAAAGTTGTTCACCATGACTAATCTAACATAGGTTTCGAAAATATCCCAGCTCGAAACACAGTATACTCTTTCCGTTAAACGTACTGGCTAACTTCGTGTCTCTGCAGGCTTAGTTTTAAGTATTGTCTGAAAGCAACTGTTCACCGGGTCAAAGATGTGGGGACCTGGAGACCTGTAAATCAGGTTGTCAAACCTTAGTACGGGATCCAGTCAAGTATTTGTAGTATTTGTTTCACCTTTTTGTATTTGTGTAGATAAATAAAGTTTATATAACTTTGTATAGGGTATCGAAAGTGATATAGTGATGTTAAACTTACCAGTATTATTATTGATCACGGGGGCGGGCGGTATGTAGGCGGGGTCGGGCCACACTGGGTGGGGGCGGCAGAACACTGACTCCTCACCCACTACACCTTCTAGGGGTATACCCTCCTGGAATTATTGTTTACTTATTGGAAACAGCTTCAAAATTTCAGATGGCATCTCTTCAAAAAAATTGTTGGGTTTTTCTAACTGAATATAGAGCACGAGCGGTGAGTACAGATCGATACCTGCGCAGTAGTTAATATATCGGTCTGTCTGTCGGAATGAAGGCGGGGGGAGCGGCGAGCTGCACGCGTTTGGTTCGTCAGTCGATGCTCGTCGTCTATTGGATTCTCGCGTGTCATGTGGCTACTGTGATTTGGCCAAAAGTGTAGATGCGCGAGCTTGCCCCCACTACTGCCTATCTGTGCTCAACACTCGTGCCTCATAGTGTACTTTGGTAATGAAGCCGAAGTTTTTTTTTATAGTTACAATTCAATTAAGTATGATTGTGTTAAAAATTATTTTAGTGACTTTATAATAGGCATGCGGCGTGGGTAGTAAAATTCTAATTCTAATTAGTCCGTCAGTTAATCTAACGTGTCCAAAAAATATTGGATACGTATTTCTTGCTTTATCAAATCGATAAAAATTTACAGAGATAAAAGTTCGGAAGTGAGGGCTCGTGACGTCACTTGTTTGTGAAAAGTATACCAACACTTGACGTCACGCGGAGCTTCAACACACAATATCCTCGTAATTTTGATACATAAATGACGGACTTATAGAATTTTTCAGCCCATTAGCCGATTGCACGATCGTAGTGTCGTAGGTATGTGGGTTCGAATTCTACAATGAGCTTGAGCTTTCGGTGGAGGATCTTGACCCTGGCTGGCCACCCTCAAGTTGGAAATCTGTCTAGCTAGACTATGTGTGCCTTCAAAATTAGGCCTATACCTAGTACAGTACATAATAAAAACCTCTTATCAGGGTAACGTACCTGTCCCTTGTAGAATTTCGACTCAGTAACATGATGAATTGTCACTTCATTGTTCAACTTGGAGCCAACTCGCAAACGTTGGAAATACGGCAGAGAATCCCCATTGGGTATGTGATTTAGACCCATATCGTCCATCTTGCCAACATTGGAGCCAATGTCGTTTTTATCGTTGAACAACGCATTTCTAAAGACATTTCTGTCTTCTTGTCCAAACGGGGTGTACAACCCGGTATATTCGTTACGTTCTTCTTCTCGTTTCAGAGGAGTGCCAATAGGCTCTGGCCTTTGGATCGGATTGGCGAATAGCGAAGAATCATTCGAATCGAACGATCGACTCGACTCATTATTCGGGCGAGTTCCAATCGGATTCGGCGATACAACCGGTTTCGGACTTTGCGCATCATAGAATTCCGGCGTCAGGAAATTCTTTTGGTTACTATCCTCGTTTGTCTTAAAGAGGGAGTAACCCTCGTCATTTTTTTGGGTAAAGGAAGCCAGGTTCATAATTCTATTTTGAAATTCATCTGGCTTAGGTGTGGGGTCTACTACGTATTGATTTGGGGCTGGTTGGTATACATTTGGATTAATGTAGTTGTAAGGTGGTTGGTACATGGGTACTTGGGGACTTTGAGGTCTTATACCCATCATGCTTTGCTGGTGCATCATAGACATAAGTGGGTTCCTTATTGTGTACATCCCGTTGGACGTAGGGGTTATAGTCGCTTGGCAAGCGTTCGGCGGCATTGGTATAGGATCTGGGATCCGTATCTCAGCTTTCTTCTGCACTTGAGGAGTGTTGGTTATCTGTACTGGTGGTAAGTTGGGATGGAACATCGGGTTGCGGAGGGTGACCATCTTTGTGGCGTCCACTTTGGTGTCGGTAGGTGCTTCTGATGCAGCCTTTTTGGCCTTCTTCTTGGCTTTTTTGGACTTGCCGGTGGGTTGCGGTTGTGGCGGCGGTGGATCCGGTATTAAGATCGTTTTTGGTGGTTCTGTGGAAAGAAATTAAAAAATGTTGAACAGCTTTCAATAAGGACCTAATCAAAGCACGTAACAAGTCATCATCATCAGCCTATAACGTCCCACTGCCGAGCACAGGCCTCCTTTCACAAATGAGGGTGAAAGGGACTGGGCGATACTACACCACGCGTGCCCACTGCGGATCAGTGGAGGTAGGCTAGTGGTCAAACTCCTGTTGGAATTTTTCAAGCCGCCTAGAAGACCTCCAACTAGCTGAACGACTATCACAATTAAGTGATAACCGGGACCAACGGCTTTACGTGCTTTCGCGTAGCACGGAAACGCTCGATTTGAAATCCCACTAGGCGGTCACCCATCCAGGTACCGACCTCGACGGTGGTAGCTTAACTTTGCCGATCGATTAAGAACTGCTAATCATGCTACACCACGAGCACTTCATGTAACAAGTAAACACATTTAAACTTTGACAGATACCCACGACGGATGTAGACTTTATATTTTACTGCTGAGCTGAAATTGTGTATGCATATTATGTAAATCGGATGACAATTCAATATTATTATGACATGGAGCTGATCTGATGATGGAGCTGGAAGGTGGTCATGGGAACTGGTGGTTGATGGGTGGGTGTATGAAGAATGGGTGATCGTTCCATCGTGCATAGTTTTTCGGAGTAGGGGCTCTGATTCTAGTGTCTGGTGATTAAGTTGATCAACTATTATATAAAAAAATAGCAAATCTTCTATCCCCCTAATCGTATATCAAACATACAAGACACATAGGTTAATTGAGTGTACATACCCGGGTGGGCGGTGGTGAACATCATCATGGTGGGGTCGGCGTTGATGACAGGTGGTGGTCGCGCCACCGGAGTGGGGCTCGCGGGGAGCTGGCTGCACTTCCACAGCGGCTACAAGTACAAATTATATTGACACTAGCTCTCCCCCGCGTTTATAGTATAAAAAGTAGCCTATAATACTCGGCGATGTAGCTTCCTATTAGTGAAATAATTTTTCGTATCCGACTGGTAGTTCCAGAGATTAGACCGTTTAAATAAACAAATAAACACTTCCGCTTTATTATATTACTATATAGATTACACCGACATATTGGACTTCTTCTTAGTCGTACACTCTTGGCAGAGTGGTCGTGGTCATGGATTGTACCTTTCGCGCATGATCGCTGCATTAGCAATGTTCCTCCATTTTTGTCTATTTGTGGCGTTACGGGAACATTCGGTTATGGCACATAGCGTGGCAGATTTTATGAGGTCAAGCCACCTGGTTGGAGACCGACCACGTGAACGTTTGCCTTCAACTCGACCTTGGATGACCAACCTCTCCATAGAAAAAAGTTTACAGGTGACGTGTCCGAAAAATTTTAGGATTCGTATCTGAACAATCGACGAAAGTCTTGGTTTAATCCGGAGTTCTTTACTTAGAACGAGTTACCCGAGAAAATAAAACGTAGCCAAATTCTATGACCATTCAGATTTTACTACTTGACTGGATAATAAACTCCCAAAACCTATTTTTCTGTCACGAATAAATTATTTTCATTTCATTTCAAAATGTCTTAAGAATTTGTTTTTTTTTTATACGGCCCGCCTGATGTTAAGCCGTTACCGTAGCCATATGGACGCTTGCAACACAAGAAGCATTGCACAAACGTTACCGACCTTTCCCCCCTCCCCTATGAGCTCTGGCGACCTTACTCACGCGCGGGAACACAACTTTACACAACATAAAGTTATTTGGCTACGGTATTCTGTAAGGTGGAGGTACTTCCCCAGTCGAGCTGCTCTTTCAGCGAATAAACGCTATGCTCTACCGCTCTCAATATGTATGGGGAACTCCCAAAATGTATTGTTTTTTTTTTCTATTTTTGTGTGAAAATCTTGATTGTAACTTACCAAGTTTCAACAGTATAGTTCTTATAGTTTCGGAAAAAGTGTTTGTGACATACGTACGGACAGACAAACAAAAAACAGACAGACATGACGAATCTATAAGGGTTCCGTTTTTTTCCATTTGGCTACGGAACCCTAAAAATCGTTAATCTTTCATCCCAATCCGTTCAGTAATTTTTGGGTGAAAGAGTATCATCTTCACGTCCTCACACAAACTTTCACAAGTAGGATAATAAAAAAAACATACCACAGATTTAATAGTAGGCGGGTCCTTCTTCTCGGTGGGCTGAACCCTGGTCAGGGTTATGCCAGGAGGTAGTTTCAGGTCAGCAACCTGTGTACAAAATTATATTTTCTAGTCTTCTTCACAACATTTACATGAGATGTTTCAAATCATCACTTGCAAAACCCAGGTCCTCCACTGTCCATGCGTCTGTTTGTCTGTCAGTGGGCTGTATGTCATGAACCGTAATAGATAGACAGTTAATTTTCTCAGAATGTGTATTTCTATAGTCGCTATAACAAAATCAAAAAGTAATTTATTCAGTTTAGGCCCTGGTAAGGCGCTTATGAACGTTAAATTGGTACATACAGTTGAATTTACCACCGGTTCGGAATACACTTAAACTGAGAAGACTGCGGAAAGAAACTCAGCAAGGCTTTTTTTTATTTGTGGAAGATCTTTTCATATAACAGCTTTTTTTCCAAATACTTATACAATATACCATATAATTATTATGCTTATTCTTGCAATTGTCACTTAGCCAGGGGGGGGGGATGCAAGTGCAGAGAGAAGCTACTACAATCATATATTATTGTCTTCCACGTAATGAGTTCCATCAAACCATACAAGTGAAATAAAATTATACAAGTCCGATTCGCAAGTGTGTGTGAAGTATTTAAAGCTTGGGTTTTAAAAGACTTGGTTTAAACCATCTCACGTTATGAGGGAGATTTGGTCACCGCTAGGGTACAATCATCCTTAACGACGGTGATTAAGGCATAGATTAGCATGATGTCTTTTTGACTTCGTCTTTCAGGACGATGTTTTCTTTCAATGACATCTTACATTTTAAAATCTGATCAGAGGTACGTGCAAGGGAATCGAACCTGTACCTTTGAGATAATTGGTGGTTTCTTTCGGCCACAGCAACAATATTACATGTAAATAAAAACAAAGCTATATTACAGTCCAACTAAGACATATAATAGGTACAAAAGAAATATAAGCGTCGAACGAAACTAGTACAAAATCTATGAGAATAAAAAAACAATCGTCCTATGTATCACTTGAACATGTTTAGACCGAGTTGGCTGTTTTTTTTTGATTCGTAATAGAGATAATCAAAAAATAGACAAAGATAAAGCGCGTCTATGTTCGGGAGTGGGGGCTCGTGACTTCACTTGTTTGTGGAAAGTGTGCAATGGCGTGACGTCACGCGTAACTTCAACACACCATATCTTCGTTATATTTTGTTTCATTTTCAGTAAAAAAAAATACGTGTTTAATATTTATTATGTAAATGTAGGAAATATAATTTTTCAGCCAACTAGTAAGGATTTTACTGAAAGAAAATTGAAAAATTACCGGGTAAGTAGGAAAATCAGGAAAAATATAAGTGATTTTTTCAACGGGTTTTTTAACGACGTCGACAACGTCTGGTCGTTAAGCCATTTATCCCATTTATCTTCTCTATTTTTTTTCTTTTAGGGATCCGCAAAATGTCGCCGTCTGTCCATCCATTGGTCTATCACACAGCTGATCTGACTAGCATAACACTATAGTATAGGATGAGGTTCCTCAAATGGTGTGAAGAAATTATTGCAGGGTGCGAGTGTTACCCGTGGTGTTGCAAGCGGTAACCGCTTACCATCACGCTGGTATGCTAGTAAAAATAAATAAAAGAGCAACTTAAAGACAACAATATAACAATATACCTGTACCCCACAGCTGAGCTGTTCCATGATGCTGCACGACGTCGGCTTATCCGACTCGTTGGTGAACTGGTTCTGTTGCAGAAAATAATTATATCACTAGCTGTCCCACGCGGTTTCACCCGCGTTCCCGGGATGAAAAGTAGCCTATTGAGATAGTTTAGGCAAAAAAGCAGTCGGAAAATGTTAGTTTTAGTTCATAAAATAACACAATCTATATATTTAAAATTCAAAGTCCTAACTGACTGACTGACTGATATATCAACGCACAGCCTAAACAACTGGTCCTAGAGACATGAAATTCAGAGGGTATATTCTTTGTGAAGAGTAGGTATCCACTAAGAAAGGGTTTATCGAAATTCCACCCCTAAGGGGGTAAAATAGGGGATGAAAGTTTGTATGAGTGTCCGTCAGTTTCGAAGTTAGGGTTAACAAATTTTGTGTTTAGGCTGAAGATTGAAAATTAATTTATACGTGTCTCAGCGTTTTTAATAATTACACCCTCGAAGCGGGATGAAGTTGTTTTGTTTTATTGTTGTAGAAAAATTACATTTGTTTCCTGTAGGCCACGCGGGCGAAGCCGCGAGCTGCAGCTAGTAAATTTTAAAATTCAATTCAAAGTTTTCAAGTTCTTTTGATCTGTTTTATAGCACCATGAAATAGTAGCCGCCATGTTACTACGTCATACGGCTGTGTAAACTTAAAAGTGTCAACTGTCAACTGCGTATACATACCGGCTCTGTACTGTTATTATTTTCGTAACAAACTAAATTTTTATTGAAATAATACCATGGAGGACGGTTTCGGGACAACACAAAACGAAAGGCACCATTGTTTCAAGTAATTAACCATAAGATCGATTTGTACAGTCAACTTAAAAGAGATCTATCCATTTTAAAGAGATACATCATTTTGTAACATTAAAATGGATACATCTCTTTGTAGCTGACTGTACAATAGAATTAATTTTTATTTCAAGGAATAATAAAGAGAGAAAGCAAACCTTTTTACTAACAACTTCAATGGTGGTATCTGGTGTGATGTTGATCACGTGAGGCTTCTGCGGAAGCTCCTTTTTCTTGTTGTCTTTCTTGCTCTGTTGCTGCGGTTGACCGGCTGGTTGCTTGTTTGCCTTAGCCGCCGGTGTTTGTGCTGGAACAATTATTATATTGAGGACGCCATTTTGAATTTTTTCGACTAATGCAACTCATTTGTGAGCCAGTCAGATTTTTCAATCACTTGATAAACTTTGGACAATCTAATACTCTGAAAAATAAACACTTAGAGAACCCTTGTTAAGTTTATTTGTACCGAAAAATAAAGGTAAGTAACAATAACTCACCATTCTTCTCCTGTTTATTCTCCTTTCCCTTTTTCTCGCTTACTTTCTCTAGTTTCTTCTCCTTTTTCTCATCTTTCTTCTTCACCGCCGTTGGTTCTTTCTTAGGTTCTACCTTCTTCTCAGCTTTCTTGGTTACTTCTAATTTAACCGGCTCGGATTTTTTAGGTTCAGTCTTTTTACTTTTGGTTTCCTGTTGCTGTTTCCTCATTTCTTCCTCTTCGGCCTGGAAGGAGATAAAAGAAGAATCTTTTGTAATATTATAAATGCAAGTGTTTGTTGGTTTGTACTTATTTCACGCAGCAAGGAATTGACGTTATTTTTGCATAGAGATACGTATGAACCGGCATAGATTATTTTATTTTATTTTTTACTGAGTATATGCCCTGTGTTAGACCGCAATCTCACCATGCTAAGTGATGATGTGTCCGAAGGTGGTGCACACACAAAGCCTTGAAGGAACTGGCTCTCAAGTGCAGCTGTCGGAACACACCGATAGGTGCTTGGCGACAGATTTTCAACTTGAGGGTGATAGCCAGCCAGGTGGGTACTACAAAGTACCCTACCATCGTGCTATGGTTTCCTAACTATGTTTTCTTTCACCAAAATCTCAAGCTTATCGTAGGATTCGAAACCGGGACCTTCGTCTCGGGTATCCGACGTCAATACCACTTCGCCATCATCACCTTCAAAAATTAACCCAAAGAAGCGCAATGCCGTTAATTTAATCTATTAGGCCAATGCCTTACCACCCACAATGAGCTCTGGCTATCTCAAGGACAAACTAAACATTTACAAGCAGTCATTGGTCTGTACTATTATTAAACAGTGCAAAATCATTTATTAGTTGCAGAATCAGATTGCCACTCTAAAGGGACGTTTTCTCGATGTGGACCGGACATTACACTTCGGTGTATAAACAAGCGTGACCTGGGGCTCTACCGCGTAACTTTGGTGGTAATCGTAACGAACACCATTAATGAATATCATCCAATCAGGGCCCAAAAATGGTCATCGTCGCGTCGTACCGCGTGCGCTTCATTCGATGAAATAATTAATGGTGTTCGTTACGATTACCACCAAAGTTACGCGGTAGAACCCCCGGATAAAAAGTGGCCTACATAAGTTATCCCAGCAACGTGTGTATCAATTGCATACTAAAGCAGAAACGCAATAGGTTATAGCGGATTGCGACTGGCCAGCTGGCGCGGGCACAGAATATATTAGAATCTAAGCTTGTTTTGAAAACATTGGTGCCGATGCTGTTGTAAATGGCACTAAATTAATTTTAGTCACATCTCTTTCTTACAAACATAGAACGTATTTTAAGCGGTCATTGCCGTCTTAATTTGCGGGTACTTAGACGTAACCGCGATAGATGGCGACCAAACTTACGCTGAAAACAAGCAATGAACTAATTTGAATGTACTAAATTTCATTCATCCTTTTCTTATGTTCTTTGTTAGATAGAGATACTAGTGGCATTCAATTAGTTTAGTTGTAAACAACAGAATCGGCACCAGTAACTGCTGAATTTATTGCCGGCTCTTTTCTGCAAATACAACCTTCTGAACCGGTATTAGAGTCTATTACTGGGGAAGTACCTCCACCTTACAGAATACTGCAGCCAAATAACTTTATGTTGTGTAAAGTTGTGTTCCTGCACGTGAGTAAGGTCGCCTGAGCTCATAGGGGAGGGGGGAAAGGTCGGTAACGCGTGAGCAATGCTTCTTGTGTTGCAAGCGTCCATATGGCTACGGTAACCGCTTACCATCAGGCGGGCCGTATGCTTGTTTACCGACCTAGTTGTATAAAAAAAAAAAACATGCCTGCGAAGTTCTGTTTACATAAATAATTTTGGATTTTTTAATATTACCTGTTGTTTAGCTAATACCCTCCGTTGTTTCTTCGACAGTGTTTGCGGGTCAGGTAGAGAGTTCGACCGTTGAGTTTCCTTAACTTTCGCCTCGGGCTTCGCTTGCGGCTCTTTTTGTTTCTTCTGTAAATACATATAACGTTCACGATTGCAGAGGAAGAATCAAAGTTTGTGTAAAGGTTGGTTAACTAAATCTGGCACGTTCAACACATTTACACGTCGCGTTTGTGTAGTGTGTGTGAATAAGCGCGCGGCGTCACGTCGCACTGCATGTGAAGTCTCTCCGTCTCTCTCCCGCAAGGTCAAGCTTATGAGTATGAAGGAGACAGTTATTGTTTTGCTTTTGAAAAATATAGAGAGATATTTACTGAAAATAAAGTTGGCTAAACAAGCTAAATCTCTATTTACACCGTTGGTAAACTTGGTAATTACAACAAAATGAATTAAAAAACTTTTTCCAATGGCCGCCGTTGATACAATATCCTTTTTCTGGTGTTGCCATTCCTCGATATTCGAATACACCATATAAAAATAAACTGTTTTACGTTTTCATAATAACAACTGATTATAATTAATCAGTACTCAATGGTATGAAATTAAATAATATTCAAATAATATAATGTTAATGCTAACAGAATTGACCGACTGATTAGAAGCAATAATGTAATAAAGCATCCAGCCGGGCTATTGCGTATCTTTGGTGGTAATCGTAACGAACACCATTAATTATTTCACCCAATGACGCGCACGCGTTACGACGCGACGATGACCATTCGTGGGCCCTGATTGGATGAAATTCATGAATGGTGTTCGTTATGATTACCACCAAAGTTACGCGGTACAGCCCCTGTATCGTGAAATTGCATATGCGTGAGTACTTTGAACGTGCCAGCCATAGAAATAAATATACCTAGAAAGAACGTCGCCATACACGAATATATAAAACAGGCCAACTTTTATAGGCTGCTGCGCGTAACAGCTACGTTTGACGCTCCCTCTGCGCTATTTTGCTTGTCATAGTGACGTTCATAATGATAGTAGTTGTTGAAATATTCCAATTAAAATTGGGAGAAATTTAAATATTGAACATTATTTAGCAATTTTATTTATTTTTATTTGATTTAGCCCCTAACAGTTAGGGGCTATTTTTATCGACGCGTGCACAGCTGCGACGCTCTATCTGGATGTATCCTTAATCAAAGGTGCCAGCTTTCGATAACCGATTTGTAAAACGTGTAACAGGTATATACACAAAAGAACAGGACTTCTTTGGTACTGCTAACTTCTGTTACTGTACTGTACATTTTGTGAGCAGGTACGATAGTTACATGTTTTCATTACAATGAGTCAGTTTTTGAAAATTTTCGGAGCCTGTTTTGAAAACTTTCCTAAAACTGAATCTGATACTCGCGAGGTCCACAGCTTATAGAGTCACTAGTGAATATCAAGGTACAGTAGTACCCAACTGATGTGGCGCGTCGTGAATCTTCATTCGCAAAGAAAAGAAAGTATGGCCGGAAGATTAACGAAAGAATGCTTAAAACTTACAATCAACCTTAGATCACTACTATAAGGTTCATAATACAGTGCAGCTGTTAGTTCCGTCTCACTCGCAAGTGCCGCCCCTCCGCACACATGGCGGCAGCTGCCGACCAATAGCATTTCCCGCGCATTGAAAATGTTTCTTCTGCGCAGGTACATCGGTAAGCCATATCAGTTGGGTACTACTGTATAAATATGATAATTGGTTACCTTCTCCTTGTGTGTTCCCTTAGCGATCTGGTTGATGTGCGCGAGCGCCTGTTCCCACGTCTGTTTGCGTGACGCGTCGGTTTGCTTCGGAGCCGGCGCCGGGGGCGGGGGAGGGGGAGGCGGCTCGCACACGTTCACTACTGTCAAAGTCAAAGCCATTTATATTCAAAAGTCAAAGCTACTAAAGTTACCACCAGTTCGTAAGTCGGCCTTCAAATGACAAGAAACTCAGCAAGGATACATTTTTTAAATTCTTTTTTGGTCCATCTGACTATATTGGCTATTTTTTCCAAAACATCTTACTAATATTATAAATGCGAAAGTTTGTGAGTGTGGACGTATGTTACTCTTTCACGTAGAAACTACTGAAAGGATTTGGATGAAATTTGGCACACAGATAGAATATGTTTTGGATTAACACATAGGATACTTTTTATCCCGGGAAATCATACGATCCCTCGGGAATGCGAGTGAAACTGCGCGGGACAGATAGTTATACATACAGTAAATAATCAACTGTCACAATTATATTCCAATGTCAACATTTTATTGATAGCTAGCTCTACTCTGCGGTTTCACCCGCGTTCACTGGATAACCTATAATAATCGGGGATAATATAGTTTCCTGTTAGTGAACGAATCATTCGAATCCGACTGGTTGTTCCAAAGATTATCCCATTAAAACAAACAAAAATATCTCTTCCACTTTACTATATTAATATAGATCATCTTTTGACCAGTAACCTCAAAAGAAGTTTCGATGAAATCAGTCGTGGGTTCAATTCCCACCAAGGACATGCATTTGTGTGCATGAACATGTCTGTATGTTTGAGTATGGGTGTAATTATGTATATTAAGTATGTATTTACAAACACAAAGTAGTATATGTATCATATCAATTATCTGGTTTCAATAGAACAGGCTCTGCTTAGTTTGGGATCAGATGACCGTGTGTGAGGAATGCCCAGGATATTTATTTTGTTTGTAAATTCCCTGAATGTTGGTAACACTCACCTGTTAAATGTCTATTATTGTGCACTAACTGAGCGAGCGGCGAGTGGTGTTCGGGAACGGTGACCGTCACCGCTCCGTCGCCGGGGGACCGCTTCACACACACTATGTTCGAGTTATCTAAAAAAAACAATACAAGTTTTATTAATAAAAACCTTCTTTTATCAAAATAAATGGACATTTTGGCGAGAACTTGCAAAGCGACGTGCAAAAATTAATTATTTTAAGTTTTATCTAATAAAGATCAATTCATGTGCACCAGTGAAGTGAAATGTATCACTTAGATCGTGGCTTTTAAAAAAGTTAAAAGAAGTGAAAAGTTTAATAAAAAGCCTTTCACGTTTTTCATTACTTTTTTTGACGGTGACTAACAGCGCAGTCTATGTATAGTCCGCCCAACTTATCAGGCCTGGTGAGAGAGTGGCTGTTATCAGATTTGGTGGAGCAAAGTTTATATTCTGTTTGACCGAAGGCGATTGACATTTCAAACTGGCGTCATTAGTTTCTCTTTTGAACGCCGGACCAGATAAGTTTGTGGGACTATAAAAGTATTGTGACTAGAACTTATAATATAACTCGAGACTGGCTAAAAAAAGTCCTGATAAAATGGTTGGTTGCCAAATTAAAAACTAAAAAAAGAAAATAAAAATAAGTGCTTGGGGACAGTACGTGGATTACGTAACTTTATTGCAATGAAATTCAGATTGAAATAACCTCTGAATCAGTAGAAATGTTACAAAGGCTATATTCCGAATTAAATAATATCGCTCACAGTGCTCACAGCAATAATTTGCGTACCGAGTTAGATATCACGATATTGACAGCTAAGAACTGTTAACAATTCGGAACGCCCGTTATCGCGCTCACAGTATTCAAAACAGAACATTTGAGAATTTAATTAAAATCTGATTTAACAATGCGCTAGGACTCCTTAGATCTTTTTTAATTTGACTCGCAAAAAGGAATATTCGCGTTCTTTATTATTTTTCTCTCATAAAATCATAAAAAGTATCTTAGCCAAATAGAAAACCAAGAATCTTATTAGAATTCTGCCGAAAACACAATAATTAACCGTCACTTTTGACAGCGCTCACGGTGATATCAGTTTAGGGCATGGTCGGTGTGAGCGCAATATGGCGGATATCATGACGTCATCTATGACGTTTCACGGGACAACGTAATCTGTCATTACTCAATTCGGTACGGGTTTAAGCACGCTCAAATCGATTACAGCGATTATATCATTAATTCGGAATGCAGCCAAAATCGGAAATGGTTCCATTTCTAATAAACCACTGTTTGTATTAGTAGTAAAAAAGTTATCAGAAAACCGCTATATTGAACCGATTTCAATTCGAAAATGATTGAAATTTAGTTACGTAATCGCCCCGCTGATTTTCAACTTGAAATCTCGCGCTATAGTTCTCGCTATAATTTCATAAAGCTTCAAAGTCATGGTCAAAACTCACTTATCATTTGCTTCTGTCTCTGTTTTTCCATCTTCTGTTTCTCAACCTCCATCTGAATTTCCCTGAATCTCTGTTGTTCTAATTGTTTCTGTTGATGCAACTTCTGTTGCTGCAGCTGCTGCTGTTGCAATTGTTGCTGTTGCATCTGTTGCTGTTGCAGCTGCTGCTGTTGTAGCTGTTGCTGGTGTAATTGTTGTAGCTGTTGTTGTTGCTGCTGAAGCAAATGTTGGTGTTGTTGTTCTTGCATCTGCTGTTGTTTTTGTAGGAGAGCCGCCTGTTCAGCTTGCTGCTGTGGAAATAAAATAAAAATAAGTATGTATTATATGCAATATGAGGCACGAGTGTTGAGTACAGATAGGCAGTAGTTGGGGCAAGCTCGCGCATCTACACTTTTGGCCAAATCACAGTAGCCACATGACACGCGAGAATCCAATAGACGACGAGCATCGACTGGCGAACCAATCGCGTGCAGCTCCCGCTCGCCCCACCTTCATTCGGACAAACAGACCGAACAATCAACTACTGCGCAGGTGTCAATCTGTGCTCACCACTCGTGCCCCTTACCATATTCCTTTGCAATGAAAGATGAAACTTCAAATCTACTATATAAAAATAAGTCGGGTTTTCCTTCCTGACGCTATAACTCCAGAACGCACGAACCGATTTCCACGGTTTTGCATTCGTTGGAAAGGTCTCGGGCTCCGTGAGGTTTATAGCAAAGAAAATTCAGGTAGGGTAGGGTAGGGTTGTGTAGGGTAGGGTAGGGTAGCACTATAGGGTAGGTAGCGAAGTCGCGCCGGGCAGCTAGTAATGTATATTTCCCTAATGCAGACCTACTCGGTTGTTTTGATGCATAAAGGAAAAATATCTTTAGTTATACAAAACAATGAAATTACGAAACTAATCAGTGATTTGTCACTGATTTTGAACAGTAGGGACCAATCACTGCATCGTGTTTTTGACTTGGCCAATCAGAGCGTATGTGTCCTTGACTTAACCAATCAGAGAGCATTGTCGGCGGTGGGAAATTGTCGGAATATATTTCAACCAAAATGAATGTTCTGGTGTGACCAAAGGTTGTTTACAAGTAGAGAGTGACGGAAGCTTCAGCTTCGGCCACCTCCGCCCAAAAAACTACCATCGGTCAAATCCTCAAATTCGGCCAATATGGGCATAAATTATGGCGGAAGCCGAAGGTATCTAGCAAGCGCCGAAATTGAACGAAATGTTAAGACAGCGCGAGACATTATTAATTAAGGTAATCCTTACTAATATTATAAATGTACTCAACGGATCATCATGAAATTTGGCATGCAGATAGCCTATGGTATGGAGAAGGATATAGGCTACTTTTAATGCCGGGAACACGGGTGAAACTGTGGGGGACAGCTAGTTCTCTATAAGTTGTTCATACGTAAACATAAACTAGCGCCCATGGGGCGCGCGTGCAAAGACACCACATTAGTACAGTAGTACCCAACTGATATGGCTTACCGATGTACCTGCGCAGAAGATACACTTTTAAAGCGCGGGAAAGACTATTGGCGTCACTTGTGAGTGAGACGGAACAGCAGCACTGTATTATGAACCTTATAGTAGTCATCTAAGGTTGATTGTAAGTTTGAAGCATTCTTACGTTAATCTTCGGGCCATACTTTCTTTTCTGTGCGAACGAAGATTTACGACGCGCCTTATTAGTTGGGTACTGTACCTACATTGCACCCGTGCGTCAGTATATAAACTTACCTGTAACTGCACACTAGCCCTCTCAGGTTTCCCCTGCACTGCCCTAGCTTCGGTGAGTTGTCTCTCGCAGTGCTGCAGGCGTCGCGTGCACTCGATCACTTGTTTATCAGCTGTTTGCATCTCCTGTACATTAAATAAATATAAGTAAATATCCTGGAACATTCCTCACAGACGGCTACCTGATCCCGGACTAAGCAGAGCTTGTACTATTGAAACAAGACAACTGATATAATACATATACACTTTTTGTTTGTAAATACATACTTAATATACATAATTACACCCAGACTCAGGGTATACCGACAGGTTCATGCACACAAATGCATGTCCTGTGTGGGAATCGAACCCACGACCTGCGGCATGGTAGGTGGAATCTTAAACTGGCCCGTCACTTACACATTATCCCCCTTACTCATAAAGCGCTATTTAACTAATATACTGATTAAAATGGTCAAGTAAATAATGTCACATTATTTGTCAATGACAATAGAGTGACATTATTACAGTATATTAGTTAAATGACGTTTTATGAGTAAGAGGGTATGTATTTAATTAACATACAGAGGATTGTGTTAGTTGAGAGTGGAACATCTTCTGAGACATTTTTTTATACGTAAGGGTCAGTTCACATTGAGACTAAGATATGGCGTGTTGAAGTTCCGCGTGACGTCACGCAATGGTACACTTTTCACAAACAAGTGACGTCACGAGCATTCCCGAATTTTCGACACGCTTTATCTTTGTATTTTTTTATTTATTTGTAAAAGCAAAAAATACGTGTCCAATATTTTTTGGCGGACTATTCGTTGATTTACCCAGGGTCTCTACCGTTTAACTTTGGTGGTAATCATAACGAACACCATTAATCAATTTCATCCAATCAGGGCCCACGAATGGTCATCGTCTCGTCGTACCGCATGCGCGTCATTGGATGAAATAACTAATGGTGTTCGTTACGATTACCACCAACGTTACGCGGTAGAGCCCCAGTTCTATTTCTTTCAGTTAAATGGTATATTAAATGTACTGTGAACGCACCTTAGCTGTGGTATTCAATAGAGTGGTCAGTTCACCAAGTTGTTCTGCGACCAGTTGCAGCTTGGCTTGTTGAGCTGGATTCAGTTTCTGTTTCTTGCCTGGAACGACGGAATACAACATTGGACTATAATAATTGGACTGTTCTACAAAAAACTTAAACCGACTTCAAAGTACACTAAGAAGTAATCAAATCCTGATCTGATGACAATGGGACCAAACGGGGAGTGTACCCTTCCAGTCAAAAAAAAAAGAATTTTCCTAAGCGGTTAATAAATGACGGAGTTATCAGGTAACAAACATAAAAAAAAATAACATACAACCGAATTGAGAACTTCCTCCTTTTTTTGAAGTCTGTTAATAAAAACAGCCACATGCTATAGTCTGGGTCTCATTCGCAGTCTATTTCTTGTTATGGACCATAACTGTTATAAAACCGGACCGCATAACTAAGTTCGTTGATGAATTTAAATTTGTTCCATTTTCTGGTATCCAATTGAGCTAAAATTAATTCATGTGTGTCGTGAGGAAACCATAGCACGGTGGCAGGGTACTTTGTAGTACCCATCTGGCTGGCTACCACCCTCAAGTTGAAAATCTGTCGCCAAACACCTATCGGTGTATTCCGACAGCTGCACTTGAGAGTCAGTTCCTTCTAGGCTTTGTGTGTGCACCACCTTCGACCACATCATCTATCATGGCGAGATTGTGGACACACACCTATACAAAGTAAGTAAAAAAAAAAGTCGAAGCATGGCACTGGATTGTTGAATTTACTTTTCTTCACTAAATAGTGCCAAAATTCAAAATCTAAAAGTAATTTATTCAGTTAGGCACTGGTAAGGCACTTATGAACGTTCAATTGGTACATACAGTTGAATTTACCACCGGTTCGGAAACACTTAAACTGAGAAGACTCCATGGAATAATCTCAAGAAAAATAGTTAAGAAAATGTCATGCTTGGTTTTGATACAGATCGTAGTTTTGATCAGATTCAGTTATGTACGTATTTATTAAACGTATGTAATAACGTATACATAACAAGTTACAGACATTCATTGTTTAATACATATAAATTACACAAACACAAGGACAGGTTGTAACTCTTAAACATATGCACACAAAAGGATAATGTATATGTAGGCTACATTCCGAATTGAATAATATCGCTCACAGCAATAATTTGCGTACCGAGTTAGATATCACGATATTGACAGCTGAGAACTGTCAACAATTCGGAACGCCCTTTATCGCACTCACAGTATTCAAAACAGAACATTTACGAATTTAATTAAAATCTGCTAAATTATTAAAATCTTAAATGCGCTAGGACTACTTATATCTTTTATAATTTGACTCGCAAAAAAAGAATATTCGCTTTCTTTATTATTATTCTCACATAAAATCATAAAAAGTATCTAACCAAGAATCTTATTAGACTTTTTGCCGAAAACACAATAATTAATCGTCACTTTTGACAGCGCTGACGGTGATATCAGTTTAGGGCATGGTCGGTGTGAGCGCAATATGGGGGATATCATGACGTTTCACAGGACATCGTTATCTGTCATTATTCAATTCGGTACGGGTTTAAGCACGCTCAAATCGATTACAGCGATTATAGCTTTAATTCGTAATGCAGCCGTAGTGTATGTGTGTGGTAGTGGATGGTAGGGTAGTGTAGTGTAGACTAACCCTTCTTCTTCCCCTGGTGGTTGTTGTTGTGTTGGTGTTGCTGTATGGCCTGGCGGGTGGCGGCGACGCGGCGGGCGGCGGCCGCGTGCGCCGCGTGCAGCGCCGCCGCCGCGCGCCGCGCCGCCGACAGCTCCGACGACACCGACGATATCTCGCTCACTAGCCGGGACTCCATCTGATCACACAAACAAACAAATACGTTCAACACCATAAGAACATACTGCTACATCTATTTTAAAGCATTCATTTATCAATTATCATTCATTTAGCCTCACGCATTTTCTTTTGTTTTTCTCTGTATATTTTTTTTTGATTTCATTTTGTTTTTAATTTAATTGTACCGTTTTTTTTTTTAATTTAAGCTTTATTGTTATTGCGTTTTTGTGAATGTTGTACATGCCTGTCATAGGTTTATGTATCAGTATTTAAATTGTGTATTATTATGTTAATGAATGTGTAAATATGTAAACTGTTGGTGTGTCTAATAAATAAATAAATAAAGCTAGTACAAAAATCATTTAATCAAATGCAGGCACTTATGAAAAGTGTGACTCTAATACCGGTTAGGAAGATTCCATTTGCTGAGAAGAGCCGGCAATAAACTCAGCCATTACCCTTTTCAAAACAAGATTAGATTCATTACATAATGTATATTAAGTATGTATTTACAAACAAAAAGTAGTATATGTATTATATCAGTTGTCTGGTTTCCATAGCACAAGCTCTGCTTAATTTGGGATCAGATGTCTGTGTATTATTAATGACATAATATTTAGTCTAATCCCACTGACAACAATTGCGTGCCCCGGCGTGGCGGCAAAACTACAAAGTAGACTGAATCTATATTTAATAAGTAAATAAATAGCAAACTTAAGCAGACCAGTCCCCACAAGCAGCACCTTTACGCATTTGCGCAATAGATTCATTCATTCATTGTGCTTCTTTAGGTTAATAGTTGTATGTGTTAGACTGACCTTTTTAGCCTTCTGCCGTTGTTTCTTGGCGCGTTTCTTGCCGCGGTCGACATGTCGCGCGGGCCCCTCGATGTACTGAAGTAAAGCGTCTAAGTCTCGCGTGTCCTCCGCGCGGGAACCACGCCAGCACGAACCGCTGAATGAGCACAAACAAACAAACATTATGTACATATACAGGGTGACTGCGGGCTCGTGAACCCACGTTTTATAACTCAATAAATTATTGCGATTCAGTCAGTTAGATTATCAAAAAACACACGTATTTTTTGCTTGATTTATGAAGCAAAGTTCGGGAGCTTGTGACGTAACTTTAGTGTTAAAAGTGAACTCTAACGTGACGTCACGCGGAACTACAGTACAGCATGGGGTTGTACAAAAAGGGTGTGAAGAGGTTTCTTAGGGTAGGCAACGCGCGAGTGATACCCCTGGTGTTGCAAGCGTCCATAGGCTAAGGTAACTGCTTACCATCAGGCGGGCCGTATGCATGTTTGCCACCTTAGTGGTATAAAAAAAAACTGTGTTTTTTTTATACGACAAAATAAAAATACGTGTCTAATATTTTTTACCCGACTGACCGGGAGAAGGGTTATGTTTTGCGAGTGTATGTATGTATGTCTATTTCTTTGGCACGCTCTGCAGCCTAAACGGCTTGATGGATTTAAACATATGAGGTGTCGATAGATTCGTCTTAACTGTGGGAGTGTCATAGGGTATATAGAATATAATCTATAGAATTTTGAATATAACTTGAATGCTATAATGTATTGCAGTCGGGGATAAACAAATAATACAAAAATAAAAACATACTTAGGTTATTGGTTTGTCCCCGACTACAATACCTTACAACATTCAAGTTATATTCAAAATTCTATAGATATATATAGCTTGTTTTTCTCTTTTCAGTTAATTTTTGTTTTACGCAGTCGGATTTTTTGTTTCTTTTAATAATTTAATTTATTGATACTGTAAAAGCATTTAAAATATCAAGCAGACCAGCGACTGTTCATCATAGCTATACCGTCTCTTATTTGAAGCCTTGAAGAAAATTGGGCTATAAGTCTTTCGTACCCAGAACATCCGGAAGAAGTAGAGAACACACTTGTATCCCGACTGGACAGCGACACCGCGGTCCTCTGTTGTTGAGCCCTACTCTGCCGCTGTTGCTGCAACTGTTGCTGCTGCAGTTGTTGCTGCTGCTGTTGTTGTTGCTGCTGCTGCTGTTGTTGGAGTTGTTGCTGTTGTAACTGTGGGATTAAACAAAATATTAGATGAGAAAGGTAATATTAAATACTAGCTATTTCACCCGCTTTCTCGGAATAAATAAAACAATACCAAAGGAGTATCAGAGAATTATTCCTGAAGAAGTAACAGACAGACAGAGTTTATATTACATTTATAATATTATTATAGAAGAGAGTAAATATGTAACTATGTATCCACGGGGCTTATGCTTTAACCCTACTATTATTACAAATGCGAAAGTTTGTGAGTATGGATGAATGTCTGTTAAGCAATATCTCCCCTGGGTACGCGGGTGAAACTGCGGGGCGCAACTAGTAACATAATATGACGGAAATTCGTCTGAAACCTCACATTAAACAACCTCGACCTCGAAAACAATATAAATAAATCAATCACATGTCTAATTATTGCATTTGCCAAAGAAACTAAACTAAAAACAAATAAATACACTTCAATGGTATATTTTTCTAACTTAAATTAATTCAATTCACCTGTTGTTGCTGCCTCATCTGCTGTTGTTGCTGCAACTGTTGCTGTTGCAACTGTTGTTGCTGTTGCTGTTGCAGCAGTTGTTGTTGCGGCGTTAGCGCCGGCTTGTTGTGTATGGGCAGGTCGTATATCGGTTCGGGTTTCTTTTGTTGCGCAGCTTGTTGCGCTGCGTGTTGGGCTTGTTGCAGCTGTTGTTGTTGGAACTGTGCTTGCTGTTGCTGCTTCAGTTGCTGGGGATATATTGGTATAGTTAGAAATTTGAAACAACTCAAATCTTGGGACATGACGTTCCATTGTCTACATCTCTATCTAACAAAGAACATAAGTAAAGGATATATCAAATATGTTTTAACCCGGCATATCATCTAAGTAAGTTGCTTACCTGTAATCGAATCTGTTCCATCGCATTAGGGTTGACTTTCCCTTCAGTCTTCAGTGCGGGTGCCACAGTCACTTGTACGGGAACTGTGCGTTGTAAGGCCTGAGAAAATTAAATCGAATAAATACTTACTCAGGACAAATTTTGTGTAATTTTAGACCATATTAACGTACATTAAGATCCAAATTACATATCAAAAAGAGCTATTTTAGAGGAATTTTTGGACCTATTTTTAAATTATTACCTTCTGAATATTTTAATACTTCTAAAATTGTAAGTGTCGTGTTATTAGGTTAGTTACCTTAGGTTTGATCTCTGGTTTCTCGGTGACGACCATCTTGGCCATCTTGTCGGCTAACTGTCGCTGCTGGGTGTCTAGTAGCTGTCGCTTCTGAAGCGCTTGAGCCGCTGTTAGGTTCGGCGGCAGGGTTTTAGGCAGCGCCTGGGGATGCAACTTATAATAATCATATTTTTATTTTGGTTGGTTGAATTGATTTTCATAGGTTTAATATGGCCGTATTCCTTGCCAAAATTGTTCCAAAACAATATTATATCACATTTTATGTCAAAACATTAATAATAAATTCCATAAATTTTGTTTTTCCCACCAGATTTTTAAGAAAACAAACCTATGCAAAACAAAATTGCAAGACAAATTTACCCCATATTTAGTCTGAAGTAATCACCAAAACACTTACAGGTGGTTTCGGTGCAACAGTAGCGGGCTTGACAGCCACCTTGGGCTGCGGCTGCGGCTCCGTCGTCTGCGTTTGCACCGCTTGCTTCTTCTCAGGAGTTTCTTGTTCAATTTGCTGAGAAATGCGAGTAAATGTCATTAGCCGTAGGTCCGGCCTCATATGGAATACTGCTGTCATCTATGGGCGGGAGCACCTGGATACCAGCTTGGGCCTTTAGACTCGGTCCAGCGACTATATAGAATTGTTGACGATAGCGAGCTCACAAGCGGTTTAGAGCCCCGCAGTCTGAGGAGAGACTTTGCCTCCTTATGTGTGTTCTAACGCTTGTACAACGGACAGTGTTCTAAAGAATTTTTCTACATGATGCCCACGGCTACCTTTCACCATCGCAACATTCGCCATCGACGGGGAGTCCATCCTCACATATTGAAACCAGAATTGTTTCGAACTGTGCAGGCTCAAAGGAGTTTTCTTCCGCGGACGCTCGGACTGTGGTATGAGCTCCACATAGCGGTGCACCCAATGGAGCACAGCATGGGGTTCTTCAAAAAGAGTGTGAAGAGATTTCTGGTGTTGCAAGCGTCCATAGGCACACACAAAGCCTAGAAGAAACTGGCTCTCAAGTGCAACTGTCGGAACACACCGATAGGTGCTAGGCGACAGATTCTTAACTTGAGGGTGGTAGCCAGCCATGGGTACTACAAAGTACCCTACCACCGTGCTATGGTTTCCTTCACTGAAATTTCAAGCTCATTGTAAGATTCAAACCCGGGACCTTCGTCTCGTCATCCGCTTTCACTACCACTGAGCTATTATCGCCTTAACCAATAAAGCGCGACAATCAGCGAAGAGAGATCTGGCTAGATTTAAAATCTATATGGAACATTCACTAAATGACAGTTTATATTAAACCTTGTGTCTTATACGTCATTGCGGCACAATGGCCGCGGTTCACCTTAAATACATGGTGTTTATAAGGCTCGTCGCAGGTTAAAAGCTATCTGGTATAGTACAAGCTTTGTTTAATTTGGGATCAGATAACCGATTGCAGTACCAGAGGAACTGCCGTCCTCTACGTCTTTTTTGAAGAATTAAGCGCATGTTTTCTAAAATACTTTTTTCTTAAAATTCAACTCTGTAATATATAACTTACATTAGTAACGGCAATAGTCTTGCATTGTTGTTTCTTTTTGTTGAGAATGGATCGCAATCGTTCACGCGTCTCGTTGAAGTTGCGTGGTACGGGCGTCGTCAGAGGGGGCTGGAAGGTAATATCAGCTTTATTGTTGTTGCTATAGGGACGGAATTTATTTGGCGATACACGTATGAAACAAAATCCAATGTGTATTTTGTGTTTTTTTTATTATTATTTAACCGGACTAACGCTAAAGTCACACGTTAGAAAGTTTATATATAACTACCACAATAAACGTTACTTTGTATTCAACATATACATATTTCAATTACCCGCCCACACCTCTGAGTCTAGTAAAATCCATAGTAAAATTTAAAAAAACAATGTTTAAGTTTGCCTTAGCAGGTAGACTAAAGTGCTTACTTCAAACGTTAGCCAACTTTTCAGGGGTTATTGAATGCAACATTATGTACAACTTTTAACATAGGACCAACTCTGAAATCAAGTAATTTTTTTTTTTGTTAAAATTTAATATTGTTTACAAGCTTTTTTGGTGACTGTACTTGCATTGTCTCACAATATACTAATGTATACCAAATATCAAGTCAATCCGACCACTGGAAGTAGGTGAAATTCGACTTCGAAATTCGAAGAGTGGGTGAGATTTGAGCCGAACATACACATATTCTTACATACAAACAAGTTAAATAAAATTGTGAGAAAATTAATATTTTTGTACTATACGGGGTGGATACGACAACACGACAACGAAAACCCAAAAAAAAGTACATTTTTCATACATTTTTGCCGAGGAGACATGTACCTTTTGCATGATAAGCAGTTTTTATGGCGATTTCGAAGTTAGTCCCATAGTAGAAATTGATCGTATACATGAGTACAGTATTACCCAACTGATAAGGCGCGCCGTGAATCTTCGTTCGCACAGAAAGGAAAGTATGGCCCGAAGATTGACGAAAGAATGCTTAAAACTCACATTCAACCTTAGATCACTACTATAAGATTCATAATACACTGCAGCGGTTAGTTCCGTCTCACTCGCAAGTGACGCCCCTCCGCACACATGGCGGCAGCTGCCGACCAATAGCATTTCCCGCGCTTTGAAAATGTATCTTCTGCGCAGGTACATCGGTAAGCCATATTAGTTGGGTACTACTGTACTTTATGTGGTTTCATTTATTGTCGTATTGACCATGTAGATCAAGGATGCTCAATCAAAATGTATGAACAGTTTTTATTATTCGAGATCACAGGGTATTTCTTATAGTAAAAGTGGTTCATAATGATGACAACCTATGATAATTCTCGCGTGTCCTAACATAATGTTATATATAGTAGGTACATACGGCATGTCCGAACACGGTGCAGTAGCAGCAGGTGCAGGGCTGGTCGGCGCCGCCCTCGCCCGCGCACGCGCCGTTCGTCGAGTGCCCCACTGTACCATTATCAACTCTATTACCATATACATAGTAATCTATATACCACGTCTAACGGAAAGGATATATCCATATAAGTACACGACTTCTTTGGCATTACGCGCACAGATAACGAAAGAGAACATTTTATAATAATACTAGCTGCCCGGCGGGACTTCGTTCGCGTGGGGCTACCCTACCCTGTGGTGCTACCCTACCCTACCCTACCCTATCTAAACCATCCAGGGCGTCACCCAAACGCATAAAAAAAAATTCAACTGTACTTGTGTTTGTCACTGAACTCTTAAACGGCTGGACGGTTTGAATGTTTTTTTTTTGTATGGATATGGTTTAGATTCACAAATCAGCCCGGCAGATGGCGCTGCAGTCGATAATATAACCTAGATTCAAATCGGTCCAGCCGTTTAGGAGGAGTTCAATGACATACACACGTGCAGTAGAATTTTATACATAAAGATAACCAATAGACGTGAAAAGATAATCAACCCACATTGAGCGGTGACATGTCGTTTATTATTTTAATTCAATAAACTTGAAAACAAACATTTGGTATACATTTTTGAGTAATTTATTTGAGCTGAAACATTTTATAGAGATACCTGATGTAGCCTTTACCCACACACATAAATCTAAATAGATAACGCAAGTCCCTCCATGCGTATGAAAACCAAGCGTGTAACTTTTTTTGTACCCACCATAATGTCACAAGATTGATTTAGTTAGGCTGGCATTAGATTTTTAACGTGAACATGAAGCTATTCTATTTGTCAGGTAAACACATCCCTCGCTACACATGTCTGGTGGCCATGCAGCCGCATGCGAGTTCCCTGACCGCAAGAAACAGTGCCCCATTTTTGCACAGATTATGACACACGAAGAACATACACTCGCGGCATCTATTTGGATTTATATCTGTGCCTTCGCCCCTTTCGGATATACCCTTTCCGTTACACCTTGTATAATGTATATAGGCCTGTTTGACCACAATCTCACCATGGTCTCACAACGGCACTAGCTCTCAAGAAACCTATAGCATTCGTGGACAATGTAGCTTCATATTAGTGAAAGAATATTTAGAATTGAATCTGTCGTTTCGGAGATTACTTCCCGCATCCAAAGTAACAAACTTTACCTAACTAAAATAAGGAAAGATTAACAAGTATTGAAAACCACTGACTTCAATGTGGATTTGCATTAAAAAGTATAAAATAATTATGTAAAATCTCGATTACGTCTCAATGACTGTTTTGAAGTCAGCGAAAAAAATCTGAGTTACCATACTTTTTTGTTTATGTTTTTCTATGTAACACCTACTGTTTTGCTGACTCATACTCATAGAACATAGAACCTTCTCCTATTTTTTGAAGTCGGTTAAAATCAACGTCGACTCTTCTGGATTCAAAAATTATAAAAACATATCTTACCTTTACAAACATGCTGTTGATGCGATGTATTCTCACACGCCTTAGCCGGCGGCTTCGCTTGCTTCACCGCCGGTTTGACCTGCTTCACCTCCTTCTTCTTCTCCTCTAACCCACTCTTACTCTTGCTATCCATATCGTAACATTGCTTCACAATCTCCCCTAGACATACCGAAGCATTCTCGCTATCCTTACAGGAATTGCAAATGCAGTCGTTAGTCCATTTGCAGTCAGTTTTAGGAGTGTCACACGCGTCACTTTCTGACTTAGTCTGACCATTTCTCATTAGATTTCTAAAAGCCACAGCGTTTAATGTCTGCTTAGCATTCCTCAGTGCTTGCGCGGAGTACTTAGCCAGCATCTCAGGGTTCTGTGATCCTATCACCGATAGTGGATGCTTGTCTTTATTCGATTCTTCGTCATCAGATCTTAGACTGTCTTCTAAGTCCTCGTCCAATAATTTCGCGTCTATACTAGAACATATTGATATCACGTGTTTCTTATAAGTCTCAGGGACGGGCAAACCTTGCGTTATATAGCTTTTGATTGTATAGAAACTGTCTAACAACGATTTTTCTCCTTTAGAAGTCAAAATCGCTTCACATTTAGCCAAGAGCGCGTCGTTTTTACACTTTCTCTCGTTCTCTTTTTCTTTAGTTTCTTTTTCTACCTTATCTTCCTTTTTAACCGGTTTGGGCGGTTCAGTCTTTTTGACTACCCGCACGTTGGCTTTACCAATGATTTTACTTAATCCTTTAGCTGCTAGTATTTCGGCTTCGCTCGCGTTTTGCTGTGTCGTGTGTTTAGGCGGCGGAGGAGTCACTTTGGAGAACGCCTCTTTAAGTTTCTCCTCTAATTGTTCTAGTCTATAAAGCATAACCAGCCATTCGTCGCCTGTCAGTGCTTTCTTAGGTAAAGTATCCATGTATAACCTATTCATTTCGCGTAACCGTTCAATAAAGTAATCCTTCTTAGCATTGTTATTCATAGAACTGAATTCTGGTACAACATCTCGTGTTTTAATAGGTAAGCTAGTCAATTCTTGTATAACGCCTGTAGCTACCTCTGGATCAACTAGAATCCAAGCAGCTAGTTGTTGAGACTCCGAACACCGTCTTATAATGTCCATGTAATTAAACTTGAGACTTTTCACACATAATTTTTTATCGGGCGACAATTTTGATAGTTTCATAATGAGCAAGTCGAAAGTGTTGCCCGCTGACGTACTGAGTAACTTAGTAATTTGTTTCAAAGATTCTTTAGAGGCGGCGCAACCTTCGTTTTCTGAATCTATTTGTTCACTATTTTGACGTAGTTCGTCTATTTTCTCTATTATTTTGTCGCTGTCGTTCACGCATTGCTTTCCGGCTAAATCTTGTATGTAACTGTAGAACTTATCCAGCATTGCTTCTATTTCGTTCTCTAGTAATTCTATAGGTATGCTCTTAAACTTACTAGCTACGTAATGCTTCCACGAGTTAAACCTAGATTTTACTAATTCCCTCAACTCGTCCATGCTCAACGCATCTTTAACTGAGTTATCAAAAAGAGTAGAAGCTTTCGAGTACATTTCAGAATTTATGCTATTCTTCGGCAGTGATATCATGTCGTCCTCCAAACACTTCGCTAATTCTGGACTCTTATTCTGTTTAAGATATTCAAAAACTTTATTTATAACTACTTGAGCTGATATAGAAAATAATAGATCTTTAAAATCTTCTTTGTTAGTAGATTTGTTTTTCATAAGAGCTTGTATCTCCTTTTCGTCTTTTAGCAAGTCCGTAATGTCTTTGCTGTCGAATTCAAATGTCATAGTGCCTATAATATCGCTTGTATCTATGCTATTCTTAATTCTACGGCTGGTTTTGCGTTTGGCAGTGTTCTTAGTCACTTTAACGTTATCCCTACATTTATTTAGTTTCAATTCCCGTATTTGTTTCAGGGTCTCTGGAGTTAGTTGCGCTTCATTGTTCATGTCTGGCAAACTGTTCATTATAGACGCAAATTCTGGCAATTCGAAAGACGCATTGGCAAATTCAGATAGTTTTGAAGCAATTTCTGGCATGTTAGCTAAAATTTGGGGCATGTTTTCGACAATTTCTGCTAATTTTGTGTTTACAGTATTAATATCCATTGGTTCATCTGAGTCTATAAATTCCGCAGAGTTTTTATCTAAGCTCATCATGACCTCACAGATCTGTTCTAGAGAGAGAGGTCCGTCTTGCGCGTCAGCCTCTCTTTCCTTCCCGTCTTTATCTTTAATACTGTTGTACGAATTGATAATATTCTGACATTCCTCCATAGCCTTTTTGATTTCTAAACCGAAAGTTACATATTTGTAGACATTAGGATCTTTTTCAACTATATCAGTGTCGTTTGCTATCTCTGTCATTTTTATATCTTTCTCGCTCTCCTCTTTAATGAGAATGGGCGTTCGTCGAGCGTTAAGCGGTACGTTTAGAGCTTCGGGCATGATATGCAAATGAAAATCTATTATCCTATCGTCATTTTTGACGGCGTTGGTTAGAAATTTCTTGACGGCTAATAATCGTTGGTTTCCTTTCGGAGTATAAACGGGCATAGGTTCCGATGTAGTCGGCGACATTTCCTGTAACGGTGGACTCACAGAATCGGGGTACTTAGCATCAGATTCAGTCTGCATCTCATACTCCTGCTGCAAATTATTATCGGGACTATTAAGTGCAAAATTCGCAAACTTAGCCAGACATTCCTTCATATCCTTACAGAGATCTCCCGTTTCTTTCTCGCCTACTATCGTTTCTGTGTCGCTGATATTGTCCTCTCGCTCTAGGGGGAATGCTTCTGGTGGTTCGGCTTCGTTATCGTTTTTAATTTCGTCTAGATGTGGTGTTTTTTGTTTGAGCATTTGTAGAATTTTGTGTGGTTTGCTAATGGATGGTGAGACGGGTTTTAGTTTACGTTTAGCCGCGGTGGTGAGGCGCGGGAGCTTCGGGCTCGCCGTGCGCCGCTTGCGCCGGGGGAGGTCTTCTATTAGAGTTACGTTTGATTCTGGTAAGCTGTGTGGAATTATATACATTTTAATGCTATTTCGGGTGGAAAATTGCACCAAAAAAATTTTAGGAAGATATTTAGACAGTTTGTTCCAATTCTACAATGTGATTGAGTTTTCTGTGAAGGAAAAATCGCAAGTAAACCATTGGGAACATAAACATAACAAACATAACTTCTTGGCAATATTATGCAACGATTACTTAATTATCAGCAATTATGAATGCCGAATAATCATCATAACCACTAATCGCAGCATATCTTGTATCAAAATCACTATGTTTTGATGAAATAATCCTAACTAATATTATAAAAGCGAAAGTGCGTTCTTACGCCTTCACGCCTCAACTCAACGGATCATCATGAAATTTGGCGTGCAGATAGCCTATGGTATGGAGAAGGACATAGGTTACTTTTTATCCAAGGTACGCGGGACAGCTTCTCTTCAAATAACATACTAAACAGCTTTATCTTGTACACAAGAACTATGTTCCCACCGTAGAGTAAACAGTATGTGTGTGTGAAAGGGTATGTCTGACCTCTCCCTCTCGTGGCGCAGCTGGTCCTCGAGCCACATCCTGAGCCGGTGGTAGTAGAGCTGCTGGTCGCGCATGTGCATCACTTTGCGACGCACCTATGGACAAACAACATTCTATTTACTAATATATCAATAATTAGCTGCATATATTACATATATATCACAATCTGATTTAGTATTAGCACAGTCTATAAAACCATACAGTCGACGAAGACGTCTAGACAGAGCAAACGTGCGGGATGTGAGGGGCGAGACTTGCCTCGACCTGCGAACAAAACGATGTTAGTAGCTCGGGACACAACATACTTTATATGGCCGTCGCGATACTGTCTAGGCGTTGTCGGCATTTTCGACGAGATCAAACGGGTTGGACGACTGTATGGTTTTATAGACTGTGGTATTAGTATTGGATGATTGACGTTTGGATTGATTGAGAGATAATGTTAAGCCAAAATGCTAATTTAAGTACTTTTTATTGAGTTTTATTGCAGAAGAAGTTGTTACATGGCCCCTGTTGTACGAAGTATATCATTGTGCCCGCGGTCAGGCCAGGGCGAGCCAGATAGCTCGGGATTCGGATAATTTTCGTTAAGCTTTAATAATTTAATTATTCTGTCCAATACAATAGGGTAAATGTGGCCTGTATAAAATAAATCTATTTAGTCTGTATTAAGTTATATAAATTAATAAAAATTTACACAGATAAAGCGCGTCAAAGATTCGTGGTGTCACTTGTGAGTGAAATCTGTATCATGGCGTAACGCCACGCGGAACTTCAAAACACCATATCTTCGTCTTTTTTGTTTTGATTTACAAAAATTAAATTACGTATCTAATATTTATTGATAATGTAAATGTCGGAGTAAATATATTTTTTCAAGCCGTGTATGTGTGTGTGTACCTCCTTGAACCGCTGCAGATGGTACTCGGGGCAGAGCGCGCGGCAGGGCGCGGGCGGCGGCGAGCCCACCAGCTGCATGCACACCTGTATAGATGATATGTGTGTGTGTACCTCCTTGAACCGCTGCAGATGGTACTCGGGGCAGAGCGCGCGGCAGGGCGCGGGCGCGGGCGCGGGCGGCGGCGAGCCCACCAGCTGCATGCACACCTGTATAGATGATATGTGTGTGTGTACCTCCTTGAACCGCTGCAGATGGTACTCGGGGCAGAGCGCGCGGCAGGGCGCGGGCGCGGGCGCGGGCGGCGGCGAGCCCACCAGCTGCATGCACACCTGTATAGATGATATGTGTGTGTGTACCTCCTTGAACCGCTGCAGATGGTACTCGGTGCAGAGCGCGCGGCAGGGCGCGGGCGCGGGCGCGGGCGGCGGCGAGCCCACCAGCTGCATGCACACCTGTATAGATGATATGTGTGTGTGTACCTCCTTGAACCGCTGCAGATGGTACTCGGGGCAGAGCGCGCGGCAGGGCGCGGGCGCGGGCGCGGGCGGCGGCGAGCCCACCAGCTGCATGCACACCTGTATAGATGATATGTGTGTGTGTACCTCCTTGAACCGCTGCAGATGGTACTCGGGGCAGAGCGCGCGGCAGGGCGCGGGCGGCGGCGAGCCCACCAGCTGCATGCACACCTGTATAGATGATATGTGTGTGTGTACCTCCTTGAACCGCTGCAGATGGTACTCGGGGCAGAGCGCGCGGCAGGGCGCGGGCGCGGGCGCGGGCGGCGGCGAGCCCACCAGCTGCATGCACACCTGTATAGATGATATGTGTGTGTGTACCTCCTTGAACCGCTGCAGATGGTACTCGGGGCAGAGCGCGCGGCAGGGCGCGGGCGCGGGCGCGGGCGGCGGCGAGCCCACCAGCTGCATGCACACCTGTATAGATGATATGTGTGTGTGTACCTCCTTGAACCGCTGCAGATGGTACTCGGGGCAGAGCGCGCGGCAGGGCGCGGGCGCGGGCGCGGGCGGCGGCGAGCCCACCAGCTGCATGCACACCTGTATAGATGATATGTGTGTGTGTACCTCCTTGAACCGCTGCAGATGGTACTCGGGGCAGAGCGCGCGGCAGGGCGCGGGCGCGGGCGCGGGCGGCGGCGAGCCCACCAGCTGCATGCACACCTGTATAGATGATATGTGTGTGTGTACCTCCTTGAACCGCTGCAGATGGTACTCGGGGCAGAGCGCGCGGCAGGGCGCGGGCGCGGGCGCGGGCGGCGGCGAGCCCACCAGCTGCATGCACACCTGTATAGATGATATGTGTGTGTGTACCTCCTTGAACCGCTGCAGATGGTACTCGGGGCAGAGCGCGCGGCAGGGCGCGGGCGCGGGCGCGGGCGGCGGCGAGCCCACCAGCTGCATGCACACCTGTATAGATGATATGTGTGTGTGTACCTCCTTGAACCGCTGCAGATGGTACTCGGGGCAGAGCGCGCGGCAGGGCGCGGGCGCGGGCGCGGGCGGCGGCGAGCCGGGTGGCGGCGGCGCCGGCGCGCGCCCACCAACCAGCTGCATGCACACCTGCACACACAATAACAGACGTTACTCTGTGTTGTGCTGTGTTGTGTACCACTCGACTTATACACCTTATTACATCACAACATTTGACGAGTAGACAATTATTTTTTTAGCTCTTTACGGAGCGAAAATTGCTATTTCAAACAGAAACAGGCATGACATTTTTAGCCGCGTCGAATTAGTTCTTTACCTCGCCTGTAAAAAGTAATAATGGGACAATTCTGCTTATGAATGAAATTAAAAATTTATAAAATTAAAATTACAAATTAAGCAAAAAGTATGTAAACCGGTAGAGCCCCCGATTGCATACTAAATCGCGCGGGCGTTGGCTTATGTCGATAAAGTCGTATGCGACAAAACTTTATATTCAATTTCATTTTGAAATACAAGAAATACACAAAATCTGTCTGTAATTATGTTGTATTAAAACAAATCGAATTAAAAAAAAAACAAAACTTAAATCAATCTCGTCTGCCTGTAAAATGTTGATATATATTTTAAAAGAGGTATCTTTTGTATATTTTTCTCTGTCATAAAAGTTTGCCAATCGTGTAATGATAACTATAAACATAAAGGCAATGATTTGAAGAATCGGGTCACCAAGGCCATTCCGAATTAATGCTATAATCGCTGTAATCGATTTGAGCGTGCTTAAACCCGTTCCATATTAATTTGAGCGCCATGACGATGTCCCGTGAAACGACATAGATGACGTCATGACATGCGCCATCTTGCGCTCACACCGACCGGGCGACCATGCCCTAAACTGATATCACCGTGAGCGCTGTCAAAAGTGACAGTTAATTATTGTGTTTTCGGCAAAAATCTAATAAGATTTTTGGTTTTCCATATGGCAAAGATACTTTTTATGATATTATGAGAGAAAAATAATAAAAAATGCGGATATTTCTTATAGCGAGTCAACTAATGAAAGATATAAGTAGTTCTAGTGCATTGTTAATTCAGATTTTAATTAAATTCGCAAATGTTCTGTTTTGAATACTGTGAGCGCGATAACGGGCGTTCCGAATTGTTGACAGTTCTCAGCTGTCAATATCGTGATATCTAACTCGGTACGCAAATTATTGCTGTGAGCACTGTGAGCGATATTATTTAATTCGGAATATAGCCCTAATATCACTTTCATATATTTAGTACTTGCTGAGAAATATCAAAATAAATGCCACCAATATCTATCTTAAAGCACCCCTACTAAAGCAGAGCATCTACCTATTCTCCTGAGACCAGTACAATCCGTCTAACAGATCACGTAGCGTTCTAGCAACACCATCAATGCCTTACCGTGGACAATTTCTTCTGTTTCCTATAGACCTGCAACTGCCTCCGATGCACCTCCGGCAAACGTCGGTACATCGCCATCAGCTTCCTGTCCACTTCAGACAGACCCATGTCCACGCGCTTTCTGCTGAATTTAACAAATATATCTTAACCTGCATCAGACAAATAAAAAAAAACTGTTCTGATCGCATCCAAACTTCATCCCACCTAATAACTAAGCAGTTCTGACAATCAAACCAAATTTGGACACATTCCCATCACTAAAACCTTGAAAGCTGTTCACTAAATTCTTTGGGTCTTTGAAATATCTACTGGTTTTAAGCCCTACCTAATTGCAAAGCAGTTCCAACATTTGACCCAAACCACAGCTTCCTACGACCACTGTAACCCTGGAACCAGTTGGCCAACCTCATCCGATCGCTTTCAAATTTTATCCCACCTAATTGCCAGGCAGTTCCAACAACCCATGCAAATCTTGACAATGTCCAACAACTGGAACCCTAAAAGCTGTTGATATATCCAACTAACCTGGCCTCATGGTCATTCCGGCTCTGTGGCGAGGGCCAGTCGTCGCAATGCTTCAACACCTGGTCCATGAGCCTCTCTATAGACGCTATGGACCGCATCAGGTGTCTGACAGTGCGGCACAGTTCTCCCGGAGCAGATTCACCCTCAGACCCTCCGGAGTCAACGGCAGCGGCTGCGGCGAGGAGCAGTTCTGATGCTGAATCCAGGGATGATGACGTGGATAGCCCGATAGATGGTGTACCGGAATTCGCGTCTGAATCTGTAACTGTTCAAATTTATTAGCATAACTATTGTCTAACTTATGGTCGGTTTTTTTACTGTTTATAGGTCTGTGATGATTTGGCCGAAGGTGGTGCACACACAAAGCCTAGAAGGAACTGGCTCTCAAGTGCAGCTGTCGGAACATACCGATAGGTGATTGGCGACAGATTATCAACTTGAGGGTGGTAGCCAGCCAGACGGGTACTACAATGTACCCTACCACCGTGCAAATTAATTTCCAAATAATTTGGTTATTTGTTTTAATTTTTCTTTTCCTATTGAAAATGAAAAAAAAAATGAAAATGAATTTATTTATTTGTGGCAAGAAAAAGTAAAAAACAGAAGGTTTAACTGAAAATAACATAGTAGGTATTACAAATTCATTGAAAAAATAATAAACAATTAAAAATGAATAATTAAAGTTAAAAGAACAAAATTAAAGATTAAAATTGCCACAAAACGGTCGCAACTCAGCATAATGCTGTCTATTGGCAAAACACCTGCAGAATTTCCACCTACACGTTGTTGACATCCCGCTTATACGGACTACCCTTTGCTTCATTATTATTGCCCTTATGTGAACAGCGAAGGAGTAGAACTCACATCCAGCAACTGTTTCCTGACACTTCATATCTTCAAGGCTAGTAAGCCCTAGAAAATTACCTAGTAAACATTATAATCTGAGAAGAAAAAATCTATTAAAAGATCTGCATCTTCTTTCTACAATCCATTTTGTCTAGGAACATCATGCGCAGGCACAAAGACGATTCTACAACTATAATAAATGCGAAAGTGATGAAATTGTGCATACTTACTGTCGTCAAAGTCGCCGGTAGGGTTCGAATCGCTGTTGTTATCAACGATCGGGACGGGCTCTGTCGCCGGCTGCCCTTCCACGCTATCTGGCGGCCTGGAACAACCACTACATTATGCCGGAACTATATATGCCGTTGCGTATTCGTGATTATTTAGTAACTAGCCGTCTCGCGCGGTTTCACCCGCGTTCCCGTGATATAAAGCCTATAATACTCAGGGATAATGTAGCTTCCTATTAGTGAAAGAATTTTTCGAATCCGACTGGTAGTTCCAGAGATTAGCCCGTTTAAACAAAAAAACGCTTCCGCTTTATTATATTAGTATAGATTATCATTTATTTGACTTTAGATCGACTGTGAAAGGTACCTTACAGAATACCGCAGCCAAATAACTTGATGTTGTGTACCTGCGCGTGAGTAAGGACACCAGAGATCATTGGGGAGGGGGGAAGTGTTGGCAACGCGTCCATATCGCTGCGCTACCCGCTTACCATCATGCAGGCCGTACGCTTGCTTACCGACTTCGTAGTATCTATAAATATTAAAATGAACCCCTATTTCTTCTGGTCACGCTATAACTTGAGAACGGCTTTACCGATTTCATTCATCTTTTTTTTAAATGTTTTCTTATACTTCGTAGAAGATTCTTACATAACAAAAAAAATTGGTAGGGTAGGGTAGGTAAGGGGGTAAAGAAGGGGGCGCGGGTGAAACCGCATGCGGAAAGCTAGTAAATAATAAAATATATTGGCATAGTATTTATTCTAAAAAGTGTAGTTTTTTCTACGTAATGAATAGCGGTCATTCTTTAGATAGATCAAATGTCAACTCACTTGGCGCCAGTTCCGTCGCCCTGCTGCAATTCCCTGCCCGCTGTCTCCGGTTCAGCATCGTTCGGGGCCTGATACAATAAATAACTATTTCATCAACGGTACTAGCTTGATGAGGATTTTTAGTCTGTGGTTGTAAAACGTCATCGACTTCGGTGTCTGTATAGCTATCGTAAGAGTTCAGATGTTTACCTTCTCAGCAGCATCAAGAGTTGCTTGCGGCTCTGGTTTGGCTCCGTTGAATTCGTTGACAGCTTGCATCATGCCGAAGAATGAGATCCTATAAAAATATGACATGCTATGTATAAAAAAAAGAATGGGCGTGTTTTAGAACAATTTCTGTTTCAAAATAGAAATAAAATGACTATTGATAGACGTGTATTGTATTTGACATGAAAAACAATTCAAAGAGGTTTTAAACTAAGTATTTAGTTCGAATAACAAATACTACAATATAAAAAAAGAAAAATTTAATGAGTTTAAATAATCAAAAGTCATTGACAGCCTCTTTGCTATGTTCGATACAGGCAAACATTTCAAAATTTTAAAATGTAATATTTTTATTGATATGACATATTAGACCTTATTGCTAGCGGCATGAGATGATATTGAGTTTACAATGTGATTCACTACTGTACATACCTGAGCAGCTGCTTTCGTTGCTGGGCGCACAGTGTTCTAGGCGTGAGACAGTCGCAACGATGCTTGTACCCCGACCAAGCGTTCACTGGAAATTAATAAAACAATCTATATAAAGGAGACACTGACTGATAAGACAGATTTCAGGTAAAAAAAAAATATGCCACTAAGGTGACAAACAAGCATACGGCCCGCCTGATGGTAAGCAGTTACCGTAGCCTATGGACGCTTGCAACACCGGGGGTATCACTCGCGCGTTGCCGACCCTGAAGACACCTCTTCACACCCTTTTTCAATCACGGCGGGGAGCTCATATCACAGTCCGAGCGTCCGCGGAAGAAAACTACTTTGAGCCCGTACAGTTAGAAACAATTCTGGTTTCAATGTGTGTGGATGGACTCCTCGTCGATGGCGAGAGTTGCGATTGTGGAAGGTAGGGCATCAAGTCGAACAATACTTTAGAACACTTCGTTGTACAAGCGGTAGAACACACATTAGGATAGTAAGAATTACAGTATGAGGCACGAGTGTGAGCACAGATAGGCAGTAGTGGGGGCAAGCTCGCGTCTACACTTTTGGTCAAATCACAGTAGCCACATGACACGAGAATCTAATAGACGAAGAGAATCAACTGACAAACCAATCGTGTCCAGCTCGCCGCTCCCCCCTCTTTCATTCGGACAGACATACCGATATATTAACTACTGCGCAGGTGTCAATCTGTGCTCACCACTCGTGCCCCTTACTATACCTAAAATATAAAATCATAGCAGAAAAAATATTTTTATTAACTTTTCTACTATTCACGCGGTGCCGTGTCCCATATTGTTGATCGGGCGTGTGCTCTGTGCGTGTTTTTTTTTTTTTTTTTATGTATAGGCCTGTGTTTGACCACAATCTCACCATGGTAAGTGATGATATGGCCGAAAATGGTGCACACACAAAGCCTAGAAGGAACTGGCTCTCAAGTGCAGCTGTCGGAACACACCGATAGGTGCTTGGCGACAGATTTTCAACTTGAGGGTGGTAGCCAGCCAGATGGGTACTACGAAGTACCCTACCACCGTGCTATGGTTTCCTCACGATGTTCTCCTTCACCGAAAGCTCAAGCTTCGTCTCGGTATCCGACGTGACTACCGCTGAGGTATGATCGCCTATGTATATGTATAGTATACTAACAGTCGTGCGGCGTGGTCCTGGCCTGCATGTCCCGGAGGCGCGCGCTGGTGCTGGCGCGCTGGTGCGGCGCCAGGTAGCGCGCCAGCCGAGCGCGCGCGCGCCCCACCCACTCGCGGTTCGTCACGCTCCCACCGCCCCCACCACCCCCACCGCCCGCGCCTCCCGACGGCACCATCTCCACCTAGTACACCATCACAACACTATCACCACACTCTATACAACCATACAGTCGTCAGACGCCTTTGATCTGGCCACGGCCATATAAATTATGATGTGTCCCGAGCTACTAACATCGTTTTGTTCGCAGGTCGGGCTCGGCTAATCCGCGTCCCACCTTTCACACCCCGCACGATTGCCCTGTCTAGACGTCTTCGTCGAACGACTGTATGGTTTTATAGACTGTTCTATTACCATGTCTACATTCATTATATATATATATATATATATGTCTTCCTTGAAATGAAATGAAATAATAGTACATTATGATACATGAATGCAAAGTTGGTAATTACAGGCGAGGCGGTATTAAGTGATAAGTAAGCCGAGAGTGTAACACATACACACACTCGCTCGTAAATTGGCTCTAATTGCACTGATTTTATTATCATAAATTTATAAGCACATTTTTTATGCAACAAAGTTGTGATATCATCTGGACCTGCACCTTCATAAGATTTCATTATTATGACAATATAACCATAATGACGGGCCAGTTGGCGCAGTTGGTTAAGACGTTGAGTCTTAACCTATAGCGCCGCAGGTCGTGGGTTCGATTCCCACACAAGACATGCATTTGTGTCTGTATGTCCTGAGTCTGGGTGTAATTATGTATATTAAGTATGTATTTACAAACAAAAAGTAGTATATGTATTATATCAGTTGTCTGGTTTCCATAGTACAAACTCTGCTTAGTTTGGGATCAGATGACCGTGTGTGAGGAATGTCCCAGGATATTTATTTAGTATTGTATTATACAGTATGGAACCGTAATGTACGAAATCATACTAAATTCACTAATAATATAAACTCCTATTTTAAGGCTCCTTAACGCGCCTAGGGTCTTAAAATAGACATCTCTGAAGGCCTAAAGCACTGAAATGAGTAAAATGAGAGCTTCAAAAAAAATGTATATTACACACTGATTATAACCTTCAATCTCAACGTTTAAAAAGAACATAAAATACTATGTGATAAAAAAAAATGATGCTGTTTTCAACATTAAATTTGCTACAGCTTCAAAACTACTAGAGATATTTTTATGGCTCTTACATGAAAAAAACGCAAATTTATTTATCCAAAAAATAGGCGTTTAAACTGTTAAAATAACACATAGTTTTGACATAAGGTACTATTTACTATATACACTACAAACGGCCGAGAGAGGATCCGTGCGCGGGCGAGTGACGTCCAAACGGCCAAGGCCGTTGGCGCGTGTGCAAGCCATAACAGCATGTTTAACATACCTTAAACGTGATAGTGGACGCAGCTTTGAAGTTCTCCAAGATCTTGATGAACCTTTCCACGGCATACCTATACAAATAATACAATAAAATTAACATCTAATGAAAATGTCACAACAGACTTCTGTCTTTGGAACAACAGTCAAATTATTTACATATACGATTCAATACAGGTTCATTCAAGATCACTTGAAGGCCATAGAGTTCAAAGAATACATTTTCCACATTCAACATTACTTTCATAATCAAATGTGGATTATTGTACCCAACTGATATGGCACGTCTTCGTTCGCACAGAAAAGCAAGTATGGCCCGAAGATTAACGAAAGAATACTTAAAACTTACAATCAACCTTAGATCACTACTATAAGGTTCATAATACACTGCAGCTGTCAGTTCCGTCTCACTCGCAAGTGACGCCCCTCCGCACACATGGCGGCAGCTGCCGACCAATAGCGTTTCCCGCGCTATGAAAATGTATCTTCTGCGCAGGTACATCGGTAAGCCATATTAGTTGGGTACTAGTGTATGTATGGATGGGTGGGTGGGGTACTCTACTCACTCCTGCTGCAGCGGCTTGTCGAACTGGCGGCACATGCATATCTTGTTGATGATCTGGCTCGCGATGTCGCTCTCGCTCGTCACGCGTACCAGCTGCTCGTGGATTATTGCTGCGCCTACGAATTACATAACACAAGGTTGGACTTTATTTTTTAATTTTATGTCTAAGGCTGACAAGTAGGCGGTCGCTATAGCGTATGCTTAGGGAAAGATTTTCGATTTGAGGGTGGTAGACAGCCAGGCGGCTACTACAAAGCACCCTTCCACAGTATTATAGATGTCTTGGTCCTTCGAGCCGGATATTTAGGTCCTTCAAGCCGATATTTTTGGTCCTTCGAGCCGGATCTTTGGCCCTGTAAGGCGGATATTTACTATCATCGTATGCTTACCTAGTTGGTCTTCAAGCACGTGGTAAAGACGGAGCATGTCCCAATTTTCAGGATCGGTGGGCTTCCCCGCGCCGAGACCTAGTGCCCGCATCACTTTAGCTGCAGTTGCGCTTGCCTTGCCATCTGCAAATACGAAGAGGGTATTAGTCTTCGTTTATTAAAATACAACTGTACGTGTGTTACTGCAGCGCCAACTGCCGGGCTGATTTGTGAATCTAAACCATCCAGGGCGCCCCAAATGCATACAAAAAAAAACATTCAAATCGGTCCAGCCGTTTAGGAGGAGTTCAGTGACAAACACACGTACAGTTGTTTTTTTTTGTATGCGTTTGGGTGACGCCCTGGATGCTTTAGATAGGGTAGGGTAGCACCACGCGAACGAAGTCGCGCCGGGCAGCTATTCTAAACCTACTATACTATAATATACCACAGTACACTGTGTGTGTATATAACGGGTGCAGGACAAACTGCGGAGAAAATAAATAACAAATTAAATTTTAATAAGTGAACAGTATAGATACAGTATGTATTGTATGTGTGTAGTGAGTGAGTGAGTGAGTGAGTGAGTGAGTGAGTGAGTGAGTGGAGTGGCAGTACCGTGTGCTAACGCCCAGACGACGTCCCTGACGAGCGCGGCGAGCGCGGGCCCGCTGTTGGCGAGGCACAGGCACAGGCGGCAGTGGCACCCGAACCGCGCGCGGTACACCCACTCCTCCGTCACCATCTCCACGCTCCTACAACAAATACAACAACATTACTCATCATGTGCCCGAACAACGTAAACAAAGCCTACAAGGAACCGGGCCGGCTCGGGCCGCTTGAAGGGGACGAGACTGGGTGGGACGTCGCGACGGACCGAGCCGGCGAGAACGATGTCGGCTGCGACTAAAGCTAGATTGATAGAGTAATCTCGATAAGGGTGTGTCTTGGGCCGTATATCTCGTCCAGTCTTGATGCAATTCTATATAAACTGTAATCCATAGATCGCATATCGTTTTTCGGACTAGGTCCGCGGCTGCGGTCTCCATACTTAGGTCCTGTAGGCAGGCAAGTGACGAACACCATGACTAGGACGAGATCAAGTCACAAGAATAGATCGTGTTAATCGAAAATAATAATCATTGGTAAAGGTTCCAAATTCAATTGCAGAGCCGTCATTAAACTATAAGAGGCCCTTGGCACTTCAAGATAACGGGGCCCCCTATACAACTCTTTAAGCAATGCAAGTGATTAAATTTAGATTGAGATTTATCAGTAATATCGGTTATCGGCTGGTGATCTGGGGCTCTCGCTTAACTTTGATGGTAATCGTAACGAACACCATTAATTATTTCAACCAATGAAGCGCACGCGTTACGACGCGACGATGACCATTCGTGGGCCCTGATTGGATGAAATTCATTAATCGTATTCGTTACGATTACCACCAAAGCTACGCGGTAGAGCCCCTGGCATAAACTAGGGGGCTCGCAACGGTCGCGGGGCCCTCCTGTGGAAAATGACATAGTATACTTACATATTAGTGCCAATGAGCGTGTACATAAGGGCGCTGATCTCGCACCACGAGTGGTACACGCCGAGCAACCACTCCTCCACCGGCACGAATCGTAACACAGAGTTCTGACAAGCCTCGCGTTCCGCTTCTGTATACAAACAACAGGTGGAGATATCGAGATGTCATCTTTTCGCAACCTACGTTGGGTTAGTCATGCTGAACAACTTTTACTACGGGACCAACAATGAATTGTCAAAAAAAAATCCCTTGCAACACCGGTGCCATCAAACCAACTTGTCTCAACTCCTTGTCCCAGGGTCCCAGGGTCCCAGGATGGTAAGCGGTGACCGCAGCTAGACGCGACACATTGGACATCACTGCTTTACCGACCCTTCCCTCCTCAATGATCTCTGGCGACCAGACTCACTACACACAACTTAAAGTTATTTGGCTGCGGTATTCTGTAATGTGGAGGTACTTCCACAGTCGAGCTGCTCTTTCAATCTTTTCTTTAAAAGGCTACGTTTTTTTATACAACCAAGTCGGCAAACAAGCATACGGCCCGCCTGATGGTAAGCCGTTACCGTAGCCATATGGACGCTTGCAAAGTCTCCTCAATGATCTCTGGCTACCTTACTCACGCGCAGGAACACAACTTTACACAACATAAAAGTTATTTGGCTGCGGTATTCTGTAAGGTGGAGGTACTTCCCCAGTCGAGCTGCTCTTTGAGCGAATAAATGCTATGCTTACCTAAGTGTTATATAATCAATAATGTTACTTACCGCATACATAGTGCAGCAACGTCGCCTGTTCTTCAGCCGTGACTGGTTGCTCCTCATACTCGCACGTGTCGTCATTCATTCTGGCACAACAACACATAGGTATATCAATATACGCCAAGAAATTATACGCTAAAGCAGAGATGCGGAAATTGCGGCATCTGGAGGCACGGGAGTGCCCCCCGCCAAGACAAGCGAAGCGCAAGGGCATTACCTACCTTTTCTCGAAGCGCTTCGTCCATTTTTGAACCCTCATAACTTGGGTTTGGATTATACCAGATAAACAAAATTCTCGGGACATGATGTCAATAGTGAACTTATTAATCATACACAAACAACAACAAAATTTGAACTTTTACCAAAAATATTACAAAATAAAAAAATATACAAAAACGAGTGAAATCCCACTAAAAACATTTTCACGAGACAATATGGCTCGCACTGTCAAAATATCACATCTCATGTAGAGCCAAGCTAAACGTCTCGTCTTGGTAACATTTTACATGAACATGTTTTTGGTTGGATTTCACTTCTTTTTGTTTTTTTTTGGTGGGATACATCTTATTAGTTACTATAGTAGCACAAACATAATTTTCATATTTATATTGATTTTTTGTTAAAAGCTTTTTTTGGTGACTGTACTTTTTGTTGACTGTACTTGCATTGTCATCATCAAACTCAAAACTAAGAATAAGAACATGTTGTATACACTGGTCCCTCTGTATACAGTATAATAATGTTTGTACTCACATATCAGGGTGCGGTAGGTTGGTGTTTTCCTCTTCTAGCGGCAAATCCTCGCGAACGCTTTCCTCCGCTGAAGCCAGGAGCTGCACACAAAATATAAACCACATTGCTATCTCTATGGATTTGCCATATTTCACATGAGTCAAGTCGGTAGGCCTGAAAAACTCTAATTAAATAAATAAATCAAAAAATATTAGACACGTATTTTTTATTTTGTCAATCAAACAAAAGTTGACGAAGATGGTGTGTTGAAGTTGAGCGTGACGTCACGCCACGGTACACTCTTCACAAACAGGTGACGTCACGAGCCCCCTCTACCGAACTTTTACGCGTTTTATCTTTGTCAATTCTTATTGATTTGACAAAGCAAAAAATAAGTGTCCAATATTTTTTGGTAATCTAACTGACGGACTAATTAGAAATATTCGTTACTCATGTAGTTTCGTATGAAATACTGAGTTGTGACGTCATACAAGTGGCGTTTAAAAAACAAAATTGTGGACATATTTGATGTATTGTTTGAACCAGAAGAGGTAAGCAGCTTACTCAGTATCAAACACTTTTAAAAATCCCATCACAGAATTTCAGCGAAAGTAACCTTCGGCTTCGGCCGAATTGTAGGGCGAGGTTATACCTGCAGTATATCCTCGTGTCTGATGAGAAAGTGTTCGGGGTCCGGCGCGGCGGGGTCGGAGCTCAGCAGCGGCAGCAGGAACTGCCCCATCGCCGGGGGTTCCGCCGCCTGGAACGACAACTACGACCTTAGCTTTACTTTGCTAAACATAAACATATACTTTGGAAATAAAATAGCCAAAATATGCAAAAAAAAAAAAAAGTTTGTCCTTGCCGAGTTACTTGCCCGTTCTTCCCAGTTGAAGGTGAAGTTGAAAGACTGGTGGTAACTTCAGCAGCTTTGACCTACATAAGTGCCCTACTAGGGCCTAAATTGAATAAATGGCTTCGACTTTGAGAGCAATGCTAGGTAAAATAAAGTATCACGCTTGGCTTTCACAAAGATGAGAGGGACTTGCATTACCTATCTATTTACATATGTGGATTGTACCTGTCAAAATAAGTAAAGCGCAACAAACTCATTGATTTCCTCAATGATAATTATATTTAATTAAATAACAAATAAATTGTAATTATTGTTGTTCCTATGATTATGTGTATTTTTAATTTTAATTTTTGTTTTTATTAGCAATATTATATTATAATTTTTTCATTGTTAACTATGTATCTATATATATTTTATGACTTTTTATTCTAAATTTGTAAATGATTCTAATTTAGTTATGACGTCTTTTTGTTGAGAATTTTGATTATTAGAGTTTTAATACCAAATATGTGAAATGATTCTAGGGTAGTTACCTATTAAGTTTTAAACTATTCTACTATTATGATGAATACTTAACTAATACTAATGTGTCTATATATATTGCTGTGCCCTACAGGGTCCATGTGAACTATTAAATATATTTTTACATCTTTTATACACATGGTGATGCAATAAAGTAAATAAATAAATAAACTTATCTTGCCCGGAGGCCAAAAGAGAAACTAACGACGTCAGTATGAAGTGTCAATCTACCTGCCATTCGCCATTGGTTGTTTGCTCCACCAAACGCTCTCAGCGGCCAAATAAGTTTGTGGGACTATACAAGCCATTTTGCAAATGATTATTTATTGGTATTTTATAATATAACTAGCTGCCCGGCGCGACTTCGTTCGCGTGGTGCTACCCTACCCTATGGTGCTACCCTACCCCACTCTACCCTACCCTACCCTACTTGAATTTTCTTTGCTATAAACCTCACGGAGCCCGAGACCTTTCCAACGAATGCAAAACCGTGGAAATCGGTTCGTGCGTTCTGGAGTTATAGCGTCAGGAAGGAAAACCCGACTTATTTTTATATAGTAGATAATAATGATAAATTTATTTCCAATAACTTATCTTAGGTTAGAATATAATTTTGGAAACTCCTTTTAAGCAAAGATTTTCTTGTGTTAGGAGATCCCACTCTTCCAAGACATTTCGTGATAAGTTGAAAGGTTTTTTTTTTTAGGGACAATAAAGAAACTTAAATTTAACTTTGATACGAAAATACGAAACGCGCACAAAGTGTGTGTTTGGTGTATGTGTAAGTGTGGGGGTGTGTGTGTATGTATATGTAAGCCCTACGACATATTCTTGGGATTGAAAGCTGCTGAACACAACAACAACAAATTTTATATGTATAGACTTACAGATTCCTTGTGTTGATAACCGTTGCAGTCGACGTCCACAGCGGCGGCCTCCTTCAAGGACGAGGAACTGTCCGATGTACCTACAGCGATATACCAACATTAATATAAACAAAAAAAACGCACATTTTACACAAATTACAGCTATCATTACAGGTTCATCATCATCAGCTTATAAAGTCCCACTGCTGCTTCTTTTTTCTCTTCTTGAATGTTGATTTAAGGCACTGTTTTCGTTATCATTTTTAAGGCGATGATAGCTCAGTGGTAGTGACGTCGGATACCGAGACGAAGGTCCCGGGTTCGAATCCTATTTTGTGCATGTGAATGACCACAATCTCACCACGGTAAGTGATGATGTGGCCGAAGGTGGTGCACACACAAAGAATAGAAGGAACTGGCTCTCATGTGCAGCTGTCGGAACACACCTCAAGCAACAAAAAAAGTGCTCGGCAACAAATTTTCAACATGAGGGTGGTAGCCAGCCAGATGGGTACTACAAAGTACCCTACCACCGTGCTATGGTTTCCTCACGATGTTTTCCTTCACCGAAAGCTCAAGCTCATTGTAGGATTCGAACCCGGGACCTTTGTCTCGGTATCCGACGTCACTACCACTGAGCTATCATCGCCTGAAAACACCTGTTTTGTGTGAAATTTCTAGCTTGTGCCAAATTGAATGGCGGCTAGTATACAGGGTGGAGATTTGGAGATGGCATATTTTCGAAACCTATGTTGGGTTAGTCATGCTGAACAACTTTTACGGTGGGACCAACACTGAATTCTCAAAAAAAAAATTTATTTTTGCTTTTAATACATTATGATCGAGCAAGATTGACATTTTGTAAGAATAGTAAAAAAAAAATTGAGAATTCACTAGTGGTCCCATAGTAAAAGTTGTTCAGCATGACTAACCCAACATAAGTTTCGAAAATATGCCATCTCGAAATCTCCACCCAGTATGTAGTGATGTAGTGTAGTGTTAACTGACATGCGTCGTCGAGCTCGGTCCACTGGTCGTCGGAGTCGGAGTCGGCGCCGACGTCGCTGGCGTCGGAGACGACCTGCACCCGCCGTGCTGCCACCACCGCGCGCCGGCTAGTCGCGCCGCGACGTACGCACATCTACAAATTCATATATTGTTATAGTCTAACCAAAAATTAAATTATTTCAAATGTGCTAATGACACGGGTCAGTCAGGACAGCTGACGGGTCCTTAAGGAATAATTAATTTTCCTTAATTTCCACGCGAATATGGTCTTGGACTTTTTGGAGGGAACTTGCAGGGTGACGTTGCGTTTTCATTTTTATTTTCATAAATTTGTGTATTTATGGTGGTATTTTTACCCAATAAAGATCATCCATGTGCACCAGTGAAGTGAAATGAAATGAATTATGTGTATCGTGACTTTTCAAGTTGTCTAAAAAACTCCGTGAAGAGTTTTAGTACAATCACCACCATTGTAGTAAAACATGACTTTTATGGATGGTGACTGACTAAGGAAGAGGAGGACAATGTGAAAGTGATTTATTGTGACTGGAAACTATAACTCGACACTGGCAGAAATATGCCCTAATTTGGGCTTGGTTGCTCATAAAACGTTAACTAATATATTGTTTAAAGGGTCACGTAAATAAAGTTACTCTATTGTCATTCTCAAATAATGTGACATTATTTACGAGACCCTTTAAACAGTATATTAGTTAAATAACGTTTGATGAGTAAGGGGGTTAGTCTTTCAAAATTATCCTACTAATAATAATAAAAAACTTGTAATGGGTTGTATTATCTATAGATACTATTATTTTGATGTTGACTCAAGTTAGCTGTGTCTCTGTCTATGATTGGTGCTGTTTGTTCATCTATACATAAGATCTAACATGATTAGCTTAAATTATTTTAACGCGTGAATGTGTCAAAAGTAGTGTGAGTGTGGTGTGTTTGTGGGTGTATGTTAGTGTGTGTGTGTCGCGCCGCGTCACACGGAGTGATAACACAGAAGAACTTTCCTTAATATATTTATTTTGTTGCTTTTAGATACTCGTTTCCCATTTTGATATGATATGTTTTGACCTATATATTAATACCTTAATTATGTTATTTATTTGTTGATTAATATCTAGAGAACATGATGGATCAGTCAATAGTAATAAAAAATATTGTCTGCATTTCAGATCCACTACACACATAAAACACATGAAAAAGATTATGGGTCTGTTCCACAATAGCTGAGTAACTCTTGACAACTTAAATTTTAAAAGGATGTATAGAATACAATTTTATAGTTAAGACGTATCAGCGATACAAAAGTGCAAGACCACATCTCTAATTCTATCTGCCTACATATACATGCACGAATGACGCAGTTGTTGTTGTGGAATCAGGATATGACATTATCCAATTAAGGAACATCAGACTATCTTCAGAACATCCAAGTAGTGTTTAAACTTGACACTTATAGTAAGAGTAATATTTTTTTAATACCTTCATATCTCTGCTATACTCTAAGGCGCTGCACAAACGTGTGTCCTTTTGTCGGACATCGGACACAGACGATGGTTGCTACTTCTGGTCACTGTTAACTGTAATTTCTGTGTCCGGTACACAGCCACCGCTTGTTTTCAGTCAGTTTCAGTACAATTGTAAGGATGTTTTTAATGTTGCTTGTGTCTTCAACTGACGAATTTTAGTTTCCGACACCGAACACTTTTTGATCGTCAAAGAGTATGTGTAAAGTGGAAGCAACTGGACACAAATCTGCGCTGGCTGATTTCATACTGGTTCTATAGAAATCAAATATTCATTGGTAGCTTGTGTCTAAGACACGTTTGCCCAGCGCCTAACCTCCTTACTCATAAACCGATTATAACAGAACCAACCACTTAATGCATCTAAAATTCAAAATGTTTAGTGTCCTTGACATCCCAATCAGAGCGCCCGTGTCCTTAATTTATGGCCGATTCCTATAATTTACGGACCGGTTATCAGTTAAAATTAAGACTGTCATATCTTTACTAATAACGAAGCAAAGACCACAAAGCTTTGCATAGCAGACCCTCCCATATGGAAGTAGCTATCACAAGTAAAATTTGCTTACGAAATGATCTATATGCCCAGTTTGGCAATAATAGGTGTTTGAATAGTGTGTGTGTGTGTGGTGTATGTTTGAGTTTATGTGATGGGTGTGTGTATAACAAGCGCGCGGTTTGTCTGTATGTGACGTCTGCGCCGCGTTGCATAATAGGAAATGACAAAACAGAAGAAGAACAGCATTTGTTTTATTTCCCTCCCACTTCTTGTGAAACAATTATCAGCAAATAGCACGAGTAATACCAAAGTTTTGTTACAGTTGGGACCCACCTCCTTCCCCTTAGCGATAGGGCGGCGGCGCGGCGCTCGCTGAGGACGTGAGTGCCTCCGCTGGCGCCCCCGGCCGCCCGACCACGACGATGATGATGACCCGCTGCCGGAGCCGCGGTGACCCATCTGTCGGAAACAAGGTTATGACAATGTTATTCATATCGTGGTAATTTCCCGTCATAGATTCGATTCCCAGTATGTTCTGAGTCCAAGTGAAAAAATCAAAGATATTTTTTTTCAATTTAGGCCTTAGCAGGGCTTACTTAGGTTAAAGTTACTATAGTTACCACCGGTTCGGAAGTCTGTCTTCAACTGAGAATAGCCGGCGAGAAACTCAGCAATGTAACATTTTTCAAAAGATTAATTAATTTCATAGATTCACAGCATATTCAAAACGAATCTCATTATATAAGCCAAAAATATAATACTGATTTAAAATTTAATCATTTTTTGTACAATTAGCCCGCCTAGACAAGATGGTTGTCGATCATCGTCATCGTTAGCAAACAATCAATCTTTTTATGGGAGTGACATAAGAGATTGTTAAAAATCACGTGATTTTTCGATTTGAAATGTCAATCACATACAAAGGTTTATCGTTTACGATTGTCGACAACCGTCTTGTCTAGGGGGGCAGGCTATATTGGCTATCGTTTTTTCCAAAGTAGAATGTTTATGTCTTTATAGGTATATACCACACAGCAAGTAATCCCGCGCGCCTATATAGAGGCGCTGACTGTGTTTTTCCGATGTTTTAATAGTTATTCTGCTATTCAGGCCGGAGACGAATCCAAGAGATCTAAGATCATCAAAATAAGTCCAGTCATTCTTGAGTTATAAATGGTGTAACTAACACGACTCTGTATATAGATTCTACAGAGTCATAAGCTACTGCTGATTGGTTTACTAAAAATAGAGTAGTAAGTAATGATATCAATCTTGATAAGTGAAATATAATCTTGTAAATCAGTGTGTGATAATATTTTGAATGCATCAAACAATTAACCCAAAGAAGCATAATGACGTTGCTTTTGCTTGCAACCTATTTCGCCAATTTGCCACCATCGAAAATGCGCTCTGATTGGCTAAGACAAGGACACATGCGCTCTGATTGGTCCTTACTGCTCAAAATCAGTGACAAATCACTGACTAATTTCGGAATCGGATTGTTCGGTATTCTACTCTAAGGGTTTGTACCTCGATGTTTGAATGTAACAATTAAGTAGAGATGTTCAGGAGCATGTGAACATACAAAATGAGTCATAGTAAAAACATTCTTTGTTTTAAATGTCAGATTGTTAAAGGTCATATGAAGATAAAAGTATAGTTTTATAAAGATTATATAAATCTTATCTTATGTAATATTATATACAATAGCTTTAGTGTTTGTTTAAATTTGGTTTTAAGTATCTTTCAAAGACTATCAATTATGAATATTGTTTGTGTGTCTGTCAGTGATAGTGATAAGCCTTAGAGTCTAAACTAAAGAACAACACAGCTCAAACTGAAGGGTCTAGGTCTATTAGGGTTCCTGTTGTAAAAGGTGACTAACGGGCCCTTTGGTGTCGTGGGTAATCAGAGCGGGGGTCTGTGCAACCAGAAGCGACCTCGATGGGTCATTGTGGTCACAACTCATCGTGCGATAGTACAGCGAGGGTTCAGGGGGCACTTCCCCCCGGACGTGCTAGTTGAGACCCGCGCGTGGAGGGGTGAGCAGGTACGCGTTCAACACGAGAGCCCGTCCCCCTCTGTAAAGGTATCGGTAAGTCCTGGCTGCTACCCCCAGGGCGGTAGGGTATCCAATAAGGATTTCCCCACACAAAAAAAATGGTCTATTAGAGGTCTTTTTTTCAATTATATGACTATCACGATCCATTTGGCAGACAATTAGGTTTTTAAGGATACTTTTTTTTACCCCTGAGGTTTTAACTAAGCTCTAATTTAAAATAAGAACTTAATCTAATAAGATTAAGTTTATATATATATTGTACTGTTTACTTGAGGTCCACACAAAATAGGTTTGCAGATTGATACTGGATGGCGCAGTCCACTTTATATATACATGGCTTCCTTATAAATATAAAGGCATCCACTAAGAAAGGGTTATTCAAAATTCAATGCCTAAAATGCCCTTAGGCATTAGCAATACTTGCTATTTTCTTTTTGATACACTACATTTTATTATCACCCAAAAAACGGACAAACCTAATAAACAACAAAGTGTTCTCTGAGTGAATGTACACACAGTGCCACAAATACATAATGATGGAGAATCTTGCAAAAGGCGAAGCAAACTCATCAGACGATCCATAACCACAACCACTCTGGCAGGAGTGTACAACTGAGAAGCAGACCGCCTTATACAAATAAAAACGTTGAATATAAAAACTTTAGTTTAGTTTGGAAAATCATAAGATCCCCGTAAGATTCAAGTGAAAGCAAAAACCAAGAATAAGTTTAATGTTTATTTTGAACACATAAAAACAAGTTGTATAACATTAACAAACCAAAATTAATTTATTGTTAACTACTGCAGTAAGTATGAATGAAACAATAGAATAAATTGAGTCAAGATTGTGAAAGTGAATTTCATTCAGGAAAAACAACTATGTAAACATGAGTGATATTAATTATGAACAAAAACAAACCTAAATTGTTAATCTTTTTTTGGCTTCTGGCTGTAAAGTCAATTAACAAATTATAATGAATAAATTGAAATAAATAAAAAAAATATTTTTATAATAAATTGATGACAAATTCAATTCTTGTCTTAAGAAGCCGAGGCTGGACGTATGGACTTACGATGAGAATTCAGTGTTGGTCCCATAGTAAAAGTTGTTCTGAATGACTAACCCAACATAGGTTTCGAAAATATGCCATCTCAAAATCTCCACCTGTTATTAGAAGTGTCAATAATTTATTATGAATTTTAAGTGTGTAAGTTATCAGTAACTTTATTGCATGGCACATATAACATTTTCAAAATTGTTTGTTAACATAGTCATGAATTCTAAGCATAAGGGTAAAAATACCACACATTACTAAAGATAACAAGCTATGGGTTTTCTATTAAACATAGTTGTAGAACAAGTTACGATCTGTACGTAACATTTTGTGAAATAATAATGAGGATTGATAATTACAACTGTACTTAATGCTGGTTATGGAAAATTAATAAAGTTAAACTAGGTAAAACTAGGTATTCAGGCTTTTGCCGAAAGAGATGGAATTTAGAGTTGGAATTTCACAAACAAAGATACCGATAGATGTTTTTTTTTTGTTTCTATTTATTTTTGGTTCAAAGTCAAAGCCATTTATTCAATTTAGGACCCAGAAGGGCACTTATTAAGGTCACATTTACTGTGGGCTTCAGCTGAGAAGAATCTGGCAAGAAACTCAGTGGATGATTTGATAAAGCTTCTATTTGGAGGTAGACTATATGATGCATTCAAAACAGCTTATATACCTGCTTTCTAAATAACAAAACATCATACACTAACAAGAAATATTTGTGGAGTGAGAGAACTAAGTGAAAACAACGTATTTTCACATACATATAAATAGTAAACAGGTTTTTCACAATTATCATTCACTAATGTCAAATTCAATGTGAGATGTACACTGAAGGAATACCTTGAAAATCACATGTCCAAAGTATAGTAAAATTAGCAATCTCAGGTCATTGACATGACAGTACTCATAATACTCAGTATTACAAGCAAGAATAGGTAAATATTGTCATTATGGTGCAGCACCAAGAAAGAGATGGCGAATGTCAGCCATGTTGTCCACTCACCGCAATTTCGAAGAGTGATGGGAAGTCCTGCTGGGGCTCATCAGCGAGACCAGCGAGAAGACCCAACTCCGCACTAAGATCCGCAAGCTCCGCGCCTATGCGGTCCGCCCTGTCCGCGTCGCCGAGCTCGTCTTTCAAGATGTCGCCGATCTCGTCCGAAACCGCGGCCACCGCAGACGCCACCTCGTCAGAAGGCACATTCTCCTTCCCTAAACCCTCACCACCGCCGGCGAATAGCTCGGACTCCTCCGATGTGCCAGTACCACGGCCCGTACATTTATCCATAGAAAACATCATTCACGAAACGAATAACACAGCAAATATAGCGAACGCAACATCTAAAGTCAACACGGATTATGTTCGTTCACTCGTTTAATGATAATTCGTTATTTAAAAGGCGTGAAATCATTTTTTCATCGGCATCGATATATTCCGAACTTTTTGACAATACCAATATGGCGACGGTATTTTTAGGTATTGTGTGGCCAGCTATGAGGGGATAACGTAACAATTTTTTGAATGGTCACCCACATCTCTTTTTGTCTTTAGCTGTCTTTAGCTATCTATTCATGAGATGTCTTTTGGTTTCGCAAAGATAAATTAATTTTCACCAATAAAATTAACGAAAAAAGAAACGATTGACAGCAATTAAAGAAAGTTTCGTGTCGGGCCTAGGTAAGAGCACGATGATGATGAAAGTATTTTACTTTCATCATGAAAGAATTAGAATTTGCTCTCGCGCGACCATCGTTTCTGTTTGTGTGAGTAAAAATTTACCCTTAACATAGAATAAAGAATAGCAAAGAATGAGCTCTAAAAAATGAAGCGACTTCTGAATAGCTGTACTCATTACTCTTATTGGGATTCGTAGTGCCAAAATGAGACAGTTATATATTTACTATATCCTAAAATAGTAAGGTTGTACACTGTTGCAAGACTTTATTGATCAAGTAAATTTACAATAGGGTTATGAATACAATAATATCGATATCGACAAAATTTGGTTTAAATAAAAAATAGAAATGGTAAAACTTTCCTGGACGAGACGCGGGGTAGGGGGGAAGCCCTCCCCCTCGGTACCCACCAAACTTGAAGCAAGCTCATGGAATCCGAGATATTCATGGTTGAAGTTTGAGATTATGTATGAGGTTTTTTGCATAAATTCACTTCTGCATCGGCTCTGGCGCTGCGGGCGGGAAGTGCAGCCCTTTTGCCCTTGCGTAACAAAAAGCAGGCGGGGGCTGCTCTCTCTCCGCGCCACCGACTTTTTATATACACTCTAGGGGTAATAACCACAAGACTACAAATATTCGGGGTGCGCTGCATTGGTTTTTGAACCGTTTGAACCTACCATACCAGTACCAAAGATTTTCATAGGGCATCATGCCTCTACCCAGATGGATAATCCGCCTTACTAAAGCATGACATTTAATTTCACTCCGCTTGAGGGGCTCCCTGAGCAAATCGCTCTCAGTTCGTACTGCGCACGGCTGTCAAATACTGTCAATTCTGGCTTGTTTATTTCATGTTGCCATAGAGGCGACTATCCTTCTGGACGTTTTAAATTCTTTGACCAGTACAGAAATCGGTTTTGACAGGTGACACACCTTATCTAACCATAGGTGAAATGTCACACGGCGCTAAATCAAAATGGTGTCATCATGCGTTTCGTTTTTGCACGATATCCTTTGTAAAATGTATAATTGCAAGTTTTTTTATACTCATAAAATGGGTTTGGATAATAAAACTATCAAACTGAATTTTAACATAAATACATTCAAAACTAATCTCATTTACTGTATGGACTAAACTTTTGCCGAACGAAACGCAAGTGTATATCAAAAAACGCAAGATTGTGATTTTATTAACACACTTCAATAATTGATATCTCAAAAAATTATGAAGTTGCTTCTTGAAAAGACTTCGCTGAAAGACTCCTTAGATCATCTACCATCTGTTAAAAAAGCACCAAGACCAGCGTCCCGTCCCAGAAAGTTTATCATATTGTTTTTTATATTGAAATTGGGCATGCAGATAGACTATGGTACGGAGAAGGATACATGCTACTTTTTATCCCGGGAACGCGGTTGAAACCGCGGGGGACAGCTAGTTTATAATAATTGTTAAAATCTAAATGGCGACTGGTGGCTATGCCAGCTCCCATACAAAAATTAATAGGTACATACTTTCTTCAAGAAGGTACTTATACTATAGACAGTTTACAGATAAGGTTTTAAAATAAAATAAAAATCACGCGTTTATTATTAAATTAATCATAAAACAATGTTTTTGTGTACCGTTTAGGCAATTAATTGTTTAAATAAATTATCAATAAAATTAGTAATTTATGTTTAAATAAAAATTACGAAAACACAAACAACGAAAAAGGCCTAAAAACTAAAAAAATCTTTACTTTTTATTTCTTTTTCTGTTTTTGTATAATTTTGTATGCCTTCCTCTTTTAGCTATGCACTTCTGAAGACTGGAATGCATGCTCTCGATCATAATGCCTCACGTTTTCATCTGGAATCTCTTCCCAAGCAATTTTCAAAGCGTCGCCTGATTGAAGCATCTGATGTGTTTGCTCACTCTCTCTAACCCACCGTTATCGGGGAATCTAAAATAAATAATTTAATCTTAAAGTTTAGACACTTTCATCATTTGTGGTACTTTCATTGACGGGACGCAACGTAGGGGATGCGGGGGGAAGGCCTTCAACCTGGTTCCCCCAAAACTTTAAGCAAACTCATGGTTTCCGAGATATTAATGGTTGATGTTGAGGTTAAGTATGAGTTTTTTTGATATAAATTCATATATGCGCCGACTCTGCAGGAATTACCGCAGCCTAGCTCTCTTACCAGCCATTTCATAAAGAAACGACGCAAAATAGTGATTTTATTAATCACTATATACAATCTTCTATTATTTAACTATCGAAAATAATGAAAAAAAAGTTGCTTAAAAAAAGGACTTCACTGAAAGATGATGATGTAAGAAGATCATCTTCTTTCTGTCAAAAAAATACGAAATCCCAGACCAGCGTCTCGTCAAGGAAAGTTTATCCTCATATTCATATTTATTCATATTCATATTCATTTATTAATTGCAACAAGTACACATACATTTTAAGGTTTAAAAGTAGTGGCCACAAACTAAGTAGAGATACTACGCATCAGACAGACATGTCAGTACATGCTGTTTCAACCTTAGAGAAATCCAGAACATGACAGTTTTTTTTTTTTTTATTTTGTCGGGTCTTGTGTTGGTTTTTTTTATTGACCGAAGTATTTAGGCAAAGGAATCAGAATTCAACAGCCTAAATGTGTAGTAGGTAGGTACCTAGCCTTTCAAAACTTTTATGTATTTGTTTGATATTTTGTACAGAGAAATAAAATACACATTCAAGGTAAAGCCCTTTATTCAATTTAGGCCCCAGAAGGGCACTTATACATATACACTATATATTTTTGGACAATCTGACAATATTGGCTATTTTTCCAATTATTAACAATAAAAAAACATACCTAAGCAGTTAATACATACGAAAAAATAACATGAAAATAATTAAAAAAAAACATTAACCTAAACAACACACGACTATCTATATCATAAAGGTATATTTGTTACCAGAAATGTATAAATGGCAAAGATCTGTAAAAAAATATCAACTTAACAAGCTTTCCAGCCTTATTATAACAACTTAATAACAGTTAATAAGGTTGACATTAATGTGAAAATAATTGGGCACAACTTTTAGCCACTGGTGAAAAATCTGTACATAAGTATGAATACTGAATTTCAACTCAGTGGTACAACACAGTTCAGTACAAAATAGTGTCTTACATAGGTCTAAAACGACAAAACCAGCATGGCTACATTCGGGTTGATCAGAGAAGAACAAACATTGTTATAAAATTATGCAAATTACAGAATAAAATCTACAAAAAATATTTAATTTACCAGTGGCTTGTTCCAATTGTCCTGTGTGTGGAAAAGCAGAGACAGAAGTGGACGTTGAAGGCATATGAAAAAGATCTGTAAACACATTAAAATGTATTAACTTAACAAGCCTTACTATAACAACTTAATAACAGGTGAAAATATAGCTCAATTAAACTAGCTTTCAATAAAAAAATAAAACATTGAAATAAGTCTTTTCTAGCTCTACGATGGTGCAAACAGGTACACAATACATGTTAAACTTATAGGTAACATTGTTTTATCCCATTCCCATTGTTTGCATCGGACGTTAAACATGATAAACAATAAGGTAATTCAACCGATCCAAATTATGTATTATCGGTTAATGTTTAGTTTATCATATAATTTTAAAACTTTATTTAAATATAATGAAACAACATTTATAACTATTAAAGTGTTAATTCCCTTAAAGAATAATAGTTCAAGAGGAGTAGAACAAATATTTACCAGAAAGTGGCATGTTATGCTTTAGTACAGTGGAATGTACTTTTGGTGCTGCACAGTATGTGTATAGTCGTAGTGCCTTTTACGTACATATGAGTGATCAGAAGGTTTGTGTTCTGAAAAAAAAAAGGAAAATTATTAATAGTTATAACTACCGTTGCCAAAGAGATTTAATTATATTTATTTAACACCTCTGAATCTCAAATAATGCGAATGTTAAATTTAAAATATTTCTCTTAAAGCACTTTCTTAAGTATTAAATTTCTTTTTACATGCTTGTAATTTTTATGTTAGTACCTACTTGTTATACCTAATTTATTTTATAATTTAAATCTATTTATTTTTCTTGTATAGTGCTCATCCGTCTTTCGGCTGTGTTTGTAAATTTATGTGATTTATAATATTTGTGAAAACTTATAATTAGCCTTCTTTTTGTTTTATGTGGATCTATACTTTATGTAGGTACCTAGATGTTAGTTTTCCTTTGATCAAAAAATAAAATACAGATAATCTTCAACTAAGTATTATACTTAATATATATAATTCAACAAGTTCAATTTAGGTATTTGGGAAGTAAGATCTTAATAACATACCTTTATCATCAATTATGCTTTTGAGGAAATACCATCCTCAATTTCAAGTAAGTTGTCTGGCTTTTCTATGGCCGCTCTACCCTATGTTAATGCCGCGACTTGTCTTGTCAATCACTTTGGAATACAACACATACATTTCAAAAGTTTAAGTAACTCACTATGCACTATTAAAATAAAAAATAATCTAAAAACGTCCTGTCGTAAGTAAGCACTAATGTTCCCAATGTATTATATTACTTTTTGTTCAATGTTGTTCAAACGTTCTTGCGTAAATTAACAGTACATTTAGAACGTCCTCTTTCGTAGATAACTTGCAGTATTTGATAACACTAATCAAGACTGGAATAATAGCGAAACGGGATTATTGAATTATTGATTGATTACAATGAATGATCAGCTGTGATCAGCCATCATCAACATCAATGACGTAATAATTGTAATGACGGACGACACAAAATGGTGGCCCTCGTAAGGCGAAGCAGGGGGCAGGACGAGGGAGAGTGGGACGCGTAAACGCCACGTAATACATTGCTCCCACAGACTACATATGTTTTCTACGGTTCAATATTTTAGTTCCATCATTACTAGCCGTGGTAGTGGCATAAATGCACCCTGTAAGGGTATTACAACTCCTCATTGATTTGTCGATAAGAAATGTACAGCACTATTCGAACCTATACCAAAATATTTAAAATATAGCAATATTTTGGTAATCTAATTTGTTTTCAACATATAATACACATAATACTATAATACATAAATGTTAGTTTACAATTCTACAAATTATCAAAGCAATCTTACGAATAAAATCCGAAATATGTTCAAAATGCCATCTTACCGATGAAAGCTAATAATTTCAGATTCATTTTCCTTTCGGTAGGAATGATATTTGCACTCGATTACAACACACACCATATTTGTGTTTATCACAGATCACAATTTAATACATTTAGGTTTGCTTGAAGCTAAATAAACAATATTAATTTTGAATCTTCGCGGCGTCGTCGTCCGTCTGCTGTATGACAACAAACTACGACTAAAATAAAAACTACATCTGAGGGCCAACACCATAGTTGACTTTTAAACCTATTCAATTTGGTAGTATAATTAAACCAATCGTAGCCACTGACAACTCAAAATGGGTTACAGGCGGTATCATAGATAATACACTATAACTGGAGATAGATACGTCACTTACGTTTTCGTCTTTAAAAACTAAGTACCCACGTCAGAAGATGGCACTGTATTTTGGTTTAGCTACTCACCGCTGGATGGCGCTTATAAAAATATCATTTCATATTTAGGTTTTTAGGATTTATATTATTTCTTTTGTGTAATGATCATTACACAAAAGAAATAATATAAATCCTAAAAATAATATGATAAGATAAAACTAGAAATAAAAAAGTAGGTACAGTCTATCTAATCTAAGAAATCCATTCTCTAGGCTAATAAGGATTCTCCAGGTAATTTTAGGGGATGAGTGATATTAAATTCTTTCTAGCAATGTATTTCTAAGATTTGACGGACTATAAAGACTGGACGTATTCTAGAAACGGTTAATAAAGATCGTCATTGATGTACAAAATTATAATATAATAAAACAAGATTTCAAGATACAAATATATTTATCTTTTTCTATGAGTTTTATAATAATTTAATGCTTGTATTTTAACTTTATTGCTATCACATATAGTAAGTTTGCCCTTAAGCAGTCTGTTAACATTTGTGCACCAGCTATAAATAACAATATTTATAATACTATTAATTACAAAATCTTGTACTTTTTCTTTATGTATTTCGCAAGAGAATAGTGACAAATTACAACAAATTACAATCATTTGTGTAATTGTGACGTTTAATCCTTTTTTTTGTGGTTCCTCATTTAAAAGTGTTTGAATCGTCATGCAAACTTCATCTAAAAATGCACACAATGCCTCTGATGGATAATTGAGTGATTTTTTTGTATAATCTCTTTCTAATAAATAGTCTTTATTTTTTGGAGGCGTTGTGCTAATTAATTGCATTCGACAGCTATGGCAAGTTTTGCATATTTTATGCATGGTACTTTTAACTACATATCCTGCTACATATCGCTTTGCTTCTTTGCTGATTGAATTTAATTCATTTACTGAAGTTTGCATGAGACATTCAATTAGATAATTCACATCAATACCATCGTTCTGTTGTTCTCTAGCTTTCACTTTTTGCCCTAATAATTTTTTTAAAGGTTTAAGAGCTTTGTTATCGTCTTGCTCGCAGTTTGCGCCAACCGAATGGGGAGAAGTTAAATTATTTACTAGTAAAGTTTTAAATGCTCCAATGAACTGCGAGCAAGTGGGAGACGTATTTCGTATGCCATTGCTCCTAATGTTGCAGAAAAAGTTTTCAATTGGATCTTGATTAATATTACGTGTTAACAGACTGCTTATACCGTGATTTTTATTTAAATATACAAACATTTCCTTAAATACGTCAATATTGCTAATCCAATGTTTGAGAGATGGTACCTGAATAAATTTTTCTGAAAGGGTGCCATTTTTTTCTTTCTTCTCGACTTTAAATCGCATGGATCTTAATACGGGCAATAGTTCGTTCCATAAGGTGAAGTGTGGCGAATATTTCTTAAGTGCACATTTATAAATTTTGGATGAACATTGATAGCTATGAGCATTAAATGAATCGAATAATTTATCAACAAGAAGTAGAAGGTCAGCTGTGGCGAGGCACTCTTTTGGAAGAATGTCGTGATCTGAAATAAAATAATGAAATATTACAACTCAGTTGATGGGCAAGTTGGCGTGTAGGTTACTGTCACGCGAGGAGGCTCAGGTAGAACGTATGTGTGCAGAATATTGTATTATAAATGAATGTATTAAAAAATTATATAATACAAGTAGTATATGAAAATATTAATATTTGTTCCGATAAAATATATTACAAATTGTTTTTGCCTATGCTCCCCCCCACATTAGGTCACCCTGTGTCGTGGAAGACACGCTCTTCCTGTGAACAGACGTGTTATGAAATTTAGATAAAGTTAAAAAAAAATATGTAGTACCAGGAGCCAGTTTCTTCCAGGCATTGTGTGCTTACTACCATTGGTCACATCATCACTAACCACGGTGAGATTGTGGTCAAATACAGACAAACACAGATAACAATACAAACCATCTGAATTAGATTTTTTAATTTAATTTAATTTTTAAAAAGCAAAAACATAATTAATGACCACAGTTTTGTTGAGTCACAAACCTACAATCTACAATAAAAATGCTAAAAATACTTACTTGCTAAAAATCTCATTGTTGCAGATACTCTTTGGCTAAATATCTGAGCTGCATATTTCACTTTCATTTTTGGTATTCTTTCCTTAATTACATGACATTCAGTCAATTTATTAATCAATCTTATGTCATCTTCACCTACATCAGCATCAAACAACATTTTTAAATGATTCCATTTTGCTACTTTTACTTCCCCATCTTGAATAAATCGTAAATCCTTTGTCAAAAAATTGTTCCTTAATCCTTTAAGAAGATGTGGAGGGTCGAAAACTGGGAATATTTTTGTCCCATCTATTTCAAATGCAGTACTTTTATATTCTATGCCTTCTGAAAGATATTTTTGTTTGGTTTCATTATGTAAACTATTAATAACACTTACGTTCGTCGACGACTGGTCGCAAACTGTTGCGATTACTTTTAAGCCTGTGCTATGGACCATATTTATCACATTTTTAATTAATTTCTTTAATTCCATAGTTTTAGTTGCACTTTGGCAAAATGTAAAGCATACTGGTTGTTTATATTTTCCTTTTAGCCCCTTAACCATAAATACAAGTGCATGGTCAGCTATTTTTTGGGTTTTGTGTTCACCAAAGTCTTCGAAACCAATTATTTCATCGAATGATCTATTGTAATATAAGCCGGGACTCAATGCCACTTCATCGAATATAAGAGTGCATAATTTCTTTTCCTGGGGCAATTTCTTTACAGTTTTTTTCAAATGATCTAGTATCGATTGATTTATCCCAGGCTTTATAATTATGTTTTGTAATATTTTTTGAATACTTCTTTTAGAAGGTAAAGCAAAGAGTCTACGCATTAAATTGTATGCTTTTTGGCTTTGCTTATAAATTGTAAGACTCAAGATTTTCTCATCAATAGTGTATCTTCTTCCTCTTGGTTTAATAGATGCCTTGTTTAATTGCATTCCAACTAATATTGCAGCAGGTTCAGGAAGATTTTCAATAGCTTTCAAAAATACCTTATTCTGTGATAACTTTGCTGCTTTTCTTATTTTTTGCTTTAAGTCTTTGCATTTTCCCCTCAGTTTCAATAGTTTAATTTTCATTTGAGTATATTCTTTCATTTGGTTATTTTTAGAAACAGTTTTGGAAGCTGAAATTAAAAAATAATCTATAAATTTTTGCTGGTTAACGTAAAATACTTTCTAGGGATGCTACGAAAAAGAATGAGAGCTAGTTACAGGTTATATAGATTTTATTACACTTTCAGCCCAAGGATGTCCCCTGTTGAATATAGGGCTCCTCCTCCATTGATACTCAAATTGAATAGTTCAATCTGGGTCACTGGCATCTAGTAGCTCCCAACAACACTAAGTGACCCATAGAAATTCCAAGGATAGTCCATAAATAAATAAATAAATAAGTAATAATAGGGGTATTGCCAATATTTCCAAACTTTAAAAAGCCTATAACGCAACTCGCTCCTAATTGCAACTACAGAAAGAAACACTGTTAGCCACCACTTGAAAAGAGGCTTCCAACTTTGAGTGGTATCACCGAGAGACAATGAACTTACTAATGCAGCCAGCCGAAAAATAATACATCTCTGTTCCATATTTCATAACATCGCACCACACACTGGTTGAAAACATGTCTTTCATCAATTCCATAAACTGTAGTAAGATTTAATATGTATAATGTCAAAAAATAAGTACCTTGCTGAGTATGCTTGCGGGAAATCTTTCCACGTTTGCTGACCTTAGGCATAGGCTCCTCTACTAGTTGTACATCTTTATGGGATGTTTCACATAGCTTAGGCCCAAGTACCTCTACTAGTTGCTCGTCTTTATTGAATGTTTCATTGAGCTGAGACTTATGTACATCTACTGGTTGTAATTCTTTATAAGATGTTGAGGCTAAAAAGAAAAACCAATGTGGTTAGTCAATAGGCACACAAGTATGACATCTATTTGGTACCAAAAATTTAATTATAGAGTAGAAAAAAAATTGGTCCAGAATGAGGCTCGCAAAATTAGAGTTCCATTACAGGATAAATTTAATATGCTCCGGAGCTGTGACAAACTGATGAACAGACATGGGTGGGAGAGATCTTATAAGGGATCCGTATTTTCCTTTTAACATACAGAACACTAAATACAAAATAAGTAGATAACACAAAAAACTCCATAGAAAACCAGCATACCTATACCACTATCCTCAACTTGATCATCTTCTACCAAACATCTACCAGTGTGCATTTGTAGTATGTTTGGTAGCTGCACTTAAGTGACATAATCTTTTAGCCTCATCATAAGTGCCATGGTAAGCCATGGCAACATTGCGGTCATACCCAAACAAAAACTTACAAACTCTTGCATTAAAATATTAGTAGAATATGAGGTAGTCCAATAAGTAACTAAATAATGTTTACCTTGGTAGATAGGAGGTATCTTTCTTGGTTCAGAAGATGAAGTCAAATGTGTTTCAGACTGTAAAAAACGCCTGGGTGAAGAAGCTGAAATCAATTAAAATGTATTATTATTAGACATCTATTTGGCACCAAACATGTATTTCTAGTATATAATGAAGAACAAAACAGGCCCAGAGTGAGCCTGACATAATGAGTTTCATTAAAGAACAAATTTAAGCTACACTATATGCTCCGGGTCTGTGACAGACTGATGGACGAACATGGGAGTGATCTTATAAGGGTTCTGTATGTTCCTTTTAATTTATGGAACCCTAAATAGAAAATAATCTAAAATTGTAGTTTAAAAACTCAATCTCAACTCTTATAAGGGTTCCATATGAATATTTGGTAGCACAATAAGTAACTTAAATCATGTTTACCTTGATTGATAGGAGATATCTTCTTTTGTTCAGATGATGAAGTCAAATCTTTTACAGAAGATGAAAAAGGCCGGGATGAAGAAGCTGAAATATGATATATATTTATATACTTATTATTATTATTTATATTATATACTTATGTATATTAAGTAAATATTTACAAACTTATTAGTTATCTGGTTTCCATATTACAACCTCTGCTTAGTTTGGGATCAGATGACTGTGCGTTAGAAATGTCCTAGGATATTTATTTATTATTTTACTTACACAATTTTGGAAATTCTTTTTCTAATAAATGGCTCGTTTCAATTCTTATGCATAATTAAAACATTCAACAAATTTCCGCAATATAAAATAAAAATTGTTAAGAATAAAAGAAATCTGAGAAAATGAATAATGGGCTGCTTACCTATGTTTAGAGTTGGAATTGCGTTTTTGGTGAGACGTCCGTTTGCTGTACTGTAATACTGTTCAAAATGGTGATCACATATTCTGATATTATTAAATATGTAAGTATCACCTTTTTGTTTGTCTATTTCACTTAAAACCGACTTCCACTTATTATATTTTTCCAAATGAGGGTATTCTGGTGGTGGAAAGTGATGGACAGATCCTGAAATAAGTCAATTAACAGGAAATTATCGTGGGTAGTACACTAAAATGTATGTAACAAAATGTCATCAAAATGTATATTCTGCAATCACAAATAAGACAACTTTCAGTATGATGGCAATATTAGGAACATACCTTTAAACGGCATACAGCCAAAGTAGCACTTAAAAGCTGATTTTCTTGGCATTTTTCCAATTTCGACAAAACCAAATCGTAGGTATACAAAATCGTAGTCCAGTGCGAATAGCGTGGGGTCAATCGTTTAGGGAATCACAAGGTCCAAGGGCAAAGCAGGGTCAAACGTTTTAAGCAGATATCAGGTAAAAAGGCAGTTCTTAGTCGTTTCAAAAAATCTCAAAGTAAAAACACCAACAAACATGTGGAAAATTTTCGAAAGATAACGAAATATCCAACTGTCAACCGTGAATTCAGTGTTGCTACTACATAATTTTATTTTCCCGATATTTAATGAAGCCTGAACTGCCTGAACATAAAAAAATGCTTAATTGTTGTGATAATGTTTAAGAAATAGCCAAAATAATTAAATCCCAAATAAATAAAAAGGTATCTTAGGGGTACAATGTCGGATAATCCTTTCTTATTGCATACATAAGATGTTCTATTAAGAACTTATCTGCCAAAAGTGTCGCATTTTGTTATGTTAGAATAGCTAGATTAATTTATTATATACCATTTAATATACTACAAGTATTGACTTTACTGACATATCAGCACAAAAAAATTACAGGAGATAATATTATTCCGTTGATATTCCGTTATTATTGAATCCAGTCATTGAATATCTTTAAGAAAAGTCCAAAAGTGCTATTTTAACTAATACTTGTAGGATATATAATACATAATAAATTAATTTAGGTAGGTATTAATTTTTCATGGTCGTTTTTTTTTTTTTTTTTAAACTTAACTTTTGAGTACGCAGTGAATAAAAAATTATTCAAGTAATTTCTCAGTCATTGGATTTTGTAAGTGCCATTTGCGCACCGAAACCGAAGGTACCACGAAAGAACAAAATCAAACCAGCGAAACCACAAACAGTAACACAGAATGCTGAATGATAGTACGAAACTTGGAATTGGGACATGGAATAAAAAAGAAACACACGGGTCGCTAGTACTCATTTTTTGCTGAAACTAGCTTGACAGAAATTAAAATTATTTGTCTTTTTTATTTTGATTTTGAAAAGAATCATGGCGAGATTTGTACAATAAAACAAATATTTTTAGAGACGTTGAAATGACGTTATTATTGATCCTTGGGGCCTAAGGAATAACTTGAGGCATTTAAAGTAGTTTTAGATTCCCGGAATAAAAATGTGACAGTTTATGCCATGCATGCCGGCGAATCGCAACCTATCAAGTACAGTACCCGGCGATAAATATTGCACATCGACCTTCGGAAAGAGACAATCGGCTAATTTCGACTTCGTAGAGGATTATCTGTCGCACACTACCTATGTGACGTTTTGTCAGTCGTTGTACTCGTTGTTCAAGTGCGATAGAGTGAGGTCGCGTCCAGTTCAAAATATATATTTAGAGTTGTTAATACCCCCAAATTCAAATAATTTTAAGTTGCACTATGGCATCTTTAGGAAAAAGAGGGTCACCTTTACGTAAACATTATGTGAACATGTACACTAATAGTAAAATTGGTGTATTTTATACAAAGAATTATCAAAAGAAGCAAATCATAATTGTTTTAACAGCTCCTAATAGATACCGGACTGTTTGTATTTCGTGCGACAGAGATAACGCTTTAGCCGAAATTAGCCAATTGTCTCTTTTCAAAGGTCGATATGCAATATTTATCGACGGGTACTGTATATCAATATGTTGCTGGTAATGTAATCTCAACATTGGAAGTGATACAAAACTCTCTAAAATGTTTTATTCTTTGTACAAATCAATGTATGGAGTTCGCCATGGTTCGCCACGGAAGAGTACGTGAGAACGCTACCTAACAAAATAGTACGCAATGCGTACTAGTGCGTACCCTAATGGCAACGCTGGACGCTTGCCACACTAGGGGTATCACTCGCGCGTTGCCGACCAACAATTTGTTAATCTTTGATCTTTTTTTGTGAAATAACTCAGAAACGTGACGTTTTAGGACATAGTGCGGACCCCGGTATTTTTTTTTTGTATGAGTGTCCCCGATCGATGTATATAAACTTAATCGTGCGCCTACATTTTCAAAAATAACAAAACAAAATGGTGGCCGAAAAGAACGCCAAAATCTTCAAACTCCTTTTAAGTATGTAAGCTTTATAGTTATAAATATAAATATTCTGGGACATTCCTCACACAAGGTCATCTGAATTCTGATTCCAAATTAAGCAGAGCTTGTAAGTATTATGGTTAAAGGTTGTCTGGAAGAGATCGCTTCTAGCGATAAGACCGCCCCCATTGTACATAAATTAATTTTAAGTACTTTTTTCTCTTTTTGTTTTGTTTTTTGGTGTACAATAAAGAGTTATCTATCTATGGAAACCAGATAACTAATTTAATATACATATGCACTACTTTTTGTATGTAAATACATTCTTAATATATACATAATTACACCCAGACTCAGGACATACTGATATTTTATCGTTTTAGAATTTAGGTTCTAAAACGAAAAAAAGAGTAGTCTCTTCACTTGACATAGACTTTTTTTAGACAGAGCGTACACAATCCAATAGGATTCCATTATTTGAAGATGGTTTTGTCGATAAATTTTGTTGAATTACACGCCATTAAAATATCGCTATTCCGGGAGAAAACACACTGTATATATATATGTCGGAGAGTTAGATCGTTGGTCGGACTCGGTTGGATTATCATATTATCGTGGTACAAGGGTTGGGTGAAATAGTAGCAACACTGATTTGACTTTAACGTAAATAACAGACTTAATGAGGGTATTTGTAAAAAGTAAGAATACTGATTTGACTATAACGTGAATAACAAAGTTAATAAGGGGATGCGTATTGACTTGGGACAGTTAGTTTTATCACAAGCTCAATCAGTGCAATCGTTGTTACACCCGGTTCTTAAGTCTATACTTATTTAAGAGTACAAGTGTGTGAAGTGAAGTGAAGTGATTATTTAATTGTAATATTACGACAATAAACACATTGGGCCCGTGAGGAGTTTGTTGCGTCGCTTCTTCTCCTCATACGGGATTTTTACGAAGCGATGGTATAACGTTGTTTTATTGCCTGCACTGCGCCCACTGAATCCTGTTACCACTGAACCCTAATTGTGGTCTTTGTATCGCTTGGCTGTCGCTAATAGATTTGTGCTGGTGATTTTTTGCATACATTATTTTTACAACTGCAGGAATAATCGTTACCTGCGTGTGTCTGCCCATAATATAATTCAAAATAATGGCTTTGGCCAGAATACTTGGCCCGTAATGAAATGGCGAAAAAAAAACACTTTCTTCCCATTGACCCCACTGTTCAAACACCTAGTTACTTGCCGCCGCATATCGCGGGCCGCAGAGTATCCCTGTAGGATCCAAGACAGTTAGACGCTGCTAATGGGCCCCAATGTCAGCTCTTGGCTGTGACCCTACAGCCGGCCTATAGCGTATCTTAGGTGGTAATCGTAACGGACACCATTAATGATATCATCCAATAACGCGGTACGACGACGATGACCATTCGTAGGCTCTGATTAGATGAAATTCATTAATGGTGTTCATTACAATTACCACCAAAGATATGCGGTAGAGCCCCAGGTCATATCCTACATTTATTATAGATATAGTCCTGCTTTACGAATCTCAAACAATCTACCCTAAAAATTACTTAGATTTAGGGAAAAATTCCTAAGGTGTAGCAACTGTATAAATATCAATGCGTTTCGTTTCACATAGCGTATATAATTTATACTTAGTTAATTGTTTATGTTATCACGAATAGTTATTTGTAGAGAAAGTTTATAAGATATTACTTTAGTTTATGAACATATTTGAAGACTGAGAAAATTATGAAGAGGCTGCTATCAATATAAGTCGGAAAAAATACGTTTCTTTATAAACAGTTGTACATTTACTTGGTTAAAAATAAAAACAATAAAATTATATTGTGATAAGAACAGAAATTAATTTATGTCAATTACGTAATATCTAGTCAAAATTGTCTTTTTAATTTGATCATTCTGAAAACATAATAATTAATAATGTTAAAAGGTTTTACACTGTAGCGTCATCTATACGCATTTTGGTAAAATTGTATAACGTTTTAGTCATTGACAGCTCACTGCGTTTTAGTACGGTTACGTACTTAAGTTTAAGTACCCAGCGGCGGAGATGGCAGCATTTTCCATACATTAATTTTCAAACTAGCCAATAAAGGGGAGTTTCACCACCATGGGCGGTATGAACAGAAACACACAACTATATCTCATTCCTGTTTTATCTTATGGAGTAATCGTATGAAAATTATCGTGACAGATATAATTATAAAGTTTGCGTTTTGACACTATTTCTACTGCTTTAGTCCAATTTCTTTGACCCTTAACGAGCAATCAATCATCATAGAGAAAAGGAAAAATAAAATAATCTTTTCAAACCTCATTACGAATTAATTTGAACAACAACTTCTACATAGCTGTAGCTACTCGTTACTAGATGGCGTAAATATCGTGTTTTTTTTTTATTTAATCTGAGTCACGGATCGAGTAATATGTTGTTAAAAAAAAAAAAAAAAGAAAGACTTTTTGGCGGGAACATGCAGAGTGACGTAGCATTTTCATTTTTATTTTCATAAATTTGTGTATTTTGAGTTTTATTGTGTATTTTTGTGGGTCGTTTGTGATCATATTTTGATATCTTTGAATCTGACAGATAAGTTTCGGAAAATTCATACGGGAAGCGAAAATTCTAATTTTTATTGTAAAATTTTATAGAAATACTAACAGGCAAGAGAATAATTTGTTAGTTTAACTTTGTTTAATGATTAACTGAAGGAAAAGGTAGGTTGAGACAAGTGACAAGCAGGCGATAGGCGATCAGCATGGAAATGTCATTTTTGTATCTAATCGTTCGATTTGGGAAATATCGTTTGTGGCAAAAGTTGCAAAATTGTTGAAATTTTCCAAATCGAACGCATATATAAATGATATTACATCCCAAATACAGCATTGTCAATTTGAATTCTTCGCAGATGATCTAAAAATATACAAAAAGATTAAATCCCATTTAGATGCTACCCTTATTCAATCAGATATAAATAGAATAAAACAATGGTGTGATGAAAATAGTATGGTATTAAACGCAAATAAATGTTCCTTTATTCAATATACTAAAAAAAAACTCCCTATATCGTCAAACTACACAATAAATGGTCACACTTTGCAAAAAGTCTCAGAAATACGGGACTTAGGAGTAATTATTGACGATAAACTAAAGTTTACATCCCACGTCGACAAAATAGTAACTAAAGCATCGCAAATGATGGGTTTTTTACTTAGGAACTCCAAACAATTCAACACCAAGACTAAAATCATAATGAGAAGTTTTCTTGTAGGTATTTAAAGAGTTGGTGCAAAATAACTAGGTGGCGCTGTCATCACCAAATTGAATTGTCAAATCAAAATATGCTGTCACATAACTTTAGTGTTGCCACATAGGCCAACAACGGAAGGTGTCCATCCTTTTTAATTCAAAATCGACAATATAAAAAAAATATATACAGATTTCTTTTATTAAGTGTTAATTGATATTAATGGCAACCATGAACATGATTAAATGAAACCAAATTTCAGAGGAGCAAAACTTAATTTTCGTTGCTTTTTGGTAACAGCCTGTTTTTTTTCGTCCGAAATTAGTAATAAGAGGCGGCAACACTGGTATGAGTGGATGTTTGTTTCCGTTGTTTGCGTTGTTTGTTTTGTTGTGGAAGTCACGCTTAAGGATTATTTGTTTCTATCATTGTTTTGATATTCGTTGGACATCCACCCTTGTTGCTCTTATCCACTGTGACCTTAGTGGTTCATCAGTTGGAAATGTAAGACGTCCCTTATTGGTACAATTCACAACTGCACAAACACGCATTTTCAATAGTTTTCAAATCATTCTAATCTAAGCTAAATTCACAAAAGTTTTGAACAAAACACACATGATAGTGACATAATACTAGTTACAGACGATCCGACTGTCGGACGTCTGATGGTCAGGGCCGTGTGTAGCGCGGCAGGACTCTCTAAGTATATACTGTAGTCTTTGGGCAGGACGTCGAAAGCTTCCAACCGGTATTAGTCATAATTATGAGGGTCCTGCCGCACTATACACTTTCCTACGGCAGGACGTACCTTGGCCGTGTCTCCTGCGTAATAATAAAAATAGGAGTCCGACATTGGAACGTCTGTTACCAGTATAAAGCCAAATAGTTATGGGCTGCGTTCAGTAACTACGCCGTGTGATCGCCCGAAGATCATCGTAGCGTACATTAACAGTTCAATAACATGTGTAGTAACTGAACGCACCCATGAAGTTACATAGTTTTTTTTTTATTGAACTGACAGCAAGATAGTTCGTTTCAGTCATATTAACGCCATCTATTGAGACTTAAAGAAAAGAAAATTAAATACCTACAAGAAAACTTCTCATTTACAACGCATTAGTCCGAAGTAGTGTTGTCAAACTATCGATAGTTTGACTATCGATAGTTGACCTCGAAAACTAGTTACAATATCGATAGTGCTATCGATAGTATCGATAATATCGATACTATCGATACTATCGATATCGCAGACCGACCAATACTATTGATTCAAGGCAATACTATCGATATAATCGATACTATTGAATCTCGATACTATCGATACTATCGATAGTATTGAGATTCAATAGTATGTATTTGACTAATACTATCGATAGTATCGATAGTATTGATTGAATTTAACCAATACTATCGATAGTATCGATACTATCGATAGTATTGTACTATCGATAGCTTGACAAACTTCGATAGTATTGTCTAACAATTATTGGAAATTTGAAATTCAATAATAGTTTACGTAGCCTGCGCAGCCAGTGCTTACTTGTTCTAATTATTGTGATACAATTTATCCGCCTGATCTTTGTCCAAAAGGCATCAGGCGTGGTTGATGATAAAAATCGGCAGACTGGGATGAGATGGGGTCCTTCTTTGCATCTTATCCTTGGCGGCGAATGTGCTTCTCTTCCAAGGACCCATTGAGTTGCGCGAGCGCTATATCTGAGGTGATGTGTCAAGCGATGGAATATTATAGTCCATACTCTGACGTATCCCCCAGTACTGGGGCTCTACTGCGTAACTTTGCTGGTAATCGTACCGAACACCATTTATGAATAACATCCAATTAGGGCCCACGAATGGTCATCGTCGTACCACGTCATTGGATGATCACCAAAGATCCGCAACGCAATAGCCCGACTGGAAAGGATATTGTTTAGTTCCTGCCGGGCTATTTCGTATCTTTGGTGGTAATCGTAACGAACACCATTTAATGATTTCATCCAATGACGCGCACGCGGTACGGCCATATATGGTTTTCAGGGTCTGGTGATGGAGTACGAGGGTAACTACAACTCCATAGTGGAACATCGTATCCTAGCCGTTTTTGGGGTTGTTGGAATTATAGTGAGCTGAACTTTGATCATATTATGGGTTTTAGGCACTGATAATGGAGTATGAGGATAGGTAAAGGAATTATTTAGCGGAGCAACGTATCCTAGCTATGTTTGGGGTTTTTGGATTTGTCGTGAGAAGAACTTTTAAAAGGTATTTATAGGTATAAAAATTAGATCTTAAAAATAATTAGAAAGTACAAAAATCTTGCGAGCCCTTACAAAGCTGCGCTTTTCGCGTGATAAAAATAGGTTAGACAAAATTGTATATTTTGCAATTATCTATAAAAAAAATCTCTAAAATTTTTCTCCTTAACGTCACCGTTTCTGAGATATAATGGTTGAAAAAGTTGTATTCTTCAAAGCACCCAAAAGACTGGGGTTGGAAGTTAATCATCAATACATTGGAACCAATTCAGACTTTACTTCCACCTGCAACTGTAAATGCGGCTGCAAAAATTTGGATTGTTTTATTTATTAGCATGTACTAGTTGTCAAGGTCAGTCGTGCTCCAATGTTGAATCGCCATCAGAATAGGATTCGTAAGATATCAGTGAAAAGAAATCTGATGCATCGCTGTTAGAAAAATTTACTTATACTTAGCAGGAAGACGAACACGCAGAAGGAGAAATACAAGACGAACAAGGACAAGAAGAAGAGCAAGCAGAACTTTCAGATGATTATGTATGAGACGGATAATTCAACCAATTTTTTAAGACACTCAGGTGGAATGGGCTCCCTGCCGTGGTTTTCCCAATGGGGTTCATCAAAAAGTGTGAAGAGATTTCTGTAGGGTCGGCAACGCGTGGTCGATACCCCTGGTGTTGCAAGCGTCCATAGGCTACAATAGCCGCTTACCATCAGGCGAGCCGTATGCTTGTTTGCCACCTTAGTGGTATAAAAAAAAAGAATTTACACGGCTTTCATCATTTCCAATAGTACCACTTTTTACATATTTTTAAATAGTATTGAATTAAACAGGATCACAATAGATTGTGGAATAGGCCTATCGGGGAAAACACGTTGAAATAAACGCGCCAAGTACACTACCTCCCAAGCAGCGTTGCTAGACTTCCCGATTTTGGCGGGACGTCCCGATTTTTAGCTCAAAATTAAATGTCCCAGGACAGCCTCAGTCTCGCTTTTTGAGGATTGCTCGGCGGTGAAATCATCGTTGGACGTTGGACGTAGAAGTGGGAAATTATAAAGACACCACTGCACAGAAATGGCACCAGCTTTGCCGTGACGCGTCTTAAACACCGCAGTGGTGCTTAAGGAGCACCGCGCCAAAGTGCGCTAAATGTCACCGTCTGTGACATACAGAAATCAAACTTCTAATACAACGCAATCAAATGATACGGCCGTATATGCCGCATATTTTGACGCTCGCAAATCAAAACCTATAGAGTACTTCCTAGAATCATACTTATTTAGATGGTTTTCTTCATATGTCAAAAACAGATGTCAAACCATTGTTCTCAATGGCTTCACTTCCTCTTCTATGACTATACCGTCTGGAGTCCCCCAGGGTTCACTGCTCGGGCCTTTACTATTTATAATCTTTGTTAATGATATCTCCACCTGTTTTCACTATTCAAAGATTCTCTTATATGCTGACGACATGAAGATACTTTGCCCCATCAAGAGCATAGAAGATACAATATCCCTACAATCTGATCTTGATAGATTTCAGAATTACTGTTCTCTTAATAAACTCGACTTGAACGTCTCCAAATGCTCTATCTGTTCTTTCACGCGAAAACTTAAACCCATTACTTATGGCTATACACTAAAAAATAACACAATTTCGCTAGTTCATTCCATTAAGGACTTGGGTATAGTCTTTGACTCAAAGCTTATCTTTGATCTGCATAAGATATAAACAGCATAGTTGCTAAGGCTTCTATCTAAAGCACTTGGTTTTGTGATGAGGTTATCATCTGAGTTCAATAATGTTAAAACATTAAAAATATTATACTGTGCTTTTGTCCGTAGCCACCTTGAGTATGCATCGCAAGTATGTAACCCTAACTATAGTGTATACATAACTCGTATTGAACGCATCCAGAAACGCTTTCTTCGTTATATTCAGTACCGATCAAACACATATGTATCCGATTATTCGTCACGCTGTAAAAAGTTTCATTTCTTACCACTGCAGGATAGAAGGGAAATAGCCGACTTAATTTATCTATATAAAATAGCAAACGGTTCGATTGATTGTCCTGAGCTCCTTAGTAGAATTGCATTATGCGTCCCCTCAGCGTCCCTGAGAAAGCCAAACCTACTGCATATTCCTTTTGTGAACTGCAAATACAGACAGAACTCTTATCTCATACGAGCGAGCAGATCTTTTAATAAATTATCCCGCGAATTAGATCTTGATCTGTTTGGAACCGGTGCATCAAAGATGAAAAATGTTATTTGTAAAAGATTCTATACTTAATTATTTTTTCTATTATTTCTTGTACGTGTGCTCTTTCTACTTTCTTTCCTTTTGTGAAATATTTAAGTTATATTTGAGAACTTTTAAATGGCCTTCATACTCTAGATGTATGTACATTACTTCCTGTAAGTACTGACTTCCTGATTAGCTGTAAGTTTTCCTAAAATAATTAAAATAAAATTTGGCAATTCCATGTAGCACAAGTAAAGGAAGAAATCCGAAAAGCATTTTGTAGTTACACAAATATTTTTTTTGCATTTTTTTTGGCTTATTCCTAAAATCCCCCCTGAGAGAATCCCCCTCAGGGGGGAAAACTGAACTCTAATGTAAAAATGATCCAGAAATCCCCCTTAACATTTCGAATTATTCCACTTTTCCCCCTTGAGAGAATCTGCCTCAGGGGGGAAAACTGAACCCTAATATAAAAAAGTATATAAATCCCCCTTTTCATTTAATTTTATTCCACTTTTCCCCCCTATTACTAATATTAATTTCTACGCACTTTATATAAATAAAAAAACTTGATTAGATACAGATTCTATTAAATATAATAACAAAAAACGATAAAAAAAGGGTTAATTATTTTAACAGAATTTTGTAATAACGAAATGTGATGAAGAGTAAAAACATCGAGGAACAATCCCTTAGAGTAGTTATACCGAGCAATCCGATTCCGAAACTAGTCAGTGATTTTGGACAGTTAAGACCAATCACTGCATCTTGTGTTCTTGATTTGGCCAATCAGAGCGCATGTGTCCCTGCATTAGCCAATCAGATCGCATTGTCGATTGTGGGAAATTGGCGGAATAGATTGTAAGCAAAATGAACGTCATTGCGTTTGCATTCTTTGGGTTAGTTGTTCGATGAGTAAAAATAATCACAAACAAACAGTGAGGTTAGGAATGAGTAAAAATAATAAAACAGTTTAAACAAAGTACCTACTTAGAAAAACTATATTATTTAACATATCTCCTCTGAAAGTTGGAGAGAGGTAGAGGCATAGGGTTTATCGCTTAAAGAGCAGCTCAACTGGGGAAGTACCTTCACCTTACAGAATACCTCAGCCAAATAACTTTATGTTGTATTCCTGTCTGTGAATGAATGTATGTTATGTTATGCCTCACGTATTGCAGCGTCCATATGGGTACGGTAACCGCTTACCATCAGGCAGGCCATATGCTTGTTGTTCGACTTGGTCGTATAAACTAAAACATGGCCTAGAATATTCAGTGACTAGGTCGTTTGTCGACCTAGTCACTGAATATTCTAGGCCATGACCATCATTTTCCTTTTCGTCATTACGTAATTAGACCCCTGAAGGATCGCCACACTGGTACAAATTACCAGGAAATTTGTGCCAGTATCCCTCGGTTTACTAGCGGAGCTCCTGTTTTGTTTTTTTTATACCACTCAGGTGGCAAAATAGCTTATGGCCCACCGGATGGTAAGCGGGTACCGTATCCTATGGACGCTTGCAACACCAGGGGTATCACTCGCGCGTTGCCGACCCTAAATGTTGTGGTTCAATGGTCAATATTATTCCCAAACTCGTTCACTCTCTCCCGCATTTAGGTTACCTTTACCTAAGTAAAATATCTGCCGGAGCTCACGGTAAATATTTTGGCAACCAGCACCGGCAACCAAATAGGCGCTGGTAACAGAGGCACTATCTCAACATTAATTACCTCAAGGGGGATTTCTGGACATTGTTTTTTTTCGATTCCAGTTTTCCCCCGTAAGGGGGATTATTAGGGGGGAATTCTAGACTTTATTTTTTTAGTTTCCACTTTTCCCCCTTACGGTTGAATTTCAGGGGGGAATTGTGGAAAATCATTTTTTTCGAGTCCAGTTTTCCCCCCTAAGGGGGATTATCAGGGGGGAATTATAGACGTTTCTTTATAAATTCCACTTTTCCCCCTTAGGGGGGATTTTCAGGGGGGATTTTAGGAATAAGCCTTTTTTTTAACGTAATCGAAAAATAGGGCAAAATTTTTCGAGACTCGATTCCCATGATGAATGAACTATTTAACCTACAAGTTTCTACGGATCCCTCCATGCGCGAGTCCGACTCGCACTTGGCCGATATTTTTTTTCGTATGTCCCGCTTTCGGCAACAGTGTATGGTGTGGGATCGATGGGAACATTTATAATGGTGTTCCGAACATCGTACCAATTTTCAGCTCTATGAGCATTGAATTATTACGCTTCTATGAGATTTTTTGTTAACCTACCCCTAATTTTAGGGCTAACTTGACCGGACTATTACCTATTTATTCTGAAATAACCATTGAATGTTTTTTTTAAATACCTTTCACTGATTAAAAGACAGTTGGGATAAGTTTAGCTACGTAGGTATACTAATATTGGAAGGCAATACTATCGAAGTTTGTCAAGCTATCGATAGTACAATACTATCGATAGTATCGATACTATCGATAGTATTGGTTAAATTCAATCAATACTATCGATACTATCGATAGTATTAGTCAAATACATACTATTGAATCTCAATACTATCGATAGTATCGATAGTATCGAGATTCAATAGTATCGATTATATCGATAGTATTGCCTTGAATCAATAGTATTGGTCGGTCTGCGATATCGATAGTATCGATACTATCGATACTATCGATAGCGCTATCGATATTGTTACTATTTTCCAAGGTCACGATAGTATCGATAGACTATCGATAGTTTCACTATTGCTATGCAACACTAGTCCGAAGCCATCTCGAGTACTGTAGTGTTGTATGGAATCCTTGGTATACAGTCCATTCGCAGCGCATCGAAAATATTCAAAGAATTTTTACCAGGCGTTTAGCTTTCCTTTCCCAAGGAATCTCTCACAGGTCACCATATAACCAGAGAACAGCCTTTTTCAAAATTCAGTCACTGCGTGATCGCCGCAAATTGCTTGACTTAACATTTTTGCATAAGGCTGTAAATAGTTCTTCAAACTGCGAACATGTTCTAGGACTTATCTCTCTCACAGTCCCGTTTCATCTACCAAGGCAGCCTATAATAAGAACATTCCACCAACCACCATGTAGAACCAATCTCGGTAAAAATGCCCCAATCGCCAGAATATGTACAGAACATAATAGTTTACTGTCAACTCTACCTAATCTCGATGTGTTCTTTGACTCCCTCAACAAATACAGAAATAAAATTATCCACCATCTGCTCGGACATCCACCCCAGGAGCAGACTTGAACTTTCATGTTTATTGTTAATTGTAAATTTTTTGGTTAATTGTTTAATTTTTGATTTTATATAATTTAATTCATGTTTTTTTTTTTGTACCTTTAAAGTAGCTTATTGCATCTATATTGTATTAATATTAATCTTAATATTTTGCTGTGCATTTTTTTTACCAATAAGTTTTTGTTATTTCTAGCGTTTCGAAATTTATGAATGTTGTGTATACCTTTAATAGGCATAAGTATAAGAACACTACCTACTATGTATACTGTTTCTTACATAATGTATAATACTTGATGCTGTTGGTGTACCTTTTAAAATAAAATAAAAATAAGACTGTTTTGCACTCCAACAAAACAGTTATTATGTGTGTGAAAAAACACACAGCATTTTATGAAGAAGCATCTACAGATATTTACCATATTAAGCATGAAATTGTATACTTTACCTCTTCTCTCTTATATTACCTGTCTCTTTCACGCACAGCAGAGCGCGACATGTACCTGAACTGGAGCGCACCTGTGAACTCATAGTCTTCCATTCATCACCGGCAAGAGCCTTGCTCCAATGCTGTGTGTTTTTTCACACACATAATAACTGTTTTGTTGGAGTGCAAAACAGTCTTATTATATGTGAATCCAAAACACACAGCATTTTATGAAGACTTGTTTGTTATCTGCTGGTGAAAGAGTACATACAAATGCTATGTGAAAATAAATAAATTTAAATATGCTCTCAATGTTATAATAAATTATGCATATTCATTCATGTATTCATTATTATTATATCTAATAATATATCTTTAAATGTCCTTTAATTAATGATAATAAAGGACAAAGTTATAAATTCAATATCTCAAATTACAAGTAATGTTTGTATAAACATCTTATTTTATTATGTAAGTACCTTATCAAAAACTTAAGGGAACTTCTTGAAGCAAAGCCTCATGAATTAAAATTATTAGTAGGTAGCCTAAGAAAATACTTGATAAGTATTCTACTAAGATATCTTAAGATTAAAAAAAAAAAAAAAAAAAAAAAAATATAAATTACTTAGAAATCATTCCAAGATCAAAATAACATACATCAAGTATGCAGTATTAATAATTTAAAAGAAAATTGTAATACAAAAAATCTAACAATTATCTAAAAGTTTATCCTTATTATTTTTAATTGGACTAAACTCTATTTTTCTATCTATGGCACGACAGTAGGATTCTCTTCTAATGATCTAGTTTCTAAAAAGCTTCTAGAGCGAGATACTAAAGATTGTTAGTCGCACACTGCCTGGTGAAGCATTTATACCAGCTTTTAATCTCACTTGCTATCATAGTTTGAGTAGCTGATTTAAGTGTGCCCATCAATGATATAAAAATGTTTATGTCTCTTTATCATCTCTGCTTTTTATTTTGTACCGGGCATGTGCAGGTGCTGTTACAATAACCAACCCGATTGGTCTTTATCAGCACTGTCTGTTTTTGAGCCAAATTTTGGCCTAAATATTATTCTACTTATTAATGTCATCATTATCAACTATCATTAGACAACTCTGAAAGTCATGAATTATGTCATGAATTCCTTGAAATGAAGGCATTGTTGTTCTTCATCTAACAGTATCAAACAATATTTGGTTGATCAGAGTATTATTAAGTCAGTCAAAAAGCAGTTCTGTTTCCACATGGGTGCTTCCTTCTCTGGTGGGCTTATATCACAGACATAAATCTTTTTAGTCTGCGGTTTATATAGCTTTCAAAACAATATACAAAGAATTTGTCTTTGTGTAATTCTTAGTACTATGAAATTTTTTAGGGTTCCGTACCCAAAGGGTGCCAAACAGGACCCTATTACTAGCTGAATAAGTGAATATTGCTCCTCTATGTAGGAGTATAATCTATATGCCAGTTTGTCCATAAGCTGTAACTTATCTAGAAACCTGGCATCTGACTGATCTAGGCTAACTGATCAGAAGGTTCTAGCAGAACCAGTATCAAGATAAAACATACCTAACATCTCACGACACAGTAATGGAAAATTAAATCTCCTGAAAAGAAGCTTTACAATATCATCATACAAAGATCTACTATGATCTTGGATGGAAGAAAAACTTGCTTGACACTAAAGCTCTCTAAAGGCAATAAAGTAGTTATCATCCCTGTCGCGGAGTTTACGTGGGGCAGCACCAGTGGCATTATATTGGATGGTGGAAATACTCATGCCAACGCAAACTTCCAAGAAGGTTGACTGAACGCGTCGTAATATAAAAATTAATAAAAATAAAATGGCTGACCATACTTATGATATTTCTATGGGCTGACCCATCTCCTGGAATCCCCTGTAATGTCTAAAACTGCAGATTCTTTTGACGCGAATAGGTTGATGTTTGGTATGCCCCATATTCTGAGTACGGCCTCCGAGGCCGGGGCAACATATGCCATTCCGGCACTGGTCGATTTCTGTACAGGAGATCGGCTTCTTTTGGCACGAATAGCTCGATACTTGTGACGCCCCAAATTCTGAGTACGGCCCCCGAGGCCGGGGGCAACAAGTGCCATTACGACACAGGTTGTTTCTGGGAGAGGTGATCGGCTTTCTTTAGCGCGAATAGGTCCCTACTTTGTACGCCCCAAGTTCTGAATACGGCCCCCGAGGCCGGGGGCAACAAGTGCCATTACGGCACTGGTCGGTTCTGGGAGAGGTGATCGGTTTCCTTTGACGCGAATAGGTCCATACTTGGTACGCCCCAAATTCTGAATACGGCCCCCGAGGCCGGGGGCAACAAGTGCCGGCACTTGTCGGCTTCTGGACAGGCGGTCGGCTATGCCGTTGTATCTCCCCGAGAGGTACGCCGCCAAGAGCGATATATTTAGCACTTCAGTGAGCTCTGCGAGCTTTGTCGTTAATTTCAATAAGACTAGGGACTGCAAGGCCGCCCTTGTTTCCTATATGCGCTTCGGGCGTCTTGTCGTATTGTACTAGAATATGAGAAACTATTGGTGAGAACCTAACGCATCATAAAAATTTGTACACCACAAACAGTTGTTTACATTTAAGTGCCACAACCTGTAGTGAGCACACCATTTGCCTTTTAGTTACCTCTCATTGTGGTGAGTACCCCAGCTCGCATCCGCTGCGTCTGTGGTTAAGAATTGTGTCTCCTCTTTCCTGTGCAGTGCTACTAAACTGTGAGTTATGACAATCTGCCACCATCATAGTTCCTGATGCTGGAGGAGAGAATTCTCTCTTATTTTTTGAGGAGTGAAGCTTCTCAAGAACCATTGTGTTAGCCGTTAGTACCCTCCTGGGGTAGTAATGATTGTAAAATTGAGGAGTCCTAGTAAAGTCTGGGTCACTCTCTTGTACTTGGTATGTCTATTGTCTTATAGCACAGTTCCCTTTTCTTTGGAGTGCACCTATTGGTGTTTCACAAAAGGCACGTGTTTCACAAATGTTCCTGCTCTTGCAAATGTGTTGTGACAGACTTCTGGTAATTGAGATGGCAACCTAGAACTTTTAGAATATTGAAAGTCTCCGAGACCTGATTCTGTAGCCAGCCTCTGTCCTGATTGACTAGGATGTAGTCTAAGTAAGATTCTTATTTACTAATACTCCGTTGTATGCAAGATCATATCCTTTGCAAAAGTACTGGCTAGTACTTGGTTCTTATAGTAAACCCTTAGGAATTGATGGCGTGACTCTGCTATTGTTAAATAAAAATAGGCCTGTTGCAGGTCTATTCTTGCCATCAAATTGTTTTCCTCTAAGAATTCGGCCACATCTGTATAAGACACTGTCTAGAAATGCCTGGTTACTAGTCTGTTGAGTGAAAACTCATTGGTCGAATATGGTATGCACTCTCCCCCCCCCCCCAGTTTTTTTGCACTTACAAAAATACTTTTTCTTGTAAGTCCTCAATTAGATTATTATAATTATTATTATTATCTTTTACTAATGTTATTTCTATAGGAATCCCTTTGTTGAACTTCCTTAGTAAAAAGGGGTTTTAAATATAGGAGTTTTGTTATGAAAGGACTGCGACTACAACTAATGATGTTTAAAATAAATTGGTTTGCACCAAGCTCCTTCCATGCCTGTGCATGGTGCTTCAAGCATCCTCCTCCGAATGCTAGGTTGCTTAATATATTTTCATATTGTTTCTGATTTTGCTAGGCATTGTTTTATTATGTTATGTTAGTGGGAGGCCTTATGAGGCCTTAGTAATTTATCTCTATCTATTATGTTTGTAATATGTAGAGGATCTAATGTAACTGGACACAGTTCAATATAATAAAGAACAAGGGACATCTTGTACCTTATTAAATTCTGGTTTATTCAACCATCTCTGGGAATCTTCATGTGACTGAAAGAAAGGTAATTGGCACCTGTAGGCAAGTCCCACAAAAGGACTTTTAACATTTGACTATAATTTACTTACCTTCTGCCACAAATAAATTGTATTATTTTGTCTATGCACTTATCAATTGGAGTCTGGCCCCAGTAGCCCAGACATCTTTTCAAACAGTCATTTGGGTTCTTGCACCCTAGTTTAATGAGATCCTACAAACCCTGCTTTAAAAGTTCCTGTTGTTCTTCCCGTACTTAATTATTAGTCAAGGCTGTTGACATATATTCAGCAGAAGCTAAAACATCTTTTTATTTTGTAAAAATGGCTTAATTCTTGCTTAATTTTTAATGCAACAAAACTTGGTGTAGCTGAATAATCCTAGATAAAGACTTGTACCGTTTGCCTCTCCACATTTGTACATCAACATGCTGAAGTTGATTTAACCTTTTCAAGCCTCTACTTCTTCGCAGAGGGAATTCCCTCTTTTCTTCAAAGTGAGAATTTTAATTACCTGATTGAAAATAGTGTTCTCATACAATGATTAACTAAGTAAGGAGGCTGGAAAAGTTAATTGTTCAACTTGGTTACTGGGTTCTGCAGACTCAAATACGAATTTTATGTGGTGGAAGTAATCTTCTACGGTAATTGAGCCAAAATTCCGGAAATATTTAACTTTATTCATTATAGAGTCAATTGTTGTGTGTCAAGTTGATTTTACTTACGGCGTCCATTTAGAGGTGGTAAGGGTTTGCCCTCTTCATCTTCCGAAGATGAAGAAGATGCCTTCAATACCTGGAGACACCAGTGCGGCTTCGAGTCGGTTGCTTTTTACTGAAATAGCAACATCCGACCCTACATAAACACCGTTCTTACCCGCAGAATCTTCGGTATTTTAACATAGAATGATCTCTCATTCTTTTACAATAACTCTATCTTGACACAAACTAGAGATTTTTTACTTGAAATCGAAGAAATAATCACTATTATTTAATAAAAAATAGTACGAAAAAAATTTGCATGCTTTCAGCGGCAAATATGTACATGCTATGAGTTCACAGGTGCGCTCCAGTTCAGGTACATGTCGCGCTCTGCTGTGCGTGAAAGAGACAGGTAATATAAGAGAGAAGAGGTAAAGTATACAATTTCATGCTTAATATGGTAAATATCTGTAGATGCTTCTTCATAAAATGCTGTGTGTTTTGGATTCACATATAATAAACAAAAGGTGCGTTCGAATTGGGGTATGGTAGCAAAAATAACAGTCCAAAATGCCAAAAACGATCACAACTGGCGTTCGATTTGGAAAGTTGTGGGCGAAATTGGCGTTTTGAACAGTTTTCGTTCACCGTTCGTTTTGCTTGGAAACAGTTAAAAACGACATCGTGAACTGCAAATTTTGACCCACCTCCGAGGCAGGGTCGTTTGTGATCATATTTTGACATCTTTGAATCTGACAGATAAGTTTCGTAAAATTCATACGGGAAGCGAAAATTCTAATTTTTATTATAAAATTTTATAGAAATACTAACAGGTAAGAGAATAATTTGTTAGATTAACTTTGTTTAATGATTAACTGAAGGAAAAAGGTAGGTTGAGACAAGTGACAAGCAGGCGATGAGCATGGAAATGTCATTTTTGTATCTAATCGTTCGATTTGGGACATATCGTTTGTGGCAAAAGTTGCAAAATTGTTGAAATTTTCCAATTCGAACGCAAATACAAAAATGCCCATTTTGAAACTGTTAAAAACGACATCACTCCAATTCGAACGCACTAATAAATGCCCATTTTGAAACTGTTAAAAACGACATCACTCCAATTCGAACGCACTAATAGCTCTAGAAAGAAATGTCAAAAGTGACAGTTCCAAAAACATTCGTCGGCTCGGCGACGGATTCTGCGCAAAGCTAGCTATTTTCGAATCGTGTGTATTAATTATATTTTTATATGTTATAAATTATATTGCAGGTAAATTGCCGCAGTACGATGTATGCGAGATCCATTCGTGATAATTAAAATGTGGTAAAACAGCTCGTTTATGGCCATTTAGTGTCTTAGATTAATCATCATAGTAACTATACCTATAACCAGTTTTAAGTCTATTTTAACCACAGTTTTAACTAAAAGTGGGTCATGAAAGTGTAAGTGCAAGTATTAGGTTATAGTGTAATTAGATTTACTGAATATGGCAGTACAAAATAAAGTTTTGTATGCATTCCGGGGTTGGATTGCCTTTGTCGCATTTATGGATCTGGGAACCGCCGGCCGGTCTTATATTGAGAGAAGATCATTTTTAAATAATAGCAGTGAAAATGAACATTTAGATGGTAAGATAATTTTACTATATTAACTGGAAAAGTTTGTTAAAAACCCTGTACCTATATCTTAAACCATTTCCCACTGCTGTGGTATAAGTCTTCCTTTGGAGAGGACTAAACACGCCCTGGCTCTGACCCAAACTTTTTCATAATATGTACTAAACTGAGTCAAAATAATCATAAATCAAACACAACAATCTGATCTCAAACTAATCAAAATTTGTAGGGAAGCCAGATATCTATATATATAAAAATGAATTGCTGTTCGTTAGTCTCGCTAAAACTCGAGAACGGCTGGACCGATTTGGCTAATTTTGGGTTTTAAATATTCATGAAAGTCCGGGGAAGGTTTAAATGTAGGGTAGAGTATTACGCGAACGAAGTCGCGCCGGGCAGCTAGTTTGTTAATAATTATTTATTTGACTTCAAATCTGAAACATGTTCAGATTGGAATTAATCATGGTGTATGTGATACATATTTGTACATAGTTCAAACTTTATGTAGCTCTCTCACACAACACTATGCACAGAGACAAGTTCATGCACACATGCAAAACCCCAACACCAACTGGCCTATAATAAAAACCTCAATCAAGTTATCTCTGTATGTCATGTTTTTTTTTGTTGTTTCAGGAGACTTCACAATATCTCGGATGCTGGGCATGTACTCATTGCTGAAGGCATTGGCTCTCATTCACTGTACTCTGTACATTCATTACAGACCGTAAGTTAAGTATTGATGTTACAATGATTCCCTCCCAATGTGGTGGTTATGATATAATCCCAAAAGAAAAAAGTATGATAATTAATAAAATCTTTTATTTTGTAAAAACTCCTCCGAACTAAGCCACGTCGCCAAGCGGCTGCCGTGTTCCGGCGTGAAGTTCGGGGAAGCCAATTGTGGGGTTGGGTCTAAGCAGTTGCGTTGCTCTAGTGAACCGGTCTCGACGATGTAGGTAATGTGTACGGTAGTCTCGTCTTGGAGGGTAGCGGGATCCGAAGCACGGTTCTCCGCTGGCCGACCGCAGTTAGTAGGGGGCCCAAGTAGTAGGCCAGCCACCTATGAAAGGCTGCCCCGCCAACTTGCGAAAAATCCCGAGGTGCTCCATCGTGCCGGTTGGCGACCGGATGAGAGGACCCGATGGCCACTCTTGGGGGGGTTCGGGCGTCCCCGCAGTCTCCAGACGAGCCTCCCATCAGTGCATCTTTCCTACGTTTGTCCCATGGTTCCTTTTGCAATGCCTCGCTTAACTGCCTTCCCCTCACCTATTCACTCCACATCAACATGGCCAAAAGTAAAAGAAAGAGTAGCGTTAAACAGCGGAAGCACGTCCTCTCACTCAAAGTGCACCTCTCAAATATTCGAGGCCTGCACTCCAATCTCGACGCCGTCCATCACCACCTTGAGACGGACAAGCCTAACCTACTCTTTCTCACGGAGACGCAAATCAGATGTCCTTCAGACGCGGCATACCTAAATTACCCAGGGTATACCCTGGAGCACAACTTCAAACCACGCGCTGGGGTCTGCGTGTATGCTCGCGATGACATCTGCTGTCGGCGTCTCCGTGGCCTTGAAAAACCGGGTTTTTCTGTCCTGTGGATATTGGTGGGCACTGGTATAGAGCAAATCCTCTATGCCTGTGTCTACCGATCGCACAGCAGTGACCAGGAGACGATCGGGCTCTTTCAATACCTCGGCGAAACGGCGGACGTGATCCAAAGAAAATATCCGACCGCGCAGCTGGTCCTCCTGGGGGACTTTAACGCTCACCATCGTGAGTGGTTGTACCCATACCGGGAGACCGACCTTGCTGGGAGAGAGGCGTTGAAACTAGCACTTACGCTAAATCTCTCCCAGCTCGTTCGCGAAGCCACGCGCGTGCCGGATGTCGCTGATCACACAGCCAATTGCTTGGACCTTCTGCTGACAACAGATCCTGACAGGTACTCAGTTTCGGTGAATGCCCCATTGGGAACCTCCGACCACTGTCTGGTGAAAGCTGTGTCGTCCTACTCTCCGCCTGACCCTTGCCCTAAAGGCACCAGGCGAGTTTGGCGATACAAGTCAGCAGATTGGGATGAGATGCGTTCTTTTCTTGCATCTTATCCTTGGCGGCGAACTTGCTTTACTTCGGATGACCCGTCTAGCTGTGCGAGTGCCATATCAGATGTGATATGTCGAGCAATGGAATATTATATCCCATTCTCCGACATATCACTCAATAGCGAAACCCCCAAGTGGTACAATGCTGATTGTGCCTCTGCTGAGGCACGAAAACAGTCAGCTTACCGAATCTGGGCGGATTCTCGCACTCGCAAAGCTCCTGACACGGGCTTGAAGAAAAAAGCCTTTAACATCGCTGCCAAGTCCTGCAAAAAGGCACAGAAGAAGGCGCGTTTCGACCATGTTGGCCGGATCGGAAAAAAGCTATCATCTTACCCCTCTGGGAGTAAAGCTTTCTGGTCCCTTGCCAAATCGGTCGAGACCAATTTCTGCCGCCCGTCGCTGCCGCCATTGCTGAAGCCTGATGGATCACTAGCCTACACTGCTGTAGAGAAGGCCAATTTGTTTGCCTCTCTATTCGCGGAGAATTCATGTCTAGACGCTGGTTTACAAACACCATCCCCACTACCCACTTGCAACTGCCAAATGCCGGACATCCGTATCCGGCAAAAGGAGGTTGTAAAGGTACTACGCGCTCTAGACGTGAATAAAGCCAGTGGTCCCGACGGCATTCCAGCCATTGTCCTGCGCAATTGTGCGCCCGAATTGTCTCCTGTCTTGACACGCCTGTTTCGCCTCTCACTTCGAATGGGTCATGTTCCGAAAGTCTGGAAGCTTGCTAACGTGCAACCTGTGCCTAAGAAGGGCAGCCGTGCCGATCCTACAAACTATCGACCGATTGCGATCACCTCCATACTCTGCAAGACAATGGAGCGTGTATTGAATCGGAGGCTCCTGGCATACCTTGAAGATAATGAACTCCTCAGCGACCGACAGTACGGTTTCCGCCAAAAACGGTCTACTGGGGATCTTCTTGTGTATGCCACACATCTTTGGAGCGAAGCCATTGAGAGACACGGGGAAGCAATTGCCGTTTCCCTCGATATTTCTAAGGCTTTCGATAGGGTCTGGCACACCAGCCTTCTAAGCAAGCTTCCTTCATATGGAATTCCTGATGGCCTGTGCGCTTGGATTTCCGATTTCCTGAGTGAACGGTCTATACGAGTGGTCATAGACGGGTGCTCGTCGGACCTCTTGGCAATCAATGCCGGAGTTCCTCAGGGATCAGTTCTCTCTGCAACCTTATTTCTGCTGCATATCAACGATCTGTTAAAACCCGGTATCTTAGGGTACGCAGACGACAGCACTGTTGCAGAGAGATACATTTCCAGCGCACGAGCCACTAGTGACGAGATCCAATTGTTTCGAGAGGCCATGGTTGAACGTTTGAACGTGACCTTACAGGCAGTCTCTGATTGGGGCAAAGCCAATCTGGTCACGTTTAACGCCTCCAAGACACAGGCATGTCTTTTCACCGCCAAACGGAGTCCTTACCATCAGGCTCCTACTTTCCAAAATATATCCTTGCCAATATGCGATCGGCTTGATCTCCTAGGCATAACATTAACAGCCAAAATAAACTTTGGCTGTTCTATTGAGTCGAAGGCAGAAACAGCTGCCAGAAAGTTGGGTATCCTCTCTAAGGTGAAGCGGTACTTCACGCCTGGGCAGTTGCTCCAACTTTATAAAGCACAAGTCCGGTCATGCATGGAGTACTGCTGCCATCTTTGGGATGGATCAGCTAAGTACCAGCTTGAGGCCCTCGACTCAATAGACCGCCGAGCCAGGAGACTCATTGGAGATGAGTCTTTAATTAAGGCGAAACTCACGAGCCTCGACCATCGAAGAAAGGTTGCTTGCTTATCGGTTTTCTACAGGATATATTTTGGAGAGTGTGCGCAGGAATTGTTCAACCTAATTCCACCATCCCCATTTTTACACCGAACCACAAGACGCCGGGAAAATTTTCACCCGTACGTTGTTGACATACCGAAAATACGGACACAGCGTTTTGCATCCTCATTTATAATGCGGACAGCAAGGGAGTGGAACTTGCTTCCGGCGTCTGTGTTTCCTGACGCCTACAATCTAGGAACTTTCAAGGCCAGAGTGAATAGGTTTCTTCTGGGTAAGCGTGTTTCATCTTAGGCTTCGTCATCGCCCCTTCTGGGCGGGTCAGTGGCCAAACGCAAGCCCATTTAATTAAAAAAAAAAAAAAAAAAAAAAAAAACTCATACAAATAATTTTATTTTGATTTTTTTTGATTAGCATTTAAAATATCCTGGGGCATTCCCATCGAGGAAAGATCCCTATAGAGTAGTAATAATGAACAATCAAATTCCGAAACTCGTCAGTGATTTGTCACTGAATTTGAACAGTAAGCACCAATCTCTGCATCGCGTGTTTTTGACTTGGCCAATCACAGTGCATGCGTGCTTGACTTAGCCAATCAGAGCGCGTTGTCGGCGGTGGGAAATTGGCGGAATATATTTCAACCAAATTGAACGTCATTGCGCTTCTTTGGGTTAATTGTTCCATGGGCATTCCTCACACACGGTTACCTGACCCCAAACTAAGCAGAGCTTGTACTATGGAAACCAGATAACTGATATAATACATATACTACTTTTTGTTTGTAAATACATACTTAATATACATAATTACACCCAGGACATACAGACATGTTCATGAACACAAATGCATGTCCTGTGCGGGAATCGAACCCACGACCTGCGGCGCAATAGTTGGAATCTTTACCAGACTCTTAACCAACTGCGCCAACTGGCCCGTCAATTCCTGGATATCCCTTGGAATGTTGCTAAATATTTCTTTAGACATACTTAAAACTGGAATTATTTTTGTATAGATTACTACAAATTGGTAATATTATTATTCAACAATATAAGTTATTAAGAAAGTTAGAGAAAGAGAGGTAGACGACAAAGAAGGTGGGGCGACAACATCAGACAAGTCGCGGGAATATTTAAGAATAGATTGTTGAGTCACTTGAGTCATATTGCCAACAAAATTTTACTGTTATTCTTTTGCATTATGTTTATTAAACGTATAATAACATGGGGTAGAGTGGCTATAGAAAGGCCAGAATGGATTCAACAACAAGGAACATGGAACAAAAGAACAATTTACGAATAATAAAGAAATATTGTCATGTCCGAATGAAGGCTATTATATTAGTTATTTGTTATTCAATCAGTATTTATTTTACTTAACTTTTTTATTTCAAAGAGAAAATTAAAATCTTAAATAGACTAGTTTCCTGAAAAAATATATTTAGTCCATCAGATTATGAAAAAATATTCAACTAAACATAAAATGAAGATATGGTGTGTTGAAGTTTCGCGATATCACAACAATAATCTAATTGACTGACTAATTATATTATTTTTTTACACAGGACACAACCCTATTATAGGAGTAGAAATTATGCAATAATTAAAAGATAAGCTAATAATTAAAATTTTTAGGTCGGCAACACATCGGCAATCCCCCTGGTATTGCAAATGTCCATAGGCGGTCGTGACCACTTACCATCAGGTGGACCGTCTGCCTGTTTGTCAGCCTTTTGACGTAAAAAAAATGCTTATAAAACATACATATGTTACAATTTTATTTAGATAAATTAGGTATTGTCTTATGAAAAATAAAAATAACCATCCAAATTAATAATTGTCAATAAGGTTTAATTTCCAAAAGCTTACTACAGTTTCTAATCACAGTTTTCTAACTCACACAATGTTTCCTTTCCAGTGTGGTGTCTATGGGATACTGGTCTCTCACGTTGACAATAATACTATACTTCACGGAGGCGTTTTGTTACCATTCCACTGACCTCAACTTTTATGTTGTGTTCCCTTGTATATTGAACAGTAAGTACTTTTATTACGGACATTTTTGTTTGACACAATCTGACCATGGTTACAGGGATTATATGGAGCTTCGTTACTGCAACCGAAACTATCGGATAGCCGAAATAAAAATCTATCTGAAACGGTATCCGAATCTGATATAAAAGTTTCGAATAATTTCAGAATAGGGGCGGAGTCTAACTGAGGCAAGTTTTTGCCGGCCGAGCCGTATAGCCGTATAACACACTAGCCGTATTCACTAGTTGTCTTATGAGGTTTTCTTTCATCGAAACCCATAACCTTTGTCGTAGCATTCAGCATCAGTACCACCATCTTCGCTGGAGTCATATTCATTTATTTTCCGTTTTCAGTAGTAACCCTACTCGGGCTGATATACTTGCCGAGCAAACTAAAGCTGTTCGGTCAAATACCAGGCACTTCAGGCATGGACAGAGAAGTTGACGATGAGAACGCCCAGATATTAAGACAGATGGGCAACTTTAGACGACGGAAACCAAACTGGTCTAAAAATAAACATGTCTGATTTTTGTTAAGACATTTTTGATTGCAGTCAAGTTTTTTTTTGAGGTGAGTATGAATAGAAAAATACTGTATAAAACACATTTTCGTGTGAATTTTAGCCGACGCCAGAGTGTGAATAATCAAGATTGTTCCATTCATACTCAAATTTCGCCTTTAAAGGCATAGCAATAAGAGTTAGTTTAAATGACGTAGTTTTCCCGATATTTGGGAGTTTACCTTCAGCTTGTATGCTTCGATTCCTCTTTTCCATACGAGTGAGCGAGATAGCAAGACTGTCTTCTACAAAATAAAGTTTTTTGTCTTGTGTCACGCGCCTTTTTTAGTGCACTATACAGAGTGTTGCAAAAAGCTGCGATTTACAAAATGTCAAATTCTGTGTTTCTGTGAATGTTGAATTCTGTGATTGTATAGCTTTTTAAAACATTCTTTAGATTGAAGTTCGTATAGAACGTCAATAAAATCTTAAGCATTTCAAGAATAGATTGTGTTCATCGAATATTTATATTATATCATACAAACAGGTTTGAAATTCAATTGGTCTCTCGCTCGAGTCAAACTTGACTTACTTTTTGATTAAGTTTTATATGAACCGATAACTTAGGTACATATTTTAAAATGTAATTATTGCAAAAAAAATATTATTAATTTATTTTTTTATTTAATAATTATTTATTTTATATTATACATTTCTTTTTAGAAACATTCTTTAAAGTACATTGAGCATTTTTGTATCACCCACTTTCCAAACATATTGTACTAAGCGACTCATGCTCCTTTATAATTAAACACTACTAACACTATTAATAATGTATGCATTTAAAAAGTTATTCCTCTCATAGCATTAATATTTATAGCAAATATTTACACACCTCTGAAACAAAAATTGGTGCCAATAAAATAGAATGAAGCATAATTTTATACAAGTAGCATTGTTGCAATAGTATAATAGTTTTTGCTGATATACAAAAATTACATAGCTTTAATAGGTATTTGTTTTATAATTAGATTTAAAGGTATATATATATCTACAAAAATAATAATATATTTCACTTAGGATGCGTTCTGTGACAGTGCAAGGTTTTCTACTTTTTTTCTTGTGAATTTTCACTTCCTTACTCTTGAGATACCACATACAATATTTCATGGGACCTTGCTCTATTACGGTATTTCTTTATAATATCGAAATAATCATTAAAAATATCTTGTAAAACACCATGTGTCACCGAACTCATGCAATTTGAAATCTATTTTAATAAACGTTGCTAGCTTGTGATTTAGATAAATAATGTTCCCTCAGAGATTTTAATTGTGTGTGAATGCTACATTTGAAGTTCCATCATCAGCTGAATTTGACAACACCCAATGTACCTGAACGCTACTTTAAAAAAATACTTGGTTTCGGTAATATGCGGTTTTCCTAATCTAAGCATAAAGAACCTTATAAGCGTTAACGTTTTGCAAAACCTAGTCACAAATAATTTATAAAAATAAGCTCAAAGCGTGCTTTCAGTAGTTTTTGTAGGTTTTAATAAAATAAGACTAATACATTGTTTCGCTGGAGAAAAACAATGGTAAAATAATATGTACTTAAAATATGACATGAAGTTGGTGACAAAGTGCCCAACCTCCTTTTTGTCTAGCTGCAATACCTTTCTCAGTTACTATATCATCAAGTAATTTGGAGCTTTAAGTCTTCGATATAAGGTTTAATATCAACTGTGCTGTTATTAAATTTAATTTAATTTTAAACTACTGTTTATTTCTGCAGTGAAATAATGTATAAGTATTGCCCACGAAAAGTAGGCGATTAAAAGGATTCTAGTAAATTGGAGTTCATGCGAGGTTCATGTATTTTCGGATATTAATAAAAAAATCATAATAAGTGACTTAAACGTGGGTAAAGTGGGGGGAGGGCAAATCGGGCATAAATACATATATTGAAATGTTAATTTATTAGATTAGGTAATTTCAAAAGCAATTACCCCCACATAATATTAAGACACATACCCCCTTACTCATAAAGCGTTATATAACTAATATACTGTTTAAAGGGTCACGTAAATAACGTCACTCTATTGTCATTGTCAAATAATGTGACATTATTTACGTGACCCTTTAGTTATAAATTTCATTTTCATCTACTCTTTTTAGTATTGTATTTTTAATGTTTTGTGTTACTTTAGTATTTAATTCTAGAATGTCTTTGTTTAGTTTAGTTATTTCCGCTTAAAATAAGTTTAATTTTTGGTTTCGTGTTTTTTTTTTTTTATTTGTTTCGTAATTTACGCTTCTCATGGTTTTAATATCACGTCACGTGACATTGGCGAAGTTGTGGTGGCATTTCCGCAAAAGCCATAAGAATTGAATTGAAACAGTATTTTCGTTAAATAGCGCTTTATGAGTAAGGGGGATAATTAACCAGCTAAATATATGCTGGAAGAGCCTGGCGAATAAAACAAAACAAATGTCATTAAATAATAATAATCATCAAGAAAATTTTATCAAAACCGCAAACGTGCAAGAGAGGATTGCAATAGCAGCCTTCCGCCCTTCAGTTCCTTGGGAGCTATTTGACAGTGTTCCCAAAGAATCGTCAACTTTTCGTGGCCAATATAATATTTTTAAAATACAATTAATTATATTTAGAACGGACCACACTCAACCAGTGCCATATCATGTTAATGGATTTGTTGATTTTTAAAATAATAACACCATTTTGAAAAATAAATTATTTGTTTAATTTATCAAACACCTTAATATGGAGTAGAAAAACATACACTATAAAAGGATAAGAAACTAACTTTCAGTACCATAAGGTAAAATTGGACGTAATTCATTGGAATGTATCTTAGAAACATTTTTGTTACAGAAGTAAGGAGGTCTTTCACACTGCTACTGCTGCTATTGATTTTTTGATATTTTTTGAGACATACTCTACCTATACGTCCAACCCACACATGTTTTTTGTAGGAATAGATTATATAAATAACATAACAGTTCTAAAAATATTGTACTTAAAAAAAAAATATAACGCCCTATGCCAAACATATATAAACTGAATTTCACTTATCAAATGCATTAGAGTCTACTAATTTCATAATTTTGTCATTTGTTCATTTTGGTATAATTCACCATGTATAATAGTGACAATTCACATAAATTATTGTTAAGTATACGTTATTATTAGTAGTAATCTGGGACGGGCGCGCACGCAATTTTGACGAAGTCTTCGTAACGTACTGTACCTGTGTTGGTTACATTCGCCTCTCTGAATATATTGTCCACCTGTAACGCAAGATTACAAGTTACAAATTGTTGCTTTACGCTAAATTGTCTGTGTTTTTTTTTCGTTGTGTTCAAATAGCATATCATATTGTTTTTTTGTACCCATATACACAGTTGTGTTCCTGTGCGTGAGTATGGTCGCCAGAGCTCATTGGGGAGGGGGGAAAGGTCGGCAACGCGTGAGCGATGCGTCGTGTGTTGCAAGCGTCCATATGGCTACGGTAACCGCTTACCATCAGGTGGGCCGTATGCTTGTTTGCCGACATAGTCGTATAAAAAAAAATACACCTAAGTAACATCGAATTTAGGTTTCAATTCCTGTAAATTGCCTCGAAGATACCCCGAAAATGAGTCCTGGCTAGGCAAGGGCTCTCAAGCTATAGGGACGCCATTCAGCTTGAAGTCAGCCAGGCGGGGACTACAAAAGAAATACCACACTAGGATTTTGTCATCATATTTTCTAACACTGAAAGCTTGTAGTATTTGCATTGACCATAGGACCACCATGTAGTGAAAAAATATTTGTCACCTCTCTAGCAGACAGGCCTTCTCCCCAGTTCTGCAGCAGGTTGCGCAGCTGTCGGGCTGGGATCGAGCCTTTCTTGTCAGGGTCGCCAGCTTTGAATGCGTTTACCACCTGTAAATAGAGTTTTTTTAGTAACACCGGAATAGGAAGGGGAGGGGGAAGATATTTATTCAGAGCCTGGCATACTCATCAGACGCTGTTATAATATATTTATTTAGGCGATGGATAATTCCCCAATTAAACATGTAGCCACACTTTGAAATTTCGGCCCCATTCGCAGTTTTAAAAAAAAATGGCTTATTCCTAAAATCCCCCTTGGAAATCCCCCCTAAGGGGGAAAAGTGGAATCTATAAATAAAAGTCTATAATTCCCCCCTGATAATCCCCCTTAGGGGGGAAAACTGGACTCGAAAAAATATATTTCCACAATTCCCCCCTGAAATTCCACCGTAAGGGGGAAAAGTGGAATCTAAAAAAATAAAGTCCAGAATTCCCCCCTAATAATCCCCCTTAGGGGGGAAAACTGGAATCGAAAAAAAAACAATGTCCACAAATCCCCCTTGATGTAATTAAAGTTGAGATAGTGCCTCTGCTACCAGCGCCTATTTGGTTGCCGGTACTGGTTGCCAAAATATTTTACTTAGATAAGGCTCCGGCAGATATTTTACTTAGGTAAAGGTAACCTAATTGCGGGAGAGAGCGAACGAGTTTGGGAATAATATTGACCATTGAAGCACAGCATTTAGGGTCGGGCGAGTGATACCCCTGGTGTTGCAAGCGTATAGGCTACGGTAACCGCTTACAATCAGGTGGGCTATAAGCTTGTTTCCCACCTAAGTGGTATAAAAAAAACAAAACAGGAGCTCCGCTGGTAGACCGGGAGATACTGGCACAAATTTCCCGGTCATTTGTACCAGTATGGCGACCCTTCAGGGGTCTAATTACGTAATGACGAAAAGGAAAATTATGGTCATAGCGCTGGTACCGTCGGCCCAACCACGTGGGCGTTAAAAGAACGTGTAGGATAAATTACGAGTTTCGAACGATTTGTTCCACAACATTTTTGTATTTTCCGATAGTCGACTAAAAAGAAATAGGCGGTTGCGCGTATTAAAATTAAATGTTGTAGACTTAAGCTAGTTATTAAGTTGGTTTGAATAAAGTATTATTATTATATTATTTGTTCCCGGCTAATTTTTGCATAGCTAATCATCCATCGTCGAGTAGTCATTCATGAAAATCACCACGCCCCTTTTCCGACGATTCAAAATGGCCGCCATACCACCGTAAAGGTACGATTAACGCCCACGCGATTGGTCCGCCGGTACCAGCGTTATGAATATGACCATAATTTTCTTTTCGTCATTACGTAATTAGACCCCTAAAGGATGGTCATACTGGTACAAATGATCAAAGAAATTTGTGCCAGTATCTCCCGGTATTCTAGGCCAAAGAAGCGCAATGACGTTCATTTGGCTTACAATCTATTCCGCCAATTTCCCACAATCGACAATGCGCTCTGATTGGCCAAGTCAAGAACACAAGATGCAGTGATTGGTCTTAACTGTTCAAAATCAGTGACAAATCACTCACTAGTTTCGGAATCGGATTGCTCGGTATAACTACTCTAAGGGATTGTTCCTCGATGTTTTTACTCTTCATCACATTTCATTATTACAAAATTCTGTGAAAAAATGAACCCCTTTTTTATATTATCGTTTTTTGTTATAATATTTAATAGAATCTGTAATCTAATCACATTTTTTTATTTATATAAAGAGTGTAGAAATTAATGTTTGTAATAGGGGGGAAAAGTGGAATAAAATTAAATGAAAAGGGGGATTTCTAGACTTTTTTATATGAGGGTTCAGTTTTCCCCCCTGAGCGAGACTCTCTCAGGGGGGAAAAGTGGAATAACTCAAAATGAAAAGGGGGATTTCTGGATAGTTTTTACATTAGAGTCCAGTTTTCCCCCTTGAGGGGGATTCTCTCAGGGGGGATTTTAGGAATAAGCCAAAAAAATATATTTGCATTAAGATTAGGTAAGCAATATTTATAACAATTTCAAAGAAATAGCATTAGTGGTTTCTGAAACAGCGCTGTGACAGACTTGCTGTGTCTGACTAGTGTTCTGTGATTGGCGGTTATACCCCTGGGCCTACTCATTGTAAATGTATCTAGTGCTCCTTTAAAAAAATGTCCATACCCCTATACCATGGAAGAATAGATACTTACCTCGCTAGGCAGGTTTTCAGCTCTGGAATGTATATGCATAACTTCAAGGAAGTCTGCAAAGGACATCTTCCCGCCTTTGCCTTTCAAATATCCTGAAATTCAATATGAATATATACTAACTAGCTGTTCCCAGCGGTTTCACCCACGTTACCGGGATAAAAAGCACGCAGTTGAGCGCGGGTAATCGGCTGTTTGTAAACTGCGACAGAGTCTAGTTTCCTGCGGAATAGCCAACTACTACTACTACTTGTGTGCGTGAGAGGTGGCTGACTTCATAGACACAGTTTTTCGTTAGCGAGAATATGTCCGGGTAGTCTGTGGGATTAAATACCCTTCCTGATACACATAGTATAATTACAAGTAAACATTTTTTATAAAATAAATTCAAATACACACCAGCCAACTCTTGTATCGTAGGACTCATGCCCAAAGAGCGCATTACCACCGTTAACTCGTCCAGTGAAGTGATCTGCCCGGAGCGGGCAAACAAGTAGAAACATTCACGGAACTCTGCAATTTTATGAGTATAGTTTAATGTTGGATGGACACATTCTACAACGGGCTATGCAAGTAATACGTACGCACCAGAGGGGAGTTGGGGGCATTGCTATGCTTATTTTAATGACATCTGGATGAATGAATGACAATGGGGAGTCTGGATACTGATTAGGGGGCGTCCATAAATTACGTGAGGTGATTTTTTAAATTTTCTGTCCCTCCCTTGAATAAAATCTCACGACATCTCACCAGGGGGGCCCTGGTGAGATGTCGTGAGATTTTATTCAACCCCCTCCCCCAAGCCCCCAATCTCACGTGAGATTTTTCAAAATGTGGGTTTCTTACGTAAACGCGTTGGATTGTTATTGTAAAAAGAAAAAAAAAAGCTTTTATTTACGACTAGTTAGTTAGTTACTAAGACTACTAATCAATATTGCTGAGAGTTTAATTATAAGTGTATTAATTTTTTTACAATAGAATACTTAAATCGTAACTACTGTGATTAAAAAAAGAATATCTACTCTAATTCAGTTCAAAACAAATATGGTGGTTTGACAGTCAGTAGATGTATAACGTCGAAGTATGAATGAAATTATTTTTTTTCGAACAAATTAGTGAATGATCTTAATCGTATTACGATTACGCTTAAGATTAAATCTTAAGCATGTACAATCTGGATTAAATGGACAAAAATAGTATAATTTTTTTGTTTCAATCAGAAAAAAATTGCGTGATATTTGCCGAGACCCCCCCTCTCTCCAACGTAATATTAGATAAGATTTGACTCGACCCCCTCCCCCCCTTAAACATGTCACGTAATTTATGGACGCCCCCTATGTATCTATTTACTTTTTCATATTTTTTTCTGCAAAATTCAGGAGTTCAAAATAAACTATTGTTTACGTAAGCATATAAGGCTCTAGTAAATGCTTGGCTTACTTTTGCCGACTTACGAACTGGTGGTAACTTCCGTAGCTATGACCTCCATAAGTGCCCTATTAGGGTCTAAATTGAATAAAGGGCTTTGACTTTGAAGGGTGAGGTGGGGGGTTAAATTTTACTAAAATTCTGTTTATTTAATACATTCTTGAATACCTAATTACATGTTAAAAAAATAGCATTTATTTCCTTGCCACAATATGGTCAGAGTAAAATAAAGTACAGATGGTAATAGTATTTTTTATTATTTAGCGACTGTCCCCTGTGGTTTCACTTGCATTCCCGGGGTAAAACGTGGTCTATCATTCCCAGGATTAAAAGTGGCTTAAAGTAGTATCAGTAGATGTGTAGATTACGCTTCTGCATCACATAAAATTTGCACTTTCTTTTTATAATAACCGCCATTAACTTATCTACAGTAAATGTAGTTGGTTTTACTGTTTACTATTCAGACTACTAATATAAGCAACATATCACTGTCTTTTTACCCAATTAAAAAACAACTGCTGTGGAAAGGATGTCATAGTTTATTTTTTATTCAGAAAATCTGAGAATTGCAACTGGTATTGACTCCCATCTCCTAATGCATAGTTTTTTTAGCCATTTCTCAATGTAGTGAAAGTTAATTATCAGATATTTGTTCTATCCTTTTGATCCTTATATCGTTTTGATTAGTGTTTAAACTATTAATACATTTTCTAACCGACTGAGTTAAATTGAACTATAATGCAGCCTTAAGTGACCATTAGCAATTTTCCAGTGCACCTAAAAGAAGCTTGTTAGGGGATTACATATCCTAGGTTATTACAAACTAATTTTTTTCACAATAGGGTACAATGAATAAGGTATATTTATAGTAAAACTAGCTGTCCTTGGAGGTTTCACACACATTCCCGGGATAAAACGTAGCCTATGGCCTTCTCCAAACCGTAGGTAATCTGCATACCCAATTTAATGATGATTGGGTCATTAGTTAAGGCGTGAAAGCGAAACAGACTTACTTTCGCACTTATAATATTAGTATGGATAAAGTATAGTTTAGTGATGTATGCACCACTAAACTATACTACACACTACTAGACACAAGGCCTACTTTTCTAAGTAGGCTAAAGTACAGTTTCTACTTTTCTGTTAAAAGTTCTTTTAAAAACTTGAATACTACATTAAAACTTTGTTTCAACTAAACTACGCATACATATCACATAATTATATGGTATTTAACACGTTCGATTAATTATATTGTTAAAAAAATCACGTAAACTGATATTAATCAGATAATCTGTTAGATAAATAATGGGTACTTACCATCGATATCTTGCTCCTTAAAATACCGCGCCTGTAATTAACGCATGATATATTTAATGATAGAATTACTTTATCACATAATATAGCTTCCGTATCTTACTCACCATTATAAAGAATTCGCTGGATTTACTAGAAAAATAATGATATAAATTAAAATCTATCAAAGCATCAACAAAACCCTGTAGCAGGATTTACCAAGGATTTACGACTGTTCTGTTGACATTGACAGCTGTGTCCAGGCCAGTGTTGCCATGACAGATATTTTGCATGTAAGAGACCCTTTTCACTGTACTGTACGGTGAGTCATATCACTTTAAATAGTTCGTAACGTCAGTCACCGTTCGTAAAAGTCAGGATTTAGTTAAATGGTGGCTTACTAAATCTTATTACGGTATTTTTGAGACAAATTGAAAAGTCACGTTACATCATAATTTTTAATTTCACTTCACTGGTGCATATGGATTAATCTTTATTGGGTAAAACACCACCAATAGCTATGCAATAAAACTCGAAATATATGAAATTATATAAGTACAAACGAAAACGCAACGTCTCTTGCAAGTTCCCAAAAAGTCATAGACACTTTTATTTTGCTTTTAATTGAATACCCAAAATTCATGGTTTCTGGCTTGTTTCTGGCAAAACACTATAAATAGAATAGAAAACTATATTCAATTATCTATGATTTAAAATGGGCGACCAATCAGCTGACAGTTGTAGGACTATTTTCCATGGTGTAATTATCTAAATTGAGTAAATTATTACATAAAACTTTTTGTGATTGTGCGTCGAGTGATCTACGTGTTAATAAAAGTGTTTGTTAAAGTTCTATCGTAATGAATATTTTGCTAAATCATTCGTAAGTAGCCCCTTTTTTACACGACTAAATGAATATTTCGATTTAATGATCTCGGCTAAATTTACGTCTTACCTTGTACTTAACATTGAAACTAAAACTATGACAATATGTTCTTTGGCCTCTAAGGGCTATTAATAGTGTATTGATTGAGAATTCTTTTCAAATGTGAGTGATTTCCGCAATCTTACATGGTAGGGCAAAATCCAAGACATGTTTTAATCATGTTTTATTGCAATTACGGTTTTCTCTTGTATATTATAATCTAACGATAATTCTGAATAGATTATTATGATAAGTTACATAGATAATTAAATCAACAGTGATATAATAATTCAAAGGTAGTTTTTTACAAACCAACCTATTTACAAATACTATTTAGTCTAGGAGTTGAGCAATGTATGTGTAGTCAGTATTAGGATGGGTGACCATGGGTTATTCATTCGGAGGGTATGTCTGGTGTCATTAGCCCCTTTTAAGTAGAAGTGGACCAGACCAGACATTAATCATGAATTAGATAAGATAATTACAATTAACATGTTACTATGTTGTGTGTTGTTATGTGTAACTAATTTGTCTTCTCTGTCTGCTTGTCTATTAATTTATCATCTTATAATGTTATTTAAATGCTATAAGAACAAGCCACTATTTTGTAAGGTAATAAATAAACCATTGGTAATTTATACATAACAGAAAAATAATCATTATGAATGAATACATCCATTTATTATGGTATCTTACAATGAACTTAAACATGTCTTCTTGAATGTTATCAATTGCCCTAAATTTCCGTTAGTACTTTGGCTTGCGGTATAAAAAAATAACAATGACATCAATTGTTATTATAGCACATCCCTCGCAAGAACCAATGAGTTAAGATACATATATTTTACATTAATATCTCGAAGACTAATTTAGGATCTCAGATTTTGATCTGCATTGGCCTATGTATTCTTATTCATTATAGTGGCATGAGTGGTGAGCACAGATTGACACCTGTGCAGTAGTTAATTTTTCGGTCTGTTTGGCTGAATGAAGAAGGGGGAATGCCGAGCTGCACATGATTGGTATGTCAGTCGATCCTCGCCGTCTATTGGATTCTTGTGTGTCATTTGGCTTCTGTGATTTGGCCAAAAGTGTACATGCGCGAGCTTGGTACAACTACTGCCTATCTGTGCTCACCATTCATGCCTAATACTGTACCTATCTTATTAAAAAAAAATATCCAAATGTTTTTTAAACAACTTATGTCTGCAAACAAGCTTATGGCCCACAGCCCTATAAATGTTTGCAACACACGGAACACCTCACACATTATTAACACTTACTTGTCCCCAATGAGCACCTTACTCATGAGCAGGAACACAACATTGAGTTATTTGGCTGTGGTGTACTGTTAGGTGGAGGTATTTCCCCAAAATTCCGGTTTTGAAGTATATTCACCTCACATTTTAAGATGCCAAGATAGCCATGCTTATTATCATAATTTATAATGTCTTGGATGTTACAATGAATCTTGTCATGCTTGGTAGATATCATTCTCAGTGATAACACTTTTGCTATGATAGTGTTACTACTCCAATAATTATGTGCAGCAATAATGTTATCTTTCCATCTTATACAATTTCTTTGGGATTGAATTTATAAAAACACCTTCTTAGCAGATGCCAATAAATTTTGTTTCTCTTTTGCAGCTTCAGCCAGGACTCTGAATACTTCAACTGATCGAACAAATCATGGAAGAGCCCATAAATACCCGACAATCAATTATATACATGAAAAACAAGATAACCTAAGAACCAATAAAAAAAACATTGACATATTAAAAAAAAATAGGTAATTTCCCGGAACTAGTCGCAATTACGTTGAATAGACATAGAAAAAATATAAATAGTGATATTATAATACGTGCATATAGTTATTTATTTTCGTTACAATTATATTTTGAGGTATAAAATACGTTGATTCCATTTTTTTTTTTTTCAAATAGTGTATTAAATACAAAAAGTTTTAGAAACTTTTAGACAATCAATGTTACCAAAGAATTGTGAATAAACAGATTATTATATAGATGTTATTAAGTTTATTGACTAACACAAAGATAGACAAGGATAGCAAAACAAGGGACATTAAGAAAGAAGGAGATAGAAACATGGCTGCTACGATGGTTGAGAATCCTCCACCACATTTAATCACCACAATAGAATGGGAGATGATGGATAAAAGCAAGTTTTTTCCGTTATACACATTGAGCAGTTTTACAGGTAAATACATACTTTTTTTGCACTTCTATAAGAAATATAAGAATTCCATTTAAGGGGGCCCTTCATGGCCAACGCAACTTCAACGCATAGCCTAAAAGCTTGTACTTTCATCCAACGTAATGTTTGACTGCGAAAAAAGAGAGACAGCTTCAGAGCCGTCGGTTATCAGTCAGTAAACTCCGCTGATCACTCGCCGCAGCTTCGCTTGGTCTTCATTCATGATTTCGCATATCATAAAACTTGTTCCAGGAGTATACTTCTTATGAAAAAATCTTACAAGTTTGTGAAAAAAAAGTTAGTTATTTAGAATCTCCAATACATTTGCAAGCCTGGTATCTAGATGTTTTCTTTACTTTTTCAAATTATAGGTACATTAGATATGTTCAAAGTTCAGGTATTTGTGCAAAAACGCTGTTTTTCAGAGGCTTTTACCGAATTTGTTTCACACTTTTTGTATTTTTGCCTAGATACACGGCTAGTTAGTGCACAATATACAAATTTGTTTAAAACATTAACGAAAAATGTTTAATAATGCCATCATCAGTACAGAGATTTTGTATGAAAAGTATGGCGGATTGACTGCTCTTAACTCAGATTGACCAGTGGTGAGAGATTAACACAAGCATGACAAGCTAAAGTTGTAGTTTTCAAACTGGCTGGCTTACCGCCAGTTAGTGAATGTGGGACAAAATAATTGATCATGTATCTCTGTCATTTTGTTTGTCATCAACAGTATATAATGTTTACAGTTAAAGAAATAAGATATAATGCAGGCATAATCTTTTAACATAATCTATTATGATTTGTGTAATAATTCGACACTTGAATCTAAATGTATAGTCCAAGAAAATACTTTTGAATTTCAAAAAGTGTATACTGATTTAAAGTATACCACATTATTTTCCAGTGCGCTGCGCCCTCTACCCATTAACGCTAGTGAAGACCCAGATACAAGTGCAGCGCAAGAAGGAGGCCTACAGCGGGGTCATAGATGCCATCACTAAGATATACAGGAATGAAGGCACCTCCGGCTTGTACAGAGGCTTTTGGCTATCCAGCGTAAGTGAAGTTTTGTAATTTTCACTATAATCTTATTAAGAGTTCCTGTATACTCAAGGTGATTCTTATAGTGCAAGTCAGTTAACTGAATCTGGCACGTTCACAGTACTCACACACATGCAATTTCATGATACAGTATGTTTTATTACCCTATTGCTTCCAATCAGTCAGTAAATTCTAATGGCCGAATGCAAAAAAGACCACTCTATATTTATGAGCAGTAGCTAAAGCACAACAATAACTGTCTCCTTCATACTCATAAGCGTGACCGCGCGCGAGAGAGACGGACAGACTTGTCATGTTGCGCATACAGTGCGACGTGACGCCGCGCGCTTATTCACAGACACTACACAAGCGTGACGTGTAAATGTGTTGAATGTGCCAGCTTTAGTTAAGAGTCCTGTATTCATTCTCATTACCTGAGATGGCTTAATGCAAACAATTTAATGAAATATCAGTCTAATAGTATTTAACTAATTCATTTTGTGAACAGTTTCAGATAATCTCAGGTGTGTTCTACATATCTACGTATGAAGGAGTTCGGCATGAGCTTGGCAAATATGACGTCAGCCCTAAAATGAAGGTATGTCTATCTATCAAGGTTAAGTACCCTGACTGCCACAGGTCGTGGGTTCGATTCCCATCCTGCACAATGGCGTAATTATCTATCTATACAATAGAATGTCAATCGATCATATTTTTTGGTGGTATCAAATGTCTATAATATGATTGCATTTAGAAAAGTCAGAAATGAGACTCTTAAGTCAGAGAGCATGGAAAATGCCCCATACAAATTGATACTCGATTGTGACGTCACTTTTGAGTACTGCCGCTGTACTGCCCCCCTAGTCAAGTTGGTTTTCGACAATCGTCATCGTTAGTAAACGATCAACATTTGTATGGAATTGACATAAGAGATTGTTAGAAATCACGTGATATTTCGATTTGAAATGTCAGTCCCATACAAAGGTGGATCGTTTACTGTCGATGACGGTTGTCGATAACCATCTTGTATACAGGCTCTGGAATGTATGGAGAAATCACGTAATTTTGTCATTTTAGTCGTGGAAATTGCGTTTAAGTACATAGTTGCCATACATTTTGTTTTATTGAAGCGGGTCCTGAAAGTAGCATTAAATTTACTTTTGGATGGTAAAACAAAAATAACCAGCATCGTAACTTTGAGGTCGCCAAGGTAACTAAAGCGCTCGTGTGACATTATCGTAGGTAGAAAAAAAGGAGCACGCTTTTTTTTTTTTTTTTTTTTTATACTACTAAGTCGGTAAACAAGCATACAGCCCGCCTGAGGGTGAGCGGTTACCGTAGCCATATGGACGCTTGCAACACAAGAAGCATCGCTCACGCGTTACCGACCTTTCCCCCCTCCCCTATGAGCTCTGGCGACCTTACTCACGCGCAGGAACACAACATACAGTTATTTGGCTGCAGTATTCTGTAAGGTGGTGGTACTTCCCCAGTCGAGCTGCTCTTTGAGCGAATAAACGGTATGCTCTACCTCTCTCAAAATGTAACGTAGAAGGAGGATGCGTTATCTATTTAGATTTACATCTGTGCATGTTTACTTCTTTCCAGTCGTTCATAGGCGGCGGTTGTGCATCGATAGTGGGTCAGACGATCATAGTGCCGTTCGACGTGCTCAGCCAACATCTGATGGTGCTGGGGCTCGTCAAGGGACGCGCCGGGAACAGTAACAACCCTGTGAGTATTACGGCCGGTTGCTAGAACGTCAATTAAATGTCATTTTTTTTTTTTTTTTGCTTTGCGAAGTTTGCATTAGTAGTGAAAACAAGTATATAAAAATTAAAAAACGAGGAATTTGGAACGGGAAAAGGATTGGTTTATATATAACTAAATAAATCTAGCTAGTTTGCTATACACATCTGCATCGTTATAATGTAGTAAACAAATAATAGATGTAGGAAATGGAATACGGATCGCCACGAGTTCATCAGTAAAAGCAGACCTATTTACAATGTACAGGCAAAAAATGACAAATCTTGTGACAAACCGTCACAGTTGACAGTCTGTTGACAGCCTTTGAGTTTGCGAAAAGAAAAATAAAAAACATGTAATTAATTGTTAACGGATGATTTATCTTTTGTTTCAGTCTCACGCATAGCATTGTCTCTTTTTGATACGAAACGTCATATTCATTATTTCGACAATATAACCATGAATGTATATTATGGGTATTATTGTTTTTTTTTATCCCACTATGGTGACAAACAAGCATACGGCCCGCCTGATGGTAAGCAGTTACCGTAGCCTATGGACGTTTGCAACACAACACAACAATGCAACACAAATAGCTTTCCAGAAACCCAAAAATGCATTAGTTGACGAATAATTTGAGATTTGACACTTGGAATATCAAACTGTTGATAGATTGGCTCTTTTAGCAACCCAAAACACGATTGAATGGAGATTGACAGAAAGTCACGTCATTCTTCGATAATTTTGCTTCACAGAAACTAGCCGTTAGCCACGTTTAAGGATGCCAAATAAAAATAAACTTTATTATAAAGCAAATAAGTTCGTTTTTCATTGTTCTTTACAGCAATAATATTGTTTGTTACAGAAAATCAACCCATTAGGCTTAGACTTAGACAAACGTATGTCCAAATCAGCGTTAGCCAAGGAGGTTGCAGTCAGAGTATACCGATTGCACGGAGCCATGGGGTACTACAGAGGGTACGCCGCTTCGCTTGCCGCATATGTGCCTAACTCCGCCCTGTGGTGGGCGCTCTATACTACTTATCAAGGTTAGTTTGAAAAGCAATATTTAACTACAACTTTGTGTATTATTTGTCTGGTCCCGGGTACTATACTGTGTACTAGTTTTCTAGTTGTCTGGTCCCGGGTACTACACAGTGTAAGTTGTCTGGTCCCGGGTATTACGCAGTGTACTAATTTTCTACTTTTCTGGTCCCGGGTACTACACAGTGTAAGTTGTCTGGTCCCGGGTACTACGCAGTGTACTAGTTTTCTAGTTGTCTGGTTCCGGGTACTACGCAGTATACTAGTTTTCTAGTTATCTGGTCCCGGGTACTACGCAGTGTACTAGTTGTCTGGTCCCGGGTACTGCGCATTATACTAGTTTTCTAGTTGTCTGCTCCCGGGTACTATCACTGTGTACTACTTGTCTAGTCTCGGGTACTACACTGTGTACTAAAATATTGTGTAATTGTTGTCTGCTCATGGGTACTACTGTACTACAACTTCGTGTCTGATCCCAGGATAATAACTAGTGGTCCAAAAAGTGATCGAAACACTAGAATTATTTTATTTTAAATTTTAGGTGTCTTTAGGTGTACTCCTCCATATAAACCTTATTCAAATTCAATTCAAATTCAAAATCAAATTCAAATTCAAAATCATTTATTCAAATAGACCTTCGCAGGCACTTATGAAAAGTCTGACTCTAATACTCTAATACCGGTTCGGAAGGTTGCATTTGCTGAGAAGAGCCGGCAATAAACTCAGCAATTACTCTTTTCAAAACAGGCTTAGATTAATTACATAATATTTACATTCTAATCGCACTGAAAACAATTGCGTGCCCCGGCGCGGCGGCAAAATTATTTATATTACAAAGTAGACTGAAAAAATATTTAATAAGTAAATAAATAGCAAACCTAAGCAGACCAGCCCCCACAAGCAGCACCTTAACTATTTAATGCCCAATTCACACTACTGCAATATGCTTATACAAATTGTGTTCAAGTATTCATATATTGTGTTATTCTAGACGAGCTGATGAAGATATCTCCGATGTGGATGTCGCACCTGCTGATCCAGTGCGTGGCGGGCACGCTGGGCGGGTTCACCACCACCATCCTCACCAACCCGCTGGACATCGTGCGGGCTAGGCTACAGGTACCTCCCACACCTGATCTCATCTAGATCACCAGCTTTGTCATGTTACGAATGCAATAATAAAACGACTTACACGTCGGTTAACTAAATCTGGCACGTTCACAGTACTCACACATATGCAATAGAGAAGTTTCCTGGGTAAAAAAAAAAAAAACTAAAAAGTCCGTCAGTTACATTATAAAAAAAAAATAAGTCCATATTAGGAGTTACTTCTGCCAGTGTCGAGTTATATTATAATTTCCGGTCACAATAAATCACTTTCACATAGTTCTCAGTCAGTCACCATCCATAAGTCATGTTTTACTACAATGGTGGTCATTGTACTAAAACTCTTCACGGACTTTTTGAGACAAAATGAAAAGTCACGATACACATAATTAATTTCACTTCACTGGTGCACATGGATTGATCTTCATTGGATAAAATACTACCGATAATCTATAAATATAAAAATGAATCCCAATTTCCATTGGTCACGCCATCACGCGTGAACGGCTGGACCGATTTCGATAATTCTTTTTTTTTGTGTTTTTTATTGTCAGGAGAAGGTTCTTATGAAAGAAAAAATTAAGAAGGTTGCGAGGGTAGGGTAGGGGTAGTGGTAGGGTAGGTAAGTAGGAAACCACGCGAACGAAGTCATGCCGGGCAGCTAGTATGCAATAAAACTCAAAATGACCGAATTTATGAAAATAAAAACGAAAACGCAACGTCACTCCGCTTGTTTCCGCCAAAAAGTCCATGAATTACTTTAACATTTCAAATGTCTGAAGTAGTTATTTTGTTCGTCCAGGTGGAAGGCGTGGGCACAATGAAGCAAGTATTCAAATCCCTGTGGCTAGAGGAGGGGCTCGTAGGGTTGTACGCGAAAGGTCTGTCGGCGCGGCTGATCCAGTCGGCGTGCTTCTCGTTCAGCCTGATCCTCGGCTACGAGAGCATCAAGCGGGTGGCCGTCAGCGACGAGTACCGCCCGAGGGTGCGGTGGTGAACCTAATAAATGATCACAAATGATAATACTTGTTTCATTTTACTTTTAGACAATAGACAATAGACAAAGCTTTATTTGGCACACACACATCACAAACATTGAAACAAAACACAAAATAAAATAAAAACAACAAAAAAACGGAAGCTTATAAAGAAAAAAAATAAAAACAATAACAACACAATTCTTATATATATGTTCACGCACCTCACTACCCTAATACGCGGATTGGTAGTTTTGAACGTCACCCCTGTCTATTGTCTATGATACCTACCGCCTCCCTTGTATTTAAAATTCAAATTCCGCCTAAATTTGAAACGTCACTTTGTCCGTTACTTCTTAGCGTAGCGTTATATTCTCTTTGGTTACTTCTTTCACGACAACTACGCAACGTCTCTTTTTGTATCGCATCAAATAATAGATTTTCAAACGCATTATTTGTAAAATCGTAATTAATATACATAAATAACTGCCGCAAGAAAGTATTTCATTAAGAACCACCAAACTGAACCACAAAGCTGCTGAGAACGAGATCATCATCGCGCGAGTCACCAATTTCCAACCTGAGCTATCGACATATAATATGCCATACATGAAAATAATAAATGTAATTTATATTTGTGGTGTTATGCCAAAAAGGAATCCAACTCAGCATATGCTGTGGCAAGTACTACCATCAGCACTGATTTTCAGTGGATTTTCAACACTCACTCGTTAAGTGGCTCTTATTGCATCGATTTTAGTATCATAAGACTGCTTATTCTGAACTGGTGCTTTTTACTATACATTACTGCACTAGTGTGTTATGATACACTGTACAGTAGTACCCAACTAATATGGCTTACCGATGTACCTGCGTAGAAGACACATTTTCATTGCGCGGGAAATCCTATTGGGCGGCAGCTGCCGCCACGTGTGCGGAGGGCGTCAATTGCGACTGAGACGGAACTAATAGCTGCACTGTATTATGACCCTTATAGTAGTGATCTAAGGTTGATTGTAAGTTTTAAGCATTCTTTCGTTAATCTTCGGGCCATACTTCCTTTTTTGTGCGAACGAAGATTCACGACGCGCCTTATCAGTTGGGTACTACTGTAAGTGATATTATGTGTGTAGACGAAGCATTTTTAATTTAACCGGATAAAACAGATTGAAGTTTCCTGTTAAAAAAAAAATGCGCGCCATATTTGTAACGTTCTCATTGTGTGGTTGATGATTATTAAAAAAAAAACTACTTAAAAAAATAACAGTTTTTTGCCTCGCAAGTGTGTTGGAAAACGTCGTATGATACTCGTGTGCATTGATAGCACTCTCGGTTCAATACCGCCTCGTCTGTAATAACCAACTTTGCACACATATATCACAATGTACTATTACGAGTCTATCTATCCTATCTATAGATAGTGATCCATACATTAGGATGTGGAATGAGCTTCTCATTACGGTTTTCCCTCAGCGCTACGATATAGGGTTCTTCATTAGGAGCGTTAAGAGCTCTTCAAGGTCGGTAACACATTTGCAATGGTATTGCAAATGTCCATTGGCGGTTGTGACCGCTTACCATCAGATAGACCGTCTGCCTGAATAAAAAAATAGAAACGCTGCCGGTCGTGTGTGAAAAATGTTCCAGGTATGTTCATACAGAATAAGTCTCCTCCTCCCAAGTCCATTACATAACCCTTTTCAATGGTGTGAAGAGAGGACAGCATACTCCTGGTGTTGCAAGCTATAGGTTACGCGCCGTATGCTTGATTGCTACCTATAAAAAACCGTGTACACACGGCTACAGATCAAGCTATACATTTCCAGTATAAGCTGATCTCGCATTGTATAGGATTTCCTTACAATGGGAGGTCAGCTTATACTAGAAATGTGTAGCTTGATCTGTAGCCGGGTGTACATTAGGCCTGTTTGACCACAATCTCACCATGGTAAGTAATGAGGCCGAAGATGGTGCACACACAAAGCGTAGAAGGAACTGGCTCTCAAATGCAGCTGTCGGAACACAACGATTGATTTTTGGCAGTATTTCAACTTGAAAGTGGTAGCCAGCCGGGCAGGTACTACAAAGTACTTAAGAGCTTGAGCATTCGGTGAAGGAAATCATGAGGAAACCGTAGCATGGTGGTAGGGTACTTTGTAGTCCCCGGCTGACTAACTACTACCCATGTTGAAAATCTAACACCCTCATGTCAAAACGGCTTATAAACGGTTCTAAATTGTATCACTATCTTAAAAAGTGCCGCGTCGTGTCTCGGTGTTAGCTAACCCTAACGTGCCGGCCGAGTTTACAAGTAAAATACTTACCTATAGCTGTGACACACGGACGAACAGATGGACATGACGAAACAAGGAAACTGGACCTGGCACATCGACATTTACAACGTGTAAGAGGAAAATCAATGAACTCAGAACAAATGAGGAAAATATAGTAAGCAGATATCACCGGGTTTTTGATAGAAAATAGCTATCTACTTCATCATCTTCACCTGTAATGTCCACTGTTGACCACAGGCCTCCTTTCACAAATGAGGGTGAAAGGGACTGGGCGATACTCCACCACGCGTGCCCACTGCGGCGAGGTGGAGGTAGGCTAGTGGTCAACCTACTGTTGGAATTTTTCAAGCCGCCTAGGAGGCATCCAACTAGCTTTAACGACTATCACAATTAAGTGATAACCGGGACCAATACGGCTTAACGTGCCTTCCGACGTACGGAAAAGCTTGATTTGAAATACCACTAGACGGTCACCCATCCAGGTACCGACCACGACAGAACTTTGCCAATCGATTAAGAACGGCTAATCTACACCACGAGCGCTTCAATCTACTTACCTACTAATAACTATCTGAAAGTTTGTGTGGCTGTGAAGTTGTTTGTTACTCTTTTACGCAAAACCTACGCAACGGATTTCGTTGAAATTTGGCACACAGATAGAATATGTTCTGTATTAACACATACGATACTTTTATCCCGGGAAAAGCCGATCGCTCAGGAACGCGAGTGAAAGCTGAAGCTAGCTTGAAGTTTTTTTTTACTGTGCCTACTTAAGCTTGTGTTTGGCCCATTGACCACAATCTCATCTCGGTAAGTGATGACGTAGCCGAAGGTGGTAAGCACACAAAGCCTAGAAGGTAGGTAACTGGCTGTCAAGTGCAGCCGTCGTCCTCTCCTTTATGGGCGGGTAGTGGCCACCGTACAAGCCACTAGCGGCACTAGAAATAGGCGTTTGCGTTTTTATATGAGCACTTATACTAAAAATATAGGTACACGTCGACTTGTAAACCTCCTCCGTTTTTTCATCGGTTAAAAAACGCAAAAGCGATAGTTACCTAAGCATGATGTATATGGGCTGTCAAAAGTGACCTATTAGGAAGGCCCTATAATAACGAGTTTGCGTTGACATTTCTCAATAGGAATTGGCAAAGCGCCTCTAGCGGAATACTCATGCATGGTACGTATTTCTCCCATACAAAGAATCATGGCAAGATCCATACATTGATTTGTACAAAAAAATAAAAAAATTGAGGGTTTTGAATCACTTCCAATGTTGAGATTACTTTACCAGCAACATGTTAATATTTATGAAATATTTTATAAACCCCGCAAAACATAACAACAAGATAACGGTTTTGATCGCGAATAGTCAAATTCGCTAGAAATTCGCATTTTCATCCCGGGGTTCTAAAAATATTTTAAATGGCTCAAGTTATTCCATAGGCACCAAGGATCAATTATAACGTCATTCTAACGTCTCTAAAAATCTTTATTTTTTTGTACAAATCTCGCCATGATTCTTTATAGTTAACTCAAACGCGATGGTATGCGTTTATTAACATTAATTCTTTACACTCGGGGTATTGATCGCCCAACCAAGGTAACATGACATGTTTACCCTGTTTACCACATCGTACGTCAGATAGACGTCATCTGATTAATTCCCAGTTCCAGCAAATCAGTGTTAAATGATATGTTGAAGCTAATTTTATGTTAAAATATCATCGAGATACTTAATCTTTTTAATTTCTACTCATTGTGGTTTCTACACACGCATTTAGGTACAGTCGAGGATGTAAACAAAAAATTTAAGCAAAATTCAACAACGATTTTATATTAAACTATTTATTATGTTTATTATTTTGATTTGATTTCGCGATTTCGAAGTTGGTCCCATAGAAAACTTGTTCGTATTTATGAGTAGGTACCTACTTTAAATGGTTTCATTTATTGTCGTATTCATCCTGTATAAATATAGGTAAGTATGTACCTATAGATCATCGGACCCTTCGACCGGTGGTGCCTTTGCGGACGGTAGAGTGTAAGATTGATTTGGCATATCTAGTTAAAGTTTTTATCGAGAATTAAGTGCTAAAAGCAATTTTTTTTGCAGACTTATAATTTTTAACCGACTTCAAAAAAAGGAGGAGGTTCTCAATTCGGTTGTATGTTTTTTTTTATGTTTGTTACCTCATAACTCCGTCATTTATTAACCGATTTGAAAAATTCTTTTTTTGTCTGGAAGGGTACACTTCCCGTTTAGTCCCATTGTCATCAGATCAGGATTTGATTACTTCTTAGTGTACTTTGAAGTCGGTTTAAGTTTTTTGTAAAACAGTCCAATTATAATATTTAATTTTATAAGCATAGATAATAGAATAACCTAATATCTAGCTACCTAGGATCGCAAAATCCCAACGAATCTTTTCGTTACGTAAATCCATCGTCTATAGATGTTCAACCTTGACTGCCGATCTCGTCCGAAAATATAATAAAAGTTATCTAATTTGAGCAGGACATTAACCTATTGCTGAGTTGGTGGGTACCAATTCTTAGTTTTATATTTTCAAATGTATGTACACTGGGTTTTAGTATAAAAGTTGTAAGAGCAAATATTTTCCTTTTATAGATTTATTTTTAGATTTTACGTGAGATCATGACTCGATACTATTAGTGAATACACTTACATGGAATGTTGGTACTTCTGCCACTTCTGCTTATCGAAAGCATTCCACAATTATTATTCCCCGAAAATAGGATTGGTAATTTCCTTGTTTTTAGCAGTTACTTTATTAAAAGGCTTCAAATCTTAGTAGGTACCTAAACTATTTGTTTACTATTATAAATATGAATGTTTGTAGGCATAGGTACCTTCCTACGTAATTGGACTGTTTTACAAAAAACTTCTTGTATATAAGTCGGCAATTCAGCTTAATAAATGGCAGTGGGGATGTCCTATCTTCATTTGATGTCGTATGTCGTTATTAATTACGATGTATGTAAGGAAATGACACATAGCTAACGGATCGTGAATGCAGTTGCTGTAGTGGGTGGACGGACTGTTTTGTGTAAGTATTGTGACCATTAGTCATATTACTACTCTCTGTAATTATTGTAAAATCTCGTAGACAGCTTCTGTATATAATCTAGTATCGTATAGGTAAATTACATTCAAAAATTTTTGGTTCCACAATCTTAGGTGCTGATTGTGCTGATTATTTAAGATTAGTAAATAGATATCTTTGGATTTAGGTACACGCCGACAAATTCTGATTTTTGTCCTCGCTTAGGCCCGATTATCGCGTCTTCGGCATTAATATCACATTAGACATCATCATCAGCCTATAATGTCCTACTGAGCACAGGCCTCCTTTCACAAATGAGAGTGAAAGGGACTGGGCGATACTCCACAACGCGTGCTCACTGCGGATTGGTGGACCCAGTATGAGCCAGGAGTGAAGCCGCCTAGGAGGCATCCAACTAGCTTAACGACTATCACAATTATCTGATAACTGGGACCTGCACTTCCGAAGCACGGAAACGCTCGATTTGAAATACCACTAGGCGGTCACTGTAGTGTATTAATACTTGATTAATACTAATTGTGAACGATACCATAGAAATATTCTAATGTGTTTTATCTATAACCGGAACTTCCGTTCTAGAGAGCTAAGAAAATAGTTGACAGTTTGTAATGGTGTTTTCAATCAATAAATATATAATTAAAGAGCGTGCATATTTTCATTAAAGTGTTATTAGAAGGCCTAATACACGTTAGTCACCCATCCAGGTACCGAACACGACAGAGGAAGCTTAACTTTGCCGATCGAGCTAATCATGCTACACCACGAGCACTTCTTCGCATTACACATAATATGGCGAAAAACATGGCGGACTTCAAGTCAACATTTTAAGATATCCGCGATGATTTCGGCGAATGTCGAAATCACGAAAATCGTACCCTGAAATCAAATCCGGTGTGGCCCTGCTGTAAAAATCACACTCTTATAGAAAATGGAATATTCGCACAATAAATAAAACAACTTTTCACAAAATTTTAATAAAATTTTACAATTTTCAATCACTCGTGGTGGTTATCAAATAACACAACAATATGCTTACACAAACTGAAAAGTAGTGAAACATATTATGGTGCGTCCTTGCTAGGCGAAGCGAGCACGAACCGAGCCTCGAACGAACCTACAACGAGCACGATGCGAATCCTTCTGTTCGTAAAAAAACTGACAATCGCGCTCGTTCGAGGCTCGCAAGCCCGTCCACGCTACGCGAATCGTGCTCGCACTGTGCTCGTTCGTGGCTCGGTGCGCCAAGCATGGACGCAGCATTACATATCGAAACGCTTCCAAAGTATTCCGTTTTAGACATAAACTAACGGCACGGTATGATACCCGTTTTGACAGCCCATATACCTGAGTCAAAAACAGATACGCATAGGGAGACAAAAAGAGACACCTTCATGTCAAACCATCATAGCTTGCGGATAGTTAGTTTTAGCTACCAAATGCAGCATAGGACGCATGACAATCTTCTAGAAGCAAAAATCAAGACATGGAAAGAAAATTGTTTTACTGGATCTCACATAACAATATAATTACGACGTTGGAAAAGATGGCGAGTCCAGCTGTATCACTTATTAAAGGATATCGGTCCAATAACTACGACTTTGGGAGAGCAAATAGAATTTGCTCATCACTTACTAGCTGCTAGATGATCGGGACTCCCGGACATACAAGGTCTCTTAACAAACAGCTTATCGGAAAGTTAAGAAACTAATAAGTTGTGCATAAAACTTAACCTCTGAGTCAGAGCTGTCCAATTGACCTGACGTGCTTTACATTCCAAATGATTCAGTTTTACGGACATACATAAAGTATTACCCCTTTATGATAAAAGATGATTTTAAGCAACTTTAGTAAAACCAGTCTCTTGAGTCACTTCCTAACATCATATAAGAAAGAGACGATGCTAAAAACTGGGTTTACTTTAAACCATGTTTTGTAATGTAATTGATTCATAGTAATTACTTATCTTCTCTATTTCAATAATATTGATATATTTGGATAATAAGTATGTTGGTTTTCCGATCTGGCAACCCTACCTTGGAACACTATAGATGAACAGCGATACAAATGTGGCTTGACCAAAGGCTTGACCATCTCAAGTGCCAATCGAAATTCCGGCAAAGATGTTTTGTCACCGTCCATTACAAAAATTTGCGAGATTAAATAATGATTGAATCATTTCATGGAAGTTATTCTGTCGGACGGATGTCCAAATTGAATCAACAGGTCACATCACACTGCCCATTCAGGGTTGCCACTTAAGATTAAAATAAAATAATGAGTTACTATAATAATAACTACAGGAAGCGTATGTCTTGTTCGAGTTTCGCGTATGAAAGCGGATTTTGGTTGAAATACTAGGATAACTAAACTACTATAATTTCTAAGATTGGCAGACGAGAATTAGCAGTGTTATTCATTGAAAGCAAACTTCGTAGACGAGCTCGTAACTGATATGAAGGTAGTTTTTCTGGATAGGGGGCTAAATCACAAAAGATGTAAAAGATCTGCAAAGCAACGCGGCTCATTGGAGTAATTGTACGAGCTACTGAAGTTACCACCGGTACTGTCTGGTTTCCCACTAAAACTCACTAAAATGTAAATGTTGTATTGGGTTTTAATAAAAAGGGTAAAAAAAAATACGGAATTAGATTAAATAGATAGTCCAGTTCATTTAAGACCATTGTTGAAAAACTAATGATTAATCTAGGCCAGACATCATATAATGTACATAGTTAATAGAGTCGTTGCCCTCTGGCCTGGCTCTACTGTAAACTATTAAAAAAAATGTTGACGCGATAACACAGACGCAAAGAGCAAATTAGATCAAGGTGTATCTAGAACTAGAAACCATTCTATCAGATATGACAGACGTGTCGATGCGAACTTTAGGTTAGGATCCCGTCAAGAGCTCGTCAAAACTGCGACTCACGCCCATTTAAAAAGCGATTTTAATCTGTATTGCTAACCATATAAAAATCTAAATCCGGTTCGTGAGCGGGTTATTTTGATACCCACTTGCGATCTTAATGCTATACTTCGTCCAGATTCCTTTACGCCTATAATGTACCTAATATGAGCGAAAGAACTCCCTTTTTTGTGTGAAATAAATCTTTTCAGTCTACACAATATAACCTTTCTAGTTTCTGAAATGTAAGGGGAATAAATAAATGTTATTCTTCACAAATCACAAGAGGGTACGTTTATAAGCATTATCAAGCAAATGCAGTTTGAAATCAGGGGTCTATCTATAAGCAAACAGAATTAGCGATCACGCCACCAATATGGTTATTTGCAACCAACAAATAATACGCAACGTCCTTCAGACCGCATTTAAAATTAATCTGTAATAGTAACTAATTAAAACGACTGCGAAGATATCGTTTTATCAACGTCGCGTATTCTTTCGCGATCGCGTGATGTGTATATCACGTAATCTGAGTTTATTATATAACAATACGATAGCAACAGAGGGTCTACGGAAAATAATACACGATAGTTCTGTCAACGTTTTAACGCAGTTCATTCTGGATTTTTATAAGCTTTTATTTAACTATGTTTGTTCGGGTGGAATCTTGCAAGTCGAATTTCACCCACTTCCTGTGGTCGGATTGACTTGATATTTGGTATACATTAGTATATTGGAATATAATGCAACAAAAAGTACAGTCACAAAAAGCTTGTGTTAAGAAAGATTTTTTTAACAAAAACTTATTCCCCCTTATTACAAAACATGGTTTAAAGCAAAGCCAGGTTTTACTGTCATTTGGTCACTTGCAAACGTCATATAATAAAAAGGGACGAAGCTATTTTAAAACCTGGTTTTCCTTTAAACCATGTTTTGTAATAAGGTGAATTGAATCTTCAGTCAACTGATAATATTGGAAGCTATTAAATAACTGACACACAACATTTTTGAAGAAAGTTTCTGAGATCTGTACATTAAAGTTGTCGCACTATGTCTGTCTCTTTTTTACACATTAATGTATTATGTTCTGTCAAAACGGGCCTATTAGATCTAGCTGACTTTATTTATTAAGATGATCTTATAATATTTACATTTAGAATAGGTATGAGCACATACCAACACGTTTTTTTGTGATACCGTTGTATTAAATAAGTATTACTGACAGTGACAACCCTATCATATCATAGAATAGTTTATTTATCGTACATTGACACACATATAAATAAAGATTTTATATGCTTAGGTACCTAAAAATTTATATACATTTTGGACTGTTCATGAAAATTACTTACGGTTACGTCTTTTTACGTTCTACAATTAAGTCATAGTACAAAATTAAACCGCTATCTTATCAAACATTTTGATTCATTACATCTTTCCTAAATTGGTCTACAGCTATCGGTCTTTAGGTGGATAGCTTTTTTTTGCGTTCTAATTTATAGCAACAATATTATGCGCCTATAGAATTAGGTACATACCTAATGGATGATAATTGATATGTTGATATGCCAATAGATTATATGTTTGCATTAATTATGCTTTTAAACAAATTGTTCCTTATCAATAAAATATGGACATTTGTAATTATCATGCGCCAATCAAAGATTTTCATAGGGCATCGTGCCTCTACCCATGTGGATAATCCGCCTTACTAAAGCATGACATTTAATTTCACTCCGCTTGAGGGGCTCCCTGAGTAAATCGCTCTCAGTTCGTACTGCGCACGGCTGTCAAATACTGTCAATTCTGGCTTGTTTATTTCATGTTCCCATAGAGGCGACTATCCTTCTGGACGTTTTAAATTCTTTGGCGCCAATCATAAAATTATGGCTAAAAGGCCTTTGAAATTGAAGTAGGTAGGTACCTACCTAATAAAACAAAATGGATGGAACAAGATGGAAATTTGGCACACAGATAGAATATATTCTGGATAACACATATGATACTTTTCCTAGCGGGAAAACAATAGGCCCCGGGAACGTGGATGAAACGGCGGGAATCTAGTCCACTAAAACTAAGACTTTTGCAACTTTGTCCAAGACTGGTTTTTATGTAAATACAATTACAGTCCACTTTGGCTTTGTTCACACTGTGTTTAAATGGCATAACTCACTCCACGTAATATCAGACGAAATAGAACGTTAACACCTAGGTATAAGGCGTGAAATCCACCGTAATTCAAATTGATTGCGATATTTGAAGTTTTTTTACCTTAACAAAGAATCATGGCGACATCCATACCTTATCCATACATTTGTACAAAAATATAAAACATTTTAGAAGGTTTTGAATCACTTCCAATGTTGAGATTACATTACCAGCAACATGTTAATATACATGAAATATCTTATAAACCCATCAAAACATAATAACAACATGGTTTTGTTCGTGAATAGTCGCGATTCGCCGGCATGCCATAGAAATTAGCATTTTTATCCCGGGGTTGTAAAAATATTTTAAATTCCTCAAGTTATTCCTTAGGTCGCCAGGATCAATTGTAACGTCTCTAATTAAAACCTTTATTTTTTTATACAAATCTCGCCATGATTCTTTGGTCTATAACTGCTGGAATAATAAAGCCGATAAAAATAGGTATGATGCATGCGTAGGTATTGAACACATTTTTGGTGCGTCAGCTATCTCCTAAAAGGTTTTAACTAACGTCAATGGGCGTTATAAAGGAACGTTATCAATGGCAAAAACGTATGCATAGACAAACATTTTATAGATAAGATAAAAATGTACCAAATACCGAGTCTAGTTTAGAGCAAAATTTGTTAAATTAAAACCATGAACTTACAATGTCGCTAAGGTCAAAATTTACTTCAAATATCGCATCAATTTGAATTAAAGGTGGATTTTACGCCTTATGGTCTACGTGTTAACGTTCTTTTTCGGCTGATATTGCGTGAACTGAGTTATGCCATTTAATCACAGTGTGAGCAAAGCCAAAGTGGACTGTAATTGTATCTACATAAGGCATATAATCTACTTTGAAACCTCCGACCTTGATATAGTGAACATTACGGCTGAACCGGTATTTAACGGTAATAAAAAAAAAGAATTATAAAACCCAGTAGGTATTATGCAAAACATACACTATGATTTTTGATTGGTTTAAGCAAGGATGTTATGGTTTAAGAGACAAAGGCCATTGACCATATATCTATTTTTTTTTAAACACGTGGTATCGTATCTCCGAACTTGAAGGCCTTTTATCTTATATGTCAGTCATTAAAAGATAAAAAGTGGTATCAGAATTTTTTTGGCATAAAAAGATTACAATAGCAGCTGTAGGCCTCAACAGAATAGACGCAGTAGAATTACCTACTTCTTCAAAATGGCGAGAATTAATGAATGAACATAATCAAGGACCAGACTTAACTTTTATGTAAATTTTTTATGTAAATATCCATAGAAATAATATATACCTAGAAAGAACGTCGCCATACTACCCGAATATATAAAACAGGCCAACTTTTATAGGCAGCCGCGCGTAACAGCTACGTTTTACGCTCCCTCTGCGTCATTCTGCTTGTCATAGTGACGTTCATAAAGATAGCAGTTATTGAAATATTCCAATTAAAATCGGGAGAAATTTAAATATTGATCATTATTTTGCATTTTTATTTATTTTTATTTGATTTGCGCCCTAACAGTTAGAGCGTATTTTTATCGACGCGTGCACAGCTGCGACACTCTATCTGGATGTATCCTTAATCAAAGTAAATATCTCCATAATAAAAAAAAAACATGGCTTTGTAGGTACCTACTATAAAACTGATCACATTTTGAGTAGGTACCTACCTATGTTACTTTAAATTCAGTTTTAATAAATATTAACATTATTACCACGTATAAAGACTCAAAAGCAAATTGCAAGCTCATTTTTTTTTTAATTACAATGTGTATTGTTTCTTTTTTAGGCAGAGGGTACATAAATAATCACTACGTTGTAGTTTTAGGCTAGTTTTTAACGGCGCTTTTAACTATGATATTCTTTAGCGATAAAAGTTTTTGGTTGTTACGTTGTTTGATTAAGCTGGTAAAAGTGGTCTATATAGACTCCCAGAGGGATCGATGCCAACCTGCAAGGCGTCTATTTTCGTGAAAACGATATTTTGTGTCGCTTGAAATATAAATGGGTCCACGAGAGTGGATTTAGGTAGGTCGTCACAAAAATTTCGACGTTCCATAATAGCACACGAGGATTGAGTAATAAATAGTACATTATCATACATGTGTGCAAAGTTGGTAATTACTGACGAGGCAGTATTAAGCGCGTGAGCCGTAGCCAAATAGATTGTTATCACTATTCGTTAGCTAGTAAGTATATTTAACAGTGTTTCATGTTCTTCCGGAGTTCTTTAATTAGAATTCCCGCCATTATATTGGCGCGCAATATTGGTCGGGCATTTGCCAAATTTTAGGCAATAGTAGATATACCTAAAAGATTTTTCTGGGAGTGAGAGAGCACCCGTAAAGGTAATTTAGAGTATAAGGTGGGGCCTATAGCCAGAGCAGCCAGTATCATAAAAAGGAATAATAGGTTATTTTATATACTTCTATTTGTATTTATTTAGTGCCTCTATTATAAACATCTGGTTTTATGTAATCACAAAGCCAGTATTTATGTAGGTTGTAACTATGTAGACCTATTTTTTATAATAAACATTATTCAATGATTTATCATTTGACTCATTATTTATTGCTAAGAGTTCAAAGGTTATTAATGTATGTATGTTACATGCTTATATGTTGGAAAGTTACTCCATATACTATACATAGTAAGTTAAACTATGCTTGAAGAAACTTGTAGGAATCTCTTCTAATCCTTGGATGATTTTAATTGAATATAGAAAACGTTTTTGTATTGAGCTAATTGAATAAGTATGTAATGTAAAATACTTTATATGTTTTAGGGTGTAAAGTTGATTTTCATTTGAGTTACCCACATACCCTGGGGAAACAATAATTGCTAAGAACACAGAATTGGTTGAGGAAGACTGGATAAGTCAAGACACAATTTGGGGTGTAAACAATACCCAAATTAAATAGTTTTAAAACAAACAATACACATTGTAAAAAAACATAGAATATAATTCCATTTTGTTACATATACAAATAATATTTGTACATTATTTATTTACTCGTAAGTGTCACTTGAAAAAATTGCACCGAATAAATGTTACACAATTTGCAGAAGCACAATCTTCCGATGGACTGCTTGTGAGGCCTGCATCTACACTACAGTCGCAGCAGGAGCATTATTACGTAAAATACCAACACTGCCTGAGCTATTTGCACTAAATGATCATAGATAGGTCATCTTGTTTGCTGTTTCATTGCCACAGACAATGCCTGACCAACTAACACTTTTTCACCAGCTGCCATATCAAACTTAAAGTCTTTCGGTGCTTCAAAAAGCAATATTATCGTACTCCCCATATTGAATTGACCAAACAGATCGCCTTTCTTATAGGCAATGTCACATAAGTCAGTCTCGTTGACACGATTGCGTTTTCCTTTTGTGTTTGTTCGTAAATCTGGATCGCTGTAGATTTCTATTGAACCTACATTAGTTGCACCCACTGCAGTCATACTAAAAAATCCGTGTTTCCATTGACCAACATAAACTGCTCTTTCGTTCATAGTAAACAGACCAGGTATTAGCCGAGCAAGCCATGGATTTACTGAAAGAAGTTTCCCAGAAAAATGTCTCCGGAATGAAGCTGTCCAATCACATGGCGAATGAAACCTGTGGTAGTCTCCAGGGGCCAAATAGATTATACATTGGTGGAGTACATTATCTTTATTGTTGAGTAGATTGTCATAATAGCTACCGTTTTTGCTCTTCGACCATTTATTCTCGCCTAGAAACTCTTCTAGGCTGTATGTGACTCCCTTAACTTGTTCTATTTTATCTGTATCTGCCGGTCCACAGTTTAGAACCACTCCGTCGCAAGGAGACACACATGGTGAGGCAGATATGTACCTCGCACCGTCGCGTAAAGGCCGAGTGAAGAATGCCGATAAGCTTTTATAATGAGTAAGGTCTGTGACTGCTGCATCATTCAAATTAACGTTAAACATTCTCACGTACGTACCGTACACAAAGCTCCGGATCGACGTAGGTAACTCGCACGCCGCCAATTTACCCCACAATCTACTAGTCACTCGAAACGGAAACATTTCATAAAAGCGTATCTCCACTTTGGAGATCTCATAGTTAATGCTAGCGCGAATGTAACACCAACCGACGTACATAACACTCCCTAACGGCACCCAACGAGTTATAATTGAACGAAAACTCATCCATTTCGTCTTCGTAAGCTGCGTATTTGTTGTATTCTTTGTTTGGTGAATCGTAGATGTTTGGCGAAACGGTCGGTGCGGACGTAGCCGCTGCTTGAACAGCGGATTTATGACTGGAAGGCAGCTACGAATGCGAGTCGGCGGGAACATTTCGCACTCGACCACCTTCCTGGCGTTTAAAAATAATTTGTTTATATTTAAAGTCTTTTTTTGCCAATTGATTGCGTGCAACCGTTCGTTTGATGAAGATGAAAGAAAACTGACACTGACAGTGTCAGTCCATCCAGTGTGCCCACACCCACACCCCATAGTCTAATAATAATAAGCAAAGCAGGGATGCTACATGACAAATGGTACCAAATGGTACACACGGCTACCGATCAAGCTATACATTTCCAGTATAAGCTGATCTCGCATTGTATAGGATTTCCGTACTATGGGAGGTCAGCTTATACTAGAAATGTATAGCTTGATCGGTAGCCGTGTGTACCTACCGGTATTTGGCAAAAAAATATTTGAAAATAATGGAGGTTTACACATTCCATTAAACAGTTTTGCATTTCTAATGGGTAAGTCTAATAGACCAAATTGTATCGAGTGTGAAAGTAAAGTAAAGAAGACGTGTATCACATTATGGTGGAGTGTGTACGGAACGAAGTAGAGAGAGAGGTTAGTTCTAAGACAGAATGGTATTTATATTGAAGAACTCGGCAAATGTAATAGTATCCTCATCCTCAATAGGAGGAAGCCAGAATGATTTATATTTAGCTATTTGTACAAAATAGCTATTAATCGAAGATGATTGTTTTATTAAGAGTGCCTATGAGGGTGGCATGGTGATCATGTGTGATCAAACCACAAACATCTGAAGAATATTATGTCTGTGGATCAAACCCTCCTGAAACCTGGTTTCCAGTCACAATAAATCACTTTCACATTATAGTACTCAGTCAGTCACCGTCCATAAAAGTCATGTTTTACTACAATGGTGGTCATTGTACTAAAACTCTTCACGGATATTTTGAGACAATTTGAAAAGTCACGATACACATAATTAATTTCATTTCACTTCACTGGTGCACATGGATGATCTATATTGGATAAAATACCACCGATACTATGCAATAAAACTCAAAATACATGAATTTATGAAATTAAAAATTAAAAAGCAACGTCACTCTGCAAGTTTCCGCCAAAAAGTCAATACCGGTTTTTCTTCTTCTTCTTATTTTTAATTTTGGCAACAAAGCCCAAATTAGGGCTCATTTCTGCCAATGTCGAGTAATATTATAGTTTCCAGTCACAATAAATCACTTCAAATTATAGTCCTCAGTCAGTCACCATCCATAAAAGTCATGTTTTACTACACCGATGGTCATTGTACTAAAACTCTTCACGGACATTTTGAGACAACTTGAAAAGTCACGATACACATAATTCATTTCATTTCACTTCACTGGTGCACATGGATGATCTTTATTGGGTAAAATACCACCAAAAATACTCAATAAAACTCAAAATACACAAATTTATGAAAATAAAAATGTTAACGCAACGTCACTCTGCAAGTTCCCGCCAAAAAGTCATACCGGTTTTTGTCACAAAAGAATACGTTGTTGTTGTTGTTTGTCTTATTCGCCAAAAGGCAGGCAAAAGTCTGAGCCATACAGCCTTGTCTTATTTCAGTTTTCTCGATTTGTATTTACAAATCGAGAAAACTGAAATAAGAATCTAGCACAAAAATAAATCACTTTATATAGACCACACTGTTAGTCACCATCCTTAAAAGTCATGTTTTAGTACAATAGTGGAAAATTGTACAAAAACTTTTCACGGACTTCTTCAGACAACTTGAAAAGTCAGTCAAATACACATGGATTAATCTTTATTGTATAAAATACCACCGATAATATGCAACAAAACTCAAAATACACGAATTTATGTAAATAATAATTAAAACGCGACGTCACTCTGCAAGTCCCCGCCAAAAAGTCAACAAAAGAATACGGTTTTGACAGTTTTCAATCCAGCCAGGCAGCCACGTTCCTTCGTTTCGTATCGTACCTTCGTATCGTATGTACGTAGGTACGTATCGTAAACGTTATTTCATTTCAACATGGTAATAATCTGTGGTAATAATCATAATCGGATCTTAGTATGACAAGTAGCGTTGTTGACGTTTTTAACAATAAAATTAATTTTTTACCTTTATTATTTTGTTTTCCCGCTGTAATTTCGTACTCTAATGTCCACAAATTACAATGGAGCTAACGCGAAATCTTTTACATCGAATAATTCAGTGGAAGCGTGTAAAAACCTTAAATCTACGGACACCTCTGCGAAAGAAGATTTCGCGCTTGAAACTGCATTCCGAGGATTTCGTAAGGTACCCTTTGTAACTGTATATCGACACGACATAACGCCGTATTTGAATGATAATAAACTGCATAATGGAGCTAAAAAAGGACATGGTGAAGAAATAGCCGTGCACACACAGAGGCTAGCACAAAAGTGCTCAGTAAAAGTTGTCAGAGATGACTTGGCTAAGCTCAGGCATTCTGTGAGTGTGTCCTCGACGTACTCCTCAGATTCTGAGTCATCTTACTTTGATCCTGTCACCATGGCTCATTTAAAATGTAAAATATGTGACAAACAATACTCTAGTGAGAAAAAATTGCAGAACCATCAGCAAAACAAACATATGATTGTGTACGGCCCGAAAAACACAAAGCCACAGAAACGTGTATCATTCTCTGACCATGTAATCATACATGAAGTAAAGGAATACCATAAATGCCGTAAATGTACAAAAATATTTGAGGATTACAAGTCATTGAGAGTCCATATGAAACAACGGCACAAGAAACGCAAATGCTACATATGTCATTATTGCAATAAGAATTTCGTGGATAGAATGTTCTTTAAAGTGCATATTAAACTCCATTGTGACATATGTGGTCTATTACTGCCAACTAAAGCTAAATATTTAGAACATAGACGTAATGTGTGCCGAGTACTGAAGTTACATAAGTGTAAAACATGCGAAGAGGCATTCTTCAAATTCATGGACTTGAAAGACCATAGTTTTGAGCACATTAGCACATATTTTATCTGTGACATTTGTAAAGACCAATTTGAAACTAAATGTGCGGTTTCACACCACATCAACTATTTACATTCGAAAAAACGTCCAACTGCACTTTACTCAATGCGTAATTTAGGTACAGAGAGGTTATACCTTTGTAATTTCTGTGATGAAAGCTCAGTTGACCGTGACTTGATAGAAAGTCACGTACAGTTGTTACCGGACCTAACTAATCGTGCTATGACTGGTTATAAAGATTATTACTTCTGCGATCAGTGTTTGCAAAAGTTTGATACGGAGACTGATATGCTGCAACATAAATGGACACACTTTTTAAAGACTAGTGACCATTCTCAAATGCGGCCTAAAAGCATTCTTAGAAAAAAAATACATGGTTTCAAAACTACATATAAACTAAATGATGCAATACCAGAATATTTAAAACCAAGTGTGGTATTACAAAAAATCAAAGTATCAGAAACAGATGAAGTAGATAATATCAATGTTGCAGAAGTAGATCATAGCAATATTGCAAAAGTAGATAATATCAATGTTTTAGAAGTTAATAATACTAATGTTGCAGTAAAAGAGAAAGTCAATGTTGCCATGAGTATTTTAAACAATTCAGAGGATTTGGATAATTTTAAGAGTCTTGACATAAGCAATAGCCATAAAAAGAAGGCTTTGATTGATCCCAAGAGTAAAAAGACTTTAATTTCTAAGTTTCAATGCCAGGTGCGTATTTCTAAACTGATATTTGCTAAGTATAATCCATTAAATATCTTAAAGGCAAGTAAATATATGTAACCACACAAAATTATTATATGATGCTTCTGCTCCACAGAATAACACACATTTCATTGTTTTTCATGAACTATCAATTTTTTATTGCATTAAAATTCACTTATCGCAATTAACCTTTTTGAGCTTACGCCATGTGAATATTTTCAAAGAATAGAAACTACTCAACCAGTCAGACAGGCATAGACTTTAAGGCATCATCTATTGCTTATTTATGCCAATTTATTATTTACAGCAATGCGGCAAATTCTATTCTTCCAATTACTGCCTAAGCCGTCATGTTGAAACGCAGCACAATGACTATATCAACCTTCGCTGTCATGTTTGCGAAGAAACATTTGTATGGCCATCACTATTGAAAAGCCATAAGTGCATTAGATTAAACATACCAGAAATGCCCTTTGATGATGCAAGACCAGAGATACATTTCGACAACTTGCATGAAATCACTCAAAATGGTTTCAACATATCTGACAGTGACGATTATATGAATACAGTGGACTTTGAAATACCCGCACCAATAGTTGAGCTGACTGAATATGGTAGTCAGTGTCCAGTTAACAATGTTAATGGCATGACTGCTGTGCGTTTAAATGAGACAGATAAAACTAGTGTAGCTCCATTAGGATATAAACTGATAATGCAAGAGGTACCTATTGAGTTTTAGTGTAATTTAATATTTGTGTCATTGAAGTGTTAGAAAATTAATTCAACCATGTTTCAATTATGTGCTACCTTATAAATATCTGTTCACGAAAGCTGGCACGTTACATATGCAATTTCACGATTCAGTATGTTTTATTACATTATTGCTTCTTGTGTTCTAATCAGTCAGTCAATTCTATTGGACGAATGCTAAAAAAGACCACTCTATATTTATTAGCAGTAGCTAAAGAATAACTGTCTCCTTCATACTCGTGAGAGAGACGGACAGGCTTTTCATAAAGCGCATGCAGTGCGACGTCACGCCGCGCGCTTATTCACAGACACTACACAAAAGCAACGTGTAAATGTTGTGAATGTGCCAGCTTTAGTTAACTGGCTCCAATATCATATGACATGGAATCATTTCGTATTTTTTACGGTGTTATTTTTAGGCTGTAATTAAATATATTGCAAAATAATGATAAGGGGACTGATTTTACAATACGATTGTATTTTTTCAATAATTCTGGCTCTGATCAGAATTTCTTTTGCTCCAAGTATTTTGGGGAAAAAATTAACTAAAACTTTTCCCCATAATTTTCCCCACATGTTTAAATTGTGGATAAGGTGTTGTAATAAATAAGTAAGATATCATCTGTACAATTTGTAATTTAAAATTTAATAATAGCGAGTTAGAGTATACAGTAGCTTGTATACGAAAATAGTATTTTGTTTTACATTGCTGACACTGTATAAGCTTTTTATGTTTGTTTTTTTATGGTTAATTGACGTATACCTGTAGATATAAGATATCTCTTTAGAACCATGAACATATATTCTACTCTATGTAGTTTATACAGTCTGATACAAAAAGACAGATATTCCCGAAATTGGGAATTGTTTCATTTTCTTAACCATCATCACGTTACAGCTTGTCTATGTTTCACAAATAACAAAATTAAATCTTAAACTCAGGTCATTGAGACAACTAAATCTTCACAGCCAATCCCCGAAACTTGTACGATACTTGTCCCCGAAACTTGTCTAACAATAACCGAAGATTGAATTATTTTATTATATTTTTTGGAATATCGGTCGTAAAATTCATATTTTTACTGTTATTTATTTTCATAAGTTGAGCGCTAATTTCTTAATTTCATATAGTAGGTAGTTTGCAAAGATTTTCATAGGGCATCGTGCCTCTACCCAGATGGATAATCCGCCTTACTAAAGCATGACATTTAATTTCACTCCGCTTGAGGGGCTCCCTGAGCAAATCGCTCTCAGTTCGTACTGCGCACGGCTGTCAAATACTGTCAATTCTGGCTTGTTTATTTCATGTTCCCATAGAGGCGACTATCCTTCTGGACGTTTTAAATTCTTTGGTAGTTTGATAGTTAATTATTTCACATTGTCTTATATTATTATTACATGAACCAACTTCAGAAAAAAGAGGAAGATCTATATTCGATGCGATGTTTTCTTAGCTTTTATGTTAACGGCTTTATACGTATGTTACATACCTTTATAAGTACACTGTTTATAATTTTACTTTAATTTAATTAGTTAATTAACTATGTGGTTTATAGGATGTTGGATATATTTTGACTGAATGATTGTATAGGTATGGATATAAATTGTATACTTTTGTTATAATATGTGTAATCATTGGCGCCCAGAGTGGCTATTATTTAGGTTTGTCTCTGTGCCGGCTGGAATATTTACACCAGGTGGACCATCTGCCAGCTTGTCAATCAAACTGCTGTTTTTTTGAGTGGAAAGTACCTACATAAATAAATATTGTGTATATAATATATAACATCTATTCGTCCGTGATATTACTTACTTATTACTCATAATTACATTTACCTACCTACTTGTTTTATCTAATTCTTCCACTTTTTCGGTACCTTCCTCTAAGTATCCACCTCACCTTTCCAGATTTCCTTTTGTAGGTAGTAGTTAAACACTGAGGTAAACCCTTTATTACTCATTAGTATTATAAAAAAAATACATAATTTTTTTTTATAAAATCACTAGTTGTATGTCCCCCATGTTCCTGTGCGCGATAAGTTGAGACGCTCTTTTGTATATCTCATATGTTCTAATTGTTTTCATTATTATAATAAAATGTTACAAATGTACTAACTACCCGATATGTTGTAACCTGAACGCGGTGACGTCACAGTCTCGTTGTAGTTTGTAGTGCTAAACGGGTGCCATCGGAGAAGAATGTAAGTTACCAGTGGTGTATTAAGGAAGGAGGGTAGTTTCGAGGAGACGAGATCCGATTTCCACTGCATCAACGGGGACAAGTTTTAATTTTTTCATTTTAGTCCTGCCGTCCCCATCAATGGGGACAACGGGAATAATGTTTAACTAGTTTAATCAAGTCCCGTTGCACTGTTTTTAAACGGTAAGTAACAACCCATGGTAACAATCACTGCATGTGTCCTTGACTTAATTGCGCTTCTTTGGGTTAATTATTATTGGTCGATTCGATGGTAACAGAAGGGTAATTATTATTTTTCTCATACAAATCCCTACAATTTATTTTCGTCTCGTTCCTATCTGTCTGTTTATACCCTGGCGCTTACACTCCCTACCTACAATGTTTTTTTCTATTTTAGCTAGATAGTAAGAATTAAGTAAGTACATTCAACATTTCTAAATTAAATGTTAATGACATCATGTTTTTTTTTTATAAAATGTTCACTATTTTCATAATAAAAAATACCTATAAAGTGAGGTTTCGTGTTTGTCGGTCTTCTTTAGGAAATTATTGGAGAGTTACAGTAGGTACTGTTCAATTTAATTCCTCCATTCCCATTTCTCCATGAAACCACAAGACCCCCCCTGCCGGGAATATCCACTCAAACGTTGTAGACAGGTACCGCTTATACGGACACAACGCTTCACTTTTTCGTTCCTCATGCGAAGCAAAGGTGAGGAACTGTGCCGGGGTCTCTTTCCCCACAAACCAGATAATATATTCCAGGCCAGAGTGAATAGGCAGTACTTATCTGAGTAGCGTGCAACATCCTAGTCTCTATATATAAAAATGAATCCCTATTTCCCTTGGTCACGCCATCTTAGCGTAGCGTTATATTCTCTTTGACGCCATCACGCGTGAACGGCTGGACCGATTTCGCTAATTCTTTTTTTGTTGTGTTTGTTATTGTCAGGAGAAAGTTGCGAGGGTAGGGTAGGGGTAGTGGTAGGGTGGGTAGGTTAGGGTATAGGTTAGTAGGACACCACTCGAACAAAGTCGTGCCGGGAGTAGTCATGACAATCGTCATACATTTGTGGTATTTATGAATAGGTACCTAAAAATGAAACAGCAGGGATACGTTTGCTTGTGTAATTTAAAACTTGTTTGTTAAATTTCTGATTCAGCTTAACGATAGCTTTACTTATTATGAAATACCAAACAGAATAAATAACTTTTTCAACAGACAAAATCTTTTATAAAACTGAAGAGTTAGGCTAAAGAGTATTCAATAACTAGGTACTTACGTAAGAGTTGTACGTAGTATTTATATACTCTGAGGTAAGAGTTAGGCGTCAGGACATTGAATGAAATGAATGCCTGTGACATTTTCAACCAAACCACAGTTACATATTATTGACAAAATAGTGACTGAAAATATTTCCATAATTCTGTGATAAAGTTACATATCAGTGTCTCTCCCGGAATGCCAGCCTTTGTTTTCTTGGATCATGGTATCCATGGTCATGATTTGAACAAATTATTTAAAAAAGTGGTTACTTTATCTGTCACTGTCAAGTTTGCTGTCTAGTGTCAACCTGTCAGTCCTCAATATTTTTTGTATTGTTGAAAGAAAAATCTCCATTATAATTTATATCGTTGATTAGAGTTTAATATTTGCTTATAATTTGTTATAAATAACACAAATCATGATTCAAAATAATTGGTAGATTTTTATCTTAATAGAATTTGTTATAATCCGACTTTATATCACTGCCTGCATCATATTTCTGTGTTATAAAAGACTAAAATCATGTCTGTGAGTGAGAAAGTGTCGCTTTCCGACGCCCTGAGTAATGTTGATGTGTTGGATGAGCTCACTTTGCCAGGTAAGTGTGTATTTAGCTTAATTTTTATCTTCTAATATGATTCATGAAAGCTTAGGTACCTACTAGACTAGGCGCGGTCATGACTTCCGCTTGTATTTGTACCTAAATCTGGCGTTAACATCGAGGAAATATCCTTTTAGAGTAGTAATACTGAACAATCAAATTCCGAAAATAGTCAGTGATTTGTCACTGAATTTGAACAGTAAGGACCAATCGCTGCATCCTGTGTTTTTGACTTGGCCAATCAGAGCGTATGCGTAAATATTTATTTGTCTTAATTATTATGTCTTGTTGTTATCTAATTGAGGAGCTCTATAAACAAAGTAAATGATTGAGACTGGTAGGGTCAATAACATTCATAAGTCTTTTATCAGGGCCTTTTTGAATAAGTGACTTTTTGATTTTGATTGTACACATATTTACATATAAAAAGATACACTATAGATAGAATAAACCAAGTTCCCGCTGACACCAGACCTAACTTATTTTCTGACAGACAAAGGCTACATTCCGAATTGAATAATATCGCTCACAGTGCTCACAGCACTAATTTGTATGCGGCTATGATGTTTCACGGGACATTTAGATCGCGCTCAAAGTAATATGGAAGGGGTTTAAGCACGCTCAAATCGATTACAGCAATTACAGTGTCAATTCAGAATGTAGCCAAAATATAAATAATTGAGTAGTGTCACTTCAAACGTATGAATACTTGCTAACTTGAACCAGGCATGAAAGATATGTTATGTACATTACATACTTTTATTAAATTCTGCAAGCTGATTTTTATATAGATTGACTGTAATTAGTAAATGATACTTACATATGATTGTACTCGTGATAACAAACAACTTTCACAAAGAAATAAATCACAAATAGGGATAAATAAATTAAATAAAAGCTGATGGTGTATTCTTATTCTTGTTAGGTATTAAAATTAAATATGGGCTTATGTGTTAAGTAAATAAAACAAAAGGTTTCTTTGTGGAAGTTGTTTGTTATCATGAGTACAATTATGTATCTAAGTATTGTTTCTTAATTACCAGTCACCCTATATATGATACTCAGGGAACTATTTCAATCCTTTTTAGCAGCCAGAACAATTGTAGCAGCCAAACATCCCCTAAACACTTTAAATGTTGCTGGAGTATTTGCAGAAGGGCATTAGTTATTGTTCTATTAATGCGGGCCACCCCTGCTGTTAAATTGCCACACCTCTGAGACTGCAGGGGTCATTTATTATATCTAGTTTTATCATAAATTATGCAGCATCTATAAAGCTCTGCGTAGCTTGATGGTTATACATGGAGAAACATCCAAGGATATATTAATTAAACTGAATACTATCTAAAAACAGATGAGCAGCCATGCATCGAAGCAGCTCCATGCTCCATCCTGTACCAGGCCAACTTTGACACTAACTTTGAAGATCGCAATGGCTTTGTCACCGGCATCGCCAAGTATATTGAAGAAGCCACTGTGCATGCTAACTTGGTTTGTAATTTTGATTTAGAATATAGTAATTAGTAGTGGGTGTAATTATCTATTTATATATATATATATTTTTTTGTATACAACTGAGTCGGTAAACAAGCATACGGCGGTGGTAAGCGGGCGATGGTAAGCGATTACTGTAGCCATATGGACGCTTGCAACACAAGAAGCATCGCTCACGCGTTATCGACCTTTCCCCCCCTCCCCTATGAGCTCTGGCGATCTTACTCACGCGCAGGAACACAACTTTATACTACATAAAGTTATTTGGCTGCGGTATTCTGTAAGGAGGAAGTACTTCCCCAGTCGAGCTGCTCTTTGAGCGAATAAACGCTATGCTCTACCTCTCTTAAATTGTTTAGGTTATATCAGTTATCTGGTTTCCATAGTACAAGCTCTGGCTGGTTTGGGATCAGATAGTCGAGTAAGAAGATTGTCCAAGGATATTAATTTATTTATTAAAAAAATAGGCAGTCCTTAGAATCACATGTTGAACGTTTAAGCACTTTAACTGATGCAAACAAAGTTCGCAAAAATTTGACAAAACAAATTTTACTTTCTGTACATGATAAGTAAAATGTATGTGTATATTGAAATAATATAAAGCGTCAGGAGAACGTACATCACCACATCCCGCATATTCGAAACAAGAAGATAGACTTAAGTAGGTAGGAGAGATATTAAAAGTAGGTACCTATAAGAGGACCAACATTATGGAGCTTCACATCTACCCCTATGAAATACTTTTTACTTTTTTTTCTCATTTATCATGCTACCAGCAAAAGAGTGGGATACACCTCCGCCGTTTGTACCTATATCCTGACAATTATAATTTATAAAACGTCATAGATAGAGTGAATAGGCATGTCGTTTAATATTCTGGGCAAACATAACATTCTCGACTTCGACATCTCGTTTCAGAGTGTCTGAGGCCAAACGCAAGTAACTTTTTTTTATAATTAAAAACACATGACGCATCACTAACCGTTACCGACCCTTCCCCCGTGTGAAGCTCTGGCGACCTTACTCACGCTAAACGTCTCTCTAAAATTAATAATAACAATTTAAACCAGTTTGATAAAACCGTCTGTAAAAGTCCTCTAAAGTAGCCTCTGGTCATCTAACTCAATCTGCAGATACCTGGCAATGAAACCCTTTCTACTTGTAACTGTTTCCATGTAGAACGAGCTCCTAGAAGAAGGCAACGCTCATGCCGTGATGCTGTACACGTGGAGATGTTGCAGCCGGGCCATCCCGCAGCCTCGCTCCAACGAGCAGCCGGACCGAGTGCACATTTACGAACGCACCGTCCAGGTCTTGGCTCCCGAGGTTGACAAACTGCTGCAGTTCATGTACTTCCAGGTGAGGCTTATTATCTAGATCTAGAATGCTGGAAGATATTCCTAATAGGATTCAGAGTTGGAACTGCTTTATATTTGGAGGACTTGTTTTAATTTGCAAGTTTTGAATATGTCCTTTACATAAAAGTTTAGTTTTCTGCACAGATTACAGAACAAGGCAGATGGAGCAAGCGGAACACAGGAGTGAGGCCAAAAAAGCAAATACAAATTGAAAAACACATACTTGGTATTCGCTTTTGAGTCTGTATTTGCTTTCTTTAAAAAAACATTATTAAAAATAAAGTGATTTTCGTTAAACAAAGTTTGTTAAACAAACTCACTTCCATGTTCTGCGCGCTCTATCTGCCTTTTGTTCTGTAACCTGAGGTTTTCTGTTGTTTATTTGTGGTGTATTCGAGTCTGTATCTTATTGCTTAAAAATTATAGGCTATATTGAGTTTCATATAATGCTAACTATTCCGTGTGTATTATTATTTGTGTACACCCCAGTCTGTGATTTTTTCTTCTTATGTCAGACCTGTGTTTGATGGCAACCTCATCATGGCAAGTGATGATGTGGGCGAAGGTGGTGCACACACAAAGCTTAGAAGGAACTGGCTCTCAAGTGCAGCTGTCGGAACACACCGATAGGCGCTTGGCGACTGATTTTCAACGTGTTAGCCAGGCACCCGACCACCGTGCTATGGTTACCTCCACCAAAATTTTGGATTCGAACCCGGGGTCCTAAGTCTCGGCATTTGACGTTACTCCAACTGAGCTATCATCGCATTACCTTTGCTAACTGTTCCGTTTCCCAGCGTAAAGCAATAGAACGTTTCTGCGGCGAGGTGCGGCGGCTTTGCCACGCGGAGAAACGCCGCGACTTTGTGTCCGAAGCGTACCTGCTTACTTTGGGCAAGTTTGTCAACATGTTCGCAGTGTTGGACGAGTTGAAGAATATGAAGAGCAGCGTTAAGAATGACTATTCCACTTATAGGAGGTACGTTGGGTTTTTACAAGCTTTTATTTAGTTTCACCAGTCCGGTGTCGGTAATTAAATCTTGCAAGTTAAAGACACACTCCCCAGTGTCCGGTTGAGCTGAAATTTGGTATAAGTTACTATATTCGATGTCAGTGCAAGTAGTTCTAGTGCATAAGCTTACGGGGGCCCTACATGGCCAACGCAACTTCAACGCATGTGTACTGTTATGTTGTACATATGTAGGTACCAATAAAACACAAGATAGGTACTTCCACAGAGACGGTACTCGCTCGGCGGCCGGACAGAGAGTGCGCGGCGAGCTAGCGCTCCCCGCGCCCCCACCACCGCACACCTAACCAGTATTCATATCTATATATATATTATGTTTGTACAGGGTGGGCCAGAAAGAATTGCGAATTTGAAAAAATGATTAAAAAAAAACTTAGTACAATTCACATATAAATTTTTATTTTTATAAAAATTTACATCTGGGAAATTCATTTCTTAAAAATAACGTCATCCAGGTGTGCACCATCCCGCTGCAAACATTCTTCGAATCTGAACCTCAAATTGGTAAAAACTCGCTGGCACATTGCACGGGGAATAGCTGCCATTTCTTCCTGGATATTGGTCTTCAACTGGTTAATCGTGGCTGGGTTATTGGAGTAGACTCTACTTTTTAGGTATCCCCACAAAAAAAAGTCCAGTGGCGTTAGATCCGGACTTCTAGGAGGCCATGCAATGTCACCTCGGCGCGATATCAGTTTCCCAGCAAACATCTCGTTTACGACCGCCAAAGAGGCATTAGCTGTATGGCATGTCGCGCCATCTTGTTGAAACCATGTCGCACGATTATAGGCTAGACTAAATTTCCGGGAACCGAGCTACTTAACCCCACCACCCGCGCAGTCCCCTCTCTAAAGCTTCAAACGCAAGAGTGTTTTTAAAATCGTACGCCTTTCTGGCCCACCCTGTATTACACATTAGTTCATACACTACATCTACCTTTTACAAAATCAAATACAAAAAGAAATTTATTTATACAAATTCAATCATAATATAATTATCTCTTAACGTTCCGTACAATCAACAACAAGTAATATAATATTATACGTTACAGAATTTGAGCTCACATTTACCAACATAAACTACATAAGCTACTCATCCTCTACCTTTTACAGAATCAAATACAAAAAGATATTTATTTATACAAATTCAATCATAATATTATTATCTCTTAACGTTCCGTACAATCAACAACAAGTAATATAATATTACACGTTACAGAAATTGAGCTCACATTTACCACATAAGCTACTCATCAGTTTCGTTATTATCGGCAGTACTACTAAATCTTCTGAGCATCTACATAAACCTTCCACTGTCTTCTTCGAAGGCGTTGCCCGTTATTATCCAGATCTAGATCATTCCCTTCCTTATTTATTACCGTGGAATCTTAGCCATTGTATACATTTATAAAAAACATTGAAACGCCAATCCACATCCTAATGACGTAATATTGTAATATATGGTGAATTGATTAATTTTAAATATTATTTTATCTCCACAAATTACAAGTTCTTGTACATACAAATGGTTATACAGTTACAGGTATCTTAGTGTAATTTGTGGGAAATCTGGAGCCTAAACTAAGCCGCAGTTTGTATCTTAGAACACCAGGTCCCTGGTAGATATTTTAATATCTAATTAGTTGCTACAACATATTTGTTATATTATTTAAAAATTACATATTCTATATAAATCTTATTTATTTTGTTTTATTTTATTCTATTATACACCCACCATACACACAGCTACACTGTGTATATATTGGGTGCAGAACAAACTGTGGAGAAAATATATTACTAATTTTAAACCCATTTTCTACGGTGACATTCATCAGTTAATTTCATTTTTCATTTTTATTGTATGGGAAGAAAATACATTTTATAATACAAAATGCACACATTACTTTTTTTTTTACTTTGCGTTTTAGCTATTGATTAATTGATTAAGTATTTATTGTCAATTTTTTTTTTTTACTTTTTTGACATTTACCAATATACGCTCAACAGTCTATTAACTTAGTTTTTAATGAGAAATCTCATTTCTCATGTAAAGTGATTTGTAATCTTTTTGTAAACCATTCTACAACCTGCTGCACTTCCTGTGCGCATAGTCTTTGCCTTTCGTTTTAATTTCAATATCTTTATCCTTGTTTCAAATCCATCACCAACCATCTATCGGGATCCGCTGTCTAACAATTTATTGTTATTTTTTGTTTTATACTTGTTGGTGTACAATAAAGAGTTATCTATCTATCTATCTATTAAGAAATTGTTTTGTACAAACTATTCAATATTCATCGTCTATTAAATAAACAACTTACACATTTCATATTCATAGCGATGTTCAGAGAATAGCCGTGGTCATATGCCATTTTGCCCTAACGCCCATGATCGCTTACTACTGTTAGAATGTGATGTTTTTTTTTTTTATTTATTTTAGTTCGCTTTTTAACATTTTAAGATCATTAGCGACCACAATGAACAATAATATATGTATTACAATTACATATTACTACACTAGCTAGTAAACATTTATGACTTTCAAAAATGAATAGTTCGATTAGGTACATCCATCTTTACTAAATCAATCTATTAAATTAATGTCATTCAATTAGAAGATGTAAGACTGTCAAGACCAGTCCACACTTGATCAAATTTTTGATCTATTCCAAAATAGGTGGTTTATCAAAAATTGCATTTCTTATACCAAATAGTTTACTTGTGCTTATTTTCCGTCGTCTAGTAATTATCACAAATAATATTTATTTTACGATTGAAGTTTTTTTTTTTTTTTTTTTATTTTTTAATTCATCTGTAGTTGATTTTATTGCATTTCAGATATCGTCTATCTATCATCTATCAGCTTTCGTTGCCAACTATTCCTTGATGACTTAGAATCCATACAATTTCTCATTTGTTAATAATAATGAAAAGATTTATCATTTTTTTTGTTTAATACATATAATAAGGGAATTTGTTTTTTTTTTCGGAATCTGTAATGCTCTCAGGCATGACTTTGATTCGGTATATTAAAAATATATTTCACTGAAATAGATTACATAAGTATTAACTCCAAAGATATAGATATCGTTTCACAAGTAACGATGGAGTGTGAATATTAGGGTAGGTGGCATACGCATATAATGAATTATTATGTTAAACTTATGAACAAATAATGTCGGTATGTATTCATAAATTATCGGTCTGCCGTCCTTCCTTCTTTTCTAGGATAATAATAATGCATTATATTAAATTGCTATACCCTATTATAGGGTCATTATGTATAACATTTTAAATATCCAATGTACATATTGCAAAAAAAAAATAGTGACTATTGAGTATCTCATATCTACTTCTGCTTCAATAAAGTTTCTGTTATTTTTGTATACCGGCGTTATGTATGAGTAAGGTACGAGTCCGTTCACCATATTTCGGTATTACCTTTGATTTGCTTCAAATCTTGCTACCGACATTTCATCTAGTTAGGCATTTTTACTTTAGATTTTTCTTAATCATTACCTTTGATTTGCTTCAAATCTTGCTACCGACATTTCATCTAGTTAGGCATTTTTACTTTAGATTTTTCTTAATCATTACCTTTGATTTGCTTCAAATCTTGCTACCGACATTTCATCTAGTTAGGCATTTTTACTTTAGATTTTTCTTAATCATTACCTTTGATTTGCTTCAAATCTTGCTACCGACATTTCATCTAGTTAGGCATTTTTACTTTAGATTTTTCTTAATCATTACCTTTGATTTGCTTCAAATCTTGCTACCGACATTTCATCTAGTTAGGCATTTTTACTTTAGATTTTTCTTAATCATAATGTTGTATAATCTAATTAGCCTAGGTATTTGGCACATAAATTGTATATCGACGGGTTCCGGGCTAATTGTATTAAGCGACACTCTGGGCGATATAGACTTTTATACATATTTGGAATCAGCGAATTTTTCTGCGTCGTTTGAGCTGGGTTTGGTGACGATCGGATCACTTTTTTGTCGCTTAATACAACCGCATTTTTGGGCCCATTTTTGGACTACAATGTATGAAGTAACACAAAATATTGACAAATTTAGGAACTGTGTACTTAAGCTCACTACCAAATACCAGACAGTCGTTTGAACTATTTTTCCTGGAGCAAAAATTTACAGGCAACGCACGTTAAAGCATTTAGCCTGACCTTATAAATATATAAAAATGTCGCTTCATGCAAGTAGCCTCTACGTTAAATTCTTATCCAGTGTCGCTTAATGCAATTAGCTTTACCTTATAAATATACAAGAATGTCGACGTTGGTCAAATTCATACCCAGTGTCGGTCCATACATTTAGCTCTGTACATCAAATGTATGATGTTGTCACTTCAACCATTTAGCTTGCAGTAGGATAATGATATGTCGGTCGCATAAACTATTTAGGATTACAACAGTAAACATTTAAAGATTATGGTTAAACCTATTTTTCTATATAAAATATATATTTTTTTTTTTTTTTTCGTGGGGAAATCCTCATAGGATACCCTACCGCCCCGGGTGTAGCGGCCGGGTTATGCCGGACTTTTACCGGCTAAAACCCCACGGTGGTCGCCATCTGCGCTGTAGAGAGGGGGGCGGGCTCTCGTGTTGAACGCGTACCTGCTCACCCCTCCAAGCGCGGCGCTTTGATAGCTCGTCCCGGGGGAAGTCTAACACCTCCCCCCAGCACCCTCGCTGTGCTATCGCACGATGAGTCGTGACCACAGCGACCCATCGTCCTCCTTGGGGTCGCTTCTGGGCGCACAGAGCCCCCGCTCTGATTGCCCACGACCCCAAAGGCCCCGTTTAGTCGCCTTTTACGACAGGCAGGGGAACACCGTAGGTGTAATTCTAAGCCCGAGCTACAGGGCAGGGGGGCCGCGACGAGGCACGTTTGCGCCCCGGCGGCTTCGCCTCCGGGTGGGATCGGCCCTCTCCCGATCCCGCTCAGCAGCCTCCTTCTGGACCATTACGGTCTCGCAGAAGGAGGCTACGGCCCTCCACGCTGTATCCCCGCTCAGCATCGCCGACACGACTGCTGGCAGGGAGAGATTCCGCCCGATCTCTTGGACCAGGATCCGCCGCTCAGGTTCCCATGCAGGGCACACCGCGAGCGTGTGCGATGCAGAATCCTGGTCACTTCCACCGCAATGGAAGCAGGCCGCCGTCGCCTCACGTCCGATCCTATACAGATAATCACCGAAGCACCCATGCCCGGTTATTTTTTGTGTAAGTCTGTAGGTGAGTCGTCCACCTTGTCGCTGCATCCAGGCCTCGAAGACCGGCAGGACTGCTTCGACGACGCGTTTGCGTGCAAACCGCTCCTCACGAAGCCTTGCACGCCAAGTCGCGAATGCGATAAGTCGCTCCTGCCGTTTGATTGCCTCTTCTGGGTCGCCACAACCACTCTGGCGGACGATGCGGATTCGGTCATAGACCCTCGCATCCATGTCCGCCAGAATATCCAGTGGCAGAAAGCGAGCCAGAATAGTTGCCGCCTCAAAGGATACGGTACGGTATCCCCGTACGATCCGTAGTGCCATCCTACGCTGGACGCTGTAGATTTTCGTTCTACAGCGTCGGATGGCCAGCCTCTTCGCCCATACGGGCGCTCCGTAAAGGGCTACGGATCGTTGACCCCCGCATAGAGGCGGCGAACTTCCTTCCTCGGTCCCCTGAGATTAGGCAACAGTCTGTGCATGGCACCTGCTACCCTTTCGATTCGGGGGACAAGGCGATCAAAATGCTCTTCGAAGCCCCAGCGACTGTCTAGGGTGAGACCCAGGTACTTCATGTACCGTCCCACCCTGACTTCCGACTCCCCCACTCGGACGCACGAGTCGGGTGGTTCCCTGCTTCTTGTGGAAGTCAGTTTGTGGAACCATAGCGCCTCGGTCTTGTGAGGCGCTATTTCTAGACCCAACTCATGGATTTTGGCAACGACGACCTCCACCCCAAGTTCAGCGAGCTCTTTGGTCCGCTCGAAGGTATCCCCACTGGCGACCACCAACGTGTCATCTGCATAGCAAACGACGTTAACGCCAGCGGGGAGGTCGACACGCAGAACCGCGTCGTAGGCGAGGTTCCACAACAGCGGGCCTAACACTGACCCCTGTGGAACTCCACGCGTGATTTCCCTCCGGATTCTCCTACCGTCTTGGTCCATGTACAAAATGTACCTGACGCGCAAGTAATCCCCGATTACGCCTTGCAGGTAGGAGGGCACCTCATGGTATACAAGTGCCCCCCTAATGGCGTCCCAAGGGAGAGAGTAAAAGGCATTGACGACGTCAAGATTTATCGCCAACGCCACTCCACCCCGGGACACCGCCTGCTCCGACAGAGAACGAAAGCGTAGGACCGCGTCTATGGTCGAACACCCCTGTCAGAAGCCGAACTGGCTATCGGCCAGGTCAGGACCGACGCACGACAGATGCCCGTTGAGACGAGCGGCAAGTATTCGTTCGAACAGCTTGCCAACCTCGTCCAACAGGCATATGGGACGGTACGCAGAGGGAGAATCTCCGGGTCTGCCCGCCTTCTTCAAGAGGACCAAACTTGCCTCCTTCCAGGCCGTGGGGAACTTGGCATACCGGAGGCAGCTGCTGAACAACTGCCTCAGCCTGTCCCCCAGGGCAGCCAGACTCAACACCCACACCCGACCCGGTACACCATCGGGTCCTGGTGCGGTGTTTCGGGCTTTCAAGCGGCCAACAGCTCGATCTAGCTCCTGTACGGTCACCCCCATCTCGTCATGCCACTCCCACGACGTTAGGGGGTGAACTGAGGGACCTGACCGGCCCACCGGGAAGAGAGTGTTCACCACTTGACCCAGCAGGCCCGGATCTAGGGTTTCCGTCAGGGGAGGCACCCATGGCCTGAGTTTACCCAGGACCATCTTATATGGGCGCCCCCACGGATCCTCGTTGAGTCCCTCCAGGAGCTCATCCCAGCACCGTTTTTTGGCGTCTGAGATGGCGATCTGCATCGCTACTGTAGCCGCTCGATATGCCCTATAGAGACTGGAAGTTATATGCTGTATAATTAAGTATATAACGAGGTAGGATTTATATTAGTATAGGTATAAAATAGTAGCAAAACAGTATTGGATATTCATTCATAATGCATCCTATTTCGTGTTATTACACCCGCGGTTCTGACGTACACGTAAAGGTGTAAAGTTCTTATATACTCAAATGTTAAAGTTTAAAAATGAAGAAGAATGAGAATAATTATTACAGGTAATAAGACTGTAGGCTACGTAATAAAAAGACTGTTTAACTTCTGATTCCTATACAATTGTGATAATAAATTTAGTTGTTACCTTGGTAAGCTAAGACATAACTGCTGTTCCTAGTTGATTGTCATTTTTAATAAAAAAACTTATCTTTGAACAATTTATAATGTGTTTTATTTCTCATTTCATAATTATTAACAAGATAGGTAGGTACACCCTATGTATGGACCTTTTAATTTATCAATGTTTTAACCGCCAATTTCTGCAAACTTCATTATTCAAGTAGGATTGAAAACAATTGTTTAAAATAATACCAGTCGCATAAACTAATTAGCCATACATTAATAAGTTTAAGATATGGTATTTAAATCAATTAGCTTAGGTTTGAAATATGACCAACTCTTTGATTAAAGCATTTAGCTTAGAGCCATTATTTGCATGCCTAGGCGGTTAAGTCATTTAGCTTGGAACAATAAATAATAATCATAGGCGGTTAAGTCATTTAGCCTGGAATAAGAAACAATAATCATAGGCGGTTAAGTCATTTAGCCTGGAATAAGAAACAATAATCACAGGCGGTTAAGTCATTTAGCCTGGAATAAGAAACAATAATCATAGCCGGTTAAGTCATTTAGCCTGGAACAAAAAAAAGTAAAATATTGGTCATTTTGTATTAAGCGACATTTATCTTCGTTAAAAATAGGAATATTAGAAAAAAAAAATATTCAGATTATGGGGAATATGTTATAAAAACAGTAATATCCTTCTTTTTACAAAAATAATGCGATTTGCTAATGTTATAATTTTTTTTCTAAAAATTGAAACTTTAAACTGCTCTGGTGTAAAGTTTCAAAAATGTCGCTTAATACAATTAGCCCGGAACCCGTCGATATATTGCAGTTTTTTTTTTTTTCTATTTGTTACATCTTAACAGCAAATGTAACCTTCCGAACCGATATTATAGTCAGACTTTTCATAAGTGCCTGCGAAGGTCTATTTGAATAAATGATTTTTGAATTTTTAATTTTTTAATCATAAGTAGGTAAGTACCTATACTCTGTTATGGACGAGCGAGATCTTCCATCACATGTATTTGTATAAAGGAGATCTCCACTACGTTTATGACTATGATTCAGTTTTTGAAAGGAAAGCATTTGTATTTGTATAAGAGTTAAAATCTTTTTCCGTTTAGTCTAAAGACTCCAATTGCGGTATTTGTGACACGACTTTGGAACTACTCGTAAACAAGCAAATTGTTTGCCTTTTTAGGTACTGTTCTAATTTTATTAGAACTACCTGTTGAAATTCTATAGGTACCGTTCCGAATTTCATCGAACTACCTCTTCATTTATAGGTACCGTTCCGATTTTCATCGAACTACCTCTTTATTTATAGGTACCGTCCGATTTTCATCGAACTACCTCTTTATCTTTATTTATAGGTACCGTCCGATTTTCATCGGACTACCTCTTTATCTTTATTTGTAGGTACCGTCCGATTTTCATCGAACTACCTCTTTATCTTTATTTGTTTTACATATTTGTAAAACACTAGCATTATACAAAAAGATCAATCTGGTACCGTTTGGCAACCCAAACTACCTTTTAACATTTGGTATTAACCTCAATTGTTGTAAATAATAATAACAAGTACCTAATTATAAAGTGAGACATTATCAAATCTTATTCCAAAATAAGAAACTTAACCCGTTGGTTCTCGCGAGAGACCGTCTTATAATAAAAGCTGATGTCACTGTTATTTTTTTAACCGCGATTCAAACTATTAATTCCAAGGGTTTTATGAAACTATTTATGTATAACATGATATCAATCAACATATAATGACTGTTACATTGCGTTGATAAACAAGCGATGATTAATAAATAACCCTTTTTTTACTAAGTTTGTTTTGACTAAGTCTAAACGGTAAGCGGTTTCCGTAGCCATATGAACGCTTGCAATACATAGGGCATAACTTACGCGTTTCCGACTTTTTATTTTATTTATTTTTTTACAACAAAATGAGGCACTACTGCTACTGATTATAACGTTTAATTAACGTTACTAGATTTTAGGTACCGATCATAATTACAGGACCGGCTTTATACGTAGTAAAGTAATAAGTAATAGCTCGATGGTTCATATTGAAATAAATATTCTGCAATACAAACATAATACTACTAGCTATTAGACGACATTTGAGCGTCCTTAAATATATTAGACAAATGCCATAGCATTGTACAGCATACAGAAACTGCATACTTAATAAAACCGGTCTTGTTCATTGATCTACCTCTAAGTTTTCATGTTTTATTTATTGTTACCTACGTACCTCGGTATTTCTAATCCTGGCAGAGTCGCCAATTGTACTGTTATGTTGTACATATGTAGGTACCAATAAAACACAAGATAGGTACTTCCACAGAGACGGTACTCGCTCGGCGGCCGGACAGAGAGTGCGCGGCGAGCTAGCGCTCCCCGCGCCCCCACCACCGCACACCTAACCAGTATTCATATCTATATATATATTATGTTTGTATTACACATTAGTTCATACACTACAGCATGCATAGCCTAAAAGCTTGTACTTTCATTCAACGTAATGTTTGACTGTGAAAAAAGAGGGACACCATCAGAGCCGTCGGTTATCAGTCGGTAAATTCCGCTGATCACTCGCGGCCGCTTCGCTAGGTCGTCATTCATGATTTCGCATAACATAAAACTTGTTCCAGGAGTATAATTCTTGTGAAAAAATCTTACAAGTTTGTGAAAAAAAAGTTAGTTATTTAGAATCTCCAATACATTTGTAAGCCTGGTATCTAGATGTTTTCTTTACTTTTTCAATTTATAGGTACAATAGATATGGCCAAAGTTCAGGTAAAATTTGTGCTGTTTTTTGGAGGCATTTACTGGATTTGTTTCACAATTTATTTTTATTTTTGCCTAGATAGACGGCTAGCTATAGTGCACAAGATACCAATTTATTTAAAACATGTAAAGAAAAATGTTTAACAACGCCATCATCAGTACAGAGCTTTTGTATGAAAAGTATGGCGGATTGACTGCTCTTAATAATCGAGGGTATCCGTCTAATTGGCGACTTTTCAGCTCATTGATATGTGAGTTTAGCCCACGAAGACCGTTTTTCTAATATATTATGAATGTTTAGGGCCGCACAATTCCTGAAAGTGATGTCAGACAGCCAGAGCCTGCAGGAGTCGCAGAACCTGTCCATGTTCCTCGCCACACAGAACAAGATCAGGGACACTGTGAAAGACGCTCTCGAGAAGATTAATGGTATGTACACAATAAAAGGTTTGTAATTATGTAAACAAACCCCTGCGGTTTCAGCCGCCTACAGTAGTACCCAAATGATAAGGCGCGTCGTGACGCAAACATTCAGACAATATATCCGGCCATCCATCAGCAAACAAATCACAAACTTATATTTATTTATTATTAAAAGAATACAAAAAACTTAAAGGTAAGGTGTCACACCTTACCTTACCTAACCTTGACATAAACCATTTTTGGTTTTTCCGCACACCATATCGGTTCGTCGGTTGGTGATTGACAGCTGTTACATTAGTCAACAAACCCAAGTCAAACTGTAAACTAAGTTAGTATGTTCATTATAGATAATTACATTCAATGCACAGTCTGACCCGGACATAACAAATATAGTACAAATTGAACAATGTTACAAACAGATTTAGTACTACCCACCTGCATCGTGGCATTTTTTATTTAAAATGTAGGTAGATACCTCATTGAGGTGGTGGTACAGCTAGCGGTGAGTCTAAACAATCAATCATTATACAGAATGTTTTCTATGAAGCAATCATCCTTAGGCTGTTTTAAGTTTGCATTATTTATTTTTAAATATTTATTTTATCCAGAAAGAAGTGTTTTAGTTTATATTTTATGTTTTGATGCGTTAGTTCATGTTTCAAAATAGGTGGTAACTTATTCATTAGATTAGGTATCAAATTGATATGGCGAAATTTTCCATAGAAGTTACTATATTTCGGAATTGCAAGCTTAGGGTGATTGCGACGTGATCTTTTATTTTGTGTAGAATTATCATCTTTAGTTTGAATGGTTTCATTAAAATAATTTTCAATTAGAAGGGTGTAATCAACCTTTTCCTGAATTGGGATGAGTTTGCAAAAACGGAACATGATCATTATTTTTGTATTTATTTTTTATTTTAAGCGGTACAATGGCCTTTAATATCCGTAGTTGGAGATGGTAAATGGTGCTCAAATGAGTTCTGAACGTGCGGGCGGCCATAACTACTTAGCCCATACGATATTATTGATTCACCTAGAGATTTATACAGACTCAATAGAATCATAAGGAATTTTATTTTTTATTATCACGAACTACAAATCGTCCTGGATGGGAATCGAGTCCATAACCTGTGTTTCATAAGCTTTCGTTGTGGTCATATTGTTTTCAATTATCATCCTCAGGCTACGAGGATCTGCTGGCAGACGTGGTGAACATCTGCGTGCACATGTTCGAAACGAAGATGTACCTCACGCCGTGTGAGAAACATATGCTTGTTAAGGTAATTACATTTTCAGTACTGTCGCTCGAAAAGTGAAATAACATTTTTAGTACTGTCGCTCGAAAAGTGTGATAACATTTTTAGTACTGTCGCTCGAAAAGTGTGATAACATTTTTAGTACTGTCGCTCGAAAAGTGTAATAACATTTTTAGTACTGTCGCTCGAAAAGTGTAATAACATTTTCAGTACTGTCGCTCGAAAAGTGTGATAACATTTTTAGTACTGTCGCTCGAAAAGTGTAATAACATTTTTAGTACTGTCGCTGGAAAAGTGTAATAACATTTTCAGTACTGTCGCTCGAAAAGTGTAATAACATTTTCAGTACTGTCGCTCGAAAAGTGTGATAACATTTTTAGTACTGTCGCTCGAAAAGTGTAATAACATTTTTAGTACTGTCGCTGGAAAAGTGTAATAACATTTTCAGTACTGTCGCTCGAAAAGTGAAATAACATTTTTAGTACTGTCGCTCGAAAAGTTTAATAACATTTTTAGTTCTGTCCCTCGAAAAGTGTAATAACATTTTTAGTACTGTCGCTCGAAAAGTGTAATTACATTTTTAGTGCTGTCGCTCGAAAAGTGAAATAACATTTTTAGTACTTTCGCTCGAAAAGTTTAATAACATGTTTAGTACTGTCGCTCGAAAAGTGTAATTATATTTTTAGTACCGTCGCTCGAAAAGTGTAATAACATTTTTAGTACTGTCGCTCGAAAAGTGTAATTACATTTTTAGTACTGTCGCTCGAAAAGTGTGATAACATTTTTAGTACTGTCGCTCGAAAAGTGTAATAACATTTTTAGTACTGTCGCTCGAAAAGTGTAATAACATTTTTAGTACTGTCGCTCGAAAAGTGTAATAAATAAAGATGATCCGTTGAGTAGTTGAGGCGTGAAGGCGTAACTGGGTAACCAAATTTATCAGAGGTTATATTAACAAAAATAAAATACTTTGGGCCAAACACTGAAACCACGAAACAAAAACTTGCAAAAGATATTTAAAGTTGTTCTTAATGATGAGTACAATGACCCTTGAAAAATGTGGCTACTCTTTGAAAGACAACCCTGTATTGACATATTTTTTTCACAGGTAATGGGCTTCGGTCTATTTCTAATGGACTCCGACGTGTGCAACATCAATCGTTTGGACCAGAAGAAAAAGATTCGTCTTGATCGCATTGACAGGATCTTCAAGGTAAATATTTACTTGTTTGTTTTAAACCAAAAGAACATACAGTCAAGATCTGTTATAACGACGAAGTGACTCATATTTGGTCGTAAAAACCGAGAGCCGTAACGTAGCAAAAAAAAAGTAATAAGTAGCCTATGTCCTTCTCCATACAATAGGCTATCTGCATGCCAAATTTCATGATGATCCATTGAGTAGTTGAGGCGTGAAGGCGCATGTCTATCTGTACTCACCACTCGTGCCCTCATACTGTATGTCGTTAAAAGCAGTGTTTTTGATTTTGGTCAACATAAACTGTTTGTAACGGTTTTAACTGTATTTGGGTCGATGAACATTTTCTTGTAACTCGTTGCCATGGTTACGTCCCCTGGACAACTCTTTGAAACCATGATTATCTATGGTTATAATTCACCGAACGTACATTTTTGTCGTAGTTATAGGCCCATTATTGTATGGAATATCTCTAAGAACATTAGCAGCAAATATTATGACAGTTTTTGAAGAGTCTCAGTTTCTGTCTCTTGGACAACGGACCAGAATAACAAAGAAGAAAACTTGACTGGCCGGCTGGCGCGCTTGGTTAGGACTCGGGTCAATATTCCGCTTATCGCGCCGCTGGTCGTGGGTTCGATTCCCACACAGGACATGCATTTGTGTGCATGAACATGTCTGTATGTCCTGAGTCTGGGTGTAATTATGTATATTAAGTATGTATTTACAAACAAAAAGTAGTATATGTATTATATCAGTTATCTGGTTTCCATAGTACAAGCTCTGCTTAGTTTGGGATTAGATGACCGTGGTGAGCAATGTCCCAGGATATTTATTTATTTGATTGACCTATTTCCATTAGGTACCTGTCTGACGTCGCTACAAAAATATATGTTTTGATCCTTAGAACCTGGAAGTGGTACCTCTATTTGGAGATATGCAGATAGCACCGTTCAATTACATCAAAAGATCGAAACATTATGATCCTAGCAAGTATGTATTTTCGCATATCTTCTTTATTATACAGTTGTCCGGATTCTTGTACACACGGCCACAGATCAAGCTATACATTTCCAGTATAAGCTGATCTCGCATTGTATAGGATTGCCGTACAATGGGAGGTCAGCTTATACTAGAAATGTATAGCTTGATCTGTAGCCGTGTGTACATCACATCTCTTTTTTTTTTTTTTATACAACTTAGTCGATACACAAGCATACGGCCCGCCTGATGGTAAGCGGTTACCGTAGCCATATATACGCTAAACGAAGCATCGCTCACGCGTTACCGACCTATCCCCCCTCCCCTATGATCTCTGGCGACCTTACTCACGCGCAGGAACACAACTTTACACAACATAAAGTTATTTGGCTGCGGTATCCTGTAAGGTGGAGGTACTTCCTCAGTCGAGCTGCTCTTTGAGATAATAAACGCTATGCTCTACCTCTCTTTCTCTACATCTCTTTTTCTCTTTCTTACAAACATTATTGAAAAAGGATAGAACATATTTAAAACTATTAAATTAAACTATGCCGTTTTAATTTGCGGGTATTTAGACGAACAGCGATAGATGGCTACTAAATTTATGTTGAAAACAAGCATTGGAGCGTTATTTGTTAGAAAAAGACATAGTGAGACTAAATTTAGTTTAGTTGTAAACAACAGAATCAGTACTAGTGTAGTATTGAATTGTCGAATGTTTTTTTTTTTTTTTTTTTTTTTTTTTTTATGTTAAATGGGCTCGCGTTTGACCTTCGACTGACCCCATGAGGAGTTAAGACGAGGCCGAGGATGTAGCACGCTTACCCAGAAAAAGCCTATTCACTCTGGCCTTGAATACATCTAGGTTGTAGGTGTCGGGAAACACACCTATTTTAGGACGAGAATGTAAACTGCAGTAAAGTGAAGAATATATTGTTTGGGCTCGACAGTTAAGATCCCACCTATCACGCTGTAGGTTGTGGGTTTGATTCCCACCCGGGACATGCATTTGTGTGCAGGAACATGTCTGCATGTCCTCAGTCTGGGTGTAATTATGTATATTAAATGTATTTACAAACAAATAGTAGTATATGTATTATATCAGTTATCTGGTTTCCATAGTACAAGCTCTGCTTACTTTGGGATCAGATGACCGTGTGTGAGGAATATCCCGGGATATTTATTTATTTATTCTCTTTCACGCCCATTTGTGTGCAGAAGGTTTATGCTCAGCTGTGGGACATTATAGGGTGATGATGATGATGATGATTGAAACGATAAGAAATGCAGTGCAATAAGCTTATATTAACAAAGAAATCTTTACTGAAAATATCTCTTTTTTTATGAAATTTCGTTTCGGCATATGTATAATATATAAATCTCCACGTATAGATGGCCTCTGTCATCGAACTCCAACCCCCCATCGCCGCAAGCTGACCTGATGGTCCACCTGCCGCAGATCAGAGAGGAGCATCAGAACTATATCTCCGAACTGGCTCGGTACAGCAATGAGGTAAGTTATCATCACTTTAGATTAAGGGATCTCAAACAATTAGCCCCTTTTTAACCGACTTCAAAAAAAAGGAGGAGGTTTCTCAATTGGATTTGTACTCAATATTTATCATAGCATATCTTCAACTCTGTAGTAAAGGTCCTAACCTAATCCCTTACTTAGATATGATTAAGAAGTAACTCATCCAGCAAAATGCAGACTTTACATAGATAATGAATATCGTGAAGCGATGAAAAGATCAAAATATCGTGAAGCGATGAGATGGATTGATGGGGAAAGGAAGATGAGACGAATGAAATGAATGAATATTTAGATAGAAAGAAATGATTTTAATGAGATGCAAATAGAAATAAGCCGTGAGTACTCGTGATAGTGGAGACCCAGAGAAACAGTGCGTCCAGTGAGTGTCTTCTGCAGCGGGTGAGGTGCGGCCCGACAGTTGCACCGCTACTATAAGGCCTGGCCCAATTTACATAAGCGGAGCGATTTATGTCAGAGTACTCTTATATTAAGTGTTCTTTGTCCAAACATCCAGGTATATAGGGTGACATGACATGTTTTTTTTTTTTTTTTTTTACTGTGTATAGGCCTGTGTTTGACCACAATCTCACTATGTGTGATGTTGTGATGAAGTGATGATGTGGTCGAAGGTGGTAAGCACACAAAGCCTAGAAGGAACTGGCTCTCAAGTGCAGCTGACGGAACACACCGATAGGTGCTTGGCGACAGATTTTCAACTTGAGGGTGGTAGCCAGCCAGACGGGTACTACAAAGTACCCTACCACCGTGCTATGGTTTCCTCACGATGTTTTCCTTCACCGAAAGCTCAAGCTCATTGTAGGATTCGAACCCGGGACCTTCGTCTCGGTATCCGACGTCACTACCACTGAGCTATCATCGCCATAAAATAATGGTATATGATTGACTCATGATAACAAACATACCCAAAGAAACATTATTTATTTATTTACTTAGCACTTGATAATAATATTTAGTACCTAACAAGAATAAGAATACATCAGCTTTTATTTAAATTAGTTATTTATCCCTATTTGTTTCTTTGTGAAAGTTGTTTGTTATCATGAGTACAATCATGTGTCTAAGTATCGTTTACTAATAACCAGTCACCCTGTATATTGTAATGCTGACGGCAGGTGACGACAACGTTCAAAGAGGCGGGGTCGGACAGTGAGAACAAGAGCGTGTGCGAGCTGTGCCTGCGCGGGCTGCAGCTGCTGTCGTCGTGGTGCTCCGTGGTGACGGAGCTGTGCTCCTGGAAGCTGCTGCACCCCACCGACCACGCCACCAACGCGCGCTGCCCGCCCGACGCCGAGGAGTACGAGAGGGTCAGTCACTCACCCTCTACACTACATCATCATCATCCCCCATTCATTTCCACTTCGAACGGTTGTGGGCCGCTTGCATCCAGCGGCGCCCAGCGACTGTGACCAGGTCGTCGGTCCACCGCAGTGTGAGGGCTTCCCGAGCGGTTATCGGCTCTTCGAGCGATGTGGCCTGCCCATTGCCACTTCAGTGACTAACTCTATGAGCTATGTCCGTCGTTTTCGTTCTCCTACGAATGTCCTGAAATTCCGAGCATAGCTTATTTATGCGGCAAGCAGTGAAAGACCACGTCTCTGTCCCGTATGTCATCCCTACACTACAATACAGTACACATATACTATCTGTACCTATCCTTCACTTATTTAGACGTTACACACCCTGACGAAGCTGAGCTCGTGGAATCTTTTTCATCCACTGTGAGGAGTACGAGCGGGTCATTCACTCACATTAGTTAGCTGTGCACGCGTTGTCCGCGTTTATCATTTACACTCCACGCTGTGTCGGCAGTCACTGCGTGCTGTGAGGTCATTCACAATGCGTCCTGTGAGGTCATTCACTATGTGTGCTGTGAGGTCATTCACTATGCGTGCTGTGAGATCATTTACTATGCGTGCTGTGAGGTCATTCACTGCGTGCTGTGAGGTCTTCACTATGCGTCCTGTGAGGTCATTCACTATGCGTGCTGTGAGGTCATTCACTATGCGTTCTGTGAGGTCATTCACTATGCGTGCTGTGAGGTCATTCACTATGCGTTCTGTGAGGTCATTCACTATGCGTTCTGTGAGGTCATTCACTATGCGTGCTGTGAGGTCATTCACTATGCGTGCTGTGAGGTCATTCATTGCACGCTTCTTTATGAGAAAACCTTAATGCTATATCTATTTCCTTCCCACAGGCAACCCGCTACAACTACACCTCCGAAGAGAAGTTCGCCATGATCGAGGTGATAGCCATGATCAAGGGTCTGCAGGTGCTCATGGCGCGCATGGAGACAGTCTTCGCTGATGCAGCCAGGCGCTCCATCTACAGCGAGCTGCAGGACTTTGTGCAGCTCATACTAAGGGAGCCACTCAGGAAGGCTATTAAGAATAAGAAGGATTTGATACGCAGGTGAGGTCATCTTTTTGGTACTGATGGAGCTTTGAGCTGAAAACACCAACTTTTTTTTTTTTTTTCTATACTTCTAAGTCTCTAAACAAGCATACGGCCCGCCTGATGGTAAGCGGTTACCGTAGCCATATGGACGCTTGGAACACAAAAAGCATTGCTCACGCGTTACCGACCTTTCCCCCTCACCTATGAGCTCTGGCGACTTTACTCACGTGCAGGAACACAACTTTACACAACATAAAGTTGTTTGGCTGCGGTATTCTGTAAGGTGGAGGTACTTCCCCAGTCGAGCTGCTCTTTGAGCGAATAAACGCTATGCTCTACCTCTCTCAAAATCTAATTTATTTTCGCGTTGGATGTTAGATGACTGGTCAAACGGCGCGCAAAATAATTTACAGAGGAAAAAATATATTTTTATGATTTGTAGTCATCGAGGAACAATCCTTTAGAGTAGTAATACCGAGCAATCTGATTCCGAAACTAGTCAGTGATTTGTCACTGATTTTGAACAGTAAGGACCAATCACTGCATCGTGTGTTCTTGATTGTCCCAGGATATTTATTTATCATACAGGTACAAAAAAAGTTACATGGTTGGTTTTCATACGGATGGAGGGACTTGCGTTATGTATTTATATGTATGTGTGTGTAGTAACGTATTAATTGTTGTGTGCAGTATAATAGTGTCAGTTCGCGAGACTTGCGGCGACTGGGCGCGAGGCTGCGAGCCGCAGCAGGACCCGGCGCTGCGAGGGAAGAAGGACGGCGAGGCTAGCTTCACCATCAAAGTGCCTAGGCGGAACGTTGGTCAGTTTTTTTTTTTTGTTTTTTTTTTTTATATTATATAGGTTTGCGCTTTACCGCAATCCCGCCTGATGGTAAGCGAAGATGTAGTCTAGGGTGAACCGCGCGTACCCATAAGATGCCTGTTCACTCTGGCCTTGAATAAACCCATGTTATAAGTGTCTGGAAACACGTTGTCCGGGAGAGTATTCCACAACTTGGCCGTGCGTATAAGGTAAGAGGAAGCGAAACGCTTGGTACGGCAAGATGGAATGTCGACGACGAAGCGATGGAGACCCCCTCCCCCCCGACGCTTAGTGGTCCGATAAAAGAACGGGGATGGAGGGACAAGATTATGGAGGTCTTTATCGCATTCTCCGTGGAACAATCTGTAAAATACCGTCAAACTTGCAACCTGACGCCGATGATCCAGGTTTTGCAGTTTCTTGCTCGTTAGGTATATGTGCAGATATTTCACTTCCCTGAGCGAAGCACGCTATTTTGAGATCAATTGTCTTGAAGCTAAAATTCATATTGCTTCGCTCTGTGCCGGCGAGTGAGAGGCTCGCCCTTGGACCCATTACGTGTAGCGATAGGTTTGTATGGACGACTAACGTTCTGGTGTTCTTAGCTGGATACCTGCCTACATCTAACAATATACCAATATCTTAGCCTACCGCTAGTCTTTCAAGACGCGTTCAGTTCTGGCCCTGGTAGGGCACTTATGAACGTTAAGTACATATTGGTGCCGATTCTGTTGTAAATCTCACTTAAACTAATTTTAGTCACATTACATCTCTTTCTTACGAGCATTGTTGAAAAAGGATAGAATATATTTGAAGCTGTCAAATTAATCTTTGCCGTCTTATTTTGCGTGTATTTAGACGTAACCGCGATAGACGGCGACTAAATTTATATTGAAAACAAGCATTGGACTAATTTGACAGGACTACATTTCTTATATCCTTTTCTTATGTTCTTTGTTAGAAAGAGACATAGTGAGATTTAAATCAGGGCCATTGTTGAATTCCACCGGTTTCAACTCAACAGTACGCCTATAATTGGAGATTATTGTCCCAAATGGTCCATAAAACTGGACCAGTTGGAGACTGACTTCTGATCGTAACTTCAACATAAGTGACATAAGATAGTAACATAAGTGACTAAATTCCTTTGACCCCAGGTCCATCGTCAACCCAGCTGTACATGGTACGCACTCAGCTGGAAGCGCTGATCTCGGACAAGTCGGGTGGTCGACGCACGCTGCGGAAGGACCTGGACGCTGGCACTCTCCAGCAGATCGAGGCTTTCCACCGGCAGAGCTTCTACTGGGGATACATGCTTAACTTGTCTGGTGAGTGCTTCTTATGTTTTCTAGGGTTCTACAGTCCTCGACGGGGAGGGTCCATCCTCACACATTGGAACCAAAATGGTCTTGTACTGTGCGGTTTCAAAGGAGCTTCCTTCCGCGGATGCTCAGGACTGTGGACTGAGCACCGTGGTTTTCCCATAAGAGCATGGGGTTCTTCAAGACGGGTGTGAAGACATTTTTGCAGGGTCGCGTGATACACCTGGTGTTACAAGTGTACATAGGCCACGGTGACAACTTACTATCAGGTGGGCTTGTTGCTACCTGAGTAGAATAAAAAACCAACAACTCTTGCCCTCTTATTACTTGATTTGGTTTAAAGCAAGTCTTTCAGAACCCAGGTTTTAAGAAAGTTTCGGCCCGTTTTAACAAGCATTTATTTAAGAAAGAAAGAAATAATTTTATTTGCCAACCATAAAGGAATATTATATCTAAGTTACACATAATTAAATGAAAATTAAATAAAAAAATAGCAAAGTTTAATAACTTTTTTTATGTAAAATTTTTATTTATTTTTATTTGAAGCGCTCGTGGCGTAGCATGATTAGCCGTTCTTAATCGATCGGCAAAGTTAAGCTACGTCTGTCGTGGTCGGTACCTGGATGGGTGACCGCCTAGTGGAATTTCAAATCGAGCGTTTCCGTGCTTCAGAAGGCACATAAAGCCGTTGGTCCCGGTTATCACTTAATTGTGATAGTCGTTAAGCTAGTTGGATGCCTCCTAGGCGGCTTGAAAAATTCCAACAGTAGGTTGACCACTAGCCTACCTCCACCAATCCGCAGTGGGCACGCGTGGTGGAGTATCAGCCCATTCCCTTTCACCCTCATTTGTGAAAGGAGGCCTGTTCTCAGCAGTGGGACATTATAGGCTGATGATGATGATTTATTTATATTTAGTTCCACATGTCCCGGTGTCTGTCTGTCAATAATCAAATCGTGCGAGTAACATTTGACCCACTTCTCGTTTCCGATTGAGCTGAAATTCTGCAAATCGGATAACAATGCAATATTATGACATGGAGCTGATCTGATGATGGACTCTGGTTCTAGAGACTTCTGATTAAAAAAAATATACCACTATGGTGGCAAACAAGCATACGGCCAGCCTGATGGTAAGCGGTTACCGTAGCTTATACACGCTTGCAACACCAGGGGAAGTTGGTCGACATTCATATGAAAAAAGCTCGTTTAATTTCTTTTTTTTTATTTATAACGTTAAAAAGTGATCAGTATATTTAAAACCTGGGTCTTATTAGACTCGGTTTAAACTATCACGTATTATGGGCTTATAAATATATCATGTCTGTATGTCACAGCCATTTTACTAGTAGTCTATGTTGCTCTTTGTCTGTCCAAAGTAAGCACAGATAATAATTTATCACGTGACATTTGTTACAGATTCTCTACAGAAATGCTGCGATCTTTCACAGCTGTGGTACAGGGAGTTCTATCTTGAAATGACTATGGGTAGGAAAGTCAATGTAAGTCTTATTTGTATTACTTCTTTGTTATTTTTTTTAACATTATATTCCTAAATGTTTAAAACAATATTGGTGTTGATTCTGTTGTTTCAACTGTCTCACCATGTCACTTTCTAACAAAGAACATAAGAAAAGGATGTAAGAAATTTAGTCCACTCAAATTATTCCAATTGCTTGTTTTCAACATAAATTTAGTCGCCATCAAAATTGGTTACAGTAGTACCCAACTAATAAGGCGGGTCGTGAATCTTCGTTTGCACAGAAAAGAAAGTATGGACGCGAAGTTTAACGAAAGAATGCTTAAAACTTACAATCAACCTTAGATCACTACTATAAGGTTCATAATACAGTGCAGCTGTTAGTTCCGTCTCACTCGCAAGTGCCGCCCCTCCGCACACATGTGCCGACCAATAGTATTTCCCGCGCTTTGAAAATGGTACATCGGTAAGCCATATCAGTTGGGTACTACTGTACGTTTATTTACCCAACCCAAACGGCTAAGACTATAATTTGACAGCTATAAATGTTCTATCCTTTTTCAATAATGTTTGTAAGAAAGAGATGTGATGTGACTAAAATTAGATTAGACAAAAAATTACCTTGCAATGTAATAAAATGTTGCCAGTGGAAGACTGTCTTCCAAACTGGTGGTAACTTCAGTAGCTTTGACCTTAATATGTGCCCTGCTATAACCTGAACTGACTTTCACTTTGACTTTGGCATAGAAATGCACGGTCCGCCATCAACACAACGAGGAGTGCAACGACCTCATCACGATGGAGAAGCGTATACAGTTCCCCATAGAGATGTCCATGCCGTGGATCCTCACCGACCACATCCTCAGGACCAAGGAGCCAGCCATGATGGAGTCAGTATACTGATTATTATACAAGGTGTAACGGAAAGGGTATACAGGGTGGTGATTTCGAGATGGCATATTTTCGAAACCTATCATATGTTGGGTTAATCATGCTGAACACCTTTTACTATGGGACCAACATTGAATTCTAATTTTTTTTTAACTTTTCATACATTTTAAGAGAGGTAGAGTGTAGCGTTTATTCGCTCAAAGAGCAGCTCGACTGGGAAAGTACCTCCACCTTACAGAATACCGCAGCCAAACAACTTTATTGGCGTGACCAAGGGAAATAGGGATTAATTTTTATATATAGAGATTACACCCAGCGGCAGGACATGGGTGTTCAGGGTGGGACTTGAATTTAAGACCTGTGGCTTGATAGGTGGAATCTGAACTAAATCAAGCTGTGACTCCTTACTCACTTTGTCCTCAGATACGTGCTGTACCCGCTGGATCTGTACAACGACTCTGCGCAGTACGCTCTGACGGTGTTCCGCAAGCAGTTCCTCTACGACGAAGTGGAGGCCGAGGTCAACTTGTGCTTCGACCAGTTCGTCTACAAGTTGTCTGAACAGGTGTACGCGCATTATAAGCAGTTGGCTTCTAGGTAAGTGCGTTCTTGTTGTACTGAGAAAGGTAGAGCATAGCGTTAATTCGCTCTTCTTCTTCTTCAAGAAGGGTGTGAAGAGGTTTCTTCAGGGTCGGCAACGCGCGAGTGATACCCCTGGTGTTGCAAGCGTCCATAGGCTACGGTAACTGCTTACCATCAGGCGGGCCGTATGCTTGTTTGCCACCTTAGTGGTATACAATATATAATATATATTTGGTCGGCAACACATTGGCAATCCCCCTGGTATTGCAAATGTCTATAGGCGACGGTGACCACTTTCCATCAGGAGGCCCGTCTGCCTGTTTGTCAACCTCTTGACATAAAAAAAAAAAAAATATAATGAAAAAATACTAGTCTTTAACCAACTTCAAAAAAGGAGGTGCTAATTTCGACGCGTATTTTTTTTAATGTACGTGATTACTCGGAAACGTCTTATGTGATTTGGATGGTTTAAACTATATTAGATCACGGTAGATCCCACATAAATGTTATCATGATCTGACCATGGACATTCAAGATAAGATTTTATTTATTTATTATCAAAATCAAAAAGTCATTTATTCAATTTAGGCCCTGGTAAGGCACTTATGAACGTTAAATTGGTACATACAGTTGAATTTACCACCGGTTCGGAATACACTTAAACTGAGAAGACTCCGGCAAGAAACTCATATACACACACACACAATGATTATGAAATATTATGCAGGCAGAATCTTTTATCATATATGATTTCAAATCAAATCATTTATTTTATCAGTAAAAATTAAAACAAATAATTAACAATGTCCCGCCCCCGCACTAGGAATTATTGATATAGGATGTGTGTAATATTTCAATATTTGAATCTATACAGTGCGAGAAAATTGCTTTTGAATTTAAAATAAATAAATAAATATCCTGGGACATTCCTGACACACGGTCATCTGATCCCAAACTAAGCATAGCTTGTACTATGGAAACCAGATAACTGATATAATACATATACTACTTTTTGTTTGTAAATACATACTTAATATACATAATTACACCCAGACACAGGAAATACAGACATGTTCATGCACACAAAAGCATGTCCTGTCCGGTGGAATCTTTACCAGACTCTTAACCAACTGCGCCAACCGGCCCGTCAATTTAATTAACAAAGTGTATGCATATTTATGTGTTGGACTATACTTTGTTGTCTTATAAGTACATAACCCAGTGGTCGTGTTCCCCCAGCATGTTGCTAGACAAGCGTTACCGCGCGGAGTGCGCTGCGCGCGGCGCCAGCACCGGGTGCGCGGCGGGACGGTACGCCTCGCTGCTGCGGCAGAGGCATGTCGCGCTGTTGGGGCGACACGTCGACCTCTGCGCACTGGTATGTATATATTAAAATTAATCCCTTTTTCCCTTGGTCACGCCATCACGCTTATGATGAAGAGCTCAAAAGGACCTGATAATCGAGTATCATGGATGCCATTAGAAGATAAGAATGCTATGATGGTAAATTCTCTGATGCCAACATTACATAAACCAATAAATACTCTGCATTGCAACAGAGAAAGGATTCTTTGTGGAGCTGATAATGAAGCTGTTTGAACGGCTGGACCGATTTCGATAATTCTTTTTTTTTGTGTTTGTTATTGTCAGAAGGTTCTTATGAAATTGCGCAGACACTTAGAAAACTTAACGACAATATAAAGTTTACTAATGTAACCTTAGCGCGGTAGGGTAGGGTAGGTAAGGGGGTAAGGAAGGGGGTGCGGGTGAAACTGCGGGCGGAAAGCTAGTTATCTATATACTAATATAATAAAGCGGAAGAGTTTTTTTGTTTGTTTAAATGGGCTAATCTCTGGCACTAACAGTCGGATTCGAAAAATTCTTTCACTTACAGGAAGCTATTTTATCCCCGAATATTATAGGCTACTATTTGTCCCGGGAACGCGTGAAGCCGCGGGGAACAGCTAGTACTACATACTACTTGTTCTTCTCAATATTTTTAAGTTTGGCAACCAAATCCAAAATAGGACTTATTTCTGCCAGTGTCGAGTTATATTATAATTTCCATTCACAATAAATCACTTTCACATATAGTCAGTCAGTCACCGTCCATAAAAGTCATGTTTTATTACATCGAGCAACGATCCCTTTAGAGTAGTAATACCGATTCCGTAACTAGTCAGTGATTTTGAACAGTAAGGACCAATCACTGCATCGTGTGTTCTTGACTTGGCCAATCAGAGCGCATGTGTCCTTGAATTAGCCAATCAGAGCGCATTGTCGATGGTGGAAAATTGGCGGAATAGATTGCAAGCAAAATCAAAGTCATTACAGTAGTACCCAACTGATAAGGCGCGTCGTGAATCTTCGTTCGCCCAGAAAAGAAAGTATGGCTCGAAGATTAACGAAAGAATGCTTAAAACTTACAATCAACCTTAGATCATTATTATAAGGTTCATAATACAGTGCAGCTGTTAGTTCCGACTCACTCGCAAGTGCCGCCCCTCCGCACACATGGCGGCAGCTGCCGACCAATAGCGTTTCCCGCGCTTTGAAAATGTATCTTCTGCGCAGGTACATCGGTAAGCCATATCAGTTGGGTACTACTATACCTCCTCTTAACGTCATCTTTTATTTATATAGATGCCATGTTCTATAAAAGTGTTAACAATAAAATAATATAGGTAATTGTTTAATACGCAGGTAGCTCAGCGGATCAACGCAGATATGCACAGAGCTCTCGATGCGGCCGTCGCTAAGTTCGAAGCCGGAGATATTACTGGGGTCGTGGTAAGTGACGCTTTACTATTAAGAGCACTCAGCTCACCATACTTTTCATACAAAAGCTCTGTACTTATGATGGCGTTTTTAAACACTTTTCGTTAGATGTTTTAAACAAATTGGTATCTTGTGAACTGTATCTAGCAGTATAACTAGGCGAAAATAAAAAAAAGTGTGAAACAAATTCAGTAAAAGCCTCCGAAAAACGGCGTTTTTGCACAAATTTTACCTGAACTTTGACCATATCTAATGTACCTATAAATTGTAAAAGTAAAGAAAACAGCTCTAAACAATGCTTGCAAATGTATTGGAGATTCTAAATAACTAACTTTTTTTCACAAACTTGTAAGATTACATCACAGGAAGTATGGGCCTGGAACAAGTTTTATGATATGCGAAATCATGAATGACGACCTAGCGAAGCGGCCGCGAGTGATCAGCGGAATTTACCGACTGATAACCGATGGCTCTGATGGTGTCTCTCTTTTCTCGCAGTCAAACATTACGTTGGATGAAAGTACAAGCTTTTAGGCTACGCTTGCGTTGAAGTTGCGTTGGCCATGAAGGGCCCCCTTAAGAGCATACCCAGGATCTGAAGTTGGGTACCGCGCCGTACCAATTTTGAGAAGTGAAATGAAGTAGACAGCCGTGTAAATACTACGGCAGAGGTATCATTGACTGACTCAATGCTTCACATACCGAATGCTGTTTTCTTGATAATTTGGTTTACCAAACGCGGCTTATAGGAACCATTGACTTGCCCCCGGTACATCATTACAATCGATCTTCCAGGAGCTCGAAGGCCTGATATCCGTGAACCGTCTCTGCCACAAGCTGCTCAGCCGCTACCTGACCCTGGATGACTTCGAGGGCATCCTGCGCGAGTCAGACCACGGAGTCCTGGCGCCATACGGCAGGATCACTCTGCACGTGTTCTGGGAGCTCAACTATGACTTCCTGCCTAACTACTGCTACAATGCTGCCACTGATCGGTAAGTGGTACTGCTGGGGCACATCAATAGCAACGGCTCAATTTACTTACTAGGACACTCACGACTGCTGGGGCACAAGTTAATTTGCTGGGGCACAAACCTTATTTTTAAGGCTCCGTCTGTTTGCGAATTATCTGTGATGGAACTGCTGGGGCACAACAGTAATGAAGTGTACCGTTGTCAGGTTCGTGAAATGCCGCGGCATACAGTTCGCGCCGGCGGTGCAGCGCGAGCGTCCGCAACAATACGGACACGCGTTGCTCTGGGGCTCCAAGCAGCTCAGTCTCGCTTACTCAGCACAGTACGCGCAGTATGCTGGTGAGCATTCAGTTTTATAAAGCTTTAAAATGTATGTCCTCCTAGTCCTCTTTTCTGTCTCAGGGTCCAAAGATCACCCAATGTTCTTCTAGTTTTTCAATTTGGTCACGGATAATTAACTACATATCTGCCATTTGAAAGGATAGGCTAGATTTTTGAATAATTCTATTTAGTCAGTCATTTAAATTATCAAAAAATATTAGACACGTATTTTTCTTTCTCACTTAAACCGACTTCAAGGTACACTAAGAAGTATTCAAATCCTAATCTGATGACAATGGGACCAAACGGGAAGTGTACCCTTCCAGTCAAAAAAATAATTTTCCAAATCGGTTAATAAATGATGGAGATAACAAACATAAAAATAAAAAAAACACAACCGAATTGAGAACCTCCTCCTTTTTTTGAAGTCGGTTAAAAATTACAATGATATCGTGTGTTAAAGTTCCGCTTATCGTCACGTTATTGTAAATTATTTACTCAAAAGTGACGTCACGAGCCCCCCACTCTTGAACATGCTTTATCTCTTACCCAGGAAACATCTCCATCAATAAAGTATGTACCGTTTTGGTGTGCAGGATTCGTGGGGGCTCAACACCTGCACGCGCTGGTCCGGCTGCTGGGGTACCAGGGCGTGGCGGTGGTGGTGTCGGAGCTGCTGGGCGTGGCGCGCGGGCTGCTGCACGGCACGCTGGCGCAGTTCACGCGCGCGCTGCAGCAGGCCATGCCCAGGCACTGCAAGCTGCCTAGATACGACTATGGATCCAATGGTCAGTACAGTGCTCACATTAGGAAACCATGGTGGAAGAGTCATTTGTAGTAAACGGGACCCTATTCATAAGACTCCGCTGTCCGTCCGTCTGTCTATCAGTGGGCTGTATCTCATGAACGGTAATAGGTAGCCAGCTGACATTTTCAGAGAATATGTATTTCTATAGCCGCTATAACAACAAATTTAAAATAAAATTAAAGGGGGCGCTCATACAAGAAACGACTTTTATGGGGTTTTTTTTATTTCATGGCAAAGTTGAGTACGGAATCCTCCGTGTGCATGTCCGAATCGCACTTGGCCGGTTGTTTTTTTATACAACGCAGTCGGTAAACAAGCGTACGGCCCGCCAGATCGTAAGCGGTTACTGTAGCCATATGGACAAGGCATCACTTGCCCGTTGTCGACCCTCTCTTCATAACCTTGAAAGGATTGTAGAGGAGTCGCTGTGACCGCAGCTGAAGAGGGTATGAAAGTGCAAGGTCGTAAGGCACCTCCGTTTAAAAGAGAAGATCTTCCACCAGGCTGGATCATCGTGGTGGTCCGACTGCACATGTTAGATACGTTTCATATGCAGATCACCGAATAAACTTCGTAATCGCGATGCAGGATTTTGTTCGCCATCTGTTTCTGTGTGTGAACTATCTTAGTGTAACCGATACGAATAAATTTGTCGTCAAACCCAAAAAACTGTTTTACCAAAAAAAAAAACGACTTCAAAGTACACTAAGAAGTAATCAAATCCTGATCTGATGACAATGGGACCAAAGTGTACCCTTCAAAACAAAAAAGAATTTTCTAAATCGGTTAATAAATGACGGAGTTCTGAGGTAAAAAACATTAAAAAAAAATACAAACGAATTGAGAACCTCCTTTTTTTGCAGTCGGTTAAAAACAACAAAATAGCAAAAAATATAGATGTCGCTACAAGGCAAAGAGCAATGTGTTCGTACTACTTACTTCGTCCTGGGTACTTCACTACTACGACATCGCCTCATTGACCTAGCCAGACCTTACCGCAGGAACAAAACACTAAAAATATAATGTTATTTGACTAATACGCCGCAGGTCGTGGGTTCGATTCCCACCCAGGACATGCAATTGTATACATGAACATGTCTGCATTTCCTGAATCTGGGTGTGATCATCTATCAGTTATCTGGTTTCCATAGTACAAGCTCTGCTTAGTTTGGTATCAGATTACCGTGTGTGACGAATGTCCTGGGATATTTACTTCTGTAAGTTGGAGGTACTTTTCCAGTCAGTGCTGGGGTTCTTTAGATAACTACACAAATAACAAGTAATACCTACTCCTCTATGACAGGTGTGCTGGGGTACTACCACGCTCAGCTGACCGACATCGTGCAGTACCCGGACGCTAGGACAGAACTGTTCCACGCGTTCAGAGAACTGGGGAACATCATACTGTTCTGTATGCTCATTGAACAGGTAAATATACATCGTCGTCATGAGGACATTATATTTTCTGGATACTTATGATACTGTTACGTCATCAGTAACGCCATCTGTTATTGAATAGCGGTAATCTCAGTAACGCCATCTGTTAAAGATAAAGATAATTTATTGCACGGAACATAGTACATTTGGATGACAAGTATTCATAAAATAGCTAAATCTTTCGCCTTAACACAATGTAGGCATGCAATTATATAAATGGAATTGAATTGTAACATAACAAGTAATAATTTTACTAAAAATATAACTATTAAACCTTAGGATGTCAAAACTGATCATAAATTAATTAATTCATAGTGACAAATTACATACATATTAGAAAAATGAATTTAAAAAAAAAATGTCAAATTATAATTATTAATTAACAAAAAATTAATTCAGGCTATAGTAACACTTATCGCTCAACCACTTGTATAATTTTGATTTAAAAGTCACTATATTTAATTCTCTTATGTCTTTTGGAATATTATTAAACATCTTGATAGTCATAAAATAACAGTTTTTCTGGTAAAAAGTGTGTTATAGGATTAAACATCTAATACAACGCCATCTATCGCCGAATAGATACCTGCTTCTGGAATATTCCCGATAACACTTTAGGCGTGTAGAATACTCGCGTAAATTGTCGAATGTTCCGGATGCCGTTTATGAAGTATAAATACGAGACAATGCACAGGGGAGTTGGAGTTTGATTTAGTGAATCAGTGAGTAAACATCGAAGTGAAATACAGTTAAGTGCTAGTGAACTATTTAATTTGTAAGTGTTTTAACCTGTAGAAATCCGATGGTCACTTATAAAATCATGTTTCTTGTTCCAGGCTTTAAGTCAAGAAGAGGTGACAGACTTGCTCCACGCCGCTCCGTTCCAGAATATCTTGCCAAGACCATTCGCTGCTGGTGAGACATCGTTCCCAAATATATTTTCTACATAAAATTCTTATATGTTTGTTATATTTACATGTCGTTCAAAATTGGCCCTTAAGAACAACACTTTTAAATTATTTAAATTTTATTTCTCAAACGTGTTTTTATTTACTAAGGCGCCGATCCCACAGTGAGCGGTCGGAGTTCTGCGTTCCGCGTTCACTGTAATCTATTCGTCGCTTTTGTGCACACAGCGACCGCCCCGGTCAAGGAGAACTCGCGTTCCGTCGGAGTTTCGTTCTCGAAGCTGGCTGGTTCCGACACGTGTGAGTTATCGGAAAATGCCACAAGCGACATTTTTTGTTTTAACAATGAAGAGAGTATGACTTGTGATCGGTGTCGAAAATTGCAGAAATCTAGAACTCTTAGACTGCTCGCTGTGTGTTCAATAGTGACTGAGGAACGCAGAACTCAAAACCGCGAGCTGTGGGACCGGCACATACAGTAAAGCATTTTTTAGTAGGACAGAAGGATTATTATTAATTATTTCAGCGCCATCTACCGACAAATAAAGGTAACTTGACATTGATTGCTGTGCCCAAGTGACGATAGATGGCGTCGCATTACATGACAAACAGTAACGTGTTATTTTCTTTATAGAGGGCGAAAAACCAGAGACAAAACAGAAGCGTCTAGAAGCTAAATACGTGGCGTTGCAGCTGGTGCAAAATGTTGATAAATATGGTACAGCCAAGGTTAGTTTCATATACATTTTTAGGGTTCCGTAGCCAAATGGCAAAAAACGGAACCCTTATAGATTCGTCATGCCTGTCGGTCCGTGTATGTCACAGCCATTTATTTCCGAAACTATAAGAACTATAATGTTGAAACTTGGTAAGTAGATGTATTCTGTGAACCGCATTAAGATTTTTACACAAAAATAGAAAAAAAACAATAAATTTTGGGGGTTCCCCATACTTAGAACTGAAACTCAAATTTTTTTTTTTCATCAAACCCATAAGTGTGGGGTGTCTATGGATAGGTCTTCAAAAATGATATTGAGGTTTCTAATATAATTTTTTTCTAAACTGAATAGTTTGCGCGAGAGACACTTCCAAAGTGGTAAAATGTGTGTCCCCCCCCCTGTAACTTCTAAAATAAGAGAATGATAAATCTATAAAAAATATATGATGTACATTACGGTGCAAACTTCCACTGAAAATTGGTTTGAACGAGATCTAGTAAGTAGTTTTTTTTTAATAGGTCATAAATTGAAATTAATATCAAATACTCAGGTCTATACTACCATTTACTTATATACCTACAGGTTTGTACGGAACCCTCGGTGCGCGAGTCTGACTCGCACTTGGCCGGTTTTTAATCTGTGCGTGGTAAGTGATGATGTGGCCGAAGGTGGTGCACACACAAAGCCTGGAAGGAACTGGCTCTCAAGTGCAGCTGTCGGAACACACCGATAGGTGCTTGGCGACAGATTTATTTTTATTTTTTATTTATTTATTTATTTATTATTAGACAACTTACACAGCATAATTAAATTTCTTTACAAAAACTTTTTAAAATTTACAATGCCTTTACGAAGCTGTACGTTTACAAATTTTGCTTACTATACCTACGAGTATTAAAAAGACAAAAAGTATCTTTACATAGAAAAATTGAATTAAAATTAAAGGTTAAAAAAAAAAAACATAATATAAAAGAGCCAAAAAGAAGAAAAATAAAATAAGACAACTAAGAGCGCTGCTGTGTGAATGGTCGAGAGTGGTCTGTGTATGTAATGGTGTATGTATGTAATGGTGTATGTGTGTAATGGTGTTTGTATGTATTGGTGTGTTTCGGTATCCTTGTGTGTGAGTATCAGCTGGCTTCAATGCTCAAGCTATTCGCTATATCTTTTAAAAATAGGCCACGGGATAGGAACAAATCGGTTGTTCTGAATTTTTCGTCGTATGTGTCAACGCAACGGTTCATGATCGAGTTTTGAGCGTAATTATGTCTGACCGCTTGGGATGCGAATAAGCGTGGTTGTCGTGTTCGTATTCTACATGCCTTGAATGAAAGCCTTTTGACTAATTCGGGACTGTCAATGTTATAATTTAAAATATCAAATAAAAAGCGCATATCTGACACGACTCTTCGATTACTCAGTGACATAAAATTATGGCGCCTGAGTCTATCCTGGTAATCCTCAGGGTCCACACTTACCCTACGGTTGAGGATCTTAGTAAATCTCCTTTGAATCGTCTCCAACCTATCGCCATGCGTCACGTATGCCGGTGACCAAATTGGTGCCGCGTACTCAAGACAACTTCTGACGTATGTGCAGTATAAAACTTTAAGAGTTTTAGTATTTTTAAATGATTTTGTTACCCTGTAAATAAATCCTAGCATCTTTAAGGCTTTTTGAAAAATGTATTCATAATGATTTGTATAAAGTAATTTATGATCAACCAAAACGCCGAGATCTTTGATTTGATCGAGTCTTTGCAGGACCAAATTATTAATGGTATACTTAAATAGTAGTGGTTTATGCTTACGGCTAAATGTCAAAATATTACATTTTTTTATATTCAGTTCTAATTTATTTTTTAAACAATATTCAAAAAGGTGGTCCAGGTCGGACTGTAAATTAATGCAGTCTTGCAGGTCTCGAACAGCTATATAAATCTTTGTATCATCGGCATACATGAGGTGGTTAGAGAAGGTAAGGCACGAAGGCAGGTCAGCAACAAAGATATTAAATAAAAGTGGTCCTAAGTGTGAACCCTGAGGAACACCCGAGGGAATAACCTCAAACCTCGAAACATACGAGCCCAGACGAACAGCTTGATGTCTATTGCGCACGTATGAATCGAACCATCTCAGGAGGTCGCCGTGAACACCGATGTCATAAAGTTTTTTGATAAGAATGTCATGATTAATTCGATCGAAACATTTAGAATAATCAGTGTACACGGCGTCCACCTGAGCGCCAGTATCCATAGCATGCGCAACGAAATCAGTGAAAATTGCTAAGTTACTAACGGTTGAGCGTTTTTTCATAAAGCCATGCTGATTTAAGGGGATGGATATCGAAATTTCCGCATATATCGAATCATGAACAAGTAGTTCCAGTAATTTGCTAAAAACTGACAACAGCGAAACCGGTCTGTAGTTATCAACTTTTCCTTTAGCCCCTGCCTTATGTATTGGTGTAATATAAGCTTCCTTCCACTTTTTTGGGAATATCCCTGCAGCTAAGGATCTGTTATACAGTAAAGTCAACGGAGTAGCTAAGCTTTTAGCACACATGCGTACAAATATAGGTGGTACCCCATCACTTCCCCCTCCTTTATTACAATTAATATTTTTTATATATTTTAGTACTTGGTCTGTGGAAAACTCCAAGGAGCCAATACAACTAACTGAGTTAACTTGTAAAGTATCATCCTGTGGAAAGAAAACACGCTCGTCTTTATAAACTGATTGAAAGTAGTTCAAAAACATATTACATATACCAGGACCATCACTCGCTGTATCGGGGCCATATTTTACACGCGCTGGAATCCCTGAGGTCTGTTTAAGATTTTTTATATATCGCCAAAAATTACGTGGATTACTTTGGATTTTCTCCTCACAGGATTTTACATAATTATTCCAACACTTGTGCTGTAATTTTTTATGTCGAGTTCTTAAAAGCGCAAACGTGTCATAATCAGAAGTATAACCGTATTTTTTCCATTTTTTGTGGTATCTTTGCTTTTCCTTAATAATGTGTAACAGAGGTCGTGAAAACCATACTGGATAACCCTTAGAATTACCCAGAAAGCTAGGAATAAATTTTCCGATCGCAATGTTGATTCTCTCATAGAACAAGCTTACCGCGTCATCAACCGATCCAGCTAAAAGGTCCTTAGCCCAATCAAAACTTTCCAGAAATGAGTTTATTTTATCATAGTCTCCTTTTTTAAACTTATAAATTGTTTTATGCGGATGAATGCTATTTTTAAAACTTATATTAGGGAATTCAATATCTAGAGCAGGATGATGAGGTAGATCCTCTCTGGTGATGGGTGTCGACGATCGGGTTGATATCGCCTCTGTGTTACTAAAAACTAAATCTAACTGTTTATTATTTAAATTCTTTATACTGTTGTACTGTTCAAGTCCCATAGTAGAAAGCGTGTCAAGAAAATCGGTTTGACTGTTGTTTATATTACCAGAAGCAATATATGCATGATCCTCTCCATCCAGAATCCAGTTTATATGGGGAAAATTAAAGTCGCCCACCAGAATAAAATAATCTTTGTAAAACTGCTTATAACATTCACCTAAATATAAACATAAATTATTTACTTGTCGATCATGAGACGAACCAGCACCAGGTAGATATGTACATATTATGTGAAGATCACGGTCACCGCGTAAAGATTTTTTATTTATAACCACATGTACGAATTCGCAGCCATCACCTGTGACCACCTTTAGGCGAGATGCGGCCAGTTCCTGGCGTGTGAGTAAAAGGACCCCACCACCCACCTGCCGGGTACACCCGATTCTGGTCCTGTGTCCAAGATCATTTATAACTCGGTCTTGCCGATGCACATCGTAGCGGCTGTCACTAATCTCGGAATCACCGACCCCATCCATAAGCCATGTCTCGCAAACTGCCACAACGTCATAGTCATGGTTCAATAGGCCAAGGCGAAACCGATCTGTTTTACCCCGAATACTACGAGCGTTTTGAAAATAGAACGATAGCGAATTAGACATTTTTAAATCGTAATAACATTTTGGTTAAAATAATTATTTGAAATATTCTACGTGATAAGTGAGCAAGAAAGCCAGTCCTGGGATATGTGTGTGTGTTATGTGTGTATTTCTGTTGTTTAAATTGTATAAATGTATATTGTGGAATGAGTTTAATATAAGTGCGCGCATAGTTGTAACAAAAACATTTTAAAACGATGGACAAGTGAACATTTGATTTAAAGGAAAAAAATATAAAATAATGTAAGGCATAAACACAAATATTTAGATCACTATTTTTGTTTCCTTTGCTCTTAGTGCTTCCACTTGTTCCTGGCTGAAGATCCGAATCGAAGGTCGCTTTTCCGCACGTAAATTTTCGAATTGCGAGTCCAGATATAGCGAAACCCCAGTTCTTTGCAGGTTAAACGCGTATGCTTCAGAAGTTGTTTATTCTGGTAGGTCAAGTGCTCGTTAATATAAATTTGACGAGCTTCACCTGGAATACCTATAGCAGTTGTATTGATTCCACGCTGCCTACGAGCAAAACTTAACAAATCGTCTTTACTCTTTAATGACTTTAGCTTCACAACTAGGGGCTTAGCCAATGTTGAGTTATTTTGTCTTTGGGGTACGCGGGTTGCAAACTCAACTCATTTTCAACTTAAACAGAACCTTTGAGAGTTGGATTCGAAAAATTATATAACTAATAGGAAGCTGCATTATCCCAGAGTACCTGTAGGCTACTTGTTATTCCGGGAACGCGGAACTAGCACCCAATAAGGGAATGAAAAATATACCAATAATTTCTTTATCGGTCCCATATTTTTAACCGGCTTCAAAAAAAAGGAAGAGGTTCTTAATTCGGAGGTTTTTTTTTGTATGTTTGATACCTCATAACTCCGTAATTTTTTAACCGATTTGTAAAATGATTTTAATGTCTGGAAGGGTACACTTCCCGTTTGGTCCCATTGTCATCAGATCAGGATTTGATTATTTCTTAGTGTACTTTGAAGTCACGAGTATTAGAACATGCCATGTAGTGTTTTCGAAATTAATGTCTAAATCGGATATTTTAAATATTCTATACATTTTGACAGATGTCCGCTTTGTTCGCCAAATAAATGTCTAAAGGTGACCGCACACTTATCCACACCGAACGCGTCGAACGAAACGAATTTTAGAATTCTGTATATGAAATCTTATGAAAGCTCGCACACTTGCCCGCGTCGAATCGTCCGAATCTGGAAGAACCCCAGAAATCTTAGACAAATTCGAATGACGTCATCAGATTCGGCGCGGCTTATGCGGTCGACTCGACCGATGCGCTCGCATTCTATCAGTTGCATACGACAGAGCAACTCGCGAGTTGTTTTTAAGGTTCCGTAGCCAAATGGCAAAAAACGGAACCCTTAAATTCTCTCGCGCAAACTATTCAGTTTAGAAAAAAATTATATTAGAAACCTCAATCTCTTTTTTGAAGACCTATCCATAGACACCCCACACTTATGGGTTTTATAAAAAAAAAAAGAGTTTCAGTTCTAAGTATGGGGACCCCCAAAATTTGTTTTTTTTCTATTTTTGTGTGAAAATCTTAATGCGGTTCACAGAATACATCTACTTACCAAGTTTCAACATTATAGTTCTTATATATTCGGAAAAAAGTGGCTGTGACATACGGACGGACAGACAGAGAGACAGACAGACAGACATGACGAATTTATAAGGGTTCCGTTTTTTGCCATTTGGCTACGGAACCCTAAAAAAGTATGTACAAAAAAGTGACACGCTTGGTTTTCATACGGATGGAGGGACTTGCGTTATCTATTCAGATTTATGTCTGTGGTGTGGACCAAATGTTGATAGGCTACTTGAGTGCTTGCCTGTACCGCGTATCACATAACGACAGTTGTTGTCGACCAACTGACGTCAATATGGTGTGCGAGAGAAAAGGGACAGGAGAGAGGGGGAGATAATAATCGCTCGCTATCGTAACGTACTCGATCGTATGGGTTATACTCGCGCTAAGCCAGCCCAATGGCTATTTACGCGTAAGTAAGGTCACCAAAGAGCTCATTGTGGAGGGGGGGAAGGGTCGATAACGCGTGAGTGATGCTTCTTGCGTTGCAAGCGTACATATAGCTACGGTAACCAATTACCATCAGGTGGACCGTATGCTTGTTTACCGAAGTCGTGTATTTCTTTTTGTTATTTATCTATGTATTTCCCCCCGTCAGCAAAGCCAGCTATCCCGCGAGGGCGACCTGCTGACCCGCGAGCGGCTGTGCTGCGGCTTGTCGCTGTTCTCGGTGGTGCTGCGGCGCCTGCGCACCTGCCTCGCCGCGCCCGCCTGGCCCGCGCTGCCCGCCTCGCACCACCACGCGCCCACACACACCGACGACACTACCGAGTTCCACAGGTACACACACACATACCCCTATATATGTATTATATCAGTTATCTGGTTTCCATAGTACAAGCTCTGCTTAGTTTGGGATCAGATGACCGTGTGTGAGGAATGTCCCAGGATATTAATATTTTTTATATCTCATGGTATTGTTTATTAAATTATAATTTTTGTTTCAGGTTGTGGTCTGCGCTGCAGTTCCTGTACTGTATACCCGTTGGAGACACGCAGTTCACAGTCGAGTGAGTACTTTACTTATTTGTATTACCTACTGTCTCCCGCGGTTTTACCCGAGTTCCCGGGATGAAAATTATACTGAGTGGAGATTTTGAGATGGCATATTTACGATATTATATTTGCATTCGATAATATTTTTACTTTCCATACATTATGATCAAGCAAGGTTGACATTTACTAAGACAAGTTAAAAATTTGTTTTGAGAATTCACTTTTTGGTCCCATAGTAATAGTTCAGCATGACTAACCCAACATAGGTTTCGAAAATATGCCATCTCGAAATCTCCACCTGTTATAGGCCTTATATATAGCACTCTGGGGAAGATGTAGCTTCCTATTAGTGAAACATTTTTTAAGAATTGATCTTGTAGTTCCAGACATTAGTGCGTTTAAAGTTTCATGCGTGTTCTTCTTCTTCTTATTTTTAATTTTGGCAACCAAGCCCAAATTAGGGCTCATTTCTGCCAGTGTCGAGTCATATTATAGTTTCCAGTCACAATAAATCACTTCACATTATAGTCCTCAGTCAGTCACCGTCCATAAAAGTAATGTTTTACTACAATGGTGGTCATTGTACTAAAACTCTTCACGGACATTTTGAGACAACTTGAAAAGTCACGATACACATAATTCATTTCATTTCCCTTCACTGGTGCACATCGATGATCTTTATTGGGTAAAATACCACCAAAAATACACAATAAAACTCAAATTACACAAATTTATGAAAATAAAAATGAAAATGCTACGTCACTCTGCAGGTTCCCGCCAAAAAGTCCTTCATGCGTGTTATTTTCTGTTGAAGGCCGACTTACGAACTAGTGACCTAGAATTTTAGTGGCTTTACCTTCATATGTCCCCTACTAGGGCTTAAATATGAACCCAAACTAAAAAACAACCAAAAATACATTTCTACTACGAAATACTACACAATAGTCCGATCATCGTTGTAAATATTAACAATACAATAGAATTGCAGCAAAACTGACGAGACGTAAATGTGTGCTATTCTATTGGCTGATTGATTGACAACGATGATTGAATTATCGTGTCTCGTAGTAGACCCTCTGGTTAAGTAGTACCCAACTGATATGGCTTACCGATGTACCTGCGCAGAAGATACATTTTCAAAGCGCGGGAAACGTTATTGGTCGGCAGCTGCCGCCATGTGTGCGGAGGGGAGGCACTTGCGAGTGAGACGGAACTAACAGCTGCACCGTATTATGAACCTTATAGTAGTGATCTAAGGTTGATTGTAAGTTTTAAGCATTCTTTCGTTAATCTTCGGGGCCATAGTTTCTTTTCTGTGCGAACGAAGATTCACGACGCGCCTTATCAGTTGGGTACAGGAAGTTTATAATTATTTCTAGTGTCCAAACTGTGTTTTAAGGCGATAATAATAAAGGCCACTTTCCACCACCAGAGAGCTATTCGGCGAGGGTCTGCACTGGGCGGGATGCACCATCATAGCGCTGCTCGGGCAGCAGCGGCGGTTCGAGGCGCTGGACTTCTGCTACCACATCCTCAGGGTGCAGAGGGTCGACGGCAAGGATGAACTGGTCAAGGGAATTGTGAGTATAATGTAATACTAGCTGTCCCAATGAAAAGTAGGTGATAATAGATGTAGCTATCTATTACTGAAAGAATTTTCTGAATCGGATCTGTAGTTCCTGAGATTAGCTCCTATATCCAAACTTACAAACTTGTATTTTTAATATTTATAGCTTTATGTGTTTTATGACTTACAATCTATGGAATTTCAAAGCCTTTCCTTGGCTACGGAACCCAAATAAGACGTAGATTTGTAAATGTTTTTGGCTATAAATGACTAAGTGAGTATTATGTGTGTTGTTCCGCAGCCGCTGAAGCGCATGGTGGACCGCATCCGTCGGTTCCAGGTGTTGAACTCGCAGATCTTCGGTGTTCTGGCTCGACACCTGGCGGCCGACGAGGAGCGAGCTGGAGTGGAGCACGTGCGCTGCTTCCCGCCTCCCGCCGCCACACACACTCACACCCACCCTCACACACCCACACCAGCACACCATGCCAACAACTAACTTCTAAGGAGCTCACACCCGCACACCATACCAACACCCACCCACACCCACCCACACAAATCCACACATTCACTCAAAACCACATACACCCACCAAAAAACACACCTACAACAACCCACACCCATCCACACCAGTACACCATGCCAAAAACTAATTACCAGATATTTCTCGTATATTCCATTTTTTAAGAGAACGGACACAATTCGTTCATTTTTGCCAGTTTTGAAATAGGATATTGAAAATTGCCACATTTTTCACCGTCTGCAAGCTTTTTTAGCTTTGGAACGATGCAAAATACAGTGCAATAAGCTTATATAAAAAATAGAAATCTTTTCCGAAAACTACTGTGTATGAAATTTCGCTTGAGCAAAATTCTATATCAGCGAGAGTATTTGGTGGTCCCAGAATATTATTTATTTATTCTATCTGACTCTGCTTTTTACATAGAATCCTCAACTGAGCTACGACGAGAGGCGAGCTAATTAGCAACCTTATAAAACTGAATTAAAGATTAATATTCCTTAATTAAGTCTATGTAGCAATCATGACGAAGTAATCTGAAATATAGTAATTATATCAAGTTATTTGTAAGGTCTTTTTATAAGTAGTTTAAGTCATATTTATAATTTTTGTACTCCCCCCATATCACGCGCCCCTCTTCCATATTAATTCGAAAGGTTTTTGGTTTGTAAATCCAAATTCAAACTATTGTTATAAGAAAATATGATTTTTATTCTTTTAATTTTTGTCAATGTACTAATGTAATATGCAAAAAAGTACGACGATACATCGATTTATTTAAAATACGTTATGTACAGTCATCGTCAAAAGTAACTGATCACTTTAATACCGTGTCATTAAGACTAAATAGCCTGTTTTAAAATTACATCACCAGATAGGACAACATCTTAACCCAGCTTTTGGCGAAATAGGTTTTAAATGACGTATGAGTTAAATGGTAAACATTTTAACCCTGGTAGACGTAAGCCTAAGCAACTCACAGTATTCTTACAAACTTTCAATAGATTATCATGAAAGGTTACTGAAATGCCACTTTTGATGCTGACCGTACTTAGTAATCAAAAAGGGGCAAAATTTGTACCGTACATATAATTTGTAGTTATAATGTGATTATATCGTTCGAAAATTATGATTAAGTACACTTACGTTCGCCTATACATGCATTTTATTGTAGATGTATTTACTATAGATATAAGCGTTTACATGATATTTAAAATATATAAGCAATTTTTATTTGTATTTATTGTTTAATTTCAATAATAAATCCTTTATTTGTCCATTCTCTTCATCCAGGCTATCTTAAAAACTTGATCATGTACTTTTGGAGCTCCCTCATATCCTATCTTATTAATATAATTAGAAATCTTGGTGTTTCCCCCAGCATAGGTCTTTTGAAACATATAAAAAAGAGCAAAATGGAAATAACCAAACCCCAAACCCAACCCAACTGCCAAGTTACTCTATCCTTTTGGTGAAAAACATGCTTTAATCGACTTTTTCTAACTAGCCTATAATACTCGGGGATAATGTAGCTTCCTATTAGTGAAAGAATTTTTCGGATCGGACTGGCAGTTCCAGAGATTACCTCCTCAAACTAACAAAAAACTTCCACTTTATTATATTAAAATAGATAAGACTACCGTCTATCCCTGGTGTTGCAAGCGTCCATAGGCTACGGCAACCGCTTACCATCAGGCAGGCCGTATGCTACCTAAGTAATATAAAAAAGGTAAGGCATAAAAGGCTATCCCGTTCAAAATTTGGAGCAGCTTGTAACTATTAGGTACTTAATCTGTGCTTATACGCAGGGGTGGCCAATAAAATAATACAGACTGCAAAATACTATATGATTGTGTACTGAACTATGCCGTTTCATTTAAGATTTCAAGAAGTATGTAATTGTTAGATCACACAGGGTTTCGTCAGTAAACAGTAGATCTTGGATCTAATCAAGTCGGCCACCTCTGATCTATACTATAGATCTCTTCTTCTTATTTTTAATTTTGGCAACCAAGCCCAAATTAGGACTCATTTCTGCCAGTGTCGAGTTATATTATAGGATCCAGTCACAAAATCACTTCACATTATAGTCCTCAGTCAGTCACAATCCATAAAAGTCATGTTTTACTACAATGGTGGTCATTGTACTAAAACTCTTCACGGACATTTTGAGACAACTTGAAAAGTCACGATACACATAATTCATTTCATTTCACTTCACTGGTGCACATGGATGATCTTTATTGGGTAAAATACCACCCATATATAATACACAATAAAACTCAAAATACACAAATTTATGAAAATAAAATTGAAAATGCTACGTCACTCTGCAAGTTCCCGCCAAAAAGTCCTATAGTTCTCTACTCGATCGATCGCACGACTCAGTGTGAGTTTACGTGATTGGAAGTAGCAAATAAATAAAACAACAATTAAAACTTTCACATTGTTTTTATAGTAAGTCTTAACGCTATGTTACCGTACAGCTATATTATTTACTAAAAATCTGTTAAAGTAAAAAAGGAAAGCTTATTTTATATGTAATAATATTTTACATCAGTTGCCTGCGATTTATGCGCGCTTACGCTACATTCACATTTTGAAGACCTGTTCAATGTGTACCGGAACACAAAAATATAAACAATACTTGGGTAGAAATAGAGATATTGTTTCAGAAAATTAATTTCATGAATTTCATTTGATTTTTATACCCAAATATTTTAAACATAACGTCTATGACAGATATCAAACTTCGTCTAATGGGTAATTTATGGACCGTTATCGGTTAAAATTAAGACTCTTATATCTTTACTAATATTGAAGCAAATGCCTCAAAGCTTTGCATAGCAAAATTAGCTTACGAAATTATTTATATGCCCAGTTTGGCCATAAAAAACCTACCATTGGTAAGCAAAACGATTCGTTTTTGTTTATTGAAACCGGGCATTAACATAACAATGTTTGTGTAAGGGTTAGCTCACACAGACTCGGCGTGCAGAAAAAAAACCGGTAAGCGAAACACCGATATGATTTGATATTACTATTTTTAATGTTTTCTATTTTGATACGTTTAAAAAAAGTTAGCTTTAAATTAAACTGCGTAAACTTTATTTTTTCAGTTTTATTAGACATTATCTAGAGTTTTAGTATATCATAGAAGTTTGACAGCTTTCAAAGATTTCAAATAAATTATACAGCGAAATATCGACTCAAAAATCGAAGGCGTAAAGTATAATTTACATAAAATGTATAACTATGATTTTTTTCTCGCCGGCGTTTATAATATCTATCCCACAGCCTTTTTACCTAATGCTCGGTAAAAAATATTCATAAAAAAAACTTAAGTTGAAATGCTTTACCCGTGCCTATACTTACTTAAGTCCCTTATTTTTTTTAATAAATATACATAGTTATTTTGATTCTTGTAAAAAGCATTGTAGACTATGCGCTATTATTAAAAAAATATGCACCACGTTTACAATACAATTTTTTTCGCGGTTTATTTTTAATGACAACAACTGGCTGATTTGATACTGGCTTCGATATTTAAAAACGGTTCGCATAAATTAATAAATAAGAATTATTCTTTTTTAAGGCATAATCAGCCAGTATATTGTTTTTTTTTATTATTATGAGGGCTAAGGAATTAATATTAATGATTTATATTTATTTATATTAATAATTTAGTCCTCATTTTTACGGGCGATATTCTATTCTTATGCGTAGTTGAAAATTAAAAAGATCAAGGTGCGGTAACAAATATACACCGGTCTTTTACATTGAAAACTACGTATAAATGATTAATTCATAAAAACTGCATCACAATTGCTCACAGAAAAACCTGGTATTCACTTTTTTTTGTAAGCAATTACCATAAAAATTCTTTACTTATTAAATACTTTGCGAAACACTATTTTTTGTACTTGCATCCAAAATATGTACGAAAACTCAGTTTCTTTTTTTATTTTATTTTTCTGTTCACACAAAATTGATTTTAAAATACAAAAAAACCTTATTAACTTAATACGAACCTAATATTAATGTATAAATAACAACTTAAAATATATAAAAGAGAAACAATATACAAGTAGGGGGTTAAAATGTTTATAATTACTTATTGCAACGATCCGATGTCATAGACATCATTTTTTTACTTTTAAAGTGCTGTTTTAAGCGATAATCATCAACTAGTAGTATTATGGTCTTTTGAAAATCGAACATATAAAATTAAAATAAGAAAAATATTTTGGTACTTTCTTTTTCTTTTTTTATGCAAATTAGGTAAATAGCGATTTTGAAAATTTGAATTTATGGTATGTATCGGAAATTTTATAAAATTTCAGACTTAAGCGCAAACTATAAACGAATATCGCTTAAAAATCTCAAGCACTATTTCTTTTTTTTTATTTTATCAGTCGTTTTCTGTCGTAATGATTAATTATTGGGTCTTGGTGGAACCCACTCAATTTAAAAGTATAATTTTGGTGACTAATTTTTAAACTGGTAAACAAAGTGGAAAATAATCAATTTTTAAAACAAAACTAATCGTGTAACTAATAAAAAATGGAATATTATATCACATTTATTCCCGACTACTGTTCTTCTTAAACGCTATGTAGATTTAAAAATGGCGCTTATATTGAGTTTTTTTTAACTATATTTTTATAGTAGTCGGGCCAACAATTTACTATACTTTTTACATCGAGATGATTTCTGTAGAAAGCGAAAAAACCTGCTTAAAAAATTGTAAGAATTTTTAATAGTTCGGAATCCGCCGTACACAAATACAATTTTAAATACACGTTGGCAGAAATGTGAAAGTTATAAAAAAAAAACGTTTAATGCAGATGATAAATAAGAATTATACCAAAAAGAACGGTATTTATTTGTGGCGGAATTCCGCATCCGCTTTGTTCGCGTGTGGCGGATTCCGTCCATTACATATAATACTTTTCACCGTACAGAATAAGATCATTATTGCGTATAAGTCTTGTCGGATATTGTATACCTTTTTTTAATTGTCTTATTTTACAAACGTTTTTATTAATTTATGGAAACTAGTGATGTGACCACAAACTCGCCGCAGTTTTCGGAATACACCGGTTGGCTATGAGAGATTAATATAAAAGTGTTTACAAAATAAGAAACTAAATACATTTGTGTGTTTGTTTGTGTGCTACCATCTCGGGAAAATGGTTTGACAGTGCTGGTGTCACTGCTCGTAGTTTTTAGCTTTTCTGTCCATATCTTCGTCTGAAGTGCGGTTCATTGAGTGATCTGCAAAAAAAAACAATATTAGCTTTCTGCACTTCTCCATAACGAACGAGCTATGCTTGGAATTTCTCTACGTGACAGGGACGGACGGACATAGCTCGTAGAATTAGAAAGCTGAAGTGGCAATGGGTAGGCCACATCGCTCGAAGAGCCGATAACCGATGGGGAAGAAAGGTTCTCGAGAGGCAACCACGTACTGGCGCGCGCCGAGCGGGACGACCAAGTGGACCGACGACAGTTCGAAGTGGAAATGAATGGGGGAGGCCTATGTTCAGCGGTGGACATCCATCCATGGGCTGATATGATGATGATGACTTCTCCATAAAAATTTACCTATGCCTAATCTCACTCCTCCGTGCACGCAATATACTTAAAAAGGAGTTTTGAGGCAGATCTAAATAAAAACAAAAACTGTATACTTAGATTTTGAAAATAATATAATTCTTGATGCATGGGAGTATAAATTGGATTAGATGGTTTAGATTTACCCATCCATGCCCACATGAATATTACACCCTGTACCGATTTCTGAAATAGTTCATCCAGCTTAATCAACCTAACATAAGTTTTTAAAACAGTATCTACCTGATAAAGTATAAAAAGATTTTAATTGAATGTGCTGAAAATATAAATTGAATCATCATCATCAGCCTATAATATCCCACTGCTGAGCACAGGCCTCCTACACACAAATCAGGGTGAAAGGGAATGGGCAGATACTTCACCACGCGTGCCCACTGCGGATTGGTGGAGGTAGGCTAGTGGCCAACCTACTGTTGGAGTTTTCAAGCCAACTAGCACTCCAACTAGCTCAACGACTATCACAATTAAGTGATAACCGGGACCAACGGCTTTACGTGCCTTCCGAAGCATCGATTTGAAATACCACTAGGCGGTCACCCATCCAGGTACCGACCACGACAGTAGTAGCTTAAATTGTCGATCGTAATCGATCTTAATAGAAGCGCTCGTGGTGTAGCATGATAAATAAATAAATATCGTGGGACATTCTTCACACACGGTCATCTGATCCCAAACTAAGCAGAGCTTGTACTATGGAAACCAGATAACTGATATAATACATATACTACTTTTTGTTTGTAAATACATACTTAATATACATAATTACACCCAGACTCAGGACATACAGACATGTTGCACACAAATGCATGTCCTGTGTGGGAATCGAACCCACGACCAGCGGCGCGATAGGTGGAATCTTGACCAAGAAAGAAAGAAAGAAAAAGATTTATTCTGGACAACACACAACATTACATTAGACTGTAGAAATTACAAAAAACAAGAATTAATGTAAACAAACAAAACCAATTAAAAACTACACAAAAATGCAATGTTGCGTGATGCCAGGAATAGGTCTCGACTCAGCAATGTGCTTAGGTTAGTAAGAAAAACTAACCCTCGCGCTGGTTTTCAGTCGAGGCCCACGTCCAAGACATCACGAACATACAGTGACACAGTACGGACCTGTTTTTTCTGTTCTGTGGTACGGACGGTATACAATTAACAAATAAAATAATAAAAAAAACAATGAAGCATAGTGAAAGTGCGAGCCGACCAGCCACGCCGCGCCACGATATTTATAATCTATGGTCGGTCGGTAAACACGGCACTGCACTATGCATGGACTACCCATTTTAAAAATAAAATAAAAAAAGTTTGATCTGTGAATTGCACGTGGTGCCACATCATCAAAAACTAAAAAAATAACTAAACTAAGTACATATTTGACAATTCGTATTGTTAAAACCATGTTAAAACTACTACATTGAGAAATACAATAGAAGCATGTTGTTGACCAGAGTCTTAACCAACCACGGCAGCTGGCCCGTCAAAATATATATCAAGATAAATAGAATAGTTAATATAATGTTGTGGATACCTTGGTGCGGCATCTTGGGGACCAGCACGACGTTCCCGTCGGCCGCCTGCTGCAGCGAGAACTGGCTCGAGGCGAGCGGCCGCCCCTCCGGGTCGCGGAGGCTCTGCACACACAACACACATACTCATATTCGTGAAGAGATGCATTTGCGACCGGCGGAATCCGCTCAGCAAACGGGCAACCGTACATGGTATTTTTTTTTTTTTTTTTTTTTTTTTTTTTACAACTTAGACGATAAACAAGCACACGGCCCGCCTGATGGTAAGCGGCTACCGTAGCCATATAGACGCTTGCAACACACGAAGCATCGCTCACGCGTTATCGACCTATACCCCCTCCCCTATGAGCTCTGGCGACCTTACTCACGCGCAGGAACACAACTTTACACAACATAAAGTTATTTGGCTGCGGTATTCTGTAAAGTGGAGGTACTTCCCCAGTCGAGCTGATTGGGGAATTGATCGATTGATTTGATTTCATATAAATAATTTCTGTATTCCGCAAACTGCCAACCTTGCATTTTCGTACCGAATGGTGAAACTATTATATCAAAGCAATAAATAAATTAGTGTCGCTACAGCACTCGCACGAGGTGGTTTTATTTATCACTCCCGGGAGCCGCCTCCCATCACCATCATCATGTAGCACAACATCATCAGTGTGAGGCCATCTGCCCATACTGAATTCATATAACCATAATGTAGGGTTTACGCTCCTACAAATATTGATTTAAAGATTGCTTGTGTGAGTTAACTCTACCAGGGAAAAACTTGGCCGATCTATATCTTTACAAAAAGTTTTGATATAGTTTTCTATTATTTATTTATTACAAAACAGATAACAGCCATTTCAACATTGAACAACCAACCCAAAGAAGCGCAATGTCGTTCATTTTGTGTGAAATCTATTCCGTCAATTCCCCGCCACCGACAATGCGCTCTGATTGGCTAAGTCAAGGACACACTAAACATTTAGATGCAGAGATTGGTCGGTACTGTTATTAATCAGTGCAAAAGCACTTACTAGTTGCGGAATTTGATGCTCGGTACCTACTCTAAAGGGATTTTCCTCGATGGATTTAAACAATAACGAAGTCCATGCATACCTGGAACACATGTCGGTATAGTGCAGCGAATCGTTCCTTGACCCGTTGTCTCTCAGCGAGCAGGTTGTGGTGGTCCCTCTGCGTGCGCGCCTTGCGGTCCCTCACCGTGCGCACTTCGTCCGCCAAACATGTGATCTGGTCTAATTTGCGCTTGCGGCAGTTCTGAGCTGCCACCTACAGGGGAAGGGTAGATAATGGCGATTACATTCTCGTGTCCGGCTCGAAGGACCAGGTAATTCAAACATAAGACACAAAAAGCCAATCATTTTAGTCTAAGTAAGTTTAAACAATGAAACTGGATAGATTACTAGTTCACATCCGGCTCGAAGGTCCAGGTAATTCAGACGTAAGATAAAATAAAACCAGATGGTTAACAATTATTTTAGTCTAAGTTTAATCAGTGAAACTGTATTAATAGTTCACATTCGGCTCGAAGGACCAATTGTCAGTGAAACTGGTTAAAACTTCGTATAAGTTTCGTTCGAAATGCTTAAGAAAGTTTCTCAGAGACATTCATTGAATTTCAAAATAATATGTCCCTAGATTAATATTTTTTGTTAACGATGTCTTTTTCCAATTCTTTACAAAATTCAACAAATCTACAACACTGTCGCTCTATTTTAGTCTTAATGACAATAGACATAAGTACCTTATTCTTCCCGCGCCTGCGGATGTCTCTTATGAGCGACAGCTGCGCTTCGCTGAGGTCGTGTTTCGAGAGCCGCTCGTTGAACTCGTCCATGGGCAGGTTGATGATGTCCTGCACTTCCAGTGGTATACCTGAGGGGGGGGGGGATACGTTAATATGGAGAATATAGAACAATATTCTAATTATATTTTATTTGACGGGCCAGTTGGCGCTGTTGGTTAAGATTCACCTTACGCACCGCAGGTCGTGGGTTCGATTCCCACACAGGACATGCATTTGTGTGCATGAACATGTCTGTATGTCCTGAGTCTGGGTGTTGTATTAAGTATGTATTTACAAACAAAAAGTAGTATATGTATTATATCAATTATCTGGTTTCCATAGTACAAGCTCTGCTTAGTTTGGGATCAGATGACCGTGTGTGAGCAATGTCCCAGAATATTATTTATATTCATCATTATCAGCCTATAATGTCCCTCTGATGACCACATGCCTTCTATGACAAATAGGAATGAGCAGATACTCCACCCCTGCGGATCGGTGGAGGTAGGCTAGTGGTCAACCTACTGTTGGAGTTGTCAAGCCGCCTAGGAGGCATCCAACTAGCTTAACGACTACCACAATTAAGTGATAACCGGGTCCAACGGCTTTACGTGCCTTCCGAAGAAAGGAAAACGTTCGAGATGAAATACCACTACGCGTCACCCATCCAGGTATCTGCCTCACGTGAAACCAAGAAAGGCAAACGCAACGCCACGAGCGCTTCTAAAATTATATAACTAATCTCTATCTAAAACTGTTACAGCAGTGTGTTTTTAATTTAAAGATATTTCTAAATAAAATAAACATTTGCAATATGGTTGGGTAAGCAATATTTAAAACACAAAAACAAATCAATAGCATTAATGTTTGCTGAAATATGTTGCTATGGCAGACGGGTAGGCAGACAGACGGACGGAGTGGCTTCCCTTTTAAGCTTTTTGGTTTGGAGCCCTAAAATCCCGTATCAACTCAATCACAGAGGAAGAACGAATTGGAAAAAAAGCCTCACAGATGGAAAAAATAAAACATTCTTCAGTATGACCGTCGATATAGTGCTATCCCGAAAGAGGGTGAAACTAGACCAAAAATTAATGACCAGAAAAATATTTAAAAAATAACAAACTTCATTCTTCAAAAAAAAAAAGCTTAATAACATGCATTTTCCTATAAAAATAGCTAATTTCAAGTCATGCTTGCCACTTTTTAGCTAGCTATTTGTTTTTTTTTTATCGTCACCGCCAAGTATTTAACATGATATATTTATTTCAATGAAATCGATAACTACTTATGTACTTCGATATTTTTGTACATAATCTGTATCATTGTACATAATATATCTTAAACCATCAATAAAAAGCATTATTATTTTTACTGTTTCTATTTTTATGTCAACATTTTTTGGTCTAGTTTCACCCTCTTTTTTGGTCCAGTTTCACCCTCTTTCGGGTATAAACTTTATCGAGGGTCACACTGTATACATGAATAGTTGTTATAAAAATGGGAGTCAAACAAATGGGTTATGAAAGTGAATAGCATGAACTTATTTATTATAGTATATAAACGTGGCGGACAGAGACCTGACTTACCGAGTGCCTTAGCTCGTTTCTCGTCCCGCGACAAGTGTTGCCCGCTACTTGTGGCCGAGGACCCGCCATCTGAGATACTGCCGTCTGTTAGACGACGCACTGTGGACAACAAACATTCATAAATTAATACTAATAATAATGAAAGTTTTGAGTAATTTATTTATTGCCACAACTTTTAAAGTACATCGAGTAGTTTTGACACATGGCCCACAGAATTGTACAATGACTCATCTAAAAGAAACAATATTTTATCAGAGATAAAGTGCCCCAATGTTGGGCATTTTTGGGCTGGGGACGTACTACTGAGCTACAAACACGTATCTTGCTTTCTGGTCTGCTTGATTTTGCTATTTATTTACTTATTAAATATCCATTCAGTCTACTTTGTAATTTTGCCGTCGCGCCGGGGCACGCAATTGTTGTCAGTGCGATTAGAATGTAAATATTATGTAATGAATCTAAGTTTTTTTTGTAAAGAGTAATTGCTGAGTTTATTGCCGGCTCTTCTCAGCAAATGCAACCTTCCGAACCGGTACTAGAGTCAGACTTTTCAAAAGTGCCTGCGAAGGTCTATATGAATAAATGATTTTGAATTTGTCTCTGAGATGTACCCGAACCTGCCCGCCCGGGGCTAGGTACAGTGGACTAGTGGGGTACATGATACACTTACCTCTCTTGTCTCTGACAGCGGCGGGGTGTGGTCTGTGGTCGGGGTGCGGCGCGGGCGCGCTGTACGTGTGGTTGTGCCGGACTCGCTCCGGGGACAAGTACCCGAACCTGCCCGCCCGGGGCTAGGTACACTGGACTAGTGGGGTACATGATACACTTACCTCTCTTGTCTCTGACAGCGGCGGGGTGTGGTCTGTGGTCGGGGTGCGGCGCGGGCGCGCTGTACGTGTGGTTGTGCCGGACTCGCTCCGGGGACAAGTACCCGAACCTGCCCGCCCGGGGCTAGGTACACTGGACTAGTGGGGTACATGATACACTTACCTCTCTTGTCTCTGACAGCGGCGGGGTGTGGTCTGTGGTCGGGGTGCGGCGCGGGCGCGCTGTACGTGTGGTTGTGCCGGACTCGCTCCGGGGACAAGTACCCGAACCTGCCCGCCCGGGGCTAGGTACACTGGACTAGTGGGGTACATGATACACTTACCTCTCTTGTCTCTGACAGCGGCGGGGTGTGGTCTGTGGTCGGGGTGCGGCGCGGGCGCGCTGTACGTGTGGTTGTGCCGGACTCGCTCCGGGGACAAGTACCCGAACCTGCCCGCCCGGGGCTAGGTACAGTGGACTAGTGGGGTACATGATACACTTACCTCTCTTGTCTCTGACAGCGGCGGGGTGTGGTCTGTGGTCGGGGTGCGGCGCGGGCGCGCTGTACGTGTGGTTGTGCCGGACTCGCTCCGGGGACAAGTACCCGAACCTGCCCGCCCGGGGCTAGGTACACTGGACTAGTGGGGTACATGATACACTTACCTCTCTTGTCTCTGACAGCGGCGGGGTGTGGTCTGTGGTCGGGGTGCGGCGCGGGCGCGCTGTACGTGTGGTTGTGCCGGACTCGCTCCGGGGACAAGTACCCGAACCTGCCCGCCCGGGGCTAGGTACACTGGACTAGTGGGGTACATGATACACTTACCTCTCTTGTCTCTGACAGCGGCGGGGTGTGGTCTGTGGTCGGGGTGCGGCGCGGGCGCGCTGTACGTGTGGTTGTGCCGGACTCGCTCCGGGGACAAGTACCCGAACCTGCCCGCCCGGGGCTAGGTACACTGGACTAGTGGGGTACATGATACACTTACCTCTCTTGTCTCTGACAGCGGCGGGGTGTGGTCTGTGGTCGGGGTGCGGCGCGGGCGCGCTGTACGTGTGGTTGTGCCGGACTCGCTCCGGGGACAAGTACCCGAACCTGCCCGCCCGGGGCTAGGTACACTGGACTAGTGGGGTACATGATACACTTACCTCTCTTGTCTCTGACAGCGGCGGGGTGTGGTCTGTGGTCGGGGTGCGGCGCGGGCGCGCTGTACGTGTGGTTGTGCCGGACTCGCTCCGGGGACAAGTACCCGAACCTGCCCGCCCGGGGCTAGGTACACTGGACTAGTGGGGTACATGATACACTTACCTCTCTTGTCTCTGACAGCGGCGGGGTGTGGTCTGTGGTCGGGGTGCGGCGCGGGCGCGCTGTACGTGTGGTTGTGCCGGACTCGCTCCGGGGACAAGTACCCGAACCTGCCCGCCCCGGGGCTAGGTACACTGGACTAGTTGGGGAAAAAAACATTGTTTATTAATTATTTTTAATGTGGTATAGTTTTAATTTAAAAATAAATTGAGATCTTTCATCATTTCGAAACCTCCGTTGGAGTCGTTATGCTGGTTATTAATAATAATCAACACATTTTACAAAGAAAAAAAAAAGTCCTGTTTTTTTAGATAATCTTTTTTTTATTCTTTTAGAGTGCCAAAATACTATACATCATGTATATTACCTGTAATAACGCGTGGCTGGAATGGGCAGTGTTCAAGTCAAGGGCGGGCTGGAGAGACGTCATGGGGGGCGGCAGCTGGTGCCGGGGGGCGAAATCCACTGTTGACATACACACACAATTATTATAATTTTTTCATTATATTATCAACGATAATTCTAAAGTATACTGGGTGGAGATTCCGAGAAGGCATATTTTCGAAACCTATGTTGGGTTAGTCATGCTGAACAACTTTTACTATGGGACCAATACTCAATTCTTTATAAGGCGATGATAGCTCAGTGGTAGTGACGTCGGATACCGAGACGAAGGTCCCGGTTTCGAATCCTACAATGAGCTTGAGCTTTCGGTGAAGGAAAACATCGTGAGGAAACCATAGCACGGTGGTAGGGTACTTTGTAGTACCCGTCTGGCTGGCTACCACCCTCAAGTTGAAAATCTGTCGCCAAGCACCTATCGGTGTGTTCCGTCAGCTGCACTTGAGAGCCAGTTCCTTCTAGGCTTTGTGTGCTTACCACCTTCGACCACATCATCACTTACCATAGTGAGATTGTGGTCAAACACAAGCCTATACACAGTAAAAAAAAAAATTTTTACTTTTCGTAAATTATGATCGAGCAAAATTGACATTTACTAGGGAAAATAAAAAAAAAAGAGTTTTCACTATTGGTCCCATAGTAAAAGTTATTAAGCATGACTAACCCAACATAGGTTTCGAAAATATGCCATCTCGAAATCTCCACCTGGGTTTTCATAGGATAGCCTCATCGATTATTTGAGACATCATTAAGAATAACTTTTAGTATGTGACAAACTAACAAAACGCGAAAAAAAGTATATTTAAATCATCTCGTTATGAGGTCAACAACTTTGAAAAAGCATTTTTTATTCACTTTAAGCCAATTTTGAACTGAATTTCTTAGGGATATAAAACTTTCGGTCGTACGCTAAACATAAGTAATCATAATATAAATAAAGTACAACATCCATACAATATACGCGCGAGTGATAAAGCACCCTAACACAAGGTAATAAGAGTGGTTATGTGCTTACCGTTATGCATATGCATGTTATCGTGGTGGTACGTCTGTTCGGGACACTCGTACTTAACAACGTCGGGCCGCGGCGGGAGCGCCGCCACGGGCTCCAGCGCGGGGGTAGCCTGTTCCTGGGTAATGTCAATAAATAAATATCCTGGCCATTGGCGCATATAGGGAGGGGGAGGGGTGGTCTGTGGGTTAACAACCCTTTTTGTTATTTTTTTTTTTATTGAGACCCACAGCTTTATTGTCATATAAATATCTTAACTTACAACATAAAACTACCGCCAATAAAAGGTCTCCACTAAAAATAATTTCATTAAGATAACGACTAAGAAGTGACATTTATTCTTGCAGAAAAAATCAAAAATAAACAGTGTAAAAACAATTTTTTTTTTTTTAATATTCTAAATTCCAAAATTGATGGCCGAATATGGCTGAACACCTCAAATTAAAACAATAATAACCCGAGTATTATATAGGGCTTGGAACGCGAGTGAAACCGCGGGGGACAGCTAGACCTTAATATCGATAAATGACACTCAACTCGGAACTAATAGACATGTTTATGTACCTACATACACACATTTTTTTCTGGGTTTGAATCGAACTTGCAGCGTGATAGGTATACTGTAAGGACCTATATTGTAAAGTAATAAGGTTCATTTTCACACAGCTCTGAAGACAGGTCAAGAAATAATATTGAAATTAGCAATACCGGGTTATATGTGGACGGTATGATAAAGCAATAAGGTTAATTTTCCTATATCAGTGAAGACAAACAGTTCGACAAATAGTAACGTTACCTGGAAGCATCTCTTGCCGAACATGTGGTGTTTCTTCTGCGCCTGGTGCGGCGCCGCTCCGGACCGCTCCCGTCCGTACGCTGCATCGTACGGCCGGAACTTAGAACTGGAACAAATGAGGTTATGTTGGCTACAGGGACAAAATATTGCAGGGAGGAAATTCTATCGCACCACCTACTGAGCCAGTATGTCAGAGATATTGTCTTAAACAAATTTAAAATTTTTCACTGTTGTTTGCTATCATGACTTTCTCTAAGTATCGTTTACTAATTACAGTAGTACCCAACTAATATGGCTTACCGATGTACCTGCGCAGAAGATATATTTTCAAAGCGCGGGAAATGCTATTGGTGGGCAGCTGCCGCCATGTGTGCGGAGGGGCGTCACTTGCGAGTGAGCCGGAACTAACAGCTGCAGTGTATTATGAACCTTGTAGTAGTGATCTAAGGTTGATTGTAAGTTTTAAGTATTCTTTCGTTAATCTTCAGGACATACTTTCTTTTCTGTGCGAACGAAGATTCACGACGCGCCTTATCAGTTGGTTACTACTGCACCGACCAATCAATAAAACTTTAGTGGATTTCACTCAAACCATGTTTGTTAAATTAATTTATTACAATTATTTTTACTTTACTTTCGTTACTTTTATCATATTTTACATATTTGATTATTTCAATTAAAAAAACATATTTATATTCACAATGAAAGCGAAATAAATAAATAATTTATTAATATTTGACATTGAGCCAGTAAAGTTGTTATTCCTGCCTGCCCCTACGAATGGAATAATTTTATTTGTAAAAACATACACACAAAATTTTAATACAAAATGTTTTTAGCGAGTCTGTTTTTAGCGAGTAAATAGTCCGAAATCATGTGAGAAGCCTGGCCCCCTAGACAAGATGGTTGTCGACAATCGTCATCGTTAGTAAACGATCAACCTTTGAATGGGATTGGCACGAGAGATTGTTAAAAATCACGTGATATTTCGATTTGAAACGTCAATCCCATACAAAGGTTGATCGTTTACCGTCCATGACGATTGTCGATAACCATCTTGTCTACTGGCCCTGGTTTCTCAATCTAAGTAAATCTCTTCTTTTCGACATGTATAAAACAAAGTCTCTTTCCACTGACACCACATTACCTATAATGCACCCGTGCGAAGCCGTAATAAATAAAAAGCCTCACCTATGAAACTCCTGAGCGGAGTCGCTGCCATCGCACCACTCGCCATCAGATAACGAAGGCACTCGTTCGGACCCCATCGAAGATACCGCGCTGTCTGATGCAGAGTCCCGCTCTGTGAACGGGTACTACAGTTAATGGGTACTCGGGGTACTTAGATAACTATTGGAACTCATTTTCAAAACCTTACAGAATATCATGACTTAGATATAAGTTGCAGACTTAAATATAAGCTTGGATCTTTGACTGCTACTTAGTTATGGTTTCCCCAAGATGTTTTTCGACCCATCACAACCCCATTCAGATATCATGGCTACAAATTAATAAGATATATGTTATATTGTACCTGCTATCATCATGTGGGAGTGGTTGTGTGGCGGCGCGTGGTGGGCGCTCGCACCGTCCAACATGCGCATCGTGTACATGCCTGCAACAAAAATAACTATTATTTACAAGCAAATATACTCAAAATCTCGGAACCGCTCGTGGTGTAGCATGATTAGCAGTTCTATCGTGGTCGGTACCTGGATGGGTGACCGCCTAGTGGTATTTCAAATCGAGCGTTTCCGTGCTTCGGAAGGCACGTAAAGCCGTTGGTCCCGGTTATCACTTAATTGTGATAGTCGTTAAGCTAGTTGAATGCCTCCTAGGCGGCTTGAAAAATTCCAACAGTAGGTTAACCACTAGCCTACCTCCACCGATCCGCAGTGGGCACGCGTGGTGGAGTATCGCCCAGTCCCTTTCACCCTCATTTGTCAAAGGAGGCCGGTGCTCTGCAGTGGGACATTATAGGCTGATGATGATGATGATGATAATGAAAATTGGTTTAAGGAGAGAAGGAAAAGATGAGAGGCTATGTACGATATAAACTCAAATTAATTATTCATATAGCGTATGGGTGCATCTAATAGGCCTGGTTTGATCAGTAATTAATAATTGTAAATTATTTCGAAATCTGTAACTGCCGATAAAAATAACTCAAAAGGTTAGGGATAGTCTCCTACATCGAACAACTAACCCAAAGAAACGCATTGACGTTAATTTTGCTTGCAATCTATTCCGCCAATTTCCCACCATCGACAATGCGCTGTGATTGGCTAATTGAAGGACACTTGCGTTCTGATTGGCCAAGTCAAGAATACAATATATATGCAGCATCTTTACTTTTCAAATAAGTGACAAATCACTGACTAGTTTCGGATTCCTCGATGGTCTCCTAAGACCATATTCGCGGCCCTCACTGACCGTCTAAAATTTCCAAACTGTACTGTCAAAACTGTAATTTCCAAACTGTACTGTAATTCGATTGTGAGTAATCACAGCGCGGGGCGCGGATTTAGCTAGCGAGTCACCTAGAAAATTAAAAAAGAAAAAGTTGTTTTTTACGTTATCGTTTTTTTCTCATTTCCAATGACTTGGCAACATATATTTGTAATCATTGCATCGATATATTGATAAAACGTTATCATATCTTATTGTTGGTAGGCATGATTTTTGATTATGAGGTCTAGGTGTATAGATATACAGTTGTTTATCGCAGATTAATAATTGTGTATTTATTTAGCTTAGTTATTAATAGCGCTGATATAAAAAATGGGTAAAGGCTAACATTTAACACTTTGAATGTTCACTTTGGAAGAGCACAGACCAGCGAGGGGAGTTAACTTGCTATGGATGCGTGCTACGGATGCGTGCTACGGATGCGTGCTACGGATGCGTGCTATGGATGCGTGAGCGCCTCTCCCCACATCGCGCCGCCCTCGCCGCTTCCCTACTATCGATACATCGTATAGCTCGAGCTGTGCATCTTACTCGCGCAACTATTTTGCGGCGGCGCATCTTCATAGCACATCTTACTCGCACAGCTACATAGCTTAGTATCAGTGGAAACGGTCATATAGTTTCACAGCTTAGCTATTACATCCTCGCAGCATAGCTGGATAGCACATCTCTATTGGAAAAGCAGCCTTAGGCCCTGTAGACAGTCCATATCAACAAAGTTGTGCAAGTTGTGTTAAAGGCGTCAGGAGGCAAGTTGACGCAAAGTTTGTATGACAAGGGAGATCGGCCCGACCGATCGGGTGCCACAAAGAGAACTTTAGCTGACTCAAAAAAATGGCACATAACCTTTGCTTATGATAGCTTCTCTAAACGTAGTATATATAGCTCGATGTTGCCGATGAGGTTTGTAAAATAAGTTGTAATAAGAAACATGACTTTTTTTCTTTTTTTATTTCTACTTAGTGCCATCATTATATCTAATTTACGCTTGGATAGAAGTACTCTGGTAATTTTGCAAGTTAGAATAATATCTATTTATAATTTAGAATCTTTGATTAAGGTTACATCCAGCTTGAGCGTCGAAGCTGTGCACGCGTCGAAAAAAATAGCCCCTAACTGTTAGGGGCTAAATCAATTAAAAATAAATAAAATTGCAAAATAATGTGTAATATTTAAATTTCTGCTGATTTTAATTGGAATATTTCAATTGATAACTGCTATCATTATGAACGTCACTATGACAAGCAGATTGACGCAGAGGGAGCGTAAAACGTAGCTGTTACGCGCAGCAGCGTATAAAAATTGGTGTTTTATATATTCGTGTAGTATGGCGTTCTTTCCAGGTATATTTATTTCTATGTTTAAAATAATAATATTGCATATCTCAAATGGTTTATACGTTTATTGTCATATTTAAATATTATCTATTATATTATGTACTAGATATTAAGTAGGTCACTAGATTAGACGTAGATTATGACGGAATATATAAAGAATATCTTTCAAAGGGAACAAAACTATTTTTAAAAATGATTTAGAAAATATCTTACCATCATATAATTTGTAATAAGAACTCAAATATTCTGCCGGATCCGGATAGAGCAGTGGGTTCGTCAAATATGGCGCAGGGTAGAAAGGATGCCCGTAAGCGTAGGAAACGACGGACAAATCCATTTTTTTTCAATCTGCTTAAATATCTTCAATCTTTAGTCTTTATTTAATATTGGATTGATAAATATAAACTTCAAAGTTTTACGTGATAGATCACAGTAATATTTTGTGTGTCTTGTTGAAGATAATCTACGAAACTGTGACGTAGAATCATATAGGTATAATCAAGTGATAGGTTATCCCTGTTATCTTAGCTACGTGTGAATAAAAAGTAATTGGCTTCGATTATCACGTCCGGATATTCGATTTTTAAATTGGTGCATTCGAGTTTCCTTGTGCTTATCTCTTTGGCTGTGTTCTTTTTTTAAATTCAGCTATGACCTTTCGATTTTTAAATAACTCTTTCCGAGTAATCTCTATTTGATATGGTGTCCAGGCTGTCGCGTTGTTTTTTTTTCAGCGCTGAATCAACGCCGTTTCTCTAGGAAATTTCTATGACGTCATATACAAAAGTCAGAACAAATAGTTATTCAAATGAGAATCCCATGTCAAACAAACTGAAGACTTTCCATTGTTTGTTGCTTTTATCTTTCGCGTACTAAATATAGAAAACAATGTGTTTCTAATTTATCACGGATCAAAGAATCCTCTGTATTTGAAAGACCAGAGACAATAGTTGTATCGTTTTAAAACAGCGACGGGAACTTTGGTCAACGAATCGCTGGTAGTTCTTGGACGTCTTATAGCACAACAAAATCTGCATAGACAAATGCAGCAGTCCGAATTATGCACCTTTCTACCCTTAGACATACGTGGATGCAGGTAGAATGACATATGTAGGCTTTTTATTCGCAAACAGGCAGAAAACAGCTAAAAAACCAGTGTAAAAAACAACGAAGAAAAGTTTTTTTTAAGTTCGCAAGTAATAGTCCACAATTTTCTTTCACAACCTTTTAAAAGTTAATAATTTAATATTTCAGTCACTTAACAATTTTATTTTTCATCACAAATAACCTGTAGACGTACGAAAAGATTCCCATATTGGACAAATTATGATTTAGTACGAACAAACTTGCATAATCAACCAATTTTTAATAAATACCAATTATTTAAAAAATTGCACTAAAAAGACCTATTAGAAGGCACTTTCCCGCTTAAAAGAACAAAGCGAAATGTCACAGATACGTAACGTAACGACTAATAAAAGCCATTATAATTTCAACGCAAATAGCACTATCTATTATTTACAAAAGCATTATAAATTGTCGGTGTATATAAAATACCACACAGGTTTTAGAATGTACATACTATTATTTGAAAATCGAATATAATTTTCGCGCCAATCGGACTGCGCCGTCCATGGTGCGTCCGAGCGCACGCCTTCGCGCGAAATGACTAATCATAATTTTTCGTAGGAAACACTTGACGTAATTCTGGTCGAACCTTAATCATATCACTCATTAATATGGATTAGTACAATGAAAAAAAAACGTGATTATTTGTGGGGGCAGTCACACGTAAGCGAGGTAATGATATAAGCCGCAAGTAAATAAATGAATAACTTAATCAGAACACCTAACTACGCATCGACCGCCATATTATTTGTGCTAATATTTGCGAATAATATTGTAGTCAGCTGATTACAACTATTATGTAGTTGGAAATAAACAGAAGTGAGGCTTAGAATGTGATGACTTCATACTTACGTTTCTCAATATAATTGGGCGAAGGACACGAGAATTATTTTTAAGCTTTGAGTGCTTTGTATCTTGCAACAAAAGGTTAAAAATAAAATAACCCTTATACCCAATTAAAAATATATGTAAAACAAACAAAAAAAATGCAAATAAGAATATATCACGTTAATAAAGCGTAAACAAAATACGGTATGCAAATATTACGAGCACTGGCCGGAATAATTAAAATTAAAAACAATACTCGCGCATTTAACCTTGAAATAGGACATTTGAATAACGAACTATTCGAACGCGGTTCAAACTAGTGCTACATTGCTCACTATTTACTCTAGATAAAAAAAAATGACTGGATTCGCGCCGAAAAGAATGACGAAGCAGTATTATATCAGAGAGTAGATTTGATAGTCACGTACTGAATAAAACTAGATAACGTTAAAAAGTCAAGATGGCCGATGATTAGTTAGTCACGTCATTCATACACGTAGATTAAAGAGAGTATTAGCACCTCAGATTACAGTTCTGTAATCTGTGATTAGCATATTGTCATTGATAACAACTTTGGACTATACTAGATACGTCGAAATGTTCATATTCCGCCAATACCGGTGATTGTTGGGACCACTGTTCTCGAAGTTGTAGACGAGTATGTTTACCTAGGACAAATTGGCCAACTAGATAGGTCCAACTTCGACAAAGAGGTCAATCGAAGAATCCAACTCGGCTGGGCAGCATTTGGGAAGCTCCGGCACATCGTCACGTCTAAAATACCTCAGAGTCTGAAGACAAAGGTCTTCAATCAGTGCGTGTTACCAGTGATGACATATGGAACAGAGACGTGGTCTTTTACTGCTGGCCGAATAAATAAGCTCAGAGTCACTCAGCGCGCTATGGAACGAGCTATGCTCGGCATCTCTCTACGTGACAGGGTCCGAAACGAGGACATTCGTAGGAGAACGAAAACTACCGATATACCTCGTAGAGTTAGTAAGCTGAAGTGGCAATGGGCAGGCCACATCGCTCGAAGAACTGATAGCCGATGGGGAAGGAAGGTTCTCGAGTGGCGACCACGTACTGGTAAGCGCCGAGCGGGACGACCTCCCACCAGGTGGACCGATGATCTGGTCAAGATTGCTGGGCACCGCTGGATGCAAGCGGCCCAAAACCGTTAGAAGTGGAAGTTAATGGGGGAGGTCTATGTTCAGCAGTGGACATCCCTAGGCTGATATGATGACTAGATCGTATATTATTATATTAATACGCGAAGAAATCTTTGTACCGCTTTTGAAGAATATTGCACGCACGGAGGAGTACAGTTTTTTTTGTATTGATACTTACCTTATCCTAAATAATATTTTAAATGGTTGGATGTTGTGAGAAAACAAATTGAATCCTTGGTAGTAGAATACACTTGAATGAGGTAGGTGATCGGTATTCAGTAAATTTTGGGGTTTTTCAACTACACATACATTATTTTGATAAACACACTTCACAATGGTCAACTCGAAAAGAAGAACGAAAGAGAGTAAAGGCCTGAAAATTCGTGGAACAACGCTCATTTTGTGATATGCTTAACGCTATCTTTATCATTTATTCGTATGTCACAGCTAAACTAAACAACCCATTCTTAGTTATTATTACTTTAAATATATGTGTGACTAGCTTTCCGACCTGAGTCTCCGCGACCTTATGGTGCTTATTGTAAAAATCATTCCATAGTGCCAACGTTTTTTAATCCGTTTGCAAAATTGCATGGTCATAGACCCTGCAGTTTAAGCTAACATGAAGTAAAGGATTTTAATTCTTATCATCTTCACTCAGAGACGATATTTCAATGAATGTTTAAATGCAAGTTAAGAATTGTTTTTGGAAATAATAAAAAATAAAATGTGCCAGAAAACGGTCTCAAATCAGTACAATGCTGGTTGATAAACCAGCTCTTGCAATTGCCAGTGGCAAAGACACCTACCTTCATTCATCGCCATATCCATGAGTTGTAGATCCTCATCGTTAAGTATGGATTGCAGAAAGCCATCCTGATTGGTCGGCGGTGGCGGCATTTCCGTCGTAGCATTCTGTGAACGACGATTTAAGTTTTATTTATGAATTTGACGTTTGGGGTTCTCCAGGGTAGTATTTTTGGTCCACCTTTATTTTTGGTTCATACTAATGGTTTCATTTGTACAAAAGTGACTTGTTTAGCTAATATAAACCCTAAAGTAAAAACGTTATTATTCATATTTAGAACTATACATGTTTTTAAATCGAATCGTAGAATCCTGAGCGCAGCAAGGGATTCAAAGTACGTCACTCGAGCTTAAAATAGTGTTGCTCCAGAAGTGGACACTCTACTTTTTACTTCTATCTCTATTAGATAATAAATAAGTGCATTAACTTACAATTAGGGACAATAAGACATAATAATTTATATTTGAACAATAATGGAAATGCATCGTTGTAAGAAAATGGCGGTGGCAAACTTTAATTGTAATCTGCTTGTGTCTCAGCAATCATTGTATAACTCAGCAAAATGATTGCATTGCACTATAAGATAGTTGTACAACACTGTGCAGCTGACATTTTAATTAAATCATCAACTATTAACAAAATGGCGGCTTGTATCTCAGCAATCGTTGTATAAATCAGCAATACGATTGTATAAGACATCTTCGCTTACCATCAGGCGGGATTGCGGTCAAGCGCAAACCTATATAATATAAAAAAAAAAAAAAAAAAAAAAAAGTTGTACAACATTTTGGAGATGATATTTCAATATTTTGAACAATGTCAGATTTATCATTGATTAAAAAATGATTGTCCCTTTTTCTAAAAGAGTACCCCAATAGTATATGTACTAATTTTACTATGGGCAAACACTCCAACGTCATTTCAAGCTTTACTTAAAACTTGGTTTTAATTAAAAATAATCTTTAATACCTGGTAATACAGTCCATCGTGCTGCTGCGGGTGATGTGCTGATTCAACCTTGTAAGCGCCCTCTAGCGGAGCCGCGGCACCTGCTGAGAAAAAACAATTAAATTCCAGTCCAATCGATATGCAAAGAAGAAAGTATTTAAAAATATTTATCACGTTTCCTTTTTTTAAATGAAGTCTGCTCATTTTATACATAGATGGCGTTACGTTGTGGAATAATGCCTCTGTAGCAATTTCATAAACTCCGAAAACCCATGAATTTTGAAAATGCTCTCAGCCGTTAATCAATTATTAAGAAGCGAATATGTTTTTAATTTGTAACATTTTTTTGGATGTAATTTATTTTAAAGCGCCGATGTGAAAAGTGACGTCACGTTCGAGTAAATATCAATTTGTACGGGGCGTTTTGAAGCTCTCTGACTTTTGACTCAAATTTCTGACGTTTCTAGTGCTCCAATCTAATTGTAGGTGTCATTATAGACATTTGATAGTCGTAGTCTATTATGGAATACTAGCTGTCCCCCGCTGTTTCACCCGCGTTCCGGGGATAAAAAGCCTGTGATACTCGGGGATATACTCGGGGCACGCAATTGTTTTCAGTGCGATTAGAATGTAAATATTATGTAATGAATCTAAGCCTGTTTTGAAAAGAGTAATTGCTGAGTTTATTGCTGGCTATGCTCAGCAGATGCAACCTTCTGAACCGGTATTAGAAGTATTAGAGTCAGACTTTTCATAAGTGCCTGTGAAGGTCTATTTGAATAAATTATTTTGCATTTTGATAATTTTGCTTCCTATTAGTGAAAGAATTTTTCGAATCAGACTGGTAGTTCCAGAGATTAGCCCGTTTAAACAAACAAAATATCTTCCGCTCTATTATATTAGTATGCAGGTCTTAGAGAAAAATGCGTTTCATCGTTTTACTATCATCCTGTACTTCAAAAATTGCCCGAAGAAAAAAATAACAAATTCCTGTATATATAAATCCTGATGTCCAAATAAAAATGCGTCGCTTAAAGTTAACGTGAACGCGGGTCGGAAAGCTAGTTCAATAAGAGGATCTCACCATATGCATCAGGGTGTTTCTCGGGAACGGTAGGTATAGCGTGCGTTGCGTGGTAGTTCGGTCCGTAGCCGCCCGCGGCGCTGTGAGCGCTGTAAAAACAAACAATTTTAGCTTAATAAGAGAGGTAGACAGTGGTGCCGATTCTGTTGTAAATCGCACTAAACTAATTTTAGTCACATCTCATCTCTTTCTTACGAACATTATTGAAAAAGGATAGAACATATTTTAGTTGTCAAATTAATCTTTGCCGTCTTATTTTGCGTGTATTTAGGCGTAACCACGATAGATGGCGACTAAATTTATATTGAAAACAAGCATTGGACTAATTTGACAGGACTAAATTTCTTACATCCTTTTCTTATGTTCTTTGTTAGAAAGAGACATAGTGAGATTAAAGTTAGTTAAGTTGTAAACAACAGAATCAGGGCCAGTAGCGTTTATCTGCTCAAAGAGCAGCTCGACTGGGGAAGTACCACCACCTTACAGAATACTGCAGCCAAATAACTTTATTTTATGTTCCTGCGCGTGAGTTAGGACGCCAGAGCTCATTGGGGAGAGGGGAAGGGTCGGTAACGTGTGAGTGATGCCTCGTGTGTTGCAAGCATCCACATGGCTAAGGTAATTGCTTACCATCAGGCGAGCCGTATGCTTGTTTACCGACATCGTTGACCGACCGAGCGCGAAGCGTCTCCGTCTCAGCTTGGACAAAAATGCTCGCTTTTCTCAACAGATTCTCATGAAATTTTGTGAGCAGATTCGATAATTATATATGGAATTTTTCGTCGACGAAATCTCCAAAACAGGGCCAGTTTTCAAGATGATTGTCGACAATCGTTATCGTTAGTAAACGATCAACCTTTGTATGCGATTCAAATCGAAATATCACGTGATTTTTAACAATCGCTTACATCAATCTTTTTCAAACCATCTTGTCTAGGGGGCAACTCACAGAGCCACTAGTGTATTTTTTCAGTCCATCTAATTCTTGGATTACAATCATCCTAGACATGCTCACCTAATTTGAGGGGTTTTGCCTCAATCACCACGCGTGGCAGGCGGGTTGGTGATCGCAGTAGTGATGACGTATCACAGATGGACGCTGCTGCCCGTCCCCTGGTGTATTTCCATTAGTCGCCTTTTACGAAACCCTCAGGATTAAAAGGGTTGGCCCTATTCTATGCCGGGAGGGCCATGTTCAGCAGTGGAAATCCATAGGCTGATATGATGATGCTCACCTAATATTATGCGGGTGCGGATGCGGATGTGGATGCTGGTGGTGGTGATGGTAATGCTGGTACTGGTCCGGCGGCGGGGGGATAGTCAGCAAGGAAGCCAGGTCCTGCCAGCGTTGCTCCACCGACATAGAACGCATCAACGACTGCAACAGAAGAGAAGAGAAGGTTAAATTTGAGAAGACAGGTCAGTGGTATTGACGGAAGTACAGCTTCAGCTTTCGGTGAAGGAAACTATAGCACGGTGGTAGGGTACTTTGTAGTACCCGCCTGGATGGCTACCACCCAAGTTGAAAATCTGTCGCCAAGCACCTGTCGGTGTTCCAACAGCTGCACTTAAGAGCCAGTTCCTTCTATGATGTGTGGTTACCACCTTCGGCCAGATCAACACTGACATGGTGAGATTGTGGTCAAACAGAGGTCTGTTAATAAAACAAAAAAAAACAAAAGCTATTTTGACAGAATGTAAGTGTACATGACCATGTCTTTTTGTCCCTATCTATGCTGTCCAAAAATTCAAATTCGGCCGAAGATAAAAAAAATATATTACCTATGCCAAATCTTAGTCTTCTCCGAGCGGGAAATATGCTCTAAAAGGGGTGCAACGATTTCCCTTGACGCAGATTTATTTTAAATTCGAATAAATGTTATGGTTCTATAGTACAAGGTTTGCTTAGTTCCTTTTTATTTCAGAGAACGGTAGGGTAGTTAGAAAAACAAATCTGTTTTTTTTTTATGAGTACTAGTAGCAGATTTTCATCTACAAAAGGATAGGCAAGGGTCATTCAACCATACATCCTTTTCATACTTTGTAACTTTGATAGGAGTAATGCAAGGCTCAGTTTGTACTTTAGACTTTTTAATCCAATAGAGATTCTAAATATTATAATTATCCGTTGCATGTAAAAAAAATATATATCATTTAATTTATCGTTGTTCAACTGTACTTTCATTTCAAATTATGCACATTGGTTCAAAATAGAAAAAAAATACACATTTCCGCCTTCCGCCTCTCCAAAAAAGATCACGATGATTATCGACGATGACAGTCTAGAATCACACACCGATCGGCAATTTCCATAGACAAGGTAAACTTACAGTTGCTTTCGAATGTTTGGCGCGAATCCGACTACGACTTTCCACGTTTCAGTAAATATTTGTTAAACAATAACTTTAGCGGTACACAAAAAACAAGATTTTGACGACAATGCGTGAATTGTCGCCGCTACCATCAACATTTATGGTTCGATTTTTTTTTCTCGGGCACACGTCGTATTTTAACAGCAAGTAGGGTTACAGTTATTTTATGACTTCTTGTTATTTGGTCTACTTTGTTGTTCTTTTTATGAAAATTAGTAGGAAGTACATTGATATTATTCTTCTCGTACATTTAATAAATATTACAAGTTACACAAATCGTAATAAGAGTTTAGTATAATTATGACCGTTTATGTTACATAATGCAATATTTATGAGACACGTGACATAATAAGTGTAGTATCCTGTTAGTTTGTTCTATCTATAATACAATAAACATACAACCGACTTTTTGGCGGGAACTTGCAGAGTGACGTAGCATTTTCATTTTTATTTTCATTAATTTGTGTATTTTGAGTTTTATTGTGTATTTTTAGTGGTATTTTACCCAATAAAGATCATCTATGTGCACCAGTGAAGTAAAATGAAATGAATTATGTGTATCGTGACTTTTCAAGTTGTCTCAAAATGTCCGTGAAGAGTTTTAGTACAACCACCACTATTGTAGTAAAACATGACTTTTATGGACGGTGACTGACTGAGGACTATAATGTGAAGTGATTTATTGTGACTGGAAACTATAATATAACTCGACACTGGCAGAAATGAGCCCTAATTTGGGCTTGGTTGCCAAAATTAAAAATAAGAAGAAGAAACATACAACCGTATGATACCGACCTACCCTTGCCTGCTCCAGTGATTTTTTATTAGAAGACAGATTTTTTGTTACAATGTGTTAGAAGTTATAGTTTAGCATGATCTTTAAAGATACCTAATTACTATTATTTAATGTTACTACATTAAATGTAATTAAACGCAGCCCCATTGTTACAAACATATTTTCTTAACTTTTACATACTTTTTTTAAACTAAAGTCATTATAATTTTTTTTGTCTATATAATATGAACCATTGTTAAGATATAGAACAAAGTATAACTGTAAGAGAAGACTGGTATCTAAGATAAAGAATTTTTAATTCTAGTTTAGATACCAGGGAACCGTTTATTTTTTGTACAACTCTTCTATTTCAATGAAGATACGAAATGGAAGATACCTATTATAATTCAAATTATTTCTATTAAGTTTCTATTTCCAACATAGTCTCGTATATAAATAACCCCAAAATACTCATATCAACTCTTTACCCAATTACCTAAGACCTCCATTTCATTAAAAAAGTAAATCAAATAAACACTCGGAAAGAAAAATAACTTTAAAAACCGTTTTAGAACAACCGGCCGTTAGGAGTTACCAACATCGGTGAAAACGGAGCTAATGTTGGCACAGCACTTGTAAACCACCGTGTACACTGTCAACAATACTTGTCTATGGTCATTATTTGCTTACTGGCACGCGTGCGGAATGAGAGTAGCCGTTTATGAGTAAAACGTTATAAAGTTCTTTTTTTGAAGAACGTTATTTTTTTGTTTGCTTTTTAATTTTTTATTGACATTGGCTGCCTGTTGTCAGACTTGTTTTTTCTTAATTATATCTCTCTAATTTTATTGCTCTATTTGTTAACCCTCAATTGATTGGAAATGTATAGGTACTTAATTGTTTTCGCCATCTTAGAGCAAATACGAGAGAGGTGTCGCTCGTCACTCGTCATATTATGATAAGGATGTTTCATTTAGCAATTCATATTCATGTACCTTTTTTTTATAAACTTCAAATTGGTCGTTATAGTATTCTAGCTATGTAAATACATATTCAACTTGACAAGTCTCGAGTTAGACATGATCGACATAATGCCTCTTTTACAGTGCGGCCGAGAGAATGCGTTTCTAACACCTGTTAATATTGTGCTATTCTCGGAAACGGCTAATTCTATTGCGATGCGACTTTCACAGAAAGGTTCAGTATTTTCTTAGGCATCGTTTAGTGAAAGCCCCACCATAATCCGATCAGCAGTTTCCGTGATTTGGCCAATATTAACATGTGTCAGTAATGCTCTTTTCTGTGGTCGCACTGTTCCTTATTTACTTTAATACCTATAACGTTTTATATTGAAACTCATAATGGTAATTCGGTGAGGAGGGTTGGTAAAATTACCGATCTATATTTCACTGTCCACAGAATATCATAGCATGACTAAAGGAGCTTGAGTGTTTTTAGGTAATCATTATAAAAAATATATAAATATCTAACTTGCGATATTTTTTAGGATTTTTTTACATTAGGATGTGGAATGAACTCCCCATTACGGTTTTCCCTCAGCGCTACGATATGGGGTACTTCAAAAGAGGCGTAAAAAGAGCTCTTCAAGGTCGGCAACACATTGGCAATCCCCCTGGTATTGCAAATGTCTAGAGTAGTCATTTTTCTACGGAGACCAGATAACTACATATATACTTCATATACTATTATTTAAGGATAAGGATGCTGGCTAACTTACAGAGTACCTTTTATTCATTAAATTTTATTTTTAATTAAACATTGTTTCTTTTTTCGTTTATATGATCACCTTAAAATGCAACTTGTTTACAATGCGAATAAACGTGAGCCGTATTAGAACGTATCGCAATAACAATCCGGCTAAACGTTGATCCGCCGAAATAATAAAAGACTTCGTTTTGTTTAATCGCTATCCGTTTTGTAATACGGCGAATTCTACTATTCGACTGCAACATGTACTCTACATGATACGTGTACTCTATGGTACAAAATGTACAATGTGTAACAGATTAAGATGCTAAACCGTTAAACTGGTTGTTCAGAATCACATTGAACAAAATCGATTCAGTAGGCGATTCTAAACGGTTTTGTTCAAAATCGCCTACTGAATCGATTAAATTAACATTAAATATCTATATTAAAAGTTAATTAAATCGATTCAGAAAACGATTCTGAACTACCAGTTCAACGGTTTAGCATCTTTACACGTTGTATATAGCTATACCTACAATAATCTGTCGCACTTGACCGAATTTTCACTCTTTTAAGTCATAAGTACACTTTCTCAGATGCTTAAAAAGTATATAAACTTAAGTACCTATAACAGTTGTAACATTACTTTGCAAGACAAAAATTTAAATTCAATGTATTTATTACCTTAAAAAGTTTTACTGCATAGTCACCGTTTATGAGTTTTTACTGTAATAAAAAGTAAAATTTAGTTTATTTGCTAACGTGTGTGTTTGGCCCTTTTTAGTATGATGGTTTAAATACGGTATTATAACTAATTATTAATAATCAAAATAATTTATTCAATTTACGCCCTAGTAGGGCACATATGAAGATCAAAGGTACTGAAGCTACCACCAGTTCGTAAGTCAGCCTTACTGAGAAGAACAGGCAAGAAACTCAGCAAGGTATTCATTTTATTTTTGGACAATCTGACTCAATTTTTTTGTCATAAGTTTATAAAATTCTAATCAATACCAGCCGGGCTATTACGTGTCTTTGGTCCAATGACACGCACGCGGTATGACGCGACGATGACTATTCGTGGGTCCTGATTGGATGAAATTATTTAATATTGTTCGTTACGATTACCACCAAAGTTACGCGGTAGAACGCCTGTAAGTATAAGGAGGTGACGGACTTGGCTAAGCTTGTATAATAAAATAATAAATAAATATATTTATTATTCTCTCACAAAAGACCATGGGACCGTGTGGGTCCGAAGCCCGAAGCTCGCCGTTTCGCTCGCACTTTGTCATCAAAATTGATCGACGCCTCCGGAGACAAGCGGGCGGGGAGCTTTTTCCGCCAACGCATAAGCTTGGCTATCCAAAGAGGAAACGCTGCCAGCCTTCTGGGAACCTTGCCGTTAATCGGAAGCAGCGGCAGGCTTGAGGAAATTGTCTATATATAGATTGTAATTTGTACATAGTTTGTTGTAAATAAAGTTTATGTGACGTTAAACGTAGTCTTATGATGTGCGTTGAAAGATCAGTCAGCAGGACCAGCTTAGTCTTTCTATATTATATCCTAGATTGATAGATAAATGTTTTAGGCGCCGATCGGTCTAGGTCTAGGTCTTTTGCTCATTGCACACGGCGACCGCGGCGGTCAAGTAGAACGCACGTAGAACACTGACCGCAGAACTCGTACGCTGTGTGATTGGCGCTTCGGTTTCTATATATGTCTTTAACTTTCCGATTGTGGATTGATCCTTGACATTGCATTTCCCATAAGTCAAATATTAATCCGGCTGTAAGTCGAATCTTGATGCCAAGAACTCAAGAATGGAAATCCATATCAAAGGAACAACACATCAAAGTACCTATCAGACTACTAGCGACCTTGCAACAGCTTCAAGGTGTCACAAAATTATACATAAGATGTAACTCCACAGTAATTTACAGCACGCGACCCGTGCGTCGAGCCTAATTGTACACACGTGGTCTGTCACCGGCCTAATGATACCTGCTGTTTGCGGAAAGGAAAATCTTTGGTCTTGGCGTGGTTTGCTATTTCAGGTTCGAAAGAAGCATAACATAGTAAGGTTGTTTGGACGTCGCTTTAGTGATAAGACCGCCTTTTTGTATTACTACATCCTTTTTTTTTTTACTTCTTTTCGTGTATGTAAAAAATTGCTGAGATTTCTCTCAGAAAAGTCCTCTACCTGCCAATAAAGGTCTGAATTTTTTTTTAAACGCGGGTTTGACATTTGGTCTCGTGCTAATAGCTTTTATATCGAATGACAGTCAGATACCTAATTTAATTTTAATTTTGTTTATTTGTGTATGTTTGATAAGTTTTTTTTTTTTTTTTTTTTTTTTTTTATACCACTGTGGTGGCAAACAAGCATACGGCCCGCCTGATGGTAAGCAGTTACCGTAGCCTATGGACGCTTGCAACACCAGGGGTATCACTCGCGCGTTGCCGACCCTGAAGAAACCTTTTCACACCCTTTTTGAAGAACCCCATGCTGTACTCCATTGGGAAAACCACGGCGGGGAGCTCATTCCACAGCCCGAGCGTCCGCGGAAGAAAACTCCTTTTAGCCCGCACAGTTCGAAACAGTTCTGGTTTCAATGTGTGTGGATGGATTCCAAGTATAGCCTTTAGTTAGGACGTTGCATAAAATAGTGCAGAAATGCACAAAAGATATACTAATCCGTCAACTAAGTGCAACTGCCCCGCCCTATCGCTGTCAATGTCAAACTTTTGTCGACCATAGAGTAAATATTTTAATTTTTTGAGGCATAAGAATAATATCATACAGCTAATAATTTATCCAGGTATCCATAAACGCTCTACAATTCAGATAATTGTTGAAATAACATAGTAATTTGACAACAACGAGAATTAAACTATGGTACGCTAACCACAGCTGTCACAACATATAATGAGCTCTAATTCATTACATTTAAATGCCAAAATTGCATAACAGTTGTTTGCCACGGTCATTTCAAGGTCCGGAGTTCGGTTCTCATTTGAAACTGATAATTTTACAAAGCATATGAATAGAAGTAACAATTTTGTCGCAAAAACTATGAGTTGATGTATTTATTTTTTTGTTGGAGACTTGTTTGGGTTTAATTGACGCAAATTGTTGATTTAGCAGAGGTACCAAACAACTATGTTTCATCTGTATATCTATAACAGATCACATACAGCTGAAAAAGATGGGTCGATAATCTAAAAAAAAAACAGAGTTTCCTCATATAACCATTCTTCTAGAAAGGGCTTTTCAAAATTCGACCCCTAACTTGGAAAAATAGTAGAGACCCTTTAGGGTGGAAATCAAGCAGATACCTACTAAATATTTTAGATTATGAAAACTGCAGGACTCGGTGCAAAAGTTGATGCACCTGACGATGCGGAAGGACGGAAGACTGACCACGGCAGTATTGCGCTCAAGAACTAGAAACTGTTCAAAGAGGAAAAAACAAAAAAATAAGACTGATAAGACTGGCATCAAAAAGACGGTAGCCAGCAATAGTTGTGTGTGATTTGAGTAGAAAATAGTGAGGTTCAAACATTTTTCGACCGCAATTTTGGGTCAAAGATTAGACAGTAATAGAGAAAGTAATGAGATTGCTGTCTGAAGATGTCTTTACCCTGGACTTTTGGTCATCTTGGTTAATGAGTAAGCATTTTTTTAATTATTTCATTATTTTTGTGTGTTTGAATATCCGCACAGCCTTTAATTATAAGAAGAGGCCAAAGTTCATGATTGACAGATTGGACTATACTTACAGTAAAAAATATGAGTATGATTTTAATAAATAAGGAAATTATGCAGTTATTTTATTCATCAATTAAGTTGATTTTATACTAATACGCGGAAGCTTGGCAACTTGTAAAAAAGTTTCATTAATTTTTTTCATGATTAAAAACAAATTAAGGTAATGTGTACAAAAGAGCTTTCAAATTAGCTTTTTTTTATCTCGTTGTAAAAACTTGCTTACAAAGTTTTTATGTCCGTAACCTCTATTTTTATATTAACGAATTTACTAAACTTGGATTGAACTTATACAAAAATAGTTTTAGTTACTCACCTGATATTCGTGTATATCCATCATTATTAAAAAAAACTAAAATAAATTAAAAACCTAACTAATCACTTAACATTAAACAAATATTGCACACAATCAGACTGTCCACACTTGTGGTATATTGCACAGGTTTAAATTATCAGGTACCAAAACGGTAATTAATTAAAAACAAATAATCACATCGTTAATTCTCTATGGTTGGTGACCTGTCACGGTGACAGCGCCGCGCGCTTCGATTTTCTCGCGTGTTCCATGTTCGAATGCGCGCGTTTCGCGCCGCGCGTAAGCCATCACTGTCCAGCACCGTACGAGGCAAAGCCGCCTTGTCCGTTGTAAAAAAAAAACTAACATCTAATATGTCGGTGTGAAATCGCCAGAATTGCACCGGCGTAAACTATGCTAGAGATGTGCGATATGGAACGATTATTTAGATTAGTATTCCAATATTATTGGGATAACAATGTATTCGAGTTCTTAGACATATAAGATAGTACCTAGTACGCTATAACACATACAGTTTTGATTATAAAGGTCTTTACGAGAACAAAACTTGAAATCATTCTGACGTCAACATAGAAGATTTTCTAATAAGATTAATGAAAACCTAATAACAACTTAGCTCCTTTCCTTTAGTATCTCACTTTCCTTCACATACATAAGGCACTAAAAAGAGACATAATTCAAATACTAATCGAATTAAAGTCCCATCGAATCGATCACAGAATTCAACATCCCATCCCATCTCTACCACCGTAAGTTTCTAACGGTAATACGGTAAAGAGGCTTCGCAGACCGTTCGGCTTTCTTTAAGACTAAGCCCAAAGAGATCTTAATATACGACTACAGAAGTGGCATATTTGTGCGAGGAAATGCGTCGCCATTATATGCGTAGCTATTATTACTACGTGTATAGAGAAGGTATCATAAGCAAAGGTAATGTCCCACTTTTTTTGAGTGAACAAAAGTCGAGTCAAAAAAAAATTTTTATTTGAGTTTTTGACGGGACAGTCGGCGCGGTTGATTAAGACTGGTTAAGATTCCACCAATCGAGCCGCAGGTCGTGGGTTCGATTCCCACACAGTCTGTATGTCCTGTCTGGGTGTAATTACGTATATTAAGTATGTATTTACAAATCAAAAAGTAGTATGTGTATTATATCAGTTATCTGGTTTCCATAGTCAAGTTCTATTTAGCTCTGAAACAATAATTAGTAGAAACACGTAGCGTAGCGCTATCAAAATGCTTATAGGAGTATTTTTCTCGCAAACACCGTGACTTTCACGGCGCTTACGCGTTTCGTTCATCGTTCTACCATAACAAGTGTGGCCGGATGGCCTCACTTGAACGGAACATAGTTGTGATGTGTGGCGTCTTCTCTATACGTAGTATAAATAGCTAAATGTCGCCATTATGTATATTAAGTATGTATTTAGAAACAATTAAATTATTAAAACGTATGTTAACCGCTCAGTCTCAGTACTTACCTACTGTCCTTGCATTAAACGTGGTTTTGTACAGTTGGCGTCAAAATGGAAACATAAAAGTATTACAATATATACATATATGGAATGGGCTATTCACAAGCTTTTATTTGATACCCATATTGTTATAATACAGATTTTTTTGTTTTGAATAGTCGCCATTACTGACCCGGCTAAAACTTCCATCCTGTATATCATAGGCCTTTTTTCCTATATGTATATTAAGGAACATTCAACTAAAATAAGAAACGACGGTTAAAACGGCGGGGCAAAAGATATCATAGGTGTCAATGGTCTGTGGTAAATAGCACTAAACTAATTTTAGTCACATCACATCTCTTTCTTACGAACATTATTTAAAACGGATAGAACATATTCAAAGCTGTCGAATTAGTCTTTGCCGTCTTCATTTGCGGGTATTTAGACGTAACCGTGATAGATGGCGACTAAAACATTGAAAACAAGCTTTGGACTAATTTGACAGGACTAAATATCGTACATCCATTTCTTATGTTATTTGTTAGAAAGAGACATAGTGAGACTAAATTAGTTTAGTTGTAAACAACAGAATCAGCACCAGTGTCACGTGTTCTCGTTTAAAATAAAGATGGCAGTTCTAAAGACTTAGATGTCTATGGTTCAAATAGACTGCGTACGTATGTCGAACATAATTAGAAATCCACGGCGCCGTTTTTGATAATAGTTTTGATTGATTGTGTTTGACGCATCTTTCGTACGGTTATTTTCCTGTTAGACACTTTTTTGTGGGGATCGGCGATAAAATATGTGGTATATGGTGTCATGGAACTTTGGTTCAAATGAAAACTTAAACCAGAGCCATATATTGCTAAACACCGGGCAAGTGCGAATCAGCCTGGCAGACCTAGGGTTCCGTGAAGACCTTTAATTTCTAATTTTATATATTTTTTATTAATAGCGTTCGTTCCGTACTAAAGGGCAATGAATGAAACTGCTGTTTTTTTTGCGATTTCGAAGTTGTTCACATCGTAAAAGTTATTCGTATTTATGAGTTCTTTACGTGGTCATTAATTGTCACATCGTCGTGTCCATCCTGTATAATAATAAGGTATTTATATTCAAGCTATCTATATATAATAAATTAATCCCTATTGCCCTTGGTCACGCCATCACGCGTGAACGGCTGGACCGATTTCGCTAATTCTTATTTTGTTGCGTTTGTTATTGTTTTTTTTTTTTTTTTTTTTTATACCACTAAGGTGGCAAACTAGCATTGTCATGAGAAGGTTCTTATGAAAGAAAAAATTAAGAAAGTTGCGAGGGTAGGGTAGGGTAGGGTAGTTTAGGGTAGTGTAGGGTAGTAGGGTAGGCTAGGGTAGGGGTGGCGGTAGGTTAGGGTATAGGTTAGTAGGAGACCACGCGAACGAAGTCGTGCCGGGCGACTAGTGTATTTATAATAATAGCTAATATATTATAGCTATGTACAACAAGTCAGACATTAAAACTGGGTATAGTTTTCTTATCAAGTTTTATTTAACAGTTTATGTCCGCACCCTAATCCAATATAACAAATTAAGAGAAGCCTCTTTCTAATTACACATTAATAGTGTCCAAGTTTTATTAAATTATTTATTAATAAGTTATAGAAATAAAAGTGTTAAGGCGGCGAAAGCGCATGCTTTCTTAGTAACACTGGTCGTAAAACATGAACGGGCTCGGGTTATTTAAATGGGGTGACATCGCGTTGGGTTTAAGTGGGAATGTCTTATTCTACTGGCTATTACCTTAGGTATCTCCTGAAAAATACAGATTTATGAATTTGTATAGAAAAGATTTATTTAATAAGCTATGTCACAATCCTCACAACAGTCATGAATAATTACCCCCTTACTCATAAAGCGCTATTTAACTAATATACTGTTTAAATGGTCACTTAAATAACGTCACTTTATTTGACAATGACAATAGAGTGACGTTATTTACGTGACCCTTTAAACAGTATATTAGTTAAACAACGTTTTATGAGTAAGGGGGTTGGTGAATATCCGCGATGAAAAGCTCGCAAAAATACTTTGGCTCGCGGTTAAAATAATTGGACTGTTTTACAAAAAACTTAAACCGACTTCAAAGTACACTAAGAAGTAATCAAATCCTGATCTGATGACAATGGGACCAAACGGGAAGTGTACCCTTCCAGACAAAAAAAGAATTTTCCAAATCGGTTAATAAATGACGGAGTTATGAGGTAACAAACATAAAAAAAAAAACATACAACCGAATTGAGAACCTCCTCCTTTTTTTGAAGTCGGTTAATAATAACATGACATCAATTGTTATAATAGGACGCGCGTCCCTAGATACAAATAACTGAAGGTGTTCCTGCGCGTAAGTAAGGTCGCCAGGGGTTATTGGGGAGGAGGGGAGTGTCGATAACGCGTGAGTGATGTTCCGGGGTATCCCGGGTGTTCCATATGGCTACGGTAGCCGCATTCGACCAGGCTGGCCGTTTGCTTGTTCTATTCTCTACATCGTAGTATAAACAAAACTATGAAATACAAATTCAAAACTGTCCACAATAAAACAAAGCATATGGTCACCCTACTCGTACAGACAGTGTACTAAATTCCTAGATTATGACCCAAAATGTAGAGCAAGTACTGTTTTAAATTGTCATTTTGACCTAGTAACTATAACTACTACTATATATGTTTAATATTTTATTATACCTAAGGATGTTTGACATGAGGCCAGTGCCTATAAAAAAAGTAATTTTCAAAGACAATTACCTATATTTAAATTACGAACTCAGAATTTCAACACCTCAACTTATTCTCGCACACAGAGTTCTCGCATTCATTCAAATATTTAGCAAAAAAACTTTTTTTTTTTATACAACTTAGTCGGTTCACAAGCATACGGCTCACCTGATGGTAAGCGGTTACCGTAGCCATATGGACGCTTGCAACAAAAGAAGCATCGCTCACGCGTTACCGACCTTTCCCCCCTCCCCTATGAGCTCTGGCGACCTTACTCACGCGCAGGAACACAACTTTACACAACATAAAGTTATTTGGCTGCGGTATTCTGTAAGGTACTTCCCCAGTCGCACTGCTCCTTGAGCGAATAAACGCTATGCTCTACCTCTCTCAAACATGGCGAATCTATGTATCAAGTTATAGACCCGCCATTTTTGTGTATCGTGACATCGATGCCAAAGCAAGGGAGGGCCCCCAGTTACTATTTTCCTTATTCTTAAGTATATTTCGATCTTCCATTGAATTTCAATTAAGATTTAGTCAATTAAGAAATTTTAGCCCCTTTTTAAAAGGTTTTAACAGGAAAACTAGCTGAATCAATGATTTGCAAAAAACCCCTTTTTTGTTGTTGTATTTAATTATTTTAATGTCACATAAGAATGATTCTCGAATTAATCAAGTCTTCTATTGTTAGGAGTCATGGTGTTCTAGTGGTCTCTGGTTCTCAAAGTTAAAACTGCGTGCCCCCATTATAATAGACTAGCTGTCTCCCGAGGTTTCACCTACGTTGTCGTGATAAAAGTTCCTATTAGTGAAATAATTTTTAGAATCCGCCAGGGAGTTCCAGTTTTTAGCGCTTTATACATATATATATATTTTTTATATAAGTTGGATATGAAAAGTATTATATTTATAATATAACACATATTAAACTTAATGACTGACGGAAAGTGTGATTTTTTTGTCTACGTATTTTCCTACAGCGAATTTTAAGCAGAAGGGGCAATCTCAAGTATTTGAGAACCACTATCTAACAAATAACCTTGATTAAATCTGTCTAGTTAACCTTTAGTAACCAGTGTCAAGGGTACAGTTAAAATAGAACTCAATTATTACTTGGATCTACAATTCTACAGTCACCCGCATTGAAAATTTGGCCCAAGCTCGAATCATACAAAAGAGCTGTTTTCATCAAAGATATTTTTTACTTTAATATCAGCTTTTTGCACTGCATTTGATATAGTTTCAAAGCTAAAAGAGCCAGCTTGCAGACGGTGTTGTCACTTTAAATGTGGAATACAGCGTCTTAATCTTCATTAAAGATGAGAAAATCTTTGCTGTATACACCTATTTTGTATGAAATTTCGAGCTTGGGCCAAATTCAATCCGGTGAGAATATATTGACTACAACATTCTAGTACGAATTTTATTTTATTTTTGTTAAATTGTATTACTTTTTACGTAAATAAATAGCCTAGGATATTCCTCACACACGGCTCTGATCCCAAACTTACTTAGCAGATTGTACTATGGAAATCAGATAACTGATATAGGTACTACATATACTACTTCTTGTTTGTAAATACATACTTAATATACATAATTACACCTAGACTCAGGACAAATAGACATGTTCATGTACACAAAATGTATGTCCTGGTTGTGAATCGAACGAATGACCTGTGGCATGACGTAGAATATCTCACCAACCACACCAACTGGATCGCCATAATATTGATTTTTAATATTTGGTGTTTCGATAAATCTTGTTCTTTAAAATGGGTCATTATATTAGATTTTGTTCACACTAATTTATCTGGACCATGGGCGACACCGTAGATTATGTCTAGTCTACAATAATAGTTAACTACAGATATAAATACGATAGTGAATGTAGAAGAAAAAGCGCATGCGTCTCTATCGGTCGATAATGATCCATGGATCATTTGTAGCGCATCGATCACACTAACTGCATACCAACCAACCACCAACGGTTATTGCTATTTTGTTTGGATGTCGTTATGTATTTTTTTTATGGTAATTATGTGGTCGAAGTTGGTGGGCTAGGCAGCCAGGCGGGTACTACAAAGTACCCCACCGCCGTGCTAAGTTTTTCTTGTAATATTCAAACGTAAGCATTCACTACAGCAGCATTTAACGTCTCTTCCACTAACATCGCTTTTATAAATAGCACTTAATGTGAAAAATATCTTTTTGAACCACAAAATAATATCAGTTATTTAGATTCACCTATCTCCAAATGATTCAGAAATTTTCTGAGCATAGTCCAAAATGGTACAATTGTCTCGTAGCGTAATACAAATTACCCAGCGATTGTAGAGATACAGTTGGATTAAAAAAAAACGCCATATAGGGTCACAGAATAGCCGCCATTACAATTTACTTCTGTGACAGATGACACTATCGTCTAATCAAAGAGTTCAATTTTCAAGCAACCTCTTTGGACCGTTATGGCCTTTAATACGTAATTCATACATATTGTTGTAGTAATCATAAATAGATTTGTAAAATTCTAAACATATTTTCAATGAAATGTAATTATTATAGAAAAAAATATAATAGAAAAAAGAATGTTTGAGAGCAATGAAAGTTCGAAATTGGAGTCCGCAGAATATTATCATTCGATGTCGCTGATCATGTTTGAAAGTGGGCATTTGTTGATATGACTAGATACAGAGAAAAAGCTTTTATTTATTACCATCAGAAATATACGAGAAGAGGAAGACCAAAAAAGAGATCGATTGTTTGAATCAATATTTGTTTGATAATTTTAAGAAAGATATACGCGGAAATAAATGGTCTGATTGGTTACATTACTATAAAAGTGATTATATACACTAACATCCTCATATTTTAAATTTAATTTCATTGGTAAGGAAACTTTTGTTTTACGCATACAGTACCCCGAGTGTAAAGAATTGACGTTAATAAACGCTTAGTAATTCATTTGCGTTAACTATAAATTTATATGGGAGAAATTTGTACCATGAGTATTCCGCTTGAGGCGCTGTGCCGATTCCTATAGTGAAGTGTCGTAAACGCAAACTAATTAGTAACCGTTTACAAACGTCAATTCTTTACACTCGGGGTACAGACTGTGAATATAAGACTAGATACAATCCTACTTTCATTCTAAACTAGTCATTTCAATAATTGACTACATTTCCAACTTTAACAGCAACATAATGATGTTTAATGCTCTCGCGTACGACCGAACAAGTGAATAGGATCGTAATTGCCGCGCCTGACCCCGCCGATCTATAGATCGCGCGATCTATAGATCATTGAACGATAATAAGGATGGCATGTCTCATTCGCGTATGAAAGTAGAAAGGCCTTTATTTGTATTTATATGTTTAGATTAGGGTTGTGTAATTTAAGGAGAATGTGCTAACTTTTTTTAGAATGCCCATGTCAATAGTTTCTGGAAAAATTTCTCATTAAAAAGTATCTAATTAAAACATAATCTATTTGAATACGAATTTCTCAAGTTTCGCATGAGATAATAATATAATAAAGTAATTTATTACATCTTCATTTATATGTAGATTTTAGACTATACATTCACACTCCACTGATTTCCTATTGTATTGAAGTGAAGCAGTCTGTCTTTTCAATGAATAAATTTACGAATAATTATAAACCTTTTTATTAAAATAAAAAGTACATTCAGCTACGGATACTCGAGATATCGGCACCACAATATTCTACAACAACTGTCTCACAGCCCAACACAATCACAATGCAAAAATATAAAGCGATTGCCAAGATAAAATAGGATTATTAAACGATTTCTCAGTATTATGGTCCGCCGTTGCACTTTGCAAAATGACAGGTGACATTATCGACACCGCATCGACTATTTAATCAAAGATTTCATTTAATTTAAGTCAACCTTTTTATTTAAATTTAAACATAGAATGTAGTACATGCTGTCCTACTCACCCTGGCTCGTTTTTTTGACAGTAGGAATTTGACAAATGATGTGATGACAGTTTGCGGGTAACAGGTAATAAAACTATTGTACACAAAATAGGCTTTTTTTACTCCTGCGCAGACGTACGCCTACCCATTGTCATATTTTAACCGACTGTTAATGTTAAAATGCCTTTTTAAAACCGCAAATGACTTAGAATTGCCTCTTCAAATTCCAACTAATTTTTCTTAGGAACTAGTTTGTAGCCACCGTATATGATCTGTAGCAATTTTTCTTTGAAATTATGTTCGGATTACTTTCCGAAACATTGAAACGTGAACAAAGCACTTTCTATGTTTCATATCGCAATTTGATATGACATTTAATTATGAATTTGAACATGATTTGAACACACTATCTCTTCATTTATTGTAAATCATTGAATTATTACGCTTAGAAGCGAAGTATCGAACAAAAATCCTCGCGACACGTAAGCCACTTGACAACCAATGTATGCGTGAGTACCATATAATTACACTCGCTGACACGCACACAAGCGCACGAGTAATGTTGCAAGCTAAACGAAATTTTTCGGTAAAATTAACCTTCCGATTTCGCCTACTAGTGAAAGTGGAAGTAAGTATTCACAAAAATAATTTAATAGTTTAAAAATTAAATTATTAAAAGAAACAAAAAACCCGACTGCGTAAAACAAAAATTAACTGAAAAGAGAAAAACACTAAAAACTAAAAAGTCTGAAATAAGCTCTTTAACACGATTAAAGAGCTTATTTCAGACTTTTTAGTTTTATACAGAATGAGTTGTAAGTATTATTAAGTAAATGAGTGGTACGGTAAAGTAACGCTAACAACCATCGCAACTCTGTGAGTTACGTACGGTAACCGCTCATAGTACCTACTGTCCTTGCAATAAGCATGGTTTTTTGCAGTTTACGTCAAAACGGTAGCATAAAGGTATTACAATATATACGTATATGGAAAGGGCTCTTCACAAGCTTTCATTTGATACCCATATTGTTACAATAACGTAATTTTTGTTTTTAATACCCCCCCTCTTTTTTTATCCGTAGACGCCATATAAAAATAATATACCCTATGACACTCCCACAGTTCAGACGAACCTAACGACACCTCATATGCTTAAATCCATCAAGCCGTTTAGGCTGCAGAGCGTGCCAAAGAAATAGACATACATACATACATACATACATACATACACTCGAAAAACATAACCCTCCTTCCGGGTCAGTCGGGTAAAAAGTTCTGCGTCTTAGATAATTTATTATAGACACAGGCCTGTTATTTATTTATTACTAGTTGTTTCATAGTACTTATTTCGGGTATTTTAACATAATAAACCAAGATAATGTGCAGTGCTATGAACGATCGTACAATTTGTAGCTTTCCTTGGTAATGATAGGTTTCAGATATGATAGGTTGTATAGAAAAAGAAGATTAAGTAGTATCTAGGTATTTAATTTTCATTAAAAAAATTGAAATATTAAAAGCCTGTTAGTTGAATTTGTTTCCGGAACAACTGCCGCTTTGACAATATTTTCCTAGCTATATTCTCTTTTTTCTACCAGTCTGATTCGAAATTATTTCACTAATATGAAGCTACATTATCCCAAGTATTATAAACTACTTATCCCAAGAACGCAGGTGAAACCGCGGGGGACAGCTAGTCGGTTATAATAGCTATAAGTAAAAGAAACAACTTATCGGACTCAACTATCGGATTACGTAAAACAACGCAAATTCGCACAAAAAACAGCTGGCAACACTTTGCTCGAAATCTGAGTGAAGTATTTTTATTTTTGAATTTTGTTATTTTAGATGAATTACACAATAAAATTAGTGGCTTGCCTGTGGAATGTTACATCAGAATGCTTATGTTTCTTCCCTCATGAATTATGACACAATTTTACTACACAAACCGTCATATTTATTATTTTTCTCAGAGCTGCACTCACTAAAACGTCACTCAGTACACTGACAGCGCGGCGGTCATTTGGAGCCATTATGGCTCCAATTGAATGGATTGTTTTCCGCGCGTGTACTTTGCTTCTATGTGTAATAATTCAATGTTGTAAATATAATATTTCTGACAGTTTGTAATTTCTTTTTTGAATCTCGAATGTTTATTGATTAAATCCTTTTTATATCATCTCGTCGTTTAAGATGCGTTTAAGGTTAAATAAAGGTCAAATTTTTACACACATACATTTTCATATGTGTTTTTATCAATGTCTCGCTCAGTGTCTCTTTTTGGCCCAGGTATATATAGATGTACATCCAATAAATTACATGAGCTCTAAATGAGGGGTCCAGTAAAATCTCATCAAATATAATATAAAGTGGAGCATAATAAAAAATCTCACGTCAACTTAAAAAAAAAGCAGATAATTCATGAAGAATATTTATTTAGATAATGCATTCTCACCAAGGGGAAGAATCCAAATTAAAAGAAAAACCGCTCACGGATACTATGAGCTGTCAAAATAGCCACCATAGCGAGTCGTTAGTTTAGTAATGGTATTTCTTTGTGTTTCAAGGCAATTTTCAAAACTTGGACTATGTGCATTTTCGACAGAACATATTTCTAGTCCCAACGTGGTCTATCACCTTCCTAACAATAATACTTAATATCTAAATTATTAGTACTTACAAAAGAAAATTTTCTTGTAAACATTACTAAACAAGTACTAGTAGTACTATTACTAGTACTAGTACTACTAGTACCTAGTCAAATTGCACATTGTCCGAAATGGTAATTGAATCCAGAATATCCAGAAACGACAGTCAACACATATTTGTCGGTTTTCGAGGCTTGCTCTCTGACAACACATAATTTGTTATTCCCTATACAACACAGGTGGCCCGGCGTCACCTGTAGGGTACATCTGTCAAAATAAACGATTTGTCATTCAAGTCAAACATGCCGCTTATAGAGTGTAGAATACTTTGTGCTATTTGATCGTATGTTGTTTTAATTTTTGATGGCAAGTATACCTAAGTATTCTTAAAACTTTGTATATTTAATCAAAAAAAAAAAACACGGACTGCCTACTGGTTTAATTGTCAATGCGCGGAACACTTACTACTTTTCTAAAATAAATAGCCTGAGTTACTCTTTATAACATCAGCTATCTACTAGTTAAAGTCCCGTCATAATCGGTCCAGCCGTTGCGAAGATTAGCCAGAACAAACAGACAACATTTTTTTTCTTTTGTATAATTATCGTATACTTCCATATGGATTTAGTAAAAAACTGTTATTTTACATGCTTTTATTTAACTTGCAATATATGTATGTTTGTTCGGGTGGAATCTTGCAAGTCGAATTTCACCCACTTCCAGTGGTCGGATTGACTTTATAATTGGTATACATTAGTATATTAGAAGACAATGCAAGTAAAGTCAACAAAAAGTACAGTCAACAAAAAAGCTAGTACTAAAAACTTAATTTTTAACAAAAACTTATTTATATTAAAAACAGACACTTCAATTTTATTTATTTGTAAGATATCGCGTTATGTGTCCATAGTAAAAGCTCTGCTTAGTTCGGAAGAATTCAAGTTACAAGAGGTTCATAACAGGTAAATAAATGTAATAGCACATACAATATTATTAACTTTAATTAAATATACCTATTAAACTAAATTGCTGTTAATAACAATTACTAATATTTAATATATATAATTATTTAAATGGTGGTCATTAGACGACATAACGACATAGATGTAATAACTCTGTAATTAACTCAAAATTAGAAATAAACTCCTCATGAAGTCCATTATGAGGAGTTCCTACTGTGGACCATTGGGATGTGGAATGAGTTCCCCGTTATGGTTTTCCTTCAGCACTTCGATATGGGGTTCTTAAAGAGGGTTAAAAAGTGGCAAAGACGGCAGCCCATCGGCAGTTTCCGTGGTATTACAAATGTCCATAAGCGGCTGGGCTGGGAGCACTTAACATTAGTTCTGCAACTTGTCAGTCAACTAAGTGGCACACTCATTTAGACAGAAGATTTCATAAAAAAAAACATCCTAAAAATGCTAATAAAAATTAAGGACGAAATTTTTTATGTAAATCAGAAGTAATGTCATGTAATAGTTAATGATAAATAGAACCAAATAATTTTCAAAAATTATTTCCTCTTTCACATATACGATAAAAGTAAATAAGGTTTAAATTGTAATAACAGTGTACAGTGAAATGAAATGGCGGTCTGTCGGCTACATGAAAGGTAGATTCGAACGGATACGACGTGGGATTCGTACTAATGAACCGAATTCAGTTAGGGTTGTCAAAGCTGAGAAAAATAATTGAGAGAAGGGAGAAGAATTTTATTAAGCTGCACCGACATATTAGAGTGACTATTCATAAAATGCGCATGCGAAAGACTATTTTGAATTATTCTGTGATAAGGAAAGCTTGCTTAGATGACCCTATTATGGTATGGAGTCTAAATCCAGCGGTATATCGCATATTTCACTTTTTTTTATTAGGTTACAATCGCGCCGTGTTCGCAGGTCGTGGGTTCGATTCCCACACAGGACATGCATTTGTGTCATGAACATATCTGTGCGTGTCTGGGTGTAATTATGTATATTAAGTATGTATTTACAAACAAAAAATGTATATGAAGTATATCAGTTGTCTGGTTTCCATAGTACAAGGTCTGCTTAGTTTGGGATATTTATTATTTACAAAATGTATAATCGTGTGCCAACCCTACGCGCAGCACATAGAAAAGACATTAGGCCATGCGACCTGTCCGCGTCGTCTGCTTTCGGTCATCGGAGGAATTCGTCTTTGTTCGGGAATGCTCTTGTAGATACGTCCGTTAGATAAAGATGCCAAATACAACTTATTTTAAAATAGAGTTGTATTTTTTTTTTTTTACAATTATTTGTAATAATTTCTGGGAACAAAAAGTGAGTGATCACTTCTTGCTATAATAGTAAATTATGATACATGTGTGCAAAGTTGGTTATTAACACTCCAGGCGGTATAAGTGAGCCGAGAGTGTAATAATCAATGCACACGCGTGTCATACGACGTTTTTCAACACACTTGCGAGGAAAACACAGATTTTTATTTTTTTAAGTAGATTTTTTTGATATTAATCAACCACACAATGAGAACGTTAACAAATATGGAAAGAAAGAAAGAAAGAAAGAAAGAAAGAAAGAAAATTATTTTATTTTTCCAAAACACAAATGAAAAGTAAATATAAAAATAGAACAAATAAAATAAAGTATAAATAAATATCGAATCTGTGTGTTCGGAAAGAAAAGGCGGCCGACTCAGCCTAATGTTGAGGTACCCCCCAACGCTGATATTCTAATATGGCGCGCAAGTATTTTTTTTCTTTGACTGTGGCAAGTGAATTTTCGAAAATCTTTAAATACAGATTTGTTTCTTTTTGAAAATAAAGGAATGTTTCCTTTGAGTAAAAAAGTAAGGAGTTTTCTTCCGCGGACGCTCGGACTGTGGAATGAGCTCCCCACCGTGGTTTTCCCAATGGAGTACAGCATGGGGTTCTTCAAAAAGGGTGTGATAAGGTTTCTTCTGGGTCGGCAACGCGCGAGTGATACCCCTGGTGTTGCAAGCGTCCATAGCCTACGGTAACTGCTTACCATCAGGCGGGCCGTATGCTTGTTTGCCACCTCAGTGGTATAAAAAAATGTAAAATTTGCTATCTCCAGTATTTAGAGGACTTTCCCTCCAGGTGAGGTTAAAAACTCCAACCTGTATATATTATTATTCCCCCTTTCGAATATATATACCCTATCCCTTACACGTTGTATAGATGTTATGTTTATAAGTTTGGACGTAGTAATCTCAGGAACTAATAATCAGATCCTGAAAATTCCTTCACTAATACGTATGTATTAACTTCATCCTGTCGCGGGTGAAACCACGGGCAACAACTAGTATGTTATAAGTGAATAACCGACCTGTACCTAACCAATATGCAATTTTCCTCAACGAACAAAGTTGCAGAGTAACGTTTCAAAGACAGACGGACACATGAAAGGCTGGGGCGTGATAGGGCCTACATCAGACGTTTTAGACATTACGCTTAGTCACTTTAAGGAGTGTCAGGTTACCTATAGGGCTTGTGTGATTTGCTTGTACTACACAATAATAGCCCTATAGGTTTTGATATTATGTAGGAGTGTTTGTAATGCCAGTTAAAATGTTAGCTGTGCTCCACGGCTTCGAACGCGTTATTTCAAAATTAAAAAGTCATTTATTCAGTTTAGGCCCTGGTAAGGCACTTATGAACGTTAAATTGGTACATACAGTTGAATTTACTATCGGTTCGAAATATACTTAAACTGAGAAGACTGCGGCAAGAAACTCAGCAAGGTTATTCATACAATTGTCACACAGCCAGGGGGGATGCAAGTGCAGAGAGAAGCTACTACAACCATATATTATTGTCTTCCACGTAACTTTTCTAATGTAACCTTAGCAGGGTAGGGTAGGTAAGGGGGTAAAGAAGGGGGCACAGGTGAAACCGCGGGCGGAAAGCTAGTATTATAATAAAACGAGAAGTTTAACCTTCACAAATTTCCATTGCCATTGCCTCTAAAATTTTATTAACTATATTAGATGCACTAATAATAATAAAATGTATATTCTATGTGGATAGAACTTATACATCAAAGCATAAGCCTGTCAAGTTTTCCTGCTTCAGACAATGCCTTCAACTTAACCTGACCTTCAAGAAACACACCAAGCTTAATTCAGCTAACAAGAATAACTTGCACAGGCATAACTTAGTAATAAAAAAAAACAAGAAAATATTCAATATCTGAGTCACAAGACAAGTGGAGTGATGAAGGACCCTTGAACACCGTGTGCACGTCTCAAGAGGCGCCCTAAGTAAACAGGCGCGACATTCCGATACATTAAGATGGGGGATGAGCGAAATAGTTGACGGGCCTGGGGTGTCGGTAATATCGATACGAAAGTTATCGATTTTGAAAGAGGTAGAGCAAAGCGTTTATTCGCTCAAAGAGCAGCTTGACTGGGGAGGTACCTCCACCTTACAGAATACCGCAGACAAATAACTTTATGTTGTGTAAAGTTGTGTTCCTGCGTAAGGTCGCCAGTGCTCATTGGGGAGGGGGGAAGGTCGGCAACGCGTGAGCGATGCTTCTTGTGTTGCAAGCGTCTTTATGGCTACCGTAACCGCTTACCGTCAGGCGGGCCGTATGCTTGATTACAAACATAGTTGTATAAAAAAAATTAAAATAAATAGTTTTATTATGATTCTATAGCAATTTGAAATTAATTAAATATGATTGAATATTTTTGGATGTACTTATGTGACATGTATTGCATATCTATTGAAGATGTTTAGATTGTTTTTAGTCTTTTTTTTGTGAACCAAAAGTGACAAGCCGAGATTTTTTCGCTTGTTTGCTCGGTAAAAAAATGCTATCTATTTTATTATTATACTTTTGTATTTTTAACAAAGTTATTATTCATAATAAAGTTATCAAACGTAGATTAGCTAAAATTCTGAAGTCTTTATCTGACACGTGACATTTGGTGATCGAAAGAGTGAGACGGTGGATACTATATTACACTGATTTAGTTAAAAAGCGTTTATGCATAAGGGGGTATATGTTTTAATGGCTGAAATAAAGATTCAATTATAATTATACTCATACATATAAGTATCTGATGATTTTTATTATTACAGAGTAGACGAGTTTTGGGATATTTTTTTATTATTTTAACAAAAGACAATGCAACTTCTCTCGCAACGTTAAAATTTTCCTGTTTTTAGTATGGTAAGGATCTTACGTCCATTCAATACAAATAAACACTATTTAGAATGTTTCTGCAAACATTGACCCTGCGCACATACCTACGTCATTTCAGTTACTAAAAAGCATTATTATTATGTCAAGGTCAACCACCCTTCTAGAAAAAGGTTATGAAGAAGAGTTCAGAGGATTGGCTGTGGCGACAGCGGAAAGGACAAAGAATCATGGCGAGATTTGTACAAAAAATATATTTTTAGAACCCCGGGATAAAAATGCGAATTTCTATGGCATGCTGGCGAATCGCGATTATTCGCGACCAAAACCGTTATGTTGTTGTTACGTTTTGCGGGGTATATAAAATATTCCAAGTATATTAACATGTTGCTGTTAATCTCAATATTGGAAGTGATTCAAATCCCTCTAAAATGTATTTTTTTTGTAAAAATCACTGTATGGAACTCGCCATGATTCTTTAAGTACGAAGTAGGTACTTAGCTGGCCCCGGGTACTACGTGGTCAGTACAGCGCCTTTTCATGGAGCTCTGGCGACGTTACTCACCTGACATTCGGGACAGAGACGTGGTCTTTTAATGCGGCCGTATAAATAAGCTCAGAGTCACTCAGCGAGCTATGTTATGAGCTATGCTCGGAATTTCTCTCCGTGACAGGGTCCGAAATGAGGACATTCGTAGAAAAACGAAAACGAGAGCTTTTAGAATTAGTAAGCTGAAGTGGCAATGGGCGGGCCACATCGCTCGAAGAGTCGATAACCGCTGGGGAAGAAAGGTTCTCGAGTGGCGACCACGTACTGGAAAGCGCCGAGCGGGACGCCCTCCCACCAGTTGGACCGAGACGACCTGGTCAGAGTCGCTGGGTACTGCTGGATGCAAGCGGGCCAATACCGTTCTAAGTGGAAGTCAATGAGGGAGGCCTATGATCAGCAGTGGAGCCATAAGGCTGATATGATTATGATGAGTAGCTTCTCTCTTCACTTGTACCCCCCTGGCTTAATTGCATTGTATGAATAATCATATGTATATTTATGTATTTAGAACAAAAATAGTAATATTAAAAGATTCACAAAAAGGCCTTGCTCTGTTACTTGCAGGAGTTTACGTTCATAAGTGCTTTATCAGGGCTTCAACTGAATAAATGACTTTTTGATTTTGGTGTAAATAAATAAATAGATTTTATCGATATCTGTCGATACGCATCGCATCACTACACAAACAATAGTAACTAAAGCAACCCTGCTACTGTATTGAGATTTAAACAAACTGTTGACATACTATTAAAATTCTCCACTTGAGCAAATATTTGACGACAGGTTTAAGGATTAAAATCTTTGAAATAGCAAAAAATATTTTACTTAATAATTAATATTAAATCTTTAATACAGGTGGACCAGGTGTCATATCAACTATCATAAGGAAACTTAAACTTAAAATTGTATAAAATCTATTTTATATTCTATAGCTTTTAAGTGCAATGAGGGGTGCCACAGCGAGAGGAGCTAGTCTTTGATTAAGGATACATCCAGATAGTGTTGCAGCTGTGCACGCGTCGATAAAAATAGCCTCTAACTGTTAGAGGCTAAATCAAATAAAAATTAATAAAAATGCAAAATAATGTTCAATATTTAACTTTCTCCCGATTTTAATTGGAATATTTCAACAATTATTATCATTATGAACGTCACTATGACAAGCAGAATGACGCAGAGGGAGCGTAAAACGTAGCTGTTACGCGCAGCAGCCTATACAAGTTTGCTTGTTTTATATATTCGTGTAGTATGGCAACGTTCTTTCTAGGTATATTTATTTCTATGGAGCTAGTGTAGAGTGAGGTCTCTAGAAATGTCAAATGTCACTGAACGCTTACTGATTGCGAACTTTTCATCGCGGAATTTCACTAACTATACATGACTAGCGGTCCCCCGCGGTTTCACCCGCGTTCCCGGGATAAAAAGTAGCCAATGTCCTTCTCCATACCATAGGCTATCTGCATGCAAAAGTATCATGGCGAGCTCCATACATTGATTTGTACAAAAAAATAAAACATTTTAGAGGGTATTGAATCACTTCCAATGTTGAGATTACATTACCAGCAACATTTTAATATACATGAAATATTTTATAAACCCCGCAACACATAGCAACAACATAATGGTTTTGGTCGAGAATAGTCGCGATTCGCCGGCTTGCCATAGAAATTCGCATTATTATCCCGGGGTTCTAAAAATATTTTAAATGGCTCAAGTTGTTCCTTAGGCACCAAGGATCAATAATAACGTCATTCCAGCGTCTCTAAAAATCTTAATTTTTTTGTACAAATCTCGCCATGATCCTTTCATGATGATCCGTTGAGTAGTTGAGGCGTGAAGGTGTAACAAACAAACGAACAAACAAACTCACTTTCGCATTTATAATATTAGTTAGGATTACTGTAAAGATTGTGCCATTTCTGATGAATTATAGGCAGAAATACCTTCGAATCGGTACCAACCACAGTTTTCGGTGAGGCTTGTCTTTAGGAAATGTATTTCCTCCATTTTCGGATAAAACCGGACTGCACAACAATGAGGCAAAATCAATATTTTATTTCTTTGGTTATTGCCAATTGGCGCAGCCGCGCTAAAAATTATGTAATTTTTCAACGACAGCGGTAGGACCTTACTCGCCAGTGGCGCCAACTGGTAGCGAAATAATAGCCCTCATTTAGTAGTTACTGTCGATTCTTAAAAATACCCATGGATACCATCGTTTCAGTTTAGGCCCTGATAATGTACTTATTATCTTCACTTTTGTAACATACTACAGTGCGGCCGGCGAGAGCATGCATGTATGACACCTCTATGGGCTATCTCGGAAACGGCTACTATTGCGATGGTACTTTTACTCTCATCATATTCAGATTAGCCGTGTCCGTCATTTGGCCAATATTAAGAGGTGTCAGAAACACATTATCTCGTCAGCCGAACTGTAATCAAGAAAGATTCCAGTTTCTCCAGTAGAAATAATTCGATTAAATTCACCAGGCAGAATGCAAACAAAACCATTGCACCATATAAATATACGATACAAAAACTCAAAACGGTCCAGTAGCCACAGACAATCAAATAATCAGTGGACGAATGTACAATTTGTCCAAAACATTCATAATTGTCATGCGGTGATTGATTGTACTGTGGACTGTAGGCGAACTTATGTATGGTACAAGTTATAAGCGGAAAACTAGTATAGCATGTTATTAATGTCCATTCTGAAAAATCTCTAAATGTGTGTTATTTTCCTTTTTTATTTTTGTATTTTGGTTTACTTTGTATAGGCCTGTTTTTGACCGCAATCTCACCATGGTAAGTTCAGCAATCGGAACGCACCGACATGTGCTTGCGACAGATTAACATGAGGGTGGTAGCTAGCCAGATGGGTACTACAAAGTTTCCTACCACCGTGCTATGATTTTGATTTATGTATTTGAGGGCCAGTTCCTGCCGTAGCCTAATAGGGTAGCATACACCAGGGGTATCACTCGCACGATGCTGAACCTCTTCTCATACCTTTCTTAAAAGGTAGTCTTAGAGGAGTTGAGAGGAGTCGCTGTGCCAGCAGCGGTAGGAGCCATTGGCCACTAGTTAAAATATAAGATACAAATTTCTCTCCCTGGCAGCCGCGTAAGCTTATAACTTGTTCCATATACATAACCCTGCCAACATCGTGTGTGGCGGCTGATCCCGGCGACATCAATTCATTTATCACTACACGGTTAAGAAAAAAAATATCGTGTTTTTAGTCAAACCTCGCTTTGATTGGTTTAAAATACCGACGAGTTCTTTTTAATACTATTGGTAATATTTTTTAATTTCTAGTTATATTCATTTTTGTTAATAAATATCCTGGGACATTCCTCAAACGTCTATCTGATTCGAAACTAAACAGAGCTTGTATTATGGAAACCAGATAACTCTTTACCACTTGAAAATAAGTTAAAAAAAAATGGCCTGGGTGGGATACGAACCCACAACCTGTGTCGTTGCAGTCAGGGTGTCTTATCAGGTCAGTCATCTTAACTCCATCTGTTACGTATGAATCATAAAATGTCGGACTTCTGACACAATGACATAAGACTTTTTATGGATATCCGTCAAGTATTTTTGCCTGCATCAAAAGCGACCTCATAGTTAAAGACGCGAGGATCGGGCTCCAGTGTCGGTTGCATACAAGGATGCTATGTATTTACAATTCCGGATCTGGATATGGATACGCTTTCATACTATAATTATTTAACAATTAGATAGTTCACTGAAAAAAAGGTTCTACAAAACTAGTTATGTATGTTGACGTTTTGTTGTCGGGAAACTAACTTTAGTTACATTTAATCGTATATCTCTTAGATTTAATCAAACAATTTGGTAATTAACCAAAACTAGTTTTGTTACTGATAATTTTTAGTTCGCAAGTCACTCTGTTTAGGTTATCAGTAGTAAAATTTTGTGTTACTGTTAAATAATATTTTTTTTCAGTGTTTCAGATAATAGTTTTAGATAGTTTCAGTTACGGATATAGTTTATTAAGAAATTGTAAAAGAGAACAAATAGGTTACGATTTGACTTACGACGATTGGCGAAAACATGTAAAACGTGTCTCAGACACACTGCACCCCTATCCGAAATTATATGAAAGTTTTATATCCGATTCGGTTACGGTTTCGAATACGCGAACTGAATTCCGCGACTGTTTGTGGTCCCCAGCGCGAGGACTAATCTATTAGCCAACACGCCACTAACAAGAATGTTGCATACACTAAATCTGGTTGCCGAGGAAATTGACCTGTTCTCATATTCAAGCAATGAATTTAGAAATTCAGTTTTGAGTATAGCATGTAGATAATATTTTAAATTGTTTTTTGTGTCTTATTATTAACATACACTATCGTATTAGGTAGACCTGTAATGATAGCTGTAATTTGTGTAAAATAAATAAATAAATATCCGATAGTTACGATTACGGATCTCCATAATATCCCAAATCTCAGCATTATGCTGAGTTGGAGGATACACTTTTTTAAAGAACTTTAAGAAACTGACCTGGTTGTGGTAGTGGGCGAGCGGATGGTGCGGCACATGCCGCATCGCCGGATGCAGCATCTCGCCGTCTGCGCCTGCGCCTGCGTCTGCGCCGCTGCTGCTGCCTTCTACCGACTGTGATACAGAAACAATACGTGAATGGCCGATTCCCATAACCGTAATCATAATGGCTCTTGTATTTTTACCATTAATTAAGCAAAGACCTCATAGCTGCGCATAGCTCAGGCCTCATATTGAATTAGTTACCACAGGTAAAATTAGCTTAAGAATCTATTTATATGCCCAGTTTGGAAACAAAAAATTCTAAGCATTAATTGGTAAGCAAAACGATTCGTTTATGTTTAGGTATAACTGAGCATAGATTGTTTCGTTTTGGGACATCCTCCACATAGGCATCTTATGTTAATATGTAGTACTAGCTGCCCGGCGCGACTCCGTTCGCGTGGTGCTACCCCACCCTATCTAAACCATCCAGGGAGTTAATTCTACTGTACGTGTGTATGTCACTGAACTCCTCCTAAACGGCTGGACCGATTTGAATGTTTTTTTTTTTGTATGCGTTTGGGTGGCACCCTGGATGGTTAATATTCACAAATCAGCCCGGCAGATGGCGCTGCAGTCGGTATCTAGGTTATATTATCGACTGCAGTGAAGACTGCAGCAATGAATCCATAATGGTCTCACAATGAACGAAAATAATTTTAGTACAAAAACTGACCAAACTGACAACTAAAAGATAATTGTGTAGTTTCAGTGGAAAATCATCGGAAAGCTATTATGGCGCTATTATTTATTATTGAGACTACCAAAACTGTAAATTGTGTCAATTTTCACACCACTGATAGTTCATTGGAACACAATTGTAGCAGACTTGAGCCCCAGATCTATACCTACAGATTAAAGAACCAACCTTGTTGGGCTCATCCTTGGTGTCTGCCTCGTCTCCTAGCTCGACAAGTTGGAGAGCTTCCTCTAGGAGGTCGAAGCGGGACTCTTCCGAACTGACCAGCTCAGTCGGCAGGTCACCCTGGATCACGTATTCACCTGGGGAAGGAAGTGTGGTTTAGACAATATACTATAGGAATATTATAAAGAAAATTCACGATAAAAATGCCTTGCTGAGTTATGTACTTAACGTTCATAAGTGCCTTAAGGGCCTACACTAAATAAACGAATTTGTTTTGTATATACTACTAAGGTAGCAAACAAGCATACGGCTCACCTGATGGTAAGCGGTCACCGTAGCCTATTGTCGCTATCAACACCTGGGATATCACACACGCGTTGCCAACCCAACATTTAACTGATAATTTCACAATACTCTGCTCACCGAACACATGCTCTCTACATTACATTTAATTAAAAGATAAGGCATTGGTGCCGATTCTGTTGTAAATCGCACTAAACTAATTTTATTAACATCACATCTCTTTCTTACAAACATTATTGAAAAAGGATGGAACATATTCAAAGTTGTCAAATTAGTCTTCGACGCTTTACGTGACCAATTTGGATGGCGACTAAATTGTTGAAAACAAGCATTGGGCTAATTTGACAGGACTAAATTTCTTACTTCCTTTTCATATGTTCTTTGTTAGAAAGAGATATAGTGAGGCTAAATTAGTTTAGTTGTAAACAACAGAATCAGCATATTATAAATCTTGAATTGGCTGTAAGTTTTATATTTATTATAAGAAAATTCTATTAGTTTTTAAGAGATGTGCATTTTGTAATTAATAAACATTACATTATTCGCAATTTTGTAGAACTGTTTAACTACAACTTTACATTATTTTAACCTAACTTTGTTCGGCTGTATCAGTTCAAAACCAACGGTTCAAAGAATCTAAAAGGCCGACAGAAAACCAGGAAAGAATATTCCCAAAGGAGTTCACAATACTACCAAAAACCCTTCTATGATTTCTAACCCTAAGGGTTTGAACAAAAACGACCACAACACTACCGCATAATGTAAGCGGTGGCCAAAAAGACCGGCTATTGACAGTTCATAATTTACAACTGACCACCAGTACGAGATGTGGCCAAAAAATTACCTTAACACCTTGTCTTAAGGTTCATTTAAGCGTAAGACAACTAGCATCTAAAATCTTAGTCGCCTTTACAATAACCCTACCGCGGCTACCGTGTATAATTGGTCACGGTTGGACTCTGCGGGTCTTTAAGACCCCAAGCCATTGACAGTTAAAGGGATTATCACAACCCCTTTGATGAGTTAACAGCCCTTTCTTATACATTTGTGATACAAAATGTTGATGATTTATTGATTTTTCTAATTTTTGCATGTTTTAAATTTGCAAATGAATTGAATGTTGGTTGTAAATCAATATGTAAGGGTATATATCGCTAGGGAATAGAATGAGTCAACTTTTAAGTATGGTATTTTAATTCTTAGTAAGCTACCGATTGTAGAAAATGAGAACTGACTACCGACAAACTGTGATGTCATTTTTATTTGGCAGATACATATTGTTTTTTTTTTACTATTTTTAGAAATTACTTGTTTATAATTAACATTTTTATTTTGCGACAAATATTTTTATTCTTTCTTTTTCCTTGTAGTAAGATGTAACTTAAAATATTAGAATATATCATAAGCTTATGAATTGGTCAGACCACAATCCTTAGTAAAGTATTATGGAGAATTCTCAAAATTAACCAATATCAATGCCATCATACCATGGCCTTTCAAAATGGGGATAATTTAAAAGTATAATAAGTGACAAAAAGCAAAGTGTCTATGTTAAACATTGTAATTTTATGACAATTATAATAATAGCTTAATTGTCCTATAACTTTAATACCCTACATGACTTAAAACGTCAAAACGTTGAGCATATATCAAAAAATTAACACCATTTAAGCTCCCGCCATGTCTTTGTTAGAAAAAATTAAGACCCATTGAAGCGTCCACCACAGTGGCAACATTTGACAATTGTGGACAGAAAACAATGAGGATTTAAAAGGTAATCCTGCTTTTGTATGATGGGTATTTCGGACCCCGGGCGACAGTGTTTTTTCAAGTAACGGCAGTTATACGGTTGATTTGAATTGAAGATTTGGTTAATGAAAACAAAAATGTTCGATTTTGATCTACTGTTAATAGATTGGATATTGAGTGTTATGGCCATAGAGTAAGAATATTAATAGATAGCGTTAAGAACATAATCTTGTAGACCGGGAGATACTGACACAAATTTCCTGGTCATATTGTACCAGTATGGCGATCCTTCAGGGGTCTAATTACGTAATGACAAAAAGGAAAATGATAATAAAGCAGAAGAGTTTTTTGTTTGTTAGTTTAAACGGGCTATTCTCTTGAACTACCAGTCGGATTCGAAATATTCTTTCACTAATAGGAAGCTACATTATCCCCGAGTATTATACGATACTTTTTATCCCGGGAAAGTGGGTGAAACTGCGGGGAAAAGTTAGTGCTTAGATAGTATGCTCAATACTTTTATGCCGAACTTTCAGAACTATTCAGTAATTTACCCTTTTCCTTTTTATACTGTGTATAGGCCTGTGATTGACCACAATCTCACCATGGTCAGTGATGATGTGGCCGAAGGTGGAAAGCACACCAAGCCTAGAAATTAACTGGCTTTCAAGTGCTTGTGTGTGTTGCAGCATGCTTATCCAGAAGAAATGTAACAAATAAAACAGTGTTTCAGTGTTTCATAAGTAAATTCTTTGGCTCTCATTATGTACTTATCTAATGTAGAACTTAGGAAGTATACAGATCAGACTCAGGTAGGTACCTACATGTATAGTTCTAACCCGTTCAACCATGAAGGTCCCGCCAATATGCACACAAAATGGCCGCCATTTTTTTGGTGGTTAAAACAAAATAACATGTTTTTTTGTACCGCCCGGACGGAATTTGATATGGTTAATCGATTGTCTATACCTATAGATAGTTTCTGTTTGTTTTTTGTTGCCATGTATTTTTGGGGGGTAGGTAATAGGTTAAATTTACCTGTTTATATCACATTAAGTTTATGTAGCCCAAGATGCTTTAAAGGTTCAGTTAATTATTTATTTAAAGGTAAAAATAATTGACATTGGTGCCAATTCTGTTGTATATCGCACTAAACCAATTTCAGTCAAATCACATCTCTTTCTTACAAACATTACTGAAAAAGGATAGAACATATTTAAAGCTGTTAAATTAGTATTTTTCGTCTTCATTTGCGTGTATTTAGACGTAACCGCGATAGATGGCGACTAAATGTATATTGAAAACAAGCATTGGACTAATTTGACAGGACTACATTTCTTACATCTTTTTCTTATGTTCTTTGTTAGAAAGAGACATAGTGAGACTCAATTAATTTAGGAATTAGCACCATCAAGGGTGGTTTTGTTAGGCTACGGTTTAGGCGAATCGTAGCTTGTTAACTCCTGTACCTTGTGATTCATCATCGTCAGCCTATAATATCCAATTGCTGAGCACAGCCCACCTTTCACAAATGAGGGTGAAAAGCAGTAGGCAATACTCCACGCGTGCCCACTGCGGATCGGTGGAGGTAGGCTAGCGGTCAACCTTCTGTTGGAATTTTTTAAGCCGCCTAGTAGGCCTCCAACTAGCATAACGACTATCACAATTAAGTCATAACCGGGACCAACGGCTTTACGTGCCTTCCGAAGCACGGAAACGCTCGACTAGAAATACCACTAGGCGGTCACCCATCCAGATACCGGCCACACCGATAGTAGCTTAACCTTGCCGATCGATTAAGCGAGCGTTTCAACCTTGTGGTTACATCCCTATATCCATCTCAGGGTTCCATGATTCATCAAAATCGTTTAAGGCGTCAAAACTACATGAAACTCCATAACAAAGACAGTTAAAAATAAACCATAGTTAAACTTAACTCGTTACATAACACTTAATAGTAACCTTGACAATGACTGAGCGACTGTCACGGCTGTGCGCAGCCGAAAGTGAATTGATCCATAGATCATGGATCTATAGATCATTGGCGTAACACCCGCGCCAATTGCCATTGTCGATTGTCGGCTATAGTTGTGTACTTTGTGATCATTTGATAGCAAAGTGGTAGTGACGTCGCGTAGGAGTAGGTTCGAATCGACGAGCTTGAGCTTTCGGTGAACAGAAGAAACTCGATCGTAGTGGTAGGGTACTTCGTAGTTCCCGCCTGCTTGGCTCAAGATAAAAATCTGTGGTCAAGCACCTATCGATGTGTTCCGAAAGCTGCACTTGAGAGCCACTTCTTCGGTTACATTCGAAGAAAGAAAGAAGAAATTTGAAAAATAGGTTTGTAATATATCTATTGCTGTCGCGCTGTGCCCGAGCTATCCCGCCCGAGGGCGATAGAGACAACTACAGTTTGGACCGATTATATACCTATTTAAATTAGACGAAATCGCTATTTCGTAATCCCCGGGTTCCTCCTGGATCTAAAGGAAAACTGGATCGACTTAAAAAGAAAAAACAAGAATAAGGAGGGGTTTGGCTATGTCTGTCCGTTTTCCTTTGCTGTTTTATACTCGTCAAATTTGTTCGCTCGAAGTCTGATAAGGGCGTTAAAAATGTTAAGTTTTTTTCATTTTAGAAGGGTCCTAATTCTTATAAAAATTAATTTATGGAGAAAAACACAACCGAGGGGCATACAGTGGTACCTACAGATTGCATGGTAGAATAATCATTGCTCTAGTGTCATTATCCAGAGAGGAAACTGAGGATTACGTTCACCAGCATTTCCTCTTTACTCGCCGAAAGGAAGGCGAGATAACAAATCGGGACTGTGCAACACTTGATGCATACTAAATATTTTATTTATTTGGCTATGATCAATTATTGGCGCTCGTGGTGTAGCATGATTAGCCGTTCTTAATCGATCGACAAAGTTAAGCTACGTCTGTCTTGGTCGGTACCTGGATGGGTGACCGCCTAGTGGTATTTCAAATCGAGCGTTTATAGGTTATCACTCAATTGTGATAGTCGTTAAACTGGTTGGATGCCTCCTAGGCGGCTTGAAAAACTCCAACAGTAGGTTGGCCACTAGCCTACCTCCACCGATCCGCAGTGGGCACGCGTGGTGGAGTATCTGCCCATTCCCTTTCACCCTGATTTGTGAAAGGAGGCCTGTACTCAGCAGTGGGACATTATAGGCTGATGATGATGATGATGAATTATTGGCCCTGCCGCTTTAACATATACTTTTTCAACGACAGCAATAGGACCTTAGTCGCTAGTGGCGCCAACTGGTGGACACAGAAACGGTAACCATAATTGACGTAATAACAAACCAAACTCTCCATCTTGATACAAGAACGATTTACTTTCACTATAAGGTTCCCATGGAATATCTAAAATCTTTTTAAAGTAATTATTATCCCACCAAAAACATTTTCATGTAAAATGTTGCCAAGAGACTATATGGCTCGCATTGTCAAAAAGTTATCAGATCTCATGTAGAGTTAAGCTTATAACTCTACACGCCCTAACTCTACAAGCCCTAACTTCAGAAACTCTACACCTTAGTCAAAATATGTGGCTTGTCCGTTTCCCTACCATCACATGGACGTAAGGTGAATTATTGTATTTCTGTAGTACAATAATTGTTTTAGTAGCGAAACGGCCAAGCCAAAAATTTTGACTACGGTGTGTAGAGTTTTTGATATTAAAGTAAGATGGTATATTTTTCTTCGCTCTCTCCTGTCTACCGCAACCAAGCAAAGCCATGAGAAATTAACAAGATACTGGTCATAGATAAAATATGTACTTTTAATATATACAAGAATTAATGACAATAAAACCGACCAATAAGATTCCATCAATATTAATTTAAAACAATTGTGACCAATCACGACTCATTAAAGAACCTTTCGGCCATATTTGAAACGAAATTACGTAGCGTCCCACATAGTTCCATTTTTAAATTGACCCGCACGACTTCTCCTGTCTCTGTCTAGCGTGGTGGGTTGATAGGAGATAGGTATGCGGCGTTTTTTGTTCCATATTCGAATCATTTGGGACTAGGGTTGATACATTTTTGTTTTTGTTTGAAATTCGGAATAGAGGTCCGCGTAAAGGTTTAATAGCCATACAGAACATTGTTTTCAGCACAGATGTTTTCTTCTTTAATGTTGATTTAAGGCACTGTATTCTGTATCATTTATAAGATAGAAAAGTCAACATTTGGAAACTTCATTTTAATTTACTGTGCGATTTCTTGTATACACCAAAAATGCTAATAAGCATGGAGTTATCACAGTGCAATTTTTTTATTTTTTCTATGAAGATTGAAATATTTTTTTTAGATCTCAAATGGCAAAAAATAACATTTCCTCATTTAAAATGACAACACCGTCTGCAAGCTGGCTCTTTTAGATTAGAAAATAGATATCAAATGCAAAAAGAGAGAAAATCTATGCATAAAACAAAACACCTCTTTTGTATGAAATTTCGAGCTTGAGCCCTATTCAATGCCGGTGAGTGTATTCCTCGAGTATACTGTCCAAGTTTCAATGTACTTATGTCGTGTCGTGTACACATATTTCTCTAGCTTCTGACCTGGTGTTCCCGACCCGGGATCAAATATTCTCCTCGTATAAAAATTACCCTATATAAGTATTGTTCCGGGCTATGTACCAATGAACCGAATTTCATCAAAATCCTTTAAGCCGTGTGAGGTATGAATAAGGTATGACTAGCTTTTAATCCGCGGATTTTCAGTTAATAAGTAGCCAGTGTCCATAATTCTTCTGCAAAAATCAATTAAATCCGTTCAAAACATTCAAACACATATCATTTCAGTAAGCTTGATTCGAATCATATAAAATGCCGTTTTGACAGCCCTGTCTGGGTTTAACCATAGAGTAATGTTACGGTATAACTAGGACCTCCCACTACAAGTATTCTCTTCTAATACCACAAATACTTCTGTAATCTTATAGCTCCTTGGTTACTAGACTTTCAAATATATATAAATAATTTCGCCTTTTCGATTCGGTCTTTGTTCTTGTCTCTTCTTATATAGGTTTAATTTTTTTTTTTTTTTTCAAAATGCAGTTAAACAACACAAACGTATATTAAAAACCACACAACGCAAACCTCAAGGGGTTTATCTGTATTTGGCGAGGATTCTGAGTCAGTAAATTTACTTCATTTCTTTTATGAAATTCAAAGCGACGGAAATTACCAAACACAGAAAATACATTTATTTTGTTAGTTTGGTATTCGCTTCACCGCAACGTTTTATTGGTAGATTTTTTATAATTTTTTTAGTAACTTATAGATATTTATGTATTCATGTTAAAATGTCCATTCCTTTATTATGTAAAATAATATTATATATTATATGATATGTGTAATTATGTGAAAAGATAAACGAATTTCTAATGATAGGTAACAGACAGGTAGGTAGGTTTACAGAGATACGTCAAAATTAAAAACTTAGAACAATAAAAATACACAGTCTTCGGCCAAACACAACGCAGATACCTCGATGTTAATTTGGGATCCTGACCACCTCCCTAACACTTTATATCTTATAGCAAGGACCTTACAAAATACCGTGTTAGAGAGAGAAGCACTACGTTTCATTTCATTGCGGTTTCCCGTTGCGGCTTTGTGATTCACCGCCTCATCGTTTCAATTGTTTTTTTTTATTTATCCTTAATGACTTCTACCTAATACTTATGTACATTTCAAGGTTTTTTTATTATAGCTACACAGATAATAAATGAGTTTAGTTTCGTAAATAATACGGCCTCTTTGATATCTTCATGATAATTCTTTGCAGTCGAATTGAGTTTTTATTCGAGGAAAAAGACATGACGTAACACGACACGTACATTTTTATGTACGACAGAAGACAATGCTAGGGGGGATTGACAATATTTTGCCGCCAATACACAGACTCGAGATTGTATCTGCTTGAGAGCTATCTTGGTGTCGGAACACGCTGGTTATTGGTGATTTTCAACTTGACTACCGAGCCAGCCAGCCAACATCAATGCATCCTACAGTTGGGATCTCTCACATTATTTTCCAACAAATAAAAAATACAATAAGTACTACAGCCCTACTTCTATTTACTGCCTATTGCAGGTACAGAAATTACGGATCATGCTGTATATTGAAATTGACTTTTTGCGTAAATACATGTGATTTGTGAATTTATGACAAAATTTACCTTTGAATTGATTTATTTTAATTTCTTAGTTTTTTATATAATATATGACTTTTAATAATAATAAAAACAAATTAGTCCGTCAGTTAGATTATTTAAAAAAATGCACACATTTCTTTTTGCTTTTTTTTGCCTAATCATTAACAATTGACAAAGATAAAGCGCGTCAAAGTTCGGGAGTGGGGGCTCGTGACGTCACTTTAGAGTAAAAAATGTACTCTAACGTGACATCACTCAGAACTTCAGCACACGATATCTTCGCATTTTTTTATTTAATTTACAAAAGAAAAAAAACGTGTCTGATATTTTTTGATAATGTAAAAGACGGACTAAATAGTTTTTTTTGTCATCTAGCCTAATGTAAGAATATGATGTATTTTGCTAGTGATAAGTATACATTATGGCGTTCTAATTACACTAAATAAATTGCAATATTACCTACTTAGGTTTGGTTGGCGGTCAAAAGGTTACAAGTAGATACCTAAATTCATTCAAACGACTTATGTATCAATTTTCTACCTGAGATTAGAACATAATCTGAATCTATTATTATTATAACTCAATGTAAACAGAGAATTCCTAATTCACATGATGTAGGTATATCATTAAATTCGTCGCAAAAAAGCGTAGGTATCTCCTGTTTTGGACTAATGGCGGAGTAGTTATCGATGATAGGTCAGTGGTAGGAAGGTCGAAAACTGAGACAAGTGACAATTAGCTTGACTTTGAAGGAAAACAAGTGGTAATCGTAACAACAGGTACTTTGAAGTACCCTGGTTAGCTTCTACCCTCGATCTATTTATATGAAATGTTTGTAATTGTCAATTCTGCATTCTGCAGGTTATCTTTCAAGTTTTAGGTCCTATTCTAATAAAGAAAAGATAAATGATCATAATTTAGATTTATTCCCCGAATGAAAATCCTAAACTACCCTCTAAATTTCAAATAAGCCTCAATACGGCGCAGAAAATTCTTTAACTTTCGAATACATAATTTAAAAAACACATTTCAAATTCCTCCCGCCTTCACATATTTTTGAATACAGAATACGTGTCGTGTATTCAGTTTTTTAAAGCAGGCACTGTACTTGAGACCGAGCCTTTTGAGTTTTCGAACGTCGAGTGTGGGATGTTCTCATTTCGAATATCTTGTCGTAACTTTTTTAATTTTGTTTTCGACCCGCACCAAGGTAACAATGGCAAATGGGATTGACGTATCGAGAGGGTTTTTCCTTTTTCTTCAATCATTTTGGGATTGGGGCGAAGAGTCATTACTAACATGCTATATATAGATATATTTTATAAAAACAAATATATAGGTATATTTAAAATTACTAAATACATTCGTAATTAATTAGAGTACAATAATAAACGAATAAAGGCGTCTAAGTTGCAAATACAGTGAAGTCTTAGATTCCAACAGCATATGAAAAAAATAACGAAATTGCCACGCGACTTTGTAAGGCATTTTTATAATTCTGTTATCCTTTAAACTGTATAAAGGATAGTAATAGATATACGTAGACGACTACTTTGGTACTAAGTGCACAGATCGCGAAAGAGAAAATTTCATAACAATATTAACAAGTGACGTCAAATGACCCTCATTGAGCGGTGACACGTTGGTTATGATTTTAATTCAATAAACTTGGAAACAAAAATTCTGTATGAATTTTTGAGTAATTTATTTAGAGCCGAAACTTTTTATAGTCTGTACCTGTTGTAGTCTTCACTCTTCACACCTTTGGGATAGAATGCATATCCATATCTATAATAAATAAAAGCGAAAGAGCACGATGTATTATACGTAGGTATATTGATTGAAAATATTTCGCTGACTTCAAATCAGTGTCAGATTAGAGTTATTTGATACTTTTTAGTGATTTTGAAGTCGATTTTATATATTACTTTTTATAGCGTCATTTTATGTTTTTCTTAAATGCACTAGAATTTGACCAAGGTTTTGAGATGTTTTTCCTATGACACCACACCCGTAGCTCGTGTCAATAAGCCAGGCCGTCACACATATTTGTCCATATCTTGAAAAATAATGAACCGATTGCGATTAAAATTGCACTGTTCTCTAAGTTGAAGTAAATGTAAACCAATAAAAAAGAATGGTTACAATCCGATTAATATCTTCGGAGATATGCGTGGACAAATATACATACATACAAACACCTATGAAATTTTGTTTATTTGTTTGGAAGCCCTAATAGATTATCATATGTGAATGTATTGCAGTTCCAATTATATTACCTTTGATTAAGGATACATCCAGATAGAGTGTAGCAGCTGTGCACGCGTCGATAAAAATACGCTCTAACTGTTAGGGGCTAAATCAAATAAAAATGCAAAATAATGATCAATATTTAAATTTCTCCCGATTTTAATTGGAATATTTTAACAACTACTATCATTGTGAACGTCATTATGACAAGCAGAATGACGCGGAGGGAGCGTAAAACGTAGCTGTTACGCGCAGCAGCCTATAAAATTTGGCCTGTTTTGTATATTAGTGTAGTATGGCGACGTTCTTTCTAGGTATATTTATTTCTATGTATATTACATACATACGTGTCGAATTGATAATCTCCTTTTTTTTAAGTCGATTAAAAACACCATATTGCAAGAACACAATGCCCACATATGACGAATAACATTCAATCTCTAGAGAAATGTCAATTGTATTCCATCTCGCTCAGATCGATCAAATGTGACAGATTAAACGTCAAAATATTTTATATTTACAGTGCGTTTGTATATTTGTCCCTTGAGATTGCTAATCGTGATTTTGCGGTTAAACTATACAGGGTTATTCAATGTTATATAATACTAGCTGTCTCGCGCGGTTTCACCCGCGTTCCCCGGATAAAAAGTAGCCTATAATACACGGGGATAATGTAACTTCCTATTAGTGAAAGAATTTTTCGAATCCGACTGTTAGTTCCAGAGATTTGCCCGTGTAAACAAACAAAACTACAAACATAAAAACAAACAAAAAAACTATTCTTCTTTATTATATGAGTATAGATAAATTAATAGCTACACAAAATATTTATCTACACAATTATTAGGTGTGTATAAAGAGATTAAGTTTGTAAGTTTAGTAGTAGGAGGCAATCTCCAGAACTACTGACCCGATTTCAAAAATTATTATAGTATGTATAGCTACTTTTCACCCCGGAAAGCGGGTGAAACCGCGACGGACAGCTAGTTTAAAACAAATTGGATAAAAGTAGTAAGAAAAAAAAAACTAAAATCATCTGCACTAAGAATGTTCAACCCACGATTACACATATTTAGGATTTGAATTATAATTATCAGATCACACTAATGCATATCTAGATATATACATAAATAAGTATAATTATCACCAGACCCATACATCACCATTGTATGACAAAAAAAAACAAATCGCCGTCGGTAATCCGGAGAGAAAGCTACAAGACGCCTACGAAGCGCGTTGAAGTCTTTTTCTAAGCTGCATTTCGATGTTACATTCGGATATAACATTGCCAATTTATGCATTTTAAATTTACTTTTATACCGCTTCTATGTGACATTAAGTTACTCATATACGTATTTTGGTTATATATTCCGCTTTTTAGTAGTGTTAAAATGTATAAACTAGCTGTCGCGTTTCACCCGCGTCCCCCGGATTAAAGTCCTTTTCCGTACCATTGGCTATCTGCATGCCAAATTTCATGATGATCCGTTGAATAGTTGAGGCGTGAAGCAAACAAATAAACTTTCGCATGTATAATATTAGTTAGGATTAGGATATTTAGGAGTTAAGATGCTACAAGAAGGATTTTTCATCGTCACATTGGTTTTCGATTCCAGTCAATTTGATACATTTTTAACCGCCTTAAAAAAAAGGAGGAGGTTCTCAATTCGGTTGCATATTTTTTTTGTTTTTTTTTTTTTTTTTTTTTTATTAACCGATTCGGAAAATTCTTTTTTCGTATGGAAGGGTACACTTCCCGTTTGGTCCCATTGTCAGATCAGGAATTGATTACTTCTTAGTGTACTTTGAAGTCGGTATAAGGTGATACTTATAACAGTATATTCGTCAGAATATAAGCTATTTATTATTTAAATCAGTATTTAAATGTATAGAGAAACTACTATAATCGAATTAGTTTTCGCCAATGTTTTTTATGTGTCATTTTGTAGCAATTTTTTGCACTTCTATACTGATCTTATTTGACTTAGATTGAGATTAGAATATTATGGAATGAATCTAAGCTTGTTTGTAAGCGTGAAAAGAGTAATTGCTGAGTTTATTGCCGACACTTCTCAGCAAATTGTTGTGATGTGATTGTATAGTTTGTACGGTGCTTTAGAACCTGACTAAACTGTGTTGTCGACCGGTCGGCGTTGTGTGCGACTCGTCGCGAGCAATATTATTTTGACATACCCACAAACTTTATCGTAATACTTCTGCGACACTGGACATAATAATTGTTAAAACGTATTTGTACCTACTTACTTTGTTTCTCGTTTAAGTGATTTTTGTAAATCTTAGAGATATAAATGATTTAAACCGTAAATGCAACCTTCCGAACAGGTATTAGTGCCAAATAAATGTCTGCGTAGATCTATTTCAATGTTCTGTTTTATCGCAATATTATCATTATTCGGCTCCAAAATCAGTTTTTACAACAGGATATCTATTTATCTATATCTAAAAATATATTTATGTAACACAGCACTACTTTTAGTATTCCCATACAATTTCCTAAAAACGAAATTCCTAACAATTTATATTTGATATGTCTCTGTACAAGATCTTTGCTTGAAGCAATTAAATAAGACTTTGATACAAGAAAGCAACCTTTTGATCAATTCAAGGCTTGCATTTGATCACAATTTCATCATCAGTGATGACGGTGAAGGAAACATAGCTCGGAAACTAGCTCTCAAGTGCAGCAGCCGAATATCCAGGTGTTGCCCATCGTTCATGAGTTTCAAACAAAGTTCTCATTTCAATCGTAAATACCTACTGCCATTAGCATTATACAGCCATTTCACTTCCTAAAAAATGTCTAGTCGTTTAGTAAAAAAGAACAAGGCTGAAAAACCAACGTACCAAACCAGCTTCTTAGTAAAAAAACACAGTTCTTTATCGCACTCACTGAATTTAGTTCCGCAATCAAATGTTACCATTAAAAAAAAATCACACTCTCACTGTCAAGTGAAATTGTCTATTTTTTTTCCGATGACTGGCCGGTTAATTTTGCAGACGCGAGCGTGACCTAGCGTTTCGTCAATGCACTATGATTTTCACTTTTTTTTCTCAAATCGCGCAAGGATACGACTCCTTGCAGCCGCGGTGGAATAATGGAGCCTGGATGGAACCTTTTTGTCCCTTGCCTCGTACGTACTGGCTGCTTTTTTTTCACATTGTCTCGTCCAACCGGTTCGTCGGCCTACTATAAAACGCCTGTAGGCGGAGCGCATTCGAATTTAGAACCGCGTACGATGATAAATATATGCGTCTTGCTTACGCTCGCGGGTTTCTCGTATGTTAGAAAGAGACGGATGTATATTTAGAGTGTATGCCGAGAAAACCTGATTTTGCGTAATGTTTTTTTTCCGGATCAAAGGATTTTCTTTAGATGTATTTTTGTTGGTCAAAAGATATTGGATTTCTTGATGTTAGAAGGGAGAATTGTAATCGATTGCATGTTGTATTTATGTGTGTTCTAATAATAGAATCGTTGTTTGTTTTATACATAGAACTAACTTATGCAATAAATATCGTAATACATAATGCAGTAATCGACATTTTGATGAATTTCTGTTTTTAAAAAATGCCAACAGGAAAATCATATTTATAAATAGAAAATCATTTACATTAAAATTTACTAATAGCTATTTAAGTATAATAATAAAATATTTCTTAAAATCTAGGTAGGAACTTACAATGAACATTTGACAGTTTGAGTCTAAGCACTCCTTTATGAGAGACTGGCGCCTGTACCTGGGTATCCTATACCCTGTTTTACAGGTCACCAGGCCCTCGGCCCCGGACATTTGTGCTATCAGATTACGAAATAAAAGTTACTAATCTAAATATAAAAATATACTTAAATATGGCAAAATAAAATTAGTAAAAAAATTACGAATGCAGTATATTATGGTCACACACAAGTGTATTTTTTAGGGTTCCGTAGCCAAATGGCAAAAAACGGAACCCTTATAGATTCGTCATGTCTGTCTGTCTGTCTGTCTGTCTGTCTGTCTGTCTGTCTGTCCGTCCGTATGTCACAGCCATTTATTTCCGAAACTATAAGAACTATAATGTTGAAACTTGGTAGGTAGATGTATTCTGTGAACGCAATTAAGATTTTCACACAAAAATAGAAAAAAAACATTAAATTTTGGGGGTTCCCCATACTTAAAACTGAAACTCAAATATTTTTTTTTCATCAAACCCATAAGTGTGGGGTGTCTATGGATAGGTCTTCAAAAATGATATTGAGGTTTGTAATATAATTTTTTTCTAAACTGAATAGTTTGAGCGAGAGACACTTCCAAAGTGGTAAAATGTGTGTCCCCCCCCCTGTAACTTCTAAAATAAGAGAATGATAAATCTATAAAAAATATATGATGTACATTACGATGCAAACTACCAACGAAAATTGGTTTGAACGAGATCTAGTAAGTAGTTTTTTTTTAATACGTCATAAATTGAAATTCATATCAAATACTCAGGTCTATACTACCATTTACTTATATACCTATAGGTTTGTACGGAACCCTCGGTGCGCGTGTCTGACTCGCACTTGGCCGGTTTTATTTTAAACAAATTCCATCCTTGGTAGTAGAATGAACGATTCGAGAACCCCTGGCCGGTAGGCAAGTATTATATCTATAGGTACCTTCATATATTATTTTTTTCTGTAAGAGTACCTAAATGAAGACCCACAGGTGCTTTTAATTTTTTTTTCTGTTTACTGAAAATCTAATAGAGCGATCGCGATGAAATTTGACATGCGGATAGCCTATGGTAGGAACGTATGCTACTAATGTCCCGGACGTGGGTGAAACCGCGTGGAATAGCAAGTATGTAATACACCCATAATAATAAAGGGCTGTGTCCATCGGTGGGTCAATTTAAACGTTACAATTGTGGGTATTTCCGTATTAAATGGACAGGATCTGGGTCCTATTCATTTAACTAAACATCAAGTGATATACATAAAGTCTGGCACACAAAAGTTGAGCCTGGCTATAATTGAAACTCTTTACATGGCAACATTCTATAAATGTCACTCTCGGAATAAAATGTGCCAACTAGTTTACCAGAAACAGTTTTGATACTAACCCTTTATTCATAATCACTTCATAGCTAAATCAGTGTTATATTGTCCACCCTCTCATTTTTTCGAGTTTATCAACCAGTTCATGACGGGTCATTTGGCGCGGTTCCTCCTCGAAAACTGAGCCGATTTAATTATTTTTTTCTTTGCAATTTTAAGAAAGCGTGTGTCTAGGTCCCTTGTTATTGTTTTTATGTTAAAATCTTTTTGAAATTGTCTGGTAGTCCTTTTAATCACGGCGGAAAAATAGGGCATTTATTGTAGTTTTTGAAGGGTCATATTTTCTTTACTAATTAGTTGCCGAAAAAAAGGAAATAAGAGGGACGCGTCCAAAGCAGACCTTGATGATATGAAAAAAACTGAGTGCTCTAGAGGCTATTATTAAGGAAGAAAACAGGGGATTACATTTGTATGGACAAATCGCAGCTAGCGTCCCGTCTTAAGATGCCACCTATTAATTATTAATTTATTTTATGAGTCATAATCCAAATCAGAATCTAAAAATTCAATTTCTAGTGAGGCATCCGAATCACTGCTATCATCACATTACATTTCTGATGAACTGCTCTATTTCTTCATCAGTAATTTTATCTCTTACTTCGTATGAGTCTTACACGCGACATACTTGTGAACAGGTGCTGCTTGTGGGGGCTGGTCTGCTTAAGTTTGCTATTTATTTACTTATTAAATATTTTTTCAGTCTACTTTGTAATTTTGCCGCCGCGCCGGGGCACGCAATTGTTTTCAGTGCGATTAGAATGTAAATATTATGTAATTAATCTAAGCCTGTTTTGAAAAGAGTAATTGCTGAGTTTATTGCCGGCTCTTCTCAGCAAATGCAACCTTCCGAACCGGTATTAGAGTATTAGAGTCAGACTTTTCATAAGTGCCTGCGAAGGTCTATTTGAATAAATGATTTTGAATTTTGAATTTTTGAATTATGTATTTTCAAAGATAACTTAATACCTATTTATATTAAATTATCAAAACAATTTATTCCTACTATGCTTAGTGATACCACATCTAGTTTTTTATTAATTTGCGGCGCTTTTCCAGGGTCAACTTTCGTGTGCCAAACTATACTAGCATCCGCTCAGCGGTTTCCAAGGCTATCTTGCCCTAAGTCTTCGTTCACACGGGCGTTTAAAAAAACGTTGAACTCGACGTTTTTTACTAAAATGAATGAAAGCTCCCGACGTAAAAAAATGGCAGCGAGACACGTATTAGAGAAATCACACGTTATATTCATAACGTTGAAAATAACGCGCGTAAAACTAACGCTAGCTTACTTTATGATTTATTGCTATCGGTCAGCGAGAAAACGCATCACACGACCGTCACACGTCATTCGAAAGACCCTATTTTTCTGGTATTTCCACCATTTCTTCTATCGTCGAATTAATTCGCCGCATCCGCGTCACCATTAGTTTTTTCTGTCTTTATCATTCGAGTTTCATCAAAAAGTTCGGCTGTTAGGACTTGATTGAGTCAAAGCATCAAACACACACATAGGGCCCGCTAACTAGTTTCCGGCTCGCGGATTTGCCCGCGTTTTTTGGATATGAAGTAGCATATGGTTTTATCTTTGCCATATGCTAGCTGCGTGACAAATTTAATCACAGTAGGTTGCGCAGTTAAAGCGTCAAGAGGTGACAAACAAACGTTTGCATTTCAAATATTAGGATTGGGATACATAAGTGGGAAGTTGGTTGGTCCAATGGTTTGTCCCCTAAATCACTAGCTATACCTACAAGCCAGTACCAAATTAAAGTTCCACTAGCATCCAATATCCTGACTATAACGCGAGAGTATCTCGTGAGGTTATGTCCCTTTTTTAACCGACTTCAAAAAAAAGGAGGAGGTTCTCAATTCGGCTGTTTTTTTTTTTTTTTTAACCGACTTAAAAAAAAGGAGGAGGTTCTCAATTCGGCTGTATTTTTTTTATTTATTTTTTATGTTTGTTACCTCATAACTCCGTCATTTATTAACCGATTTGGAAAATTCTTTTTTTGTCTGGAAGGGTACACTTCCCGTTTGGTCCCATTGTCATCAGATCAGGATTTGATTACTTTTAAGTGTAGTTTGAAGTCGGTTTAAGTTTTTTGTAAAACAGTCCAATTATTTTTGAGTCAACTAAAGTTCACTTTAGTGCTGAAACAATAAAATTAGTCGTCTAAGCAGACAGTAGAAACACGTAGCGCTATCAGAATGCGTTATGTTCGAAGCATTAGGCGAAAGTCCTTAGCGTAGTAGACCGTACAGATGTTAATCGGTTACCGTAGCAATATGGACGCTTGCAACACACGGGACATCACTCACATGTTACCGACACTCCCCCTCCCCAATGAGCTCTGGCGACCTTACTCACGCGCAGGAACACAACATAAAGTTATTTGGTTCCGGTATTCTGAAGACTTCTCCAGTCGAGCTGCTCTTTGAACGAATAAACGTAAGCCTTTAAAATGTAAGGTGAAAGACCTAAGTTACAAGCCGAATTGACACGCCATTTTAAAAATAGCTGACACATTCTTATATATGTAAATAAACAAAAATATTGATGTAAACTTTCACCAAAATCATCCCGTTTAAAAACCGCTGATTGGCGATGACGTGGCTGCCGCGCCGTGACGTCATCATGACTAGCCTATGCCCAAGGATGCTCTTGAAAAGATTAGCTTCAAATGTGTGGAATAAGAGCATTGTAATGTATTTTTGAACTTGGAAGACTTAGGTTCATATTTTGGTCAACTCAAGTCTAGTTTTGAGTCAAGACTGTACCAATTGAATTTGAAACCTACATATATGAAATAAGGTTTATTTTTAATTAACACAACCTAGTCTTGAGACAAGACTCATGTTTTGATTCTCAGGCCTTAGTCTTTACTGGAATATAATCTCACTGTAATACCTAAGTGATGTTATTTAAGGCGATGATAGTGACGTGAAGGTCGCGGGTTCGAATCCTACTATGAGCTTGAGCTATCGGTGAAGGAAAACATCGCGAGGAAACCATAGCACGGTGGTAGGGTACTTTGTAGTACCCACCTGGCTGGCTACCACCCTCAAGTTGAAAATCTGTCGCCAAGCATCCAGCGGTGTGTTCCGACAGCTGCACTTGAGAGCCAGTTCCTTTTGACGCCTTATTTTATTGATTAAACCCCAGGGCACAGAAAAGGGCTATTTTGTACAAAAATGACAATCAATTTATTAATTTAATCCATAGGTTAACACTTTCACTATTAAAAAAACAAGTACGCGTGCAGCGGAAGCGCGGACATGTTCTAGTCATGGTGACGTCACAAGATGGCCGCCAGTCATCGCCGTTCAGCGGTTTTGTACAATGCAAGTCGGGTGTGGAGTGGTTGAACTTTACTGTTTAGTTGTGTTTTTAATCAAATGAGAATGTAGTCTAGACGACATTATGGTATTTTATAAGAAAAGAAAAATCTAATTTCATTCTTTACACGTCATCTAATGCTAAACTAAGCTGAGCTTGTACTATGGAAACCAGGTAACTGATATACCTAAGATTCCACCTATCACGCCGCAGGCCCAGGACATGTACTTGTGTCCATGAACAAGTCTGCATGACCTACTGAGTCTGGGTTGTGGTCTAGGTGTAATTATGTATTTATAAACAAAAAGTTCTAGTATGATACTACTGATACTAACTGGGCACTATAATGTGCAAGAACTTGAAAATTTATATACAATGAACAAAAATTACAATCTCAGAGGGCCCTTAAAATCACAAGATCAATTAGCAAAAGTAACCCCCGCCAACACTTTATACCTAACCGTGTCGTTTGCGAGTGGAATCAATTACCAGAAACAGTTATCAGTGCAAAAACAGTGAACTCTTTTAAAAATAGACTCGACAAGTACTTAAAGACTAAAGTGCAGTGATATACACGAAATCAGCTCTTAGCTGCATGTGTATCATAAATAAATGTATATTTAGTAGGTAAGGTATATCAGTTACAGGTCGGTTAACGAAAGCTGGCACGTTCACAGTACTCATAAATTTGCAATCAGTCAAGTCTAATGGACGAATGCAAAAATAGACCACTCTATATTTATGAGCAGTAGCAAAAGCAAAACAATAACTGTCTCCTTCATACTCATAAGCTTGACTTTGCGCGAGAGAGACGGTGTAAATGTGTTGAAACGTGCCAGCTTTAGTTAACCGACCTGTATCTGGTTTCCATAGTACAAGCTCCGCTTAGTTTGGGATCAGATGACCGTGTGTGAGGAATGTCCCAGGATAATAAGTAGAACAGTAGTTTCTTAGCCCGGTGGTACTTCACTTTAGGTACTCGCTTGGCGCCAGCCACAGATTATTAACTCCAGGGTTGGTATCCATACCCCTTTGAAGTTCAGCTCAGTCTCTTACAGCTTCTAATCTTGAGCCAGTTCCCTTCCAGGCATTGTGTACTAACCACCTTCGTTCTCATCATCACTGGCCGGTTGTCAATAAAGAGAAAAAATCGATGAATGAAGGAAAATATCAAAAGTAGCGGGACCTCTGTCGCCAAGTCCTATCCGTGTGTTTCGACTGCACTTGAGAGCCAGTTCCTTATTGCTTATGACATTCGGCCGCATCATAACAGACAATGGTGAGTTTTATCATTGTTTTTATGGTGTTTTAGTACAATATATAAGTAATTTTAATAAATGTAAGGTAGTAAGAGGAACAAATACCTACCTAACATTAATTTCTCAAGTGTTCCCTCAAACCATTGCTATTAAACCAAAACTGACCGTCGAAAAAAAACCGTAAAATTACAAGTTATTAACACCCTTTTAGACTACCATTCGGTGGTTTTAGACAAGAGAAAATATTAAAAGGCTTTTTTTGTCTATACCTGAACTAGAAAGGAGCGCCAAAAAAACATGTCTCTGGTAGGCTTTTAAGATAATGTCATTTGTCAAAAGTGGTTTGGAAAAAAAAAAGATTTGACGTTTAATTTCTTTACCCGCCAGTTTTGTCAGAGAAATTAGCAAATATTTATAAATTATTTTATTGGCTTCGTTATTTTAATGAAATAAATTAACTAGTGAAATAAAGGCAAAAATCTGGAGGCTTTTTTAACAATTCACGAAAATCTACATTATTATTAATTAAAGAGGTAATGTTTTTAAGTTTGGATGCAAGGAGGTAATCTCCGTAAGTACTGATCCGATATGTCAAATCTTTTACTAATTGGTATGAAGTTACATTTCATCTCGAGAACGCGTGTGAAATCGCAGGGGACAGCTATATGTAAATAAAATAACCAAAGAAGGGATTCAAAGTCTGTATTACAATAAAAAAAGCAAATAAAACTAACTACTACAGTCGTAAGTTTCAATTTTAATCGAAAAACCTGTATTCAGATATCGAACTCATAAAGATCCTTATTTAAAATCAAGTGAATAGACCCTATGCCCCAGTCTTCAATGTTTAGTTTACTACAACTTTTAATATGGAAACAGCGATGTCACAATAATTTATTTTAATTCAGTCCACCAAACAAAAGCCAATCTAAAATTTCTTGCAACAGAGACGAAATTCCATCTAAGATTTAAATTAGGAGCGATTTCCGAAAAAATAATTCCCAGTTCAAATTAGAAAACTTGTACGGAATCTCCACTGCCAAGCGTTTGAACTTAAATTCGTTGGGATAAGGTCGGATTTTCTATGAAGCATCTCTACCACAATGGAACAATTTGAAATTCTTTTGTTTTACACGAGGTTTAGGTCGGTTATTCAAACTTGATTCTTAGGGCCATGGAGATAAAGTTGTATTTTGAATGTTATGCAAAAGGTGCTTAGAACGTTTCGGTTTGCTAAGGGAATTTATTGATTAGTAAGCGAGCCGACCAATCGGAGGGCGCCCCATGACAAAATGGCCGCCAGAGGGTAGTCTCCCTTTCTGAAAATTTATATCCATCTAATTTATTAACGCATTGTGTTCGACCGACATTAATCTTTTTCTGCCTTTTATTAATGGTAGCGCGCCGTGCGGCTGTTTTATTTTAATGAAAACGATTTTCCCGCGTTTTCGGGACGCCATCTTGTGTTTTTGGGTGCGTTCTTTCTTTGGTTATTGATGTATGTTTACCTACTTACTGTTGATAGTATTATAATTTTTTTTACCTACCTACCGTACATTCATTTCATATTTTACTTACGGAATTGATCTATCTGGGGGAAGCCCGGGCAGGGCGTATAAGCTAAGGAAAATTGAAAAATGAACAGAAATAATCAAGTTAGGAACATGGTTTATTTATTGTATATATACATAGCACATGTAATATTTTCCCTGCCCAATATTAAATTATCAAAAATAGAAATGAAAGCAGGAGCCATATTGAACTTGGACTTATTGGCCTTATTCTGCAAGGAACCATTCTTCTAATGTCCCTTACATATAATAATTGACATATGAGTCCAATGCAAATATATGAACAAAGATGACTACTAGTTTGGTGTGCGTGTGTGTGGTTAGAGTAACTTCTCAGCCTATTCTCTCACGCTTTTTTATAAAATCAAATTCAAAAACACATTCAATATAGGCACTTATGAACTTTACAGCTTACCACTGATCGTAATACATTTAAATTGAGAAGACTGTACGGTTTCAACACCGTACATTTTTCTGTGTATGCAGCAACCTACTTTTGTCGCACGCTAACAACAGCATAAATACACGGATTCTTAACATTTTACAAGAGTGCATTATAACGTCTTACATCAACAACATCAAGAGGAACGAATCACCAAACATTTACTGTGAATATAGTCATTATACCTTCACAAGTGGTTTCTCTGCGCACCCCAACATCAACTACAATTCAAATGTACTGGGCTAACTACTACTAGGCCCGTACAAAGACTCCGGCAAGAAACTCGGCAAGGTATTTTTTTGTTTTTTTCACGTTGCCACACTGTTCATTTCGCCCAAGGCGCCAAAAGCCTACTACGCAATTTAATTTAAAAAAAGATTGTCTATGCCACCAAAGAGTTCAGTGTCCTCAAATAGGTAGTAACATTGTTTTGATGACGGCTCATTTTTACCGGCCACGGCGGGCCTACCGCGAAATTGTAAACATCATCGTTGCCTGTCACTTTTATTTAATATTTACTACACCCCTTTGCTTAACTAGTCGTTTATTACTATTTAAATATATTTAGCAATCCATACTAATAACATGCGATAGTAACTCTGTCTGTCTATTACTCTTTCACGTCTAATTCGTCTTTCTAGAGAGGTAGCGTTTATTCGCTCAAAGAGCAGCTCGACTGGGGAAGAACCTCCTTACAGAATACCGCAGCCAAATAACTTTATGTTGTGTAAAGTTGTGTCCCTGCGCGTCAGTAAGGTCGCCAGAGCGAATTGGGGAGGGGGGAATGGTCGGTAACGCGTGAGCGATGTTTCGTGTGTTGCAAAAGTCCATATGGCTACGGTGACCGCTTACCATCAGGTGGGCCGTATGCTTATTGTTTGCCGACCTAGTCGTATAAAAAAAAACGTCTAAACTACTGAACCGATCGCGATGGAATTTGGCATGGGACCGGGACGCTGGTAAGGAGAGGAACAGGGAGACTAGAAAATAAAATTAATTAATTATTTGCCATGGATTAATGACGTTATTAGAAAAATAAAAAAGATTTTCACATTGTATTTACCATTGTGGAAAAATCCTTTAAAAGTATAGAGCGCATTTTCTGTGGTGGGCAACTGGCGCAATAGATTTCAAACAAATTGAACTACATTCTTTGGGTTAACTGTTCGATGGTATGTATGTACTATGTACCTACCACAGACTGGATAGTATTACCAGATCATGTTGAAAATGTACCGAAGTATTACGCCTAAAATTAGCTTAGGGAGTAGTTAATCTCACCCAATCTCACGTGGGGAAAGGCGGGTCTCGGCAAATATCATGTAATTTTTTTCCGCAAGAAACAGCGTAAAATTGGGAGAAAACTGGGTTACATTTTCGATTTTTTTTGTAGCTCTCTTTTAAGTATTTTATTGTTCGACATTTTCACTTGGATTCTTGACTACGTTTTAAAATATAAGTAGTGTTGTTTTCAAATCAATCCAATGCAAACAAGCGCATAGAAAATACGCATAGATTAACATTATAATATGACAAAATCTCACATGAGATCAGTTGGGACGGGGATTGAGTTGAGCCAAATCTCATGACATCTCACCAAGGGGGAAGGGGTGTCGAAAATCGCCAAAATCGCGTTACGTTATTTATAGACGCCCCCTTACACCTCAACCATTATATTTTATACGTTTATACATACAAAATTCAACATCTACCGGTGAAAAGGCAATGCGCGGGCTAAGTACATAACAGATGCATACATAAGTCACACACTATAGTATTCTAAAACGAACGCAGCCATACAAATCCTCATACATTGTGTGTATGATTAATGTGACCCGCCTGACAAACTTAACGTCTCAATCCCCCCGGGTACTGATCATTAATAATATTATTGTTGGATTAAAACCATTCCGGGATGTCGAGTACTATAGGCCTTGTATGTACGGGAATGTATGATTGCAAGTTTTTTTTTAAATTAAGTTTGGTCTGAAATGCAGGCACTGTATGCTTGCATTCGGTCTTATAGTGAGTGAACAATAGCTATGCTTAAGGGACTGTAATGTGCTGCCAATATTTTTAAAGATAAATATAATTTTATTTTTATATGTTGTACCAGTTATGGCTTACAAATGATAATATTATCAGAGATCATTAAAAAAAACTATAATAATAATAAAGTATTGAAAGATCATAGGTCATTAAAAAAACAATTTAAAAAGTTAAAACAATAATAATGAGAGCAAAGGAAAAATAATGTCAAATTTAATTCATATAGGACAATCTAATAGCAAAGCTATGGTCTGTGTATCTAACGGCCAAAAATAGTAAACGATCACTAAAAGAAACCAAACTTTAGCGTGAAATAAGAACCCAAAATTATGATTGCTTAATCCAAAAATAGTTCATAATATAAGTCCATCATTAATTCCGTGTGTGAGGAATGTCCCAGGATATTTATTTATTTATAAAAGTGACTGAGAAAAAAAAACATTCTGAGATTTTCAACTCAGAACATTTAACCAATACAGTATCTAATAATATTGTTCAGAAAAATGATTTTTTGATACCTACTAATTGAATCAAACTATACATGCATAGAAAACTAAATCATACATCTATGTACATATTTTTAAAACAACTTGAGATGTCACCAAAAAAATTGCTTCAAAATTCGACAATAAAACTGAATTGCTCTACAATAAGCCAGATATGGCCAGATGATATCACACAGACCTATGTAAAGCCATTATCAAAAAAAAATATTCTGATATTTTCAACTCAGAACATTTGACCAATACAGTATCTAATAATATTGTTTCAGAAAAAATAATTGTTGACACTAATTGGATCAAACTACATAGAAAACTAAATCATACATACTATTCTATGTAAATATTTTTAAAACAAATTGAGATGTCACCAACAAAATGGCTTCGAAATTCGACAATAAAACTGAATTGCTATACAATAAGCCAGATGATATCTCACAGATCTATGTAAAACCATTATCAACACAAAAAGAATATCACCCGTCAATAGTTAAAAGTATTTCAAAAATACTCTCAATATTATCGATACTTAAAAAAAATACGGCGTTGCGATGAAAAAACACCCAAAGTATTAATCACAGAGAACACTGGCCGAAACGATGACTTGTGGAAAAGTCGAATTCGAAAAAAGAATGATTTCGAACGCGGCTGTCACTCCTCAACATCGACCAGCATATAAAGACCGCTCTTCACCGAACAAACATTGCATACTTCTTCCTATTTTTGAATTTCGAAGGGGTCGAGTTATGACGGCCATTTTTGAGCTCATTATTGAACAGACGCCGCTTCGTCCAAAAACGTGTCCTCCACGAAATTTTGAAGATAATCGACTTTTATTATACTTTTTTTTTCGTCTCTTTGGATCCGAAGGTTTCCGATCATAACTCAAATTGTGTTTTAATGAATAAATTATGGGAAAATTATACTTTTTAACTTGAGAAATTGCATTGAGTGTAACTCCTAACTCGCAAAAACACAATTATACATTTATCCTATATTAAACGACAACACAATTTTGTCATATTTTATAATGTTGCAATATTTTCTAGTTAGTAGTAGTAGTAGGTTTGGAAACCAAAATTATCATGCCAAAGACAAAAAAATTTTTTTTTTTAATTCTTTCATTTCTATACCTACAAAACCTATCAAAATTACTTTTTCCTATATACCGTAACTTCAGCCTGTACTTTAGTATCCCCAGCGGATCTACGCACCCCCTCGCGCGTGATGGTAACCAATCATTAGTCATATGATTCAGCTATTTTTGAGTCCCACTGCGGCGTAAAGCCGCCAGTCCATTCTCAAAGCAGCGTCGCAACGCCCGCCGCGTTGAATTCAAACACGCATACATTCGCACTGACACAATATAGTTTTATATCTCTTTCTAGCAGATAACATAAGAAAACTCCTGACAATTAGTCTAATTACTAATTTTCGTGAATTTAGACGCCATCAAAATTAGTTATTTAGATATGTTTATAGGAAAAGATAGAGATTTAATATGATTAAAATTAGTTCAGTGCGATTGAAACAAAATCAGCACCATTCCCTGCAGTCCAATACTTGGGTTTTACGATATTGATTCTCAATAGAAATGAACGAAAAAAAAAATGTCTATGATACACAGACGTATGAGTAGTACTTAGTAGTTTGTTCATATGTCTGTGCTATGATACCCAATTTTTTTTTTATTTTATCAGCTATATTTTTCGACAAATACACAAAAACTGTTAAAGAAAGCGAGGAAAGCATAGCTACGTGTTGGTTATATTAGTGATAGCGGATCACCACAGCGGAATGGCGCCTTTATTTTTACACACTCCAGCTTTGCAACGCGGTTTTTCTGACTTTGTAGATTTTATATCTTCCGAAATCTTTAATTACATATAAGTTTTGATATTATACCTAAAAAAGGCGAAGCCTTAATCCGACTGGAATACCATAAGTCTAAATACATATGATAAGTGTTATTCCTTTCCCCAGTCCAATTCCCCTCCCCTTAAAGCAATGGAAATAGTAAATAGGGGTGCAATGAACCCCTATGTATTAGTTACCGTGGGGTGTATCTGATAGGGTGCAATTTCAACATAGAGAAGGCTTCAAAAATATTTCTATAATTTTGTCCAAAAAGGTTTATTGAAAATTAACGAACTATTTTCAAATTCGGTACGCTGTCGAGTCGATAATGTCAACGTAATGAGGGCTACGTTTCTGTGGCCATCAGTTGGCGCCACTAGCGAGTTAGGTCCTACGCTGTTGTTGTAAAAGTATTTGTTATTGTGGCAGGCCAAATTAATCAAATAAATAAAATATTGATTATGCCTTAGTGTTGCGCAGTCCCGTTACGTTTTCGAAAGAAACACCTAAAACAGTGGTTGGTAGTGATTCGCAGGTAAAAAAATTTTAAAATTTAAATCTGTTTATTTCAAGAAAAAAATACACTAGTTTATTAAGGTACATAAGGGTACTAAAATCTTCATAAGCAAAGATTGTTGACCCTTAAGGAGTCGTTACATAATATAGTTACATTTAAGTTGAATCTGGAATCGCATATCTGCCCACCACGAAATACCTTTTCATAATGTTTTTAACTTGTTTATGAGTTTTACCATTTAGACATTCAACCAAATGTTTTGGTAGTTGGTTGAGAGTGTGGGGTAATATACGATCCCAGACTCGTTTTCCATATACGTTAATATATGAAGGCATCACATATACAGGCAAATACGATATGGATCTCAGGTTATCAGGTCTTTTTGTTTTGGCAAGTGAGTCTATATGGCTACTATTATCGGATACAATTGCAAGTTTTACTTTATCATATACGTTACGGTATGGACTGTTATCGGTTAAAATTAAGACTCTTTCAGATTATGAATGTAGCAAAGACCTCAAACCATTGCATAGCAGACACTCCCATATGGAAGTAGCTATCACGGGTAAAATAAGCTTACGAAATGATCTATATGCCCAGTTTGGCAATAAAAAATCCTACCATTGGTTAGCAAAACGATTCGTTTTTGTTTATAGGAACCGGGCATTAGTTAATCAGAAATGGCACAACAATCATGATGAATAATTAGTGAAAAACCGCAATGAGCTCGCAAACAGAGGTGCAGCGCAGACGACGGACTATCCGTTCCAGACTTTATAGTGGTATTTGAAAATAGAACCTATAGAATTCTAAGTAGTAACGATGTGCAAAAAGTCTGCGAAAAAATAGGATGTACCCAAAACTTTATTTCTTCTTCTTTTTAGTACAAAATAATATATTTCAATTCCATGTATGGCATGTACGTCCTCAGCTTGAGTTCCGACGACAAAATGATGTAATGATCTACGTTGTGCTGTGTGCTTTGATTTGAATCTGTGAAAAATCCGTGACAGACTTTTTTGTGTACCACAGCCTCAATCGCAAAAAAATCGGTCCTCTGTGCTGCACCTAAATGTTCAGTGACATTTGACATTTCTAGAGACCTCACTCTACACTAGTCGTAGTTTATTCAAGCGAGATAGTTGATTATAAATTTAAAAAAAATCTTAAAGACAAAATCGTTATGGCGGACTAGTTTAGATCTATATTCTTATCCGCCCGGATCTCTGCAATCTCTGCATATTTCAGCAATGTGATTGTATTGAGCTATGAGACAGCTGTTGTACAACATTGTGGAGCTGAGATTTTAATTACAACATCTAACTTGTAAGAAAATGGCGGTGAGAAACTCAATTCTAATCCGTTTGTATCTCAGCAATCGTTGCATATTTCACGAATATAATTGTATTGCGATATGACACAGTCTGTGTAATAACATTGTGGACCTGTATTCTAGAAATAGACTTACCTGAAGATGGGATGCAGCGCCCGAGGATAAAAGTTGCTAAAAACTGCTACAAGTAAACTTGGACACCTAAAGTGCTACGCTACACCCCGGCATTATCATAACTCCTTGTCTATAGATTCGATGGTGAAACACAAGTCTTTAAGTATTTTGCTTAGATTAATATAAAAAAGGGAAGACAAGGTACCCACTAGATAAAAGAAACAAGAATTAACAAACCCCAGCTTACGCACTGTAACTCAGTTCTAAGCAGGTGTTAAATCAAATATGAATTATTGGTTAACAATAATTATATTTAACGTAACAGCACAGTCTAATAACCATACAGTCGGTCGACGAAGCCGTCTAGACAGGGCAATCGTGCGGGGTGTGAGGGACGAGACGCGGGAAAGCCGTTACCGACCTGCGAACAAAATTATGTTAGTAGCTCGGTAAACAGCATTGAGGGCTAACGCGTGTTTGTGTCTGTAATTATTTTATTTAAAATGGTGCAAACGACGTGTGCTGTGAGAGACTGCAAGTCTTCATCCTATTTAAATAAAGATCTGCGGTTTCATCAGCTTCCACACACAGACGAAAGGTAAATAAATCATGGTTTGTTATCGTAGAGTGCATTCAATAATAATTTTATATTTGTCATGTCGTGTCACGTTAATAACGCCAACAAAATGGCCGAATGGCGGACGGTAAAAAATATCTAATAGGTACACAGGTATAGGTAACAGGCACAGGGCATGAGTGTTTGTTTTTTTTTTTTTTTTCAATAGGTCTGATGATGGAGTAGGAGGGTAAGCACTGGAACTCCATAGTGGAACATCGTATCCTAGCCGTGTTTGGGTTTGTTGGAATTGTCGTGAGATGAACTTTGACCATGTATGGTTTTCAGGGTCTGATGATGGAGTAGGAGGGTAAGCACTGGAACTCCATAGCGGAACTTCGTATCCTAGCCGTGTTTGGGGTTGTTGGAATGGTCGTGAGATGAACTTTGACCATGTATGGTTTCCAGGGTCTGATGATGGAGTAGGAGGGTAAGCATTGGAACTCCATAGCGGAACTTCGTATCCTAACCGTGTTTGGGGTTGTTGGAATGGTCGTGAGATGAACTTTGACCATGTATGGTTTCCAGGGTCTGATGATGGAGTAGGAGAGTAAGCACTGGAACTCCATAGCAGAACTTCGTATCCTAGCCGTGTTTGGGGTTGTTGGAATGGTCGTGAGATGAACTTTGACCATGTATGATTTCAGGGTCTGATGATGGAGTAGGAGGGTAAGCACTGGAACTCCATAGTGGAACATCGTATCCTAGCCGTGTTTGGGGTTGTTGGAATTGTTGTGAGATGAACTTTGACCATGTATGGTTTCAGGGTCTGATGATGATGTAGGAGGGTAAGCACTGGAACTCCATAGTGGAACTTCGCATCCTAGCCGTGTTTGGGGTTGTTGGAATTGTCGTGAGATGAACTTTGACCATGTATGGTTTTCAGGGTCTGATGATGGAGTAGGAGGGTAAGCACTAGAACTCCATAGTCGAACATAGTATTTTAGCCATGTTTGGGGTTGTTGGAATTGTCGTGAGATGAACTTTGACCATGTATGGTTTTCAGGGTCTGATGATGGAGTAGGAGGGTAAGCACTAGAACTCCATAGTCGAACATCGTATTCTAGCCATGTTTGGGGTTGTTGGAATTGTCGTGAGATGAACTTTGACCATGTATGGTTTTCAGGGTCTGATGATGAGTAGTTATTATAATATTGTTTAAAATATAATAATGCTAACAATGTTTTATTGTTATCTGCAATAAATAAATAATTTTGTAAATATTGTTTACTTGTGACAACCCTGGCCGTCGCGATACTGTCTAGACGTTGTCGGCATTTTTCACAACATCAAAGGCGTCGGACGACTGTATGGTTATTAGACTGTGGTAACAGTTAAACAGTAACGCTCACGAGGCGACAGCACCTCTTCAGAGTCATAAAACATCAACTGAAGACCGGGAGCCGTTCCATCCGCCTTTTGTTTTAATCTAAGTTATTTTTACTTTACATCTTCGTGGTAGATAGAGTCAAATACTTACCGAGTTGCCAGGATTCTAATGACATTTTGATGCGTTTACAAAATCAAATCGATGTTGCAAGAAATAAAAAGGATAAATTAGAAACTTACCTGTCTCAGTATCCACAGTATAGGAGAGGCCAGCCCAGGGGTCGTCCTAGGAAAAAAAGGCATGGATTTAAAACTAGATTATTAATGCGGTGATAGCTTCAGTGGTAGTGCAACTGATGCCGAAGGTCCCGGATTCCTGAAATGAGCTTGAGCATTCGGGGAAGGAAAACTTCGTGAGGAAACACGGTGGTAGGGTACTTTGTACCCGTCTTGCTGGCTCATCATCATCATCATCAGCCTATAATGTCCCACTGCTGAGAACAGGCCTCCTTTCACAAATGAGGGTGAAAGGGAGGGTGGTGGAGGTAGGCTAGTGGTCAACCTACGGTTGGAATTTTTCAAGCCGCCTAGGAGGCATCTAACTAGCTTAACGACTATCACAATTAAGTGATAAGCGGGACCAACGGCTTTACGTGCCTTCCGAAGCACGGAAACGCTCGATTTGAAATACCACTAGGCGGTCACCCATCCAGGTACCGACCACGACAGACGTAGCTTAACTTTGCCGATCGATTAAGAACGGCTAATCATGCTACGCCACGAGCGCTTCTACCACCCTAAAATTGAAAATCTGTCGCCAAGCACCTATCGGTGTGTTCCGACAGCTGCACTTGAGAGACAGTTCCTTCTAGGCTTTGTGTGGGACACATCAGCACTTCGCAAAAATCTCAACTATCATTATAATGTAGTATACGAATGTTTGTTACTCAATCACGCCGTTTGTGCACGGATTTGGAGGAAACTTGGCTAATAGATAGATTATATCCAGGAATAACATAATAGAATACAAATAAGTGAGTAAAACCGCTTGAAACCTATTCGTTGTCAGATTTCATTAACTAAATTCTACTATAAACATTTAATATATTTTTAAACGTTTTCAGATTTGAATCTATCTATGTATAGAACGTTTAACAGAAAGGGTATGTGGATAAAAGTACACGACCCGAAGTATTGATCAGTACTCTAAGCGGAATAGCTTTGGTGCTCTAAAAAATGGGTGCTCTAAAGATTTATTTTTTATTTTTTCAATGGCGTCACCACGCTTGTGTATTTTGCCAATTTCCAGTTATACCTATTATAAGTTCTAGTCACAATAAATCACTTTCACGTAGTCCCCAGTCAGTCACCGTCCATAAAAGTCATGTGTTACTACAATGGTGGTCATGTACTAAAACTCTTCACGGACTTTTTGAGACAACTTGACTACACATAATTAATTTCATTTCACTTCACTCGTGCACATGGATTGATCTTTATTGGATAATATACCACCGATAGTATGCAATAAAACTCAAAATACACGAATTTATGGAAATAAAAATGAAAACGCAACGTCACTCTACAAGTTCCCGCCAAAAAGTCCACGATAATACTTCCTTTATAATAAAACTAAAACTGTTAATTTTTATCGATATTTTGTAGTAAACACCACAACACTAGAAGCTAAAAATCGTTGAATGGATCGGGAATGTTCCCAATTTGGCACCGATCCAAAATATCGGTGCTCAAAAAGGAATACTTCATCTTCACCCCTTTCGGATCGAAAGGGTTATTAATTCTGGTGAGACCACGGTGCGAGAGACATAGTCATTATATATACCTACATATAAAGATCTACGACAAATTATAATACAAAGTCTAAATTACCTCTTTAATCTCAGAGTCCAGCAATGAAGCCTTGACCTTCTCAATCTGCTCTGTCTCTTGCTTCTTCTTCTGTATCTTCTCCTCCGCAAGTTTCAGCTCTTTCTCTATCTCGTCGCCGAGGACCTTGGTGGCTTGAGGACCCTCCTTGTGGGAATTAGGTCATTAGCTAAATATTTGCATGAATGCGGTGGGAGGATAGATCGTCGATCGGTAAGCTGGATCGGTAAGTTACATATATCGGTAAGTTACATATAATATATGTATAGGTAAGTTACAAATATAGGTAAAGGAGCATCCATTAATTACGTGATGTGTTTTTCTTTTATTTGGAACCTCTCCCTTGGTGAGATTTAGTGAGATTCGGTGCTACCACCTGTCAACCTAACGAGAAATTTTATTTTCGAAATAAATATTCTCTATAGCCATGATTAAACATTTTTCACCGGGCAAAATGGGTCATTAAAAAAGGTTTTTTTTATGATCATTATTTTATTCTTTCATAGTTCACGTGAGTTTTTCAATTATGCCCTCAGTTTAAATTAGATTTTATAAGACCCCTCCCCCCTCATTTTGGGCTCACGTAATTAATGGATGCCCCCTAAGTTACATATTTCGGTAAGATAAATACATCGGTAATTTACAGATACCGGTAAATTGTTTTTATCTTTCGATTGTCATCGGTTAGTCTTTCCATAGAAATAAATCTTATTAATTTTATATGCATACAAAACAGATTATAGAATTCGTGTAATCATGTAATCACTACTTGTAATATATTTTAATATTAAATATGCTTTCTCGAAGGCTAAAGGCCAGACAAACATATGAAAACGAACAAAATGGTTTGGAATTGGGACTCACCAGTTGCACAGGGTCCTCGAGCGAGAATCCCATGTCGACATCCTGCTTCCACAACACCTCGATGAGGTCCATATCCTGTAGGAAGAAAGAGATGGATATATTAGGCTTTTTCTAAAAAAAAAAAAAAAAAAGTGTCTTTACATTCTAACTACCTTATTCATAATCATTACCATGGGTAATGGCTTCGAAAGACGAAGACTGAAAGAAAAAGACTTCGGAATATTAAACAACGTTAAATAACTTTATTACGAATAAGGGTAATGTTTAGAGATTCACACTTATAATTATACCTTACTGATGATTTGTATAAGTACCATACAGAAATATTTAAAGTATAGAAATGTGTACATCAAATCAACCGCCATATTTAATTGGCTTAATACAAAATTATAACTAATCTCTGGCAAGCCAACGTTAAAGAAAAAAATAAACATCCAACGTTTAAATATACACCTTAACTGAATGCCTTAGAAATGCAATTAATATGTGAGATGATATTAGTTACGTCGATATAGATTCGAAGTTTAAATATTGGACCAGTTCGTCCAGTATTACATTGCGAGGATACGATTTCGACCGTATTAGCGGAGGTAAAGGTTTATATTCATGTGTAAAAAACAAATTAGTTTTCCCGCCAATCATCCGTGTCTCCACTAGGGGTCGCTTTGATCGCTCGGCTCACAGCGGGATAGAATAAATTAACTGAAGAAAAGCTGACATGGGCATAGATGATTTTAATTGTGTTTCATATTTTGGTCTCATACATATGTATACATATAAACGTGATTATAAATCATAATCTTGTATGATATGTATATAGGTAATAGTCCTACCTCCTTCAGGTATTCGACACATAATAAATAGTTCTAACAAATTGTCGTCCAGTTTTGTTATATCGGATAAGTATTCTATCTAGGATTCATTTTCTGATAGTAATTTATCTATTATCTATATTTTTGAAATAGGGACTATAGAAATCGACGGACCTACTAAGCTGTATAATGCTGTTTATCTCTCAAGTGCGACCTACCCGAAGGTGCATGACAACCACGGCAATGAAAGTTTTTTTATCTTCTAGTTTAGATACAGTTCAATACAATGGTTATCAGATCAGTCAGATGTGAGGTCAGATGTATGTGAATTTTGTTGTTTTGCCGAGCTAGCAAGAAAATCGCGATTACAGCGCCCTCTTTGTTATTCTGTGTATAACGTTTTTGGCTGGCGCCATCTCTTGGAAGGTTAACAACGCCATCTCAAGGAAAACGAACAGCGCCATCTGTACTAAACATTAAAAACTAACATAACAACCCCCCACTACATGAAACGACCTGAGTTGTTGCTACTCAGCAATAGATGGCGCGCTGCTACTTAACAGTCTATGTTTGTTATAAAACTACCTATATAGGAATTAAAATCAACATAATATATAACGGAACAATTTAATTATATATTCGCCAGCATGTTTGCCTTTCGCAAGCATAAAGAAACAATTTAATAACATGTATATTTACATCTCTATTTATTATTTATTACCGAGGATATTCGCGTTTGCATGTGTTTGCGTCAGAAGCATACAAAACAATATCTTAGTGCGAATTTAGTAGGTACATAATCCTCATGCCAATAGAATATTTTCTTAGGAAAAACATACAATGTTTGTAATTTGCTAGTCTCCGGAAAATATCAACAGATGACGCTAGCTGTACCAATAAAGTGTGTCGGGAAAAAATAACATTCTAGAACACTGAACATGTGTTTCAAGGAAACAAGTTTTTCGCACCCGAAACAAGGTTGATCGCGGTCAAGGCGAGGCAAGGTTAAGAACGTAAACTAAAATAAAACCTATGCCCACGCGCTAGCTACAAATTTCGAGCCGAATCCGTCATTATTCTTGAACTTGATCAATCATCAAGATCACTCCGTCAAAATATACGATTTGCTATTTCGCTCTCATTAATTGCATGCGTATTATGCATCTCTCTCTTGGCACGTGCATATGATTAATACCTGATCACAGACTACCCTGATAAAATTTGTCCTAATTTGAGGAAAATTGAATTAAATTAGGTTATATTTGAGATATTGTGCAGTGATGTGCCTTCATAAGTAGGTATGGGAAATATGACTAAATTGTTATACAACAGAATATCTAGGACAATGGTCTTCTTGGTCAGTAGTCGTCAGTTCTTTAAATAGTTTCTACCTACTCCGGATTTCATTTCATAGAGACCTACGTAATAGAAACAAATTGTACCTAACAAAATTACACTCCTTTTAGAAAACAACTTGGTAGGTATTTATTTAAAAAAAAAGGTCTTACTCCGTATAATTACCAACAAATATTGATTTACTAGTTGTAACTTCTTTGTTGTAACTATTTTCTAATTTTAAAAATATAATAACATTTTGAAAATTAAAAATGCACGCAGCAAGATGGTATTATTTATTTACTTTCACATTTTTTAACAATAAATGGTAATAAATATACGAAGCTACCATCATTTGAAATTCAAATTAATTCAAATTGCGTAAATGGTAAGACGAACTACCGTTACGTTAGAACTTTTTAGCAATTCCAATTACCCACGTCGTCTTAATGTTTTCAAACATTATTTGTATCTCGAACGATTTCGTAAATTCTTTTTATTTACTTTTATATTCGTAGAAATGTTCGTAGACTTTTATATTGCGTAGATTTTGAATGATGGATAATGACAAAAAAACTATACCATTTCCCCCCCCTATCCCCCCTTATCTACAGTCGAGGACATAAATATGTATACACTTTTTGAAATTCAAAAGCGATTTTCTCGCATGTTTAACATTTAAGTGTTAAACTATTACACAAATCATAATAGTATATGTTAGAAGATTCTTCCTTTATAATATCTCATAATTTCAATCAGTAGTTTAAGAGGAAACCGTTGTTGAATTTTACTAAGTGTATACATATTTATGTCCTCGACTGTACAAAAATCGCAATGCGAAAAATCAATAATAATTACCGTTGACCATTGAGCTATTATTACTACGTATAGAGAAGACACACATCACAGCTATGTTCCGTTCAAGTGAGGCCATCCGGCCACACTTGTTATTGTAGAATGATGAATGAAACGCATAAGCGCCGTGAAAATCACGGTGTATGCGAGAAAAATACTCCTAAAAGCGTTCTGACAGCGCTACGTGTTTCTACTGTTTGCTTAGATGACTAATTATTGTTTCAGCGCTAAAGACAACTTTAGTTGACTCTAAAAAAATGAGACCGTTAGTATAACCTTTGCTTATGATAGCTTCTCTATACCATGTCTGGTCAATCACATACATTTTATAATTAGTGTAGAATTCACACGTAAAGATGTCGCTACAGACATCGTATGGACGGATTGAAAATTAATTCTTAGTCAAAACGCTATTAAATCACTTTTTATTGAGATTTATTGCAAAGGAATACAATTTGATAATAATAATTTAATTTAATTATTTTTTTAAACTCGTATTTTCAATATTTGCAATTTATTTAATTTTATTTAAATCTTTCGACCTTACATAGATGGCCTTACCGTCGATTATTTTTATTTCTTTTTATCGTCTAGAACCGAAACAATCAAATAATAATAAAATAAATCTAATATTAACCTGTTTCTAATAAGCAGAGACTTCAACGGTAAATAAATATAGTCTAAATATTTTGAAATCTACAACGATTATTTTTAAAAGTACAATGGGCAGTTTCGTACCAATTGTATTTCATTTGTTTTTATGGGCTTAAGTCTGTATCTAGCTAGTGCAGGAAAACGTATAGTGGTTCCATTTATTCAACAAAATATCAAATAACAACAATTATTAAGTCTTTTATGGTCAAAAGGATTAAAGCCATTCGTAAATCACCGACCCTGCTCACAAAATTTATGGAGAATCGGATGAGTAATTTTACCTGTAGTGGAGAACAGCCGGTTATCTGGACATACATACGAAAGCATTTTTGTTAAAGCTGAAACGGAGACTCTTCGCTTGCTCGGTATTAAAGTGATTTTTAAAACATATAGAAGATTAAGAAATTGCTATCTTGACCTATTTTTAATCTTTCCCTAATCAGGGCCGGCAATAGCCTATACAGCGCCGGGTCAGGCCTCTGTCACTTGCCTATATCTACCGCGATAAGCATCTAATGCTCGCTTCGAGCTGGGCTCGACTAAACTGTCGGGGCCGCCACGCGCTTGCGAGCACACTGTACGCAATTGTGTCGGAGCCAAAATCAGAATGCGTGATTATTTGTTTTCTTGTGCGATGTTAACGTAGGAAATATATTTATTTATCAATTATCACTGCACTTTGTTATAATGGAGAACCGTAACACTAATAATTTGAGTTTAACGGCTGTCGCAATAAACAGATTTTATTTAAGTTGTTGGTTTTTAAATTACTGCAAGATTCTGAAGTGTAAGACAGTAAGTACATATATTTTGTTAATTTTACACGGTGTTTTTATCAGTATCCTAATTAATTAGGTGTAGTTGATATAGGTTTAACACATTGAAACCTATCCTTATATAAATCCTTGAGCCGTTCTATGTATTAAAAACAATGGGCGTCAAATCAAATCAAATAATTAAATAATGGTCCCCGCATTAGGATAATCCTGTATCGCGGGCAACCTCAATCAATTCAAACATTTGATTAAAGTTTAATAAATATAACAAAAATAAAATAGTGGTTTCTTAGGTGGCTGTTTCAAGTCTTTCCAGAGCTTGTAGTACTGCGACCAGACTAGATGTATGTAGTGGTTTCTTAATAAATAGATGTTTCCATTAATTTTCCACAGACATTATTTGTTTCCCAGAAATAGATATAAGCGACACTATGAGATGGAGTAATAATATAGTTTTTTTTTTCAAATCAACGAGTACCATGTATACAGTTTTATTTTTTATTAAAATCGGCCTTGCGGCTCCTTTCAGCATTTGTCGCTATGCCCTATACTTTAGGATTCAGGCAAAAAATGGTAAAATGTTAAAGGATATAATTAGGTAAGCATTATTTAAACTTTTTAACTTTCACGCCTTTTAAATTAAAAACTTCAAACAATAAAAAAATGTTTATACCATAGAATTGGAAATGTTAGGAAAAAATAAAAAGTGCCCATCGTCCTTTAAAATACTGTTCCATAAAAAGTGACATCTGTTGTCATTTACTGACAAAACTAACATTGCTGTAGTGACATACGTGGCAAGACTAGCAAATAGTACCTTTGACTCACCACCGGCGCTGTACTTGCGCGAGTTACGGTGGTAACTTTTGAAGTATGGGCGCTGACCCTCTGTTGTACGTAGTATTTATATCTACTCTGAGTCTATACGTAGTAATAGCTCAATGCCGTTGATAGAGATTGGTGTAAATATTACAGGAATAAAATAACGATTTTTCATCTCGATCTTTTGTAGGTAATTATAGTTTTTTAGAAATAATCAAAATTGCTTCACTAAAAAAAAAAAGTTTGGTAGTCCGATTTTTCACAACAGTAATTATGGCCCAAAACGCTTAAACAGAGAAAATGTCAGTTACTAAATAAAATATGTAACTCAGAACAATGATTTTGGTGTAATTTTACAGATAATATATTAATCTCACTGCCAAATAAAAAATAAAGCCTACAAATCTACAGGTTGTCTTTCGAAAAAAAAACTCTAATTTACTGACAGGTGATATAACTGCCTTTAAAATTAACCCTTCCTTAATCTGTAAGGCGTCCTTTAAATATTCTAAGTGTACGGCATTTAGAGGCAAACAATCGCATTTTTTCTGCAAAACTATCTAAAATAAAATAAGAAAACTAAATTGGCGGCCATTCCAACCGGAGGTGGTACCTATGGACATTATTTGAAGATGTTTTTGTCGATAAATTTTGTTTACACGCCATTAAAATATCGCTAGTCCGGGACCAAAGACAGTATTTTCACTTCTAGCCGTGCGTACATGCCAGAAGCACTATGTAGTACAAAAGTAATTATATTAATTACTAATGAGCATTGGCTACCCACATTGCCAAATTTACACACGTAGGGCATCGTTTGTGGATGAAAGCGACAGTTGTCCTCGCACGTGTATTTGTTTACAATAATGTACATAAATAGTTCTTCTTCTTCTTATTTTTAATTTTGGCAACCAAGCCCAAATTAGGGCTCATTTCTGCCAGTGTCGAGTTATATTATAGTTTCCAGTCACAATAAATCACTTCACATTATAGTCCTCAGTCAGTCACCGTCCATAAAAGTCATGTTTTACTACAATGGTGGTCATTGTACTAAAACTCTTCACGGACATTTTGAGACAACTTGAAAAGACACGATACATATAATTAATTTCATTTCCCTTCACTGGTGCACATCGATGATCTTTATTGGGTAAAATAACACCAAAAATACACAATAAAACTAAAATTACACAAATTGATGAAAATAAAAATGAAAATGCTACGTCACTCTGCAAGTTCCCGCCAAAAAGTCTACATAAATAGTTACTTGATATACAAAGTAACGTTTTCTTTTTTTAAGGGTGCAAGGTCCTATTTGTCGTATCCTTTGAAGCTTCCTTTGGACGTTTTTCGTTTATCCACAGATGTAGTACAGGGGTAGTAGGTACGTTAACAATAGGCCGCCTCGCGGTTTTTATATCCATACAAACTTAAAAGATGAGTAACTATAAATTTTTTTTTTTTTTTTTTTTTTTTTTTTTTTCTACTGTGTATAGGCTTGTGTTTGACCACAATCTCACTATGGTAAGTGATGATGTGGTCGAAGGTGGTAAGCACACAAAGCCTAGAAGGATTTATACATATTTAATTTATTTATATATATTTTACTGATTGTCAATATGTTTTGCCTCTACATGTTATTAAGTTCTAGCTGTTCCCCAAGGTGTCACTCGCGTTCTAGGGATGAAATTAGCCTATAATACCCGGGGGTAATGTAGCTTCCAATTAGTGAAAGAATTTTTCGAATCCGACTGGTAGTTCCAGAGATTAGCCGGTTTAAACAAACAAACAAGAAAAAAACTCTTCCGCTATATATATAGTATAGATTAGTATAGATGAGGTGTTTTATTTTATTCTATAGTATTACTTAGTTTCTAAAAATGGTCTTTTGAATGAAAGACATTCAAAATCAAGGCAATTTTTAAAATTTTTAATAATCAAGGATAGATCAGCGTAATAATTCAATGGATATATCGAATATTAATTTCGGGCGTTAATGAGATGGTGTTTGTACTAAGGCCACAATGAAAAAAACCTACGCTTGAATAATATTTATTGAAATAGCAACACCAAAATCAGAGGTACCTCACTAAACTATAGTTATAGTCATCTGTGACCAGACATCCAAGTTATTGATTTAGGATAAGGGCAGCTACAGACGGTTAGAACAACGACCCGGGCCAAGGCATCTCTGTAAGAGTTTAGTGTATGACCTTTGACTTCCTATTCCCTTCTGGCACTTTACTGGCACTTTAGAGGGTTCAAAAATACTTCAGTCAGTTTAGTTTGAGGTTTGATCGAATAAATAAGAATTAGTGGAACATATAATTTTTTGGGCCCATTATTAGGGAATAAAATAGACGTTTGAGAGGTTTTATACATTTAGAAAATTTGACCAAAACCAATACCAATCCGAATTCTTTTCATCAATCACTTTATAATTTAATTAGGTATTTGATTGTTTTTTTTTTTCACAAAAGCGTTGTTGATTGTAATCGACGAGGAGTTAATTTATTGTTTCTCGGATTAAATGTTTTTTTTTTTGTAATAATTGAATTCAAACGGCCATGACCGCAGTTTTTATCTATTGTTCACGAAAACTACAAGTTTATTGTATGAAATGTCAAAATTCGTCACGTTTTTGAGGTTAAGCACCTGTAGAAAGTTCAACGCTCGGTTTACGGCCTAGGAAGGCTTGCTTTTCACGTTTATTGTTCAGATTAGGGAAACAAAATATAGATGGCAGCACAAAGTAGCGAAACCATAGATGAAAAATAATAATAACACTTACTCGACGACCTTTCACGTTATTTACTTTATACATTTATTGTAGTAAACTAACAAGTTATAACTAAGCCGCATTTATTTACAATGTTTATTAATTAAATACATTTAAACCCACAGACTACCCGGACTCCGCTCTCGCTATTACAAAACTGAGGCACCGTAATGGCGGCGGCTGTTTATGTGTGATTCAATTTAGGGTTGCCATGTTAGGCTAAATTTACCTATGTTTTATTATATTATACTAAGACTAATATGTAACGGTAGACATGTTTAAATGAAAATTAAGTAACGATGGATGATTGTTGCAAAAAAAAAATCGAAAGAATCGACAATTGTAAAACTCTACATTCGATTGTCGATTCATTCGTTCTAAGGAATAAACAATCGACCTTTCGAATGAAAATTGACCCACGCAACGCAGGTTGTAATAGTATGCACAATCGACGGGTGAGCGCGGGGACAAATATATTAATTCATTCGGCGGACGGACAGCCAGCGCACGGCATAGGACACGCGCGGTGCCGCAATAAGCGTATTATGAACAATCGAAAGATGTCGATTGTTATTCGAATGATTCGAATAAATTGGCCAATCGAATAATTCGATTGTTTTTAGTAACAATCGCCCATCGCTAAAATTAAGTGTAAATGTAGGCAGAATATACCGTACTATTTTAAATTGTGAATGGTGGCCAAATTTTTTTTGTTATGCTTTCACGCTTCAACTACTCAACCGATCGCTATGAAAGGGGTTCGAAGATTTTTGTTCAGAGCCTGGCATACTCATCAGGCACCGTTTTGTTTTTTTTTTTTAAATAACTTCACTCATCCCAACCTTTATACATCGATTAAGGACACTCATACGAATATAAAAATAATGGGGGGCCTATGTCCTAAAACATCACGTTACATAGTTATTTACAAAAAAGATCGATGTTTCAATAACCATGACAAATTAATCATTAATGGTTTTTACGCATTCTATGGTGCTAGAATATATTGGTTTATTTCTACAAATATTGAAATTACTGACATATCAGCATAAAATATGTACAGCAGATTTCCGTAATAGTATTCTATTAATAAATAAATATTCTGGGACATTCCTCACACACATTTTAAATACAATAAGGTATACAATATTTACAACCTACGCGGTAAAAGAAAGAATACCTACACAATAAACTATGGCTAAGTTGTACTTTGACGTTACATTATTAGAAGGCTCTACACAAAATGTATGCACTATAAAAGGGACCACCCTTTCCCCTCACCCGACAAAATAAAAATAATAGTATTTAAAAAAGGGGGGGTGCGCAACTTTTCCTTCACATAGAGGGGGGGTTCTACACCGACCCCCTCTCTATTCCCCCACTCCCCTTCCGTCCCTTAAATCGACGAACTTCAAAGTACATTCCTACCAAAACTATTCTTTGATTATTTTAGGGCTCCATCAAATAATTCGCTTTCTAAAAGTGGTCCGTTCGCCAAAAAAGTTTGAGAACCACTGATATAAAGTATGTGTACTAGTCGCGACAGTTTGAAATCAATTTATAATAAAATACGTATTAATGATAACCATAAAATATAAAATTCCCATATTTCGGGTAATTTACAAAAGTGTATATTGGCAACACTGGCTTTGTCATTAATTCTTTTGTACTGGTGAATGAATATTTGTTTTGATGTATAAATTCGGGAAATAAGTGATTGAATTATTAATTTAACTGTGAAACGTGATTCCTGGTATTTTTTTCCTCCGGTCTCTACGGTTTTTACACCATTTCACTACACAAGAGATGCTATATTTTAATATTTTACGGCACCGCAAACGTATTGACTCTGTTGACGTTTATCCGCGTAATGGCCGACTAGTGTGTGAATGTGTGCGTGCCGGCTTGTATGTACAGCGAGATGGCCGACTCTCAGTGACACAGTTTTTTTGTTAGCAAGAATACATCCGAAGTTTTATAACATCCTTGTTTAAACCCTTATCGTACGTATGTCACCTCATTGCTGTCTTGCTTGTGTCGCAGACATTGTGCGAATGTAGTAGATTCCGTAAACGTCTTATTTGTTTTAGCTCTATAGTAGGTACAATACAAACCCATCGAACAATTAACCCAAAGAAGCGCAATGACGTTCATTTTGTTTGAAATCTATTACGCCAATTCCCCACCACCGAAATATGGGCTCTGATTGGTTAATCCTAGGACACGAGCGCTCTGATTGGCTAAGCTAATGACACACTAATCATTTAGATGCAGTTATTGGTCCTTACTGTTCAAAATCAGTGCAAAAGCACTGATTAGTTGGTATTGGATTAAGTGGTATTACTAAACGCTAAAGTGATTTTCCTCGATGTAAAAACCTAACCCTGTGCCATTTTTTACATTGTAGTTTATCCATGAAAACATAAAAAACAAACAAAAAGAAAAAAAAAGTCACACTTGGGCTTATACTTTTGATTGAATTTCAAATGGAAATGTTTGTTTCGACAAAGAAAACGACAAAGAAACCGTTTCGGTTTCAAGGAGTACATTTTTGTGGCTTGCAAATGAAAAACCTACAAACAAATTGCTTTCAAACAGTTGAAATAATAAATAACGAGTGACGCACTTACGTTTGAAAATAAAATATCGTTTGTTTTGAGTTGTCGTAACATTTTATTAACAATGTTTAAGCCTGAGTCTTACTACAATCTCACCATAGTAAGTGATGATGTGGCCGAAGGTGGTAAGCACACAAAGCCTAGAAGAAACTGGCTCTCAGATGCAGCTGTTGGAACACACCTATAGGTGCTTGGCGACAGATTTTCAACTGACAGCCAGCTAGACGGCATCCTATCCTATCACAGTGCTATCACCGTAGAATCAATTTTCTTAAGTGCGTTATTAGGGCCTAAATCGAATGAATGGTTTATAAATTTGAATTTATGGTTTCCTCGCAATGTTTTCCTTCCCTGAAAAAAAGCTCAATCTCTATAGGATTCGAAAGCGCGACCTTCCGGCATTTGAAGTCACAACTACAGAGCCATAATCGCCTTAAAACAATTGATTGAATAATAGTCGCAATAAAATAAAAGCCAGGGTTAAGTTAATATTTTCAAGTACTAATCGTGCCATTTCAATAACGACACTTTATGGCACAATACCAGCAACATGCAACAATATTGTGACCTACAAACGGGCGTGCATGCGGGAAACGCAACCTTGCATCATCGCGTTGGATTGGATGAATCACCAATAACTTGTATTATGTGCCTGGTGTACTGGTAGCTGAAATTGCGACGATATGATTGGCGAACGACAGGCGGTAAATTTTGGTCACGTTGCAGATAAAATGTAATTTTAGACAGTTTATAAAACGGCAAAAAGTTGTATTTTTTTTTTAACTTTGTATGTATTTTTTATTAATGGCAACATTATAAATTATAGAAGACAAAAAGTAACGCTTGGCCTTTGAAGAGGATTAGGTTGCCATGCCTAAAAATAAGAAGAATAAAAAGAAGTAACGCTTGGATTGCATTTGGGCATAGTTCAGTTTGTCAGAAGCCAGGAAGCGAATAACTACCTTTTTGATAAATCTGTGCATAATTAATGTGTCTCGTTTGCCCAACATAATATCTAACAAAGCAAAATTATCATAATCATCAGTTTTAGAGTATTATCAAACTAAAGTAACATATCAACATAATGTGACGCATTCAAAGTCGATGACCTGCTGTGTAGGTATACTAATTCTTTTAGATAAATTTGCATTACCTATTTGTGTGATTATTTTAAATGATCTTTATTATTTTAATTTAAGGATTCAAATGATATGATATAACTTGTTACCAAGACTTTGTTTTTGTTATGTTTTGACTCTTGACAACCGATCTTGATGAAATTTGGCATACACGTAGATAATAAACTGGAATGTCATATATATTTATTAGCCCGGGAAAATATTAGATCCCTCGGGAACGCGGGTAAAACCGCGAGGCAAAAATGTAGTAAAGAAATATGGAAACAATTTCTTTTGACCAAATACTAAATAGTTTACATTATTCATATTACCAGTAAAAAAAACAATAGGTAATGGCGCGCGCTTTTTTGCTATTTTAAGAGCAGCTTGACAGGGGAATTACATTAGCCACCAACTTTTCTGTTCAGGTGGTCAAAATTGGAACTAATGCGCTCGTTTTAAAATTTCGTTAAAAACGCAGGCCATATTGTCGATGGTGGCGCCTCTCTTGCCTGTACCTCCTGAACCTTAGGAGCCACGTGTATTAAATAATAGAGAAAATTGATACCCGTTTCCTACAATAAGCACTGATATTGTTCACTTCATATTCGATAAATAATAAAAAAATATAATCACACCTAATTATCATTTGACCTTACTTACACTGCTACTATTGAATATTCTGTGCTTACCCTCAAAGCTATAAAATTACTTAATATCGGTTATTCAACCTTTTCTGCTAAAAGATAAAAAAAAATACTCTTTGTTTTCCTTTATCTATTACAATTCAATGTCATGAAGATATCCGATTATATACTTTCTTGTGCCACTTCGACCGAAAGAACCGAAGGTTTTTTTTTTCGTTCAGACTTTTCTACGGACTAAGTGTCGTAGCTAGCATGGGTGGCAATGGCACCCTGTGCTGTAGTCGTGGTGTCATCCCAAAAATGAAAACTGTATAAAATAACAAATATTGTATGACTATATTTATATGACTCTATTTTTATGACTAATTGATGAGAAAACGTAACCTTGCTGAGTTTCTTTCCGGTTCTAAGTAAGGCCGACTGCACGAACCGGTGGCAACTTCAGTTTTGACCTCCATAAGGGCCCGCCCTCCTGGGGCCTAAATTGAATAAATGGCTTCAACTTATAAAACTGTTGCTAACAGCCGCTGTCTTCAATGATATATTTAAATCAAATAAAGCTAACATAAACAGTAAACAAGCCATTAAAAACTGTGACGAAATGTATTCTAATCTTTAAAAAACATCGTAGCATACCGGATTTAAAGACACAGTTTTTTCCCACAAAATTAATTTTGCGTATTACGGAAAGCGGATACATAAGAAAATTTAAGAACATGGTATGTACCACGTTTAATTATTGCTAGTACCAATTCAAATTGCGGTTGACGTGGTTGACTCGACAGGTACATTTGGCGCCAATTTTGACTGCAGTTGTCATTCAATGACGCGTGAAGCTACATTTTAACTAAATTTGGCTTGGCATACAAATTGCCAATGGCATGGAAGGACAATATAACGTTTTATCCTACTAATACGTGAAAGTTTGTGAGGATGGATATGAATGTTTGTTACTCTATCACAGAAACTACTGAACGGACTTGGACGAAATTTGACAAACAGATGAATATGTTCTGGATTAACACGTAGGGTACTTTTTATCCCGGGAAAACAATAAGTCACTTGGGAACGCGGGTGAAACCTCAGGGCGGAATCTAGTCATGGATAAATAAGTTACTCTCCGTAACAACGTAGCAAAATCTTATCCTACAGAACCCACAGTTCTAATAGTTGATACATACGTGGTAAATGTTATCGATATTGTAAAATATGTGCATTATTCATGGAAGCCGACACGAATCCAGCTCGTGGCAAATGTTAATATGAACTTAACAATTTTAATCGAAACGAACGCCGACGCTTGTGTCAAAACAACTCATTTAAAGTTTGGTACATTTACACGATTGTTAAATACTAAAATAAAAATGTTTTTTTTTCCAAATTTGGGTTTCAAGTAGTTTCAACCCAACATTCTCAGAACTATCATTATTATGAGCAGCCCAGCTACCACTCCAACTCCAAAGCATTTCATGACCTGACTGACACCATCAGACATTAAATCACATTATCAAACTATGCATTGGTGAATAAAGACATATCTACTTACTCCTGATTTTTACTAAGAGTCATAATCTTATACTACCTTTATTAACTAATAGGTACATGCAAGTAAAACAGTTCAACATACCTCTTGAGTCAACTCATCGCCCGTATGATGACCCTCATCAGGCTCAGACTTGACATCTTGCATCTCTTTCACCGATACATCCATGTCACTGACACCACTCGAACTGGCCGAAGTGAAACTAGTGCTAGCTCGCTCCCTCTTCACATCCAGCACCAATTCTTCTTCAAACATTGGAGCCAATTCGTAAACTTCACTATCAAGCGGAGTATTCTCCATAAGGTATTGTTCCAGGTTCTCCTGCTGCTTCTTCACGTCCAAATACTCAAGATCACCCTTCAATTCTTTAACTTCTTCGAAAAGTTCCTCGTAATCTTCCAGATCAGCCATGTTTTGCTTGAAAACAGAATTAGGCTCTCCTATTTCCATCTTCTCGGCTTTCGCCGTGAAAAATGGCACGAAGTCATCGATGGCATTGTCGCTGTACAAGTCATCGTTCTGTTCCTTCTTTATTTTAACTTCAAGGAAGCCTTCGTCTGGTTCCTTCTTGATTTGCATGTTGTTTGGTTCGATTAGGAATTCATTGACGTCAAACGATCTAGAAGCTATTTCAGTAAAGATATCACCTTCCGTGTGATTGGATAAGAAATCCGCTGATAGAGTGACCACAACGTCCGGTTGATCAGTTCGTACGTGATCTTCATGATTCTCCTCTTCGGTTACTTTGACTTCCTGAGCGACATTATCGTCGGAGGACACGCCGTCTTCAGCGCTGTCATCGGCCACCGACGCGGTGTCGATCGCCGGCGCGACTGTGTCAGTCGCTACATTATTAACTAAATATGTATGATGTATTGGACCATTCCATATCCGGTCATTATATTCCAAGTAGGAGCCGTATCGCCCCAGCGAATTTAACTCCTCGAATAATTGTCGCTCGTAATTAACGAGTATGTTATCCAGGGACTTCGGATGGACGAAGCGCGGCCGGATTAACGTCCTCGCCTCCTGTTCTAATGACCAGTCAGACCCGTTTGAGATGTGGAGCCCCGTGATTAGTTGCTGGGTCTCCCTTTCTAGGTAGTCGTTAGGATCTGCTTTCAGAAGGCTCAGCACCAAGGCGAGCCGTAGCAGTTCGTCTCCGTACAACTTCTTTAAAGCAATCATTGTCTTAAATTTCTTTAAAATTTCGATTGCAATAGTGAGAATGTCGTTGTTATTTAAACTAATTCAGTCTCTTTATTCTTAAATATTATTGAGCACTAAAAATACTGTGAGATCAAAGCAAGCTTGTTAAAAAATAGGTTATAGTATAGTCCTCGATGGTTTATAACTAAATGTAACTTCTTCTACCCTCCTTTTGCGTTTGTCGGGGGACATCTTGACAATTTGTCACTTTTGCCTCACAACTGCTTGTCGCACTGTAGCCGAGAACATCTTGTTTTGATACATAGTCACTGAGTCACTAGACTGGGTAACACGTCACAGTTTATCTTGGTCCTCTGCCAAATTGTTCATACACTTTCATAAGAATTTATCTATACTGGGGAAAAATAAAAACATGATTCTAAATACTGCAACCGTCTCACGAAAGTGAAAAAAAGTTTGCCATGTTACCACGCACGATCGCAACTGAATTGAATTCAACGCCTAAACTAGTAAAATAATAAGAGAACGCTTATAAATATACATCGCCTTACGATTCTTTTTGACCTTTTGGCTCTTATTAACTTTCAAACGTACGAAGTAGGTAAATTAAACAAAAGAATTAAGCATCCATTGCACATTTAAAAGTATAATTTAAAGTTCGTTATGTAAAACAACAACACTATTATCAGTAAACTCGATTCGGAAAAATGCATTTAAGTTAATCCAAAATTAAAATGTACCCGAATAGTAAGCAAAGCCTTATTTATTACACGAATATGAAATTAAGATTACGCAAATTCCAAATTCAAAAATTCTAATCCACCGCAATTAGAACTTATTTTTAATAATTAGCAAAATTTTTACACGTTAATTTAAATCGGCATTCTAATTTTAATTTATTTTCTCCCATAGATTTTTTTTTTATTACAGCGCGTACACAATGTCCTTTGTTTACGTTCGGAAACGCCACGCGATCGGAGCGCAGCGGGCGCTCGTATGAGCGCCACACATGAAACTGCGCTGCGAAGTTTTCCCAGACACACGCCGCGTTAGAGACCAACTTAATAATACATATGATTTCTCACCTCACTCCTACATTTTCTAAACAAACACATTATACTAAGGGGTCTTTACAAATTGGACGATAAACTTAGGTCATACTGGGTTATTCATACGTCCAATGATTATCTTTGTTCACGTGATTATTTTCTTTTGCTATCCCGGTATTGTAATGTAGACTTTGTGGCATTGGTTTAAGGGTAATAATAATTATGTTATTATAATCAATTTATCCATCATTAACCTTTGTAAAATGCAATTTATGTTTGAGCCACGTGCTTATCGAGAACGCATAACCTATTATTGTTTTTGTTGTGCAGATATATTATCTGATAGATTAAAACGCTCAACCACCATTTAGTTCGATTTAGATGATCTGCGCAAATAAACTAATGATATTATGTCTGCAAATGATACGTGGTAACCTAGTTTCAAACAACACTCCTTTTGAAATATATACTACAGATTGTTTAAATTGTTTGTACGTATCGGCGTACATCCGAATTAGGTAAGACCGTGAGTCAACGTAAGCAAAAAGGTCCTTTACCATGTTAAGACCTACTACAATCAAGCGACGATAAAATACCTAAATTCAACACTGGTTTTTTAAACACATTTTATTTTCTTTGATCCGAGGTGTATGTATCACGTTATTGAACGAGAAAAAGAAACGGCAAGCTAGCATTTTTGTTTCGATTTGGAGAACAATCGGGATCTGATTCGCACTTTTTCTTAAATTGCTCAGTTTTAATTCACAGAGATTTTTAACGGAAAAGTATGGTTTGTTTTTTTAAATCCCCTCACTATTTTTCTATTTAAAAAGTTACGCCAAATTAAACATACTAATATTATTTCAAATAATGTATAGACAATATTTGAATTGCGAATTGGCATCCCAATTATAATTTTACCACACAATTTAAAAATAGAAATCACATACTAGCAAATTAAAAAGTAAATCCCTACAGCCAAAAATATCGTTTGTAATAAACACTGCTCTCGCTTTTGTTTTCAAATCGTCATTGAACTGACATAAAGGGCATTTCCCCTCCATGGCTGCCATCCAAATGCGGTTATGACTAAATTAAAATGATTTTTCCACCAGTGGAAGCACAAAGGAATTGGGGCTTAGTGCAAGTTCGCTGGGTTTTGAACACTACCTATTTGGTCTATGTGTATATGTTTTTCAAGTAACTTAACATAAAGGTAAGAGTTTTTTACTTATCGACCAACATGTTTAACCCACCCATGACGGGTAATTAGGATGAGAGCAGGTGACATGACAGTTATAGGTACCATATTTTTGGTTTACCTATCTAAATTATTTTTCTTGAGATAGATTTTTGTGCTCGTTATATTTTTCTTTAACATTTGATTTCAACTAGCCACGTTGTTTCTTCTTTTGTTGTAGATATTACCAAAATTTATTTGGCTAAGAATGCGCATAAACGACCAGTGCGCTAACAAAAACAGTTATACAATTCTTTTTTTTTTTTTTTTTTTTTTTTTTTATACCACTTAGGTGGCAAACAAGCATACGGCCCGCCTGATGGTAAGCGGTTACCGTAGCCTATGGGCGCTTGCAACACCAGGGGTATCACGCGCGCGTTGCCGACCCTGCAGAAATCTCTTCACACCCCTTTTGAAGAACCCCATGCTGTACTCCATTGGGAAAACCACGGCGGGAAGCTCATTCCACAGTCTGAGCGTCCGCGGAAGGAAGCTCCTTTGAGCCCGCACAGTACGAAACAATTCAGGTTTCAATATGTGAGGATGGACTCCCCGTCGATGGCGAGAGTTGCGATGGTAGAAAGTAGCCGTGGGCATCATCTTAAACAATTCTTCAGAACACCGTCCGTTGTACAAGCGGTAGAACACACATAAGGAGGCAAAGTCTCTCCTCAGACTGAGGGGCTCAAAACCGCTTGTGAGCACGGGATCGTCGACAATTCTTATGGCACGTCGTTGAACCGAATCTAAAGGATCAAGCTGGTATCCAGGTGCGCCCGCCCATAGATGACAGCAGTACTCCATATGAGGCCGGACTTGCGACTTGTAAAGTTGCAGCCTTTGCCCCGATGTGAAGTACTGCCTCGCTCTGTTGAGCACTCCGAGCTTTTTGGATGCCAGCTTTACCTTGCCTTCTAAGTGACTTCGGAACAAAACGTCGCTAGAAATGTCGACGCCAAGGACGCCAATTCAAATCAGTTTAAATATAGAAAACGTCAAAAAAGTGGCGAATTAAATCTGCGCGTGCGCGATCTACTTTCGCCCCCTGCAATGGTCTTTTAACCACAATAACGCTTTCACATTGAAATTTCGCGGACTTTCTATTTTTTTTAATCTTGCAAGGGATAATAAAACTCAGTCTTTTACATAAATTTGAAAATAGAACAACACGAAGTACCTTCAAATTAAGAGCGTTTTAGGCGGTTTAAATATAGCACGGGAGAAGTTAGGTATTCTATTTGAATCTTACTAGAATACCTAACTTCTACTATTTTATTTTCCTGATATTTATTACTGATGCACAGGGACAGTGATAGATAATAGATATATTTTAGACTATCAGCCTATGAATGTCGTATAATAAATACCCTTTTGGAAAATATAGAGTAATATCTGGGAAACAACTGGTATTCTTATCTGCCACTTATTAGTGAAGGGAATTAACAAATTAATGTATGACACCTTCATTTGTTAATGAAAATTGGCACAATCTTCAAACGAAAGTAGGTAATTGCGCTACAAGACACATACATACACGATTTTAAAAAAACTTATTGCATTGCAGGATTTTTAGGCTTTTCAGTAATGCGAGAATGTAGGTACTATTTAAATAAGATTATTTGGTAAAGAAACTAAAATTTTGCGCCCACTGCGCGGTGCATTTTTTTGTTCCTAATAACTTTTTCGTGACACAATAGGTACCCATGACAGTAATTAGGAACTTACGTCAAACCTTATTGTTTACATATAAACTTCACTAGGTAGGTACCTACCTACCTATGTGAAGATAGGTTTTAGCTTGCATTAAATTATGCAATCAATCGCAAATCACATCGCAACATATAAAATAACAAAAATATAGGAAGGTAGGTAGGTACACACGGCAACAGATCAAGCTATACATTTCTAGTATAAGCTGACCTCCCATTGTACGGAAATCCTATACCTACAATACGAGATCAGCTTATACTGGAAATGTATAGCTTGATCTGTAGCCGTGTGTACCTACATATTGCGTAGAACCTTATTTCAAAAATAGAAAACATAGTTCATCTAATTATTTATTAGTTTCCGAACGTTCTCATCTCACAAATGCTGGCCGTTAACCTTGAACTCACGGCGGTCGTTCGCGAAAAAAACATCGCGATGACGTAAATTGTGGCGGGAAAACACTTATGCATGTACAATTTCTAAGATGGACGATTTAACTAAAGGAATTATAGATAAGTTAATTACATTGTAATATTTTACCTATTTAAAATTCACTATTATTGTGGTAGTTTTATTATAGCAGCTATTGACAAGAATAATAAATTTATAACAATAGTCCAACTTGCACACACGTCGTCTGTATAAGGTGTTTGAACCTTGTAATACTAACATCTATTGGATAAGGACGCCTGCTTCTCAGTCTGGTAGCAGCCCTTCTATGGTAGGTACGTTACGACTGCGCGATCCCAGCTGTTATTGTTTGTGCTATATTTGGAGAGAAAATAATATAAAACTAGGGTGAAAAGGAGAGCAGTAACTTTTATTTTAATGTTTTATGGGTTTCTTTACAAGGACGGAACTCGTTTTCACATTTTCCCCAAAATCCTAACAATTATAAATGGAAGTAGGTATGAAAAGCTGCAATTTTAAGTAGCGTTAGGAGTTTGCCTTAACTGATTGGTGAAAATGGGCAAATAAACTTATGATTTCTTTATGAATAGTTACGTGTTTTAGTACCATTATTAGACAAACCTAAAGAATCGCAATGACTATGACGTTCATTTTGTTTTAAATCTATTCCGCCAATTCCCCAGCACCGACTATGCGCTCTGATCGGCTAAGTCCTAACACACTAAACATTTAGATCCAGTGATGGTTGGTACTGTTATTACTCAGTGCAAAAGCACTTACTAGTTGCGGAATTGATTGCTCGGTATTACTGCTCTAAAGGGATTGCTCCTCAATGATTACACATGTTAAGAGGAAAGGATGGCTGCAAGAAATTTGGTAAATAGGTTTTTAACATAATATCTATTGCTGTCGCGCTATGCCCGAGCTATCCCGCCCGAGGGCGATAGAGACAACTACAGCTTGGACCGATTATACGTATTTAAATTATACGAAATCGCTATTACGTAATCCCCGGTTTTCTCCTCCAAAAATGGATAGATTTAAAAATAAAACAAGAATAATAATAAACAAGGGTTTTGGCCATGTATGTCGGTTTTCCTTTGTTGTTTTATATTAGTCAAATTTGTTCGCTTGACGTCTGATAAGGGCGTTAAAAACGGTAAGTTTTTGTGATTTTAGAAGGCTCCTAATTCTTATAATTTATGGAGAAAAACACAACCGAGGGACATGCAGTGATACCTACCTACAGATTGCATGGTAGAATAATCATTGCTCTAGTCCAGTGTCCAGAGAGGAAACTGTGCAGTCCTCAGTTCCTCTTATGAACATAACATCAGCATTAATTCCAAATTGAAACGAGAAATATACCTAATGTGAATCAAATCATAAATCTTCGTAAATCTCAGAAATGATTACAATTTTGAGTGTATCTTCACATTCAGGCTGCCGGCCAGATGTGCGGAAGCGTTTTGATTCTGTTTCAAACTATTTGTAGTTTCATATTCCTTGTTTTGGCGTAGAATCAAAATTACACATAGTTTGCTATGGACTATTTGGAAAATAAAATAGCTCGTGGTTGATATTTCAGAAGTCGGATCCATTTGTATCACGATGATAAATTAAATAGGTAGGTAAGGTATGGCATTTGTTCGAGCCATGACGGTAAAACACGAGTCCGAAATTTATATACATAAAAAATATGGTAAATTTTAAATTCCACAGTTCCACACCAGTATAGAGTAGACTTTATATAAGTATAATAAGATCTGCAATGGGGTCAATTCTGGTCACGCATCAATCCTCTATAAACAATCTAAAGATACATCCACACGTAAAAACGTACCTATAGGTACCCATTGGAATAACTCAATGTTTCCGGAAAATTCTGGGCCTAGTACTTTTTGGCAAAGTGCCTAAATATTAAATAGGTAGTAATTAATTTAAACAACTTTCTGCGTCCACAAATAGCTAGGGCACACAGATAATACGACACAAATGCAATTAAAACTCTTCCTGCAATAATTTCGTGGGAATATAATTCAGCTGGTCTTTTACTACCGTAGTCTGAAAGTTTTCATCACATGAGAGTATAATAACTATAATTTTCTTGGCATTGCTTAGTGGGAATATACAATCTACCAGATTGGACAAATAATAGGTTAAATCCAGAAACTACATGGTATCTTGAGGTTGCGCCTCTTCAAAAATTATTTCGTGGTTTTCGTTACGTACATTGTCAAAAATAATAGTCTATACAATTATTTTATGGTACTTGAAGGCCTATGGATCACTTCACACTGTTTGTTTGCAGGTAATTTTAGTTGATTGATTTTCCACGCTATTAATAAGCATTAAATTGATAGTGAGTCATGTCTCAGGGGATCAAATAGAACTAACTGTCGAAAGTATTATCTAGTTTCTAGAATACATGGATACTTAATAAACATTATGTTAATCTTGAAAGAAGGACAGATAAATCCCAAGTTCAAAGGAATTCTCAGAAAAATGCCCTGCAAAACAGCGAGCAATTAATCCTTTTTTAAGTAATTGGTCTTTTAAATATTTGCCACTATTCTTCAACAGCAGACATAATTGTAAATGGTAAGGTCATTGGGGCACATGCCAAAAGACCTGTTATCCAAACACCGGCAATTAAAAACAAAGCGCATTGGGTTGATTAATTTAAGAGACTCTAGAGGGAAAATGGAACGACTCTCAAAAGACCTTGTTCCAAATGAGAAAGGACAAATGTAATTTACCGTGAAATTTCTTATGAGTAAAGATCTAAATAAAATCTGGATGCACTTTATAACATAATACGCGCTGCACTGGTCTGATCCATTTTATGTTTAAAAATAAGATATGGTGCTCAACGAGGAAATCTGAAGGACTATCAACCGATATAGCTCAAAGGATAAACAAACTCGAGTGGCATTGAACTCGAGCTTATTTTGGCTTAAAAGCAGGAGCGATTGGAATCTCGAGATCTCATGACAAAAGCTACCTTTTAGCCCCTTATAAACAGGGATAACATCTTAATGCTCAAAAGATTGATACAGATGCCATGCAAACATTATATTCTCTGCAATTAGGTCACATGGTGATCTCTGGAATTCGGTCACAGTCTGAGCGCAGATATTTGCTTTAGAAATACATGAAGGCTGTGTAGCCGAATCTTTCCTATTCTAAAGTTTTGGCCCAACTACAATTTCACCTGATTGTACCTGATGACATATTAGGCTGTATGTGGTAAGTACGCATAGATTAGAAGGGCTTTTAAGTGTGATTCATGTTTTTTTTAACCCGATCTTATACCGTGCCTGCCTTTCTTTCTAGCCTTTTATAGATCCGCTGTCTTTCATTAGCTTAGTTATCTGCTTAGTTTGTGATATGAAGTTTATGTCGTCAGATAATAGACAAGAAAAAAACTATGCATACAGAAAAAAGGAAAAAAAAAGAATTTATATTGTTAAGAATAGCTAACACTTTATCTAGCATATTTGCAATTATTTAAAGAAGGTGGGATGTAAATTACAAGAGTTAAAGGTCAAGCGAAGATTTATGCTAAGAATGAATGACATTGGGCCAGACAGAGTTAGCGCGGGGCCATAGCTGCATTGTTTCTATGCAGTTTTTCAATCCGCAGCGTTCTTGTAGACTGACTAAAGAGGTGGCTAGTAAATGAGATTTAAATTAAATAATACTAGATTACAGAGGGTATTCTATTATTATTTTACTTTCACCTGGTGCTTCAAAAAACTGGCAACTGCAATGTTTCAAAAAATCGTCGGATAGTGTAAGTTTCTAGGGTTAATTGTGAAAGTTGTGTTTGAGGTTTTACAGAATTGGATGAAGCTTACCATATAGATAGATTATACTCTGGATAACATAATAGCCCACAGAAACAAGTAGATATACCTATAAACGGAGCAGTGAACACGACACGTGGTTCGGACTGCGACTGAATCGTGCAATTGTGACTTTCTTTGTTATGACAACGTGATTTGGTGTCGCCGCAGTAAATTAAACAGTCAATTAACAACAATTGCAGCTTTATAAGTACTTCGTTCATATCTAAAGCAGTTGAGCAATGGCATTTTTTTTTAAATTTATGTTTGCAAATTTTTTTCAGGTCTCTGTGATACATCTTACGTTTTCTATTTCCCTACAATATATGATATACCCTATAATAGATGATATTTTAATTAAAAATTAAAATATCATCAGGTTTATTAAGTAGTTACTGTTGACAATATTGAGAAGACTAGTCATATGAGTAATTTCAGCTTGGAACACGTTTAGCAAAATGAAAACAATAAATTTTACTAATTGCCGCGAAAAACATAATAAACGTCATAAACCCTTTGGGCGTTGAAACATTTTCTTTTAAGTTCACACTGAACAAAGGAGACTCAATTATCTTTTCAAAATCGTTGAGGCTCAGCGTGTACTACACCTACGCTAAGCAAATCATTATTTTGCGAGGTTGTTGACATTAGCTTTATTAATTTGAACGTCGTTATGTTAATAAAGGCGGTCAAGTGCGAGTCGCGAGTTGTAAATTCACGTTTTTTGTTTTATTTGTGTTCTATTTTTAAATCGAATTCTATTTTCCGTGGTTCTCGTTGTTCAAGAGTAGATATTTACAATGTTAAAAAATATGTCCATATTCGTAATTTTTAACCGACTTCCAAAAAAAGGAGGAGGTTCTCAATTCGGTTGTATTTTTTTTTTTTTTTTAGGTTTTTACCTCATAACTCCGTCATTTATCAACCGATTTGGAAAATTCTTTATTTGTCTGGAAGTGTACACTTCCCGTTTGGTCCCATTGTCATCATTTCAAGATTTGATTACTTCTTAGTGTACTTTGAAGTCGGTTTAAGTTTTTTGTAAAACAGTCCAATTATGTTTTATTATCTATTATTTTTTTATCTTAACTTATATCTATTTTTTATTCAAATTATGAACTTATAGGTACTTCATAGGACTAAATAAATAAACGTAATTCAGGTAGCAAAGCAAGTAAAATTTATGTATTTTAATTTCAGTAAAGAACGCTAAAACTATTCATAAATCATGGTCAAATATACAAGTTCAATATACCTTCGCTTTTGGTTAGTGTAGCTCGATATTGTAATATTGATGTATCGAAAACATCGATGAAACATTCTTAGCTTTTCCGAATTACAATCAATGGCTCATGAAAATGGATTTCGTCTCATTATTTTAATTTACAATCATTTTACTAATAACTGAGACAATAATGTTTTTATTCGACACATCGTTGTTGATATACCGAAAGTACGGACACAGCGTTTTGCATCCTCATTTAAATTGCGAACAGCTAGGTAGTGGAATTGGCTTTTGGTCCAGGGCGTCTGTGTTTCCGGGATCTTATCACAGTGAATAGGTTTCTTCTGAGTAAGCTTGCTCCATCTTAGGCTTCGTCATCGTCCCTTATGGACTGGTCAGTGGCCAAACGCAAGCCCATTTATAATTTAAAAAAAAACATCTATTCAGCTTCGATGTATTTTTTGCCAGAACACCCCTATGAGGTTAGTTAGAGCAATCAAACATAACAGGCGTTCACCTTTTAATTATGCTACTGGCATGGCGTGTATGTATAAGCCTTTTGGCCGCAAAGTGATTGTCCGGTTAATGGTGGAGCTAGATGAGAATAATGAATACGAATAAGTAGGTAATTACGCAGAAATATTATAAAAATTAATATCCGTACCAAAACTAGCTGTACGAGGTTTTATCTTATTTTTTATTTATCATTTTAAATAAAATAAAAAAAAAAAAAAAGTTTTTTTAATAAAAATACCTACCTTATTTATTTATTATTGTTATATTAACTATTATTATTATATTATTTATTTAATACGTAACAGAGGGCTTACTCTGAAAAATGATTTACGATAGTCGGATCATCGTTGTCTAATATTAACCAATAATGACGTAACAATATTAAACGTAATTATTAATCGTATCATAATTACGACATGTACGCCTCGTCAGTTTTACAGCAATTCAATTGGTTCGTCGTACTCTGTTAGGTACGTACCTACTTCATAAAGTCAATACGTTTATATTCTCAGCAAAGAGTAGGTATAGAAACAATCATAACAAAGAGTCCAAGCTCTACTCACAAAACGGGTAACAGAGCTTATTGAATTTTTATTCCATATAGGTATGTCGCCATTGAGTTATTTACCTAAAGGAAAACAATATAAGTGCTAATTTAAAATAACAATAAAGCAAGGATTCTCATAGCTGTTTTATTTATTACTCCCGGAAGCGACACCTGTCATTATTATCATGTAAATAAATAAATAGCAGCAGCATGTGCGGCCCTGAGGGCTCTCAGCCCACGCTTCTTCATTCAATACGTATGCCCTGTGCAATGCTATGCACTCTGGGGGACCTGTACGGCTCGAAGGACCAATTAAAACCACATGTAAAACTTGTAATTTTTTAATTTGTTTTAATTTCATTGTCACATAAGTGCCTTATCAGGACCAATTTTTTTTTGTTTTGGTCTCTTTTTTATTTTAATATTTTTGTCTAGTGTAGGAACTATTATTACTATCTAGTACTATTTTACCCTAAATAATAATTAAAAAAGCGACACAAGCCTATAGTAAATTAGTAGGAAGTTACCAACTTATTTATACATTATTTGACAATTTATAACAAAACAAATCGTCACCTTTCATTCGAATAATGGCGTCGTGATTCATCGCAGCGAATACTTCGACAACGATGATCGGTCGTTGACCTTTGTCAAGATCAACAAATTAGTCACTAATGGGTCATTGTTAAATTTCATAATCTTTCAACCTAATCTGTTAACCTAAGTTTCGATAGATAAAGTTTGGATTTCTACGGATCCAAAGAAAATATCTGTAAAAATATAGTAAGGATCATAGACAAACTCTTTCTTTCTCTTTCTTATCAAGCATTTTTTTCACGACCGCGCTTATATTTTTAGGTGTTACATCAAACTGCCAATAAATGTCTGGGAACATCGACCTCCTATGACCGTTCGCCTTGACAAGGACGTTCTATTTTCAAAAACATTCGCCTGAAATTATCTTCGTATTTAGCGTGACCTGTTTACGTTTCGGCGGTTAACTTTCATGTTTGGTTTGCATTTCAGTATGTTGTCTAGAAAAGAAATAATAAAAAAACTATTATGTTTTCATACGAATTATCTGGGAATTACCTATGTATTCTACAGGATTATGTATTCTGTGCCTATCTATATACCAATATCCAGGTGTATTTTTTCTGGTCAGTAGGTGGCGAATATTATAAACAACAACAACAACAACAACTGGTCAGTAGGTCTACTCTAAAGCCATAGAGAATAATTGGACTGTTTTACAAAAAATTTAAACCAACTTCAAAGTACACTAAGAAGTAATGAAATCCTGATCTGATGACAATGGGACCAAACGGGAAGTGTACCCTTCCAGACAAAAAAATAATTTTCCAAATTGGTTGATAAATGACGGAGTTATGAGGTAACAAACATTAAAAAAAAAAACCTGAATCCAGCCGAATTGAGAACCTCCTCTTTTTTAAAAAATGGATTCAATTTAAAATATAATACCTGGTTTTATAAAGTGCCTAGCATACAGTGCAACTTGTTCTATCGACTATTCATTTGATTTTCAAACACCCATTTGGTTTTTGAACAATTTTGTTTACAAATTATCTCTAGCGAGGTTGTCTCCAGCATGTTTCTGCCCGGGTTCGAGTTCGGCTCAAAAAGAAGGAATTGGCACAGCGCCTCTAGCGGAATACTCATGGTACTAATTTCTCTCATACTAATTTATAGTTAACTCAAATGCGACAGAAGGTGTTTATTAACGTTAACTCTTTACACTTGGGGTACAGAGCTCATTGGGGAGGGGGGAAAGGACAGTAACGCGTGAGCACGTGAGTGATAGCCCATGAGTGGCAAGCGTCCCATCAGAAAATTGAACCTCATTGTAAGCAAAAGTTTTTTTTTTTAATTTACATTACAATTAGGTTCAATTTCAATGCACTATGTTCACAATTAGTTTCTAAATCAATATTGTTTTATTGTTTAGTTACCTATACGGATTAATTTGATTTAAGGGTAATAGATTCATCATATAATTCATTCTAAACATATTTTCTTTATTTCATTATTTATTTATTTTATTTGGCGCTTCAACAATGAGTACACTAATACAACAATAACAAAAAATAAAATAAAAATAAAACCTATAGAAAATACCAACAGCTTTTTCTTAAATATCTGAAAATATTGCCAGGGTTATATTTTAAAATAAACATTGTGATTCAGTGGCATTGTGCTTCCATCTTTTGTACAAATGTAAATTTATGATTATGAAGAAAAAGTAAGGCTATGGATTTCCGGATTCAGCCGATTATTTTAAAGCATAGTAGAAAACAGTTTCTTGATCTTCATTTATATAAATAAAATGCCTAAAATATAATAATAAAGTGTGTCTATATTTATTGACACAAAAAATTAGAGACGATCATATTTATTTTAATAACTATGTAGGTACCTAATAAGAATGAAATAATATAATTATATCCTCAAAATAAGGTTTAAGGTGCTTTCTTGAAGTGACTCAGTACAAGGATCTGTTATGCATTGATGCCATGCTTTGTTTGAATAGGTTATTGTATCTTAAATTGAACGCACATGAAAATAACCTTATAAGGGCTAAAGAAAATTCAGGGCATGGTAACATAATTATACATCCTTTTAGAGCAAGGTCGAAATAAGTCAATCAATTACTTAGGTTATTTTGTATTTCAAAATGTTTTAATTAGACGGTTGCAGTAAATAGTCACTGGTTACGCTCCGTTACCTTCAATACCGGAATATATCTACGGAAAGAGGCAATTAAACTGAGAAAACAGCGAATTAAATACTGTTCGACATGTTCCACACTTTTCACAATGATTTAACACAGGTCGTACACTGTAATCCAGGGATTATTCGTAATCAAAACACGGAAATGTTATTTAACTGCACTTTCAATCCGAATCAGATATATTTTACTATTATTTCAATGTAATATTCATCAAATACAAAGAACACACAACACCGTATACGTTTCGTGACTGACTTCCGATCGAAGAGCAGCAGGCACGTCATACTGACAAGAAGACAAAGACGGCAATATACGATAAACAGAGTCGCATATACCTAAAACTTTTTATCATGTAATATCAAACGAGTCTGATAATATTACTCATTATTAATTATGACTTATTTCCATATTTTTAAATAAAATAGAAGCAATAAAAAAAAATGGCTATAATTACTGCAATACAAATTGGAAACTAATAAGAAAAATAATGAATATATTTTAGCGCCATCTATCATTGAGTAGAAGAAGTAATTTAAAATTTTTAACGATTATCACTAGAGAGCTCTGTAAAACTTAAAATTTTCGGAATTCTTTTTTTTTTTACTTTCGTGATATTCTTTTTGGATAAATTAAATTAAATATATATCGGGAATTTATGGCTTACACTTCTCTGCTCTTAATCCTTCCAATCATTATCTAAAATATGTATTACACAATAATAATGTGTATGGCGTAATCATTTCAAAAGGTTTTCATGAAACGATTTACTTAGAACTGTATCATATTGTATAATAATAACGTGCTGTGTATAGCCTAACGTTTTTTTTTGTGTGAATAGGTAACACACATTTCATTCAATTTTGATTTTATTTTACTTAGTACCTGCTGTAGTACCTGTCAACGGTAGATGGAGACACTGTATTGAGATATTTTTATTATTTACAATCTGCTTTAAAAATGTTTAGCAGTTTATTTACCTAAAGTTTACTTTGTTTATTAATTAAATGAATGGCCGGAATTATGATCATAATTCTTACACCCATATACCTATACCTTTCTTTTGTAACCGGATTATAGCAAAGTTAGTGATGCACTGTATGGTATGTGGTGGTATGTAATATTTAAAGCTTAACGATACCCAATGTAAATCTGTGCTTATTATAACACACTTCCTGACGACTTCGAATCAATTTTCAAAGCCATACCACCTTTATTTTTGATTAACAATCTACTTATTATTGAGACTTCGATCCATAGACACATTCCATTATACATCGATGTACTAAAAAGAGATAAACATAGCGGGACAAAACGAGAAACCCTCTTGTCAACTGCCTTTAGAACGAGGCGAGGATTTGAAAATAAGAGGAAATCTTACTTGGATATTATTGTACTTCTTCCCAATAGCCGCCATGTCGTCAGGTTCAGGACTCAGGCTCCTCATCATTGGTAACACGTCGTCTAACATCTCGATGTTTCCACCACCTCTTTAGTTTTGAAGATGCACCTTCTTGAAGCAGGTACCTGAAAGTGAGGTCAATAGAGTTATCAGCAGCTTTGCTGGGGTAATAAACTACAGGCACGTTATTATGTTTGTTTTGACAGCCGATATCAAAAAGAGACACGCGTAGGGACACAAAGAGATATACCCTCATGTCAAAACAACATTGCATTAGTCAGGCAACAGCCGTTTAGGACATTTTCACGGAAACTTGCAATTACCACCAATTTACTAAAACATGTCTTATGGACGGTAAGTGACATGCGGACGAAAGTGGTTTATTTTGTGCTTCGATCAAATTTTGTGACTTGAACTTGTTCGTTATATTATTTAGTCCGGGCTAGAACTTATAATATAACTCGAAAACACTCACAAAAATAAAACCTAATAAAAAGCATCATCATCATCATATTAGCCCATGGATGTCCACTGCAGAACATAGGCCTCCCCCATAGATTTCCACTTGGAACGGTTCTGGGCCGCTTGCATCCAGTTGCGCCCAGCGACTCTGACCAGGTCGTCGGTCCACCTGGTGGGAGGTCGTCCCGTTCGGCGCTTTAATAAAAAGCATATGGTTGCCAAACTTAAAATTAAGAAGAAGACGATTAGGCTGTGGATCTCACGGTGAAAATAGTGGTGTAGTTAGCCCTAGACGGGCCCATTTTGTTGGGGGCCCCATTCAACGCAAGGTATAGATTTGACAGGTATTTTGGCCATAGAGGTAGGTATATCGTATGAAAACTCCTCATTCTTGAAATAAAATTCTACGTATTTTTTTTTTACTATCTCATGTTGCTCGGTGTCCGCCTCTTTTCCGGGAAAAAAGGATCCTAGGTAGGTATATTGATATGTAAAAATCACGTTGAAAGAATGATAAAAACAAGAAACATAGGTAGGTTTGTGGTAGGTGTTTTTACCTGTACTTTCGCATTAGTCAAATAAGCAAGCACTTGATTGGATCTAATACCGGTTCGGAAGGTTGATTTTACTGGCAATATCTATTTTTAAATAAAAAAAACTTAGATTGACCAATTATATTCAAACTAGTCTCGCGGACAATATTAGTGGGGTATGGCGGTTATAAAAATTATTATAGTTAAAAATAATTATAAGTAGGTACCTACCTACCTACCTTTAGCTTATATTTACTCTGAAGATGAGTCACTAAGTAAATAACTTTCGGTTAAGGAGAACATCGTGAGGAAACCACAGCATGGTGGAAGGTTAAATATAAAATACAAAATGCAGTATTTTAATAAATTTGTATTTAAAATACTAAATACAAATTACAAAATACATTCAGACACTTTGATTGATCGCAATAAAAAAAAATCATATGTGCCCTAATCTAAAAACGTCTAAGTATACATAGTTTGTCATATTGCAGATACAATTTGACAAAATCGATTTTGACTTTTACTGTATAGGTAGGTATAATTGTCAATTTGTTGCTCAGATTATTTTTCATTATATTATCGAAATACGTATTTCAATTACAAGTAATTCAAATACTGCCCAGCCCTTGTCGCTAAGCAATTAACGGCGTGTTCTGAGAGCTGCACTTGAGATTGAGATTTGAGACCAAGCATATAACTACCCTTCTTCTATGCTTTGTTCCGCTTACCACCTTCGGCCACATCAGCCCTGATCATGGTGAGAATGTTGGCGGGAGTCTCCGGTAATCTGCACAGCCAGGGTAATCTCTGTATGTTTTCCCTGTAGTCATCATATTATTTCTAATAATACGCCACTCATTACGAAACTGTAAAAACCTTTGAGTCAAATAGTGTGCTAACCGAGGTCATAAGGTCACTTTACACCACACGACACGACATAGAGCAACAGCCGATTTGTGAAAAATCTACTGCTGCTGTTAAGGCATAAAAAATCAATACTAACCCCCTTATTCATAATAAAGTTATCAAACGTTGATTAGCTAAAATTCTGAAGTCTTTATCTGACACGTGACATTTGGTGAACGAAAGAGTGAGTCGGAGGACACTATTACACTGATTTAGTTAAAAAGCGATTATGAATAAGGGGGTAATAACCCCAAACAGAATTGAAAAATATTCCGTTCGATAGCCCGTTTATCGAGCAAGGTTAAAACTCAAAATTGTGTATGCGTCTCTTTCAGAGTATTTACAAGGATTGTGATATTTCTTTTTCACAAACATTACCGTACAAACATATTTATAGTTGTGCATATTGTAGTCGTCCCGCATCGGTCCCGTCCCATCACATCTAAATTTAACTATTACGAACGTAGGACTTAAAAGAACAAACATTTCTGCACACATGATCATCAAATATCAAATAATTAGATAATTGTGACCTTTACTCGCTGTGATTCTGACTTTATTGAGTTTTTTGTAATAAGCCGGAAGATAAATTATGGCTTACGATAAGGTATCTGCCACAACATACGTTAGGTGTGTTTCAGGAACCGATCCCGCAGAGAGAGTTCTAGAGTTATGCGTTCAGAGTTCTGCGTTCCGCAATCACTAACGTGCACACACCAAGCAGTTTAGAGTTCTGAAATATTCGCTACCGATCACGTCATATATACGTCGTACTGTCGTATTCACCCCGTATAGACTAGGAGGGCATGACAAAAATGGTAACGATAAGGTAAATTGCCAAACCCATGTTCATGGGATAAAGGATACCTCTCTGATGCCAAATATGTCGGTCTGCCTGCGCCAATTAGTTGCGTTATCTAGATATGGCGCCTGAAAATCTGTTTATCGTGACCGAAAAAAAACGATAAGGGAAATGGCTGAGCTCAACGTAGAAAGTAAGTGTTAGATGTACTGATGTCAATTAAAAACCAAATACGACCAAAATTATATAAATACCAAATATTCGGTTGTGTTATCTAGATATGGCGCCTGAAAAACTGTTAATCATGACCGAAAAATAATAATATGGTAAATGGCTGATCTCGACGAATCATGGAAGTATTACTAGCTTAGTAATAAAAAAAACTGCATTTCTATCTACGTAACATACGTTTATAAATAAGCGATCTACGTAACAATTACCACTATGGATAATTTGAGAGTTTTACTGTTTCGCGGAATTTGCATTGTCAAAAATATGAAATGGTAACAGTGCCGCCCTCGTCCCTTTATACCCCCCGCCGCCCCGCCTGCACTGAGCCGCATTCAGAAGTCAACAGGTAAACATAACATAAGATTATAACATTGTTATAAATACTAACCACGCTCTAAAAACTGTGTCTCAATTGTTTGCTGCCAAAAATCTTATGCTAAAATCTAAAAAAACATTGTGGGGTGCTTACCTGAAAGCCTTAGGTTGTAAACTGACATCAGTACAACTAACACTTACTTTCTACGTCGAGCTCAGCCATTTACCTTATCGTTTTTCTTCGGTCACGATAAACAGTTTCTAAGGCGCCATATCTAGATAACGCAACCACTTGCAACCACGACGCAGGCAGACCGACATATTTGGCATCAGCGAGGTGTCCTTTATCACATGAACAGGAGTTTAGCCATTTACCTTATCGTTCCCATTTTTGTCGTCACCTCCTATTATAGTATAAGCTTGTTTTGAAAAGAGTAATTGCTGAGTTTATTGCCGGCACTTCTCAGCAAATGTAACCTTCCGAACTGGTATAAGAGTATTAGAGTCATACTATTCATAAGTGTCTCCTGCCTATTTGAATAAATAATTCTGATATTGGTGTTGCAATTGTCTATGGGTAGCGGTAATTGCTTGCCACCAGGCAACCGTATGATTAGTACTAAAAAGACAGCATCTTAATGAATTAAAATTGTTCCTACCGATCAGCATGGCGAGCGAATAGGTTCAAATAAAGAGAATAAGCACTTGCTTGTACTCATATACCTGTTTTCGTTGTAGAATGCCAAAGAAAGCAAACAATCGACACACAGTTTATTAATTATACAAAATCACAGAGTACATACAATTTGCACACAATACAGGATAATGGCAGCAGAATCCAATAACACACTGGTTGACAAATTAAATATGTATTATTCATTAAAATAAGGAAAATACTGCAATAATTTATAGGTAATATTAATGTTCTGATTGACAGAATGAATCATCTTTGCCGAGCTGTATCAGAATGCTGGTTTTATGACGCAGGCTACCATAGAATGGATTTTATGAAATTAAATTCTTACGCGAATGTACGTAGTTAATTCGTGGCCTTTTTGTGTTACTTTGATAATTAAATCAAAGGTAAAAATAACTTTTTGGAGTCGTTTTTGATAAAGCATTTTTTTTAATACTACTTCCTAAGGGAGGTAGTATAAAGCATAAATCCCGCTTATGGTGTCACAATACCACGGGCTGCACCACACTCGCACGTTGCCAGACGTAATGAATGAATATGACTTTTGTTTATCTCGAAATGCGTGCTATATGGATGATCCTCACAGTTTTTGGCAGGCCAATATAAAGCCATTCATTAGGCCGACTGTCTGTCAGTCTCAAGGTCGTTTCAAGTTATATGATAATTAATAAATCGGTATTACTAACATCACATGTATAATGTGTATAAGTGGTCGTTCAGTGCTCGAAATGAGGGCTCTTAGTTAGAGTATACTTACATAAGTAAGTATCTAGCTAACGCGCTTGTATTATCCACGAGAGGCGCTAGTGTAGCGTGGGTTTCTTCTCTAGTAATGTCAAATGTAACTGAATGTGTACTGTTCGTATTCCGTTCGTAAAATTGTGCCATTCCTGATTAGTTATGGCTGACCTCAGATTACAGAACAAGGCAAACAGACATGAAAAAAAATATTTAACGAAAAACACTTTCTTTTTAATAAACTTTGTTTAAACAAAGCAAATACAAATTCGATAGCGAATAACAGCTATGTGTTTTTCAATTTGTATTTGATTTTTTAGCCTCACTCCCGTGTTCCGCGCGCTCTATCTGCCTTTTGTTCTGTAATCTGTGTGGCAGACATACCCGCGAATCGCTACCAATACTTTTAGGCGAGTTTCGTCTTTCGGAAACGTACATCCAATTTTTTTCGGAACAAAACGGGACTGCGCAAAATGGAGCCATTTTATTTATTTGGTTTTATTAACAACAAATATGTACAAAATACAATCTATATTTGCAAAATACAATCTATATATAGAAAATTTCCTCAAGCCTGCCGCTGCTTCCGATTAACGGCAAGGTTCCCAGAAGGCTGGCAGCGTTTCCTCTTTGGATAGCCAAGCTGACGCGTTGGCGGAAAAAGCTCCCCACCCGCTGGTCTCCGGAGGTCTTGATCAATTTTGAAGACAAGGTGCGAGCAAAACGGCAAGCATCTGACCCCCATGGATCCAAGGTCTCGACCGCAAAAGGCATAAAAATATAATTGGGTCCAATCGATGCATATTTTTTGAATTTTCCGGGCCGCAGCTGCCCCTGCAACTTTATCTATATACTGTGTATCAACACATGTGGCATCCCCCACCACATTTTCCGCACTGGCCGCCGCTGCCCCTGCAGCTTTACAAGTCGCCGGTAAGTGAGATGGCGCGAGTGTATCGACACATGTGGCATGTGTATTTGGTTATTATCAATATTATATTGCCCTGGGCCCTGAGCCTGATGCGCTAAAAATAGTTTCGTAACGACAGCGATAGGACCTTCGCTAGTGGCGCCAACTGGTGTGCCACAGAAACGTTAGACCCCATTAGAGTATTTATTGAAAAAGCAATAAGCCTAGCGACTGATTGAGATGACAATAATGTTAGCAATAACATTATATTATTTAATTTCAAACCATTTAATATTGATTAATTATAATTAGTTACAGTTTATCTTCATGGTGTATTTGAATATCGAGGGATGACAACACCAGAAAAGCATATTGTAACAATGGCGGCCATTGGAAAAGGTGTTTCAATGAGAAGTTTTCTTGTAGGTATTTAATTTTCTTTTCTTTAAGTCTCAATAGATGGCGTTAATATGACTGAAACGAACAATCTTGCTGTCAGTTCAATAAAAAAAAAAAAACTATATAACTTCATGGGTGCGTTCAGTTACTACACATGTTATTGAACTGTTACTGAACGCTACGATGATCTTCGGGCGATCACACGGCGTATTTACTGAACGCAGCCCATAACTATTTGGCTTTATACTGGTAACAGACGTTCCAATGTCGGACTCCTATTTTTATTATTACGCAGGAGACACGGCCAAAGTACGTCCTGCCGTAGGAAAGTGTGTAGTGCGGCAGGACCCTCATAATTATTACTAATACCGGTTGGAAGCTTTCGACGTCCTGCCCAAAGACTACAGTATATACTTAGAGAGTCCTGCCGGGCTACACACGGCCCTGACCATCAGACGTCCGACAGTCGGATCGTCTGTATCTAGTATTATGTCACTATCATGTGTGTTTTGTTCAAAACTTTTGTGAAATTTAGCTTAGATTTGAATGATTTGAAAACTATTGAAAATGCGTGTTTGTGCAGTTGTGAATTGTACCAATAAGGGACGTCTTTCATTTCCAAGTGATGAACCACTAAGGTCACAGTGGATAAGAGCAACAAGGGTGGATGTCCAACGAATATTAAAACAATGATAGAAACAAATAATCCTTAAGCGTGACTTCCACAACAAAACAAACAACGGAAACAAACATCCACTCATACCAGTGTTGCCGCCTCTTATTACTAATTTCGGACGAAGAAAAACAGGCTGTTACCAAAAAGCAACGAAAATTAAGTTTTGCTCCTCTGAAATTTGGTTTCATTTAATCATGTTCATGGTTGCCATTAATATCAATTTTTATTTATTTAGCCCGTTAAACTGGGTGAGATTATTCTTTATGACTATTGTATGATTTGTTTGGCTATAGGATGTCTCTCAACTCAGTGTGCCTTTTGGCAAAGGCCTCCTCCAGTAGTTTCCATTGCTTCCTGTCTTGAGCAACTCTCCTCCATTTGGGTCCTGCAGTAAGTTTCAGTTCATCTTCCCAGCGCATTTGTTGTCGTCCTCGACATCTCTTGCCATCTCTTGGATACCAATTTGTTGTAATTTGGCTCCATTTTACTTGTATAGATCTCAACATATGGCGGGTCCATCTCCATTTTTGGAGGTCTATTTTTTCCAGGATATCGTTTAATTTGGTTTTTGCTCTTAATTGCACATTGCTAATTCTTTCTTGCCTTCTTATTCCTGTCATGCTTCGTTCCATACCTCTCTGGCACTTACCTAGTTTGTCTCTATGGTATTTTGTAAGGGACCATGTTTCGCACCCATAGGTTATGCATGGAAGAATACAAGTATTGAATACTTTTCTTTTCGTTGCCATATTGTGATCTTTAGATTTTACAATTTCCTTGAGAGACCAGTATCTTTTCCACCCATTAGCAATCCTCTTGTTTATTTCCTTGGTTGTTTGGTCTTTAGGGGAGATAATCTGGCCCAAGTAGCAATATTCATCGACATATTCTATTTGTTGACCTTCAATTTTAATAATAATTAACACTTAATAAAAGAAATCTGTATATTATTTTTTTTCAATTGTCGATTTTGAATTAAAAAGGATGGCCACCTTCCGTTGTTGGCCTATGTGGCAACACTAAAGTTATGTGACAGCATATTTTGATTTGACAATTTAATTTGGTGATGACAGCGCCACCTAGTTATTTTGCAGCAACTCTTTAAATACCTACAAGAAAACTTCTCATTCATTTTGTTGTAATTACCAAGTTAACCAACGGTGTAAAAAGAGATTTAGCTTGTTTAAGCCAACTTCTTTTCAGTAAATAAGGGATGGTTAATATATCAGAAGAGGGATGGAGAAATCAGCTCACCAGTATGTATTTTTTTTATTTTCTATTTTGTGTATCTTGCTCGTGACGGATAATCACCTATGGCTAGTACGATGCCACTAACAAAGATTCTTTGATATATCTTAAGTAAACAGTTGTTTATGTAAATAAAAGGTTGATAATAGAATCATTCTACATTAAAGTTTGAGTTTCTTGCCGGGAGTCTTCTCAGTTTAAGTGTACGAACCGGTGGTAAAATCAATTGTATCGTTCGTAAGCGTCTTGTTAAGGCTTATATTGAATAAACAATTTTTGAATTTTAAGAAAATAAAGTTATATCAACATTAAATGTAATAACGAAAGGTAATATAGATTATTCAAGTAACAATGAAAAATAATTATTGAAATACCTAGAGATACCTATCTTTTATCACTAAAACCTTCTAAGTGAAACATGCTGCTATATGCGGTGATCACTAACAACTCGTAAGTGAAACATGCTGCTATATGCGGTGATCACTAACAACTCGCAAGTGAAACATGCTGCTATATGCGGTGATCACTAAAACTCGTAAGTGAAACATGCTGCTATATGCGGTGATCACTAACAACTCGTAAGTGAAACATGCTGCTATATGCGGTGATCACTAACAACTCATAAGTGAAACATGCTGCTATATGCGGTGATCACTCAAACCTCCTAAGTGAAACATGCTGCTATATGCGGTGATCACTAAAAACTCCTAAGTGAAACATGCTGCTATATGCGGTGATCACTAAAAACTCGTAAGTGAAACATGCTGCTATATGTGGTGATCACTAAAAACTCGTAAGTGAAACATGCTGCTATATGCGGTGATCACTAAAAACTCGTAAGTGAAACATGCTGCAATATGCGGTGATCACTAAAAACTCCTAAGTGAAACATGCTGCTATATGCGGTGATCACTAAAAACTCGTAAGTGAAACATGCTGCTATATGCGGTGATCACTCAAACCTCCTGTGAAACATGCTGCTGTATGCAGTGATCACCAAAAACTCCTAAGTGAAACTTGCCGCTGTATGCGGTGATCACTAAAAACTCAATATAGTCGAATCGACTCATGGCGAGTATCGACATCACACAATGCAAAAATTTATTAGACATACAGTATACGAATGGCCGAAACGGAACAGGGACATTCCGTTAAACAGGACGGCCGTCTGTTAGCAATAACATTATATTATTTAATTTCAAACCATTGAATATTGATTAATTATAATTAGTTACAGTTTATCTTCATGGTGTATTTGAATATCGAGGGATGACAACACCAGAAAAGCATATTGTAACAATGGCGGTCATTGGAAAAGGTGTTTCAATTCATTTTGTTGTAATTACCAAGTTAACCAACGGTGTAAATAGAGATTTAGCTTGTTTAAGCCAACTTCTTTTCAGTAAATAAGGGATGGTTAATAATAATAATAATAGAAGGGCTTGGCTGGTCTGGATGGCACCTCAAGTTGAATAACTGTCGCCAAGCAGGTATCAGTGTGTTCCGAGAGCTGCACTTGAGACCCAGTTCTCTTCTATCCTTCACCTCAGGCCACGTCATCTTATCTTGACGAAATTGTGGCGAAAAATAATTGGACTGTTTTACAAAAAACTTAAACCGACTCCGACACTAAGAAGTAATCAAATCCTGATCTGATGACAATGGGACCAAACGGAAAGTATACCCTTCCAGAAAAAAAAAATTTTTCCAAATCGGTTAATAAATGACGGTGTAATGAGGTAACAAACAAAAAAAAAAAAAAGAAAACATACAACCGAATTGAGAACCTCCTCCTTTTTTTGAAGTCGGTTAAAAAACCTGGCTGGGAATCAAATGTGCCTGGGCACTGCGTAGTTGTCAGAACCTAAACCGTTATATTGTCTTCCGTAAATCTATCAAATCAGACATGTACAAACACAGATTACAGAATACTTCAGATCGAGCGCGCGGAACACGGGCGTGAGGCCAACACACCAAATACAGATTCAAAAGTAAATACAAACTTGAGTCAGTACGAAACAAGGCTTCGTATTGTAAGTACGTCACTAGTGGCAAAATTGTTCTTAAAAATTATGCCGTCCTGCATTTTGAAATATTGTAAAAATTGTTCCCAAAAACAAAAAAAGGAAGACGGAATGTCGTTTCGTAGGTAATTATAGATATTTTCACTTATTTGTATTATTTTTTCATGTATTTGTCACTGATCACTAGGAACACAAAACCTCAACAAAAATCAGTTGGTGTTGCTAGGTTACATCGAAAGTATTTTCCTTGAAGTCGTGGTATTATGGGGCCTTGTAAGATCGATCGATTTAACAAAAATAAATAGGCAAGAGAAATTTATTGGTACCATATGAAAAAATAAATGGCGCTTATAGTTTATGTGAACGGGCTGAATATTAGAATTTATAGGTAATTGATGATGACCCTGATTCCAAACGCCATTTTTTGAATGCTTCCGAATAGAACCGAAAAAATAAAAAGGAATCCTTATGTTGTGACTCCGTCCGTCTGTCCGTCTATCACAGCGTTACATTTCAGCAACCACTAATGATTTTGGTATTGAAGATAAGTTTTAAATATTGCTTACTCAAACATATTGAATATGAAACATGTTTTTTTGTATAAGGTGCCGAAATTATGTATTCGAATTAGGATGAAAAATATTTAAAAAAAAAATACCCTAGTAGAGTAGGTTAGGGTATAGAGTAGGGCACCACGCAAACGAAGTCGAGCCGATATGGCAGAAAAACGTTTGTCAGGTCAGCTAGTAAAATATAAAATATCATTTTATTAAACATACATACATTTTATTGAGCTTAATAAAAATAGTAATAGAAAAATATATATTATATAAGATTTCATTATATAGCAAAATTAGAAACGAATGCTAGAGTGGTGGCAAAAGGCAATATTTTAAGAAGTTAGTGCAGAATAAATTCTGTTAAGGACTTTTTGGCGGGAACTTGCAGAGTCACGTAGCGTTTTCATTTTTATTTTCATAAATTTGTGTATTTTGAGTTTTATTGTGTATTTTTGGTGGTATTTTACCCAATAAAGATCATCCATGTGCACCAGTGAAGTGAAATGAAATGAATTATGTGTATCGTGACTTTTCAAGTTGTCTCAAAATGTCCGTGAAGAGTTTTAGTACAATGACCACCATTGTAGTGAAACATGACTTTTATGGACGGTGACTGACTGAGGACTATAATGTGAAGTGATTTAGTGTGACTGGAAACTATAATATAACTTGACACTGGCAGAAATGAGCCCTAATTTGGGCTTGGTTGCCAAAATTAAAAATAAGAAGAAGAAGAAAGGCTGTTAAACTCAATTTCACATATGATGAGTCGTCAAGGTCAAGGGCTTTTTGTGAAATTCCATTTGATTACTCTGAAATAGTACTCTTCATATTTCATGAAACCTCGCTCTGTCATAGTATAGTATTCCTTTATTATATCGAAATGAACATTAACCATTGAGAAATCTAATAAAATACCATGTGTCACCGAAGTCATGCTATTTGAAATCCACTATAATGTATGTAACCTATTTCTATTTTAATAAATGATGACATCTCTGTATTCATTTCTTTTTTTTCTTAATTGAACTTGGCAAATTCTTTATTTTTTTACATGGATTATTAGTATAATGCTGGTAATTTGGTCATATTTTTATTGACTTAATCCATTCTCAAATCACAAGCCTTTTCAGAATTTATTTATTTGAAAGTATAGTTTTAAGTTGATAATAACTATCCAATAAAAAACGTGGGAGTTTTTTCTTCATTATCCTGGCAGCCCGACACGCAGCCTGGCACCCCTAAATGCAGCCTGGCATCCCTAAACGCACACTGTCACACGTGTTCCTACAGTGGTCTCACGCACACATAGCTAAATACGAGCCTCACAGTGCTTGTCCCGTACATTACATCTGAAGTATTCTGTAATCTGTGTGTACAAATAATGTAATGGCATTCACCTCACACCTACCTACCTACATACCGTACCTAGCAACATGCTACCCAATATGCTAAAAGCATAACCTGTTTGAAATATTTATTTAGTAAATAGCTAAGGGGTTGTTCATAAATTACGTGAGGCGATTTTGGCGATTTTTTTACCCCCCCTCACCCCTTGGTGAGATGTCTTGAGATTTAGCTCGACCTCCTCCCCCTACCCACTAATCTAACGTGAGATTTTTCAATATTGCCTATTTTTTACGTAAATACGGATTTATTGATTGATTGACGGGCCAGTTGGCGCAGTTGGTTAAGACGTTGAGTCTTAACCTATAGCGCCGCAGGTCGTGGGTTCGATTCCCACACAGGACATGCATTTGTGTGCATGAACATGTCTGTATGTCCTGAGTCTGGGTGTAATTATGTATATTAAGTATGTATTTACAAACAAAAAGTAGTATATTTATTATATCAGTTGTCTGGTTTCCATAGTACAAGCTCTGCTTAGTTTGGGATCAGATGACCGTGTGTGAGGAATGTCCCAGGATATTTATTTATTTATTTATTTAAAAACAACTTTTTTTTTAGAACGTAGTCTAGAATCACAGTGAAAATATCGAACAATAAACACATATACACATACATTACATAATTAATTGGGTTGGGTACATAATGCATGTAAACAGTGTGATCCACCATAGTAAAGCGTTTATGTATGCAGATGACATGTGTCTCTTATACTCGTCGAAAGATATTAGCAGTGCGCAAAACCACTTACAAACTGATTTCGAAAACATAACGAAATGGGCGCCCGATAATGGAATACTCATAAATTTCAATAAAACTAAGTGTAGAAATATCCCAGGAATAACAACGACGATTTGTAGAATCAAGCGTATATTATAATGTAGTATAAATACACAACTCCAAATACCTAAGTACGACAATTTAAACAATGCTTTCTCAGCGATGGTTGTCAATTGAATGCCAGGCCGCCTGTTCTCAGCTATCATGTCTAGTCTGTGTTGCCAGGTGTTACATTCTCAATTTTAACATAATTACTGAATAGTGTTTTAATTTTAAATGAAATTTGATTGACAATATGAAACTGTTAACAGACGGCCATTCTGTTAAAGGAATGTCCCATTCCGTGAAACCTCTCGGCCATTCTACAATGTAATGTATGACTCTATACATACAAAAAGAAAAGAAAATAAGAAACCCAAAACATGTAAAACAAAATAAATTAGTATTTAACTAGGACATAATACTGTAACTAAAATAAAATACCAAGTGTATTTATGTCCTTCTTTTCTGAATTATTCATTAATTAATTAAATATGTAAAACAAAATATATCCAACATATAATTAACTAAACATGTAAAATAAATTAAAGTACCTAGTAGAACTTGGACATAATTCTGTAACAAAAATAAAATAAGTATATAATTATATAATCAGGTCTTTCTATTCTTAATTCATCATTAATTAAATAAGGGGTTCATTTCGGATACAATTAAATTACATAAATATCATCAAATTATCACCATACATAGTAAAACTGTGACCATACTATTAAATTGTTTGATTAAACTTAGATCAATGCACATTCCAACTTCCAACACATTATACTTTCCAATATAATATATAAAATACATTTAATTAGCGTCCAATAAGTAAATTTCAATTTCAATCTCGATCTCAGGATCAGTATCCGTATCAGTATCAGTATCAGTATCAGTATCAGTATCAGTATCAGTATCAGTATCAGTATCAGTATCAGTATCAGTATCAGTATCAGTATCAGTATCAGTATCAGTATCAGTATCAGTATCAGTATCAGTATCAGTATCAGTATCAGTATCAGTATCAGTATCAGTATCAGTATCAGTATCAGTATCAGTATCAGTATCAGTATCAGTATCAGTATCAGTATCAGTATCAGTATCAGTATCAGTATCAGTATCAGTATCAGTATCAGTATCAGTATCAGTATCAGTATCAGTATCAGTATCAGTATCAGTATCAGTATCAGTAGCAGTATCAGTAGCAGTATCAGTAGCAGTATCAGTAGCAGTATCAGTATCAGTATCAGTAGCAGTATCAGTATCATCATCAGTATCATCATCAGTATCATCATCAGTATCATCATCAGTATCGTCATCAGTATCATCATCAGTATCATCATCAGTATCATCATCAGTATCATCATCAGTATCATCATCAGTATCATCATCAGTATCATCATCAGTATCATCATCAGTATCATCATCAGTATCATCATCAGTATCATCATCAGTATCATCATCAGTATCATCATCAGTATCATCATCAGTATCATCATTTCATTTCATTTCATTTCATTTCATTACTTGCCACCCGAGCAATTAGTTTTTGTCACCGTGCCTTTTTGCAACCGTTTGTCACACCCGAGGAACACGGCCTGCCTCGCTTTCTCGATTCTTGCCACCCGCGGGCTCGTAAACACACTAATGCCACCGAGGCAACGAATAACATTTAATTTGCTACCGTTTGTCACACCCGAGGGACACGGCCTGCCTCTCATTCTTGATTCAACTGTTTCTAGCCACCCGCGGGCTAGTAAACACAATAGGCCACCGAGGCAACTTCTGCCACCCGAGAGCAGATCAGATATCAATCGGCGCATCGATGCCAGCTACCGTTGACAAGCCGATCACTCCGGTCTGGACATCGAACGCAGGTACCCAAACTGAAAATGTACATGGACAGGAATATTAGAATTAAAAGATGGAAACATGTCTTATGTTTCATTATTGCTATTACAACTACGATCATCACTTCCTTCTTATCACTCTCTCTATCTTCAGATATCGGAGGTGACAATTCTGTAGCTCCCTTCAAAATATTTTCATCTTGACTCGTTCCTTTATCAAAAACTACATCTGCAGGAAACTTACCAAAACCCTGATTAAGTTTGTTATTCAAGCTCCATTGTAACGTACCCATATTAAGGTCCCTGTCTTTTTATCTAGGCTGTGATTCATAGTTTAACACCTGTGTTGACTGGATGAATGTTTTAAATTCAATTGACCTAAAACTTATACTACCCTGTTTAAAGCTTTTCATTTTCGGAAACCAATAATTTGCACTGATATTTTCAAGAGAAACAAAATAATTCATTCATTAAATTAGGCCTTCACAGGCACATAAGAATAGTCTGTCTCTAACACTCCAATACCAGTCCGGAAGGCTATCCCCGTCGAGAAGAGCCGGCAACAAACTCAGCAACCACTCCCTTCAAAACAAGCTCATACTCATTACACAACATTTTTACATTCCCATCGCACTGCCAACCATCGCGCGCACTGGCGCCCGTATAGTAAGCCTTCTACACCAAAGAAATTGGTGTGAAGGTACATTTTAAAGTGCAGGAGGGGTTCCATTATAGAAGTTAATACTCAGTCCCAAAAATAAACCTTGCACTTTTTGGAGTCGATAAGCAGAAGTCACAAGTTTATCCTTATGTCTACTATTATTCATATTGACTCACTCTGCACGCTGCATTAACCTCTACTTTTTTTTTTTTTTTTTTTTTACATAATGCTTAAATGTTCTGATGTACAAATAAAATGTTTGCATAAATATACTGCGGTGCCACTGAGAGGACACTTATAATCTTATATCTCTGAGGGGAGCTTGAGAACTCATATTATAAATAGCTCACACTGCTTGTTTTCTCATAATAAAGTTAGTTTCCATCAGCAGCCCCAAAGCAATATGCCATTGGACATAACACTATGGAAATAACTGAAATAAACTAATCGAGCCGTGTCTATGTCTGTTAGCTGTCTAATTTGTGTAACTGCATAAGCTGCTGAACTGAGCTTTCCCAAAAGACATAATATTTGGGTGCCCCTTTGAAGTTTTGAAGTCGAAAGCAATCCCAAAGAATACTGTTGATTCAAAGAGACCATCATTGAATCTATCCGTCATAAAATTACAGGTAGTGCACATTTAATACATTTAGTATTATATTCATTTAATACTAGATTATTGACAGTAAACCGATTAATACCCCAGATGATGCATCGTTCACATCGTCAAAACTAGACTTCAGCAAACAGTACAATTCCACAGGTATTTTTGACATAAAAAGGTAGGTCATTAATATAATTTAAAAATAGCAAAGGACCCAAACTAGAGTCATGCAGCACACCCACATGCACAGGAGAACCAGATGAGTTAACTCAATTGACAGCAACACCTTGAGTCCTTTTTTTTTTCAAGATACGACTTCATCAAATCAAGTGCTGCGCCCCTAATTCCATAAAAATTCAGTTCACGTATGAGTGTCCGGTGGTCAACACAATCGAAGGCCGTGGACTTTAGATAGATCACAGAACACTCCAATAACACTCTGTAACTTTTCCCAAGCGCCAAAAACATCACTTAAAAGTGCCACCTCAACATCAATGATTGAACGACCCTTTGTAAACCCATACTGCTTACTATCTAAGAGTTTATTCAAATTAAAGTGAGCGAGTAACTGCGTTAAAATAAAATCATTTCAAACAATTTGCTCAAGGCTGGCACAATGGAAACTGGCCTATAATTACTAGGATCACTATGATCTCTCACTTTGAACAAGGGTATACAATTTGCTATAAGTAACTGACCAAATTTTACGCATTTGTTAAATATTAAAGCTAAATTGTGAGCAATATTATCAATGATACCTGCAAAACAGTTACGGATATATGCCATAAGTTACTTGTGCGTTTAACTCAGAAGGTCTTTAAAGTTTTGACTTCCTATGTCGTAACGTTCAATGTGCCTTAACTTTGCTCTCAATTCAGCATCTGTCAATGAGGAATTCAAGTAGCTGGTTAGCTCTTGGCTATCCAAAGAGGAAAAGCCGCCAGCATTCTGGGAAACTTGCCATTAATCGGAGGCAGCGGCAGACTTGAGGAATTTTTATATAATATGGATTGTATGTTGTACATATTTGCAAGTGCAATTTGACTATCTTTAGAAATAATGTTATTATTAATATTCAACTCAATACGCCTACTGTATCGAGACATTCCCCTTTCGGAGTTGATAATGTTCCAAGCAGTGTTGACTTTATTATTTGATTACTAATTTTATTTCTCAAATATATTGACTATCGGCAAAAGCACAAGTTATCTTACAAATTTTGGAATACTTTTTAACATACTCAAGAAAATCAATATTTTGATTGAACTTTTTCATACCATAAAGCTAATAAAAATATTAGCTCTACTTCTGTAAATACCCACTGCTGCCCAGTCGCCAAACCCAATTCAATTTTTTTAAATAAAAGGTCTCAGGTTCAAAAGCCTTATCAAATTCCGCCTCTTTCCATTAAGCATTGCATACAGCCAATCAGCGCAATTTCCGTCGTAAGGAAATGTTTTAAAAATGGTTCACTGCCTGATTTACCCCACGAACCTTGGCAAAACTGTTACCTCGCATACCGCAACCGCAATATTTGTTCGAATATAATTCAGATAAATTTATTCAAGCCAAGTAGTAAACGACGACACGACAAGACAACCGTGTCCTGCCTACACCCTCAAAATCAGCTCCCTATCAGAAAAGTGCTTCTGCACTATCCTAACCACCTTCCTCAAAATACAAAGCAATGTACTACCAACATAAATTTATTCAAAAATCTGCTATTATGATTATTGACATTTAAATTTAAAGCCTTTACCACTGATGAATTTATGAATATATAACACGAAATGTCTTAATTAATTATTGTTTTTTTTTTCTATATTATTGCTAACATTGACATTGATCATTAACAACAAATTTTATCAATTTATTTTTTATTTTTTTATTTAGCTATTATTAATAATTGCATCAAAATATAGTAAGTACCTACTCTGACATTTTACAACATCCCTGCCCTAAAATAACCTGTATTCAACATATAAATACTCTACTCCATTACACTCTATTCGTTTGTCAAAACATGCATCAAAGTTTGTACAGAAATGCTAGGTAGGAACCAAAAGGTGGCCCCGAACGACAGGATCCCATTATTTAATTTGGTAATTCATATGAAATTAAAGCCTACTCCGCTTTCTTTTCCCAGACGTACGCGTCCTTGCCCTTGAATATATTCCAGAATTACCAATGTCAGCAGAGAATGAACTAGGATCAGTGCCGGCCGTTCGGAGAAATGTTTGAGCGAAATGATCCAGTATACTTATGACCTCTCCGACCACTGCTATAGCGAAGCCGCCTTGCAAGAACGAGAAGACGGAGCATCGCTGCTGCCGGTGCTAGTGCTGCTATTTTAACCGAATGGTTCGCGGCGAGACTGACCATGACACGTGTCCCATCCCCTCATGAACTCCTCGTGCTACGTCTTCTCTTGAAAGAGAACGAGGTCGCCTCCGTACAGACATTTTGCATGCACACCATCGGCTCCCTCTTTCAGCATTCATATAATTTTATAAAGGCGGTGCAAAAGTTGACACGGTCGACATGTTAGATAAGTTCAAATCGCCTCTTTGCGACACGACCGCCCATTCTTGGTACAGTAATTAATACATTCCCCGTTTTTATTTTGTTAAGTAACCGCCCCTCTGGTGTACAAAAAGAGTTATCCATCCATTTATAGAAGTGGACACCACTTTCCTTTGCTTGTTTAGTAAAATATCAAGAGACTAGTAGAGACCAGAGAAAACAAGAAGGCGAGGACACCAATTTTTCATAGCGACAACGTACATTTAAATAGGTATATTGTTAAAGGTGTAATTACCGCGCATTACACCCATTCTATAAACAAAAACGAATCGTTTTGCCTACCTATGGTACGGCCATAATTCAGTTGTTTTAACAAAATAAATAATGCAAGAAGTACCAATACCCACTGCAAACTTGTTCATTTGTAAGTATATCGGGAAACAAATTATATGTCTAAAAAAAAAGAATGTGCAATATGCATTCTACCCAAAAAGTAATCATCATATGCTGTGATATAAATTAATATCCCACATTTAATATTAATCGTCTAATAGTACGTGAAAGTAAGGTCTATTAGAATACAATCTAGGCCCCAGTAAAGTCATGAAGGCATTGACTTATATATTACTGCGTACTGGTTACATATCACTGCATGAAGGTTACGTAGTAACTATTTAGTAATCTGTGATGAAGGACTAAGATTCAACCACCGGTTCGGAAATAATCGGAACACATCTCTAACTGTGCCATGTTCCGAGGAGCCAGCAAGAATCATGAACAATTTTCATTTTTGAATTTGCAAAAAAAATGTAAAAATAATTTTGTGGGTAATTACAAATAGTTCAGGAATTCGTCAAGCGGACCCGGGCGCCACCCACGTGATTGTCTCGCGAAGTCGCGAGTTGCATCGCGACAAGAGTTACGAAGTAACCACCGTGTGCATGGCGGCGCTTATGTGTCAACATTTTATCTTAAGACTTGCTGCAATCGTTTGTACAAAGAAGAATATTCAGTTTCTGATTAACTAAAGAAGCTATTATCATGCTGTAATAACTAAATCCTAGCTTCTTACTGGATATAACAAAACAGCAAACATTACCACAAAATAGATTCCGGAACATTATAAAATATACCTTACATACCTCGATTTTCTCACCAACGTTCTTACCACTTCTGATTGTAGAAATATCCCAGGAATAACAACGACGATTTGTAGAATCAAGCGTATATTATAATGTAGTATAAATACACAACTCCAAATACCTAAGTACGACAATTTAAACAATGCTTTCTCAGCGATGGTTGTCAATTGAATGCCAGGCCGCCTGTTCTCAGCTATCATGTCTAGTCTGTGTTGCCAGGTGTTACATTCTCAATTTTAACATAATTACTGAATAGTGTTTTAATTTTAAATGAAATTTGATTGACAATATGAAACTGTTAACATAAGGCTATGTGTATTTGTTCCCCTTTTAGTAAATATAGTAAAGAAGGTAGGTTAAGTGTAAACATCGTGGACCATAGTTACGAGTGCTTGCATAACAACAAAGCTGGCTGTCAATGCACCCTCATAGATCAAGTGGACAAGTATAGGTATCTAGGTTTGATTGTTGATAATAGTTTGAGCGTGGAAGAGAGTGGAGAGTGGAAGTTGATGGGGGAGGCCTATGTTCAGCAGTGGACATCCCTAGGCTGATATGATGATGATGATGATGAATAGTTTGAGCTGGAAATTACATATGAGCGAGCTATGTGGCAAACTGAGATCAATCCTGGGTAAATTCTTTCATTTATGTGGTATTGTCGGTAAAAACGTTCTGTATGCTATTTATTACGCACTCGCGGATTCATTAATTAGTTACGGACTGAGTAGTTACGGCTTGACATTTAAAACTCAACTGGATCATATAAAAAATATACAAATTAGATTAATTTAATATCTGGTAAATAAAAAGTTTGAAAAAAATGTAAACATAACTATGACCTATTGTTTCATGTATGTAGAATACTACCAGTACATCTTAAAGTACATCACCTTATAGCTATTGAGCAATATTATATACAAGATAATAAAGAACATAGAACGCATAAGTACTCCACAAGCCAGGTTAGACAAGGAAAATTTGTAATAGTTTTGTGCTATTATAAAGATAAAATGCGTATATGTATACCGAGCGCCTCTTTCGCCAACAAACTGTGTTGTGCAGTTTGGCGAAACTGTATAATTTATAATAGAATTTATAAATGAGTTAAAATAAATTTAAAAAAATAAAAAAACTTATACGAGCTACAAAAATTTCCCAGTATTCTCGCAACCCCCCCCCCCCCCCCCCCTTCGTGATTGGGTGAGATTCGGCTCGACTGCCTTGCCCCTGAACACCTCACGTAATTAATGGACGCCCTCTAAGCTAACCACCCCGGGATTTCACCCGTTATTATATCCTATACTTACCTATTAACCCTCCCTGTATAACACTCAACTCACTCGTTAAAAAGCAAGTGTACCTACCTACATACACTAATATAAACTTGACAACAGCGAACGAAAACCTACATTCAAATAGACCTTCACAGGCACTTGTGACAAGTCCGACTCTAATACTGGTTCGAAAGGCTGCATTTGCTGAGAAGAGCCGGCAATAAACTCAGCAATTAATCTTTTATTAAGACTAATCTTTTATTACTACTTTTTTCAAGTATGGATTAATTTATTCATTACATATACCTACATTCTGATCTCACTGTCCCGGCGGAAAAAACTACAAAGTATACTCAATCAATGCGTATTTAACAATTAAATAGCAAAATAAGCTGACCAGCCCCCATAGGCAACACCTGTTCATAAGTATGACGCGTGTGGCAGCCATCACCTTCCTCTCCATATTGGAGGGAATTGGGCGAACCGTCTTAGTGGATGCCTAGATCTAGGAGCTAAAGCAGACCAGCCCCCATAAGCAGCACTTGTTCACAAGTATGACGCGTGTGGCAGCCATCGCCCTACTCTCCATATTGGAGGGAATTGGGCGATCCATCTTAGTAGATGCCTATATTTAGGAACTAACTTGCCAAACAAGTTTGTGGAGTTCCTGATTTATTATCATGATGATTGAGTTGTATTTCGTTTCGACATCAAACGCCTCATTTTCTGTATCTAATTAATTGTAACCTCCCCCCCCCCGCCCCCGTCTGCACACTCACTAAAGTCACTAAGAGCTAAAGTTTAATCGCGAACACATTCGATACCAACAGAAAAACATTGATTATATTTACATAGACCTATCTAGGTAGGAAGGAACCGTATGTCCAAGGTCGTCAGTGATAATAATTATAGTTTTATCATTACACGGACTGTAGTGTATTTTATCTCATATTACTTAATTTATGAGTGTGTAGAAGTACCTACATACGCACGGCTAAAAGTCGGGCTATTGGAGCTTTTTTTGAGCCTCCTTCCACCAAACATGAGCCTTAGGGTGACAGATTCGGGGAGTCTGCTGCCCATTAACATCAGGCTCGACTAGAGGAGCGTATTTTCCCGCAGGAGGAAGGGAAGAGAAGAGGAGGCCTCCCACCAGGCCGTCGCTGCTGGGTACACGGACGAATGCTTCAGCGCCCCCGTATGCCCGGCCGGCAGCGACAGGTCAGGTCGACAGGGTTTTAGTCAGTTGGAGTCTGACATAACCCGGCCGCTCCCCTCAGAGTGCCCGGTTATCCATGAGGATTTCCACATTTAAAAAAAAGCATTGTTTCACGGGGCCAGCTTAAGTCGTGTATAGCTTGACTTAGCTGACGTAGCTATAAAAGATTTACCAAAATTCAACCTTAACCTAAATATAAAGTTATGTTTTCATTGCCAAATCGATTTTGGTTAATTTTCAGAGACCCCTCTGAGACTCAGCATGCATCACGGTGATAAACATGGGAGACTTTTTACCCCTGGTAAATTGTTTTTATTTACATAATAGTTACTTTGTCCCCCGCGGTTTCACCTGCGTTTCGAGGATAAAAAGTAGCATATAGCACTCCGGCCTACTTTATCTTTATAGAATTTATACAATCGGATCCGTAGATACTTAGATTGCCCTTCACATACACACAAAGATCACAATCTCTTTATAATTATAGTAGCATATTAGTTGATATAATATACATATGCGAGTGTATTATGATCAATCAATCGCTTTATCTGTGGACAGAGTTTATCAACATTTAATAGTGATAAGATATTTTTTAGGCAGATAGGCTCTTATATTATAGATTAATAAATTATAAGCTGTCTAACGTTACCGGTTTTAAAATTGCTTTGTTTAGAAAAACCGGCAATAAACTCGACAATTACTTAAGATTTGCAGGGTTTATTGGCACACCCTACGTTAGTAGTAAATATGACCAGCCCCCGCAAGCAACACCTTCACAAGTATGAGTCGTGTGGCAGCCACATCACTCTTCCTTATACTGGAGGGAAGTGAACGTTGTACCACACGAATTGTATTAATTTTATAGCTTTGAACTAGTTGTCTCCCTCCATATCATAGGGCTAGGCTAACTGCTTGCGCGGTTACATTTACATATTTACGCCGAATATGTACAAAATACAATCTAATATACCTCTATATTATTAGTAGAGATATATCGGCGCCAAATAAATCCGTTCATCGTTTCGGTATAAATAATACTGACTTATTTAATTCTCTTTTAATTCAAATGGGTCAAGAATATGTTTATTATAATTTTGTTGTTTAAATGATTTTGATTTCCAGATTTATTTCAGACTATATAAAATTAATTAATCAAAGAACATTAATGTTTTCATATTTTATCATCATTATTTAATTTTTAAAAACAATTCAGTATTTTAATTGACAGCTCACTCTATGATTTTAAATCAACCGGAAGTCGGTTATTTTATTCAAAATAAAAGTGTTTTGTTCGTTGAGGGTAGATTCCATGCGTATAAAAGCAATAGTGAGCAGAGCTTGCGGATTCATTCTGTGTTCAGACGTGAAGGAGTAACAATCATGAGCTAAGTACAAGCTTTTTATATTTAATTGTTATATTTGCTATATTGTTGATATATTTTATGTGTGTGCGTGTTCTAATTTAATTATTTACAGTACCTGTATCATAAATAGATACAGTTAATATGAATAACGGTGTTTTCAATACAAACGGCGATTGTCCGCCGACAGATACGTGAGTACGTGACCATAGACTACGTGGCATAAGAACTGGACATTCTTTCTGAACCTTTCTAAGGCGTTTGATCTGGTATCGTATGATGTATTGTGGTTAAAGCTTCGTGAGATGAACTTCCCTGATGAGCTGATAAATCTCCTTCAATATTGGTATAAAAACCAGATCAACTGTGTGAGGTGGTCTGGATCTGTATCTGATGAGTATAGCCTAAAGTGTGGTGTGCGGCAGGGGGGATAGACCTCGCCCACTCTTTTCAACATTTATGTAAATCAGCTGATCGTCGAGCTCAGTAACAAACAACGGAGTGGGATGTTCCATTGATGGTGTAATGATTAATAACATTAGTTACGCAGATGACATGGTGTTGCTGAGCCCGACGATAGGTGCTGTCAGAAAACTGCTGTCAGTGTGTGAGAAATATGCGGAGTCTCATGGTCTTATATATAATGTTGGAAAGAGTGAGCTGATGGTGTTTAAAGCGGGTCTTAAGAGTCCTGGTTGTGTTCCACTCGTTAGGTGGGGTGGCACTCAAACAAGTTCGTCAGTTTAAATATCTGGGTCATATCTTGACTGAGGATTTAACTGACGAATGTGATATAGAGAGGGAACGCAGAGGGCTGACGGTTCGATGTAACATGTTGGCTCGCAGGTTTGCACGCTGCACGAGAGATGTGAAAGTTACACTTTTCCGGGCTTACTGCCAGTCATTTTATACGTGCAGTCTGTGGACCAATTACACGCAAAGAGCCTTCAACTCTCTGCGCGTCCAGTATAATAACGCTTTCAGGATGCTGATGGGGCTCCGTCGCCATTGCAGTGCATCAGGTATGTTTGCGGAGGCACGTGTCGACGGCTTTCATGCCATAATCCGAAAAAGGATAGCCTCCATGATGCACAGGGTTTGGTGTAGTCCCAATAGCATCCTGAAAGCGACAAGTGTAAATCCGGACTGGGCACTGGATCAGCGCTCATGTTGTAGGGGTGACTTAGTCTTTTTAGGGTTCCGTAGCCAAATGGCAAAAAACGGAACCCTTATAGATTCGTCATGTCTGTCTGTCCGTGTATGTCACAGCCATTTATTTCCGAAACTATAAGAACTATAATGTTGAAACTTGGTAAGTAGATGTATTCTGTGAACCGCATTAAGATTTTTACACAAAAATAGAAAAAAAACAATAAATTTTGGGGGTTCCCCATACTTAGAACTGAAACTCAATTTTTTTTTTTTCATCAAACCCATAAGTGTGGGGTGTCTATGGATAGGTCTTCAAAAATGATATTGAGGTTTCTAATATCATTTTTTTCTAAACTGAATAGTTTGCGCGAGAGACACTTCCAAAGTGGTAAAATGTGTGTCCCCCCCCCTGTAACTTCTAAAATAAGAGAATGATAAATCTATAAAAAATATATGATGTACATTACGGTGCAAACTTCCACTGAAAATTGGTTTGAACGAGATCTAGTAAGTAGTTTTTTTTTAATAGGTCATAAATTGAAATTAATATCAAATACTCAGGTCTATACTACCATTTACTTATATACCTACAGGTTTGTACGGAACCCTCGGTGCGCGAGTCTGACTCGCACTTTGCCGGTTTTTTTTTTTAGTATGTATTCTTCTTCTTCTCATCACTAACATATTTCATAAGTCTTTTTTTACTAACATAATATGTCTGTAAAGATGAAAATAAATAAATAATAATAATAAGAAAATTGATGATCGTATTATTCGCCACACATATTTGCATAATACGTCTGAGTGACATATCATCTTTATCTATCTATATATCTATATCTATATTATATATATATAAAAATCAATGCCACTTTTCGTTGTAATTTTATAACTCAAGAACGGGCTCACCTATCCAAACCAAATGGTTAGGCTTTGTTCGAACTATTTAGTAGATGGTTTATGTGAAGTTTGCACAAAATCGGTCGAGCGGGTAGTAGGGTAGGATAGGGTAGCACCATAGGGTAGGGTAGCACCACGCGAACGAAGTCGCGCCGGGCAGCTAGTATTGTATACATAAATAATTTTCTTCCTCGTAGTCATCCAAGTGATAACTTCAAGGTTCGATTACCTTATATGATAAGATAATACGTTTAACCAATTTACCAAAAGTTTTGATTTAATTACAAACCAAATCAACAAACGAAAACAGTAAAAAAAACAATTGATGGATAAGTAACTCTTTCTTTATTTTGACAAACTAACACACTTTGGGTCTATGGAAAAGAAGTTGAATTGAAACTGGATCGTGTTAGAATGACATTTTTAGTTAAAATAGCATGGCAGACTTGGCCCCCTGGTCGGTAACAAATTTGCTTTTGCTCTTGCTAATGTCTATCCGCGATGGTAACCGCTTACCATCAGGTGGATCTGTCAGTCTTCTGACATACGTATATATATTATTATGTGCCTAAGTTTACCTATTTACTCCGCAGTACGCACTTATTTAAATTCGTTCACATATTAGATACTTTGGATAATATGAGCAAAACGTCTCTTTCCAAAATTCTAAATTGCAGTTTTTGTGAAAACAAAGTGTGGTCTCAGGCCACCCTACCCGTGTGTTATGGTGGCCTAGGAGTGCGGAAAATTTCAAGCATATCAGTACCGGCGTTTCTATCGGTGTGGTTCTCGGTATACAGTGTGGGCAGCCTTGTCAGATCTGTTTTGGACCCTTCTATTGGATCTGTTGAGGTTTCTTACCTGTCCGATGCTAGAGACGCCTGGCAGGCAGCTTGTCCAGGCACAAATATTCCAACCTTGAGTCACTCTCAGAGAGCGTGGGACAAGCCTCTTTGTGAAAAAACTTGGCAAAATTTATTTTCAAACTTTTCGATAGATACAGACCGCGCGCGCTTGTTAGCCGTCTCTCAGAGTGACTCAGGTCACTGGCTACAAGCTATTCCATCCACAAATACCGGGACAATGTTAGACCGTATAACATTAAGTCTGTGTATTTGTCTTCGTCTTGGTTGCAGGACCAATCAGCCTCATCGCTGCCGCTGCGGAGACCTCGTCAATGAGCTCGGCCACCATGGACTTTCGTGCTCCCTAAGTGCTGGTCGACTATCACGGCACTCGGCTATTAATGACATTATCCGCAGGGCTCTTGTTGTCGCTAACGTGCCTTCTGTACTGGAACCAGTCGGTATTGCGCGGGGCGATGGCAAGAGACCGGATGGTATGTCTTTGATCCCTTGGAGTGTCGGCAAGTCGCTGGTGTGGGATGCCACATGTGTCGATACACTCGCGCCATCTCACTTACCGGCTACTTGTAAAGCTGCAGGGGCAGCGGCGGCCAGTGCGGAAAATTCAAAATTCAAAAAATATGCATCGATTGGACCCAATTATATTTTTATGCCTTTTGCGGTCGAGACCTTGGGACCATGGGGGTCAGAAGCTCGCCGTTTTGCCCGCACCTTGTCTTCAAAATTGATCGAGACCTCCGGAGACCAGCGGGCGGGGAGCTTTTTCCGCCAACGCGTCAGCTTGGCTATCCAAAGAGGAAACGCTGCCAGCCTTCTGGGAACCTTGCCGTTAATCGGAAGCAGCGGCAGGCTTGAGGAAATTTTCTATATATAGATTATATTTTGTAAATATAGATTGTATTTTGTACATATTTGTTGTAAATAAATGGTTTTATTTAATTTAATATTATTTATTTATATATCTTCTAATAGTGCGTCCATGCTACGCGAAGCGAACACGAGCCGAGCCTCGAAAGAACAGGATTCGTTCGTTGCTCGCGATTTCAAGCATAGACGTACATACACGAAGCGAATGTGAAAAAACTGACAATCGGGCGGAGCGCAGTCGAGCACGCTCGTTCGAGGCTCGCAAGCCCGTCCACGCTACTCGAATCGTGCTCGCAGTGTGCTCGTTCGTGGCTCGGCTCGTGCTCGGTTCGCCAAGCATGGACACACCACTACATATTCACAGCTCTTTAGCGTGGCTTTCATTCCTCCTAATAACATGTCCATACCCTCAGATTATAAAACAAAAGGCAAATGCACTATAAACGGTTCCCTCTCAACTTTTTAGTCACTGGAGCAACTTTTAAATATAATTAAAAAAAATAGGGAAAATTTTCACCCGTACGTTGTTGACATACCGAAAATACGGACACAGCGTTTTGCATCCTCATTTATAATGCGGACAACAAGGGAGTGGAACTTGCTTCCGGCGTCTGTGTTTCCTGACGCCTACAATCTAGGAACTTTCAAGGCCAGAGTGAATAGGTTTCTTCTGGGTAAGCGTGTTTCATCTTAGGCTTCGTCATCGCCCCTTATGGGCGGGTCAGTGGCCAAACGCAAGCCCATTTAATTAAAAAAAAAAAAAAAAAAAATACCAAGTTATGAAGCGTCGTGTGGCTGGCACACCCACTGGTGATAATCACGGTACGTTCTCGTTATCACGCGTAACTCAGACGACGTACGGTTAATATTTTGTTGAGATTGAACTGTTGATAATTATGCTGTTCTTCTCAGTAAGGCCGACTTCCGAACTGGTGGTAACTTCAGTAGCTTTGACCGTCAAAAGTGCCCTACTAAAGTCTAAACAAAATTGTTTTTAGGGTTCCGTACCTAAAAAAGTAAGGAGGATCTCTCGTTAGTCTGCCTGTCCATCTGTCACATCCGATTTGCTTCCCTTTTTGGGTACCTACGGAACCCTAAAAAGGAGTAACATAGTATTACTAGGGTCCCGAATATGGGTTCCTGGCTACGGCCCTGTGCTGTAGGCACTACTTACTTTATAAACGCGAACTTTGTTATCCGGATAGTATATCTATAATATCGAGAAGAACAACGGGACGGCTAATTTTTATCCCGGGAACACGGGTGAAACCGCGATGGACATGTAATAATCTAGTAATGTCCCGTTTCACTCATGTGGTTTATGCTATAATCCTGACATGTCTAATTAAACAACTGACGTCATAACAACTTTGTGTGTGATGGTGCCGAGTGTGGTGCGTGCCATCATGCGATCGACAATTACGTGGAACTGATGTCGAGTAGTACAGGAGACCGCGACATTATAGGATAACTTATTCAACTCCTACAGTGCACTGCGATTAGAATGTAGAATCTAAGCTTATTTTGAAAAGAGTAATTGCCGATTTTATTGCCGGCTCTTCTCAGCAAATGCAACCTTCCGAACTGGTATTAGAGTATTAGAGTCAGACTTTTCATAAGTGCCTGCCTTCATAATTTGAATTCAAAATTCAAAATCATTTATTCAAATATACCTTATTATACAGGATGATGGGAAGATGGGTGCAAAGCTGATACTATAGATCATTTAGACGCTTTTTAGCCATGGTTGTCTAAGACGAAGTGTGTTTTTTTTTTTCAATCTTTTCTGGTTTTTGGCTCAAAACTCCGAAACTTATCCGTTAATTGATAATTATAGCCAGTTTGGATGATGTGTGAATTCTTTTTCATATTATTTATTTAAAATAATCCAAACAAACATGTACTAAACATGTGTGTCATCAGTTTTTATTTTTCATTCGATTACAAGAAAATACGGACGTCCGATAGCTATATACAGACGACCGATAGCATATACGGACGCTCGATAGTAATATACGGACGTCCGATAACTAAATTATTTGGACCCCAAATAACAATATACCTCCGTATGGGCTTTTATTAAAGCTTTATAGTTTTTGGCTATTCCTGATACGATTTTTCAGCGGTGCGAGTAAATTATAAATAATGTCACACCGTATCCCTTTAATCCTAAATGGTTTCAGTTGAGTTACACTGTAATTTAATCATCCATCGAGTAATTATTTATTCAGAAAATATAATTATTGATTGGGGAAAAGAACTATAGGATTTTCTACGCTACCTACTACCGTAATCCTATCCTTCTTCGAGAAAAACATTACCTATCTGTAAAAAACGTTACGGAAGCTTTTGAATTTGTACCTAGGTACTTATAAGCAATAATAATATGATAGCCCATAAAAAGAGATGCAGAATTGAATAAAAAGCTGGCAACGTCGCATTTAGGCACAACGACCTCACTGGAGTTAAAAAAGTCGGTGCATTGGATAAATCATGATGAATATATCCAGGAAGCCTAGAAGTCATCATCATGGATTGGGGTTCAGAAATGCTTGGGCATAACTGCAAGAAGAATATCGTGAAAAATAATATTATAGGAAAGTGACATATATCACTGAGTAGGTAATTAAAAAATTAAGCAACATTCGCAAAGATATGAGAAAATAATTAAGCAGAACACGGGGACGCCGTAATGAAGCACAACATGCATGAAGCCAAAAGTGTTGCTGGATGTAAATATATAAATATACCTTTTGAATTCAAATTATTTTGATTATTAAATCTTTGACATCAGAGCAATCAAGTATTACTAAATTATCGGGAAAATATAATAACGATAAATATTCGTGTAAAATTAATAACTTTATACAGTTTAACGGCAAAAAAGACAGGTAGTATTTGGCAAAATAAATCAATGTCGCCAAGTAACTAAGCACTGTGTGTATTCACTATTCATCAGTTTGACAGTGATAAAAATTGGCACTGAGATCTTTCCCTGGAATTAACCGACGGCCAGTTTTGGTAAACCTATCGCGCATATGTATGTCCTGAGTCTGGGTGTAATTATGTATATTAAGTATGTATTTACAAACAAAAAAGTTGTACCTATATCAGTTTCCATAGTACAAGCTCTGCTTAGTTTGGGATCAGATGACCGTGTGTGTGGAATGTCCCAGGATAATTATTATTAGCCGCGTTTCTGTAACTAAAGATCATAACCCGACCGCTAATCGACATCGATAATCAGACCCCTAAGAGAATTGATCTATTCACGTCAGGGTCTTTCTCCAAAGATATCAAGTGCGTTCTTGAAAATCCGTGCAGCCGTTATGGAGCTGTGGTGTAGTAACAATAATACACACACAAAAACAATCGCAATTATATTTAAATATAAATAATATTATAATAAATAATTTAGATTTGATGAATACAATGTCAGCTTTCTGAATTAATTACGTAATTACATAATTGTATAAATATTGTATTATGACATATTGCTTCCAATATTACTTAGTATTATTTTAGAATTTATGACAAAGATAAAGTGAGATACTAGTATTACAGGTCCTTGACTATAAGTACATGAACTTGGCCGCTGGGTCTATTTATGTTATTATAAAGATATGTTTGTAGTAGATATATGAGGGCACATGTGCAATCAATAACACGCGTGAATGTAGTATATAATATATATACAGTTGTTTGTATATACAGGGTGTTCTTGTGCGGGCAAATTCTGAACTACAGGTATTAGAGAAAAACGCTGAAATGAACTCCGAATTTTGAAGAAAATAAAAATGCCATAAAAAAAATGAAAAAAAATGAGTGCCTTAATTACAAATAAAAAAAATTTAAAAAACTGCTTCTACGGTCACAATACGAACAAAATTATGTAAGACAATCTTGGTCACAACACTGTGTTTTAAGAAAATAAGTAAGTAAGAAATAAATAATTATTGTTAGTCTTGCTGAGTTTCTTACAGGATCTTCTCAGTAAGGTTGACTTTCGAACCAGTGGTAACTTCAGTAGCTGTGACCTTCATAATCAAATGTAATTATTTCAGATATTTCGCATTGCAAACTTCGTTGATAAGGTTTTGGTTGGTTTTGTTTCTGTCATTTTTCATCTTAAGTCGAAAAACTACACAACATAAAAGAAAATAAAATCCTGTTTTCGAATGTTCTAGTTTAGCTCTTTCATATATTAACTAGTTATATTGGTTTACTTTGAAATTTCTGTCCCCCATTCCGGCCATTTTTGGCAAAGAAAATAAAAATTCCTATTTGTTTAACTTTTAATTTTTTCGGATACCAATATTTAAAACTATTCCATATTTCAAAGGATAAGTGGTTGCTGAAATATTTGTACTACAGTGTATCTGAGCGAATTCTTGTAGCTCGTGTGCGTTTCAGGATTGAACTCAGAATATTCTATATTCGTCATCAAAATAATCGCTCAGCGATTATTGCTCTGGGTTCCCTAAAAATTAATCAAAAAGTATTTATTCAATTTAGGCCCTGATAAGGCACTTAAGAACGTTAACAAATGACTCTACATCGGTTCCAAATACAACTTGAACTGAGAAGACTCCGGCAAGAAACTCAGCAAGTCTTTTTTTTGTATGTGTTCTTATAAGTATTACATTTTACAAAATATATATAACAATAGCCTGCGAAGCGAACAATTCATTCAAATGCATTTTTGTGATCTACATAATCAGAAACCCTTTCTTGCATAACTTCTGTTATCCTATCTTTTTGAATCTATGTAATACTATGTAGCTCTCGAAAAGGACTCGTCATCGTCACATGAATAATACATTCTTAATCTAATATTATATTTGAATGAATGAATAATAGTACATTATGTATGATACTAGTGTGCAAAGTTAAAAAAAAGGTCATTACAGACGAGGCGGTAGGTATTAAGCAATTTTACAAACTTAACATAACATCAGGATTACACGTAAGATAAAACTGTGTGGTAATGTAAAGTAAAAAGCACTAGTGCGTATGCGTAATAGGCTGCATTAAGATACTAAAATGGTGCAATAAATGTCACTTCACGAGCAAGTGTGTTGAAAAACTTTTTACAGCATTTTCACCGAATTTTGATTCGATTTGTGATTGAATTATCGGACAAATCTCTACAAAATGTAGATTTAGAAAGTAGGAACTGCTGTTAAGAATCAAAAAATATAATTATGATGACTTCATTTTGCGTAAAACCACACATGCAGTGAAACAAACTGCATTTTAATTTTATTTTAAGTTATATACTACATGAAACATATTTTTTTTAAGTGAGACAAAATTCATTTAATTTTTATTTTAAGTTGGGTATTTATTTATTTATTCTGTTTTAGGAAGACTATCGACTTAAACAAAACATATAATATACAATAAAAGCCATTAAAAAGTCTCCACTGAAGTTATACTAAAACGTTGTCAAACTCACATTTTTAACCGACTTCAAAAAGGTGGAGGATCAATATAATATCAATTCGGAAAAGAAGTTTTTCTTTGTTTTTTTTGTTCGGGCATAACTCCGTCATTTAAAGACGGATTTGCAAAATATTTTTTTTGTTCGAAATGGGTTAATTCCGAAATAGTACCATATAAATTTCGTATAAATCTAATGATGTGTTTCGGATACAGACAACGGAACTCTAAAAAAAATTACAGCAAATCAACCGCGATTGCTGCAATTGCATAAATATGCATTGTTTACGCAATCACACAACATAACATCAGGCATGTACAAACGAAAGGGTTATGCAGATGTATTCAGTTTAAAAAGGAACTAAAATTCAACAAAAAAAAAACTTAAAAAGTATTTTTTTAAGCCTATTCAAGCTACATTTTTTTTTTGGACCGGAAGTGCGTTATAGTTGCTAAATCTCCTAACGTTCTAGGTACTAGGTATAGATATGACACCCAACTCATGTGATGTGAAAACATTTATAACCAACACACGTTCGTTTTTAATTACGCTGTAAAAAACGATCTGAAGCCTAAATAATCTCGCAGTCACTATCACCACATTCCAAACGCAGATTGTGTTGTATTGCGTAATAGTAAATACCATATCTCATATACTAGACTAGAGAATTTGCGACCAAAATGACCATCACTGTGTATCAATCAATTTAGAATTATTACGTCATCATAGCTACTACCACGTGTAAAACCAAATGCCAAGCAATAATATATCTTATAGATAGACAATAATTGCGAAGCGCCAGCATGCCCTATTAACATACGGGAGTAAGCGAGATGCAAGATAAGACTATCATCGAAGTTCAGCGGGTCAATTTTGATTACAAGCAATACCTAGTATATAGTGCGCAATTTTTTCGCATACATCCGTGAAGTTAACTTTCATTTTTCACAACTTTTTTGTGCGCCCGTCAATGCCTTAAAAATTATTGAATAATACTTAATAACTACGTAGGTACTAGGTACATACCTACTACATACATAGTATATTGGTTATAATGAAAACAAACTTACTTTTTTTATGTTAAGTTTGTAATAATCCAATAAAAAATTTCACATCACAAAAATAACACGAATATGGCACTAAAACGCGAGTGGGACCAAAAGGTCTATTTTTGAAAAAAGTAAACAAACTCACGATAACCTTGCCAAATTGGAATGGCGAGGAAAAGCGAACAGAACATACAAATCGTCGAACGATTCAAATCGGTTGGGTTTTACTTCGACACACGACGAGCGAGAGCGCGAACAAAAACCAGACTGTCAATGTATGTATAGGTATTTTACGAGTATCTATGGAACGACATTGGTATGCATTGGTAGTTATTCATAGGTACCTTACTTTGTGATAATGGTAAGTGATAATGAGTGATAATGCCATTATCGTCTACTCTGAGACGATTTCGCTGCAAAGTAGGATTTATTTTATCAGTTGTAAGTTAAATGCGACTGAAACTATATAATGTTTAGTTTGATTGTTATTAAAAAGTATAAAGTGTGCTTAATTCAGTCGACAGATGGCGTTCATTGTCGCATAAAAAAGCGGGAAACTTATTTTACGTTTGTTTGGAGCAAAGGTATACTAATGGAATGGCTCTAATGGTGTATTCCCACTGTCCCCATCACCCGCACCCACATGCGGCATCCCTATTAATAGGGACAGCGGGACTTGAATAAAATAATTAAAAATTGTTCCCGTTATCCCCACTGATGGGGACAATGGGACTTGAATAAGATAATTAAAAATTGTTCCAGTTGTCCCCATTGATACAGTGGAAATCGGATCTCGTTTCCTCGACACTACCCAATACACCACTGGTAACTACTTAGAGTGGTGCGAAAAAAGAAAAAAAAGAGGGTGTAGGTTGGAGGACCTATTCATAATCATATGGTGTATTGATTGATGACCTGCAGCAAGTAAACGTAAGAGTCCTCCATTTTTATGTATTTAATTTAACTCATAACTTACTGATGGATCATTCTCTTGTGACCTTTTTGAAAAAACAAGCTAATAATATGTAAGTAGTCGTTAATTTTAAAAAATAGGCACGCTATTTTTAATACTTAAACTTACTAGTATTTAATGTTTTTATTAATGCCTTTACAAAACATAAAATATAAAAAAAAAAAAAACGTTTTTTTTATGTTTTTCTCTGACAAGCAATCTCTCTATTTACCACGAACATAAAATGTTTAAAGGAAAGGTAAAAATTAACATGAAAAAAACAGTACTATTTTTTTATTATTGTTTAATATATAATCAAAGTTTACATATTAACATTAAGTTGAATTAACATAAACCAAAAAATCACCACCAATGTTCGATGGACCATCCATACTCCAGTGGCCACCCGCTGTAAAACAATTAAGTATCCATTTTTAATAATAAATTGATTCATTTTGTTAGCATTAACATTGTATTATTTGAATATTATTTAATTTCATACCATTGAATATTGATTAATTGTCAGCATTATTTATTATGAAAGTTTAAAACGGTTTATTTTGATATTGTGTATTTGAATATCGAGAAATGGCAATACCAGAAAAGTATAATTGTAATAACGAAGGCCATTGGAGAAAGTGCTTTAATTAATTTTGTGGTAATTACCAAGTTTACCAACGGTGTAAATACAGATTTAGCTTGTTTAAGCCAACTTCTTTTCAGTAAATAAGGGATGGTTAATAATTTCATGTTTTTTCGTTTTGATGATTGTGTATTTTATTTTGTAAAATAAAAAGTATGTATGTATACCTACAAAACCAAAATGTTTTGGAAAAAATAGCCAATATATAGTCAGAGTGTAAAAAAAAAAAAAAAAGAAAATATTTAAAAAATGTAACCTTGCTGAGTTTCTTGCCTGTTCTTCTCAGTTGAAGGCCGACTTACGAACTGGCGGTAACTTCAGTAGCTTTGACCTTCATAGGTGCCCTTCTAGGGCCTAAATTGAATAAATGGCTTTGACTTTGACTTTGACTTTAACATTTAAAAAAACTAAACAATTTCATTGTTATCATATTCCAGAGATTTGTCTAGATAGATCTATTCCATCATTTCCAGTGAAAATCGAATAACTGAGTGCGAGTGCCCTTAGTCTCATGGTGCGTCCATGCTCGCGAACCGAGCACGAGCCGAGCCACGAACAAACAAAATTCGTTCGTTGCTCGCGATGTCAAGTGTGGACGTTACAACGAACCTACAACGAGCGCAATGCTAATCCCAGTGTTTGTGAACAAACTGACAATCAGGCGGAGCGCAGTCTCGAGCGCGAGACGAATGCTCGTTCGAGGCACGTGTGTTCGAGGCGCGCAAGTTCGTCCACGCTACGTGAACAACGAACGAATCCGGTTCGTTCGTGGCTCGGCTCGTGCTCGCTTCGCGTAGCATGGACGCACAATTAAATCGACTAATACTCTAATACCATAATCACAATATCACTATGTCTTGTGTCATTGTCAAAAATACTAAATGATTATCATAACATAGGTATATAATTACACATAATAATTAATAAGACAATACATAATAAGTATAAAGTGTAAAACGGTGCCGCTTGATTATTACGGAATCTATTGAGGAAAGCGTCTCCAACGCGATTTTTCTTTCCAATGATCTGTGGGCTACTGTAACCGCTTACAAAAGCTTGTTTGTTTGTGGTTTGTTTGATCTTACCTTAGTAGTTAAAACTCTTTTACCATACCTCTTTTTCGGTTGCCTTGTAAATACTGGCAACTTCAACAGTCCCATGGCGATGTTTTGTTTACGTATTTTTCGTCTCTCTCGCGCTCGTTCCTTTCTTTCTCTCTCTAGTCTTCTTTCAAGTGCCAATTGGGTCATTTGAGCTGCCAGTCCTGGCAAGTCGCTAAATTTTGATACTATAAAAACCAAAGTAAATAAAAGTTATTTTTAGTTTACTTGCATCGAGAGAGGTAGAGCATAGCGTTTATTCACTCAAAGAGCAGCTCGACTGGGGAAGTACCTCCACCTTACAGGATACCGCAGCCAAATAACTTTATGTTGTGTTCCTGCGCGTGAGTAAGGTTGCCAGAGCTCATTGGGTAGGGGGGAAAGGTCGGTAACGCGTGAGCGATGCTTCGTGTGTTGCAAGCGTCCATGTGGCTACGGTAACCGCTTACCATCAGGCGGGCCGTATGCTTGTTTACCGACAAAGACGTATAAAAAAAAACGTGTTACCGTTTTGGAAGGTTACTTTTGCTGAAAAGTCCGCAACTTACTCTTTTTTAAACACACTTAAGAGTCGGAAAAAAGAAAAGGCCTATTTAATCAATACCACAGAAGATCAATCAATACCCTAATATTTTAAATGTGAAAGTTAGTTTGTTTGTTTGTTACGCCTTCACGCCTCAACTACTCAACGGATCATCATGAAATTTGGCGTGCAGATAGCCTATGGTATGAAGAAGGACATAGGCTACTTTTTATCCCGGGAACGCGGGTGAGACCACGGGGGACAGCTAGTATTTAATAGGCCCTAGGATCTCGCCTAGAAATCATCTACTAGCAGACACGTTAGCGATCTACGGTCGCAGGACGAAAACTCTAGTAGGTATACTTAGATAGAAGAAATGGAAATATTTATTAATCTCATCCCAAAAATACAATTACAAAGAAAGACAACAAATATAACTTAATACAACTTAAATACAGAGAAAGAGCAATACGAAGTATATAGAGATGATTTCATTACAAAATGCCAAATGGAGTTAATACACAATGATACAAATGTTGGTTATTTTTTTAATAAATCTCACTTTATTAAAAAAATAACCAAATTCATTTTTACATTTTAGCTTCGAACCTATCATATATCGAAAATATCAGTGTTTTTTTTTATTTATTTCTGATTGAGTGTACACGTTTTTATCTTGACGTCGATAAAGAGTGGATCATTTTATTCCTTCATAGGCGACACTCCATCCATATTGTTTGTAAGTATGTACGTCTGTCTGTCGTAATGTAAAATACTTAGTAAATAAAACACCCACCTGCATCATTGAAAATGCTTTTCGGTGGTTTTTTGTACTTGAGTGGCAATTCATGCAGCATGTTACATAGATGTAGAATAACTTTAGATTGCTCTAATATATTCATGTATATATAGAGCATGTAAGCTGCTGGGGCACTGTGAAAGATGGAAAGATATTATTGAAACTCATCTGTAGGTACTGACTGACATCAATGATGTTATTAGTAATAATTGGACTGTTTTACAAAAAACTTAAACCGACTTCAACACTAAGAAGTAATCAAATCCTGATCTGATGACAATGGGACCAAACGGGAAGTGTACCCTTCCAGACAAAAAAAGAATTTTCGAAATCGGTTAATAAATGACGGAGTTATGAGGTAACAAACATAAAAAAAACATACAACCGAATTGAGAACCTCCTTTCTTGAAGTCGGTTAAAAAGAGGTAGATAGGTGGTAAGACTTGTAAGCACTCCGCGAGTGGTAGTAAAAAATTTCTCCCATACAAATGTATAGTTAACGCAAACGCTAGCTCAATTCTTTACACTCGGGGTACTGGGTACAGGTCGCGTCGTCGGTGTCAACGGAAGTGTGATGTATCCCGAGTGTTATAAGTGCTCCAAAACAGCCGAAAATGCACAAACTATACGATCAAAACTTCTAGTAATCTAGAAACCTATTTCATTCGTAAGTACCTATTACGATTTCCATGAAATATTTTCAATTATGTATTCGCTCAATTAATATTGTTTCCTATTTTGCTCTGCGGGGTAACTTTATTGCAATCAGTTTCAAAAGCGGCAAGCTTCATTGGTAATAGAACCATTTTCGACATTGTAAAGTGTCTGTTGATGTAAGTTGTATTTTACACACAAACACCCACTCACCCACACTCACACACAACCAATATTCCTTTTTCATTATTTTTACATAAGCTTTTGTTTTCTTAAAAATTGTAATTCTTTTTAATTTAAACTTTTTAGGTACTTTGTTATTTTTGTTCTGTAAACCGTTAATTTTAAGGATAATAATGGAACTCTGTAATTGGCAAATTAACAACACAAAATGTTATGCTAATATTATTTGAAATGCTGTAGATCGTTCCTTTTGATTAAATAAATAAATAAAATTGAAACTGATTGCACCAATGTTACGAATCCAAGTACTGCTTGCATACGATACGGACCAGAATATTTTATTGATATAAAAATTTAACTAAATTAATACGTACTTGTGCTTTTCTGGTATTTTCTCGAACCGTCTCTGAATCAAGTGGTATAGTTCTATTATAGTTTGATACCTCGATACTATTTCATGGGTCATGTAACCGATTTCATAATCCAATGTATGCACGTAAAGGTATCGAATCGGGAAATATTTTCTGATGTCAGATAGCCTGAAAAAAACAGCAATACAATGAGATATTTTGTTTATTCAGATCAGATAGGCACTTATAAATAGTGCTAGGCAGACTCTAATGCACCGTTCGGAAGGTTGCTTTTGCTGAGAAGAGCCGGCAATAAACTCTAATACGCCCCAATTATTGTCTAAATAAAAGAGGCAGTGGCGTAGCTAGGTAACCAAAAGCCCTGGGGCAAAAAATAAACTAGGGCCCATGTAGGGCCCCAACTAAACTATTTTCAATTTTCATGTCAAGCCATCTCGTTTTTACACCTTGAGACTGATGCACCAGATCGTAGCATGTTCCGCCATCTTGTCCGTCATTATGATCCGTATGAAGGGTCAACAACGGTTTGTTTTTATACGAAAATTATGCGTCGATCCTGCAGAGAGAGTTCTGGAGTTCCGCGTTCAGAGTTCTGCGTTTCTTTTTTTTTCAATAACTCTATTTACAGTTTGTAAGTCCGAGGGGCCCCCTGAGCTTGGGGGCCCCGGGGCACTGCCCCGTCTAGCCCCTAGGTAGCTACGCCACTACAGGTGATACCCCACCCTACCCTATATGAATAATTTTCCCCGTTTTTTCAACATTTTGACTGATGCTTCGCTCATATTAGTCGCAGCGTGATGTTATATAGCCTAAAGCCTTCCTCGATAAATGGACTATCCAACACAAAAATAATTTTTCAATTCGAACCAGTATTTCCTGAGATTAGCGCGTACAAACAAACAAACTCTTCAGCTTTATAATATTAGTATAGATTGAATAACCGATCCAGGGGGCCTCGCGCCCCGAAAATGTATGCTTAAAAGCCGCGAACGCTTTTTTTTCATTTAATACAATCCGTCTTCTTGCGCTGGCAGAGGGGCCCAAAGGCAAAATGAATCTTGCCCACATAAAATTTAGGTCTTACGCCGCCGCTGAAGCCGTTTGAAGTCGGCGAGATCTAAAAGGCTCGTTCATGTAAAGTAATTAAGCAAAGTGCAGCTCCACTGCGGAAGTTGTCCACCTTACAGAATACCTACGAATCGAATTCGAATTTTGTTATGTACCTAATACCTATAGCTTCCTCTTTTAGCCCGTCCCCTATACTCACGCGGCTCTATACGTGGTAGCTATATAGTAGCAAGCTTTAACAATCTCATCATGGCCGCCAGCATGTTTGAGGTTATGATGCATCTGCTTTCTGCTGACCAGCTCGAATTCTGTCAAATTGAATGGCTTGTATTCTGAAACATTCATAAATAATAAATATAATAATATGTACAATGTAATGGTGCGTCCATGTTTGGCCGAACCGAGCACGAGCCGAGCCACGAACATTGCGAGCACGATTCGCGTAGCGTGGACGGGCTTGCGAGCCTCGAACGAGCGCGATTGTCAGTTTTTTCTCGAACAAAGTGTTTCGCATCGTGCTCGTTGTAGGCTCGCTGTAGGTTCGTTGAAATGAAATGAAATGAAATTGAAATGAAATGAAATTGTTTATTTCGCCAGAAATGTCGTAAAAATTTGGTGTTATCATAAAATAGGGTCTACACATTTCGCTACAGAATAGCATGCAAAATTTGATTATAAATTTAAATTGAATCTAATAATTAATGGCACATAATATACTTAATATAGCAATACAATAAAATAATTATTAAATGAGATGTCCAAATTATATAAATTTCTACTAAGTTTTGTCATATTTAAAATATTCTTCTAGCGTGTAAAAACATCTCTCAGTAAGCCACTTAAACAATTTGGCCTTAAATTTATTTACCGCTAGGCTTTTATAAGCTTGTGGCAGCTTATTATAAATGTGAATAGCCATGGGATAGCAGTTCCTATGGTACAAATGGCTTTTTATTTTCGGGGGGATTAATTTGTCATGGAATCTAGTATTGGGTTTTAAGTCACCGTGCTTTCGTTTGTTTCGTTCGTGGCTCGGTTCGTGCTCGATTCTCGTAGTATGGAAGCACAATAATAATATGAAGCAAAACTCATTTGTCACTCATTTTAGTCCTTTGACTGTTTGGAGATCCGCCACGATGCGTTTGGGATTAATCCCTTGATTTGCGCTTAAAAAATAACAATTGATTTCTATTTTTTCCTCGCCCGCGCGGATCGCCAAACAGTCAAAGGATTAAGGTACCTTTGCTTCCATTGCTTAACTCAAAAAACGTGTGTGGAGTGAGGTCGCTCTCGAATTCAAAATCGTCGATATCCGTCTGTGGCGACACGGTTTGGAAGGTATCTAAAATATCAGCCACAAATAGGATTAGTATGGAGTTTTAGGCTCACTGATGGATGAAGCACCCCCATAAACATTAGGTACGCATACGCCATAATATCAAATGTTATACGAGTAAAAGCGTGGGGCGCGTTTCCTTGAAACCCAATAGAATTTCTAAGCATTTTCTTTCGTTCGTTATAAAAACAACTATTATAATAAATAAACTTACTTAGAATGGAACAAATGAATATCAGGAACATGTTTTTGCATTGCTCATTTAAAATCGCAATAAGTTTATTTAATGAAATGAAAATACGATATTAATATATAATATTGCTATTTCATTAAATTCTTATTAAATCGTATTACCTACATCATTATTTTTTCGACATTAAATTATAATTAAATGCAAAGTAAAATTCAGAATGTACCTATGTGAATACTGGTATTATTAACCATTAAAATACTTATTAATGTATTATCTATGCCCATAAGCATATTTACAACAAATATACATAATACAATTTATGTATACAAACATTTGTCGATAATTTATATATTTTATAATTCCACCCCGCGGTTTAACCCGCGCCTTACTTACGTAAGGGGGGGCCCTTTAGGGTTAAAAATGTCAAAAATCTTTTTTTACGCTACAAAACTAACCAATGCATTGAAAATGAAAATGAAATCATTCCATAGAGACACGCAGTAAAAACCTCCCCTTAAAACATAAGTACCCCCTTTTGTCCCGATAGGGATTGATTTTCGACAAAACCAAAAAAAACATGGTTCGTGGGGAACAGGTAGGTATATAACGAATAATGGTATCAAGATATACCGATTCCTCTAGCAAATAATATTTACAAGTACATACCTACTATAAAAATTGCCACCATGTTATTTATGGTTTGGTTGGTTGGTTTGATTGTCATATTAGAAATTCCCAAAGGCAAAAGGTGCGAAAAAAGATCATCACAAGTGAAACATGAAAATATTCAGACTAAAGAATAAGGTACAATAACTAATTTATAATCAAAAAAATAAGGGATCCGTGGCCAAAAATAACGATTATAAGGGATCCGTGGCCAAAACAAATTTGAGAACCGCTGCTCTAGAGCTAATTGAGCAGAGTAAAAAAAAGAAATATATCTCTTATATATATTTCTTTTTTTTAATCAAAAATAATAATTGGATCAAAGTTGTCAGTAATAGAACATTTTTATTTATATTATTGTATATATTTATATTTAAGAAACGGAAAAGTGCGATTTCTTCCAACATCGGTTTTGAAATGTTGCCATAAAAAGAGAGAAATGCTAGTTGGTAATAAAATTAAAAATTTATGTCTACACTGTAAACATATATGATGCAAATTAATGATAAGAAGGAAGTGTAGGTACCCGCTTCAGTACGACGCGACGTAGAAAATGGACGCCAAAAGGCATTTGCTGTGTCTCTTAAGATTTTCCCTATTAATAATACTTTTATTAAAGTGTAAGTATAAATATTGGTTAATCTATACTCAATTTATGAAATGATAAAGTTGGTTTGTTAGTTTGGATGTAAGTACGTTAATTTTTGTGACAAAAAATCAGATTGTGAAATTTTGAATGGCATTCGCATTATGTCGCTGCGCACATATGCTAAGCGAACCGAGCACGAGCCGAGCACACGCGGAGCATGAATTCGCGTAGCGTTGACGGACTTAGTCCCACAAACTTATCTAACCCGGTGAGAGAGGCGCTGTTATCGGATTTGGTGGAACAAACGACAGTTCAGTGAGTCAGTGACGAAATCGGTTTTAGATATCAATAAAATCTCTGAAGTATAAGAGCTATGTTATTGAAACTTAATCCCCCTTATTAATAAATAAGGAGAAAAAAAAAAATCGAGACCTCCGGAGACCAGCGGGCGGGGAGCTTTTTCCGCCAACGCGTCAGCTTGGCTATCCAAAGAGGAAACGCTGCCAGCCTTCTGGGAACCTTGCCGTTAATCGGAAGCAGCGGCAGGCTTGGGGAAATTGTCTATATATAGATTGTATTTTGTACATATTTGTTGTAAATAAATAAAATTAAGTCAGGTGTAAGTCAAACATTACTATGTTTAAAATATATCCGTCACTTTCTAATGTCATATAAACAAAAAGGGCTGGGGCTATCTTAATACCTGAGTGTTACAAGACGACTTACACCTTATTTATTAATAAGGGGAATATGTTTAATTAGTTCACTATTGACATGCATGTCCCGAGAATTTTGTTTATCTGGTATAATCCAAACCCAAGTTATGAGGGTTCAAAAAAACGAAGCGCTTCGAGAAAAGTAAGGTGCGCTTGGCTCGTCTTGACGGGATATGCAAGACAAGGCCCCAATACACACGGCCCGAGCTACTATGGAGTGGTTCAACCTGCATCGTGACATGCAGCTGATTCAGTGGGCTGCATTAATAATAATATGATTATATTTATCGGTGAAAATCCGTGGTGAAAAAACATGCTGGCGACAGCAGCAGCCAAGCGATACAAACACAATGATTAGATTTCATCAGTGGTATTAGGATTCGCGTCGATCGTAGACTCTATTTTTTTTGAAGTCGATAAAAAAATGTAATTCAAAATTCAAAATCATTTATTCAAATAGACCTTCGCAGGCACTTATGAAAAGTCTGACTCTAATACTCTAATACCGGTTCGGAAGGTTGCATTTGCTGAGAAGAGCCGGCAATAAACTCAGCAATTACTCTTTTCAAAACAAGCTTAGATTCATTACATAATATTTACATTCTAATCGCACTGAAAACAATTGCGTGCCCCAGCGCGGCGGCAAAATTACAAAGTAGACTGAATAAATATCTAATAAGTAAATAAATAGCAAACTTAAGCAGACCAGCCCCCACAAGCAGCACCTGTTCACAAGTATGACGCGTGTGGCAGCCATCGCCCTCCTCGCCATATTGGAGGGAAGTGAGCGACCAGTCACACGACTGAATGAAGTTTTAATCGTTTAATAAATTCACAGGTACCGCCATTAACGGCAACTTTCCACCTACACTTGCTGCAGACTACGAGGAATCAGCTAGGGTTATATTAAATACAACATCCGACATTGTTCAGGACACCAATATACGGCTTAAGAAACTGACCTACGTGCGGTACGACAACTTTAGAACTCCGCCCTATGAAATTGGATACATAAACTACGTGCTATACGAGAAGTACCGCAGAATGATTGATCTATACAACAGTAGCTCAGTCTATGTACGAAATTTATATATACACGAATTACTAATATATTTGGAAGAACTGGAACATCTGTATTGGGATATAGAGCATTTAGCAAACATGGTACATGAAGTGGAGAGAAAATATGGGGTGCCACAAGGATTTGATCATCAATACAACGAGTCATTAACTACGAAGTTCAAGTTCACGGGACACCCAGAGGTGTTCAAATATACGAGGCGTCTGAAGAAGAAGAAGAAGCAAAAGGCGGAGAAATTAGCGTCTAAATTCTTATTGTCTACGCCACGCCCTCCGCCCAACAGACCGTGGTCGTGGCCACTTGAGTATGGATGGGAAGTCGATTATATATGGTTTTAACTCATTCGCCAGGCACTTACCACAAATGTAAAGAATAATTTTGTCAGCATAACCACATAAAAATGAAATGATGTGTAATACAATAAATTTCTCTATTGACTATATTGTTTTATTAATCAATAAGACAAGCTGTTAAACGAATCAGACGCCCAAAAGAAAGAATCTCAGTCAGAGGACTGCCGTAATAAAAATAGAAACCTGTTGATTATTCAAAATTTTACTCTAATTACAGGTATTCCAGCATCCACTTTACACATGCCACCGGCGGAGGAATCTATACTCGACGAGGTTTCGTGGACGTTGAAACTGAAATTACTAAAGGAATACAAAGATAATAACGCCGAACCGTCACGTCGGGTCGGCTTACAATCTCTAATAAAACCGGAGAGACGTCAAAACCAGGTGGATAGCCCTCCCCCTCATGGCACCGAGGATGATCACAACATGAGACTGAAACTGTTCCGATTAATGTACGAAACAATAAGAGACAGCGACTTGAAGGTGAAAAGAGCAGAGTTAATAAGATCGCACTACACGAATGAGTCAGCTTTCGATATTGGGTTCATAATGGGCGATGTCACCGATAAATATAATATAATGGGAGATGTTTCAAACACTATAAAGAAGCTGTACCAGGAATGGAAGCCAATAGAACATATCAATGCATACGAGCAGATTGCAAACCAAGCTATCGAGGTCAACCATTTGATAGACATGGTTCGAACTATCAACAAGAAAACCGATACATTGTAGAATCATCAATTCATCGATTCAGTTTTTCTGACAGCACTAAATAATCATTAAATTATTTAAATTAAACGGTTTTGGTCATGTCCTGGTTTGTGTTTAATTTGACTTAGTAAAATAACATCAACTCTCGCTGTCGACGTCCCGGGAGTCCACCCTCACATATTGAAACCAGAATTGTTTCGAACTGTGCGGGCTCAAAGGAGTTTTCTTCCGCGGACGTTCAGATTGTGGAATGAGCTCCCCGCCGTGGTTTTCCCATTGGAGTACAACATGGGGTTCTTCAAAAAGGGTGTGAAGAGATTTCTTCAGGGTCGTGAGTTCAGGAGTGATACCCCTGGTGTTGCAAGCGTCCATAGGCTTGTTTGCCTCTTGTTTGGTAAAAAACAAATCTTACAATCGTCATGGATATTTGCTTCTGCTGTAGAGTAAGGCATACATTATTAACCAGTTAAATGTTAGGCTAGGTACGAAATACTCAGGAGTAACAGTCCACCCACTTCTAGATGTGAGTTCACCACCAACAGAAAGGCAATTATATTCGTGTCCTTTACGACTGTGTAGGCTAGACTTCCGTCAAAATTCATTAATGACCTGCAGAAATTCTTCTCAACTGCCCTTGCTGGACGGGATTTGGTGAATTTGTTGATACGATGGAGAAAGAGATTTTATGCGAAGAGGAGGGACAAAAAAAAGTCATTTGTTTCTAGCTCAGCACAGGCTGCAGTGTGAGACCCCACTAGATGTGTCAATGTACAGTGCTATGGATCCCAAGACTCAGCTGACTAGCGGAAGGTTGAAGACTTCCACCAGAATGTAACCTAATGTTGCCAGGGGTGTGCCTTGTGAATCAATAAATATGTTTTCTTTATTTCTTTCTCACTCTCTTTCTTTGTTTCTTCCTATGGTAAGTATACCTACAAATACAAGACAATCCGAAGCCCATATTGCCTGCTTCAATCTTCCCATTTGGTTAATGTGTTCGGTACACCTCATCATAAATGAAGACAACACATAAAGTCCTCATAAAAGAAAATTTTAGTAGGGGAGAGCGGGGCCAAAAGTTCCGATTTTGAAACAACCTCAAAATTTGGTAAGGAAACTTAATTCTAGCATAAGTATTAAGACATTAAAATATAGTTATACATCTAACCTTGCAGCTTATATAAAAAAATCTTACAAAATACAACCTCAAAAACTGTATTTATAACAGTTTTTGAGGTTGTATTTTGTAAGATTTTTTTATAATTAATAATACAATACCTTAAGTCGGAAAGTAACAACTTACCCCAGTTTGGGGCAAGTTGTTAAAAGGGTGGGGCAAGTTGTTACTAGATCTATGGAAGGTGTAAAATAAAAAAAAAACAATATTTGATTTAACAAAGTATGTATTTAAGGACTCATAAACAATATCTTACGGATAGTTAGTTGTTTTTCGAAAATTGACTTATTATTAATTAAAAAAAAATACGTTTTAACATTTTAAATTTGTTCTTAAAGATTGAAATATTAACCATCGCAAAACTAGTCAATATAAGTAATATAATAACTTAAGTAGCTAATCAGCTTTGAAATTATCTATTCTTCAATCATATCAGAAAGTCATGAATAATATTATACTTGTAAATCATCACAAGATTCATCAGAACCGCAAGTCAGACAAAGATATGTTAACATCTGGAACGGTTCCAGTTCTTACATCTTTGAAAATGGACCCATTCTTCATTAGAACGTGAGCTAGAGTAACGGTCACGGCAGACTAAAACAATATATGTAACGTTAAATTTTCCTCTTCATTCTCAGAACTCTCACTATTCATTTGTAGAACCGTCATTTAATGGATTATCCCTTTTCCTTTAAGCGTTCCCTTTCATTTTATCCCCGTGATTTCCTCTACCATTCCCTTCTCCTGTATTTTTTCTTACTTCTTCATTATCAATGCTTACTATTCATGCTTTGTTCTTGCTCTTTTGCCAAGGCTTGTTTCTCAGGCTTGTGTCTGTTAAAATTGCGGATTTGCTATGAAGTTCTACTCCGTGATGGTGCCTTTAGAAAGGAACGAATTGCTTTTGGGGAAAAAGGATCAACCTTTACAAGTTCTTGTATAACACCAGTAGATGCAGGCAAATTAACTTATGATGGCTCTGGCTGACCCAAGATTTGCCGTACTTCAGTAATGTTTACAGTTTCATGTGCATTGTTGGATTTGTCTATTCTAGTTTCCATCTTTGAAACTTCAATATCTGTTATATCAGTATCTTTACAATATCATACAGATGAACTGGGGTAAGTTGTTTCGAGGTCACAACTTGCCCCCAAAGAAGGGAACATCTAGCCCCAAAAACACATGTGTTCAAAATTACAACATCTAGGTGAGGTTACGAGACATACACAGTTTTAGCACAGTATATCATGATATTCGATATATTTTTGAATAAAAATACCAAAGAACTAATCGAAAATTATTTAATTTCGCTAGATATACCAAAAATATCAAACACGAAAATATTTACTTACGTGGATCAGCGACGTACATGCTCAGTTTCCAATGTATCGGATGTCACTGGCCCGACTAAGTTGTATGCCGTCGGTGCGCAGCAACGGCCCAATTAACAACGTATTAACTAAATATATTTATCTCTTTTCCTTGTGGAGCTATTTCAATCGGAACAACATACCCGGGTAACTTTTAGCCCCGCTCTCCCCTACAATAACAGAAACGAGTAATTAATTAAACAATCACAAAAATAATAAGTTTTATGTAATAAACGACTACTTACTAGAAAACCATTTTGTACCGAGAATATCATCAAATATGATGGTATTGAAATGTTCGATAGTCCTGATTTTATTTAGTAAGTACCTACCTATTTATCAAAGTAAATTGTTCACTATATTTAAGTCAAACAGCAGGGCTATACACTAACCCCCTTATTCATAATCGCTTTTTAACTAAATCAGTGTAATAGTGTGCCCCGTCTCACTCTTTCGATCACCAAATGTCACCTGTCAGATAAAGACTTCGGAATTTTAGCTAATCAACGTTTGATAACTTCATTATGAATAAGGGGGTAATTGTTCTATATATTCTGGGGAGACAAGAGTCCAGACGATATAATCCGCCGACGAAAAAAGGTGACTCTACTAGCCTGACATGTATTATAAAAAGACGTTAGTTGTATAATTTATTTTATTTTATTTTATTGTTATTATTTTTTATTATAGCGGCAATAGAAATATACATTCTGTGACTGTGACGGTTCATTAGCTACAGCCCACTGACAGACAGACAGTCGGAAGGACGGACAGCAGAGGCTTAGTAATTGGGTCCTGTTGGCACCCTTTGGTTACGGAACCCTTAAGAGGAAAGGATGGCTGCAAGAAATTTGAGAAATAGGTTTTAAACATTTTGCGGTCGCGCTGTGCCCGAGCTATCCCGCCCGAGGGCGATAGAGACAACTACTGCTTGGACCTATTAAATAGATGAAATCGCTATTTCGTAATCCCCGGTTTTCTCCTCCACAATTGGATAGATAAAAAATACAAGAATCATAATCAAAGAGGGCTATGCCATGCTATTTCTGTCAGTTTTCATTTGTTGTTCGCTGGACGTCTGTTAAGGGCGTTAAAAATGGTAAGTTTTTGTGATTTTAGAAGGCCCCTAATTCTTATAATAATTAAATTATGGAAAAAACATAACCGAGGGACATACAGTTACCTACAGATTGCAAGGTAGATTAATCATTGCTCTAGTGTCATTATCCAGAGAGGAAACTGAGGATTACGTTTGTATGGAAAAAAGTATGAAATAAAAACGTAGGAATTCTAATCTGACAGTGTTTTGAAGCTTTACCCCGCGGGTTCGTATGCTTTTTTCCGGGATACAAGTATCCAAAGTAAATTAATCTGTGTACCTTTCATCCAAATCCGGGCTCTACCGCATATCTGTGGTTGTAATCGTAACGCGATACGACGGTGCGGTGACCATTGAATGGATGAAATTCATTACGAATACCACTAAAGATACGCGATGGGGCTATCGCGTCAGTTTATATTGCGTGAAAGACTAACTAACATCTTCAAATCCATGAAATGTTTCACATTTATACATTGAGCTATTATTACTACGTATAGAGAAGCTATCATAAGCAAAGGTTATGTCCCATTTTTTAGAGTCAACTAAAGTTCTCTTTACCGCTGAAACAATAATTAGTCGTCTAAGCAGACAGCAGAAACATGTACCGTAGCGCTATCAGAAAGCTTTTAGGAGTATTTTTCTCGCAAACACCGTGATTTTCACGGCGTTTACGCGTTTCGTTCATCGTTCTACAACAACAAGTGTGGCCGGATGGCCTCACTTGAACGTACCATAGTTGTGATGTGTAGAGTCTTCTCTATACGTAGTATCTCAATGCATTTATAACATCAGGCGTCGTCCTAATTGGCGACGATCGTACGATCAAACGATGCGATTGCGTCCACGGAAAAGAGAATACACATTATCATAATCTCGAATACATTTTTATAAATATCACAATTAAATAAAGGTTTGTAGACTCATCGATGAAAGGAAATCCCTCCTTGAGTTACACTCCGACTCCTCACGTCGTTTCCTACAGGAAATAATAGCGCATCACGACATAATTAATATTTTTCGCGGAGCTACGCACCTCTGCTAAGTATGGCGGATACTACGAAGCGTTGACGCGTGTTTTGGTTGATATATGCCCATTTGATGTCATGTGTGGCGCGCGGGCTCCGCTAGCATAGCGTCTCTATTTATATTTCTTTTCTCTGTGATTGCGTCGCTCGATCGCGCTGACGTTCCTGTGCTCGCGCGATGACTTGCGAGCTTCAATTAGGACACTCTAAAGAGTTTTGTGTATTTAATCTCGTCGTGCGACGATATCGCATCGTTTGATCGTAGGATCGTCGCCAATTAGGACGACGCCTTAGTAAATAAAAAGTAAAATAGTAGTAACAATTAACCCAAAGCGCATGACGTTCAATTCGCAGGTAAATTTCCGCTAATTTCCCACCAACGACAATGCGCTCTAATTGGCTAACTCAAGTACACATGCGCTCTGAATAATGTTATAAATAAAAATTATTTATTCATATTCATATTCTTTATTTGCATTCCACTATATCAATATTGGGAGAAGAACAGCCAAAAACAGAAAAGAATGGGAAATTCTGGGGGAGGCCTTTGCCAAAGGGCAATCTGATACAAACGTTGCTGAGGATACAAATGCTGCTGATGTCACACAAATATAATATACAATAAAGAATAATTACAATTGAAATTTAAATAATAATAATTGATTTGTTTAATATAAATAAATGCATGTAATAAGTTCAAACTATAGTATAAAATGTAATAATTGTATAAATGAATATCAGAAATAAAGGCTATTTGAATTTGAATTTGAATATATCAATATTAATATTAAACCTTAGGTGGTAAATTATGTCTAAATAACATTGTGGACCCTGTCGGGCACAGCAATAATAACAACATGTAGGAGAGAGGAGATCATTTGTATTATTTATTTATTTTGTTTTCTGACTTTATTTTTATATTAATCAATTATTGTATTATTATAATGTAGGTAGTTTAATATAATTTATATAATTTTATTATCATTTATGTACTCATTAGTTGTGTAATAAGCTTTTTTTTAGTAGTATTTGGTTTAATTTGTTTATTAATTTTGTATTATTTATTTATTAATTTGTATTCTTTGCCATTCGCAGACACAATTACATTTCATGTAACTAATGCCACTAATGGCACTAATGCCAATAATGGCACTAATGCAACCACAACAACTACTACAACTGCTGCACCTGTAACTGTGGATGAGAAAAGTTGGCTTCATAAAGACAATATTGATGAGAGGGACAAAAAACAGATAACATGGCTATGTAAGGAGCTGGTTCGAGATGCCAAGTTATACATGAGGCAAATTAAGGACGTCGTAGACTCCTATAGTCCGCTAATGGCCTTTGAAGTTGGAGTCGTTATGGGTAAGAATCTAATGGTGCGTCCATGCTTGGCGAACCGAGCACGAGCGGAGCCTCGAACGAGCACACTGCGAGCACGATTCGCGTAGCGTGGACGGGCTCGCGAGCCTCGAACGAGCGCGATTGTCAGTTTTTTTACGTACCTACAAAAGGATTCGCATCATGCTCGTTGTAAGCTCGTTCTTGTGGTTCGGCTCCTGCTCGATTCGCCGAGCATGGACGCACCATTAGATTAAGACACAAACTAGACAGCCAAGCCACATATTTTGACAACGGTGTGTAGAGTTTGTGAAGTTAGGGCATGTAGAGTTAGGGCGTGTAGAGTTATAAGCTTGGCTCTACATGAGATCTGATAACTTTTTGACAGTGTGAGCCTCAGATTACAGAACAAAAGGCAGATAGAGCGTCAAACACAATACAAATTCAGAAGCGAATACCAGCTATTTGTTTTTCAATTTGTATTTGCTTTTTTGGCCTCACTCCCGTGTTCCGCTCGCTCCATCTGCCTTGTTCTGTAATCTGTGGTGCGAGCCATAATGTTCTCGTATTGGCAACATTTTACATGAATATGTTTTTGGTGGGATTTCAGTTCTTTTTGTAAGTGCTACTTATGAATTATTTTTTTTATTTTGTAAAGTTTTTTTGGTGTAAAATGTTATATTTTTTTTTGTTAATTGTGTACTATCTAATACAAGCTTACATACCAAATTTCAGCTTTCTAGGACTTCAGGAAGTACCCTAAGAGTTTTGATGATCATCAGTGAGTCAGTAACGAAATCGGGGTTTTTTAGATATCATAAATCTAATGTATAAGAGCTATTTTATTGAAACTTACCCCCTTACTCATGAAACGTTATATAACTAATATACTGTTTAAAGAGTCACGTAAATAACGTCACTCTATTGTCATTGTCAAATAATGTGACATTATTTACGTGACCATTTGAACAACTCAACATTAGTTAAATAGCGCTTTATGAGTAAGGGGGTTAATCTTTAATAAGTTCACTATTGACAACATATCCCGAGAATTTTGTTTATCTGGTATAATCCAAACCCAAGTTATGAGGGTTCAAAAAAACGACGAAGCGCTTCGAGAAAAGGTAGGTTGCCCTTGCGCTTGGCTCGTTTTGGCGGGGGGCACTCCCGTGCTAGAGTGCTAGATAGGATAATTTTTAACCCGGGAAATCATACGATCCTTCAGGAAAGCGGTTCAAACCCGTTTATTAAAAATAAGTAGGTATGTTTGACTTAACAATCCTATAATGTCCATTTTAGGTAAAATCCGGGAGAAATTAAAACTAATGATGGAAATATACAGACAGATAAAAGATAGGTACACGCATAAGAACAGACTATTTGGACCCGCTTTTCGAGAGATGAGAACAATGCACTACATTTTAATCATGGAAGAAATCCATAGATTAGAAGTGGACATAGACAAGTACGTGAGCGTCATAGAGAACATTCCAAACGACAGGTGGGAAGACGACCCCACGTTTGCAAGCCCTTTACCTGATACTCATCAGCACAAGAATAAAGCAAAAAAAGCATTGCGTGAAGGATTAAGTGTTACTACTAGTTCCCCCACAAAGACACAACTACGAGCAAGTTAGTATATCTATCTATATCTATATCTATATATCTATATCTATATATATATATAAAAACCAATGCCACTTTTCGTTGTCATTTTATAACTCAAGAACGGGCTCACCTATCCAAACCAAATGTTTAGGCTTTGTTCGGACTATTTAGTAGATGGTTTATGTGAATTTTGCACAAAATCGGTCGAGCGGTTCTTCATTTATCACATTTTTTGTAACAAATGAATTCAATAAATGGCGGATCAATAATGGAGGGTAGGGAAGGGTAGGGTAGGGTAGGGTAGGGTAGGGTATGGTAGGGTAGGGTAGGGTAGGGCAGGGTAGGGGGGGTAGGGTAGCACCACGCGAACGAAGTCGTGCCGGGCAGCTAGTTTTTTATATATTACGACAGGCTCTCAAGTGCAACTGTTGGAACATACTGTTCGGTGCTTGGCGACAGATGTTCAAGTTGGCAGCCAATAGGATGTACAATGTACCCCACCACCATGCTATGGTTTCCTAACGATATTTTTCTTCACCAAAAGCATAACCACTTAGGGCTAACATGCAATTGAAAGCCTTGATACGGTCAGCCGGGTCTTCTACGGTAACCGCTTACCATCAGGCGGGCCGTATGCTTGTTTGTTACCTAAGTAGTATAAAAAAAGTTCCTGTCTTGGTTATGTGTGCTTAGAGTTGCCAGGTCGCCAAACCTAATAGCCCGACAGACCAGCCAGTTTGGCCGGACATTTGGGTAGAAAGGCCGGACACCCTACATGAGGATTACATTATTGAGGATTTTGTCTCAGTACTAATAGGCACGACATTTTTTTTTATGTAAAATCAAGTTTTTTTTAAATATTATCATAAATCTTGTTAATCGAATGTTGAATCAGTCTTAGGTAGGTACTTTATTATTAATCGGTCAGTCATCAGTCAAAATTAAATTCTAGATAAACATTTATCCTGCGCTCGGCGCTCGCTCGTGAAATGTAAAAAGCCTAACAAAAGCCGGGCAAGCCAGACACCGTTTATTTTGGCCGGACACGCAATTAAAAAGCCTACCTATGTCCGGCTTTATCCGGACGCCTCCCCATCGACTTGAGTGAGCTGGTATGTCGGATAGAAAAGCCGAATGGAAGAAACTACATATTGCACCGAACTCAAATGATTAGGAACAGGGTAGGCAGATGATGATCGAGCTCTATACTTGAAGTTCTAAGAGTTGATCACAAGTCTGCGAAATAAAAATATTTGAAAATCTTTCTTTCTTTAACTGATGTCACTGAACTCCTCTTAAACGGCTGGACCGATTTAAATGATTTTTTTCTTGTATACGTTTGGGTGGCGCCCTGGATGGCTTAGATAGGGTAGGGTAGGGTAAGGTAAGATAGGGTAGGGTAGGGATAGTGGTAGGTTAGGGCAGTTAGGGTATAGGTTAGGAAACCACGCGAACGAAGTCGTGCCGGGCAGCTAGTATCTTTATAAGTTCTCTAAAAACATTGAGGAAACATCTCCTTAGATAACTAGTAAGTTTGCCCCCCACCACTCCCCTACATTACTTATGTGACTGGCTGGAAATCTATTTTTCAGTGAATCAAAGAGCAGTACTCCAGGAGAGACAGTACAAGAGTAAGTTACGGGAACAGTTTCTGATGAGAAGGCTGGGCCTGCCGGCCAACCAGACGACTACAAAAAAGAGGTTCATTGAAAACTGGCCGGTCGAGGACACTTGGTCTTTGGAGCAATATTCACTGGCATAAATCTTTCATATATTATTATTTATTACTTGCTTTAAAAAAACTTTAACAATAAATAATTATATTACCTTTATTTACAACTCTCTCTGTGGTCGTTTCTTCATGGCTGAAGATCGTGATCACCGGAGGTCTTTGATAGAGCGTGGGCGGCTTGCCTCAAGCGACTTCTGTTGGTGGCTAACTGGATCACGTCGTAGAATTTGGCGTCTTATTTTTTTACAACTTATTTACAAGAAATATGTACAAATTACAATCTATATAGGTATAGAAAACTTCCTCAAGTCTGCCGCTAAGGTTCCCAGAAGGCTGGCAGCGTTTCCTCTTTGGATAGCCATGCTGATGCTCCCCGCCTGCTAGTCTACGGAGGCCTCAATCAATTTTGATGATATATTTGTCGGGAATCAGATTATTTTTGCGATTTGGTTGTTTCATGCCATTATCATGGCATAAGGATTGTGAAGTACCTGAAGTGGCAACACAATACAGTTTCTATAAAAAGTTAATGATATGGATTTTGGATCAGTAAGTTAAAAACGTGTTAGAGCAATCTATATTAAAATTTAAATATATCTACAAAAAAGTTCGCGATAGTACCTATGGTGTGTCGTGGGTGCGTCCATGCTACGCGAATCGAGCACGAGCCGAGCCACGAACGAGCCTACAACGAGCACGACGCGAACCTTTGTTCGTGAAAAAACTGATAAACGCGCTCGTTCGAAGCTCGCGAGCCCGTCCACGCTACGCGAATCGTGCTCGGTTCGCCAAGCATGGACACACCAGTATATGTCTATATCCTATGGATAACCCATAGTAACCATTTTTAGGGTTCCGTAGCCAAATTGCAAAAAACGGAACCCTTATAGATTCGTCATGTGTCTGTCTGTCCGTCCGTATGTCACAACCACTTTTTTCCGAAACTATAATGTTGAAACTTGGTAAGTAGATGTATTCTGTGAACCGCATTAAGATTTCACACAAAAATAGAAAAATACAATAAATTTTGCGGGTTCCCCATACTAAGAACTGAAACTCAATATTTTTTTTAATAAAACCCATAAGGGGTGTCTATGGATAGGTCTTCAAAAATGATATTGAGGTTTCTAATATAATTTTTTTCTAAACTGAATAGTTTGCGCGAGAGACACTTCCAAAGTGGTAAAATGTGCGTCCCCCCCTGTAACTTCTAAAATAAGAGAATGATAAAACTAAAAAAATATATGATGTACATTACGGTGCAAACTTCCACAGAAAATTGGTTTGAACGAGATCTAGTAAGTCGTTTTTTTTTAATACGTCATAAATTGAAATTAATATCAAATACTCAGGTCTATTACTACCATTTACTTATATACCTACAGGTTTGTACGGAACCCTCGGTGCGGGAGTCTGACTCGCACTTGGCCGGTTTTATTATGCGATAGAGTTATTTTTAATCATATAATATACCTAATGTTAATCCTTATATAATTAAATATGATTAGTTACTACGGGCATTTAATGTAGATAAAGTTTGCTCTTTACTCACGCATAGAGAAGCTATCATAGACAAAGGTATACAGGGTGTTGTTTTGCATTCGTGCCATATTTATAGAAGCAATAGTAAATGAGTTATTATAAAATAGGTAATTAATTCTGGTTTTGATAAGTAAGCGATTATTGATGATGTGTGATTAACGTCAAATCAAAATAAGACTTCACAACTGTACAGAATAGGTCTGCGATCCAGGGGCGAGGGGTTAAACCGGACCGCTGCGCATCGGTCACCAACCTATATGTTATAAATCTTAATAAAACCTCGTCAAACACGGGGGGATTTATATTTACACAAAACTTTAAAGATAATATGTAATTTTACTAGCATGATTTTATAGTTGAATGGTGTTCTAAACCAGGTAAATATCAAACTCCTTAAATATGGCACAAATGCAGAACAACACCCGGTATACTGTGTACCTTTAGTATAGAGGCATATAGTATACTGTGCTTATATCATAGAGTAAATAATATACTAGCTTATATTATACTGGGTGGATATTTCGAGATGGCATATTTTCGAAACCTATGTTGGGTTAGTCATGCTGAACAACTTTTACTACGGGACCAACACTGAATATACCTCTATCAGTTCCTCTAACAGATTAACAGACTAACGGTGAACAAAGTGATCCCATAAGGGTTCTGTTTTTTTTAATTAAAATTAGATACGGAAAAATAAATAAAAACTCCCACAAAATACAGTTCATTTTATTTCCCCATAAGATGGGGCCATTGAATATAATCCTCATCGACTTCCCAGCCGTAATCTCTCGGCCATATGAGGTTGTACGGTTTAGAAATATACATCGGGGTCCCATCACCAACTTTCATTCTTGCCTCGCGCATTTTCTTGTAAAACTTTCTCAATCTTTTCAGTTCTCTTCTTCTTCTTTCATCTCTGTCTCTCATTGCTTCCTCTGCCGCCAAAATCCTATTCATATCGAAAACTTCTCCCAGCCCTTTAGAAAACTCGGGTACGTTTTCGAATTTCCTTGGGATTTCGTGCATCATATTTAGGAGATGGTATACTTCGAAGTATAGCTTTTGGATGAGCTCCACGTATTTAACAGCTTCAAATAATGTTGTTGATTTGAAATATGACGAGCGTTTGGCTATATCTACCATTTTTCTGTATCTGGAATTGTTATTTGGCAACTTTTATTGCAATCAAACTCGCCCGGTACCCCGAGTGTAAAGAATCGTTTATAAACGCTTACTAATGCATGCGAGAAATTAGTACCATGAGTATTCCGCTAGAGGCACTGTGCCAATTCCTATAGAGAAGTGTCATAAACGCAAAATAATTAGTAATCGTTTACAAACGTTAATTCTTTACACTCGGCCTCTCGGGGTACAGAATTATTTTTGAGTCAAGGAAAGTCAGAATGTGTGGAAAATAGCAACGATCAATCAATCAACTCGGAGAAGTGCAGTGATGTTCATTTATTTGAAATCTATCCTGTCTATCCCCCACCACCGCCGTGTGCTCTGATTGGCTAACTGAAGGACAACCTATATTTAGATGAAGTGATTGATCAGTGCCGTTATTAATCAGTGAAAAATCACTTACTAGTAGCGGAATTAGATTGCTCGGTATACTACTCTAAAAGATTTTTTCCTAAATGGATAATATCGAGAAGGGTCGGCAACGCGCGCGTGATACCCCTGGTGTTGCAAGCGTCCATAGGCTACGGTAACCGCTTACCATCAGGCGGGCCGTATGCTTGTTTGCCACCTAAGTGGTATAAAAAAAAAAAGGGGCAGAAAAAACAATTCAATTTGCCGCCCTAGTCTGCCTTAAGGGAAACCTGCCACTGAGCACACGTAGGACCCCTTGTTTCCACTGGACACTCTGGACAAGTGCCCAGGGCCCCGCGATCGATGGAGGCCCCTAGTTCCTGCCAGATCACTAGCCGATAGCCGATAAATATAATTTATAATATGACAGTCAATCTATCTATCTATCTATATATATAAAAATCAATGCCACTTTTCGTTGTAATTTTATAACTCAAGAACGGGCTCACCTATCCAAACCAAATTTTTAGGCTTTGGTGGGACTATTTAGTAGATGGTTTATGTGAAGTTTGCACAAAATCGGTCGAGAGGTTCTTCATTTATCACATTTTTTGTAACAAATTAATTCAATAAATGGCGTATCATTTTGTTAATGGGGATTTTGCTGTCAGGGTACGGTAGGGTAGGGTAGGGTAGGGTGGGGTAGGGTAGCACCACGCGAACGAAGTCGCGCCGGGTGATGTAAAACTGAACACAACCCGGGATCGGGACTTCGGGATGTTTTAATGATCATAGGGTGCCCTATCTGAATAAAGTGCGCGTGTCTCGTACACTACTCGTACATAAATAGCCGATATGGTGCATCTATGCTACGCTAACCTAGACTCTATTCGTACCTACGTTGGTGTAGACGGACAACGAACCTACAACACGAGCGTTCGTCAAAAAACTGACAATTGGCGGAGCGCAGTCGAGCGCGAGACGAATCGTTCTCTCGAGTGCTCGTTCGAGGCTCGCAAGTCTGTGCTCCACGTGTGCTCGCGGTTCGCGTAGCGTGGACGCACCATAAGAATGTCACGGTTACCTTTCTACGATCTCAGAAAAGATGTAGCCCTTTTGATAATGTGGTGATACTTCGTACATGAATCTTTCAGTTTTCAGGCCAGCTGCTCTGGACAGGGCATCATCGTTATATGACTTCATGGTTTCGATAAGACGGTCTGGTATCGCCCTCGAATTAGCCTGATCTTTAAAACGATCTAGGAAGTTTTGTTGGCCATTTGATGGGGTTATCAGACCTGAAAAATATAATAAACTAAACATTTCCCGATTTAAAAACTCAAATCTTGTTTTTTTAAAGCTTGTATTCACTGAGAAACAATTGTTTATAAACACTGTTTCAGAAACAAAATCTACTAAAATCTAAATTAATGTTTCTGAAACATGTGAAACTGTTGCGGTAAACACTATCCCCCTTACACATAAAACGTTAAGGTCACGTAAATATCGTCACTCTATTGGCGTTGTCAAATAATGTGACATTATTTACGTGACCTTTAATCAGTATATTAGTTAAATAGCGCAGAAATCAGTTTCAAGTGTGGACGTGTGTTTCAGTTAGTTAAACATGGCGGTAGTATGGGACGCGGCTCCCAATAACACTACCTCCTCCAGCTCTTTGTATCTGAAACAACTGAGATGTGGACGGCCAAGACCGCGAAACATTGTTTCTGTAAACATCTACGTGTTAACATGTTTCTCATTGAATACATGGCTTAACCTTCTGCCGCGAAATTGGTATAGCATAGCGCACCTGGGCCAGTAGACAAGATGGCTTTCGACAATCGTCATCGACAGTAAACTATCAACCTTTGTATGGGATTGACATTTCAATTCGAAATATCACGTGATTTATAACAATCTCTTATGTCAATCCCATACAAAGGTTGATCGTTTACTAACGATGACGATTGTCGACAATCATCTTGTCTTGCTGGTAATCAAAGAGAATATAAACGCTGCGCTGGCAGCACGCTTTGGGATTGGAACTTTTCTTACGTTACTTCATAGGGTAGTTCCTCTCTTGATCAAAAATAGAAAAAAATTTGAACATTGGTTCTTATACTATTATTACTATATCATAATAGGTACTGGTACGTAGGTTTCGAGAGAGGTAGAACGTAGCGTTTATTCGCTCAAAGAGCTCGACTGGGAAAGTACCTCCACCTTACAGAATACCGCAGCCAAATAACGTTATGTTGTGTAAAGTTGTGTTCCTGCGCGTGATTAAGGTCGCCAGAGCTCGTTGGGGAGGGGGGAAAGGTGGGTAACGTGTGAGCGATGCTTCTTCTGTTGCAAGCGTCCATATGGCTATGGTAACCGCTTACCATCAGGCGGGCCCTAAGCATGTTTACCGAATTTGTTGTATAAAAAAATAAAAATTGATACTCTATACTCACGCAATGAAATAATTAGAAAATAAAAACGCATTTTACATCGTTTTTACAGTCAGGTATCAACTCTGGACTTTTTCACAACTTTTTCGTTCTATTGTTTTCACGCCACAGATATTGATACTAATGTGATGAGTACATGAAAATTAATTTACAATTAATTAAAATGACTGTTTGATAAAATAATGTAAATTACCGTGAAATTAAATTATTGCAAATAAAAACAAAGTAACAGCTGTTTTATACAGTGAGATGTCATTACGATTGGTTTTATTTTTGAAACTCATTATCGATTCGCCAAAAAATAAACTGTAGGTATTTTCGCTTTAATTATAAATAAATAAATCATTTATTCATCATATTAATATGGTCTTCAAAGGTATAACTTGTACCTACTTCGGGTGCCGAGATGCGACGCGACGCAGCAAGCTTGGATAGCAATAGAATAAAGAACTTTATATACTACAAAAAAAGGTGCACATTCCAGTGAGAGAAGAGAATTCGTGAAGAATGTTTGACTTTCCGTGGCAGGGCTACCACGGATTTGAATCCTCTGCTGGAATTAAGCCACCAAATATCAATCTTGTCGGTCCCTGGTGGCTCTACCAGAACGGGCTCAGTCGGCCGAGCCAGCCTGAACTTAAAGGAGTAGCACCTAGCGTAGATTTGATAGCGCTTTTTGTTCCCGGAAATTGTCAAATTTCAATCGTGATGTCTTAATAATCAGTAATCCTTATTTCCGACATTACTATTACTATTGGTACTCTTACTAGTACTTTTGGTACTATTGATACTCTTACTAGTACTATTGGTACTCTTACTAGTACTATTGGTACGCTTACTAGTACTATTGATACTATTACTAGTACTATTGGTACTCTTACTAGTACTATTGGTAATATTAATATTACTATTACTATTGGTACCTACTATTAGTTTTAGTATTAGTACTATTTACACTATTACTATTGGTACAATTGCTATTAGTACTATTGATACGATTGCTAGTACCTCAGAGTATATAAATACTACGTACAACTAGTACTATTACCACGATTTAGTTCGGGAGTAAAATTTAAGATCAAGTTGTAATTAAAAGTGAAAAACTCACCAAAAACAGATTTAAATTATTTCCAAGCAAGCACCAAGTAGGCACCAAATAAAAAAGTAGGGCGAAACTAAATAAAACAAAGTGTCGTTTTAAATTATTTTAATGTACATTTATTCGAAATTACAATATCTATTATTTAATTATCACACGAAACCATAAGCCCACGCTGATCGTCCGTATCACCTCTTCCAAGGGATCTAAGTATTACCCACTCTAACAGGATCAGAGGTGGGAGACCGTGAATAAAATAATCACAGGAAATTTATATAAACAGTAAACACACTTTTAATAAAAATGACATGATATAAGTACTTGGTTTATGAAATATTATGGCATTATAAGGGTGATTATGAAAAATACAAGTGACACGATTCACATTTCTCTAAGTGATGAAAAATGCGTCAGTCGGTGTCCAGACGTCAAGGTGAAGAGACGTGTTAAACGCCCTGAAAATATAAATCTCCCATGGCAAAACAACATCGAGAAAATTTGTGACGCAATTATACATATCTTAGCCAATATACAATTTACAAAAGTAAAAAAAAATCGCTCGCATACACTACATTTTCAAGCACAATGTTCAAATTAGCTTCTTTAATGCCCGTATTAGAAAACAGGCAACATTGAATTTATATCTTGTACCTACGATGTACGGTTCATTTTTGAATAAGATAATCTATTCTTGAGGCTTCTGTAATACGAGCTCAATTGTTTTATTACAATACATTCAATATCATAGTTATGGTGCATACAGGGTGTTTATTTTATTCATTGATATTTTACAAGAAAGTTATACTTTTTTTAAACAGAAAAATATATCTTTTTTAAATTTGACGACTGACATGAATTTTGATGCGGTTGTCTGTTGCATAATGGGTTGTCTCCAAAAGGCTTTAGTATAAAATCAAATCCAGAAATTATACAGAGAAAATGACATTTTATATATTATATATAATTTTTGGGTATTGGATATAAAGATTATGTAAATATCAATGATTAAAAATATATTGATGATGTATGTATATTTCAAATGTTTTTTTTAAGTAAACAATACTTAATTTTAAGATTTAAGTTTTTTAATGTACTACTTATGTACATACATAATTTTCGATATATTTTAACAACTTTTACCCGTTATTATTTATAATGTATACGTAATAACTGTTTTATTCGGATAATACCCGTCTACAATGTACACTTACCGATTTTAATGTAAGTATAGGATGTAGCAAAATTTAACTACACAATTGGTTCAGAGAAATTAAGTTTATGAAAGACTATTTCAAGGCATTTACGAAATTATACGTACAAAAATAAGTACAAGTCAATTTAAGTAAATAAAATATATTTTGAATAACACATCCACATGTTTTTCACATTTCATGAGTATCAACATGAACATTTCACTTAAGTATTAATTTAAACTCTGCTACATCGTATGTAATTTCAAAGAGAATGAAAATCCAATACATCAATTTGATATATAGGAACAATATACTATAAACACTTATATATATTATGTCTTCATAATTTTGAATGTAATATTTTGTCGTTACAAGCAGGCGATTTGGATGTAACCGTACAATCGGCCATATTGTATAAGCAATAGAATTTTAGAAAAAACTTTCCTAAATATGTTTTAATAACTCCTTATTAATAATATATAAAATTTCGAATGTGAAATTTCTGTACAAGTTTTTTTAAATTTATACAATAGTTTTAATTTTTTCGTCGTAAAAGCTTGTTTGATTTCAACAAGCATTTTAAGTTTAAGTCCAAAACACTTTAATTTAAAAAAAACGTCCGTTCATAGTCTCTTGCCTGAGAGACTTACATCAAATTTAATTTGATCATAATGCAAATAGTATAAAAAAGAGATATACACAATTTGGAACATATATTTTTGTCTCTCTTTTTGATAGAATGCACTACAATCAGGGTATCATTATACAGCTAAATATACAAATCGTGTAAATGTATACCTTAAAAATGTCAACATCATGTATAATACACAAGAATTATATTGAAGCAAATATGTGACCATAGACAATAGTCAGGCCTCGTCAAATACTTATGATAAAGTAAAAGACATTTACACAACTTGTATATTTTGACAATGATGACTCATAGATACCTCAATACCTCAAAGTCTGTGCTGTTCAACATTAATCGTACCAACAATCATATCATCCAAATACACAAATTTATCTAGCAGAATGACCCGGTTTGTCACATTGACAATCTTCCGTGATAGAATCGAAAGACACAAGGCTTTCTTGCGATGTGGTCATGCACGCCCGACATCTAAAATCTATTGAATTCCCACTTTGAGAATTGGCATCTTCTGAAACTGATTCTAACGACTTTAAACTTTCAACTGAAGTCAATTTATATGATCTCCTAAATTCAGCTATTTCTTCTTCGCTCATATTCAAGGCCAGTAATGAATCTCTTGCTATTTTCCCTAACGACGACACGCCCTTTTTCTTTTTTCTAGTCAATATTGTATCCATTTTTGTCAAAGGACAAGGCTTGTTCAAGCTTTCTGGCAAAGACTTTGGACTTGAACCGCTCCTTGTGCGCAATTTCGATCTTTTAGGTATATCTCGAGGGGACGTCGTCGATTCTGGCACTTTGAACGCTATCGTCTTAGTTCTAGGGCTGGTTTTCTCTGTTTCAACTTTCAATTGGGATATATCTTCTAGAGAATTCGATTTCTTTAATTTAGCCCTTTCGGGGATAACGGGCGATGTTTTGATACCTTTTAATTCTGTAGCTACGAAAACTTCTGGCACTTCTATAGCTTCATCTATGACCAATTCGGGTGACAAGTCAAGCATTTCTTTTATTTCTGCATCCTTTAATTCTTGCGCAAGGGATGCTTGCGCTGCATCTTCCATCACGGGCTCGGTACATCCTTGATTTTCGTAAATAAGGTAAGATAAGGCATCTTTGCCTAAATCAACATTATCTAAATCCTTTGTCGTCGTTGCGGTTAATTTAGTTTCAACCTTTTTAATCTCTTCACTCACTCCCTCTAAAGAAGTGACACCACTGTCCATAGACACATTCTTATCATCTACCTGGACGTCATCAATGTAGTCCAATAACTGTATATTATTGTCAGCTGCTTCATCAGACGTTTCTTCTATAGTTGCGATAGGAGCCAAATCACTATGTGTTTTTACTTCATCGAGTTTATGTTCAGTTTTCTCCAGTAAAGGAACTGTCACCCATACAGTGTTGACTATAGGTTGATTTTTCACTTGTCTCTCAGCCAGTTCGTAAGCTAAAGCTTTAGTATTTGTCATGCTGGACGTTAAAGTGTTTTCTGGACTGATATTTTCTTTGATGCCTCTAATAACTTTGCTTGGTAGTTTGTCAACTGGTTGACCATTGTCAGGGCTGTTTTGTTTATCAAGAGAATTCTCTGAACCTGAAGATTTAAGGACCGCAGCAAACGATCTAGGTCTTACTGGCTCTATTGGTTTAACATCGTCTAATTTAACGTCTATTTTGACATCAGTTGCTTTATCCGGTATTGTCTGACCGGGATTCTTATTACTATCACCGGTGTCACACAAGTTTTTATTTAAGTCGTTGGGCTTCATGAGATCTATATTATCACTAGCTCTCGGCGCATCTCTGTTGCCGTTGGAGCTCGCGTTATCCATATTTTTTACACTTAAATCTAAACATTTTTGTACTAAATTGTCATCGGTGGTTATATCGGTAACTCTATCTCTCCTCTCGACGCTATCTCTTCTCTCCACGATTTGAGACGCGTCACTTTCTGAATTCCCTTGCGTCGGGAACGATTGGAACTCGCTTAGAGTATTGTCAGTGTCTGTTGATGGAGTCTTACTGTCGAGTTTCTTTGAGAAAGACTCGTCAACAAATGACACTTGTACTCTCTCTGAAAGTGTAGAATCCGTCGCTTCTGATGGACTATCTCTATCCTCTTTCTCTTCTTTTTCCAATTTATCCGTAACACTACCCCAGGACCAGAAAGAACTAGTCAATGAAGAATCCTTTCTCGGTGGAGTATTCGACGCTGATTTTCTTTCTTCTTCACCTTGGGAACTCCTTGAAAATATACTACTCGGGTGTTGAAATAAGCTAAGAAGTTTATCTAGATGCGATGGCTTTACTTCTATTTTCTCTGGTTCAGGTCTTGGTATATGGAAGCTAGGTGATTGAGCTACCCAGGATATCTTCCGCATCCTATCCAAACCCTTGCTTTTCAGTGCTGGAACGTCCAATAAACTAGAAGTTCGTTTAGGCGAAGACGTTAGAGTTTCGTGGAGTGCAAATCCCTCAGGTTTTTTAACAGTCTCTTTCAAACTAGAATTGTTTGTAAGAGTTCCTTCATTCGATGAGTTATCATCTTTATTTTCCGAAGGGTTTTGCAAGGAGTACTCAATTCCCGAATCAGCTGATGTCACCATAATTTTTTCTTGTCTCCCAGAATCCAAAGAGCTGACACTCGCTTCCAAACTCGATAGAGAATCATGTATTTTCTTGGTCTTCCCAAATATAATAGGCGAAACACTTTCGTTTGAACTAACCGATGTGTTTAAGAAGTTCCCACTGGTCACTGGAGTTACCTCACTGGTATTTGACTCTATACTGCTCTCCGTAGACAACATAACATGGTCGTCTTTTCTTCTGTCCAACTCAGTATCAGATTCGACCGATTCCTGTATTATGATTGGTTTAGATATCCGCATAACATTATGCTGATTATCCATATTAAGACTCTCCATTGAACTACCAGATATTTCCAGAGAAGAGCTACTATCGCAGAATGGGCTACCAACTAATTTCTTATTCATAAATCTAGACACTTCCAAATCGGGACTGTCGAGACTCGATTCACTTTTATTCTTCTTAAGAACTATACTATCCCGTATTAAATTAACAGGTACATCATTTAAAGTATCTAATTTACTATTTACATCTATATCCGTCTGTGTGCAATCACTTCTGAATTTGACATCTTTCTTTGTCAAAACTGCAGTTTTCGTTGATAGATCTTTGAACTCTCTAATAAGATTGCCCAAATCTTCTGTGATGGCTTTGATTTGCTTCATGGCTGTTGCATCCTTCCTAATTACGTTTACATTATCTATATTTATAAATTCAACATTTTGGTCACAATGTACTTTGGCAGGTGTTTGTAAACTTTCCTTTTTAACTGTAACCTCAACTTGAACATCTACTTTTTCCTTCTCGTTCATTTCCACGCTATTTTTAACTAGTTTTGTCTCTGTCTTTACAATTTTATCATCACCTTTCACACTTACTTCCTCATTATGAGTTAAATGTTCAGATTTGTCTTTATAATTGTTCTTTTTAACTATATCACTGTACATTTCACCTTTATTAACATTTTCTCTCTCACTTTCGTATTTTAAATCACTTTTATATTTGGCATCACACTGGTCACTAATTTGTTCAGTTTTTGATTCACTTTTAATTTCACTATCACTGTCTTTAACGGCCTCGGGTTCTGGAGTAACAGTAAGATTACTTACTGTAATTTCCGGCCTAGGCGTCGATTCAGCCTGGATTACAGGCCTAGTTAAACAAGACACAGTTACATTAGCTGTAACATTTACAGGTAATTCTTGTTTACTGAGTTCAGACACAATTTCAGACGTAACAGATCTAGGTACTGTTTCTGATATAGATGCTGCTGGCCCAGATATAAATTTAGGTACAATACTTGTATTTTCAGGCACTAAGGTAACAGTTGAGTCTGATTGTGTTACAGTCATGGGACTAGGCGCTATTGAAGGCCTCAACGTCTCAGACTTTTGTGGTAATTCCTCTAAAATTGTGGCAATTGGAGGCCCACTTCCTATTGCACTTGTAGTTGTAGGCCTTTTTGATGCAGATGTAGCTAGAGTTCTAAGGTCTGGTACTGTATACTTTGTCAATATGGGTGTAGTGGGCCCGACCATTTCAGGTTGAGGCCTACATCTGGAAGGATCAGTAGCGGCCGCTTGGGGACTAATTAAGTCTGGTTTTGGCCCACCTTCAGTAGGAGGAAGACTACTTGTGAAAATTTGAGCCCCATCGGTAGAAGGGTCAATCTCCACTTCACTCATAACTGTTGAATACCCACTCACAACAGTTAGAGGCACAGTAGTAGCAGAAGGAAGGCTGCTAACAACAGTTGGAGGCCCAACAGCAGCGGTCGGAGGCCCACCAGCAGTGTCCGGAGGCCCGCCAGCAGCGGACATAGGCCCACTAGCAGCAGTCAGAGGCCCACTGGCAACAGCTAGAGGCGCAATAGCAGCGGTTGGATGTCCACTAGCAGAATTCAAAGGCCCACTGGCAGTGATTGGAAGCCCACTTGTACCAGTTGTAGAACTACCAAAAACAGTTACAGGTCCAGTAGCAGCGTTCGGAGGCCCACTGGCTGCAGTTGAAGGCCCAATAGCAGCGGTTGAAGGGGGACTAGCAGCGGTCGGAAGCCCACTAGCAGTGGTCGGAGGCCCACTGGCAGCAGTTGAAGGCCCAATAGCAGCGGTTGAAGGGTGACTAGCAGCGGTCGGAAGCCCACTGGCAGCAGTTGAATGCCCAATAGCATCGGTCGACGGGCCACTAGCAACGGTCGGAGGCCCACTAGCAGCGCTCGCAGGCCCACTAGCAGCGGTCGGAGGCCCACTGGTAGCAGTTGAAGGGCCAATAGCAGCGGTTGAAGGTCCACTTGCAGCGGTCAGGGGCCCAATTACAGCAGTTGGAGGCTTATTGGCAGCCGTTAGAGGCCCACTACTAGCAGTTTGAGGCCCACTCAAAGTTGTTGCGGACCCAATTGTAATCTGAGGCACACTAGCAGCAATTGAAGGCCCACTAGCAGCAGGCTGAGGCTCATTCATAGCCTGAGTCCCACTTGCAACATGCTTAGGCCCTCCTCTTGAAGGTGGAAGCCCACTGATTATAATTTGTGGCCCACAAGACTCTGGTGGAAGACCACTCGTCACAATTTGAGGTACTGTTGTAGATGGAAGAGTTTTTGTGGCATCTTGGGGCCCAGCAGCGGCTACTGGAGGCCCAACCGTGCCAACGGTAGGCCCAGGTGGTGGTGAAGGCCCGGTATTGTAAACTGAGTCGTAATTCCGTGTGACAGAAAAACGGGAGGTTGATCTTCTGGCTTGATTACTTGGTGCCGGTTGTATATGGACTTGAGGCGGTTCTGCTACCTGGAAAAATGTTGCAAGTTAATAAATCTATATTAAAATGCCAATATGTTGCATCTATAGAAATAGAATATAAAATAGAGGTATGTGCAACGCAACGCTGCTTTGAAGTCAAAAAGTAAGAAAAAAAAAAACCTGGGACATTCCTCACACACTGTCATCTCATCCCAAACTAAGCAGAGCTTGTACTATGGAAACCAAATAACTGATATAATACATATACTACTTTTTGTTTGTAAATACATACTTAATATACATAATTACACCCAGACTCAGGACATACAGACATGTTCATGCACACAAATGCATGTCCTGTGTGGGAATCGAACCCACGACCAGCGGCGCGATTTCGACCAGGTTCTTGACCAGAGTCTTAACCAACCGCGCCAGCTGGCCCGTCAAAGTCCCGTGTTTGTTATCATGAGTACAATCATGTGTCTAAATATCGTTTACTAATTAACAGTCACCCTATAACAGGTGGAGATTTAGAGATGGCATATTTTCGAAACCTATTATGGGTTATTGGTCATTCTGAACAACTTTTACTATGGGACTAATACCGAATTCTAAATATTTTTTTTTTACTTTTCATACATTATGATCGAGGAAGGTTGACATTTTGTAAGAAAAGTAAAAAAAATATTACATGTCTAATCCAACATAGGTTTCGAAAATATCTCCACCAGTATAAGGCGAGGAGGGCGGTGGCTGCCACACGCGTCATACTCGTGAACAGCTGCTTGTGGGGGCTGGTCTGCACCGAGTTTGTTAGTTACTTATGAAATATCGATTCAGTCTACTTAGTTTGTCAGCGCGATTAGAATGTACATATTATGTAATTAATCTAAGTTTGTTTTTAATCGAATAATGTAAAGAGTAATTGCTGAGTTTATTGCCAGCTCTTCTCAGCAAATGCAACCTTCCGAACCGGTATTAGAGTATTAGAGTCAGACTATTCATAAGTGCCTGCGAAGATCTATTTGAAATAAATGATTTGAATTTGATGATTTTGAGTGCACCATCTGATTTATGTACCCACCTGTACAACTTTAAACCTCGACTGTGTGGGACAGTGGGTGGGGCGCGTCGGGGTGCCGGGGCTAGAGCTATCTGTCGAAGACTCCCTCTCGGGCGTCACCCGAGTCACCTGCAATCAAAATTAGGCTTTAAATTGTGTGAAATACGGTCGGAAATTGTAAGTAATTACTCCATAGTCGAATTAATAATATGGCATTATTTTTTATCCTTTAATCGATGTATAAATTTTTTCCCAAAATTTTGTTCAGTTTGGGTTTATCAAAATTTTGTACCTCGATGGTTACGACTCGGACAACTCTTTGAAACCATGATTTTCTATGGTTGTATGGAGGTGCAAGGTGGATCACACCTCCATTTAAAAGGGAAGATCTTCCGCCAGGCTGGGTCATCGTGGACCGCGGTCCAACTGTACATGTCGGACACTCGTATATATGCAGATTCTCGAGAAAACTTCTTAAGCGCGATGCAGGATATAGTGGCTTTATATGCGCGATGCAGGATATTGTGGCGCCACGCCATCTATCTTTCCGTGTGCGAACTATCTCAGTGCTACTGATAGAAGGCTGATAGATGTCGCTACAGTTGCAATTTACCAAACGTACATTTTTGTCGTAGTTATAAGCCTATTATTCTATAGACTATCTCCTGAACACATTAGTAGCATATATTATGACAGTTTTTTTAAGAGTTTCGGTCCTGTATCTTAGACAACGGACTAGAATAACAAACAAGAAAAGTGGATAGACCCAAATACGATTTCCGAACTGAAATTTTGCATACATATTTAAATCGGGTAAAACAATGCAATATTATAACATGGAGCTGATCTGATGATGGAGCCGGAATTCGGTCATGGGAACTCTGTAGTAAAACGACGCAACCCCATGGAGTTTGGGCTCGTTTGATTCGTCTTGACAAGTCTGATCTGCAAAACAGCAGCGGCGACCGCAGCCCCCTTTTCCGTTGGTGTAGGAGTAGGGGCTTAACAACAGTATAACTAACCGAGAGGAATATTTGACGGGTACTTGCAGAGTAACATTGCTTTTTCGTTTTTATATTCATAAATTCGTGTATTTTGAGTTTTATTGCATATTATAGGTGTTATTTTAACCAATAAAGATCAATCCATGTGCACCAGTGAAGTGAAATGAAATGAATTATGTGTATCGTGACATTTCAAGTTGTCTCAAAAACTCCGTGAAGAGTTTTAGTACAATAACCAACCCTGTACTAAAACATTATTTTTATGGACGGTGACTGACTTAGGAATCTGTGAAAGTGATTTATTGTGACTGGAAATTATGATATAATTATAACTCGACACGAACGACAAAAATAAGTCCTAATTTGTATTTGGTTGCCATTGCCAAACTTAAAACTAAGAAGAACTAACCGAGAATCGTGAGTGTGTGTTGGGCACGGGACTGCCGGCCGGCGAGGGCGCGGGCGAGGGCGCGGGCGACAGCGCCGGCGACCGCAGCCGACTGCGCCGCTCCTCTTCCATCAGGCTCCCACCCTAACAACAATTTAAATATTATTTATATCCTGGGACATTCCTCTCACACACGTTTATCAGGGGCCTAAGTTTATTACAGCAATACCCAACTGATATGGCTTACCGATGTACCTGCGCAGAAGATACATTTTCAAAGCCATGTGTGCGGAGGGGCATGACTTGCGAGTGAGACGGAACTAACAGCTGCACTGTATTATGAACCTTATAGTAGTGGTCTAAGGTTGATTGTAAGTTTTAAGCATTATTTCGTTAATCTTCGGGGCTTACTTTCTTTTGTGTGAATGAAGATTCACGACGCGCCTTATCAGTTGGGACTACTGTACAATATTGTTCCAATGAATTTTCAGTGGTGTCAAAATTGAGAAATTTTAGGTAGTCTACTAAGACAATAGCGTCATAATGGCACCATAATAGCTTTCCGATGATTTTCCACTGAAACTACAATCGTGCCACAATGATGTTTAATGCCCGGTTTCTAAAAAAAAAAACCAATCGCTTTGCTTACCAATGGTACGCTTTTTTATTGCCAAACTGGGCATATAGATAATTTCGTAAGCTAATTTTACCTGTGATAGCTACTTCCATATGGGAGGGACTACTATGCTAAACTTTGAGGTCTTTACTTCATTATTAGTAACGATACAAGAGAGTCTTAATTTTAACCGATACCGGTCCGTAAATTATAGGAATCGGCCATTGTTGTTTTGACAGTTGTGTGCTACACTACACTACACTACACTCGTACAGTACAACATTATATAGTAGTGTATACGTACTCTGGGCAGCAGTGCCGTGTGGCAGGTGAGGCTGATCTTCCTGTGGGCGGGGTGGTCGGGCGGCGCGGCGGGCTCGTTGTGTGCTACACTACACTACACTACACTACACTCGTACAGTACAACATTATATAGTAGTGTATACGTACTCTGGGCAGCAGTGCCGTGTGGCAGGTGAGGCTGATCTTCCTGTGGGCGGGGTGGTCGGGCGGCGCGGCGGGCTCGTTGCGCGCGCACATCGCTCGGATCTCGCGAGTCACTGTCCCCAGCCCGGACCACTCCTCCGATAGCGTCGCACACTCCTACAACATCACATTATATAACAAAAAAAAAACCTGGGACTTACACACTAGTGATGTGTAACTCATCAAAAATACGCGAGCTGCATATCAGCTCACGGCTCAGGTGTGTGAGTCGGTTCAATGACTCAGCTCACAGATCAGCTCAATTTGTACAAACTTATTGGCGGCTGTGATATTAGGCGCGGAACGCTGCGCAGTAGCGAAAACAAAGGTATGCGGTAACATTCGAGTGGACTGAATCTGCGCAAAGCCGGCTCACAGCGCACTTCACAGCCGCCATTAAGTTTGGTTCGGATTTTAGCTATAGTCCACGATACGCGCGCACGCTCACTGCGTACCGCGCGTCAAATCGAGCCGAATGCGCTGCCGCGATTCATTCGACTCCGCCGAGCGACTCTTTTCATACTTTAGAGTTGGGATTATTTGTTTTTATTTTTATTTTATTTATTCGGAACAGCAAATAATTGGACTGTTTTACAAAAAACTTAAAGCGACTTCAAACTACACTAAAAAATAATCAAATCCTGATCTGATGACAATGGGACCAAACGGGAAGTGTACCCTTCCAGACAAAAAAAGAATTTTCCAAATCGGTTAATAAATGACGGAGTTATGAGGTAAGAAACATAAAAAAAAAAAAAAAAAAAACAGCCGAATTGAGAACCTCCTCCTTTTTTTGAAGTCGGTTAAAAACAACATTATAACATTTTATATAAATAAAGTAACATACGAGTATATAATAATGCAGCCCACTGCGCTATCCACATATTAACATTTTGTTATTTTTTTTTTGTTATTATCTAGTTATGTTACATATTTCTCTAATTAAATTATTATGTTTTAGAACGAAATAATAATTCGTAGATTAGAATCAGAAGAATAATCTATGGAGGGAGTCGCAGATACAGTAGGAGTTGAATTTAGCCGTGAGCTAGTCATTTTGTTGTTGAGCTGTAGCTCAACGGCTCAAACCTTAGTGATCTGATTCATTGAGCTGGTTCAGAGCTGAGTTACAGACCTCTATTACACACGATCATCTGCAGGGTTATTTTAAAACGGTCGGATTCGTAATCGGAATCGGAAACCTTAATCGAAAAGATTCGATCGCGGAAAGATGGAGTGCGTTTACAAAGTTTGTTTTTAATAATGGTAGGAAATGGTATACCTAAACTAAAATAAAAGTAAAATCGAAATGATTAGGGATTTTCATTGTTGAAAGGCGTAATTTAAACACACATATGAAATGCATTAAGACAGATACTTGTTATTTTTTAGATTTTAGGTGTACATTGTGTTAAATACATAAAAATTGGGTTTCAGCATATTTATTGCAGAATATATTTATTTTAGTTTAGGTATTATTTTTAACAGTGAAATTTTACTATTATCATACTATGTTAAAAAAATATTGATGTTCTATATAGTTTATTCGCTAGCGCTTTGTGAAACAAGTTTTTTTTCTTTTTGTTTTTATTTTCAAACATGATTTTGGCGCCCCCTATAACTGCCGCCCGGGGCATGGGCCCCAGTTTGCCCCCCTAGATCCGGGCCTGGTTTTCGTACGAATTTGACTAGTGGGAACACAAACGAGTGATGCTCCTGGTCTTGGTCTATAGGCTACGGTAACGACTTACCATCAGGTGAGCCATATGCTTGTTAGGAATATCTCTCACCGTGGGATCGTCGAGGTCGATCTGTGTAAGAGTATGGTTCTCCTTCATGGCCGCCAATATCGCTTGGAGCCCCGCGCTGCCCAACTTGTTGTCGCGCAAGTCCAGTCTCTGAAAAAATACATGGGCTATGTTATACTTGTCCGACCCGCGGTTTCACCCGCGTGACCAATATGTGTAAAATATTCTATTTCACATTCATTTTCCAAAGATATGCAGCTAAAGTAAGGTATGCAGTACGTGGGATAAACTTCGTTAGCGCGATGTAGGATCGGGTGGTGCCATCTATCTGCATGTGAACTTAGTTAATTATGTGGTCGATACATAAGTTAAACAGCGTTTAATGAGTAAGCCCGCATTATATACTTGGTGATTATAATACACGACAATAAATGACACCAAGTAAAATACTCGCAAAAAAAATTAAAGCTGTTCATACAAAAGGTACAGTGTACCCAACTAATAAGGCGCGTCGTGAATCTTCGTTCGCACAGAAAAGAAAGTATGGCCCCGAAGATTAACGAAAGAATGCTTAAAACTTACAATCAACTTTAGATCACTACTATAAGGTTCATAATACAGTGCAGCTGTTAGTTCCGTCTCACTCGCAAGTGACGCCCCTCCGCACACATGGCGGCAGCTGTCGACCAATAACATTTCCCGCTCTTTGAAAATGTGTCTTCTGCGCAGGTACATCGCAGTTGGGTATATGTCTTCTCTAACAGCTCCGGTACCATTCTGGACAATTGGTAGTGAGTAATCACGCTGCGACTCACATATTTTAATGAGTACCAGGGGCGAGTACTCTAGCGGCAGGACCTACCGCAGATGGTCTCTGACGCCTCGTAAGGGGTTGCCAAAAATAGTGTGCCGTCTTTTATACCTAAGGATGGGTAAGGTGGCCGATATATAAAATTTCAGTAGTTTTGATAAGGGTTTGTACTGAAGTGTATGTTAAGTATGTACTATCCTTAAGGTATATTTAGTATGCAAACTTCTTTATTAATTACTAGCTGTCCCTCGCGATTTCACCCGCGTTCCCGGGATGAAAAGTAGCCTATGTTCTTCTCCATACCAAAGGCTATCTGCATGTCAAATTTCATGATGATCCGTTGAGTAGTTGAGGCGTGAAGGCGTCACAAACAAACAAACAAACTCACTTTCGCATTTATAATATTAGTTAGGATGCTTACGATGTTTTAAGTAGCATTGTGTTGTAGTATAGTAGTGTGCTATTCAATAAACGTAGCTTAAACAAGGAGGTTGTCTAATACTTTCATTTCTACCGAACCCCAACATTACAGTACATGTCTTCTCGGCAAAAAATATATGAAAAACTGTATTTTTCCCATAGTAAAAGTTGATCGTATGAATGCTTTACTATGTTAGTCGGTAAACAAACATACGGCCCACCTGATGGTATGCGGTTACCGTAGCCATATGGACGCTTGCAACACACGAAGCATCGCTCACGCGTTACCGACCTTTCCCCCCTCCCCAATGAGCTCTGGCGACCTTACTCACGCGCAGGAACACAACTTTACACAACATAAAGTTATTTGGCTGCGGTATTCTGTAGGGTCATTATTGGCAAATGTATTAGTGATGTAAGTTCTATTTTTTTTTATAATTTTTTGTTAAATATCATGTTAAATAAATAAGAGAGGTCGACTGGGGAAGTACCACCAGTACTTCCCCAGTCGAGCTGCCCTTTGAGCGAATAAACGCTATGCTCTACCTCTCTTATTTATTTAACATGATATTTAACAAAAAATTATAAAAAAAAATAGAACTTACATCACTAATACATTTGCGTTTATTCGCTCAAAGGGCAGCTCGACTGGGGAAGTACCACCAGTACTTCCCCAGTCGAGCTGCCCTTTGAGCGAATAAACGCTATGCTCTACCTCTCTTATTTATTTAACATGATATTTAACAAAAAATTATAAAAAAAAATAGAACTTACATCACTAATACATTTGCCAATAATGAATATCTACTCTGTAAAATTATTTAACAAAACTACTGGTGGGTAGGAATCTATATTACTTTAAAGAAAATACAAACTAAAGCAAACGGTGGTCGTCGCATCATGTGGGTGTGTGTGAGAGAAGCGTTGAGTGAAGAGTAGCTGCCTAAAGCACGACATAGTAGGTTCTTTGTTTACAATAAATTCACTCTTAATTTATTTATTTATTTTTAGTTGGAGGACCAACAGCTTACAACATTGTGTACATATATTAGTATAAAAAATGTGGGAGCCATTTATAGGTCCTCACTGATAAACACATCATATAATTTAACAAATCGTTACTAGTATAAAAAATTAACATATAATAACACAACTTAATGACAACTTTTTTTTAAAGAAGAAAAAGGTACTATTATATTGATATGTTATAATATTAATAAAAATTATTATTAATATTATAACATATAAATATAATAGTACCTTTTTTATTCTCAACAGCAGTACTTATAACAAAAAAAAAATACACAGAATAACGTCAAACCCTTACAAACATTGTTATCTATACATATAAAATGCTTTGTCCTGAATGACTGACTGACAATCAACGCACAGCCTAAACCGCTGATCGTAGAGACCTGAAACTTGGAGGGTGTGTTCTTTGTATGACGTAGGCATCAGATAAGAGAGGATTTTCCGAAATTCTACCCCTAAGGGGGTGAAAAACGGGGGCAAAGTTTGTATGGGACAACGTGATTCCTTGGTCCGATCTACTTCAAATTTTGCATAAACATTCTTTAACAGAATTGATGGAAGACGTGCTTCATAATTTATTGAAACTCATCGCCAAACGAGGTTAAAAAGTTATTTTAGGGGTGATTTGCATCGAAGGTGATATCAATACTCATTAGTGCTTTTGATTTAAATATTATTTTATATTTGACATTCCAATTTTAAAGAGTATTGCATTGCACCGTAGACGAAGAATTACAGGTAGACAGGTTAAGATACCCTATATGTCAAAACGTGTATGAGTGAGCAGGACTAAGCGTATTTTTGTCCCTATCTCGCGTATAGGTTTTTATTGTTTGACCTCAGTGTCGTTGAGTCCAAAACAGTTTGTCTAAATACGATAACAATTTAAATATATATTATTATGTAATTATGTCGAACTATCGCTATCTTCTTCGCTATACGCTGACAGCCTATCTATCTATCTACAATTCTCTATCTACGCATTGCACCAAGCTTTTATGTGAGTTCAACTTTTTTTTTTTTTATCGGATTGAGTTGATGTTATTAGGAGTAACTAGCTACTTTTATTATGAAAAATAATTAGTGTTCCGCGCAAAAAAAAAACAAACCATACGCGGGTGAAACCGCGGGGGTCTGCTAGTCTATACATATAAAATGCTTTGTCCTGAATGACTGACTGACAATCAACGCACAGCCTAAACCGCTGATCGTAGAGACCTGAAACTTGGAGGGTGTGTTCTTTGTATGACGTAGGCATCAGATAAGAAAGGATTTTCCGAAATTCTACCCCTAAGGGGGTGAAAAACGGGGGCAAAGTTTGTATGGGACAACGTGATTCCTTGGTCCGATCTACTTCAAATTTTGCATAAACATTCCTTAGCACAATTGATGGAAGACGTGTTTCGTATTTAATTGAAAATCATCGCCTAACGGGGTCAAAAAGGGGTAGAAAGTTATTTTAGGGGTGATTTGCATCGAAGTTGATATCAATACTCCTTAGTACTTTTGATTTAAATTAAATTTTTTATTTTGACACATGTTTGAAATCTCAATCCGATTTTCAAAGATTACAGAATAAGGCAGATGGAGCGAACGGAACACGGGAGTGAGGCCATAAAAGCAAATATTGATATTATATATATTATATTGGTATTCGCTTTTGAATTTGTATTTGCTTTGTTTAAAAAACTTTATTTAACGAAAAACACATTCTTTTTAATAAATTAGCACACAGCAGCTTTTAAACATAGCAAATACAAATTCAAAAGCGAATACCAGGTATGTGTTTTTCAATTTATATTTGCTTTTATGGCCTCACTCCCGTGTTCGGTTCGCTCTATCTGCCTTTTGTTCTGGAAACTGAAATGCTCTTTAAAATTGGAATGTCAAATATAAAAGAATATTTAAATCGGATTAGAATTCGAAATTTGTTTGGAAGTTCATTTTCTCGGACTTTTTGGCGGGAACTTGCAGAGTGACGTTGCGTTTTTATTTTTATTTTCGTCAATTCGTATATTTTGAGTTTTATTGCAAATTATCGGTGGTATTTTATCCAATAAAGATCAATCCATGTGCACCAGTGAAGTGAAATGAATTATGTATATCGTGTCTTTTCAAAAGTCCGTGAAGAATTTTAGTACATGACTACCACTGTAGTATAACATGACTTTTATGGACGGTGACTGACTGCATGAGGACTATATGAAATTTATTGTGACTAGAACTTATATAATATAACTGGAAATTGGCAAAATACACACACGTGTGACGCCAATGAAAAAAAAAAGTTAATTTTCTCTATTTCATTAGAATATTTTGATTGTAGTTAATTTAATTTCTTTCTCATTTGTTGTTATAATAATTAAATAAGATTCTTTGAGTTCGATTTTTTTGTGAAGGTATAATATAGGTAATTGTTTTTGTTTTGTTTGTTGTTTCTAATAATCAGTGGCGTTCATTGGTTTTCGAAGGAGAAAATTCGAACCGTACGCGGGTGAAACCGCGGGGGTCTGCTAGTCAACAATAAAAGTCTTGCTATTTTATTTAAACTGAAGAAAATAATTGTATATTAAAAACATGGTGTTTCATTTAGTGTCGTATCTGATCGTAGATGTGTGGTGGTGTGGTGTACAAACCTGCAGGTTAGTATCAGCTCTGATGAGGTCGGCGAGGGCCCTGGCGGCGTCGGGCCCCAGGCGCGCGGCCTGCAGGCCCAGCGACACGAGCGGCCCCCCCGCGCACCCCTGCAGGGCCCTCACCGTCTCCCCACCCACCGCGTTGCGACCGATGTTCAGCACGCACAGGGATTGGGATGACCGCTGGAAATACACCTTATTAGCTTAGTAATAACAACTATAATGATTATGTCATGTATGTAGCGATTATAAGATATGGCTTCAATTGTTCGACTATGAAGGCATTGAAAAAATGTTAATGGATCTGTATTCTTAAGGATCACAAACTAATCCAGCACACACACACTCACCCCCACACATACACGCACCCCCAAATACTCACAATCACACCCCCACACACACACATGCCCATATGGCGTTTGTATTGACGGGCCAGTTGGCGCAGTTGGTTAAGACGTGGAGTCTTAGTCTATAGCGCCGCAGGTCGTGGGTTCGATTCCCACACAGGACATACATTTGTGTGCATGAACATGTCTGTATGTCCTGAGTCTGGGTGTAGTTATGTATATTAAGTATGTATTTACAAAAAAAAAAGTAACATAATGTATTATATCAGTTATCTGGTTTCCATAGTACAAGCTCTGCTTAGTTTGGGATCAGATGACCGTGTGTGAGGAATGTCCTAGGATATTTATTTATTTATTATTTATATATATATCTATATATATTTTTTTGTAGATTATATATATATATATATGTCGGAGAATGAGATAGTTAGTTGAACTCGGTTGGATTATGTTATTATCGTGGTACAAGGGTTGGGTGAAATAGTAGCAACACTGATTTGACTTTAACGTAAATAACAGAATTAATGAGGGTATTTGCAAAAAGTAAGAATACTGATTTGACTATAACGTGAATAACAAAGTTAATAAGGGGATGCATATTGCTTTTGGGACAATGAGTTTATCACAAGCTCTCGAGCTGTACACATCTCAGTGCAATCGTTGTTACACCCGGTTCTTAAGCCTATACTTATTTAAGAATGTACAATTGTGTGAAGTGAAGTGGAGTGATTATTTAATTGTAATATTACGACAATAAACACATTGGGCCCGTGAGGACTTTGTTGCGTCGCTTCTTCTCCTCATACGGGACTTTTACGAAGCGATGGTATAAGGTTGTTTTATTGCCTGCACTGCGCCCACCGAATCCTGATACCACTGAACCCTAATTGTGGTCTTTGTATCGCTTGGCTGTCGCTGACTCCGACATATATATATTTTTGTAGATTCAGAGATTACTACATAAATTTATCTTGATCCTATTGCAAATGAGAGGGTACTGAATTTTGAAACACAGGTTTTAACCTAGCACAGAAGTCAGGGACTTCGTTTAATTTTCGCACAATGTATTTATGTCAATAAAGATTTCATTATTATGTTATATTTGAACTTTTTAATCACGATCAGATCACATCAGATTTTTAAACAGGTGAATTTTTGTTTCCAGCCAGTGTGTGCAACTTCTCAACTACAGGTCTTAGAGAAAAACTCTGAAAGGTACCCCGAGCTGAATTTTGAAGAAAATAAAAATGCCTAATAGATTACGACTACGATTAAATAAAATAATATCCTGGGACATTCCTCACACATGGTCATCTGATCTATAGGCCTGTGTTTGACCGCAATCTCACCACGGTAAGTGATGATGTGGCCGAAGGTGGTGCACACACAAAGCATACAGAACTGTCTCTCAAGTGCAGCTGTCGGAACACACCGGTTGGTGCTTGACGACAGATTTTCAACTTCAGGGTAGCCAGCCAGGTGGGTACTACAAAGTGCCCCTACCATCGTTTCCTCACGATGTTTTCCTTCAAGCACATTGTACGATTTGAACCCGGGACCTTCGTCTCGGCATCCGACGTCACTACCACTGAGTTATCATCGCCATCGCATGCAGTAAGGTACTCACCAACGCTTTGCTGAGGTGTACGGCGCAGTTCCTCGTGAGTTGGTTATTCCATAAAATGAGGAACGCCAGGCCACGGGAATCGTATCCACCTGAACCGAAAATTTACTTATTACTTACAAATTCGTGGTACCTACATTTTATTTACGCAACTTGTGCGAAAAATTTGAAGTTTTTCATCCCAGCGGGTATGAGCTAAGTAAAGCTGGGGCTTAGAATCACAGCTACGGTGTTCCCCTGCCTGTCGTAAAAGGCGACTAAACGGGGACCTTCGGGGTCGTGGGCAATCGGGGCGGGGGCCCTGTACGCCCAGAAGCGGCCCCGAGGAGGACGATGGGTCGTTGTGGTCACGACTCATCGTGCGATAGCACCGCGAGGGTGCTGGGGGGAGGTGTCACACTTCCCCCGGGACGGGCTATCACAGCGCCGCGCGTGGAGGGGCGAGCAGGTACGCGATCTGCACGATAGACTGCCCCCCTCTGTAGCGCTGGTGGTGGTGGCGACCACCGTGCGGTTTTAGCCGGTAAAAGTCCGGCATAACCTGGCCGCTCCCCCCAAGGCGGTCGGGTATCCTATGAGGATTTCCCCGCGCTAATAATAATAAAAAAAAAGTAAAGTAAAACCAACGAGACGGGTTAAAATACGTAAACAACGTGACCTTTACTGAGTTACATTACGATAGCGAGCGATTATTATCTCTCGCATGCAATAATTACGAGAGTTTGTCGACAACGGCTGTCGTTTTGATTCATGGTACGGAATAGCGGTCGGTAAGTAGCATACAAGCATACGGCCCGCCTGATGGTAAGCGGTTACCGTAGCCATATGGACACTTGCAACACACGAAGCATTGCTCACGCGTTACCGACCTTTCCCCCCTCTCCTATGAGCTCTGGCGACCTTACTCGCGCGCAGGAACACAACTTTACACAACATAAAGTTATTTGGCTGCGGTATCCTGTAAGGTGGAGGTACTTCCCCAGTCGAGCTGCTCTTTGAGCGAATAAACGCTATGCTCTACCTCTCTCAATAATGTGTTAAATGATGAGCTGAATAAATGTTTTCTATTATATTCTATATACATATATAGTTACATGGGTAGTGGTGGTGCAGCGGGTGCGGCGACACGGGCGAGGCGGCGGCGGAGGGCGGCGAGCGCGCGCCCTGCTCCAGTACACAACGACTAGTAACACTAGTATACATATATAGTTACATGGGTAGTGGTGGTGCAGCGGGTGCGGCGACACGGGCGAGGCGGCGGCGGAGGGCGGCGAGCGCGCGCCCTGCTCCAGTACACAACGACTAGTAACACTAGTATACATATATAGTTACATGGGTAGTGGTGGTGCAGCGGGTGCGGCGACACGGGCGAGGCGGCGGCGGAGGGCGGCGAGCGCGCGCCCTGCTCCAGTACACAACGACTAGTAACACTAGTATACATATATAGTTACATGGGTAGTGGTGGTGCAGCGGGTGCGGCGACACGGGCGAGGCGGCGGCGGAGGGCGGCGAGCGCGCGCCCTGCTCCAGTACACAACGACTAGTAACACTAGTATACATATATAGTTACATGGGTAGTGGTGGTGCAGCGGGTGCGGCGACACGGGCGAGGCGGCGGCGGAGGGCGGCGAGCGCGCGCCCTGCTCCAGTACACAACGACTAGTAACACTAGTATACATATATAGTTACATGGGTAGTGGTGGTGCAGCGGGTGCGGCGACACGGGCGAGGCGGCGGCGGAGGGCGGCGAGCGCGCGCCCTGCTCCAGTACACAACGACTAGTAACACTAGTATACATATATAGTTACATGGGTAGTGGTGGTGCAGCGGGTGCGGCGACACGGGCGAGGCGGCGGCGGAGGGCGGCGAGCGCGCGCCCTGCTCCAGTACACAACGACTAGTAACACTAGTATACATATATAGTTACATGGGTAGTGGTGGTGCAGCGGGTGCGGCGACACGGGCGAGGCGGCGGCGGAGGGCGGCGAGCGCGCGCCCTGCTCCAGTACACAACGACTAGTAACACTAGTATACATATATAGTTACATGGGTAGTGGTGGTGCAGCGGGTGCGGCGACACGGGCGAGGCGGCGGCGGAGGGCGGCGAGCGCGCGCCCTGCTCCAGTACACAACGACTAGTAACACTAGTATACATATATAGTTACATGGGTAGTGGTGGTGCAGCGGGTGCGGCGACACGGGCGAGGCGGCGGCGGAGGGCGGCGAGCGCGCGCCCTGCTCCAGTACACAACGACTAGTAACACTAGTATACATATATAGTTACATGGGTAGTGGTGGTGCAGCGGGTGCGGCGACACGGGCGAGGCGGCGGCGGAGGGCGGCGAGCGCGCGCCCTGCTCCAGTACACAACGACTAGTAACACTAGTATACATATATAGTTACATGGGTAGTGGTGGTGCAGCGGGTGCGGCGACACGGGCGAGGCGGCGGCGGAGGGCGGCGAGCGCGCGCCCTGCTCCAGTACACAACGACTAGTAACACTAGTATACATATATAGTTACATGGGTAGTGGTGGTGCAGCGGGTGCGGCGACACGGGCGAGGCGGCGGCGGAGGGCGGCGAGCGCGCGCCCTGCTCCAGTACACAACGACTAGTAACACTAGTATACATATATAGTTACATGGGTAGTGGTGGTGCAGCGGGTGCGGCGACACGGGCGAGGCGGCGGCGGAGGGCGGCGAGCGCGCGCCCTGCTCCAGTACACAACGACTAGTAACACTAGTATACATATATAGTTACATGGGTAGTGGTGGTGCAGCGGGTGCGGCGACACGGGCGAGGCGGCGGCGGAGGGCGGCGAGCGCGCGCCCTGCTCCAGTACACAACGACTAGTAACACTAGTATACATATATAGTTACATGGGTAGTGGTGGTGCAGCGGGTGCGGCGACACGGGCGAGGCGGCGGCGGAGGGCGGCGAGCGCGCGCCCTGCTCCAGTACACAACGACTAGTAACACTAGTATACATATATAGTTACATGGGTAGTGGTGGTGCAGCGGGTGCGGCGACACGGGCGAGGCGGCGGCGGAGGGCGGCGAGCGCGCGCCCTGCTCCAGTACACAACGACTAGTAACACTAGTATACATATATAGTTACATGGGTAGTGGTGGTGCAGCGGGTGCGGCGACACGGGCGAGGCGGCGGCGGAGGGCGGCGAGCGCGCGCCCTGCTCCAGTACACAACGACTAGTAACACTAGTATACATATATAGTTACATGGGTAGTGGTGGTGCAGCGGGTGCGGCGACACGGGCGAGGCGGCGGCGGAGGGCGGCGAGCGCGCGCCCTGCTCCAGTACACAACGACTAGTAACACTAGTATACATATATAGTTACATGGGTAGTGGTGGTGCAGCGGGTGCGGCGACACGGGCGAGGCGGCGGCGGAGGGCGGCGAGCGCGCGCCCTGCTCCAGTACACAACGACTAGTAACACTAGTATACATATATAGTTACATGGGTAGTGGTGGTGCAGCGGGTGCGGCGACACGGGCGAGGCGGCGGCGGAGGGCGGCGAGCGCGCGCCCTGCTCCAGTACACAACGACTAGTAACACTAGTATACATATATAGTTACATGGGTAGTGGTGGTGCAGCGGGTGCGGCGACACGGGCGAGGCGGCGGCGGAGGGCGGCGAGCGCGCGCCCTGCTCCAGTACACAACGACTAGTAACACTAGTATACATATATAGTTACATGGGTAGTGGTGGTGCAGCGGGTGCGGCGACACGGGCGAGGCGGCGGCGGAGGGCGGCGAGCGCGCGCCCTGCTCCAGTACACAACGACTAGTAACACTAGTATACATATATAGTTACATGGGTAGTGGTGGTGCAGCGGGTGCGGCGAGACGGGCGAGGCGGCGGCGGAGGGCGGCGAGCGCGCGCCCTGCTCCAGTACACAACGACTAGTAACACTAGTATACATATATAGTTACATGGGTAGTGGTGGTGCAGCGGGTGCGGCGAGACGGGCGAGGCGGCGGCGGAGGGCGGCGAGCGCGCGCCCTGCTCCAGTACACAACGACTAGTAACACTAGTATACATATATAGTTACATGGGTAGTGGTGGTGCAGCGGGTGCGGCGACACGGGCGAGGCGGCGGCGGAGGGCGGCGAGCGCGCGCCCTGCTCCAGTACACAACGACTAGTAACACTAGTATACATATATAGTTACATGGGTAGTGGTGGTGCAGCGGGTGCGGCGACACGGGCGAGGCGGCGGCGGAGGGCGGCGAGCGCGCGCCCTGCTCCAGTACACAACGACTAGTAACACTAGTATACATATATAGTTACATGGGTAGTGGTGGTGCAGCGGGTGCGGCGAGACGGGCGAGGCGGCGGCGGAGGGCGGCGAGCGCGCGCCCTGCTCCAGTACACAACGACTAGTAACACTAGTATACATATATAGTTACATGGGTAGTGGTGGTGCAGCGGGTGCGGCGACACGGGCGAGGCGGCGGCGGAGGGCGGCGAGCGCGCGCCCTGCTCCAGTACACAACGACTAGTAACACTAGTATACATATATAGTTACATGGGTAGTGGTGGTGCAGCGGGTGCGGCGACACGGGCGAGGCGGCGGCGGAGGGCGGCGAGCGCGCGCCCTGCTCCAGTACACAACGACTAGTAACACTAGTATACATATATAGTTACATGGGTAGTGGTGGTGCAGCGGGTGCGGCGACACGGGCGAGGCGGCGGCGGAGGGCGGCGAGCGCGCGCCCTGCTCCAGTACACAACGACTAGTAACACTAGTATACATATATAGTTACATGGGTAGTGGTGGTGCAGCGGGTGCGGCGACACGGGCGAGGCGGCGGCGGAGGGCGGCGAGCGCGCGCCCTGCTCCAGTACACAACGACTAGTAACACTAGTATACATATATAGTTACATGGGTAGTGGTGGTGCAGCGGGTGCGGCGACACGGGCGAGGCGGCGGCGGAGGGCGGCGAGCGCGCGCCCTGCTCCAGTACACAACGACTAGTAACACTAGTATACATATATAGTTACATGGGTAGTGGTGGTGCAGCGGGTGCGGCGACACGGGCGAGGCGGCGGCGGAGGGCGGCGAGCGCGCGCCCTGCTCCAGTACACAACGACTAGTAACACTAGTATACATATATAGTTACATGGGTAGTGGTGGTGCAGCGGGTGCGGCGACACGGGCGAGGCGGCGGCGGAGGGCGGCGAGCGCGCGCCCTGCTCCAGTACACAACGACTAGTAACACTAGTATACATATATAGTTACATGGGTAGTGGTGGTGCAGCGGGTGCGGCGACACGGGCGAGGCGGCGGCGGAGGGCGGCGAGCGCGCGCCCTGCTCCAGTACACAACGACTAGTAACACTAGTATACATATATAGTTACATGGGTAGTGGTGGTGCAGCGGGTGCGGCGACACGGGCGAGGCGGCGGCGGAGGGCGGCGAGCGCGCGCCCTGCTCCGCCAGCGCCTCCGCCAGGTGCCCCACGCCAGCGTCCTGACACACACAACACACACACATACATTTCGGGTATAACTACGATGAGGGGACCACTCTATTTTCGTTGTTATATCCGGAAGTCGTTACAGGCAAAGTTAAGGAGATCACTTTGTAACTGAACCATCAATTTAACTCGGAAACGTACACGCTTCCCTACCTACTTATCTGATATCTATAAACTAAAGATAAAGGTCTCCACACTTGCTGACCATCTGTGTGGATGTAAACAAATGATAAGAAATGTTTGTGAAAGAAAGAAATCTTTGTGTCTTTGGCGGCCGACTCCAGTCGCAATATCTGCATGGGATTTCTAAGAATTACAAATGATTCATTAAAATTAGTCGCTACACCCGAACTCGGCGTTACATCCAAAATCGCTATAGCCATATGAATTTTATACTAAAGTATGCTTTACATTCAAGGGACTTAGATTTAACGTCGCTTTAAGTAAATGGTCGCTACAACCAAGGTCGTAATAAATGAAATCCACTGTACAATCAATAACAGGGATGATACATTAAAAAAAAAAAAAAAAAAGTCCGTCAGTTAGATTGTCAAAAAATATTGGACACGTATTTTTCAGTTTACCAATTCATTAAAAAATCACAGAGATAAAGCGCGTCAAAGTTCGGGCTCAGGGAGTGGGGGCTCGTGACGTCACTTTAGAATAAAAACTGTACCATAACGTTGCGCGGAACTTCAACACACGATATCTTCGTATTTCTTTGTTTAATTAACAGAAGAAAAAAGAACCGGCCAAGTACGAGTCAGACTCGCGCACCAAGGGTTCCGTACAAACCTGTAGGTATATAAGTAAATGGTAATATGACCTGAGTATTTGGAATGAATTTCAATTTATGACGTATTTAAAAAAAACTACTTACTAGATCTCGTTCAAACCAATTTTCGGTGGAAGTTTGCATGTACATCATATATTTTTTTAGTTTTATCATTCTGTTATTTTAGAAGTTACAGGGGACACACATTTTACCTTTTTGGAAGTGTCTCTCGCGCAAACTATTCAGTTTAGAAAAAAATAATATTAGAAACCTAAATATTAGTTTCGAAGACCTATCCATAGAAACCACAAACTTATAGGTTTTATTAAAAAAAAAATGAGTTTCTGTTCTAAGTATGGGGAACCCCCAAAATTTATTGTTTTTTTTTCTATTGTGTGAAAACCTTAATGCGGTTCACAGAATTCATCTACTTACCAAGTTTCAACATAGTTCTTATAGTTTCGGAAAAAAGTGGCTGTGACATACGGACGGACAGACAGACAGACATGACGAATCTATAAGGGTTCCGTTTATTGCCATTTGGCTAACGAACCCTAAAAATTGACAGAGATAAAGCGCGTCAAAGTTCGCGCTCAGGGAGTGGGGGCTCGTGACGTCACTTTAGAATAAAAACTGTACCATAACGTGACGCGGAACTTCAACACACGATATCTTCGTATTTATTTGTTTAATTGACAGACGAAAAATACGTATATTTTTAACCGAACCGAGGAGGTTCTCAATTCGGTTGTTTTTTTTTTATGTTTGTCTCATACCTCCTTCATTTACTAACCGATTTAGAAAATTATTTTTTTGTCTGGAATGGTGGTACACTTCCCGTTTGGTCCCATTGTCGTCAGATCAGGATTTGATTACTTCTTAGTGTACTTTGAAGGCGGTTTAAGTTTTTTGTAAAACAGTCCAATAATTTGATATTGTAAATAGCAGACTAAATAGAATTTTTCAGTGACCTAGCCCAGTGTTTCTCAAACATTGTTCTGACATGGCCCTGTCATTTTCACACTGCCCCTTCGCGACCCAGTTAATACTATAAACCCAAGCTAGTTCCATTATATAAAAAAAAAGAAATGGCATAACATAGCAACTTATTTTTGAATCCATAGATTCCCGAACTAGTAAAACTGTGTTTCAGTAGCCAGACAATAATACACATTTATTAATACAAAAATATTTTATTAATACTGCATATTTTGGTATCGCCTATTTAGGCACTAAATTTTAGTGCGAAGTTTATCCTAAAGTCTGGTTCCACTTCAAGTCGGTTTCTATATTTATTTTTAAGGTAAACTAGTGTTGAACAGGTATTGCTTTTAAAACAAGGCGGGAATGTTGCGACCCGGTATTTTATTTTGATGACCCGGTACCTGGTCGCGACCCGGCTAATGGGAGACGCTGATTCTAGCCTATTACCTGTATCTGGTTATTAGACAGGTCTAACAGCTGTATCCTGGTGTTGAACCTGAGCAGGGAGCCGAGTTGTTGCGCGTCCGAGACAGACAGACAGTTGTCGCCCAGCCGCAACTCGCGTATTGAACTGTTCATTTTCAGGGCTATCACTGTAACAAATTATTTATTTATTCATTTATTGCATCACATGTGTGTAGTAATGTCTTAAACAATATGAAATGTTTCACATGGACCCTGTTGGGCACAGCAATTATAGATAGACACATTAGTAATAATAATATAAATTTAAGAATTAATAACTAGAATCACGCTACCTCCACATTTAGTTTTAAAAGTTACAATAAAAACAAAACAATAAATTAACTATAATTAATAAAAATACCTAACTCTAAGTCATGTCACATTTGATAATAATGAATATATATATCCTATATATGAATATATATGAATTATTATCACATAAATAAAAAAAAAAGTTAATTTTGTAAAGTTAGCTAACAAACATGCCCGCCGCGGTTTTCCCAATGGAGTACAGCATGGGGTTCTTCAAAAAGGGTGTGAAGAGGTTTCTTTAGGGTCGGCAACGCGCGAGTGATACCCATGGTGTTGCAAGCGTCCATAGGCTACGGTAACTGCTTACCATCAGGCGGGCCGTATGCTTGTTTGCCACCTTAGCGGTATAAAAAAAATCCCACGCTTTGAAATTGTATCCTCTGCGCAGGTACATCGGTAAGCCACATTTGTTCGGTACTACTGTACGAGTTAGAATAGGGTTCTAGAAATGTCACAAATCGAAAAAAAAATAACCACACATTTTGATAGGAAACTGAATGCGGATTTCAATAACTCAAAAATTAAGGGATAGTCTCTTATTTAAGGGATAGTGTGCAATGGTGTTGCAAGCGTCCATAGGCCACGGTAACCGCTTACCATCAGGTGAGCCGTATAATTGTTTGCTAACTTAGTAACAAAAAGAAAAAAAGAAAAGGATAGTACTATATCTTAGCTTTCTACATACGCTGATCGGCTTGGGCGAGCGCGCTAGAACCGGCGCGTGCATCGCTTCAACTCACTAGTACTTACCTAGACAAGTAAGCGGCTCGCCGCACAACACACACCGCTGCAGACAGAGCGCGCGCAGGCGGCACGTCATCGGCTTGAGCGAGCGCGCTAGAACCGGCGCGTGCATCGCTTCTAGCGCGCTCGAACTCACTTCCAACTCTGACAGCTCTGCGCTCTGAAATATACAAATATACCATTGAAATGGACAACTGACTGTGTATCAATTTATTTCTGGAACTAAAAAATAAACCTGTCAGATTACCTAAAAAGTGGTTTACCTTCTTGATCATCCTGGAGGCGGCCTGCCATCCCCTGATGCCGAACTGCCTCGGTCCACTGATGCACACCACGTTGGCGCTCTCATAGTACTCTATCATGTCGAATAGGGCCTCCTGTAAGGACACACATACGAATTGTAAAAACTTTTGTTTATTTAATTTTAAACATGAAAGCAGAAGTTATGGTCCTTCGAGCCGGATACCAAACTAACTAAACAATCTTTTGACATACTATCCGTTTTATACAACGATTACAGTATGATTTATCTCCATCCTGCAGCTTAAGACAAGGGCGTCGCCAAGGGGGGGCAGGGAGGGGCAGCTGCCCCCCCCTAGAGATTCTAAAAAATATGCCAAATATAATGCAACCAAAGTCCTTAGTCTTTTAGTTGATTTGCTTGAAGTTCAAGCCTTGAACAATCATTCCCGTACATCGAAACTCGAATGAATTCACCAATTCCACTCTTAATATTCCGTACGCTCAACTACGCTCTGCTCTACTCTATCGTTGAAGCTGTCACAGAATATATATGTATATAGTACTAAGATACTGTTGTTATTACAATCGCTGTAGATGTAAGGCTCGTAGTACAAGTGAAAAGCTTCATGTGCTGTCGACTTTACCTACAATTCATACCTACTTTTCTCAAAAGTATGAATTGTAGTAGGTAAAGTCAACTTGCCCCCCCCTGCGCCATCGGCTGGCGACGCCCTTGGCTTAAGATATTCTATCTCCCTCTAATAACCATGAGTAGCTCTTCTCGTCCTTAAAACTGGTCCTTCAGAGCCGGATACCTGAACAAAATCTTTATCAAAATGTAAATCACTCACCGCCCCCTCATCATCAATAGCGACATGGTCTATCTCCACTTTCTTGAACTGCACCTTCCGTAGTAGCGCTTCAAGCGCGTCAGCCGGCGCGGCGCCGAGAAGCGCACAAGCACTGAGAGCGAGCCGACCGGCGCGAGTACTCCCGCCAATTGCGCTTTCTGGTAGCTCCTGTAATAAAGCGCAGTTTTAAGTGTGGTCGCCGAATTCGAGAACGAGTCGTCAGTCAGAATTTGATGACTTAAAAGTATTTGCATTGACTTAAACAATAGGTTTTTATGATGCCCGGTTCTGTTAAAAAGCTGTCGCCACGCAAACCACACTCAGTCACATCATCGACCACATCTTTGTAGAAGGTATTTTCTAATGATTACAAATTACTTCAATAATTCAGCATCTACGCGCCATTCGAATTATCGACGATCCCGAGCTCACCTCCAGCACTCAACCTCACCATGTGTGTTCTACCGCCTGTACAATGGAAAGTATTCTGAAGAATTGTTTGACCTGATGCCCACGGCTACCTTCTACAATCGCAACTCTCGCCATCGACTGGGAGTCCATCCTCACAAATTAGAACCAAAATGGTTCCGCATTGTGTGACAAGTAAGGGGTGGGAGGTTCGTGACGTCACATTCCATCCAATTCCTTCCGTACTTTCGTTACACTTGGGGTTTCGTCACACAAATATGACCAGCTGTGACAAGGATGGGGGGGTCACCTCTTGACTCCTCTGTGACATACATAACCAAACGTGGTGAAATTTGGCATCACCTGGATTACCATAAGAATGGAATACATAAGATCCCTCACGATACGAGGGCAATGGCGTATACTTACCCGTATCTGCTGCAGCACAGTGTCGATAGGCTGCGTGTCGTGCCGTCGACACGCCTCGAGGTACTCCGCCGCCAGTTGCGCGCGCGACGTCGTCGGCACTGTCGACAAATACATAATAATTATAACCAATAATATATATAGCTATTCTAAAGATTGCCAGCATTGGCACTATCCTCAAGATCAAGAATTGAAGGGGGCCCTTCATGGCCAACGCAACTTCAACGTAAGCATAGCCTAAAAGCTTGTACTTTCATCCAACGTAATTTTAAACTGCGAAAAAAGAGAGACAGCATCAGAGCCGTCGGTTATCAGTCGGTAAATTCCGTTGATCACTCGCGGCCGCTTCGCTAGGTCATAATTCATGATTTCGCATATCATAAAACTCGTTCCAGGAGTATACTTCTTGTGAAAAAATCTTACAAGTTTGTGATAAAAAAGTTAGTCATTTATATCCCTATATTTAGATCCTCCAATTTGAAAGCCTGGTATCGAGATGTTTTCTTTACTTTTTCAATTAATAGGTACATTAGATATGGCCAAAGTTCAGGTAAAATTTGCAATTTCACGGAGGCTTTTACTGAATTTGTTTCACACTTTTATTTTTGCCTAGATTTACGGCTAGATATAGTGCACAGGATACCAATTTGTTTAAAACATCTAACGAAAAATGTTTAACATCGCCATCATCAGTACAGAGCTTTTGTGAAAATTATGGCGGATAGACTGCTCTTAAGGAGCTCCCTACTGTGGACGCTCAGATTGTGCAATGAGCCAGTCGTAGTTTTCCCGTGGGAAACAGTATGGGGTTCTTCAAAAAGGTGTAGAGATCTTTGCATGGTCGGCACCGCGCGAATGATACCCATAGTTTTGCAAGCCTCCATAGGCAACGGTTTTGGAATTAACATTTTATTTGCTATATGTTTGGGTAAGCAATAGGTATTTAAAACTATTACACCTTACAAATCTAAAGCATATGTGGTTGATGAAATACCGCTGTGGAACGAAGTGGTACCATATGGGTTCCTTCTACTTTAATTTAAAAAAAAAAGGAAAATTTTAAAAGTGCGCGAAATATGTCTAAGTTTGCCTAGGAATCGCTGGGGTTTTCTCACAAGTAGGTAATTTAGGAAAATTAAATATAAATTATCTGTATAGGTACCTACTATTTCAAGACTTCTACAGAATCCTTTATAGCAATGCGACACGCACCTGTTCGGGCATTTTTCAATAATGCCTAGGAAGTCTAAATAGTTTATAATTTTCTAAATTCTAGCATTCAAATAATAATTGGTACCTAATAAGTACTAGCTGATATTTCGTTTCAAGGCAAATCATACATTCCTGTACGTGAAGGATACTTTGAAACCTAATGGTGCGTCCATGCTACGCGAATCGAGCACGAACCTAAAACGAGCACGAAGCGAATCCCTTTGATAGTAAAAAAACTTGACAATCGCGCTCGTTCGACGCTCGCAAGCCCGTCCACGCTACGCGAATAGTGCTCGCAGTGAGCTCGTTAGTGGTTCGGCTCGTGCTCGGTTCGCCAAGCATGGACGCACCATAACGTACTCCTTAAACTTTTCAAACATAACATGAACCTTAGGGGCTGCGCAAACGTAGACACTTTTTGTTACCGACCCTGGACAACATCACAGGAAAACGTAGTTGCAAGACACAAGTGTCCACGTGTCAACGCCTAAATCAATCAAAATGAAAATTTTCGCGAGTTCAGAGTTTTGGTTCTATGAATGTTGATCAGCCGAAAGCCGTTTTTAAAGATTTATAAGAAAAAAGACCTAGAGGCATGGGGATCATGACCCTTTGGACTGATGTGCCTAGGTGAATCAGAGATTTTTACCAATTTTTTGCGGAAATTTAAGTATCCTGCCTGATGCACAAATCGTTTCTTCGCAGGAGGTAATCTAATGAACTACAGTAGTCCGATTTTGAAAACACTTTCTCTATCTCCGAGTGACATATGCTACTTGGATGAAACCTCGAGAAACATTGTTAATTTTGCAAAAGACACCCTTGACTCTGAAGGCTGTATCCCACTTGAAGTACGAGCTGCCCCTAAAAACAGGTTATTAAGACAGTTCACCAAGCAGCCGGGCTATTGCGTATCTTTGGTGGTAATCGTAACGAACACCATTATTGATTTCATCCAATGACGCGGTAAGACCACTCGTGAGCCCTGAGGGCAAACCACAAGCTTTTAGAACAATATTATTATAACCTTATTTGTCTTTTCTCCTTCTTTGTCGTCCGGCGTCAAAACAAGACAAAAGATAAATAGCGTTATAATAATATTGTTTTAAGGGCATGTGGTTGGCCCCCTGATTGGATGAAATTCATCATTTTTAACCCACTTCAAAAAAGGAGGAGGTTCTCAATTCGGTTGTACTTCTATATTTTTTTTTATGTTTTTTACCTCATAATTCCATAGAATTTGGAAAATATTTTTTTGTCTGGAAGGGTACACTTCCCGTTTGGTCCCATTGTCGTCAGATCAGGATTTGATTACTTCTTAGTGTACTTTGAAGTCGGTTTAAGTTTTTTGTAAAACAGTCCAAGTATGTTCGTTATGGTTACTACCAAAGATACGCGGTAGAGCCCCAGGTCCAGGATGGATTAGCATTCTACATGCATTCACAGGCCCGATGTTTCCCTCACCTCAGTAAGTTAGAGATACGATCCAGGGTCCTTCAATGATAAACTAGAACCATTTACAATATACGGAACCATTACAATATAAAAATAAACCATACAAAGCTTTACGGTTGCGTGCATCAGAATTTATTTATGCCAGAGCTTACTCGCTCACCACGCAAACAGAGCAGCCACAGTATTTGTCAGAGCAGTAACTCAACTACAAGCGATCATCCTGAAGGACATCGTTTCTCAATGATTTTTCTTGCGATCCTTTCGATATAATGTGTAATTTAATTAATGCTTATCAAAGTATTCTATTACTACTTGAAAATAATTAACTTTTGGGTATTTGCGATGAAGTTCAGACATTAGGCGAAAAACAAAGCCAACCTTCGAATTAGATTTAGTGATTAATTATTTAATTTTGGAAAAATATCAAATCCTAACTTTGATATTATAAATGCGAAAGTGAGTTTGTTTGTTACGGTTTTACGCCTCAACTACTCAACGGATCATCATGAAATTTGGCATGCAGATAGCCTATGGTATGGAGAAGGACATCGATTTTTATCCCAAGAACGCGGGTGAAACCGGAGGGACAGCTAGTAATTCAATAATGGGATACAGGTTTCGTAAGAGTTTGTTTGGACTCATTAGCGACCCATATTGCTAAACGCGATTTTTAAATTCTTGAAAAATTGTGAATCAGATGCATGTATTCTATAGCATAGTATTATCCATATAATCATGTGTCTTGAATAGTACACATTGGTATCTTTAATGTTACATAACGCAAAAGCTCCCTTATAATCTCACGAACAAATATCAACTTGCCCTACTGCACCAGCTATTCAATGCACTGTGTCCACTAGGTCAACAGTATGACATCACGATGTTATGGTTTTATTTTATGTGGAAATGGAAACGTTCGTGTTGGACGACGAAGCACTCGAAGTTATCCTCCGTAAAGCTTGTTCTTGAATGAGTCATGGTGTGACGTCACTCGACCCACATCCAGGGGTGGTCCAGTTTAAATAGGGCAAGTGTCCTTCATATTCCTGGCTCGGAATGAGGATTAGGATTTATATAGTTTTAAAATTACGCAAATGATTTTAATACGCAGTTTGGATAATGGAGGATTTTTAGCAGTCTTCAAAACCTAGCCCACTGGGAATCGGACTCGCACACGGAGAGGAGATTATAGTAATAATAATATCAACTAATGCCCGTTTCAATAAACAAAAACGAATCGGTTTACTTACCAATGGTAGGTTTTTTTATTGCCAATCTGGGCATATAAGATCATTTCGTAAGCTAATTTTACCTGTGATAGCTACTTCCATATTGGGAGGGTCTGCTATGCAAAGCTTTGAGGTCTTTGCTACATTATTAGTAAAGATATAAGAGTTTTAATTTTAATAACGGTCCGTAAATTATTGAAACCGGGCATAAGTCAACTTTGTTATGAAATGAATAGTAGGCGCAACAAAAAAACGCCAAGAAAAGACGATTCTTGTATGGTGCCCCCATTGTTTTTAGGTGGTGTACGGTAATAGAAATACACGTTATTAATACGCACAAACAACTATAATATATAAAAAAAAAAAGTTGCTATAAAGTTACGAAAGCTACATCAAAGTGTTTCTAATATCGATATTTGTTCGGATCTCTATTTCATTACATATAATAAAATACGGTTGTATGTTATCTATCGCGTGTGCATGGCATAGAGTAAACAATGTTAGGCTGTCTATGGCTCACCAACAAACATTCGATTTTATACGTCCTTCACGACTGGGGAAGGTCGCCCGGTCTGTGTGTCACTGAGGTAGGGTAGCTCACGTTTAAAATGTTTGTTACACCTTCACGCCGCAAGTACTCAACGGATCATCATGAAATTTTACATGCAGATAGCCAATGATATGGAGAAGAACAAAGGCTACTTTTTATCCCGGGAACGCGGATGAAACCGCGGGGACAGCCAGCGAGAAGTTATTACTTACATTAGTAATGACATCTCGCTGGGGACAGCTAGTAAAATATAAGTAAGTACAAGACATGTTTCACCATTACGTTTGTATATAACTGGGGCCCAAGTCTGCTATTTAAATTGTGTTCCAATGAACTTTCAGTGGTGTCAAAATTGTGACATTTTACAGCTTTGATAGTCTACTTACTAACAGAATAGTGTCATTATGGCACAATTTTGACACCACTGAAAGATCATTGGAACACTATTGAAATAGCAGACTTGGGCCCCTGTAGGGAATTCAATCCCGATCAGCGAGATCTCGAGGCATTTTACGAGATCAATCCCGAACCGAAAGTCGTATGAGATTATCGGGATTTTCCTTTAATTGTTCCTTTAATTTATAATATTAGTTAGGATGTTCATGTCACATTCAAATAATAAAAATCGTTTTGAATAATATCCTACTTTATATGATCAACCTAACATATAGTCTACGCATATAGTGATAAAAACTACTACTAACTCTACTGACTGATGCTTGGAAAAACGCTTTCAAAAACATCAATGCAATGATTAATAATTAATATTTTATTAAAATTCCTACTATAAAAACACAAGGATTGACTTTCAGCTGTATAAACAAAACAAAAACACAAAAGTATTCGGGATCCCGATCCCTAGGGATCTCGCGGGATTGGTATTTCGAATCTCGAGGGATCCCGAAAGGACAATCCCGACTCGGGATTGCATTCCCTATAATATAATATTTGAGATTGTGGTCAAACACAGGCCTATAAAAAGCAAAACTAATATTTTATACTACAAATTTAAATAGCCACGTGTGTCAGGCCTAATATGATTATCAAACGAGCGAACGCGGAAAGCCGCGATGACCTTGTGACGGCGCCCTCCGACCCCCATTGCCAAGGCTACAATTCAATCCTACTCCCTACTATGTGGAGGCGTTTGTGATTGGCATGTCATGATTAGTGGAGTTCCATATTGGACCTTGAAATAAATAATGTCCACTGCTGGGTACATATAATTTATTACAAAATGCACTTTTATTAGCTAACAGTAATGATGACGTAAGCAATACGTCATAGTCATATATCATCCTATACTGTTTCAACCTCGCTTCAATTTAGCACTCTATGCCAAGGCTCGAAGGATCAAGTTTACGTAATAAAAACTTACATGGCTTCAAAAACAAGTATTCTGACGTAATTAAAAACGATTCGTCACACGATTAAATTACGTCATATAAAATTTTGGACTAATCGAAAGTCTAAGGTCAAAAGGTCTTACTGCTGACTTGAAATCAGCCTCAAGATGTAAGTCAAAATAGCTTAGTGGTATTGACGTGTGCTGTGGCGAAGTTCATGAGTTCGAATCCTACTGGAGCATTCGGTGAATATTTTCGTGAGGCTACCCTTTTTAGAGTTCTGTACCTGAAAGGTGCCAACGGAACCCTATTACTAAAGGTGAACGTACACTTATCCGAGCCGAACGCAACGAATTTTAGAATTCTGTATATGAAATCTCATCCAGATTTGGATGATTCGACGCGGGCAAGTGTGCGAGCTTTCATAAGATATTATATAGAGAATTCTAAAATTCGATCGGCTCGGATAAGTGTGCGTTCACCTTAAGCCTCCGTCCGTCCGTCTGTTAGTGGGCTGCATCTCATTCACAGAATGTGTATGAATTTTCACCAATACGAACTCGGATAATTCACAAGCATTTAAGTACCTAATCCAATACAAATACAGTCAAAACCGTTTATAACGACTTCGAAAGGACAATCGGTTACAGTATGAGACACGAGTGTTGAGCACAGATAGGCTGTAGTGGGGGCAAGCTCGCGCATTGTCACCTTTGGTCGAATCACAGTAGCCAAATGACACGCGAGAATCCAATAGACGAAGAGCATCGACTGACGAACCAATCGTGTGCAGCTCGGCGCTCCCCCCGCCTTCATTCCGACAAACTTCGTACTATACAGTTGTTATAACGAACAACTATTTGCAGTAAACAACAGTGATAACAACGGAGTCGTCCCGGGGTGTTCTAAAGAATTGTTCGACTTGATGCCCAATGCCCACGGCTACCTTCCACCATCGCAACTCTCGCCATGGACAGGGAGTCCATCCTCACACATTGAAACCAGAATTGTTTCGAACTGTGCGGGCTCAACGGAGCTTCCTTCGGCGGACGATCAGACAGTGGAATGAGCTCCCGCGCCGTGGTTTTCCCAATGGAGTACAGCATGGGGTTCTTCAAAAAGGGTCTGAAGAGATTTCTTCAGGTTCGGCAACGCGCGATTGATACCCCTGGTGTTGCAAGCGTCCATAGGCTACGGTAACCGCTTAACATCAGGCGGGCCGTATTCTTGATTGCCACCTTAGTGATATAAAAAAAAATTACGGGACCTCAAAAGATCATCGTAATTTGGTTTTGACTATATTACATTGTATCACCGAAAACACTTTAAAACCGCAACGCAAAATCAAAAAGAATCATAAAGCCCAGTTTCCGAGGTGTAAGTTGACTCATGAACAGATAATCGGAGTGTTACATCGGTTATCATTCACACGGATTAATGAGACCGCGTTGGAGCTGTTCCAAACATCGGTTAGTGGCCTCTAGAGATCCAGTCTATGTGAACAATATTGTGTAAACTATAACATCTAGTGAGTTGTCTTGCGCCGTGATTTTGCTTTCGGTCCTGGGTTTCTTGCGTTGCTTTACTGAGACATAATGTCTCCAAAATTATTGTCAGGTTCATAATGCTTAGGGCTGTCACCGTTACGTCATTGAACCATCTGTCCCGACACTGGGAAAATCCCCCTGAAAATCCAATTCAAACTAATCCAAACACACAGGCAGATAGACAGTCGGACAAAAACAATAAAAATGTTTTTTCTATACTACTAAGTACAAGTAGTACCCAACTGATAAGGCGCCTCGTGAATCTTCGTTCGCACAGAAAAGAAAGTATGGCCCGAAGATTAACGAAAGAATGCTTAAAACTTACAATCAACCTTAGATCACTAGTATAAGGTTCATAATACATGCAGCTGTTAGTTCCGTCTCCCTCACAAGTCACGCCCCTCCGTACTCATGGCGGCAGCTGCTGCGCAATAGCATTTCCCGCGCTATGAAAATGTGTCTTCTGCGCAGGTACATCGGTAAGCCATATTAGTTGGGTACTACTTGTACTATGGTCGCAAACAAGCATACGACCCACCTTATGGTAAGCGATCACCGTAGCCTATTGACACTTGCAACACCAGGGGTATCACTCGCGCGTCGCCAACCGTGCAGAAACCTCTTCACACCCTTTTTGAAGAACCGCATGCTGTACCTCCTTGGGAAAACCACGGCGCGGAGCTCATTCTGCAGCCGAGCATGACATGAGCAGCAGAGTGCTGATTCTGTTGTTTATAACTCAAGTAATTTAGTCTTACTATATCTCTTTCTAACAAAGAACGTAAGAAAATGTGTCCTGTCAAATTAGTCAATTTGCTTGTTTTCAAAATAAATTTAGTCGCATGAAATCGATAAATACCATTTTGACAGCTTTAAATATGTTCTATCCTTTTTCTAATGATTGTAAGAAATAGATGTGATGTCATTAATAGGTTTAGTGCGATTTTACAACACAGGCACCATTGTCCGATAAAGTATAATAACCGCTCTGAGTAGGGGTGAAGAAAATGTGGCAACATTATGAAATGATGAAGAAAGCTTATATAGAAAAAGCTTTATAGTACTTGTCCGACTCCGGAGTTGTACGTCGACTTTGTCATGATTGTTGGTGTGACTTGACTAAAATTCAATCATCTGGAGAAGCTAGTTCTGCATTTTATGTACGCCACCTTAAAAACCGTGATATGATTCTCGATTTATAAGTATACAGACAGATAGACAGACAGACGTAGCGTAGTCTATATGAGACAGCTATAAATATAGTAGTAGCATAATGATCATAGGCATTACAACACATGACTGTGACGACATAACACATCGTGTGACAACCGCTTCTTAGAAATCAGAAAGATATTATTGCGAGCACGCTCTTTCATACTACTACATACCTTGTTCTCTTTTTATAGACCTGTTGACCACAATCTCACCACGGTCAGTGATCATGTGGCAGAAGGTGATAAGCACACAAACCTTAGAAGGGATCTGGCTCCCGAATTCAAAAGTGCAGCTGTCGGAATATACTGGTTGGTGATTGGCGACAGATTTTCCACTTGAGGGCGGTAGTTAGCCAGGAGGGTACTACAAAGTACGTTAGCATCGTGCTATGGTTTCCATACGATGTTTTCCTTCACCGAAAGCTCAATATGAGCTTCTATCCCACACTCTCCAAATAATATCTAATTCAAAATCTCCATTTCAGCCTTCACTTCCCGTATATATATCCTCTCTCCTATCCCATCTGTAAGATAGAAGTAAAAAAAACAACGAAGGACACAGCGACAAGAAAAATACGATAAAGAAGAAAATAAATACAAACATCTGACTAGAGAAAATCTTCTGCTAGATCGGCTGAAACTAATTCTCAAATTGGCACAACAATAATAATTGCAAAACCTAGAACTTGAAAATTTCATGAACTGTCAACCACGTCCGGAGCATTGGCAACGGTCCATTTCGCACATGAGCCATTTATAGTGGGACGATCTGAATAAGTGTTATTGCCTGTGTCATGTGTTGTTAGTACTGTCCGTTTGTTTGGCATATTATAATTGAGTTGTCTTTCGCCCTGTACAAAAAGATATGCCGTTCCGAGCCAGGTTTTTCAACAAGCTCCATGCTTTGTAGGACCTTTTTACAATCGAAAATAACATAACTATGGCAAAGTCTAATATTTAATTAACTCTTATAGTCACTATCCTTGGACCTGTCACCAATAATAGCCAGTTAATTATACTCCACCAGCTCCAAAAGGCCGACTAAATGTTATAATGATTTTCTAAAATATTATTCAGAAAATCACCGCCAAATTTCTCAGGTCATGATCAAAATGATTTTCTTGAAGTCGCCAGACAATTCCGTTTTTCAGGACCATGAGATGATCCTCGAAATACCCTTTGAAAACTACTTCGAAGACGACTGGACCGAACTAAAGGTATGGTACAAATTTGGTGACGATTTATCCTCAACGTCTTTTCATACCTCATCATCCACCGTTTAACATAAGCTATACCAACTGCCTCGAGGGCCCAGCGGATCCCTGCTCATAGCCAGATCTTGTGCTAATATCCCTCTTTCGGAGAATCTCGAGCTACTTCCCACCGAGGGGGATGGCTGGGATATTTCTCCACGGGTACAAGGTACATCTATACGGAAGCAAACCTACAACAGTCTAGTAGTCTCAAATCAAGCACCGGGTGACGAATGACAAAACATATTTCTAAACGATGAATAATGAATCTATTTCTGTACCTTCCTAGAAATACTTTAACGATCATTTGACGTATGAGACGCCTCTTGACTTGAGACATTATGGCGTCCAATTATGGTGGTTTTGAATTTCTTTATGGATACTGCTAAAATAATGTTTTAAATTTAGCTTTAGACAGGCCAAAGACCTTTACAGGATGTAGTATGTGCTTAAAAATTGCCTATTCATTCTAGCCTTGAAAACCCAAATTGTTAGTATTGAATTTACGGAAACAGATTCCCTCTGATTCCTTTAGAAACCCTGGATCTTTTAATCGTATAAGATGTTGAGGAAATCGATTCTCACGCGCATGTTTATATTACGTGGAACACGTTAAAATACCAGAAGAAATTGAGATCGGGTGGGTAAAGCAAGCAGATTCGAAAGATATCAAGTAAACAGTAAAGAAAGAGAAAGACATAGGGCAGAAGAACATGAGGCCCAGTTCATTGCATAATGCATATGTCAAAATGCACTCTAACAAGTGGCACGAGAGGAAATATACTCAGCCACTGCTATGATGATTGATTATCAGGAGTTGGAGCCCCAGAACAGAAGTCAATACAAAGTACGCCGCGTTCGTTATCGTGAGTAATTACTCCAAATTGACGCGGCTCGTTTTAATCAAACCAATAATAATTTATTACAATGCTCATCCTCATTTATGCTCGTGACATGGCCGTTTTATATTGCCACTGTTTTATGTTGTTCTAGTCTTTTAATGTTTCTCCTAACTGATATTCAGACACTCAAAATAAAAATCGCCAAGCAACTTCAACTACCACAGCTGAAAGTTTGTGCTGATCTTGGGCCGAGCTAAGACGTTAATTATGAAGAGTGTCTATCCTCGCCGTACTATGTGTATCTCTTTTTAGCTCATGGGCTGTCAAAACTGCCCTTAAAGATGGGCATAGTTTAGTTCTGTTTGTCGTACAATGAGACAGTACAGAGGAAAGTGACCAAAGGAACATGCTCTGAAGTCTACGGGCGAGTGCCATCTAGTGTTATATTGGCCCCGATTCTGTCATTTAAAACTAAACTAATTTTAATCTCACTATGTCTCTTTCTAACAAATAACATAAGAAAAGGATGTAAGAAACTTAGTCCTGTGAAATTAGTCCAATGCTTGTTTTCAGTATCAATTTAGTCGCCATCTATCGCGGTTACGCCTAAATACACGCAAAATAAGACGGCAAAGACTAATTTGATAACTATAAATATGTTCTATCCTTTTTCAATAATGTTCGAAAGAAAGAGATGAGATGTGACTAAAATTAGTTTAGTGCGATTAACAACGGAATCGGCACCATTAAATACCATGTTCGAGGATACTATCCAAGTCTGTTTTTTGTTGCTTTTCTATCTAGAATAGATTACGTAATCGAAAATAAACCCTATGTCATCTTTATAGATTCCAAATTCAATTATTTCATTCTCAAATCTTGACCTAAGCTTTTTCTTTCTATAAGACAACTCTTATTATCATCATCATCAGCCGATAATGTCCCACTGCTGAGCACAGGCCTCCTTTCACAAATCAGCGTGGAAAGGGAATGGCCAGATACTCCACCACGCGTGCCCACTGCGGATCGGTGGAGGTAGGCTAGTGGTCAACCTACTGTTGGAGTTTTGAAGCCGCCTAGAAAGCCTCACAACTAGCTTAACGACTATCACAATTAAGTGACAACCGGGACCAACGGCTTTACGTGCCTTCCGAATCACGGAAACGCTTGGCGGTGACCCATCCAGGTACCGACTACGACAGTAGTAGCTTAACTTGCCGATCGATTAAGAATGGCTTATCATGCTACTACACCACGAGCGCCTCACAACAATTTTGACAACTCTCATTTTAACTACAAATATAACCATCGTTTGCCTTTAACATCACAATACAATAATACCAATGGCCAACAATCATTTCATAATTACTTCTGAGAACTCACATGTATTGTTTTGTACCAATTGCAATTAGTTTGCCAACTGTATAATTAACTACGGAGGGTGCGGTGGGGAGATAGTTCCACAGTATAATATGAACAGTGGCATAGATACTTGAAAAACCGGTTGTACTATTACATAATACACATAGTTATCTAATTACGAGTTAGTAAAAAAAAAGCTACTTTTCAGTCTGCCCTTATTTTTACCGCATTATATACAAATTCGTAAAATGAAGATTTTTCATTAGGTTAGTTTCGCAGACTCCTAGAATTGAGGGCATATGCCAGCAATGGTCGAAGGTGGAAAGCACCAAAAGCCTAAAGAGCTGGCTCTGAAATGCAACTTAAAACAGTTACTGCCTTGCTGAGTTTCTTGCCGAAGTCTTCAGGTTCATATTACGAACTGGTAGATTTAATTCTTACGTTCATAAGTGCCTTATCAGAGCGTAACACCGATTGATTTTCACCTTCAGGACTGTAGACATCCAAACGAGTATATGAAATGACTGTCTTCAACTCTGAAAGGCCTAGTCCTACTCACATTTATCCGGCTTTTTTAAAGTACCCTACTGAATCAACCCCGTACCTTGACCTTCACCGCGGCGGCTTACGTCAAAGAGCCATCTGTCATCCGACATGACTTACTATTCTTATTTTAACTATGACAATACAATGGACGACCCGTCAACCGCGTGACACGCGCCCGCGCAGCGCAGGCAGACAGCGCGGCGCGGATTATTGCCATGGTTATTTTCTATGAGAATTTTCCTTAAGATTTATGATTAGAATATAATAATAAATATCCTAGGACATTATTCACATATGGCCGAAGGTGGTGCACACACAAAGCCTAGAAGGAACTGTCTCTCAAGTGCAGCTGTCGGAACACACCGATAGGTGCTTGGCGACAGATTTTAAACTTGAGGGTGGTAGTAAGCCAGGTGGGACCTGATTCCAAACTAAGCAGAGCTTGTACTATGGAAACGATGTACTACATGTAGGTACTACTTTTTCTTTGTAAATACATACTTAATAGACATAATTAAGAAAAGTTTATTCGAAATTCGAAGTTATCGATAGAGGATTGTTGTTAAAACAGCTGGGCGGAAATAACTTTTAATTCATTCTTAGAAACAATGTTACAATCAAAACTATCAGAAATATCGACGTGATGTCAGATAAGGATTTATTATAAAAATAAAATAATATCTACACGCATTTGATAAAACTATAATCACAGCTATAATGTTGCGTCCATGCTACGCGAATCGAGCACGAACCTACAACGAGCACGATGCGAATCCCTTTGTTCGTGATAAAACTGACAATCGCGCTCGTACGAGGCTCACAAGCCCGTCCACGATACGCGAATCGTGCTCGCAGTGTGCTTGTTCGTGGTTCGGCTCGTGCTCGGTTCGCCAAGCATGGACGCACCATAAGATAGTACTTTTCAAGTTAAGAACAATATGTGTGACAACTCATGTGAAGAGTTCCATGGAGTCCAATTCTCGCATCTTAAATCGGAAAACATGATATGTAATTTGGTAGTAATCTCTGCGGTTCCCAAACTTTATGGCGACGGACCCCTTTGGAAATCTTATTTATTTACATAAAGCTAAAAACATTGGATGATTGAAGACGCACGCTTATTTTTGCATTAGATAACCCGTCCACACTAATATAATATCTATGATTGATTGTTTAACACAAAAAATTGTGGCTTCGAAAAAATCTTTCACAAATTGGAAGATACATCATCCAAGAGTGTTAAAGGCCACTTTTTATCCCGGAAACGGTGGGAAAATCGCGGGGGCCAGCTAGTTTATTAAATAAGGTAATATAGGCTACAAGTATAGCTGCTCCCCGCCGTGGTTTTCCTAATGGAGTACAGCATGGGGTTCTTCAAAAAGAGTGTGAAGAGGAGCGCGAGTGATACCCCTGGTGTTGCAAATATCCATAGGCTACGGTAACTGCTTACCATCCGGGCCGTATGCTTGTTTGCCTGTTTGTTGTGCTACAACTCGGGATAAAACTTTTCATCAACAATTTCGCGAATGATGCCGCAGTACAATAGCTAGTCAGCTAATCGTGTTACAGTGTCGCGACATTGACACATATCTTGTACAGATACCATGTTATGCATCATAATAGTTGGAGTGAGTGATATACTAGGTTTTAACTAATTCAACTCATGCTATTAGCTGATTTTGATTGACATTGAACAAACGTAAAAGCCAAGCCGCAGAGTCTAAAGACAAAAGTCTGCCTGCCATGACCTACGGAGGTGTGAGGCCCTGACGCATCTAATAGACTAGACTAAAACCTTTTCACTCAGCGAACTATGGATAGAGTTATGCTTGGGTTTTCTTTGAAGGATAAAATACGCAATGAGGTCATCCGACAAAGAACCAAAGCTCAAAGAACAAGCAAACTAATATAGTAATGGGCCAGACACGTCTGCCGAAGAACCGCAGTCGATGGAGCAGACGAGTCTAAGAGTAGATACCGCGTATTGACAAGCGTAGATATACTGACGACCTAAGAATTTGGCAGGACTGGAATGGGTGGCAAGGAATCTGAAAGCACTCCGGGAGAGGCCTATGTCCAGCAGTTGTCTGATGATGGTATAAGAAAGCGTCTCACGGCTGTGCCAAACGGTGGGAAAGTACTTTTTTTGTAGATAGGAATTATCATTAAAATAAGACTTAATTTCACTTTTGTCTTTTGAGTTCTTTTGTGTGACAATTCTTTTTTGTTACTGTCAATTCCGTTTGTTTTAAATTCACTTATATTTAACGTCTTTCACATTTATATTAAGGAGTAGTTGCTCTATGATAAGCGAAGTTATAAAAATACATTAAACCTAGATCGAAATACAATTTTCAGTTGGTAAAGTAGAAAAATACAACTGGGAAGCTCCCGAAGCCGGTAACACGTCCGTAACTCATTCACGACCTCGATTCTTATGAACGGCAATAGGGTTGCCGAGCGTGCATTTAACATATAATTCAAAAACAACATTATCTAGTATACAGTTAGAATTATGAATCGAATCAACCTCAGAAAGTAAGAAAAAGAAATTCCATTAATCAACCATTATTCGGAGTTGTTTTACGCAGGCTGGGTAAGGTTTGTGGGGTTTCTGATACAGAAATAGGCGTTGCAGAGCATTAACTAGTTTCTGACAAATTAATGTTTGTTTTTTCATCTTTTATTAACCGACTTCAAAAAAAGGAGGAGGTTCTCAAGTCGGTTGTATTTTCTTTTTTTTTTATGTTTGATACCTCTATCTCCGTCATTTATTAACCGATTTGGAAAATTCTTTTTTTGTCTTTTTGGCACACTTCCCGTTTGGTCCCATTGTCATCAGATCAGGATTTGAGTACTTCTTAGTGTACTTTGAAGTAGGTTTTAGTTTTTTGTAAAACAGTCCAATTATTTTACTGTGGTACCTAAGTTGTTAGTAACTTTAAATCATCGAATTATTACCCAAAGAAGCGCAATACGCTCTGATTGGCTAGGCCAAGGACACACTTAACATTTAGATGCAGTGATTGGTCGGTACTATACTGTTAATCAGTGCAAAATCACTTACTAGTTGCGGAATTGGATGCTAAAGGGATTTTTCCTCGACGCTTTAAATATTGTAATGTTTAAAAAAAATCTCAATCAATATTTGTACCTGTGTATATTTGAGTGATGCGCTCGTTGTGTAGCATGATAGCCGTACTTAATCGATCGGCAAAGTTAAGCTACGTCTGTCGTGGTCGGTACCTGGATGGGTGACCGTCTATTGGTATTCCATATCGAGCGTTTCCGTACTTCGGAAGGCACATAAAGCCGTTGGTCCCGGTTATCACTTAATTGTGATAGTCGTTAAGCTAGTTGGATGCCACCTAGGCGGCTTGAAAAATTCCAACAGTAGGTTGACCACTAGCCTACCTCCACCAATCTGCAGTGGGCACGCGTGGTGGAGTATCTGCCCATTCCCTGCCCAGTGGGACATTATAGGCTGATGATGATGATATTTGAGTTATTTATAATAACAATAACAAAGCAAACAAACACAATTTCGAATTTATTATATTAGTATAATTGCCAACCCTAGCATTAGAGCTATGAACGAAAATATTGCGCGCACGCATGTTTACACCGCGGCTCTATCCGAGTGTTGATCGCGGAAAACAACCGACGATCCGACGATAGGACATTGCCTGCGAGATATGCGATAACGGCCTGGCCATTCCACTATTAATATTAATAAACACACGTTTTAAACTCAGTTATTTTGTCATCTATAGTTCGGACTATTTAGTAGAATGTGAAGTTTGCACAAAATCGGTCGAGCGGTTCTTTTATCACATTTTTTGTAACAAATGAATTCAATAAATGGCGGATAATTTTGTTAATGGGGATTTTGATTTGTGCATCTAATGTGATGGTTGAGATAGGATAGGGTAGGAGAGTAGGGTAGGGTAGAGTAGGGTAGCACCACGCGAACGAAGTCGCGCCGGGCAGCTAGTATTAATATATATTGTGTCCGTTTTAATGATTTTTAAGGGTATGGTGTAGTTGATAGACCAGTGCTGAAACCTTTGAAAATGGTAAAAGTGAAAAAAACTTATAGTAGGATGAAACCCATTGGAAAAGGAACAGGTGGAGATTTCGAGATGGCATATTTTCGAAACCTATCGATATTTTTGAGAATTCAGTGTTGTTCCCATATTAAAAGTTGTTCAGCATGACTAATCCAACATAGGTTTCGAAAATATGCCATCACGAAATATCCATCCAAAATAACAAAAACCGGCCAAGTGCGAGTCAGACTCGCGCACCGAGGGTTCCGTACAAACCTGGAGGTATATAAGTAAATGGTAGTATAGACCTGAGTGTTTGATATTAATTTCAATTTATGAGCTATTAAAAAAAAACTACTTACTAGATCTCGTTCAAACCAATTTTCAGTGGAAGTTTGCACCGTAATGTACATCATATATTTTTTATAGATTTATCATTCTCTTATTTTAGAAGTTACAGGGGGGGGGACACACATTTTACCACTTTGGAAGTGTCTCTCGCGCAAACTATTCAGTTTAGAAAAAAATGATATTAGAAACCTCAATATCATTTTTGAAGACCTATCCATAGACACCCCACACTTATGGGTTTGATGAAAAAAAAAAAATTGAGTTTCAGTTCTAAGTATGGGGAACCCCCAAAATTTATTGTTTTTTTTCTATTTTTGTGTAAAAATCTTAATGCGGTTCACAGAATACATCTACTTACCAAGTTTCAACATTATAGTTCTTATAGTTTCGGAAATAAATGGCTGTGACATACACGGACAGACAGACAGACAGACAGACAGACAGACAGACAGACAGACAGACAGACAGACAGACATGACGAATCTATAAGGGTTCCGTTTTTTGCCATTTGGCTACGGAACCCTAAAAATGACAGGAAAAATAATTTGCGGGCGATCTGAGGTCGGGAAGTGGAGAAGTTCATTTTCTGAGATAGTATGGTAATGTATATATTTTTTTTTACACCATCAGAAAGTAGAGATTTCAACGAACAAAAAGCCCACCGACTTAATTAAAAAACCGGCCAAGTGCGAGTCAGACTCGCGCACCGAGGGTTCCGTACAAACCTGTAGGTATATAAGTAAATGGTAGTATAGACCTGAGTTTTTGATATTAATTTCAATTTATGACCTATTAAAAAAAAACTACTTACTAGATCTCGTTCAAACCAATTTTCAGTGGAAGTTTGCACCGTAATGTACATCATATTTTTTTTATAGATTTATCATTCTCTTATTTTAGAAGTTACAGGGGGGGGGACACACATTTTACCACTTTGGAAGTGTCTCTCGCGCAAACTATTCAGTTTAGAAAAAAATGATATTAGAAACCTCAATATCATTTTTGAAGACCTATCCATAGACACCCCACACTTATGGGTTTGATGAAAAAAAAAATTTTGAGTTTCAGTTCTAAGTATGGGGAACCCCCAAAATTTATTGTTTTTTTTCTATTTTTGTGTAAAAATCTTAATGCGGTTCACAGAATACATCTACTTACCAAGTTTCAACATTATAGTTCTTATAGTTTCGGAAATAAATGGCTGTGACATACACGGACAGACAGACAGACAGACAGACAGACAGACAGACAGACAGACAGACAGACAGACAGACAGACAGACAGACAGACAGACATGACGAATCTATAAGGGTTCCGTTTTTTGCCATTTGGCTACGGAACCCTAAAAAGCAGATATTTTGACGTGAGAATTTACGATTGAAAATTGGGGTACTTTTTCGATATTAAGCCAAAATAAGGCGAAAAAATAAATATTTTAAATTAAAAAAAAAATACAGTGTATTTGGGACATAAAAAGGTAAGTTTTCACTAAATTTCGTGAAAATACAAACCATTTTTGTAAAAGATAAAAATAATAATTGGACTGTTTTACAAAAAAACTTAAACCGACTTCAAACTACACTTAAAAGTAATCAAATCCTGATCTGATGACAATGGGACCAAACAGGAAGTGTACCCTTCCAGTCAAAAAAAGAATTTTCCAAATCGGTTAATAAATGACGGAGTTATGAGGTAACAAATATAAAAAAAAAAAATACAACCGAATTGAGAACCTCCTCCTTTTTTTGAAGAATTATTTATTCCAATGGGTTTCAAACTGCTATATATTTTCTCGGTTTCCAAAATTATCGACTCTGGTCTAAGAGCCAGCTCCTACTAATTATAAGTAATTTTGATCACATAGACGCTCTTCACGATCACTTTTTCGGGCCGAAAATTATCCTGAACAAAAGTTCTCGCATAGATTTTCACAGGGATCGAAAAAACTATAAATTCTTTATACTCAGCCCAAGGATATCGACTGCTGAATAGTTTTCCACCGCAAATAGCGGCCGCAGGTATAAAATTAAAAAACATTCAAAACTCCAGTTTTGAGCGGATGACTAGCTCCAAATAGATGTGTATTTATAAACAGGCAGTCCATGCGGGGATTTTCCGTAATTTTCACCTAGCTCGCTGTTTTGGCAGCTATCTACCAGATGTTTTGATGATTACTCTATGGCATGGATTGTTTGAATTGGCTTCGGGAAAGGCTGAGTTTTTCTGGACTTTTCAGACAACACCACGATGCAGTTTCAGATCACTATAGCTGTTTAGGTGAATTAGAACACCGTGAGGATCTACCAGCGCTCGTGGTGTAGCATGATTAGCCTTTCTTAATCGATCGCAAAGTTAAGCTACGTCTGTCGTGGTCGGTACCTGGATGGGTGTCTAATTTAAATAGGTATAATCGGTCCAAGATGAACTTGTCTCTATCGCCCTCGGGCGGGATAGCTCGGGCAAAGCGCGACAGCAATAGATAAAATTAAAAACCTATTTTTTTCAAATTTCTTGCAGCCATCCTTTACCAAAACATACCAAGCCCACTCTAAAATTATATCGGCTGCCAAAAATATACTAAACTGTTCGTCTGTCACGCGACTACGGCAATCACACTCCGGGCGGAAACATTATTAAATGATTTAGGTACGAAGTCAGATCAGGTGTTATGTGACATATTTGCGAGATGTAGAAATGAGGGGTGACTGAATGACACACCAATTGCCAAAACGGCAAGATCGGCAAATCTTCTAACCACACAATTGAGAAAACCAACTGAAGAGTAAAGAAATAAAGAAAGAGAAAAGAAATAAGTGAAGATAAAGTAAATAGAAGATAGGTTTTTCATGGAGTGATGACGTGGATCCAATCGCCTAAAGACCGTTTCTAAAGGTCTTTCTGAAGCGCTCGTGGTGTAACATCATAAGCCGTTTTTAATCGATCGGCAACTTAAGCTACCACCGTCGTGGTCGGTACGTGGATGGGTGACCGCCAAGTGGTATTTCAAATCGAGCGTTTCCGTGATTCAGAAGGCACGTAAAGCCGTTGGTCTCGGTTATCACTTTATTGTGATAGTCGTTGAGGGCCTTCTAGGCGGCTTGAAAACTCCAACAGTAGGTTGACCACTATATAGCCTATCTCCACCTCGCCGCAGGGGGCACGCGTGGTGGAGTATCTGCTCATTCCCTTTCACCCTGATTTGTGAAAGGAGGCCTGTGCTCAGCAGCAGTGGGAAATTATAGGCTAATGATGAAGGTCTATCTTTCGGAATCGACATTTGACGTAATGCTGAATTCTGATTGGTTCAATTGCTCGCTTTGGAGCCTCCTCTTAATAATCGCGTTTATTCGCGCTATAAGTAGCATAAGAGGCTTAGCTGTAGCCAATCTTTGGCTAAGAATTATATACAAATTCAACCGAGCCCACGAACAACAGAAACACCAAGCCTGCATGTCAAGAATCTGCTAATTCGTAGACCGTGTGGTTAGACTATGCCATTAATCTGCCCATTACTGGCTCCTGACGTATACAATAACAGCATCTTTGGAAAACCTTGATAAATCCTCTGTATACTTTATTAAGGTAACACTGTTATGTTATTAACCGACTTCAAAAAAAGGAGGAGGTTCTCAATTCGATTGTATTTTGTTTTAATGTTATTACCTCACTAGCTGCCCGGCGCGACTTCGTTCGCGTGGTGCTACCCTACCCTGTGGTGCTAGCCTACCCTATCCTACCCTACCCTGAGGTGCTACCCTACCCTACCCTGTGGTGCTACCCTACCCTATCCTACTCTACCCTGTTGTGCTACCCTACCCTATCGAACCCTGCCCTGACCTACCCTATCGAACCCTGCCCTGCCCTGCCCTGCCCTACCCTACCCTACCCTGCCCTTCCCCCTTCCCCCTTCCCCCTTCCCTACCCTACCCTACCCTACCGTCAAACACTGAGCCACACGCAAAGAGATTGACTCCCTGCCGTACGGCCCGTACCCGTGACGTGATTTTTCTGCTAATACTTATATTTTTAAACTCGTGATATCTTTTGAATGGAATGTCCGAATTGAATAATTCAAAAAGTTATATAAAGGTATTGAAGCAGTCTTGGATATGAAGTAATTTATTTTGATAATGATTAATACCAAGATACAAATAGAGAGACATTTATAGCGGCGGCATTTCAATAAAAAAATTAAAATAGAAAAACACTTATTGTGGCATAACTATAATAGTTAGACATATGGTATCGCGACACTTTTTGTAAATAATAATGTGCTCTGCAAAGTCGTAGTACATTTTTTTATTCTATCATCAATAGTTTACGCAGCGCACGCGATGTAATGAATATTTTAGGTATTTTTTTTACACCTTGGGTTACATTATTGGAGATTTAGTAAGGATCCCTAATTTTTTTGAAAATATAATATAGCCTATGTCACCCGGGGATAGTGTAGCTTCCCAACAGTGAAAGAATTATTCAAATCGGTTCAGTACTTTCGGAGCCTATTCAATGCAAACAAACAAACAAACAAACAATCAAATCTTTCCTCTTTATAATATTAGTATAGATTAGTATAGATAACTCCGTCATTCATTAACCGATTTGGAAAATTCTTTTTTGTCTGGAATACACTTGGCTTACACTTCCCGTTTGGTCCCATTTTCATCAGATCAGGATTTGATTACTTCTTAGTGTACTTTGAAGTCGGTTTAAGTTTTTTGTAAAACAACCCATTATTTTTTGAACTAAAAAGAACGAGGGCTGTTCTGTCGACAAATCGTTTTGCTATGTGATTTGCGATATATATTTTGTAAACATTGTAATTCTTAGTTAACAAATAAAAATAAACTTTATAGTCATTAATTTTATCATAGGTCAAAAGGAAAACTACGAATATTACGTCACCATCCAATGTTTCGGTCAAAATAAACACAAGTCACCTGACATCACTCATTACTTGAGATAAATACTTCAGAGCAAAATGAAGTCATCGCAACCTATTCTGTACTATTATTGCACATTTACAGAAAATACATTATATGAAACACTAGTTGCTACCCGCAGATCCTCTCGCGTTGTCGAGGTATCAATTTTTTTTTTAAAGTATCCCCTTTGCTGTTCCAGCTTATGATCTACTCGCGAGTCAAATTTCATGACCATTTTTTGGCCAGTTGAGACGTGAAGAGGTAACAAACAAAACCACATTCGCATTTATATATTTTTTTATACAACTAAGTCGGTAAACAAGCATACGGCCCGCCTGTTGGTAAGCGGTTACCGTAGCCATATGGACGCTTGCAACACAAGAAGGATCGCTCACGCGTTACCAACCTTTCCCCCCTCCCCTATGAGCTCTGGCGACCTAACTCACGCGCAGGAAAACAACTTTACACAACATAAAGTTATTGGTAAGACTATGTTATACAATTCATCTAACTAAATCAATCATTCTATATGGGTCTTATTACAAAGCCTGAACGGTCTCTTCCGGGTTACCTTTGCCTCAAGTTATTTCCTTAGACATCCTTCACACACGCCGATCAGCTAACTATAAACCAGAAAACTGACCAACCATTGCACGGTAATTTTGTCTTGAATTAAAAACTTTTTGGTGTACAATAAAGAGCTATCTATTTGACTGATACACTACCAACAGCACGTGGAAAGGAGAAAATTGTTAGGAGTATAATGAGACAACAAGCAAGAGAGGTAGAGTATATCACTCAAAGAGCAGCTCGACTGGGGAAGTACCTCCACCTTACAGAATACCGCAGCCAAATAACTTTATGTTGTGTTCCTGCGCGTGAGTAAGGTCGCCAGAGCTCATTGGGGAGGGGGGAAGTGTCGGTATCGAGTGAGCGATGCCGATTATTCAAGTTAATCGCACATTCTAACTATTAACAATTGCCAAATAATAAAAAAGAATGTAACAAATCTTTAAATCAATTGAAGATCGTTGTACATTCATAGTCTAGCTATGGAACTTGGCACCCGTTCAGATCACCACTCTTTTATTGACGCCGACAACCCCGAACGTCATTTGACTTGGCCCCCTTTTCACAGTAATCCTGGTGTGACTTCTTCACCTCAGCGTCTGACGTCACCAATTTTTTAACCCACAATATTTTACAAAATGCGTTTCAAGGGCTGTGGAAAAGTAACGCGGAAGCCCGCAACCAATAAATAAGATGAATTATCTATACATATATAATGCTTTGTCCTGAATGACTGACTGACAATCAACGCACAGCCTAAACCGCTGATCGTAGAGACCTGAAACTTGGAGGGTGTGTTCTTTGTATGACGTAGGCATCAGATAAGAAGGGATTTTCCGAAATTCTACCCCTAAGGGGGTGAAAAATGGGGGCAAAGTTTGTATGGGACAACGTGATTCCTTGGTCCGATCTACTTCAAATTTTGCATAAACATTCTTTAACATAGTTGATGGAAGTGGTGTTTCATATTTTATTGAAACTCATCGCCAAACGGGTTTAAAAAGGGGTAGAAAGTTATTTTAGGGGTGATTTGCATCGAAGTTGATATCAATACTCCTTAGTGCTTTTGATTTAAATTTTTTTTTTTATTTTGACACATGTTTGAAATCTAAATCCGATTTTCACAGATTACAGAATAAGGCAGATAGAGCGAAAGGAATACGGGAGTGAGGCCCAAAAAATCAAATACAAATTCAATAGCGAATACCAGGTATGTGTTTTTCAATTTGTACCTAATTGCTTTTTTTGGCCTCACTCCCGTGTTTCGCGCGCTCTATCTGCCTTTTCTCCTGGAAACTGAAATGCTCTTTAAAATTGGAATGTCAAATATAATAGAATATTTAAATCGGATTAGAATTCGAAATTTGTTTGGTAGTTCATTTTCTCGGACTTTTTGGCGGGAACTGGCAGAGTGACGTTGCGTTTTCATTTTTATTTTCATAAATTCGTGTATTTTGAGTTTTATTGCATATTATCGGTGGTATTTTATCCAATAAAGATCAATCCATGTGCACCAGTGAAGTGAAATGAAATGAATTATGTGTATCGCGTCTTTTCAAAAGTCCGTGAAGAGTTTTAGTACATGACCACCACTGTAGTATAACATGAATTTTATGGACGGTGACTGGCTGCATGAGGACTATGTGAAAGTGATTTATTGTGACTATTGCAAAATACATACCCGTGTGACGCCCATGAAAAAAATCTCTATTTCATTAGAATATTTTGAGTGTAGTTAATTTTTTTTTCTCATATAATTTTTAAATAAGATTCTTTGAGTTCGATGTTTAAATATAGTTTTTTAGTTTTAATTGCAAAAATAATTGTTTTTGTTTTGTTTGTTGTGTCTAATAATCAGTGGCGTGCTTTTGGAAAATTCAAACCGTACGCGGGTGAAACCGCGGGGGTCTGCTAGTTTATTATATAATAATAATAGTAAGTGATAGTTATCAGAAATGATGTTTTGGTGAGTACACATAACATATAGCGGAGTAACAGACAGCTCGCAAACTGATAACGATATTTACACAATATTCACATTATGACTGTGTGACTCAAACTTTTATCGTAGGCCCAGGGGGCTAGCCCTGGACTTTCCTCAATCATTAGGGGGCGCTATATTATTATGTAAGTCACAGGATATTCTAGCCTTCAATCTTTTATCTCTCATATCATTGATCACAGAGTACATATTTTTTTGGCAACACATGTACCCAAAAAAAATATTTTCATTATTATAAGTCTTTGTTACGCTCACACACAATAAAGAATTAAAATGCAGTGTTACGTTAAAAGCACGTTAAAGGCACTAAACTCCTTATTGCGTCACAATATGGTTACTTATATAATAATATAGATGAACCTTATTGTAAAGAAATATGGTTAATTTGGCTTTGACATTCTTAAACGTCAAGTGATTAACCTGATGAAAAGAGTGTAGGCAAATAGAAACAGTGAGTTTAACAGAAGGGTTAATCAATGTGTAACACAAATAAAATAATACATCATACCTCTTATAAACTATAAACATTGTTGATAAAGTGGGGGACCAAGGGGCTTATGACAAAATTTGACAATACCTGTACCTTATGAATACTTATCTGACAACGTGCTCGCGCATTTTATTGTATAATAAGTAGTTTTTCAAAATAATATTACTCATATCACTGAATGGCAGATATGCTGGGGTATTCAGAGAAATTCAGGGCTTAGTAAGTAGGTATCTACTATTTGAAAATGGACGATCCATGAATGAATTGAACTAGTGAAATGAACTAGTGATCGCACACTGTTATAAAGAAAAAGGTTGTATATAAAATTTAATTTATTCTAATCACTAGATGATTATTCTCACTGTACATATGTCTTCCATCTAACTGAAATAGCTGTAGGTATTTACATTTATGGTTAATAAACGATTATTATTAATTCTAGCTCTGTGCACTTTTAATTTAAATGGGTTTGCCTTTCCAATAAATAATTCGTGATCCTTCAATCCCAGGATTAAAAGATCATATCAAGATTCCGGGATTTTAGATGAGGTATTATGTTACTTACTCCCTCGAAGTTTATTCAGGACTCCCGGAATTGCATGAATATGCAAAAGTATCACACTTTATGGACATTGTACTCATTAGGTAATTTACCAGAGACCACATGTAACCAGCACAACAATAATTGTCTAGATCTTATCTGCCCTCAGTTTATGAGGATACATCTTCCATATCAAGATATTGTAGTTGTTGTCATGATTGAGGTGTTTCAGGGTTACAGAGTACCTACTTGATTAGGGCATTTTTGTGCAAAAAGTAAGTGTCAAGATCAAAGATTTTTTTAGATCTGTTTATCTGATATTTGAGGAAAAATTTCTTTAGAGTAGTATAGCGAGAAACCCAATTCCACAACTAGTGAGTGATTCTGCACTGATTTATAATAGTACCAACCAATAGTTGCATCTAAATGTTTAGTGTGTCCTTGACTTAGCCAATCAGGGATTAAAACTTTAAAGTAACGGATTCCCTTCCCCATACCATAGGTTATCTTTTTGCCTAATTTCATTGCAATTGGCTCAGCGGTTTAGAAATGAAAAGGTAACATAAAACTAACTGTGAGGGATACGCTGCTAGTCATGGGCTTGTGTACAGTGTACAATGTACAAAAAAGTGAATATGTGATCTTTAAGGTCCCCGGAAGGAAGATTGACTACAATCCTTCTCTTTTGTTAAGTGTAGTACCACTCAAGAGAGTAACTCAATTTAAATACCTGGGGCATTATGTTACCGAGGACCTTAAAGACCAGGTAGATATTTAACGTGAACGCAGGGCATTGGCTGCTAGATGCAATATGTTGGCTCATAGGTTTACTCGCTGTAGTGAGGAAGCTAAGGTTAGGTTGTTTAAAGCTTACTGTCAAACCTTCTACACGAGTGGCCTGTGGACCAACTATACACAGAAGGTGCTCAGTGCCCTGAGAGTTCAATATAATAATGGCTTCAGGATTCTGTTGGGACTACCAAGATATTGTAGTGCCTCAAACATGTTCACCCAGGCTAGAACCAATGACTTTTACGCGATCATCCGTAAAAAGAGCGCCTCCATATTCACTAGGATGCGGTCTAGTCCCAATAGTATCCTGAAGACTTCATCGAGTCAATTTGACACACCTTTGTTAAAGCATGCCATAGACATGGTAGTGCGTCCAAATTGTAAATAGGAAGAAATTTTAATTTGTCTTTATTTTTTATTTGTTACTAACATAGTTTTTAAGAAAATTGAAATAATTGGGCCTCTGGGCCTCCTTGTCTCAATAAACAAGATAATTATTATTATAAAAGGGTTATTTTTGAATTTATTGAAGGGTTTACAGGAACTATTCACCTACTTACCTACAGTATTAACAAACAGCAGTCACATGGTAGGAAACCAACAATTAATTAATAATTATGTGTTCATTACTCACTGATACAGAATATTTATTTGTTTATCTAAAGGAAAACATATATTTACATAGTATAACACAGGTTACACTATTATAAACAAACATGTGAGAACAGAAGCTTTGTTATGTTATTTTGTGCAAATAATGGATCATTTAGTATTCCTTGTGAAATACTCTTCAATAGAAACTTCTTTTAAAATGGGAAAAACATTTTTTTTTTTATATTTTACCCCAACTCATCCAACCACCAGATTGGAGTTTTAGGTGAATCACAGCCAATGTGTACTACACTCCATGTTGTATAAGACACAAGGTTTAATATTATCTGTCATTTAGATAGACAGATAACTCTTTACTGTACAAAAAGTATAACAAAGTATAAAAATAGATGCTTACCCCTTACTCATAAAGCACTATATATACTGTATATAATAATATACTGATTAAAATGGTCACACATTATTTGACAATGACAATAGAGTGACGTTATTTACGTGACCCTTTAAACAGTATATTAGTTAAATAACGTTTTATGAGTAAGAGGGTTAGTTTTTAGTGTTTTAGTTACCCTCCATAGAGATTTTAATACTAGCCAGGTCGCATTCACTGGTTACTTGCGCTTGATGAATTAGTAGCATAGTTTGCTGTTTTTAGGATACCAGGAAGCCAGGAAGTTAATTACTAAGCAAGAATTTTTTAACGAAAACTTGTTACTATGATATTATAGTCAAACAAAACAAATTTAAAAAGTCATGTTATTTCATATTTTTTGATCTGTTTATCTGGACAAGTTTTCAGGTCTCATCAAGATCTTAAGGCTACATTTGCACCAGTGCTTTTTCAATCTTTCAATGCACATTATTTCTAACGTCATAAAATTGATTATATGATGTCTCACTGAAGTTTTTATAAAATTGCTCATGTGAATGTAGCCTAAGTCCGTATTCCAGAAAGTCAATTTCAAGCCCAGTTTTGAGTAGATATAAAAATAATTGAATTTAGAACCTGCACAAATGATATTAGGTTTATTTTTGGATTAAAACTATCTATCCTTGAGTTTTGTCTGTGTTTTTATCTTGTTCTATAATATAGTCACACATCTTTCTTTGGTTATTTCTTAACCTTGCAAATTGCAATATACATTTTAATGAATTTAGTTCTAGGTACATTAATTTAATTAGGTAGGTTATATTGTTTGATTTAACCATACATTTTGCAAGGGACGCGAATCCTATTATAAAAATTGATGTCATTGTAATTTTTTTAACTGCAAGCCAAAGTATTAATAATCATGAAGCATGAAATTATGATACTTTCACAATATTTCTTTTCAAATAAAAAAAAATGAAATTAATTCACCTAACTCACTGAATTTTGTAACTAAATTAGTTCTATACGATTCAGAGCCATCTGAAGAAGGATTTTTAAATTTTAAAATAAACTTTTTTGTTGAGGTTTAGACAGAATTTGGTCTGGGCTAGGTGTAGCTCATTGTACAGTACAATTCAAATTTTGTATTATGTTGTTTAGTACTGGTAGATTTAGTGAAAATTGAGTGTGTGCCAAGTACCTGCCTATAATATGAATTAGAATCTAATCCACATATTAGTACAATGCCCATTATGTAGTTTTGACAACAATAGATTTTTTGCACTTACCATTGTGCCAAGGGTTTGCTGGCTCGAAGTATTGCGTGACTAGCTGGTCTTCTTCGGGGAATGAGACATTTCGGGGTGTTTTTTTACGTTTTTTCTCGCTTAGTTCGTCGTTGGGCCTATCGCCCGAGACACCAGTCTCAATTGTGTGTTTCAGTCCTTCAGTCGGGCATGCCGCTGCTGTATCAGGATCGGTAGACATATCTATCGCGTAATCTACTGTCACATATTATCACAAGCGACCACATTAGCAACAAATCCATCCCACATTCGAAAGAAATATAAGATTCAATTCACTTCACGTTTTAACACAACACGCGCGTCGATATCCCTTATTTAACTATTTACAACACGATTACATTGCTAGCAAACCAGCCATTGCGTATATCTCGGGGCTTTCGTTGCTTTTTGAGTTTTTTTTTTTATTATTCGTTTCGAATCAAAACATTCCGCACCTTCCATACAACGTTTGCCGCCATATTGGATATGATATGAATGAATGAGACAAAAGGATTATTTCTAAATTAGGTCACTAGGGGGCGCTAAATCGCGTTGTATTGCCATAATAAAAAAATATTTTCAGAGGGATGGGTGACATCTAGTGGCGAGTAGAATTACTAAACATTATAAAACTAGCTATTCCAGGTCGACTTAACAGTTCTGTAATTCAAATATAGATGGCGTTATTTACTACTCCTACCCTAATTAATGCACGATAACACACAGGCGGCAGACGCTTTCATCAAAGACTACAGTATATACTTAGAGAGCTTTCATTTTGATCTTCGGAAATTCCCCGAGTTTGTAGTATTCTCAATTTACATCAGTAGAAAATTCACTCTAAAAAACGCTCAGTGCACCGCTTTTTTACACTTTTGATCATCTCTAAGAGTTTAGCGCTTTTTTCGAGCTAAAATAGCACTCAATACTCGAACAGATGTGGCAGCGGATGGTACGGTATCTACTTACTTTCTAGTAGGTACTTGATTAAACTGAAATAGGTTTATTTAATAGAGATTAGAGATCATATTTAACTAAGTCCTTAGTAACTTCCTTATCCTACGATCGTGAAGTTAAAAGAAAAATCATTTGGGTAACTAAAATTATTTATTAAACTCAACATCACATAATAGTCGTATTTATACACTCAATCGTTTCACTTACTTATATATTTGTATAACTACACGTTAACATGTATAATTTGTATAATTTTGTCATGGATTCACAAACTCCATGTTTTATATAACAATATTTAATTTTCATTCTTGTAATGGACATAACAATTTATAACACAATATTTACATAATAATTCTAAACAATAATTCTTATTTTACAGTTTATTTCCATTTATAGAAGAAATGTGATTTATCTACATATAATATAGAATCCTCAAGAAAAATTAACACACAGCTATACATATATACGCGGCTGTGTCCCTTTCGCATTTTAAAATGATTAAACAAGGGCGGTTCGCCGACTTCGCTCAATGAAAAGCAAAAGTCACTTCATTCAGGTTCTAAGATATTCTAAATTTTTCAAAGCGCGTTTCCACTCTCGTATTATTGACCCACAGTCGCTGTGAACACTGGATTGTATGATATATGCCAAAGACTTAAAGTACACTTTAGCAATAACAATTTAAAGTGATGTTAGCTGAGCTTGCTGATAATGTAGCTTAAGTCTTTGGTATAAAGCATAAAATCTACTGTAGATTAAAAAGGATTATACTTGTAATAAGCCCTGATTGGTCCATACATTTTCGCTTCCTTCGATTGGAAACGCACGATTGAAATCAAACTGTATTCTTATTTCATAAAAATATTTTTAACTATCACAAAACTAACATAAAAGTAACATAAATTGAGATTTTAGTAGATTTTGGATACTATTTTACAGAGGGGGTATAATATACAGTTTTTTTTTCTTTTTCTAGCCTGTATGGGCAAATTCTGAACTGTCTTAGAGAAAAACGCTGAAAGGAGCCATGAGCTGAATTTTATGGAAAATATTAGTGGCAATAAAATTTATTAAAAAAAAATGAGTATTATCGGGGATATGGGTTTTTTTTCAAAATTCTGCTTCTACGTCTCAATATGAACTAGAACTCAATATGAAAAGAAAATAGTAATATGACGTAGAAGAAGAAAACGAAAAAAAATTGTAAATATTCATACCTACGAAAATTTACATTTATTAAAAAAAATATATTAATGCCATTGTTATTTCTTCAAAATTCAAATCGGGGTTCCTTTTTCTCTAAGACTTCTAGTTCAGAAGTAGCCCTCACTGGCTGGAAAAAAAACCAGCCTGTATTTGAATGTCCCCTATATGGGCCCTTGGTATGTTTGGGCTATGGTCCGTAAGGGCCCAAAAAAGTTTCTCGCATGGAATATATACAATTATCAATTTGATACCTTTGTTTTATATTTGTACCTACATTTATAATAATAGCTTACAAAAATACAATATTTTATTTAAAATATATAAACAATAATGGACGATAATTATCTATGTCATCATAAGAATTATTTTAAAAATACATTTCTAGTGAACGGTACATTTTATATACAAAAAAAAAGTATTTAAATATAATAAATTACATTAGAATTTGTTTGCGACTTCGTTATTTATTTCTGTGGAAGAATCTACATTAACATCAATATCTTTCAGTAAATTTTAAAAATCAACCTCTATGCACCCTAATACCATTGAGCTATTATTTCTACGTATAGAGAAGCTATCATAAGCAAAGGTTATGACCCATTTTTTTAAGTCAACTACAGTTCACTTTTGCGCTGAAACAATAATTAGTCGTCTAAGCAGACAGTAGAAACACGTAGCGCTATCAGAACGCTTTTAGGAGTATTTTTCTCGTAAACACCGTGATTTTCGCTTACGTGTTTCATTCATCGTTCTACAACGGAACGGAACATTGTTGTGATGTGTGGCGTCTTCTCTATCATCATCATCATCATCAGCCTATAACGTCCCACTGCTGAGCACAGGCCTCCTTTCACAAATGAGGGTGAAAGAGACTGGGCCATACTCCACCACGCGTGCCCACTGCGGATCGGTGGAGGTAGGCTAGTGGTCAACCTACTGTTGGAATTTTTCAAGCCGCCTAGGCGGCATCCAACTAGCTTAACGACTATCACAATTAAGTGATAACCGGGGCCAACGGCTTTACGTGCCTTCCGAAGCACGGAAACGCTCGATTTGAAATATCACTAGGCGGTCACCCATCCAGGTACCGACCACGACAGACGTAGCTTAACTTTGCCGATCGATTAAGAACGGCTAATCATGCTACACCACGAGCGCTTCATATACGTCTTCTCTATGAGTAGTAACAATAGATCAATGGGTAATACCAATATCGTTTCAATTCAACTTATAACGCGCCATTTTTAACACGAAGTAGCAAACAATACCTAATGACAAAGTTAATATAAAAATTGATACAATATTATATAATAATATAAAATTAATAGTTTGTTTTTGGTCTGTCATACACTTGTGTATATCTATTATACTTATGCTAGTTTTTGTATGTTTGTCTTTACACCCGTCGTCACTGTTCCTCTTTCTTTATCTTCAAGTCGAGGACTCCGTCTGAAAAATATACAAATAAAATAAATAAATACCCTGTGACATTCCTCACACACGGTCACCTGATCCCAAACTAAGCAGAGCTTGTACTATGGAAACCAGATAACTGATATAATACACATACTATCTTTTGTTTGTAAATACATACATAATATACAATAACACTCATTCTCAAGACATGCAGACATGTTCATGCACACAAATGCATTTCCTATGCGGGAATCGAACCCACGACCGTAGCTTAACAGGTGGAATCTTAACCAACCACGCCGATTTTGTAGGGTCGGTAACCCTCATATACCCCTGATATTGCAAGCGTACCTAGGCTACAGTGACCGCTTACCATCAGGCGGGCCGTATACTGGTTTGCTTAGTAAGTGGTAATTACAGACGAGGCGGTATTAAGCCGAGAATGTAATTATCAATGCACAAGCGTGTCATACGACGTTTTTTAAAAAAAACAGACTTTTTTGATAATAATCAACCACACTATGAGAATGCTTCGTCTACACACATATCAATTACATTGAGGTACAGTAGTACCCAACTGATATGGCTTACCGATGTACCTGCGCAGAAGATACATTTTCAAAGCGCAACAAATGCTATTGGTCGGCAGCTGCCGCCATGTGTGCGGAGGGGCGTCACTTGCGAGTGAGACGGAACTAACAGCTGCACTGTATTATGAACCTTATAGTAGTGATCTAAGGTTGATTGTAAGTTTAAGCATTCTTTCGCTAATCTTCGGGCCATACTTTCTTTTCTGTGCGAACGAAGATTCACGACGCGCCTTATCAGTTGGGTAGTACTGTACAATCGTAACATAATCGGGATTATACCTATCATAAAACTGTGCGGTAATGTAAAGTAAAAGCACAAGTGCGTAATAAGCTGCATTATGATACTAAAAATGGCGTAATAAATATCGCTTAACGAAATGTGTGTTGAAAAAAAAACATACCATCGCTATCAGTAAAGGCATAGGCGATCCTCCTGGGGGCAGATTGCTTCCTCCCATGCCCCCTCTTCCTCCCCTCCTTCACGGACAAGTTGAGAACCTCCCCCTCCGCGTCCAAACCCCCATTCTCCCTCAAAACCATAGATTTAACATCAGACGTCAACTTATCATTGGATATAAAAACAGTCTTCGCAAAAACCTTTCTCTTATCATCCTTCTCGTTTTTAAATATATGATTGACGCTCTGCTGTACTAGTTTATCGATACGACACTCGAATATGTGTTTGTCTGGCACTCTCTGTTCTCGTGAACTGTCTGTTTGTGTTTTTGTATGTGGTACTGGTACTATGGCTTTTTTTGTGGGTTTTTCTTTGGATTGCGGCCGAGATTCTGTTTTTATGTGTTTGGTGTCTATTGACGGTACTTCGGTGGTGTCTGAGCGTTGTTCGAGAACCTGAAACAAAAATTTGTTACTTTTTTTGGCCTGTTGCGCGTAGGTCTGTGAGATTCGGCATAGTTAAAATTGATATGGGGAAGAAGTGCACAAAGCTAATATTTTGATATAATAACGCATTTTAAATTAAAAAATATATTATTTTAATTTAAAAAAAAGTAAGACACTACAATGCGAAACATTATCACTTCAATCACATCTTCTTAGTTTTTTAGTATGACAACATAATCCTTTTTCGGACTTATTTTTGCCAGTGTCAAGTTATATTATTAGTTCATTTGTGATAAATAATTATAGTCCAATTTCGACTCATGGGCGACCTCTAGTATTAATAAATATCCTGTGACATTCGTCAGTGACGGCTATCTGATGCCAAACTGAGCAGATAGGTTTACTATGGAAACGAGGAGTTCGAAGAATTTGGCATACTTGTCGGCCACCATTTCTTTTGCAAATCGCCGGCACGTTGAAGCATATACAGGGTGTAACGGAAAGTGTATAGGTATATATAACAGACATCTATTTTTTTGGTAGTAGCCGCACAGATCGTGGAAGAGAACGCTTTATATTAATATTAGCAAGGGACGCACAATGAATGACCCTCATTCAGCGGTGACATGTTGATTTTTAACCGACTTCAAAAAAAGGAGGAGGTTCTCAAATCGGTTGTGTTTTCATTTTTATTTTTTTATGTTTGTTACCTCATAACTCCGTCATTTATTAACCGATTTGGAAAATTCTTTTTTTGTCTGGAAGGGTATACTTCCCGTTTGGTCCCATTGTCATCAGATCAGGATTTGATTACTTCTTAGTGTACTTCGAAGTCGGTTTAAGTTTTTTTAAAACAGTCCAATTATAATTCAATAAACTTGGATGCAAAAAGTGATATAATATTTTGAGTAATTTATTTTGAGCTACAACTTTTGAAAGAGTCTGTACCTGATGTAGTCTTCACACCTTTCGGATGTGACGGGGTGGATACGACAGTACGACATTAAATGAAACCACGTAAATTACTCATAAATACGATCAAAGAATCATGGCGAGCTCCATACATTGATTTGTAAAAAAAAAAACATTTTAGAGGGTATTGAATCACTTCCAATGTTGAGATTACATTACCAGCAACATGTTAATATACATGAAATATTTTCTCCCTCAAAACATAACAAGAACATAATGGTTTTTCGCGAATAGTCGCGATTCGCCGGCATGCCATAGAAATTCTCATTTTTATCCCGGGGTTCTAAAAATATTTTAAATGGCTCAAGTTGTTCCTTAGGCACCAAGGATCAATTATATCGTAATTCCAACGTCTCTAAAAATCTTTATTTTTTTGTACAAATCTCGCCATGATCCTTTACTATGGGACCAACTTCGAAATCGTAAAAAAAAGTTACTACTTTTCATACATTTTTGCCGACGAGACATGTACATTTTATATGAAAAGCTGTATTTTTTTTATTGCCGGCTGTTCTCAGCAAATGCAACCATCCGAACCGGTATTAGAGTATTAGAGTCAGACTTTTCATAAGTGCCTGCGAAGGTCTATTTGAATAAATGATCTTGAATTTAATAAATGTGTCTTAAGAGAGGTAGAGCATAGCGTTTGTTCGCTCAAAGAGAAGAGAGCTCATAGGGGAGGGGGGGAAGGTCGGTAACGCGTGAGCGATGCTTCGGCTACGGTAACCGCTTACCATCAGGCGGGCCGTATGCATGTTTACCGACTTAGTCGTACAAAAAAAAATGTGTATTATTTTACCTAATCCATTAAGTGGGTCACGATGGGGCAGTGTGAAAATGACCGCGCCGTGGCAGAACAATGTTTGTGAAACAGTGGGCTAGTAGATACCTGCAGGAGATGCCTCCTGAGCGTGGCGCACCGTTCCCTGAGGGTGTGGCGGGTGTGCGCGAGCGCGCGCCGCTCGGCGAGCGCGTGGTCGCGGCAGGTGCTCCACGCTGCGCCGCCTACTGTTAGTAGATACCTGCTAGTAGATACCTGCAGGAGATGCCTCCTGAGCGTGGCGCACCGTTCCCTGAGGGTGTGGCGGGTGTGCGCGAGCGCGCGCCGCTCGGCGAGCGCGTGGTCGCGGCAGGTGCTCCACGCTGCGCCGCCTACTGTTAGTAGATACCTGCTAGTAGATACCTGCAGGAGATGCCTCCTGAGCGTGGCGCACCGTTCCCTGAGGGTGTGGCGGGTGTGCGCGAGCGCGTGGTCGCGGCAGGTGCTCCACGCTGCGCCGCCTACTGTTAGTAGATACCTGCTAGTAGATACCTGCAGGAGATGCCTCCTGAGCGTGGCGCACCGTTCCCTGAGGGTGTGGCGGGTGTGCGCGAGCGCGCGCCGCTCGGCGAGCGCGTGGTCGCGGCAGGTGCTCCACGCTGCGCCGCCTACTGTTAGTAGATACCTGCTAGTAGATACCTGCAGGAGATGCCTCCTGAGCGTGGCGCACCGTTCCCTGAGGGTGTGGCGGGTGTGCGCGAGCGCGCGCCGCTCGGCGAGCGCGTGGTCGCGGCAGGTGCTCCACGCTGCGCCGCCTACTGTTAGTAGATACCTGCTAGTAGATACCTGCAGGAGATGCCTCCTGAGCGTGGCGCACCGTTCCCTGAGGGTGTGGCGGGTGTGCGCGAGCGCGCGCCGCTCGGCGAGCGCGTGGTCGCGGCAGGTGCTCCACGCTGCGCCGCCTACTGTTAGTAGATACCTGCTAGTAGATACCTGCAGGAGATGCCTCCTGAGCGTGGCGCACCGTTCCCTGAGGGTGTGGCGGGTGTGCGCGAGCGCGCGCCGCTCGGCGAGCGCGTGGTCGCGGCAGGTGCTCCACGCTGCGCCGCCTACTGTTAGTAGATACCTGCTAGTAGATACCTGCAGGAGATGCCTCCTGAGCGTGGCGCACCGTTCCCTGAGGGTGTGGCGGGTGTGCGCGAGCGCGCGCCGCTCGGCGAGCGCGTGGTCGCGGCAGGTGCTCCACGCTGCGCCGCCTACTGTTAGTAGATACCTGCTAGTAGATACCTGCAGGAGATGCCTCCTGAGCGTGGCGCACCGTTCCCTGAGGGTGTGGCGGGTGTGCGCGAGCGCGCGCCGCTCGGCGAGCGCGTGGTCGCGGCAGGTGCTCCACGCTGCGCCGCCTACTGTTAGTAGATACCTGCTAGTAGATACCTGCAGGAGATGCCTCCTGAGCGTGGCGCACCGTTCCCTGAGGGTGTGGCGGGTGTGCGCGAGCGCGCGCCGCTCGGCGAGCGCGTGGTCGCGGCAGGTGCTCCACGCTGCGCCGCCTACTGTTAGTAGATACCTGCAGGAGATGCCTCCTGAGCGTGGCGCACCGTTCCCTGAGGGTGTGGCGGGTGTGCGTGAGCGCACGCCGCTCGGCGAGCGCGTGGTCGCGGCAGGTGCTCCACGCTGCGCCGCCTACTGTTAGTAGATACCTGCTAGTAGATACCTGCAGGAGATGCCTCCTGAGCGTGGCGCACCGTTCCCTGAGGGTGTGGCGGGTGTGCGCGAGCGCGTGGTCGCGGCAGGTGCTCCACGCTGCGCCGCCTACTGTTAGTAGATACCTGCTAGTAGATACCTGCAGGAGATGCCTCCTGAGCGTGGCGCACCGTTCCCTGAGGGTGTGGCGGGTGTGCGCGAGCGCGCGCCGCTCGGCGAGCGCGTGGTCGCGGCAGGTGCTCCACGCTGCGCCGCCTACTGTTAGTAGATACCTGCTAGTAGATACCTGCAGGAGATGCCTCCTGAGCGTGGCGCACCGTTCCCTGAGGGTGTGGCGGGTGTGCGCGAGCGCGCGCCGCTCGGCGAGCGCGTGGTCGCGGCAGGTGCTCCACGCTGCGCCGCCTACTGTTAGTAGATACCTGCTAGTAGATACCTGCAGGAGATGCCTCCTGAGCGTGGCGCACCGTTCCCTGAGGGTGTGGCGGGTGTGCGCGAGCGCGCGCCGCTCGGCGAGCGCGTGGTCGCGGCAGGTGCTCCACGCTGCGCCGCCTACTGTTAGTAGATACCTGCTAGTAGATACCTGCAGGAGATGCCTCCTGAGCGTGGCGCACCGTTCCCTGAGGGTGTGGCGGGTGTGCGCGAGCGCGCGCCGCTCGGCGAGCGCGTGGTCGCGGCAGGTGCTCCACGCTGCGCCGCCTACTGTTAGTAGATACCTGCTAGTAGATACCTGCAGGAGATGCCTCCTGAGCGTGGCGCACCGTTCCCTGAGGGTGTGGCGGGTGTGCGCGAGCGCGCGCCGCTCGGCGAGCGCGTGGTCGCGGCAGGTGCTCCACGCTGCGCCGCCTACTGTTAGTAGATACCTGCTAGTAGATACCTGCAGGAGATGCCTCCTGAGCGTGGCGCACCGTTCCCTGAGGGTGTGGCGGGTGTGCGCGAGCGCGCGCCGCTCGGCGAGCGCGTGGTCGCGGGCGGCGCGCGCGGCGCGCAGCTCGCGCGTCAGCCGCCGCAGGTGCTCCACGCTGCGCCGCCTACTGTTCTGGGACGCTAGCTGCAATGGGTGTACCGAACACTAGCATTTTAACACTTCAAAAGAACACAGTAATCTAAAATAAATAAATCAGCGAAATATTTTCAAGGGAATACGTCGTGCTCTTTCGCTGACTTCAAATTATATATATCTCCGAAGATATTAATCGGATTGTAAACATTCTTTTTTTATAGGTTTACGTTTACTTCAACTTAGGGAACAGTGCAAGTTTCATCGAAATCGGTTCTGTAGTTTTCAAGATATGAACAAATATGTGTGACGGCCTGGCTTATTGATACGAGCTACGGGTGTGGTGTCAAAGGAAAAACACATCGAACAATTAACCCAAAGAAGCGCAATGACGTTCATTTTGGTTGAAATATATTCCGCCAATTTCCCACCGTCGACAACGCGCTCTGATTGGCTAAGTCAAGCACGCATGCACTCTGATTGGCCAAGTCAAAAACACTCGATGCAGTGATTGGTGCTTACTGTTCAAATTCAGTGACAAATCACTGACGAGTTTCGGAATTTGATTGTTCATTATTACTACTCTAAAGGGATCTTTCCTCGATGGAAAAAAATCTCAAGACCTTGGTCAAATTCTAGTGCATTTTGGGAAAAATTTAAAAATAACGAAATAAAAAGTAATTTAATAAAAAACGACTTCAAAATACACTAAAAAGTATAAAATAACTAATCAGACACTGATTTAAAGTCAGCGAAAGAGCACGACTATTCCATTGAAATTATTTCGAAAATATTTTTCTTGCAAGTCGAATTTCACACACTTCCTGTGGTCGGATTGACTTCATATTTGGTATACATTGTACAGCGCCGGTGTACAATCAGTCGGCGGCGGCGCCGCGGCGCGCCGACTGATTGGGCTGAAAAGTAGCCTATAATACTCTGGGATAATTTTGCTTCCCATTAGTGAAGAGGAGTTTTGAGAGAGGTAGAGCATAGCGTTTATTCGCTTAAAGAGCAGCTCGACTGGGGAAGTACCTCCACCTTACAGAATACTGCAGCCAAATAACAAATAACAAGCGTCCATATGTCTACGGTAACCGCTTACCATCAGAAGGACTGTATGCTTGTTTACCGACTTAGTTGTATAAAAATAAGTGAAAGATTTTTTCGAATCCGAGTGGTAGTTCCAGATATTAGCCCGTATAAACAAACAAAAAAACTCTTCCGCTTTATCATATTAATATAGATTCTAGTAGTAGCTGATTCTAGAGTTAAACCGACTTTAAATTAAAAAAAAATGTATTCATACATATTCGATATTTCTTAATCAAACCTTACGAACATAACCAATGTAATACCAACCTTACATCTATAGAGAAAAGGTGTAGATTAAGTTGCGGTAAGATACACCACGAGTACAACGTGTGGTAAACCGATGTAATACAATACGTTTAGGTTGCATTCTCACGCTGCCGTAGTTTGATATAGATTATATAGGGTGACTGGTAATTAGTAAACGATACTAAGACACATGATAACAAACAATTTTCCCAAAGAAACAAATAGGGATAACTGACTGACTTACCTCGATCGTCACAACGGTTCAGTCCGACTGAACCGTTTTTAGGGTTCCGTAGCCAAATGGCAAAAAACGGAACCCTTATAGATTCGTCATGTCTGTCTGTCTGTCTGTCTGTCCGTCCGTATGTCACAGCCATTTATTTCCGAAACTATAAGAACTATAATGTTGAAACTTGGTAAGTAGATGTATTCTGTAAACCGCATTAAGATTTTCACACAAAAATAGAAAAAAAACAATAAATTTTGGGGGCTCCCAATACTTAGAACTGAAACTCAAAATTTTTTTTTTCATCAAACACATAAGTGTGGAGTGTCTATGGATAGGTCTTCAAAAATGATATTGAGGTTTCTAATATCATTTTTTTCTAAACTGAATAGTTTTCGCGAGAGACACTTCCAAAGTGATAAAATGTGTGTAACCCCCTGTAACTTCTAAAATAAGAGAATGATAAATCTATAAAAAATATATGATGTACATTACGGTGCAAACTTCCACCGATAATTGGTTTGAACGAGATCTAGTAAGTAGTTTTTCTTTAATACGTCATAAATTGAAATTAATATCAAATACTCAGGTCTATACTACCATTTACTTATATACCTACAGGTTTGTACGGAACCCTCGGTGCGCGAGTCTGACTCGCACTTGGCCGGTTTTTTTATTTGATCGAGGCTCGAGGATATGAGAATGAACTCCACATCGCCGGCGAGCGGTGCGGTGGCAGAAGGGTGATACGGCACCAGGTCGAAAACTTCTTTAGAACACTCCCCATTATGTAGGCGATAGAACACAAAGAGAGCCTATATCCCTCCGAATGCTGAGAGGTTCCAAACCGCCAGTGAGTATGGGATCGCCAACTATACGAGTGGCCCGCCGGCAAGTGGATCCAGCTGATAAGCGGGTGCGTCTGCTCAGAGGTGTGAGCAGTACTCCATATGCGGCCTAACCTGCGTCTTATATAGCGGGAGAACTATGCCTAGTAAAGATATCTCACCCTATTCTTGATCCGTCGCCGCAACCCCTTGAGGAAGCCCAGGTCATCATCAGTGAGCTTCAGGGTCTTCACTCGCTCGGAGTACTTGCAAGTGGACAGCCCCGCTACCTCCTCCACCGTCATGTCTATTCCTCGGGCTGGAATGTTGGTCAAAACACTGGTAAAGTCATCAGGAATCATAAAGCTAGCTCTATACGCTATGAAATTAAGTACCTATTCATTCTAATAGGCCTTCATAGGCACTTATGAATATTTGAAATCTAAATAGGGATGCATTTGTATTCGCCGAATATTATATACGACTATTCATGTCGAAATAATATAGTATTTTAATTTAATTAATGTTTCGAGTGAAACGGAACGCAATGGATTGACTCGTCGTCGTTTCTCTGTGATGGCCGGGGATTCGCCATGTAGTAACCTTGCTATATTAACCCAGCTATTTACCACGGCAGGCAAGGTACAAACAGACAAACAGAGGACAGAAACAGATTCACGCCGGAAAAATTGAAAAGATTTTGATTTAAATTAAGTATTAGTGAAAAAAAAGATATTTTTGAATCATACTACTTTACTATTCGTATTGGACGAATTGAAGCACTCGTGGCGTAGCATGATTAGCCGTTCTTAATCGATCGGCAAAGTTAAGCTACGTCTATCGTGGTCGGTACCTGGATGGGTGACCGCCTAGTGGTATTTCAAATCGAGCGTTTCCGTGCTTCGGAACGCACGTAAAGCCGTTGGTCCCGGTTATCACTTAATTGTGATAGTCGTTAAGCTAGTTGGATGCCTCCTAGGCGGCTTGAAAAATTCCAACAGTAGGTTGACCAATAGCCTACCTCCACCAATCCGCAGAGGGCACGCGTGGTGGAGTATCGCCCAGTCCCTTTCACCCTCATTTGTGAAAGGAGGCCTGTTCTCAGCAGTGGGACATTATAGGCTGATGATGATGATTGGACGAATAATAATTTGATATTCGTATTCGCTAGTACTATTCGTTGCATCTCTAATTATGTAATAATTAATGTAATTCCATTGAATAATGGCACTTATTACTAGACATTTCTGCAGATTAAAGTAGGCAAGACTCCCCATCTATACTAATTTATAGAAGAGTTTTTATGTTGGTTTGTTTAAACGCGCTAATCTCTGGAACTACCAGTCGGAATCGTAAAAATCTTTCACTAGTAGGAAGCTACAATATCCCCGAATACTACAGGCTACCCTTTTTTATCCCAGGAATGTGGGTGAAACCGCGAGGAACAGCTAGTATTCGTATAAAACTGAGTGTGCCATTTTCTTATCTATGTTGAAATTATACAGAAACCATTGAGGACACAGATCAGATTATCAAGCATCAATTAGAAGTAAAATTGATTAAAATATAATGTAAATTAAAACATGCTATAAATAAAACAAATTGATTAAACTGCAGGGTGAACAGGCCCAGAAGATGTGGTAAGTATCAACAACTGGTGGACTTCTTTTGGCTGAGGAAGTATTGACGTCTACTACCGTAACCAGTTCAGTCTTTACCATACGGGTACATGGGGCCCTTACACTCACATCAGCACCGAAAGGCATATATATTGCTTGCAATACAGAAGGTTTTTCCAATGTAAAAATTATCTTCAACATTTCTAAATTAAAATGTTGGCCACCAAATCAGTTTTTTTTTTATACAACTAAGTCGGTAACCAAGCATACGGCCCGCCTGACGGTAAGCGGTTACCTTAGCCATATGGACGCTTGCAACACACGAAGCATCGCTCACGAGTTATCGACCAATCCCCCCTCCCCTATGATCTCTGGCAACCTTACTCATGCGCAGGAACACAACTTTACACAACATAAAGTTATTTGGCTGCGGTATTCTGTAAGGTGAAGGTACTTCCCCAGTCGAGCTGCTCTATGAGCGAATAAACGCTATGCTCTACCTCTCTTGATGGCCTTAGCTTGAGGTTTTGGTGAAGGAAAACATCATGAGGAAACCATAGCACAGTGGTAGGGTACTTTGTAGTTCCCACCTGGCTGGCTACCACCCTCAAGTTGAAAATCTATCGCCAAGCACTTATTGGTGTGTTCCATCAACTGCACTTGATAGCCAGCTCCCTTCTATGCTTTGTGTACTTACCACCTTCGTCCACATCATCACTTGATGTGATTGTGGTCAAAAACATGCCTATACATATAAAAAGAAAATATATAAGGAGTTGAATTCTTAATTTAAGTTTTGAATTAAATTAAATATTAAAATTAATAAAATTAAATATGCTGGGACATTCCTCACACATGGTCATCTGATCCCAAACTAAGTATAGCTTGTACTATGGAAACCAGATAACTGATATAATACATATACTACTTTTTGTTTTTAAATACATACTTAATATACATAATTACACCCAGGCTCAGGACATACAGACATGTTCATGCACACAAATGCATGTCCTGTGTGGGAATCGAACCCACAACCTGCGTCGCTATAGGTTAAGACTGCACGTCTTAACCAACTGCACCAACGGGCCCAGTTTGAACGGGCTTTTTGAAGAGAAACTTCCTCGGGCATGATGCTAATGGTTGTTTATGTATGTAACATGGTTGCTAGGTTACAGTGTAACATCTTATTATGTAACATATGCTACAAACATTGCTATTGTTTCACTTACGTCATGTGTAAATGCTCTTTTACACTTAATATTCAACTTGTTAGTTTGTCACAGATATCTTATGCATTTTATTAGTGTTCAGTTGAATGACTTTCACCGAAATTTTTGGGTCTGTTTGGCTTCAGTAAAATATAATAACAAAACCTTCATAAGTAAATAAAGTTTCTAATATTAATCCAAAATATAATGTATTACTGGAATATAAGTCAATTTATGTAAGACAATTGTGTAGTTGATGAGTATATATCTACATTATTTTGATAACCTAATACCTACTTTTATTTGTGAACTATACACAGGTATGTGTAATTCGTACATGAAGGTAACTACATGAACAAAACTTTTTACAAATGTTTTTTTTAGACCTCAAGATTAGAAAATCTATGTTTATATACAACGTATCTACGTAAACAACTAAACTATGTAATATATCATTGTACGCATATCTAAATACATAAAAGACTACATATTCAATTATGTAAAGTAAAATACGAGAAATAAAGCAATATAAAATATTAGTTGACATCCACTACTAATCATTTAACTTTAGTGTATACAAAGAAATGGAAATCTGCGTCATTATACTCATTATTCATGTCATATTACAAAATACCTGTTGATCGCCCAACACTAAACTTGTATCAGATTTCAATCATTGAAAAAAATGGTTTTAAATAATTACCATCTAATATTTCTTGGTCTAACTGGTACGATGAAGCGTGCTTCGCATTATCTTCCATTCTTCATATTTAATAACTTATTTTATCTGGAATTGATACAATATTTTTCACGTAAATCATAGGCAAATTCGATATCAATAGGTTAGAATTTTAAAGTGTCACAGTGTCAGTCACCGTCACTGTCAGTCTAGATGTCAATTTTGTGTCAACTGTCACAACAAGAACAACAGATTACAGGTGCGTTCGAATTAGTGATGTTGTCAACAATTTTGCAACTTTTGCCACAAACGATTTTTCCCAAATCGAACGATTAGATACAAAAATCACATTTGCATTCTCATCGCCTGCTTGTCACTTGTCTCAATCTACCTTTTTCCTTCAGTTAATATTTAAAAAAAGTTATCTGATGAATTCTTCTCTTGCCTGTTAGTATTTCTATCAAATTTTAGAATAAAAAATATGATTTTCGCTTCCCGTTTGAATTTTCAGCCAAAACTTATCTGTCAGATTCAAAGATGCCAAAATATGATCAAAAACGACCCTGCCTCGGAGGTGGGTCAACATTTGCAGGTCACGATGTCGTTTCGCCCACAACTTCCCAAATCGAACGCCAGACGTGATCGTTTTTAGCATAATTGACTGTTATTTTTGCTACCATACCCCCTACCATACCCCGAACGCACCTTACATAGGCTAGGCTACATTCCGAATTGGATAATATCGCTCACAGTGCTCACAGCAATAATTTGCGTACCGAGTTAGATATTACGTTAATGATAGTTGAGAACTGTCAACAATTCGGAACGCTCGTGAACACGCTCACAGTAATCAAAACAGAACATTTGAGATTTTAATGAGAAGTTTTCTTGTAGGTATTTAAAGAGTTGCTGCAAAATAACTAGGTGGCGCTGTCAGCACCAAATTGAATTGTCAAATCAAAATATGCTGTCACATAACTTTAGTGCTGCCACATAGGCCAACAACGGAAGGTGTCCATCCTTTTTAATTCAAAATCGACAATTGAAAAAAAAAACATACAGATTTCTTTTATTAAGTGTTAATTGATATTAATGGCAAACATGAACATGATTAAATGAAACCAAATTTCAGAGGAGCAAAACTTAATTTTCGTTGCTTTTTGGTAACAGCCTGTTTTTTTTCGTCCGAAATTAGTAATAAGAGGCGGCAACACTGGTATGAGTGGATGTTTGTTTCCGTTGTTTGCGTTGTTTGTTTTGTTGTGGAAGTCACGCTAATTATGGAGGCCACAGCCGAAGGATGTAAAAAAAATCAAAACTGAATTTATAATATTAATTTAATGTATAAAAATTACATTAATGAACTATAATTAAAATGGAGTGTCTTCGGACGAAGTTGGTACCGAAGTGAAGATCCCTTCCGCGTCGCTTGGTCGGGCGGGCCGCTTGGCTTGATGCAGGTGCAACGTCGCGGCGTCAGCAATATAGATTCACATGGGAACCGCGTCGACTCAGCATTGCGCAATATCGTCATCGATGATGTTAAGGCTATGTGTACATTGGCTTCACTTAAGGGTCTGTACACATAACACCTCCACCCATAGATCAGCAACTATTTTAGAATGTTCAATGAAAATGTTGCTGGAAGCTGGTTTCTATCTTCAGATTTTTCTAAATTCTCCAATGGTATATCATTAGTGTTGTTGGATATCTTAATTTTCTTGAAGGTTCTATAGCGTTGAATCAGTACGATGAATACAAGTATAGCTGCACTCAGTAATATGCCATAGATCGGGATTGTAGTATGGTATAATGTACTCGTAGGTAGTTGTTCTATTTGAAGCGGAGGCTGGGCCGATATTTTTTCTTGAAGGTTTCTTAGGTCATCCAACTTGATTGAGTTGAGGGAAATAGTAGGTTTGCTTGTAGTTTCCTGGTTGATATAATATGGAATTTTCATAATCTTCATCGGCTTGCCTTCTATACGGTTATTGATATTAATAAGAGTGAATTCTTCGGTGCGTAGACGGCAGGTCTGTGGAATGGTTGCTAGATAACTGCCGCAGAGTATGTTGTATTCTTCTCGTTCGCAGGATAGCTGGACTTTCGTTGGTTACGGGAAGACGACTTTGTAATGTCTGTCATCTAATTTTTCCATAAGTTGTCTTGAAATTGATACTGTAGTTGTCTTGCAGGATTCGTTAGATTGTTGAAGAATTAATTTATGTATGCAGTTTGGTTGTGATCTAATTTGATGTTCCATGCCTTCCTCACATAAGTATGCGTTGCTCAACTTCGGGCATTCAGCCGCAATGTACACGTAATAATTCTCATTGGTTGCTATATAAGGATAGGGAGGTACTAGGATTTGATTTGATTTATTAGGTAATATGGATAATTTATAAAGATCATATGAATGCGGGGAAACGATCGGGAACCTAAAGACTATAACTAATTTATCCTTATTAAAGTATGTACCTGGCTTAATTACGTTATAATATTCTCTAATATCTACGTCCAATAACTGTTTCCTATCATAAATGGTACCTAACTTAAGTAACATACTATTTAATATTTCTACACTTAACATTGAATGGTGTGTGCTCGATGCACGCGTAAAGGCTAATATATCTTCTATTCTACGTAATTCACTTATTAAATCATCAATGTTCTCACTAACTATAACTAACAATTGGGTCAATTTTGCGTATTTCAATAAATTGTCTTGGTACGATTTATTATCTTTCATAATGAAATATATCGTCTTATTAATTTTACTCTGATTATCCAATATATTCGATAAAATATTTGTATGATGTAACATCCAATCCTTACTTAAACTGATAAAACTGTTAAATTCAGATACTGTCTTATCTTGATTTTCTTTTAAAACTTTAATGGCATCTTCATATTTTACTGCATCTGTATAATCTAAGTTACCAGTTATACTTTTGATTACAGAACCCAAACCGTCTATTAGGCCTCTTTTACTTCTACTAGGCTCTAAGCCTCTTAAATGAGATGATGCTTTATCTAATTTAGCGGTAAGGTAGTTAATTTGGGTGTCGTACAAGGGATATGTTTTGTCAGGTAGTTGAGTCTTGAGTTGTCTTAATTGGTCTTGTACTGTGTCAATCTTGTCTTTTATTTCATTCAATTCAATGTATTGTAGGAAGATATGGTGATGAGTCACTAACTGTACGGGTCCAAGTTTAAATGGTAGAAGTCCAGGTCCGTCATTAAATTGGCCGCGTTTCGATGCGAACGCGTTGCTGACTCTTATAAATCGTGTAGCGCGGCGCAAGCCGTCGCTCGTAATATTTAATCGCGATGAGTCAACTTGTGGCGAACGAGTTACTGGCGTTCCTGCAGCAGAAGCTGGATGTGATGGACGAGGTTTCCGCAATCCGGATCTGCTCAACGAATTTCAGCGAAGAGGATATTGCAGCTTCCAAGCTGCTCTTGTTCAAACTGCTGAACAAGACAGACAAGATGGTGTCCCGCCGGCGTGACGGGACGAAGAAAAGCATCCAAGACATCATCACGCTGCTAAAGGAGACCGATCCTGACGACGTGCCTACGTTTGTGGCGAAGGATCTGAACAAGCTCCCTCCCGTCACTTTCGACCACGTCGACGTTACATGCCTGCTGAAAGACATCGTTTTTCTAAAGGCAAGCCTCGTGGATGTGCAGAAGAGGTTAGATGCATCCCAAATTACCGTCGCTGATTTGCGCAATGAGGTAATAGAGTTGCGAAAGACAGTATCGGTAACTGGGTCACCATCCAATGCATCGAACATCAATACGCGTCGCGGAGCGGGCCTCGATTTATCGGGGGCAAGCTTCGCGTCAGCAGTTTTGACTTCGCCGTCACCATTGATCGCTGAGTCGGCAGAGCGCGCACCGAGCGCGCCCCGCTGCCCCGCTCCCGCTCCTACGGCTCCTCTGCGCACCGCCCGTGACCGCGCCCGCGCCGCACCACTTACCCGATCCGCTGACCCGCCGGCGCAGACGCCGCCACCAACTACAGCGTTAGCGCCTTCTATGAAGGCCACGCCTGAAAGGGCTGATGATGATGGTTTCGTGAAGGTGCAAAGAAAGCGCCGGGCAACCAACAAGAACCGTTGCGGCACGCGACCGGTGGAGTCCAACTCAACCGTACGTGCAGCGAAGCCGAACACTCCGGTGTACATCTCCCGCCTTCACTACACCACTACGGCGGAGGACATTGTGGAGTACGTCCGCCAAAAGATCAAGTACACGCCGAGGGTGCAGCTGCTGGAATCAAGCCGCAACGTCAACTTCAAGGCGTTCGTGGTGCGAGTTCCAACATGTTTTCTGCACCTCGTCATGGAAGAGGACTTTTGGCCGCTGGACGTGGTGTTCCGTCGCTTTCGCGGACAAGTGCCACACGATCGCACAAAGACATAGTGTTTTAGTTTAGTGTTTACTAACATAGGCTTAAGTGTTTATATTAACAAAAAATGTTTTACTATAATATTTATGTTAGTTTGTAAGGTATATATCTATGGGCCACTAGTAGCCTGAAATAAATGAATTATTATTATTATTATTATTATTATTATTAAAGCTTTCAAGTTTTATCTCTTGAGCTTGTACTAGGTGGGTGATCAGTATCAGGGTTAATCTGCAACAACATAGCACTTTTTGGTACTCGTTTTAATCGTGACTTAGCTACAGGGCCTCGTTTTCTAGATGTATAAATATGTATAGGCAGATCGGCAAGAACTTTGTCATGAGTATATCGGGGAGCTAACTTCTGTCTACTAGCTGAGGGATTTCTGATAAAAACTTGTTGTTCAGGCTGTAACTCTACTTCAGGCTCACGGTCTCTATTTCTATTCTCAATTATGTTAGTACGATCAGTCAAAGTGAATTCATTTATAATGTCATATACTGTTTTCATCTGTTCTTTATGTGTCTGCATGTACTGTTGTAATAACTGTTCTGTCGGGTTAAAGTCTAGGGGATCACGAGGGTCATAGTGTCCTGTTATTATGTCATAGGGTCGACATTTAGTAAAGCTGTGGACAGAACTATTGTAAGCTAAAATGGCATATGACATTAAGTTAGTTACTGGTTCGTCTCGCTGTTGTAGACGTAAAATTCTAAGATGTTCCAATAATGTCGAATGAAAGCGTTCTATAATGCCATTATCGTTAGGTGCATGAGCTAAAGTTTTATGATGGGTTATTTTATGAATTCGTGTGAACTCAGCGAACATTTGGTTCGTGAATTCAGTGCCTTGATCAGTAATAATTGTTAAAGGAAGACCATGGTGCGTGCAGAATGTTAGTAGTGCTTGAATAATACTAATTGCCGTGCCATCTCGCAATAGATAAGCTTGCCCGTACTTAGAGAATACATCTATAAATGTAAGGTACTTTTCATTCTGGGTAGTAAAAAGATCCATATGAATGATTTCAAAAGGCTTCGTAGCCGGGGGTACTACATTAAATTGTTGTCTAATGGGATGACGATCATACTTTGCCTGGCCGCATATTGTACATTCGTTAATGAATTTAGTTATTTGATCTTTCATTTTAGGCCAGTAATATTTCCGTGACAAACTAAGGTAACATTCATTGATTCCGCGATGATTTGATTTTCCGTCATGATAATGCCTAATTATTTCTTGTTGTCTGAGATACTCCTTCACATTTTCAAGTTCTTTTTTTACTAAAACCAAGTTCATAGAAGAATTCTTAAAGTATTGTTGTAAAATCGGTACTATCAAATACATGCTAAGTGATGGCGTAACTAATATACCAGTTTTAACTCTAGGGGAAACATATTCTTTAATTGCGTGAATTAAATCTTTTTCTAAATTGGATTTACATAACTGTACTGAAACACGGGTATGTGTATCAAAGGGTTTCGTCACTTTTGGTCGACCTTTGATATCACCAACTATAGTCAAACATAATTGTCTATGAAATTTATTGAGAGGATCGTCAGTAATTGGTATTTCCAGAATAGGATGTTCACTGTCTGTATGTGCTGTGTCAGTGGATGATCTATGTAATGATGGGGCAGTATCAGTGGATGATCCGTCTAATGATGGTTGTCTTTCTGTGGGATTTACTACTAATGAGTCTGTCTCTTCAATATGTAACTCAATACGTGACAGAGCATCGGCGTTAGTGTTATATTTGCCTTTCTTATATATAACTGTATAGTCGTACTCACTTAGCTTAAGACGCCACCTAGTGAGTCGTGAGTTCGGTTCCTTAATATTCATTATCCACTGTAACGGCTTGTGGTCTGTCAGAATTTTAAATTTACGTCCAAATAAGTAAGGTCGGAAATACTTGGTTGCCCATACTATGGCAAGCAATTCTTTCTCAATCGTACTGTAATTGATTTCACTTTCATTCAATGTACGTGAAGCGTACGACACAGGCTTATCGGATCCGACAGTTCCTTGCGATAGAACTGCGCCTATTGCGAAATTGGATGCGTCTGTCGTCAGAATAAATTCTTTTGTAAAATCTGGATATCTTAAGATGGGGTCATTTGTCAAAAGCATTTTACATTTGTCAAAGCAATTTACGTATTCTGGGTCAAGAGTAATTTTTTTACCTTTCTTTAAACACATTGTCAGGGGTTTCGTAATGCGGGCAAAGTCAGGGATAAATTTACGGTAGTACCCAATGAGTCCTAAGAATTGTTTAATTTCCTTTGGAGTCTTGGGTATTGGATATTTCTGTATGGCTGAAATCTTATCAGGGTTTGGCTTAATACCTTCTCTACTTATAATGTGCCCTAAATAAGCAGTTTCTAGTTTTAAAAATTCTGACTTGTCCATTTGTATTTTGAAGTTTGATTCCTTCAGTCTCTGAAATACTTTTCCTAAATTTACAATATGCTCTTGTAACGACGTACTAAATACGATTATATCATCGAGATATACTAAGCAGATAACGTTTTGTAGGCCTCTTAAGACATTATCCATCACCCTTTGAAAGGTAGATGGAGAATTCTTAAGTCCCATGGGCATTCGAAGAAATTCGAAGTGCCCGTGTTCCACATTAAACGCGGTCTTGGGTATATCGCTCGGCTCCATTTCAACTTGATAAAAACCACTAGCCAAGTCTAGGGTACTGAAATACTGACACTTCCCTAATTTATCAAGAACATCGGTTATGTTCGGAATAGGGTATTTATCATCGATAGTCTTTTCATTTAATTTACGGAAATCGACTACGAGACGCCACTTTTGGCGACCTGAGGCATCTGCCTTTTTGGGGACAACCCAGATTGGAGAGCTCCAAGCTGAATCGGAAGGTCGTACTATACCCTGTTCCAACATTTTAGAGATTTGATCACTAACTTCCTGTCTGTGTACAAATGGATAACGGTAGCTTTTGGTGTAAATCGGTAGTTCATCGGTTGTCTTAATACTGTGTTTAATTCTGTTAGTGAATGTTAATGGTTCTCCATCAATATAAAATACTTCGGCGTAATTAGAACAAAGAGATAACAAATTTGCTCGTTCCTCATCATTTAAATGATCTGTACGGAGGCGGGAAAGTACTTCCTTAACACGCGTACTCGATTGTTCAGTGCCCGTGCACTCGATATTGAACAAAGTAGCACTGGCGGGACGGTCTAAAGAAAATATAATATCATTCTGTGTAGGGTTCTCTAATTCAACAATACCTCGACTGTTACGTACTACGGTTATGCACTCGTGAATGTGACAATTGCACATAACTTGTTCCTCTACAAGTACCTCACCGTCAGGTACATTGATAGGGATCCTAATTAACTTCGAACTATTGGCCGGAATGATGTCTTCATATAAATTAACGTTTCGGGAATTATACATTCTTATAGGATTTACTGCTAATTTAGTATTCAACGTTAAATCTTTAAAATTTATTTGTGTCCCATTTATGTAGTAAGTCTGTACCTATAAGTCCGTCAAAGTGATTATGGAAGTTATAAATAAGTAATGTCACATTGTCAGGGTCATTAAACTCAGGGAAACTGGGGACAGTTATCGAATAATCGTTTTGACTCGTTGCGTGCACGTTCGTAACCTCGAATGGATCATAGTTCAAAGGATAGTTAGAAAAATATTTCTCAACAGCTTCTGGACTGATAAATGATTGATTCGCGCCGGTATCAATTAAAATATTTAATGGTGGATTTGAAATACTAATATACGGTAACTGACGTTGGGTTTGAAGATTCAATTCTATTTTAACTTTTTTGAATTCTGAACTTTCTGAAAATCCTCACTAGTGGAAGGCTGGGGTTGATGTTCAACCTCAGTATTATAATTTTCAGGGTCCTGCAAATCATTATTAAAATCAGATTCGGGACACTCGTAATATTCGTTATAATCATTATATTGATCTGATTCGAAGCACTCAGGATAGTAATAGTTATTATAATAGTCATCATAATAATCAGTTTCATTAAAATTAACATCTTTGGCCTTAAAATAATTATTCGGTGGCGGATTGCCTGCTTTACGCCAATCATGACCAGATGGTGGTAAAGTCTTCGTGACGTAATGGCTTACTCCGCTCATCGGCTTCGGGCCGGTATTGTATGGGGTTTGATTCCGAGGTTGTAACCGGAATATATTACTTTGCGGATTATAATTCGGTGGAAGAGACTTAAACATTTGCTGCGTACGGCTGGGCATTCTAAATAATGGGTTAAATCTAAATTGCGGCGGCGGCGGCGGCGGCATGTGACGCTGCCAATTAGAGTGCTGTGCTATAGGAGGGAACACAAATGGTTTAGGTGCAGGTGCATGCATAGAAGGCATAGGCATAATTTTAGTATTAGTAGGCTGCTGTTGCTGCAATCTAGGAAAACTATCATTTCTATGTTGTAAGTAAATAACATTTAACTCCTCCTGAACAAATTCCAACGCTTTCTCTATACTAGCAGGACGCATGCATCTAATTCTAGAGCCTAATGGTTCCTTAAGGCCTCGTACAAATGCCTGCATAGTTAATTTCTTATAGAGAGTACGTTTCGCTTCTACAGTTGTAGAAACTTCGTCATGTAACGTAACGTACGTCATGATAGTACTAAAAAGCGTTTGGCAACGTTCAAAAAATTCCTGGGGCGTACTAGACCCTTGGGTCTGCAATGCCAAATCATTATACAGAGCAGTTTCATCTCGCTGGTCTGAAAAGTTGTTAATTAGTACATTCCTAATTCCTGTCCAATTCTCCGGAATGCCATTCGAGTTGATGGTTCGAGCAGCAGATCCCGATACCTTGTTAAGTATTCCGTTTAATAGTGAACTATTATCTAATTCAAATCTTTGATCATCCTTAACATATTTCGCGACTAACTGATCGCAAATGCGAATGAATCTAGTTAAGACGTTCGGGTTCCCGTCAAATTCGGGGACTAGGCGTAAGGCCTTGAATATGGTGTCCGGATTATGCTCGTAATTAATAGCCATGATATCAAAATCTAAATTCCTATTTGAGTCTACTAATAAATCCCGCTGAGACTGTCTGGGACTAGCCTTAGGGGAACCTAACCTTCGAGGGTGAAAAATCTTGAACACAATTAAATTAAATTTAAATAAAAATATAGGGATCACTAAGGACTAAAGGAGAGCAACACGAGAGAAAAATCTTGTGCAACTCACAGTTTCATTTTTGACTTTTTATCTTCAATGTTTGGAAGTCCTCCAGCGGTGTTCCTCAGGTTCTTCTTCGGATACTCGTCGATGGCTTGAAAACCAGTCAGCCACGCGGGGCTCGGCCCGATTTCGATGTCGGAAATCTTCGTATAGTTCGCGCCACGCACTGACTCGAGTATCCTACCGACTGCGCCAATTATGGAGGCCACAGCCGAAGGATGTAAAAAAAATCAAAACTGAATTTATAATATTAATTTAATGTATAAAAATTACATTAATGAACTATAATTAAAATGGAGTGTCTTCGGACGAAGTTGGTACCGAAGTGAAGATCCCTTCCGCGTCGCTTGGTCGGGCGGGCCGCTTGGCTTGATGCAGGTGCAACGTCGCGGCGTCAGCAATATAGATTCACATGGGAACCGCGTCGACTCAGCATTGCGCAATATCGTCATCGATGATGTTAAGGCTATGTGTACATTGGCTTCACTTAAGGGTCTGTACACATAACACGCTTAAGGATTATTTGATTCTATCATTGTTTTGATATTCATTGGACATCCACTTTTGTTGGTCTTATCCACTGTGACCTTAGTGGTTCATCAGTTGGAAATGTAAGACGTCCCTTATTGGTACAATTCACAACTGCACAAACACGCATTTTCAATAGTTTTCAAATCATTCAAATCTAAGCTAAATTTCACAAAAGTTTTGAACAAAACACACATGATAGTGACATAATACTAGTTACAGACGATCCGACTGTCGGACGTCTGATGGTCAGGGCCGTGTGTAGCGCGGCAGGACTCTCTAAGTATATACTGTAGTCTTTGGGCAGGACGTCGAAAGCTTCCAACCGGTATTAGTAATAATTATGAGGGTCCTGCCGCACTACACACTTTCCTACGGCAGGACGTACCTTGGCCGTGTCTCCTGCGTAATAATAAAAATAGGAGTCTGACATTGGAACGTCTGTTACCAGTATAAAGCCAAATAGTTATGGGCTGCGTTCAGTAACTACGCCGTGTGATCGCCCGACGATCATCGTAGCGTTAAGTAACAGTTCAATAACATGTGTAGTAACTGAACGCACCCATGAAGTTACATAGTTTTTTTTTTATTGAACTGGCAGCAAGATAGTTCGTTTCAGTCATATTAACGCCATCTATTGAGACTTAAAGAAAAGAAAATTAAATACCTACAAGAAAACTTCTCATTGAAATCTCAATAAACTTATAATATAATATCCTTATATCTTTTGTAAGTTGATTCGTAAAAAGGAGTATCAGCTTTTTAGGGTTCCGTAGCCAAATGGCAAAAAACGGAACCCTTATAGATTCGTCATGTCTGTCTGTCTGTCTGTCTGTCTGTCTGTCTGTCTGTCTGTCCGTGTATGTCACAGCCATTTATTTCCGAAACTATAAGAACTATAATGTTGAAACTTGGTAAGTAGATGCATTCTGTGAACCGCATTAAGATTTTTACACAAAAATAGAAAAAAAACAATAAATTTTGGGAGTTCCCCATACTTAGAACTGAAACTCAAATTTTTTTTTTTCATCAAACCCATAAATGTGGGGTGTCTATGGATAGGTCTTCAAAAATGATATTGAGGTTTCTAATATCATTTTTTTCTAAACTGAATAGTTTGCGCGAGAGACACTTCCAAAGTGGTAAAATGTGTGTCCCCCCCCCTGTAACTTCTAAAATAAGAGAATGATAAATCTATAAAAAATATATGATGTACATTACGGTGCAAACTTCCACTGAAAATTGGTTTGAACGAGATCTAGTAAGTAGTTTTTTTTTAATAGGTCATAAATTGAAATTAATATCAAATACTCAGGTCTATACTACCATTTACTTATATACCTACAGGTTTGTACGGAACCCTCGGTGCGCGAGTCTGACTCGCACTTGGCCAGTTTTTTTATTCTCATAAAATCATAAAAGTATCTTTGCCAAAATGGAAAACCAAGAATCTTATAAGATTTTTGCCGAAACACATTAATTAACCGTCACTTTTGACAGCGCTAACGGTGATATCAGTTTAGGGCATGGTGGGTGTAAGCGCAAGATGGCAAATGTCATGACGTCATCTATGACGTTTCACGGGACATCGTTAGCTGTCATGTACCAATTAGGTACGGGTTTAAGCACGCTCAAATCGATTACAGCGATTATAGCTTTAATTCGGAATGCAGACTAATATTCAGAGTAATGACGCGCAGTTGCAGTGCTTCAACTACTACAAGTACACGGTCGAACGGTTTCTACAATACAGTTGGTTAAGATTCCATCTATCGCACCGCAGCTCGCATGTCGTGGGTTCGATTCCCACACAGGACGTACATTTGTGTGTACATGTCTGTATGTTAGGACATACAGACATGTTCCTAAGTCTGGGTGTAATTATGTATGTTAAGTATGTATTTACAAACAAAAAGTAGTCGGTATTTATATTATATCAGTTATCTGGTTTCCTTAGTACAAGCTCTGCTTAATTTGGGATTGACATGACAAATGACATGACATTTTGGTGATGATGTGGGCGTTGGTAAGCCCACAAAGCCTACAAGGAACTGGCTCTCAAGTGCAGCTGTCAGAACACACCGACAGGTGCTTGGTGGTAGCCAGTCAGATGGGTATTGGGTATTACAAATTACTCTACCACCGTGCTATGATTTCCTCACGATGTTTTCCTTCACCGAAAGCTCAAGCTCATTGTAGGATTCGAACCGGGACCTTCGTCTCGGTGTCCGACATCATTACCACTGAGCTATCATCGACTTAAGATCTTAAAAGTTTCCCATAAATTGGGAAAGTTGATGGGGTTAGCAATTTTTATTATTGATCACATACAATATTAAAAGTGAAATGTTATGAGTCACACGTTTTTATTTTATACGACTAAGTCGGTAAACAAGCGTACGGCCCGCCTGATGGTAAGCGGTTACCGCAGCCATATGGACGCATCGCTCACGCGTTACCGACTTTTCCCCCCTCCCCTATGAGCTCTGCGGGTCTATTTCCTAAGTTTGGTGGTAATCGTACTAATGTCATTTTGAAGTCTGATTAAGTTTTGGTGATCATCGTGGTATCACGTAACTGTCACACGACCACCAGTCAAACGATTACCACTAAAGACCACTGAATGAATGAAAACCCTACGTTTTTGACACATGATTATCATTTTTTGGTATCACGTAAGAAAAAAAAAAAAAAAAAACGAAAACGATTAAGTTTCGCTAATGTCAAATGAAGCCGGGGACTAATGTGCTCCCTTCTTCAGCTAAATTTATCATATTTTGTATAGTTTTTGCATTTTATTGTTATATTCTCATAGTGTTTGCGTAAATATTAAGTGCTGTTTCTTGGTTTTCGTATTTTTTTGTATATTTCATGTGTACTGAGCGTGAAATGGCGAGAGCGTATTTGCTGGGATTTGCGGAGGATAAACGCTTAAAGTCAAGAGGAAGGATAGAGTGGAGGATGCAGAGGGACTTAAGCAGGCCCATGCTGCTACCGGAGACTTCGTTCTCAGATAATTTCATCCTTTGAAACGTATAAAACCTATAGGTTATAACCTTGTTCCGAAACTATTATTACCTACTTACCCTTTTAAAGCTCTAACAACAGTACCTACTCAAAGTTATTTCACTAGATATTGCCACTTATAAGGCCAATATCACAATGCTTTGCAAGAACTTGATCCCGCTTATGGCATCCACAAAAAGAGTTACTGCTGTGCCTCCAGAAATCAGGAACCTTACAACACATTAAAACAAACATAGAATATAGAATCAAGGCTTTTTAATATATAAGCCACCTTCTCAATGATGTACAAATCACATGCCTACTTCTATTATATGAGCTGGGTGATATACTTAACTACCTAACTTAAAAGTTTCTAACAAGCACTTGTCTTACAGATACTGGCAGCATTCTATGTGAGCGGAGCGGCAGTTATCAAGGCAATATAGGGAAAACAGCTCTCTTAACCTATCACAGAACGACGGATTGTCTGATGGCAGTCACAAATTTGCTAAATCGCCTCACATCTTGAGAAAATATGTACAAAATATTTTTTCTAAGAACTCACTCAGATTGAGATAAAATTTCAAAGAGGTAAGTAAGGTTATTTTTATAACTTTCAGTTTATTCTGATAAGGTTTACACTTTCAACAAAATAAGAACATTATGAATGTAATTCACAAACTCAAACCAAAAGGTTAGGTAATAATGTTGTTTTAGATTCATAGAGAAAATTGCATTTCCTGGGGTTTTAGGGTGCATTGATGGTACATATGCTATCATTCACCCGAAGGACAATAAGGAAGTATACTTCAACTGGAAGTATAACCACTCCCTAAATGTCATGGTGGTTTGTTATTCTAAAACATTGTGAGTTATTTTATTTAATATGCTTATAAAATTTGGCTATTTGTTTTGCAGATTTGTGATCCAGATTTACGAATTTTACTTGCGAGGCATGACACACATTTGGAACTGCAGCCCTGTGAAAGAACACATGTTGCATCAAGAAATGCAGTTTTATGTATAAGTACTATTTTGATTAGTTGTATAGAGAATAGGTGTACCTATGTATAAGATGATATATTAGTTTTATATTGAATAGCTTTAAGTAGTAGTTATTGTATTGAATTAGTTTGTGAATAAGATTTAGTTTTCTGTATATCTATAATTTTTATATAGAATAGGATTATGTATAGGCATTGTATTAATTTAGTTTTATATGGAATATGTTTTGATAGATACCTTAGTTTTATATAGAATAGGGTTATGTATAGAAATAATATTCATTTAGTAGAATAAGAATTGTTCATATATATTTATGTTATTAAATTAATGATAGAATAGGTTTAATTATTCATATATTAATATTTTCACATAATCTGTAACAATTTTAGTAGATTGCCATTTTATATACATGTTTACTGTCATAATTTGTATCAGTAATTTAAGAGATTCATTTATTTGTTATTGTATGTACACTTTATAGTATTAGAATTGTGATTTGTAGTTAATAAGTCGTCTTTATTATTTAACCTATTTAAGGTAGGTTATTTACTATTGTCACAGAATATTCAATAGTAGCTATAGTATATACACTAGATTGATTATTAGTAATTTCTGCATTTACTTAACATTATAAATGTGAAAGGAAGTTTGTTTGTCACCTCTTGAACCTTGTTAAATATGTGATATATGATATTGTATACCTGGAATTTATCAAGTAGTAATTTGAGTCACACCTTTTATAGTAAATAAAAAGCACAATAAACAATCATTTATTAAATTAAAACTATTTGTTACACATGAAAAATTATAAAATAATATTTGCTTAGTTTCTTTCCGACAATCTTCTTAGAAAAAACAACCTTCCAAAATAGTGGTACAGTTTATTAATATGCCTGATATAACTTATTTGATTAAAAATCTATTTTAAATTAGAATTGTATTATTTTTTATTAATTGGTGCAATATAATTATATAGAGATAATAACAAATACCATTATCAGTTCCCTATGTAGGCATTCAAATTCATTTATTATGATTAAGCACTAAGAAGGCACTCCAAAATGACGAACAATGATTTGAATCGAACAACTGGGACACAATTCGAACCATTGTCTGTATTTTGGACTATGGCAGACATGGTGGCCATGGCTGCTGCCAAACTCTTCACTGCATCTGAAAGTCTCTTCTCTGCAGCCACCCTGCGCTCCTCAATCTGCAGTGCTCTGGCAGTGGGCCCACTGCAATGGGCGAAGGTGGCAGCTTCTTTGGAAGTGGCTGTATTGTCCTCAGTTGTAACCTGAAAGCAGTATTATATACCTTTTAACCAAAGCCTTCCTCCTCATTAATATTGAGTATATGACAGATAATATTTAATTACAAGAAATATCATCCTAGTCCTATAAAATGTGAATATAATTATATACACTATTCCAAAAATCAAGATACATAACATTGTCACTTTTTGTAGGTAGCTTTACAAGACATGCCCTATAAATACAATAAGTTAGTGCGCTAAGTATAGGGCAGAGCATAATGAAAATCATAAGAGTAAACATACATTCAGTAAACAAATGACATGATAGGTACTTAAATAACCTTATGAATTACTTACATCTTCACTTATCCGGGGTTTTGATGTCACCAATCCCAACAGCGTTAAGCCGGGATATGAAGGCGGCCCGCCGCGGCCGTAGCTTGTGGATCTGCCGAGCTTGTGGCCCAGAGACGACAAATTTTATTCGCCGGCATTCTAGAATTTTAATACGATATAATCATTGGACACATCGTCACGTATCCAACTTTAGGTGGACAGAGATAATGTAGCCTTAGGGCACGCCCAAAGAGAATATAACGCTACGCTAAGAAGAGGCGGGACTCCCTAAGAACTGAATGGAATTTATTTAAGCTGCATTTTTAGGCAACGACACTGTCAAGAGTCATTTCACTGTCAAAAGTACCTAATACCAACGTAACAGAGCAAACGGAGAAAATAGTGGTGTTGGCAAGTATGGGGTTGTTTTATCGATATCGATAAAATGTATGACGTCAGCGCATGCTTGCACACCTGACAGTATTTTTATTAGATTTAAAAGGGCAATTGAAATGAAAAACATACATTTATCATCACACCTCTTTTATTACATATTACACAATAACATTAACACAAAAAAAAAAAAAAATGTATTGTATAAAGAAATCTAATATATTTTCTAAACAAAACTGAATTTTATTGTTAGTAAATATTTTTAAACAAATATTGTTCTTAAGGTTCAAATTGGTACGAATTGTCAACAGTTTGATAGATATTTTGAGAATAGAGGAACTAAGAAAACTCTTCATTGAAGTATGTACCAACACTATGGATTTATGATTTATTATCAATTAAACATGAAAGTATGTCAAAAATCAACATATAGATATAAAGTATAGACTCACTTATTGAGTATTTAAATTGTGTTCACAATATTCTTAAGACTACATAATGTATTATTCTTTGAGATCTTGTGTTTGGCACTAGTAAATAAAAGTAAATAAATACCTAATATAATACACACAATATCTAATAATATTTTGTTCGCCAGTAAGTTCATAAAAACATAGGTTATCCGACAGTATAACAATTCTTACCGACCGAATATTTTTTTTTATAATCACTGCTATTGAATTTTTTTGTCGAAATAGTACCTTTTTCGAAGTAATTTGCTGGTTGCTTGAACTTTTTTCATATACCTTGAAGCATAAAAACCAAGGCATGGTCAGCCGTTTCGTTTATCCTACCTTCTTCATCTCCAAAATCTACGTAACCATCAACTTTGTCGGAAACAATATTATAAATTAGTCTTCTTTTAAGTGCTATTTCATTAAACATTAGAACGCATATTTTGTTTACTTCTATTAATTTTTCTCCTTCTTTTTTTAAATGAGCCATTACGGAAGGGTATACACCTGGATTCATCCCAACGTTTTGCAATTTTTTTTGTCGTGATCTCTGACTTGGCATTGTGAACAGATAGTTCAAATATCTATATACTTTTGGAGATTTTTTGTAGATGGCAAGAGCTATACTTTTGTCTGATTTTGTCCGCCTTTTAACATGCGCTTTCCAGCCTTGATTTCTAATTGTCGCGTGTATTAGGTTTTATAATACTGGTGAATTTATTTTGTCAATCTGTGCCACTATTTTTTGAAGGATATTAACACTACAGGATATTAATTTTAATTTTACTTTTTTTCTAATTTCTTTACTAGTTTTTTCTTCCGAGGTGAAGTTTTGATGCGTCTGAAACATATGAAATATGGATAATAACAGGTATGCTACTGCATATTTGTGATTATTAAAATTAAAAAGAACCTTACCAAGATTGGGTGATGTTTTACTTTCTTTTACTGGTACAGATATTAGAGTCGATGTTGAAGATACTGTAATTAAAATCAATTTTAAAACAAGACTGGCAAGAAACTTACGGCTATGTCTCACGGAGGGAAAGAAAGAAATTGGTGATTATAAATGTGAATGAAAGTGAGATAAGTTAAAAATAAAAAAATACCTATATCATAAGGAGGCACAGTTTTTTTTAAGTATTATTTATTTAGTACAAAATGTAGATGATAGGTATGATGATATGGAAATTGCTCAACTAAATCGTCTGATAATGTTTCCATACGAATGCCCACTGATAGTATAGCCCTGACATTTGTACACAATATTATTTACACATTATATCAACATACCATCTCTTAAGTCAACTTTTCTTGCGGTTGAAATCTTTGTGTTGAAAGTAATCACCACAAACATATTTTAAATGGTGCAATTTCTCAATTGAAGCACAGGCCAGATCCTCGTTACCAATTATTTTCACCCAATGTCTGCAATTGTAAAAAAAAATGTAATGATACTAACCTTAATTACTGAGAGCAATCAGTGAAATCAGTAAAAAGTTCAATATGGCGGAAACATTTTTAAATTTGGATATAAGATTTATGTTATGTGGTCCAAGGATCTCTCAAATACCTACAACTACACACTACGTTCGTAGTTTGGCGATTATAATAGATAAAATTAATATAAGACTTAAGTACAAGTTATTATGAAATAAAGTAAAAAAATGAAAATATCATACTCATTGTCACAAAAATACCAGCTGTTACTAAACAACAGATATTTGGAACTGCTATTTTCGAATAACTGTAACATCACAAAACTATCGACACATCACCGGTCAGCACTAGTAGACAACATTGAAATTACGTATATTTAAGTTTATAACATATGTTTATACTTATAAACCTTTTATTAACAAATAACATGCTTACCGGGTTTCATCCAAGGGAAGTCGTGCCGTAAATTTTCTTTTTTCTTTAACATTCCCACGTACTCCACATATCTCACATTTTCTAAAAGACCGGACCGGTGGCATTTTGAATGCAAATGATTTAGTGACCAAAGATAATTGGCGACTTTGTACACACGGCTACCGATCAAGCTATACATTTCCAGCATAAGCTGAACTCGCATTGTATACGATTTCCGTACAATGGGAGGTCAGCTTATACTAGAAATGTATAGCTTGACCTGTAGCCGTGTGTACCTAACTCACTATTATCCTTCCACTCACGGAAAATACGAATTATCACCAAACTGAATTTTTTAAACTCCAACAAATTTAACAATAAATGACAACAATGGCGCCGCTTCAAATATTGTCAAAAAAGACAAAGAGTAGGAAAGCATTGAGAGAGAGAGATGGCAGTATACACCATAAATTGCTGCTTCAATTCCATACATCAAACCATCTGTTCCTACTTGCGTCAGACTGGGAACTTTAGTTCTCTTGGTAGTTTGTGGCCTTAGGGCGAGGTGCTTAGGGCCCTTATGGTGTAATATACTCTTGTATACTCTGAAAGATTTTAGTCCAGCAAGAAGGTATAGGTACTTTAAAGTAGCTAGTTTAAAGGAGTGATTATATTTTTGTGGTCTACTTTCTTGTATTTTATCACAAACTTTAACTTTTATCGTTTGTTTTGTTATTATACGACGTTTTAGGTTAGGTACGAGTGTTGCCAGACTCATCTTACTAATTTTCAGCCAAAACATTTTCTAGATATAATTTCTTTTACTTTTAATTGAGCTACTTATGCCAATTTAGATCTAATGCATACTTTTAAACTTAAATAATTGAAATAATACATATCTTTTATGAAAACAATGTGTAATCCAATAAGATAAAGTAGCTACTAAAAAATATCATCGGACTTTTATAACGTTCTAGTAACACTGCTTTGCACGTTCGGTTTTTTCATTTTATTCCTTTATTTTTATGATTCACAAAGAACGCTCTAGGAAGCAAATAATAAACGGTAAATATGTTTTAACTTGACAACAATTGGAACCCTAATTTAATATAAATTAATAATTGCATTTAAAGTAACTTTAAAAATGTATCAACGCGTGGCTAAGTTGAATAAACGAAACTCTATTATCATTCACTCACGACCACCATTAAGTGTGTACTTGGACTTTTTTGGCGGGAACTTGCAGAGTGACGTAGCATTTTCATTTTTATTTTCATAAATTTGTGTATTTTGAGTTTTATTATGTATTATTGGTGGTATTTTACCCAATAAAGATCATCCATGTGCACCAGTGAAGTGAAATTAAATGAATTATGTGTATCGTTACATTTCAAGTTGTCTCAAAATGTCCGTGAAGAGTTTTAGTACAATGACCACCATTGTAGTAAAACATGACTTTTATGGACGGTGACCATATACAAATGTACTCTTTGACGGTGACTGACTGAGGACTATAATGTGAAGTGATTTTGTGACTGGATACTATAATATAACTCGACACTGGCAGAAATGAGCCCTAATTTGGGCTTGGTTGCCAAAATTAAAAATAAGAAGAAGAAGAATTGTGTACTTTTTACAAAATAGCATTTTGGTGGTAATGAAACCACCGGATGATTATCGATAATCTTCTTCAAAACGTACGCACCAATTTTAGGAAATAGACCCGCTGGTGACCTTACTCACGCGCAGGAACACAACTTTACACAACATAAAGTTATTTGGCTGCAGTGTTCTGTAAGGTGGAGATACTTCCCCAGTCGAGCTGCTCTTTGAGTGAATAAACGCTATGCTCTACCTCTCTCAAACTATCCTCCAAGGTCCTAGCGTAGTTTGGATTTATGAATTAAACGATGGGTAAAGATAACATCACTGTTTAATGTCACACAGGATACAAAACAAACCGAAAGAAATTATTAAATATAACAACACAACAGAACGTATAAATCAAGTTTGGTTGCTTTTGCGCGCGTTGGTTTTGAGAACGTCGTATCGGAAGGTGATTGGTTGCGGCAACTGGCAAAGAGAATATAATCACAACTACGGAACAACAACAACGCAACTGCCGTCTTCATTAGCGGGTATTTAGACGTAACCGCGATAGATGGCGACTAACTTTATATTGAAAACAAGCATTGGACTTATTTAACAGGACTAATTTTCTTACATCCTTTTCTTAAGTTCTTTGTGTGTCTCTCTTATTATGAGACGAAGTGAGACTAAAATTAGTTTAGTTGTATACAACAGAACCAGCACCAATACAAGAAAAAACTGTGATTGTACCGTATTGGGTAATTGGCACATTGTGTTGTGAATGTTTTTGTATACCATAGTTATAGTATATTTATATAGCCATAATTGAACGTTCCTCTAAAAACCACAAAACTGACTATTTTACTGAATGTACAAAAAAAGTTCATTCTAAACACTAAAAGTATAAATTCCATAATTTCCCTCCTTATGCTGAGCATCCACCTTAAAATCATTGAAATCGGATGGCATTTGCTTTTTGAGTCTTGTATGATCCCCCTGCGGTCACCCCTTCAAACGCGAAATTCTTAAAAAAATCGACTAAGATTCATGCTAATCGCCACGCTGTCTATAGACATTCTGTGCCATGCCAGCAAGCTATATCATTTTATTTTTTATCTATGTCATTTACATGCTTCTTTGTTTTTCGCCGGTTGTGTTGGATTGTTTTTAAATTTTTTAATTATTTTAGGTAAGTTTTGTATTCAATGTAATGTTTTTTTTATGTATGTAGATAACAAAATTGTCTGTAAAAATATTCGTGTAATTTTGTTGCATTTCCTGAGATTTTTATATCACCATGCTTGACAGTTGTGACAACGATAATTACGTTGAAAAGACGATATTCAAATAAAAAAATAGCTTTGCCAATTTTGATCATATTACATTAGTGTAAGCGTCTAAAATACCTAAAATGATTTTAATTTATGTTACTTTATGTACCTATATGAATTGCATTCTAGGTACTGGCATATAATACCTGTGTAATAATCAATAGTGCTAGACTAGCCCGGGCATAGGGAGATGGGTGGCTAACCCCCTGCGCCCTAGGCATTATTGGGAATCCTAGACTAGATCCCCTCCCCCTTTACCCCGTGCAGGATGCAGGTATTGATTTATGAGCTGACGGGCCCAGCACTTCCTTTATTGGTTTCACCAGAGGCAGTCATATTTAAACTTGTGATAATTTATATTTAAAAGTGGTGTAGTGTTCGCTTTAAATTGTGTACCAAACTCCTAATGCTACTCTCTGAATAAATATTTTGACAAAATATTGTTGAACATATAAAACATGAACAAAGGACTTTTTTCTAAATTAACTGTGTGTAGTTATTAAACATTACAAACAATCAATATTTGCTTGAATTTTACTATAATGAAGACCATGTACAAAATATTAATATGAATAGTATAAATTAAAAAAAAATATGCCATAGCCTCTTAATAAAAAAAAAGTCTAAACTCGCAGCTTATTTTTACCATTGTATACCTTTATTTGAAATTAAGTGAAAATTGAGGTGAGTATCTATGTGCATAAGGGCAGTCCCTGCATCTCCCTCCCCTCCCCCTTTTATCCCCTATGCTTGATATTATTGATTGACTGCGCTCATTCCCTTCTTCACCCTTATACCTGTTGCCCCACCTACCTGTACAGTCATGTACCTATACCCCCTCCACTCATGTCCCCCAACCCCCTTACCCCGTTCACCATTCCTTTTTTTATTTTCATTACATAATGGTTTACTGCAATCTGACCATGGTATGAGATGGTGTGACTGATGATGCTCAGCCTAGAAGGGAACTCATTCAAGTGCAGATGACAGAACTCACAGGTTGACCCTTGGTCATAGATTATATCAAGGGTGCCAGCCATAAGGGTAGTTATGACATACCCTGCTACTATGCTTCTTCAGCAATAAGATAAGAAATAGAATTCGCAATCTTGCGACTGCATTCAACATAACTATCACAGCTATCTTGGCCTTAAAAATATTCTTATTACATGCCCCTTAACCAATCAAAAACATATTCACTTTGTCTAATAAAATATTATTGATTGTTTCTCGACAGATCCTACCACTCCCTCCCTATACAGCATCATCTGGCCATAGGCATCTCACCCTGTCTACCCCTCTTCGCCCTGTCTTCCCCTCTTCACCCTGTCTCACCCCCTTTCCACCTTGTATTCTACCGCCTCCTCACCCTAAACCCCCCATCACCGTGAAGGGGGGAATAGGGTGGTTCAAACATTCTCTTCCTGTTCCCCTCCTGTCCATAATTGTCGATTAGAATCCCGCTGCGCCGCCGCTTCGATTTGCGTCTCTTTAGCTCCCCTCTACACTTGTACCTGAACCCCCCTTCCCCTCTATATAGTGTTTGATGGCAGCCATTTTATGAATATATCTGGTATATTATACATATACAAAATATGTGCACATAATCACTCCAACCCAGGAATGACTCACTGGATGGGAATCAAACTCCACAAAAATTCAAAGTCAAAAATAATAACCTCCTTTTGTTTTCTTAGCAATATGACAGGCAAAAGTCGAGGGTTCGGGCTGAACAGCGACTGGGACCCAATGAGTGAAGACTACAACAACTCAATGAATGACTCTCAATACTCCGATGAAGAGGGCAGGTATGTGTCTTGCCTTTTTTTATTTCCGAAGGCTGACAAGCAAACGCATGTTTCACCTGATGGTCATTGACCACCATCACCTTGGAACAATACATTAAGAAGCAAGAGAGGAACGCCCGGTCAAAGTGGGTTTGATCACTTGAGTAGCATTCATCGTATGTAGTTATGCTACATGTATTCTATCAGCTGGCGACGCTCTGAGCCGAGGTTGTGCCTCATCAGGGTGCCCTCGATCAACCGGCTGCCTTAGACTCTCAGTGCCTTAAGCAATCGTCAAACTAGCGTACCGAGGTCTCCGCACAGTACAATCTTGTTGCTGTATGTCTGTTTCTTAACACCATGCTTCATTTGACAGTGGTGGCATGAAACTCATACCCTGCCGATTATATGTGACACATATACCAAGTGATCTGACTGAAGACGGTCTTCGCTCCGCATTCTCTAAGTTTGGGACGATAAACGAATTGTTCTTGAGCAGGGATCCATTGAAGAGGTTCGGGCTGGTGAGATTTGATACGCCTGGGTAAGTGATAATGGCAAATATATGTGAAATAAATTTAAGTTTGTATCTGTAAAGCGATGCTTGGTGTTTTATTTAGTTGTGTATTACCCTATTTTATTAATATTTGTTTTTTTTTCTATTTAGAGGTCTGTTTTGATCACAATTTCACCATGGTAAGTGATGATGTGGCCGAAGGTAGTAAGCACACAAAGTCTAGAAGGAACTGGCTCTCAAGTGCAGCTGTCGGAACACACCGATAGGTGCTTGGTGAAAGCCAGGTTGATACGACGTACTAACCTACCACCATGCTATGGTTTCACTTTCCTCATGATGTTGTCCTTCACAAAAAGCTCAAGGTCATTGTAGGATTCGAACACGTCACTACCACTGAGCTATAATCGAAAATATACAGCCATTTAAATAAACCAGAATTGGCTTCGGCCAGCGAGTGATAATATCACATGATTTCAAATAACAAGGCTGTATGGCTCCGATCCTTTGCCTGCCTTTTGGCGATTTGAATAAACTAGTATACAAACAACAATTGAATAAATACCGCGAAGGATAAGTCGAAGCGGTATGCCATGAAATCCGAGATAAAATGTGTGGCCAAGCTTGTTTTTTTGTTTTTATTAATAGTACCTAGTTAGTATAAAGATGTTTCCATTATTACAGCGAAGCTAAGTACGCCATGACGAAAATGAATCACACTCCCCCGCTCAATCTGAACATCGCGATAGCTAAGAAGGTAAGTCAATAAATGGGTACTTGGTACATTTATACATAGTTCTGGCTCTGTTTCTAGCAAGCGAAAGTAGATACTTATTATATGACAATCACAGACTACCGTGAAATTGCTTTTGTGGTATTTCATACAAATTTTTGGCTGCTAATATTTTTTATTTTGCCGCGCTTTTTCAGTCTCTACTTTCGTTTGCCAGACTAGCTTATAATTTTTTTTTGTAATTGTGTGGTTGATACTTAAAAATATCGTGTCGCTGTCGCTCGACTCTTGACTCCGCAAACAAGAAATCGTTGATTTGTGTCGTAGAAGAACGAACTCTGCTTCGTTTAGGATTAGATGGTGTGGCCGTATGTAGACAACAGAGTGTAGAGATTTTAATTATATTTAATAAAAAGTTTGTTTCTAAATCTTTTTTTTATTTTTAATCTATCTTATGGGTACGATAATTTCCAACCTAGTGAAGAGGAGCTTAGAATACTCTTGTTCAAGCAAGACGAGCGAGCGACGCGAGTAGGCCGCAGCAACACAGTGGGCAGGCCATAACCGAAGAAGCTATTCGTTTTATTTTTAATTACGTTCATTAGAACGTATCTGTAATGAACAGTCTTATCACTTTAATCAAAATCAAGTCTAAAATCTTCTGTTGTTTTTTTTATATACCTACGGATAAAATTTGTACCTTTCCACAACTAGACGTGCTGGCTGATAGCACATTATTTGCATAATTCGCATGAGGCGCAAGTATGGCAGTAGATTTATATAGGTTCCTGGTTCATTTTGAATTAAAAATATTGATATATTTGTAAACCACACATAGATTATAAAAAGTATACATTTTAATGAGCGTTTTTCTCATCATTTTGCTATGCTATGCTCAAAATACCTGTCAAATCGTGAACTTAAGGTTCAAATTATCAACAGTTTCACAGGTATTTTGTGCATAGAGGTATCATGAGCAAAACGCTCATTGAGTTTTTTTTCCCTTCAAGTATGCGAAAGATAAAGAACGCACGAACAACAAGAGGGAAAGAGGCAGCTACAGAGATGACGCAAGTACTAGCAGTCGTCCACGTAATAGTTACAGGTAAGTTCTTAAATAAAGATGAACGCACATTATTTTTATATAATACTTTTAAAGTACCCAATCCCTTGCCTATCATCGATCTAAAAAGCCTAAATTGGAACTTTCATTGTTTTGAACATACAAAAGACGACGTAGGTGTGATGACCATAACTCCAAACTTAGCACATGACTTATTTTAATCACTTATCGATAAAATTAATTCCGAGCCCCTTGTTTATACCGATTTCTACTCATTAAAATGATAGGATAGTAACTTTTAAAAATGGGATACCTCGTATAGTATTTTATGTAACTTTTCTCTATCACGATATTCATTAATTGAAATAATCATTAACCTTTGAATAAACATTGTCACAGAACTTTGCAGAACAAAATCGAAAATTGGCTGTATAATCTCATTACCAGTGCTTACTCAATACACAAAAAAAAATGAAAACTTGCAACCAATCAGTAATCTCTTCTCCGATTACAAAGTTCCCATTGGTCTAACAAAAATTAAAAACACCAATCACAAAAAAAGCAGCGTAAAAGTCAAGCGATCTTATTGGTTAAATATTTGTTATTATTTGCTCAATGAATGATCGAGTTCTCTTCGAATCTGCCTGCCGGTGAAAATTAACTTTTCCAGTAATCTAAATTGAAAAGCAGTGTTTCAGTTATTTCAGTATTTTTTTTGTAGTGTTCATTAGTTGTGAAAGAATTATTTCGTTTAATTCGTAGTTTCCAAGCATTCTTTCTGTAGTGTGTTGAGGCGCCATGATTTTGAACAAATTCTTTTCGTCGATGCAGCATAATAACACTGAGTAAGTGTCTAACTTTGATTTGCCTGTGAAAAGACCATGATTATTGTGTTTGTTAACATAAATTCATATCCTGAATGTTGAATTGTTGTTATTTACTTATTGTAGTAGATACTTGCTAATAAAGCTAGTTCCTATTCCTATCTAGTGCGAGTTTTAAGTGAAACGATTGTATTATAAAGTACCTAAATCAAAATATAATGTCTATATTTTCAGAAGCACATAGATAGTACTTCCAATTTAGAAAGTTTAAATTAGTAGCACCAGTGCTAAGTAAAAATTAGCACTGGTGGGTAGGCGCCAAAACTTTCCGTAAACACAACACCAATAAAAAAAGAATGATAGGTACCTACTTGCTTGCGTGAATATTTGGTACAACTCAAGACTTCGCTGTAGTTTTTGTTTGTATAAATTCATAAACGTGTATGCCTCATTTATGTGAAGTGGTCATTGTTATTATTATTACAAACTATAGAGTTACATTGTTCTCATGTTCTATGTAATATGATATCTGACTAAAAAGTTCAGTGGGTCTTTGTTTTAGAAAGAGTTAGTTATTTTTAGGTAGGTACGCTTATATTAGATAAGAAACCTCCAAAACCTAGACCTGTACAATCCAGGTTTGTAGATGACAATCACCTTCAGATAATGATAATAAATCCCTTTATTCAGACAAAATAATGTTAAAAAATTATTTAAAATAAAAATTACAAAAAATATAAACCAACTTCAAAGTACACTAAGAAGTAAAATAATCCTGATCTGATAACAATGGGACGAAAGGGGAAGTGTGTGTACCATTCCAAACAAAAAAAAATCCAAATGGGTTAAATTATGGAGTTATAAGGTAACAAACATAAAAAAAAAAATGCCGAATTGAGTACCTCCTCGTTTTTTCGTCGGTTAAATCAGTTAAAAATTACATAACTAAACAAATAATAATGGTTTCCTTACTTCAAATATTATTAGATTACATATAATTACATTTATACTAATTAATAATTTTTTATTCATTGTGTTTTTTATATTCCAATTAATACTTTGTATTGTGGTAAAAAAATATATGAATGCAATTTATATTATGGGATGCATGTCCCATGTAAGAACCAACAGTGTAGTCAAATTTCCTATCTCTTAGACCTAGGTAATCTCAGACAGTGTGTGCCCTCTGGCATAGGCCTTCTCCAAATCCTTCCATTTGTCCCATCATTTGTAATCCGCGTCCATAGCCTTCTTCCCTCAGATACTAGTGTACAACTATTACATTGCAACCTCCAAAAGAATGTGTTTTTGTCATCTATAAATTATGTACTAATCACAGAAACAGCTAATCTGATTTCTACTGGTCTCAAGGAAAGGTACATTATTTTCTTTGGCATTGTATTAAAAACTCACCTTGAATGGGTTAGCTGTTTCCGTGATTAGCCCATTAAGCTTACGTTGCGTTTTTGACCTTAATCTTGACTTACCAGGCTGTTTAATATGCAATCAGCTCAACTTCCACATCAGGCTAGTTGTTTTTTTAAAATTTTTGCTAAGCTGGAACTGGTGTGTGCAAGAACTGGCAAATATTTGGATAATGTGGCCGAAGCTCTCAATTTCACCTGTTGGAACACAAAGATAAGCACTTGGCAGATTTTTAACATGAGGGTGGTAGCGATCCAGGTACCCACCTGGATGGCTACCACCCTCATGTTAAAAACTAAGGTATCACCAAGCAATGGTTGCCTCAATATGTTTTCCTTCACCGTAAGCTCTGGTTGAATAGGATACACTTATGATTAGCCTACTACATCCAGCCACAACTAGGTTTAGCCAGTGGGGCTACCACATATCTTTGGTGGTCATAGTAATGAACATTATTAATGAATTTCACTGATGTGGTATGATACAGACATGTTGTTTCCTGACATACAATCTAGGAAGTTTTAAGGACAGAGTCTATAGGTTTCTTCTGGGTAAGCGTGTATCATTTTAGACATCTTCGTCATCATCCCATGAGGGCGGGTCAGTGGCCAAAAGCAAGCCCAATTGATAAAAAAAACCATTAGTGGTTATTGTCTTTGGTCACCACCAGACATGCAGTAGCACCACATGTAGTAATTGCATGTACTATATCAGTTATCTGGTTGGTCAGAAAGTAAAGAACTATGTGTATTTTGTTTGCTAATATCTATGGTAACATTAATGTTGCATTTACAGAAACCAGAACGACATGACTAACGGCAACAATATGGAAGAACTGCCAATTGATGATGATTTGGTAAGTTTTCTCATTGTTTATAGGAGATCTTGGCACTACATAAGAATCACCGTATAGGTTTACTCCCTAATAAAATCTCATGTCAGGTATGAAAAAATGCCCCTCTCATTTTAAATGATGCATCAGTATTTAGTCTTTACAAAAATAACTTTGTCATAATTTTTCTCAAATTTGGAAACTGCTGGTTGCTTGAGGGAGGTAGAGCTTAGCGTTTATTAGCTCAAAGAGCAGCTCGACTGGGGAACTACCTCCACCTTACAGAATTACTAGCCAAATAACTTTATGTTGTATAAAGTTGTGTTCCTGCACGTGAGTAAGGTCGCCAGAGCTCTTAGGGGAGGGGGGAAAGGTCGGTAACGCGTGAACGATGCTTCTTGTGTTGCAAGCGTCCATATGGGTAGCGGTAACCGCTTACCATCAGGTTGGCCGTATGCTTGTTTACCGACTAACGGCCCGTTCACACATGGGAGTCCGTTTTACTGGTACGTTTTTAACGGATACGTCATAAATTTATGCGCTGTTCACACATAGGCACCGTATAACGTTCAACGAATCCGTCATTACTGGATGCGATGTGTGAACAGAAAAATGTGAGTCAAACAAAACCTGTCGCATCACTCCCCCTCCTACACCCCGCACACACCGCCCGCCACGCACACAGTATCTATCCGTTAAAATTCTACGTATCCGTATATTTTTACTGTTCCGTCGTCCAGTATTCGATGACAAAACGGAATGTATTTTTTTTACGGAACGATATTTTTTACTGTATACAGAATACTGTGCCATGTGTGAAGTCGCTCATACAACTACATACGCCATCGACGAAAAAAAAACGTACACGATAAAACGGAACAGTAAAACGGAGACATGTGTGAACCGGCCGTTACGGCCGGTTCACACATGTCATGTATTCTGTATACAGTAAAAAATATCGTTCCGTAAAAAAATTACATTCCGTTTTGTCATCGAATACTGGACGACGGAACAGTAAAAATATACGGATACGTAGAATTTTAACGGATAGATACTGTGTGCGTGGCGGGCGGTGTGTGCGGGGTGTAGAAGGGGGAGTGATGCGACAGGTTTTGTTTGACTCACATTTTTCTGTTCACACATCGCATCCAGTAATGACGGATTCGTTGAATGTTATACGGTGCCTATGTGTGAACAGCGCATAAATTTATGACGTATCCGTTAAAAACGTACCAGTAAAACGGACTCCCATGTGTGAACGGGCCGTTGTATAAAAATACGTGTGGCACTCGGAGATTGCCGCGGTAAAGCTATTGCATTTGAGAATCTAAATTGAGAATTTAAACTTTACGTGTGTGTGTGTATATATTATATATATTCTTTTATTAAATAAACTAGCTGCCCGGCGCGACTTCGTTTGCGTGGTACTACCCTGCCCTGTGTTACTACCCTACCCTGTGGTGCTACCCTACCGTGTGGTGCTACCCTACCCTGTCCTACCCTACATAAGAAAAAAAAACAAAATTTAATAGGAATCGGTCAAGCCATTTTTTACAAACACTGAGCCTCACGCAAAGAGATTTACTTTGATTTATTTAGAACTAGCTTTTTGCCCGCGGCTTCGCTCGCGTAGACTATAAGATTTGTTCGCGTAATAAACGCAAAGATATTAAATTCGTGAAGATTCCTAATTGTTCTTGTGAACTCGGTGGCCAATGCGATGATGGGAGCGCGGCGCGGCGACAGCTGGTGGAGGACCACGTGCTCCCATCCATCAATCATCAATCATCAATAAGCCAGGACTTTGCTTTTTAAATGAGTAATTTTAATCTTTTATATAAAGCCGGCCAAGCTCAAGACTTAGTGTCACTCGCGCACCGAGGGTTCTGACCTTCCTTGTACGTATATTTATTGGATTGGGCCATCACTGTTGTTTAAAACCGGACCGCATAATTAAGTTTGTTTGTGAAGGAATTTGGATGATATTGAAAAAACTGTGCTAGTTAGAAACATTGTTCTATTTTTCCTATACTTTTTCCAGATTTTTCGCATTGCGAATCTCGGAGATCGGAATTATTCATCAACAGTCAAAAAGTAAAAAAAACAATAGAAACATGTTTTAAAATGTACAAATAAAGCCCTTTCACATGATACCTCACTTAAATTTGTAGCCCTGCTTTGAAATTACAGGGCCCACTCTGTTCACCTTTACGACCGTAAAGTAAATAATTAGACTGTTTTACAAAAAAAACTTAAACCGACTTCAAAGTACACTAAGAAGTAATCAACCCCTGATCTGATGACAATGGGACCAAACGGGAAGTGTACCCTACCAGACAAAAAAAGAATTTTCCAACTCGGTTCATAAATGGCGGAGTTATGAGGTAACAAACATAAAAAAAATAAAAAGTTACAACCGAATTGAGAACCACCAAAGAGAGTTAGGCAGGTTGAATAATACCTACCACTCCCGCACAGCGACTCCTCTCAACCTTCAAACACTTTTTCAAGAAGGGTGTAGAGAGAGATTCGGTAAAGCGTGAGTGATACCCCTGGTGTTGCAAGCGTCAATAGGCAACGTTAACTGCTTGCCATCAGACGAACAGCAAGTTTTTTATTTGTCCTGTCTTCGTCGTAAGTGTTACTATTTATATGCCCTATATATGCCTAAATGGCTACCAGTATGGTACTTTTGTCGATCAGGCTGGCCACCACATACTATCGCGATCGTGCGTAAAAAGCACAGGCAGGATTCCGCTCCACTCCGACTTTAATGACATAATTTATGAATGATAAATGATACATAGGGCTCTTGGCTCTCGTGTCAGCTATTCGTGTATCGAGTGGCTTGAAGCGTAACGATGATAAGAGGTCCATCTGACATTAATGTCCTGGAGCTCATTGTATTTTTCGCGACATATCGAGGCGTCTGATTGACGGTTCCTATAGCCAAAGGGCTGACGAATACTCCACCTAGAAGATTAGCATCACCATACAATATGGCATCGCCCGCCGCCTGCAAAGTTTGGGCACACTACCAACTGGCGGCAAATTAGATCAGCTATATTCTCTTTGTGAACTGCTGGTCTCTTTTATTATTTTTATTTGTGTTCTGTTTGTTTCCTATTTCCCACTTAGTCTGTCAAGCAATTTCATCATATCTGAATTGTTCATGGTCGTTTTTGAGAAATCGATGAACATACATGAAAAAAGAACATACGCGTCCAACTTAGAGTTTCCTCCTTCTTTTTTGAGTCGGTTAAAAATAAGATACCGGGAGAGTTCCCGCGAGGGTGGAACTGTGGGAATAGTTACTCGACCCAGAGCTATGCCATATGTAGGCAAAGAACTTTAAATGAGAACAAATCGTGAAGTTTTGCAGGTTCGATTCTTACTTAGGTAAGCCTTTTTCATAAGTTCGTCAATGCAGCTGTACTTATTTATAGCTTTTGTTTGTAGTGAACAAAACTAAAAGGTCAAACGGGGGAGCGCTGATGGCTCTCATCAACCAAAAGATTTGTATCAGAATCATTGATCCTGTCATAAAATTGTGAGAACGAAACCATAGTGCGATTCAGGAAAAAGACAACGCCATCTAGTAGTTCTCTCCCTCTGTGTCTCATAGCCGTGAGACGGCCTGTAAATAAATAAATTGAAATATCTTTTTTTCCCGTGAGCCGATTTTGATGAAACAAAGCCTAGTTGAAGCGCCAAGCAACGCTCAATCACCCTGTGGAAACCCCATGCAAATCCGTTCAGTGGATTCGAAGATTATCCTGTTCAAACAGACAAACAGACAGACAGAAAGACAGACAGACAGACAATTTTTTTTTAAATGGTATTTATGTATTGTGTTAGTCATTCTACATCACCCCCAATCAGTTTTTGGTAAATATATTCAATGTACAGACACGACTTTTCTACAGTTTTATTATATGTATAGAAGAAGAGATTACTCCCGTACACGGCCCGTACCCCAGTGACGTGATTTTTCTGCTAATATTTATAGTTTTAAACTCGTGATATCTTTTGAATGGAATGTCCGAATTGAATAATTCAAAATGTTATATAAAGGTATTGAAGCAGTCTTGAATATGAAGTAGGTAATTTATTTTGATAAGCATTAATACCAAAATACAAATAAAGAGCCTTTTCTAGCGGCGGCAATTCAATTAAATTTTTAAAATAGAAAAACACTTATTGTGGCATAACTATAATAGTTAGACATATGGTATCCCGACACTTTTTGTAAATAATGATGTGTTCTACAAAGTCGTAGTACATTATTTTATTCTATCATCAATAGTTTTCGCAGCGCACGCGATGTAATGAATATTTTAGGTATTTTTTTTACACCTTGGGTTACATTATTGGAGTTTTATTAAGGATCCCTATTTTTTTTGAAAATATAATATAGCTTATGTCAACCGGGGATAGTATAGCATCCCAACAATGAAAAAAAATTTCAAATCGGTTCAGTACTTTCGGAGCCTATTCAATGCAAACAGTATCACCGCTGTGCCGGTCGGAGTGGGGGGTGTTAGGTTATTTCGTTACGGAATTTCTGGATTCGGTCTCCACGCTCAAGGCCCGCGATAGAAGCTATCGGTCGGTAAGCATACAACCCGCCTGATGGTAAGCGGTTACTGAGTCATATGAACGCTTGCAACACCCAGGGCATCACTATCGCGTTACCGACCCTTTCCCCAGTGAGCTCGGACGCCCTTACTCACGTGCAGGAACACTTCATAATGTTGGGTGCAGTATTCTGTAAGATGGAGGCACTTCCCCAGTCGAGCCGTTCTTTGAACTAATAAACGGTCTACATCTCTTGAATTTATCAGGCGAATCCTAACTAATATCACAGTCTATAATACCATACAGTCGTTCGACGAAGACTTCTAGACAGGGAATCGTGCGGGTTGTGAGGGGCGAGACGCGGCAAAACCGAGCCCGACCTGCGAACAAAACGATGTTAGTAGCTCGGGACACCGCATGCTATAATAGGTGGAGATTTCGAGATAACTAATCCAAGGTAGGTTTCGAAAATATGCCATCTCGAAATCTCCACCCAGTATATGGCCGTCGCGATACTGTCTAGATGTTGTCGGCATTTTTCACGAGATCCAAGGCGTCGGACGACTGTATGGTTTTATAGACTGTGCTAATATTATAAATGCGAAAGTGAGTTTGTTTGTGACGCCTTCACGCCTCAGCTACTCAAGAAATTTGGCATGCAGATAGCCTATGGTATGGATGGAAAAGGACATAGGCTACTTTTTATCCCGGCAACGCGGGTGAAACCGCGGGGGACAGCTAGTTCATAATATGACAAAATAGCCTTATGAATAGCCCTTTATACTTCTGGAAACTGTAGAAGCTATAAAAATAATGTAGGTACTCTTTCAGGGTATTGAAGACGCAATAGATCCGGAGCTTCACTTGGAGCTGGAGAACCTCAAGCTGGCGCAGCTGAAGGTGCGCGAGGAACAGCTGCAGTGCAAGCACCGCATGCTGCTGCTGAAGCAAGCTGACAAGAGATCTGTAAGTGATGACATTTTAATAAGCTTCTTTTTATTTACTACCAGGGTGGAAACTAGCATACGGCTTGCGTGATGGTATCTTATCTTATCTTGTGCAGGGGCCGAGAAATAACTCGGACACTTCGACCCATTGGGATCTATTGTGGTCCCCTAGATTACTTACTCCTCCCCAGTCTCGTTGAAAACTCTTCATTATTTTTACAACGAGGCTAGGAGATATGAGCCTGTAGTCTTCTGGTTTTGGATATCCGGTCCCTAGGAGACTCATTCGCTTACCAGCCAGTGCATCGCATGTGCACAGAAGGTGCTCCATGCGTTCTGTATGCTCCCCACACAACCTGCACATGGTGTCGCGGTTAGACCCATCTTCATGAGCATGTCGTTGGTTCCTTGCACGATGGTAGGCGGTTACTATAGCCTATGGACACTTGCAACACCATGGGTTTCTATAACTCACGCGTTGCCGACCCTGCAAAAATTTAGCTTGTACCAAACTCTGAAGGTAAAACCCCGAAAAATTTACGTATTTCATATCGTACCTAACATTTACAGTAGTACCCAACTGATATGACGCGTCGTGAATCTTCGTTCGCACGGAAACGAAAGTATGGCCCGAAGCCGAAGATTAACGAAGAATTCTTAAAACTTAGAATCAACCTTAGATCACTCCTATAAGGTTCATAATACACTGCAGCTGTTAGTTCCGTCTCACTCGCAAGTGACGCCCCTCCGCACACATGGCGGCAGCTGCCGACCAATAGCGTTTCCCGCGCTTTGAAAATGTGTCTTCTGTGCAGGTACATCGGTAAGCAATATTAGTTGGGTACTACTGTACCAGCCTAGATGTACTCGTTAAACCCAGGATCTACCGGTAATCAGGCTTCTACAAAAACATATAAATGTTTGAGTTTCTTGCCGGAGTCTTCTCAGTTTATGTGTATTTCGAACCAGTGGTAAATTCAACTGCATGTACCAATTTAACGTTCATAACTGCCTTACCAGGGCCTAAATTGAATAAAAACATTTTTGATTTTGATTTCACACCACACATTTATTTACTTATGTCAGGATCACCCCGCGAGCGCATCTCGACTTTTTCAAGGGGCTCCACTGAAAATCAGTGCTGATGGTAGTACTTGCCACAGCATATGCTGAGTTGGAGTCCTTATTGGCATCACACCACAAATATAAATTACATTTATTATTTTCATGTATGGCATATTATATATAAGAAAGAGAGGTAGAGCATAGCGTTTATTCGCTCAAAGAGCAGCTCGACTGGGGAAGTACCTCCACCTTACAGAATACCGCAGCCAAATAACTTTATGTTGTGTAAAGTTGTGTTCCTGCGCGTGAGTAAGGTCGCCAGAGCTCATAGGGGAGGGGGGAAAGGTCGGTAACGCGTGAGCGATGCTTCGTGTGTTGCAAGCCTTCATATGGCTACGGTAACCGCTTACCATCAGGCGGGATTAGAAAAAGAATTGTGTTGTTATTGTTTTTATTTTTGTTCTTTATAAGCTTCCGTTTTTGTTGTTTTTATTTTATTTTGTGTTTTGTTTCAATGTTTGTGATGTGTGTGTGCCAAATAAAGCTTTGTCTATTGTCTATTTTGAATGTTTGTTTCAGTCGAGCCACAATACGAGTAACATACACTGCGTGTTGCCTGACGGTAGGATTGTTATACGCAACATCAATGAGCGGTGAGTGTTCTACATCTTATCCTACTAAAGATAAAGTACCATGACCGTTTTCAATGGAGGCGTGCCTAGTTCTATGTATGGTGCATTATATAGCATAAAATACCTTTTGAATATGTTTTGTTTGAACAAAAAAAAACCGCCATCAAAGTACACTAAAAAGTATGAAATAACTCTTATCCAACACTGTTTTGAAGTCAGCGAAATATTTTCTATATGTCATGCGATTTCGCTCACTTCAAAACAGTGTCGGTTTATTTTTTTGTTCAAAAAGTTTTTATTTTTGAATTTTTAGTTTCATTATATACAGAATACATCTGCGTAACCCTTTCAATGGGGGAGGCCTATGTTCAGCAGTGGACATCCATGGGCTGATATGATGATGAACCCTTTCGAGTGTGCAGACCTGATGTTATGTTATATTATTGCTTAAACAATGTATATTTATGCGATAGCAGCAATCACGTTTGATTTGCTGTCATTTTTTGAAGAGTTCCGTTGTCTGTCTCCTAAACTCATCATCAGATCTATATGAAATTTATATGGGACCATTTCGGAATAAACCCTATTCGAATAAAAAAATAATTTTGTAAATCCGTCTATATTTGACGGGAGTTATGCCTGAATATACATCGTCCTTTTTGAAGTTGGTTAAAAATGGGCAAATTATTGATGCCGCTCCAAAACATTGCAGGTCTGCCGAGTCGAGAGATGGTGACGTGAGCTACGGCGCGGGCGATTCGGTAAGTTAATCACTTGCATGATTTTGGGAACCTGTTGTTTTTGTAGCATGAATAGGCCTGAAAACTTCTAAACGCAGTTGGTTAAGGCTCTGGTAAAGATTCCACCTATTGCGCCGCAGGTCGTGGATTCGATTCCCACACAGGACATGCATTTGTGTGCATGAACATGTCTGTATGTCCTGAGTCTGGGTGTAATTGTTTATATTAAGTATGTGTTTACCAACAAAAAGTAGTATATGTATTATATCAGTTGTCTGGTTTCCATAGTACAAGCTCTGCTTAGTTTGGGATCAGGTAACCGTGTGTGAGGAATGCCCCAGGATATTTATTATTATTTAGTATAGGTTTCGAAAATATGCCGTCTCGAAATCTCCACCTGTTATAGACACGAAAACAATCACAATACACATGCACCGTGAATTGTGTTTATCGCATAATCGAGTGCAGGTGCTGTCAGTCTAATATCGACTCTATACCACAGCACTATGTGTCAACCGTTTTAAATGATAAGACAATACATGTCATCTGTTGGTAAAACGGTGCCGCCCACTGGCACTAGCGAGCAAGGCTTCTCAAGGAGGGGGCGAGTTGTTTTACAATGCTCCGTGGTCCGGACCTTTTCCGTTTATTATAGCATGAATCCTTTAACTTCTGTCTTTATAGACAGGTCAGCATGTTCAATATTTTTTTTATTTAGCCTGCCCGTTTCTTCTCACCACACATCACTATTACATTATACACACACTTATCATGTTACGAATTCGTGAATAAAATTACTTGAGAAAATTAATGAATTGTTGGAAGTGAACTTAGAAGTGTTTATTACATAGAGGGCTCTTAGAATTACTCAGTTGGATGCTTTTGCATTCTCAAACATCTCATTGTGACGCTCGTCCTCGTATGATAGATCTCCTACGCACGATACGCTACTACTCTAGATGTTGCTTATATAACGTAGTCATCTACTAAGGAAGGGTTTTTTAATTATATCAAGATAGGGGATCCCAGGTGAACCCGTGAGGCAGAAAGCTGTAAAGGGCATCAAAGATTGTCTAGAGCTCGAATTATAAATACTGTTAGATTTATACTTATAGAGACAGTGTAATACGACTTACGTTTTTTCAATCTATCTTTGACCTACTTTCAATAGACTAGTGAAAGCGGTCCTTATTTCTGTAGACACGTCTAAAAACAAAGTACGAAACCTAATAGATAAAAATGGATCGCAATTTTAAATGGCAGTCGTATAGTCTTAAGGTATCGAATGTTACGGTTTCTTAATATAATGATAACTGCATAAAATATGGTGTAGGTAGGATCCTAAGGTTCGTGGCCAATGTTAGGGACTCATTTATTTTGCAAGATTGTTGTGCGTGACAAAATATTTGGCGTTTTTTTTTTAAAGATATTTAGCATAAATAAACTTTATAGCAATTTTGCGTCATATAATTCCAGAAGAGCTCTTCAATGAATTCTGGTAAAACGACAAAATTTCGGTTAAATCGCAATCATACTTCGCTTTCATCAAACTGCTGACTTTAGGCTTGGGCGCTTAGTTATGAGGAAGGCATGCAGATACAGGCTTTTTACCATCTGAATAAGGTCGAAAAAAGAGTAGCTAGTGACACAGACAGAGCAATATATAGGATGTTTTTCTACAGAAAGAAAACACTGTATGCTCCTGCAAGGCCAAGATGAAGACGTGGGACCAACCGACCAGCTCTGAAGATGGTAGTTCCACTCCTTCGACTTGCGTACTCTGTTCCGAAGATAGAAGTGTCGATACAAAACGGGAATACCAAGATAAGTCAGACTTAACAAGTAAAGTAACAGATACGAGTAAAAAATCCGGGTATTCCAGTAAGATTGTAGACAGTAAAACCACAAATATATCGCAAGACAGTAAGATACGAACTGATTGTAGTAAACGTACTGTTAGTAAGAAATCAGATGCAACTAGCAAGAAGTTCGAAGTTAAGAAGCGTAGTAAAAGTGAGGTTACTTGCGATATTAAGTATAGTGACTTTTATAGTGATAGCGAAGATGAGGCGGATGAAACCAATAGATTGATACAGCTCCGAAATTCAGATTATATGGACGTAGTCGAAGATGAGCTAAAACTAGTTATCGCATTAGCTGGATACCCTAAATCAAAAATGAGACTGCGGCAAATGGAGCAATTCCAAAAGTCGCTCACCGACGTCATTGATATGCAGCTGAAAGCCGGTTTATTAAAGAATGTACCCTCATTTTCAGACTATTATTTAAATAGAGGTGCTTTAGTTTGTATTTGCAAAGATTTACAGACTAGAGATTGGATGGTTCGAGTCTCGCCTGGCTTGCAAGAGCGCATGTCCATTAATCTAGTGTTACTAAAAGCTAAAGTAAAGCGTTTATGTCTTGCCGTGCTAAAAATACCTCGATGCTGTTGGCCAGCCACTGCACAAGATGCCTTCAAACTTTTGCAATATTTCAATCCCACGCTCAGGACTGATTCCTGGAAAATATACGCTCAAAAAACTGTTGAACATATAGAGTGCACGTCTTTTTTAATTGATAGAGTATCCGGTGAAATTATTCGCGGACCGAATTTCAAAAATGTTATCGATTACAGTCAGATGGAGTTTGAATTGACAGGATATACAGAGATTTATTACGAATGCTTTTTGTCTGATATGGATGAAGATTTAAGCAGCATTGCGTCTAGAGTTAAACTTTTACAGGAAATAAAATCAGAAAAAAATACGCCTAGAAATGCATCGGATCCAAGCGTTAGAAATACTGAAGATGCGAAATGCGATAGTATTAATACTGTCCGTGAACATATCGAAGAAAATATTGATGTTCATGTTAATTCAGAACTGAAAAGAGAACTAGATTGTTGTTTACAACAGGAAGTACTTGATAAGCTTAAAGATGTGAAGTATATTAGCGATAAAGACGAAGTGCTAGTTTGGTCTGATGAAACTAATAATTACAGCAGTGATCATGAATACGAAAAACCTGAACAAATTCAAATACCAGATGATTGCAACGAAGAAGAAGTTAACATTGAAGCTTCTACATCTGTCGCGGCTATGTCAGATAAAACTGAATCGATTAATGAAAGTAACGATAATCTCACGTCCAGAAATAGTAATGTTAATATTGATAGCAACAGAGGAATAGCATATCATCGACGCACAAATTATTTGCAGGTTGAAAATGAACTAAAAGTTGCGATAACTCTAGAAGGTTATCCCCAAAATAAACTAGAAGGTACACATATTAGAAGACTGAAACATTTATTTAAGGATTATCTGCATAAGGACTTGAAACAACAACGTTTTACGAATCTGATAATTCCGAAATTCCAAGATATTTATTTATCCAACGGTGCTGTGATTTATATTTGCGATAGTCTTGAAACTAAAGATTATTTAACTGAAGTTCTATCTAAGTTTATTAATTCTACCGGTCTGAAATTAACGTTCAGAGATATAACAAATTTAGTTAGGTATACCAGATTGGTTATGCGATTGCCCAAAGAACTAGCCAATTTAGAATCACTTGAAATTCTTATGAAATTGCAAGCTAAATATCCAAGATTGAAGCCTGATTGTTGGAAGTACTATTCCGACGTTGCTGGAAAGCAGAAAAGACAATTTGGCGTCGATCCCGAATCCTTAGAAGTTATAAGAAGTCCAGATTTCGATCCTACTTATGAAGGTGAGAAGTTGACATTTAGAGTTATCGATAGACAAAAACGTGACGTGAGTTTAGAGGAAGCAAATATTAAAGACGAAGATGATGGCAATTCCAAAAAACAAAGGGATACCATTTTGAAGAATATGTACGTTCCTATTGATCAAGATATAATGAATGCTCCACTTTCCAAAATAAGAACACATCACTATTCCAACTTGATCCCTGATGATTTAAAATTATACGTTGGACCGTCGAACTATCCAGAAGTGAGAATTGATGAGATCCAATTTCAGTCCATAAAGAGAACATTCGAAAATATCGTTTGTAAATCTATAGAAACTAGAGATTTGACTAATGAGACCATGCCGAAATTTCATGACATGTACTTATTTGATGGTGTCATATTTATTATATGCCAGAATATGGCGTCAAGAAAATGGATGGAGCTAACTGTACCTGATGTCAATACAAAACTGAACATTAATTTGAAATCAACTGAATTTAGAGGTGCAGTTGGTATTATTAGTATGGTAGTCAAAACTGATAAGAATACAGACGATATCATTGCTATATTGCAGGAGCAAAATCCTAGATTACGTACGAAATATTGGAGGAAAATTAGTACTGTGCGGTCTAAAGCTAAACTCGATGTAGTATTACAAATCGACAAGCTCTCAGCTCAAGTTATTGCTAGCGAAAGTTTTAAGAAATTCATTGGTAATAATGCTGTAGAATTCAAACTAGGACATCTACAATCGCTTCTCAAGCCTAAAGAGAGCCTTGAAGCCCTCAGTAAAGTACGTGCTCAAAATAAATCCGGTGCAGCCAAATGTAACAAAACTAAATCCAAAAAGGTCCCACTACAAAAGAAGCCTATTTCTGAAAATAAAATAGATTCGAAAAAAGAATGCCTTAATTCAGAAACTGAACAATATGCCAGAATCACTGAGACGAAAGAATTAGTCGAAGAATTAAATATTAGAGATATAGAAGATACAATCAAAATGGCAGATGACGTTATACAATATACAGCGAAAGGTTGTCAATCTGAATTAGATCCAATAATCTTCGAGTGCGAATCTCCGAAGACAATCGACACAGATTTCATATTGCCAGATAACCAAGGTTACTGCAAAGTAATACTGACAATCCCTACGAATATTCTGCCGGATCACAAAGAAGATTTGAACATAATTTTCGATCTTTTAGAAGATAAAAATCCTGGTCTTAATACTGAACTTTGGCAAGTTTTTACCGAATCAGCATATCCGAACAATGGCAAATTTACATTATTTGCAGACAAGCAGTCTGTTGCTGTTATTAGAGGAAAGAATTTCGATCCTTCTATTGGCGGAGAAAACCTCAAGTTTTATTTCTAGATTACGACCTTATAATCTGCCTGATTTTAATTTTATAACTATCATCGAATCTTTCAGATTGCTTAGGTTAGCTTTCAGTATTGTTGTAGTATTTATTCAATTTAATGCCATCTCAATCAGGATTTAAAAATCTTTGAACTGAAATTTTATAGTTAATAGTTAAACTATGCTCTTGTTTTTAACTAAGGGCTTATTAACTGGCACTCGCGGATTCCATTCATGTCATATCATTAATGTAATTTAATTCAAGAAAAAATTAAAGCCGCCTAAAAACGAAATAAAACGTGCTGTTTCGTTGTACCCGCCGATAATAAAATCATATAATTGAAAAACATTCTTTGTAGCATTTATAATAATTTTAGTAATTTTACATAAGTTTGTAGGGTAAGTACTTTAAACTAGTTAATGTGTTTTTAATACCATTTTGTTTTTATTGTTCTTTATTAATAATTTTGTTGTCATTGTGTAATTCAGTTGCGTGTTTGTTCCCTGTATTTAGTTATTACGTTTTTAATTAAATAGTAATTGATGATAATGGTTGCGTTTCCTTTTTGATAGTTTTTTTGGGAATGTTTTTGACTTGTGACAATATACACTCGCACTTTCTTTGCTTGGCAAGTACAGAGTAGGGTATCAAAGGCTTTTTGCACGAAGACACGCGAATGGTATGAGCTTGTTGATAGTAGACGCTTTTCGAGAAATCAAAGGTATGCGCGATTTTACGCGTTAAATGCCAGCCAAATAATTACTTTCCTTAGACTATAAAACTTAAGGTTCGAATTGGTTCGAATTATCAACAGTTTGACAGGTATTTTGAGCATAGAGGTATCATAAGAAAATTCATTTAGCTACTAGTGACAGCTCTCTAAAACATAGGACAATAAATCAAAGGCATGCGCGATGTTACGCGTTTAATGCCAGCCAAATAATTACTTTCCTTAGACTATAAAACTTAAGGTTCAAATTGGTTCGAATTATCAAGAGTTTGACAGGTATTTTGAGCATAGAGGTATCATAAGAAAACTCATTTAGCTACTAGTGACAGCTCTCTAAAACATAGGAGTTCTAAAGTTTCGAAACTAAAAGAGATTTTGTCACCGTAATTTGTTCTGTGTTCAGCAAATATCAGAAACATTTTTCGTCATAAGTTTGCTTCATAATACAGCTTTCTTGCAAAACATAACCATACACTTGAAAGATTAGATTGTCAAGCAGGTTACAAAATATATGTTATTCTCTTTGTAAATAGTTTCTTAAGTATTTTCTTGCTATTATGTGATGCAAATCTTAGTTAACAGTTACCTAAGTTAGCGTTAATCTTCCATAAGCTATGTTAGCTTCACAAACATCAGAAAACTTAATGCCACTGTCTTATAAACTAAGTTAGCGGAATATGCATAGGTAAAGTTAGCGACAATTCTTTAAGCTAAGTTAGCTTCACATTCATTAACAAAGTTAGCAATACAGACTTCTATAAGGTATGTTAGCTTCACTAAAATTAGCAAAGTTAGTGACACTCTTATAAGCTAAGTTAGCGAAACGTCCATAAGAAAAGTTTGCTATACACTTTTCTAGAAGCTAAGATAGCTTCACAATCATTAGCAAAGTTAGCGACACTCCTTGAAGCTAAGTTAGCTTTATATCCATTAACAAAGTTAGCGAAACATCCATAAGCAACGTAAGCCTACATCTATAGGCAATGTTAGCAACACTCCTATATGTTAGGGACACCTATAAAAGCTAAGTTAGCTTCATATCCATTAATAAAGTTAGTGGAGCATCCATAAGCAAAGTAAGCGCACATTAATAGGCTAAGTTAGCGACACTCCTGTAAGTTAAGTTAGCGACACTTATTAAAGCTATGTAAGCTTCACAAAAGCAACACTGGTATGAGTTAAGTTAGTGTAACAATCGTCACATACTTTACAAGCGTCGTTGCACACATAACCAGTTGACCAACCCCCTGGCAGCTAACAATTCCGGGGCTTCAGCGCGAGTGGTCGACCGCGTGCGTGTGGTGCGGCGCCCGCGCGGACCAGTACTGTGCCCGCTGCGGCTTAGCGCCCTACTGCTCGGTCGGATGTCAGCAGCGCGACTGGCGCGAGAGGCATCGCAGCGTCTGTCACAACCTAGCTAGGTAAGTTATAGCGGGGCTGTTACGTCACTTTGTTGCAATCAGTTTCATATTGAAACCGATTCAATGTAACGTTTTCTGGTTATGTTTTGTGTTCTGGTTATGCGACATTGTAGAATTTCTATCGATCAAAAGGTTATTTCAAATTGAAACTGATTGCAACAATACGTTATCCTGAAATGGCATGCTTCATTCCGAAGTTTAAGTACGAAAATGTACCGGAGCCGTTCGGCCGATAAAGACACTACTACTTTGGTTTTCAATAAACTTGCAGCAAAATTTTGAATGAATGGTGGTCTGTAAGATGATGAAGAAACAGTATAGAAACTTGTGATAGACGGAGGATTATTTTACAGATTGAAAAAAGGAAGTGACGTGAAAGATTCTCAGGACAGTGACCCTGTAGTGTAAGTTTCTTATGCATGAAAGGTTTTTTTCTTTTTTTTTTGGCGAAAAATAAAGGGTTTCAAAAGTTGGCATTACTTGTTGTGGAAATACTCGTCACTATAAATAAACAAATGAAATTACGAGACATCAGTTGTTCCTGTTCGTTAAAGTTATTGATAAGTATTTCTACTGCACGTGATGCCAAAATCAATCTGTAAGTAAGACCTTGGGGGCTAAAAAGGAAGCTAAAGCAATATTGCTACGGAATTCATTTTTTAGAATTCTCGGCAATTCATTAAAGGATTCGGAATTGATGAATTGCATACATCGAGGAAAGATCCCTTTAGAGTAGTAATAATGAACTATCAAATTCCGAAACTCGTCAGTGATTTGTCACTGAATTTGAAAAGTAAGCACCAATCACTGCATCGTGTGTTTTTGACTTGGCCAATCAGAGTGCATACGTACTTGTCTTAGCCAATCAGAGCGCGTTGTCGGCGGTGGGAAATTGGCGGAATATATTTCAACCAAAATGAACGTCATTGCGCTTCTTTGGGTTAATTGTTCGATGATTGCATAAGATCTGTAAATTCGAGAAAATGAATTCCGTAGCAATATTGCTTTTGCTTCCTTTTTAAGGGGCCTTATCCCCCTTACTCATAAAACGTTATTTGGGTCGTCACGCAAAGAACGTCACTCTATTGTCATTGTCAAATAATGTGACATTATTTATGTGACCATTTAATCAGTATATTACTTAAATAGCGCTTTATGAGTAAGGGGGCTTATGTATATTTGATTATTTGGATAAGCAACAGAGACAATCTAACAAAAACTTATTTGTGTAACAGTAGGCATAGATATTAATAAAGATACTGTACTAAAGTACGTGCCGTGAGCACGGGTATGTTCAACGCTGCCTTGAAACGAACGATGATAGTTTGAACGACTGAATACAAGTGCCAATTTCTCGTTTTTAGGGTTCCGTAGCCAAATGGCAAAAAACGGAACCCTTATAGATTCGTCATGTCTGTCTGTCTGTCTGTCTGTCTGTCCGTGTATGTCACAGCCATTTATTTCCGAAACTATAAGAACTATAATGTTGAAACTTGGTAAGTAGATGTATTCTGTGAACCGCATTAAGATTTTTACACAAAAATAGAAAAAAAACAATAAATTTTGGGGGTTCCCCATACTTAGAACTGAAACTCAAATTTTTTTTTTTCATCAAACCCATAAGTGTGGGGTGTCTATGGATAGGTCTTCAAAAATGATATTGAGGTTTCTAATATCATTTTTTTCTAAACTGAATAGTTTGCGCGAGAGACACTTCCAAAGTGGTAAAATGTGTGTCCCCCCCCCTGTAACTTCTAAAATAAGAGAATGATAAATCTATAAAAAATATATGATGTACATTACGGTGCAAACTTCCACTGAAAATTGGTTTGAACGAGATCTAGTAAGTAGTTTTTTTTTAATAGGTCATAAATTGAAATTAATATCAAATACTCAGGTCTATACTACCATTTACTTATATACCTACAGGTTTGTACGGAACCCTCGGTGCGCGAGTCTGACTCGCACTTGGCCGGTTTTTATCGTTACTTTTACCGAGAACATGACAAAGAACTCGTGTCGACAATTTTTCTAACAGTAATCATTAGTGTACGATATATCCCTGAAAAAATCTTTATACAAACTGCTCACGCTTCGCACAAGGTACAGTATTACCCAACTCATAAGGCGCGTCGTGAATCTTCGTTCGCACAGAAAATAAAGTATGGCCCGAAGATTAACGAAAGAATGCTTAAACTTACAATCAACCTTAGATCACTACTATAAGTTTCATAATACACTGCAACTGTTAGTTCCGTCTCACTCTCAAGTGACGCCCCTCCGCACTCATGGCGCCAGCTGCCGACCAATAGCATATCCCGCGGTTTGAAAATGTATCTTTTGCGCAGGTACATCGGTAAGCCATATCAGTTGGGTACTACTGTAACGTTGTTAACGCTATCATTATTAATATTCTTACTCTATGGGTGTAGGTATACTAAAATTATAGATCTGTGGTATATTAACTGTTAAGCGGTAATCAAGTCATGGAAGAAGCGTTCATATTGCGCCGACCCCATGTGATTGGGATCAGGGCAGGTTATATCATGAATAGGGTTACCATTTAGGAATATGAAAAGTCGTGACTAAAAGCCTGAAATTTCGATAAAAGTCCGGACAATTTAGACACACAAGCGAGGGGATTGCGGGCGGGGATTACGGGCGGCACGTTCGCCTTGCCTCGCCCGTCGCGGCTGACCAATGACTTATTTGTATGTGGTTTTATTACTCATATTCCAACAAATTTTAAAAAAACCGATACATTAAAAAGCCGGACAAAGTCCGGACTGATGGTAACCCTAATCATGAATCAATGTAAGTCAAGCAGTGGCGTAGATTGCCCTAGATCAAAATTTTCTGGGGGCCCTTCTACCTGATTGCGGCGAAGCCCAAATGGAGGGCAACACTTTCGGGGCCCATTTAACCTGGGGGCCCCGTATCTATGTTACGGCGGTAGCTACGCCCCTTAAGTTAAGTTCTGAGTCGAAATTAAAACAAATGATTTTGAATCCTGAACCTTTGACATAATGTTTATAATATAATCTATTCTTGAACCTTAGTTTTGATTTTTGTTTTATACTACAGGCGTAAGTGGAAATAAAATGTAATCATAGCTTGGAACTTAAATCAAAGGAATTATATAGATAGTTGGTAGGATAGTTGAAATGTAGTTTGCATTTAAGTGTAAGATACAAAATAATATATAAACATTGGAATTGAGAACCTCCTCCTTTTTTTGAAGCCGGTTAAAAATAAATAGTGTTATAGATATAAGAAAGGTAGTGAGTAAATTACTTAAGTATGTATACATGTCATTGTAATGATTATGTTGCAAGGACATGCTTAAATATGCTTAAGTTAACAAATGTGTCGAGCGTTACCAGTGGCGTGCCTAGCACGGGTGACACCCGGTGCGGAAATCGTGGTGCCACCCGAAAGATTAAAATTGTAAAAAAGGAAACTATAAAGTGATTTTTATTGTATTGCTTGTGACTAATTGATGGCAAAAAACGTGTAGAAACGTCACGTGAGATGTTTTTTTTTCATTTTATAATCTAAAGGTGTGTGAGTGCGGGCCGCCCTTGCCATGCTACGCCCCTGGTTACGCCTACAAACTGCATTAAATGTTTGATAATTGTAACATGGGCTATTGTCGGGGATAAAGCATGTATTACAAAGAAAACAAGTAGTATATAAGTTGTCTCGTTTCCATAGTACAAGCTCTGCTTATACTTTATTTATTTTGCTTTCCTTACATATATTGTTACATAGGCAGCTTAAAGTAAATAAATAACACTATATACTAAGGACCCTTCCACCATCGCAACTCGCGCCATCGACGGGGAATCTATCCTCACACATTGAAACCAGAATTGTTTGGAACTGTGCGGGCTCAAAGGAGCTTTCTTCCGCGGACGCTCAGGTTGTGGAATGAGCTCTCCGCCGTGGTTTTCCCAATGGAGTACAGCATGGGGTTCTTCAAAAAGGGCGTGAAGAGATTTCTTCAGGGTCGGCAACGCGCGAGTGATACCCCTGGTGTTGCAAGCGTCCATAGGCTACGGTAACTGCTTACCATCAGGCGGGCCGTATGCTTGTTTGCCACCTTAGTGGTATAAAAAAAAAACCCTGTTGGGCACTAAGCAATGTAGGAGAGAGGAGGAAAAATTATATAAAATTTAATCATTAACTTAACTTATCGCTTGGGTATTCATTTATAGTATAGTAAGATTTTGTTATTAACAGTGGTTTTAATTTATTAATGAATATTATTTGTTTCTTGTTTTAATAATTCTGTATAGTTTATTGTATACTTTTATGGACGTTAAAAAAGGACTCAATTGGTGCATTTTTGGTGCTTAGTTTGGGATCAGATGACCGTGTGAGGAATGTCTCAGGATATTTAATATTTAGCTTTGACTTCATCTATAGATTACCGCAGGCCGCGCCGCTGCGTCAACCCAACCTCTCTAACCAGGGTGCGAAGCGTGAAAACCATAATGATGACGATGCTGATACTAATCAGGTAATACTTTTTTATACTAAGGTGGCAAACAAGCAGAACCCCGCGTGATGGTAAGACGTTGCCATAGCCTAAAGCGGAAGGGACAATCTGTATGTGTGTATGGTCCCGGATCTACTGCCAGCACAGCGTCTCCTCGTAGTATCTGTTTCTACCTCGTGTTTATAGTCCCTTTTTTGAAAGACCTGATGTTATTTCCAATATAAAAACTACCCCATGTTTTACTCCCAAGGTTTTATCTATGTATGTGCCAAGTTCCAATCAAAATTCAAAATCATTTATTCAAATAGACCTTCGCAGGCACTTATGAAAAGTCTGACTCTAATACCGGTCCAGAAGATTGCATTTGTCGAGAAGAGCCGGCAATAAACTCAGCAATTACACTTTACAAAACAAGCTTAGATTCATTACATAATATTTACATTCTAATCGCACTGACAACAATTGCGTGCCCATTCAAATCCGATTATCACATTTCGCATTTATAATAATTCAGTATTACAGTAGTTACTTTTAGACAATTATAATGAATGTCTCGTGATTGTAGGCTGACATGCCAAAAGTATGGTAAACTTTAGACTCGAGTATGGGAAACCAAACTTTTCTATCCAATAGGCCATAGGTCGAAATTCGACCGTACTAACATACATTATTAAGTTGAAAATTGAATGCTTTCGGCACTCCTCCGTATAAACATTAACTATGCCATACAGTCCACCGTGCGTGCAATATGCTTAAAAAATTGTACAAATATTTTTTAGTTTATTTTTTATTTTTTATAAATATATTTATTTACCATATTATTACAATTTACATTTATGTTTTATAGCCTGCACGGAAGCCTCGAGGGCTTATCTGTGTAGGCGGTCGCTGCACAACAGCGATCCTAATTGAAAATGAACAATTCTTATTTTATGTACTTATATCATAGTAGAAAAAGATTTAGAAGCATGAGCAATTATTATTTTGTGATTATTATATATTATTATTTGTCTTAGGGCCCCAATCTCATCCAGCGACCTCCCTTATAGCAGTGAAACTAACGAATTTATTTTTGCCACAGGTGACGCGTCAACCGAACCGACAGTCGAGAGGGCGCGCCGGCTACAGCAACAATAACAATAGAACTCAGGACGGGAGGCGACAGCCGCTTTTTAACGATGAGGGTTTGGAGAATTGGGACAAGAGTAAGTTATTGCATGACTAACATTTTTTCTTATAAGGGTGGGGTGGGCCATCCATAAATTACGTCACACGAAATTAATGCTTTTTTACCCACAATTCTATTCCATGCCGGCAAATCGCGACCAAAACCATTATGTTGTTATGTTTTACGGGGTTTATAAAATATTTCAAGTATATTAATATGTTGCTGGTAATGTAATCTCAACATTGGAAGTGATGCAAAACCTTCTAAAATGTTTTATTTATTTGTAAAAATGAATGTATGGATCTCGCCATGATTTCCCGTTTTAATCTTATATTTATTTGTAACCTATTATGACTCAAGAAAAGCTGGACCGATTTTCATGATCTTTGATTTGTCTCCGCCCCGAATAGCAGAATAGGGGTAGGAAACCACGCGAACGAAGTCGCACCGGGCAGCTGGTAATTAGATTTTGAAATATGACGTCACGAAATTTAGGACCCCTCTCACCTCTTGTAAAACAATGTCACATTTCGTCGACATCAGAGTAAATAGCAAACTTAGCAGACCAGCCCCCACGAGCAGCACCTGTTCACAAGTATGTATGATAAACCTATGTTCTGGCAAATAAATATATCATTCATTCATTCAGTGAACAAACAACAAGCGTCTGCTTCCAAGCCGTCTCCACCCAAACCAGCTCAGCGTCAAGAACCGACTCCGATGAAGAAACCACAGGAAATCATGAAGAATGAACCAAAACCGGTGATGAAGGAACCTATACCCGCGATGAGGGAACCAAGGCCGGTGAAGAAAGAAGCTGAGGTGGTGAAGAAGGAACCTGAAGTCAAGGTTACCAGAGCGCCGGCAACATTGAGTGATGTCACTCCTGTGAAGAAGATTGTGCCGAAGTGGTGAGTAGATTATACATACATGACCGAATTAAAACAACTCAGCAGAAATAAATTTAGTCCAAGCACGAAATTTCATACCTAAAGGTGTTTTCAAGAAAGATTTTCTGAAGCTTATTATAGCACTGAATTTGGTATTGTATCAAAGCTAAGGAAACTTCTTTAGCGCGATGTAGGATATTGTGGCGCCATCTATCCATTGGAGTGTGATATATGTTGCTAATAAAACACTCACACACACAAGTGCTACACTAAACTACCGGCATGTCATGATGGCCGTTTTGACATTAGGGTGTCTGTCCTTGTCTCGCTATGCGCAGTAGCGGATTCCGGGCTGGGATGGGCTAAGGGCTCAACACCTCCTCCTAAACTGAATTTCTGGATCTGCCACTAGCTATGTGAGTCTATTTTGGCTCAGGTATGGGCTGTCAAAAAGTGCGTTAACCGCTGAATTAATTAATCCATGTGACAGATACACAAACCTTTTTTTTATCACATCTATACCTTGTAAAAGATAGCTTGATCTCTGCGGCAGTTGCTTCAGTCATATGAAAATTAACCTTATGGCTTTAGCATAAGATTTATCTGTATCATCATAAAATCAACCACAGATTAGTGTTAACAACTAACTTTGCACACATGTATCATAATGTAATATTATCGAGCAAGTGTGTTGAAAAGAGAATTACGATTTAAACAAACTCACCATTATAATAGTTGTTTGCTACCGAGGTAAACAATCTAGTAATTTCATCTGAGCATACAGTAGTACCCAACTAATATGGCTTACCGATGTAACTGCGCAGAAGATATATTTTCAAAGCGCGGCAAATGCACAAATTAAAATTGCACATTGCACAAAAAATTGGTCGGCAGCTGCCGCCATGTGTGCGGAGTGGCGTCACTTGCGAATGAGACGGAACTAACAGCTGCACTGTATTATGAACCTTATAGTAGTGGTCTAAGGTTGATTGTAAGTTTTAAGCATTCTTTAGTTAATCTTATGGCCATACTTTTTTTTCTGTGCAAACGAAGATTCACGACGCGCCATATAAGTTGGGTTCTACTGTACCTAGATTAGATTGTGAGTCGAGTACTATCATTTACTAGTTCTGATTTATAATCCACAGCTGCGTGATGGATAAGCTGGAGGTCGGCGATACAGCGGTGTTATCAGTGGAAAGCAAGGCTTCGGATTGTCGCACCAAGAAGGCGGGATTTGTGTGCGTCTCTGTACACGAGAAGTACGAGACCGACTACCAGACTCTGTGCGAACAATACGCTGTGGATTGTGAAGCTGATGCTGTTGAATATACGTGAGTATATTTTTTGATACTTCTTATTAGTTCGTCAGATAGAATATTAGAAAATATTGGACACATATTTTTAAGCGAGTTCAAAAAAAGGAGGAGGTTCTCAATTCGGTTGTATGTTTTTTTATGTTTGTTACCTCATAACTTCGTTATTTAATAACCGATTCAGAAAATCCTTTTTTAAACAAACACAAAAAAAAAACAACCGAATGAGAACCTCCTCCTTTTTTTGAAGTCGGTTAAAAAATAGACCTTTATATTTTGTTCAGGAATAAAAAAAAATACATTTATAATACCTTTTCCCCAGTGTAACCCCAGGCGAAACCTTTTCGTACTTCAACCCGGAGGACGGCGGGTGGTACCGCGCTCGCTGTCTCGCTCCCACACTGGCCGCACTCCTCGACAGCGGCAAGCTCGTCTCTCTCACACCCGCCGACAAGTGCCGACGATTGCCGACCGCGTACGAAGCTATACCGGAGTTCTGTTGTCTATTGAATGCCGATTCTGTCAAGGTACGACACTTCTTCCCCAAATAAACTTTAACTAAACCAAATCTCACACTCCTCCGTGCGCGCAATAGGCTAAAAAAGGGATCGAAAGTTTTTGCTTCACATATTGATATATAAAAAAAAATCTTTCCTTTATAAATTAAGTATGTATTTACAAAAAAAAATTAGTAAGAAGTAGTTTACGGGGTAGATACGACAATAAATGAAACCATGTAAAGTACTCATGTATACGATCAACATTTACTATGGCACCAACTTCGACATCACAAAAAAAATATACTGCTTTTCATACAAAAGGTACATGTCTCCTCGGCAAAAATGTATGAAAAGCTTATGCACCCCGTATATGTAGTATATCAGTTATCTGGTTTCCATAGTACGAGCTCTGCTTACTTGGGAATAGATAACCGTGTGTGAGCAATGTCTCAAGAGTATTTATTATTAAAAGGATATTCACACCCTCCCGCGAATATATCGTCTCGCACAGTCATCGCTTGCTATGTATTGCCCCGCTAATCGATGAAGAGCTAACTTTTCGCGACGATGATAATTAGCTAAAATTAAAGCCATTTCAATTTAGGCCCTATTAGGGTATTTATGACGGTCAAATTGCTAAAGTTACCACCGGTACTGAAGTCGGACTTCAACTGAGAACAGTGGCGGATCCAGAATTTCGGTATGGGGGGCTTGACCCAACTGATTTGACCCTTTGTCGAGACTTATCAGGGGGGACTCGGATGCTTTTGATTTTTACTAAAAGGCTCAAGGTCCCAAGTCTTCCCCTGGATCCGCTACTGACTGAGAAGAATCTGGCCAGAAACAGCTAGATTAAACTTTATATATAGCTTGACTTTTGGAATTGCTAACTATATGACCCATCTCTCGAAAGCAGCATACTTATTTATAGATTTTTTTGAAAATTATCAATTAAAAATAATTTTACATTAACAGATCGGCGACAGCCTAAAATGCACAATAAAATCATTCAACAACGATGGCTTCAAAGTGGAAATAGAGAATATAGAGTCGGGTGCGAGCGCAGGTTCTGGTGACGTCACAAGATGGCTGCCTGACGTCGAGTATCCTGTTGCCAAGGTACCCGTAGCTGGTGAGTTCATATGTAAAAAGCGTGGTCTATGTCGGCTATGTCTCTTTTAATGCCATAGGCTACGTGCATCTAAAATTTATTAGTTTTATTACTATCTTATGACAGTCCAGTTGGCGTACTTGGTTAATACTCCAACTATCGCGACGCAGGTCGTGGGTTCGATTCCCGCACAGGACATGCATTTATATGCATGAACATGTCTATGTCCTGAGTCTGGGCACAGAATATTTAATAGTACTACGTACAGAAAACCCACTTCGAAAACGACATTTAAACAAAAATCGACTCTTGGAACGACAGAATAAAGCGCAATCCAGTTCGCGCAGCGCTGCGCGCCTAAAATTTTATTCACCTACAACTTCCCTCTCTTTCTATCGTATAACTCTATCCTGTATGACGCGGCACGTGTTACGGTAGGGTTGTCTAATGACGTATTATGAATCTTCAATATTTCCTTATCGCCTATGTATGTCCTATTACTATTCTCTGTGTTTATTTTATTTCTATGCTATTCTCCTTTCGTGAACAATGACATTTAAAATATCCTAGCTAACTAGTATTAGATCAGAAAGTTATTATAAATGTCTACATACTTTAATCTAAGTTGTTAGACCTATACGTACTTTGTATACTGAATGTGTATTCTGTCTACGAAACTGAATACAACTATTTTGGGGAAGGGTTTTAGTAACATACATGCTTATCAAATCTGGAATGACTGACGACGCGACAAGAAACGGCACGATTACCTAGTCCAGTAACCGTCAGCCGAAATTCACAATATTTGTTCTTAATAATCTTCATGTTGATTAAAGAAGTTTGTTATATAAAAATTAATAAAGAATTAACCAAAAAAAGGATATATTGAGTTACTTACCTACATAACAATAAGAATTGTTAAATTTTTCTGAATATTGTTCTACTGATTTTTGAAATAGTGGTATGTTAAATCTTAGTTATTCTAAGAGTTGTAAGGTAGAATTACTGTATATTTAAAGAGGGAACTCTCTCTATTCTGGAACTACTAACAGTTTCTAAAAAAAGAATCGTCAAAATCGGTTTATAAACGACGAAGTTATCCGCGAACACACATAAAAATAATTGGACTGTTTTACAAAAAACTTAAACCGACTTCAAAGTACACTAAGAAGTAATCAAATCCCGATCTGATGACAATGGGACCAAACGGGAAGTGTACCCTTCCAGACAAAAAAAGAATTTTCCAAATCGGTTAATAAACGACGGAGTTATGAGGCAACAAACATAAAAAAAAAAAAACACAACCGAATTGAGAACCTCCTCCTTTTTTTGAAGTCGGTAAAAAAATATACGGTCGAATTGAGAAACCTCCTCCTTTTTTTGAAGTGGGTTAAAAATTTATTCACATGAGTTTTCGAGGTCTAAGAGGCCCGTTTATACTTTAGGACAATACAATGAAACAACAACAAAATATCTAGTACTATAAAAACAACGATATCTACACAAGATAGTGTTAAAAAAGAACAGTAAACACTTTATATAGGTAGTACGTAGGTATTTATACCCACACGCGTCTTGCGCTGCGCGCTGCGCGTTGGAACCGACTAGCGTTGTTTCGGTAGTCCGCGTGCGCGCGATCGTACCTAAACATGGGAGTGGGACAGGCCTGGTCTGGGTGTATATTAAGAATGTATTTACAAACAAAAAGTATTATATGTATTATATCAGTTATCTGGTTTCCGTAGTACAAGCTCTGCTTAGTTTGGGATCAGATGACCGTGTGAGGAATGTCCCGGGATATTTATTTATTTATATTTACAACAAATATATAAAATGGAAACTATTCAGCTGTCTACCCCAAAGCCGAGATGAAGATCGTGAGGAAACCATACCACGATGGTAGGGTACTTTGTAGTACCCGTATGGCTGGCTACCACTCGCAAGTTGAAAATCTGTCGCCAAGCACCTATCGGTGTGTTCTGACAGCTGCGCTTGAGAGCCAGTTCCTTCTAGGCTGTGTGTGTGCACCACATTTGGCCACATCATCACTTACCATGGTGAGATTGTGATCAAACACAGTCCTATACATAGTAAAAGTAAAAAAAAAACCGGCCAAGTACGAGTCGGACTCGCACACGTAGGGTTCCATACAATAATATTAAAAAAACCACCAAAAGAAGACGTTTCTTGTATCTTGTTTATTATATCTTCTCCCTTTAATTTTAAATTTTATTTCATTTTTATTATTTGTTGTTTTAGCGGCAATAGAAATACATATTCTGTGAAAATTTCAATTGTCTACCTATTACAGTTCATGAGATACAGCCCTACTAACAGACAGACGGACTGACAGCGGAGTCTTATGAATAGGGTTCCGTTTGGCACCCTTTGGGTTCTTCTTCTTATGCGTTGCACTCTTGACAGAGTGGTCGTGGTCGTCATGAAGTGTAATTTGTGGCGCGCTTCACAACACGCCGCCATTCTTCCCTAACTGCTGCCCTTCTGGTGCAGTTATTGATGGGTCCGCCTATTGCGGCCTTAATTTGGTCGGTCCATCGCATGGGTGATCTTCCACGCGCTCTAGTGCCCTCCACTTTACCCTGCACCACCAATCGCTCTATGGAGACATCTCCACGCCGCGACACGTGTCCGAAGAAAGTTAGGATGCGAGCCTGCACTACGGAGGATAGACGCTGCTTGATACCGAGTTCCTGGAGTATGGACTCATTTGTACGGAATTCTGTCCATGATATTCCAAGCATTCTTCTCCAGCACCACATTTCGAGAGCGTCTATCCTCTTTTTCTCGCTTTCTCTCAGAGTCCACGTTTCCGCAGCATACAGAAATATGGGGAAAACAAGTGATCTGACCCTTTGGGTAGGGAACCCTAAAAATGTTAATAAATATGTATAATGTTTTCGTTTTTTCCAGCGCCATCCAACGTGATACCGGACGTGGTGAGACCGGAAGTGTGTCACAACTCGCGCGTGCTGCTGGTGGATGTGACGTCTCTGTCTCGCGCGGTCGTCCGTCCCGCTTCCGCCGCCTCGCAGAAACAGTTCGAATCCATACTGCAAGATGTCGTCTTATTTGCTAGGAACGGTTAGTGCCAAAAATCTAACTAGTCTGCCTCACGTCTGTATCAAAAAATATTTGTAACATGTGTTGCGACAAATCAATATTTAATATTATTGATTGACAATACGTCATACTTGTGAACAGGTGCTGCTTGTGGGGGCTGGTCTGCTTAAGTTTGCTATTTATTTACTTATTAAATATTGATTCCATCTACTTTGTAGTTTTGCCGCCACGCCGGGGCTCGCAACTGTTGTCAGTGCGATTAGAATGTAAATATTATGTAATGAATCTAAGCTTGTTTTGAAAAGAATAATTGCTGAGTTTATTGCCGGCTCTTCTCAGCAAATGCAAACATCAGAACCGGTATTAGAGTATTAGAGTCAGACTTTTCACAAGTGCCTGGTCTATTTCAATAAATGATTTTGAATTTTGAATAGAAAAAATGCAATTCAAATATTTTTTTTAAGCAAATTGTATTTGTAAACTTTGTATTATGTCTTAGATAAATAATTCAAACAATCTTTACAATTATTATCTTCAATGTTGTAGGTAGAATTCTTAACAAGTAATGTAAATTACACAAATCAAAAAGTAGTATAGTGTAGTAGTAGTGTCTAATTTATGGTACAGTAGTACCCAACTGATATGGCTTACCGATGTACCTGCGGAGAAGATACATTTTCAAAGCGCGGGAAATGCTATTGGTCGGCAGCTGCCGCCATGTGTGCGGAGGGGCGTCACTTGCGAGTGAGACGGAACTAACAGCTGCACTGTATTATGAACCTTATACTATTGATCTAAGGTTGATCGTAAGTTTAAGCATTCTTTCGTTAATCTTCGGGCCATACTTTCTCTTCTGTGCGAACGAAGATTCACGACGCGCCTTATCAGTTGGGTAATACTGTACCTTGTGCGAAGCGTGAGCAGTTTGTATAAAGATATTTTCAGGGATATATCGTACACTAATGATTTACTGTTAGAAAAATTGTCGACACGAGTTCTTTGTCATGTTCTCGGTAAAAGTAACGATAAGAAACGAGAAATTGGCACTTGTATTCAGTCGTTCAAACTATCATCGTTCGTTTCAAGGCAGCGTTGAACATACCCGTGCTCACGGTACGTACTTTAGTACAGTATCTCTATTAATATATATATGCCTACTGTTACACCTAATAAGTTTCTGTTAGATTGCCTCTGTTGCTTATCCAAATATCAGTTGGGTACTACTGTATAAATAATTTGTTCAATATTTTTTGTGGATTTTTATCGGGACATTAACTGAAATAAACTTCATACCAAAGATCTGCTGCACGATCAAAATGTACGAGTCTCTCATAGTAAATGTTGTTTATAATAATGAATAATATAGCCTCTGTTAATAGGCTAGATGGATGAAAATTTCTATGATTTGTCAATTAAATAAAAAATACGAAGATATCGTGTGTTGAAGTTCCGCGTGACGTCACGTTGTGGTACGCTTTTTATACAAAAGTGAAGTCATGACTCCCGAACTATGACTCGGTTTATCTTTGTAATTTTGGTAGACTTTTTGGTAGCAACTTGCAGAATGACGTTGCGTTTTCATTTTTAACCGACTTCAAAAAAAGAAGGAGGTTCTCAATTCGGTTGTTTTTTTTTTTTATGTTTGTTACCTCATAACTCCGTCATTTATGAACCGATTTGGAAAATTCTTTTTTTGTCTGGAAGGGTACACTTCCCGTTTGGTCCCATTGTCATCAGATCAGGATTTGATTACTTCTTAGTGTACTTTGAAGTCGGTTTAAGTTTTATGTAAAACAGTCCAATTATTATTGTCATAAATTTGTGTATTTTTGGTGGTATTTTACCCAATAAAGATCATCCATGTGCATCAGTGAAGTGAAATGAAATGAGTTGTGTGTATCGTGACTTTTCAAGTTTTCTCAAAAAGTCTGTCAAGAGTTTTAGTACAATGACCAACATTGTAGTAAAACATGACTTTTATGGACGGTGACTGACTGTGAAGTGATTTATTGTGACTGGAAACTATATTATAACTCGACACTGGCAGAAATTTGCCCTAATTTGGGCTTGGTTGCCAAACTTAAAAATAAGAAGAATGATTTGATTTGATTTGATTTGGTAAAGCAAAAAATACGTGTCCTATATTTTTTGATAATCTAACTGACGGACTTATTAGTAAAAATTTTACCCAGGAATCATCCCTATTTGGCTACCCTTAGTGAAGTAACCATGTAATTAATTGATATATAAATGTATTGTTACAGCAAGTCCTCTGAGAGAGCCCCCGCAGAAGGGTGCGACGGTGATCGGGTTGTACGCGGACGGGCTGCACTACCGCGCGCTCTGCAAGCGGACCAACGTCAAACAGAACAAATACTTACTCGAGTACATCGAGTTTGGTCAGTATTATACTATACTAGCTGCCCGGCACGACTTCGTTCGCGTGGTGTCCTACTAACCTATACCCTAACCTACCCTACCTAACCTACCAAACCTACCTAACCAACCCTACCCTACCCTCGCAACTTTCTTAATTTTTTCTTTCATAAAAACCTTCTCCTGACAATAACAAACACAACAAAAAAAGAATTAGCGAAATCGGTCCAGCCGTTCACGCGCGATGGCGTGGGATTCATTTTTATATAAATAGATTATATTATACTAATGGATCCGAAATGAAATATCATTAAAAAAAATAAACACAATCTTTATTGACTTCCAATTAATTTAACTCATTACATGAAATTAACAATCTAACAATTAAACATAAAAATAACGAACAAATCAAACTAACAAACCAAAATTCACTCACTGATCGCACCGACAGTCTGTCCGGCAATGCTTCCGCTCGCAACCGAGTTCAAACAAGAAGTGAGCTTTACTCAGTGTTGCACTGCTATTTATAGAAAAATTTGCCCCTACTATTTGACTAATCTGGAAGACCTAACAATACTAACTTCTGCTCGTGGCTTCGCCCGCGTGGCCTACAGGAAACAAATGACATATTTTTCTACAACTATAAAACAAAACAAATGTATCCCACTTTGAGGGTGGAATTATTAAAAACGCTTTTCAATCTTTAGCCTGAACACAAAATTTGAAGATCTTCGAAACAGACGGACTTCCATACAAACTTTCATCCCCTATTTTACCCCCTCATGGGTGGAATTTCTAAAAACCGTTATTGGATACCTACTCTTCAGAACGAATACACCCTCTAAATTTCATGTCTCTAGGACCAGTGGTTTAGGCTGTGCGTTGATATATCAGTCAGTCAGTCACTCAGGACTTTTATATATATAGATGACGAACCAGCTGGTTGGTTAAGACTCTGGTTAAGATTCCACCTATCGCACCGCAGGTCGTGGGTTCGAACCCCACATAGGACATGCCTTTGTGTGCCATGAACGTGTCTGTATGTCCTGAGTCTGTGTGTAATTATGTACATTAATTACTATCTACAAACAAAAGTAGTATATGTATTATGTCAGTTGTCTGGTTTCCATAGTACAAGCTCTGCTTAGTTTGGGATCAGATGAGCGTGTGTGAGGAATGTCCCAGGATATTTATTTATTAATTATTTGTAGCATGATTAGCCATTCTTAAAATACCAATGATTCCCAACAGGCAACACAGAAGTATCGACGCTGGACAAGCTGTACGCATGCCCTGCCCACCTGGATGTGACCTCTGTCCCCGCGCAGTCCAGCCTGGTGGTTCTATCCACTGAGATTACGGCTATAACACCACCCGCTACAGAGTACCTCGACCACTTGAAGGATGAATCTGTTGAGTTGACTTTGGTGAGTTACGTGTTACGTTATGACGTTTTTTAAGAAACCGTTTACCAAAGAAGAAAGAAAAAAAGTTTATGCCCGCCATTCGACGCAAACAGCATAAAAATACAAAGTCATAGTGCTACTTTTCACAAGTTAATTATAAACATTACATAATTCTAACTTAATATAATATTATAAATGCGAAAGTGAGTGTGTTTGTTTGTTACGCCTTCACGCTTCAACTACTGAACGGATCATCATGAAATGTGGCATGACGATAGCCTGTGGTGAGAAGGACATTGGCTTTTTATCCCGGGAACACGGGTTAAACCGCGGGGAGAGCTAGTTTGATAAACAAGCACAACATAAAAATATACTAGATCATAATATGATGATGCCAACTTATCAAATTTATTGCCAGATTTGATTTGATTTTGTAGCATGCTATGAGGAGGAAGCGCTCGTGGTGTAGCATGATTAGCCGTTCTTAATCGATCGGCAAAGTTAAGCTACGTCTGTCGTGGTCGGTACCTGGATGGGTGACCGCCTAGCGGTATTTCAAATCGAGCGTTTCCGTGCTTCGGAAGGCACGTAAAGCCGTTGGTCCCGGTTATCACTTAATTGTGATAGTCGTTAAGCTAGTTGGATGCCTCCTAGGCGGCTTGTAAAATTCCTACAGTAGGTTGACCACTAGCCTACCTCCACCTCGCCGCAGTGGGCACGCGTGGTGGAGTATCTGCCCATTCCGTTTCACCCTGATTTGTGCAAGGAGGCTCAGCAGTGGGACATTATAGGCTGATGATGATGATGAGGAGGAATGAAAGCCATGTGACTAAACTTGCTGAGTTTCTTGCCTATTATCAATTTAGGCCCAATTATGATGGTCAAAGTTACTGAAGTTACCACCAGTTGGGAAGTCGGCGTTCAACTGTGAAGAACAGCACGAAGATTTCATGCACAATCTAATTGTAAAATTTTATATGTTTTCTATAAATACTCTGCTCATCGGACACAGTGACATACTGGTCTCTTTCTTACTCTAGTTAAAAGATAAGGTATTCAATTGTTAATCCTTAATTAGCTATAAGATGTATTTAATAAGATAAATGTATTTATTTTTTAAGAGCTGTGGATTATGTTTTTATTTTTGAGAGGTAGGGCAAAGCGTTTATTCGCTCAAAGAGCAGCTCGACTGGGGAAGTACCTCCACCTTACAGAATACCGCAGCCAAATAACTTTATGTTGTGTAAAGTTGTGTTCCTGAGTGAGCGTGAGTAAGGTCGCCTCTTGTGTGCAAGCGTCCATATGGCTACGGTAACCGCTTAACATCAGGTGGGGCGTATGCATGTATACCGACTTAGTTGTATATTTTTTTTTTTTATAAATAAATAAAAATTAAACAGGCAAGGAACTCGACAAGGCTATATTTTTAAAATATTTATTGTTATTTCTGTCTACTGTTTCTCTGACTAGAATTGCCACAGTGTTTTAAAACCAAATTAAATTGTTTTGTGTATGTTTAATATAATATACCTTCCAGACGATCCCGTCCGGCGCTGAGGCTGCGCCGAGTGGCAGTGAAGTGATCCTAACAGTTGTGAAAAACAACGAGAATGTTAATTCAAAAGTCGTTGAAATGTGCAAACCTGATTGGAAGAAACTGGAGGAGAAGGGATGCGATGTCGTTGGTAAGTTTACATACGATAACAATAATAGTAATCTTTATTCAGAAACAAGAATTAAATTAGATACACAACATCAATATAGCTAATCAAAGTAATTAAAATTAATTCACTCAACATTAGTTGCCGTGGTTCTCAAACTAGGGCTACATTCCGAATTAAATAATATCGCTCACAGTGCTCACAGCAATAATTTGCGTACCGAGTTAGATATCACGATAATGACAGCTGAGAACTGTCAACAATTCGGAACGCCCGTTATCGCGCTCACAGCATTCAAAACAGAACATTTGAGAATTTAATTAAAATCTGAATTAACAATGCTAGAACTCCTTATATCTTTTATTAGTTGACTCGCAAAAAGGAATATCCGCATTTTTTATTATTTTTCTCTCATAATATCATAAAAAGTATCTTTGCCATATGGAAAACCAAAAATCTTATTAGATTTTTGCCGGAAACACAATAGCTAATCGTCACTTTTTGACAGCGCTCACGGTGATATCAGTTTAGGGCATGGTCGATGTGAGCGCAAGATGGCGCATGTCATGACGTCATCTATGACGTTTCACGGGACATCGTGATGGCGCTCACACTAATATGGAACGGGTTTAAGCACGCTCAAATCGATTACAGCGATTATATCATTAATTCGGAATGCAGCCTAGGTCCAACCTGTATCTTGAGATAGTAGCTCACTACTCGTCTACTCCTTACAACGTGTAATTGAAAGGGTACATCTATCCGAAAGGTGTGAAGACTACATCAGGTACAGACTCTATAAAAAGTTTCAGCTCAAAATAAATTACTCAAAAATTCATACAGTATTGTTGTGTCCAAGTTTATTGAATTAAAATCATGACCAACGTGTCACCGCTCAATGAGGGTCTTTATTTGACGACACCGCCTGATGGTAAGCGGTTACTGTAGCCATATGGACGCTTGCAACACACGAAGCAACGCTCATGCGTTACCGACCTTTCCCCCCTCCCTAATGAGCTCTGGCGACCTTACTCATGCGCAGGAACACAACTTTACACAACATAAAGTTATTTGGCTGCGGTATTCTGTAAGGTGGAGGTACTAACCCAGTCGAGCTGCTCTTTGAGCGAATAAACGCTATGCTCTACCTCTCCTAAAAATCAACCTAATCCTACCTCCTAAAATTAATAACATAAGTATGTAAACTTGTAATATTTTGGATATATTCTATCCGTTACACGTTGTATATGAAGTTAGATATAGGTAGAGAAGCGCTCGTGGTGTAGCATGATTAGCCGTTCTTAATCGATCGGCAAAGTTAAGCTACGTCTGTCGTGGTCGGTACTTGGATGGGTGACCGCCTAGTGGTATTTCAAATCGAGCGTTTCCGTGCTTCGGAAGGCACGTAAAGCCGTTGATCCTGGTTATCACTTAATTTGTGATAGTCGTTAAGCTAGTTGGATGCCTCCTAGGCGGCTTGAAAAATTCCAACAGTAGGTTGACCACTAGCCTACCTCCACCGATCCGCAGTGGGCACGCGTGGTGGAGTATCGCCCAGTCCCTTTCACCCTCATTTGTGAAAGAAGGCCTGTGCTCAGCAGTGAGACATTATAGGCTGATGATGATGTAGAACCGTATATTTTGAATCCAGCTTGCTTATAACAATGTTCGTAACAGAAACTGAGGCACTGATGCACTCGGTACTAGAGTACGTGCCGTTGCCGGCTCGAGGTGGCCTCTTGGATATAGTGGACGTGACGATGCTGCAGGAAGGTTCTCTAGCCGCCTATCCAGCACAGTTGGAACATGCCAACTATGTCTTCACTACTCTCACTGAACGGGTAACTATGCCTAAATAAAAAAAAACCCGGCCAAGTGCGAGTCAGACTCGCGCACCGAGGGTTCCGTACAAACCTGTAGGTATATAAGTAAATGGTAGTATAGACCTGAGTATTTGATATGAATTTCAATTTATGACGTATTAAAAAAAACTACTTACTAGATCTCGTTCAAACCAATTTTCGTTGGAAGTTTGCATCGTAATGTACATCATATATTTTTTATAGATTTATCATTCTCTTATTTTAGAAGTTACAGGGAGGGGGGACACACATTTTACCACTTTGGAAGTGTCTCTCGCGCAAACTATTCAGTTTAGAAAAAAAATATATTAGAAACCTCAATATCATTTTGGAAGACCTATCCATTATGGGTTTTATTAAAAAAAACGAGGTTCAGTTCTAAGTATGGGGAACCCCCAAAATTTATTGTTTATTTTTTATTTTTGTGTGAAAATCTTAATGCGGTTCACAGAATACATCTACTTACCAAGTTTCAACATACAGTTTCGGAAAAAAGTGGCTGTGACATACGGACGGACAAACAGACTAGACGAATCTATAAGGGTTCCTTTTTTTGCCATTTGGCTACGGAACCCTAAAAACATAACACTGAACGTGACACAAACGGAGGCACAATAGGTCAGTTCACATCACACTGAGATGATGCGACTGACAGGTCAATGAGTAGTTTTCTTATGATACCTCTATACTCAAATTACCTGCCAAAGTGAAAGAAAGAAATTGTCATTCCCTTAATAGAGACGATAAGAAAACTGTTAATGGACACATTCTTAGATATAGTCAATATAGAAGTTAAATATAAATTTCTTAATAGCCTAATATTATGGCTAGATTGTAGTATGAATAAGGAATAGTAATGAAGGTGTTGGTGTAGCCTAGGAAAAAAAAATACCTGCCAAACTGTTGAAAATGCAAACCAATTTGAACCTTAAGTTCACGACAGGAATGTTGACCATAGAGGCATCATAAGACAACTCAATGTGTCGTACTGCGCCGAGCAGACGCCGCGAGGCATATTCGAATTCACTCACTGAAATGTGTAAAGTTCTATATATATTTTTTATACGACTAAGTCGGTAAACAAGCATACGGCCCGCCTGATGGTAAACGGTTACCGTAGCTATATGGACGCTTGCAACACACGAAGCATCGCTCACGCGTTACCGACCTTTCCCCCCTCCCCAATGAGCTCTGGCGACCTTACTCATGCCCAGGACACACAACATAAAGTTATTTGGCTGCGGTATTTTGTAAGGTGGAGGTACTTCCCCAGTCGAGCTGCTCTTTGAGCGAATAAACGCTATGCATTTCTATTATTAGTGAGATTAATCAGATGTTTAATGTATATTGCTATCATCGAACAATTAACCCAAAGAAGCGCAATGACGTTCATTTTGGTTGAAATATATTCCGCCAATTTCCCACCGCCGACAACGCGCTCTGATTGGCTAAGTCAAGCAAGCATGCACTCTGATTGGCCAAGTCAAAAACACACGATGCAGTGATTGGTGCTTACTGTTCAAATTCAGTGAGAAATCACTGACGAGTTTCGGAATTTGATTGTTCATTATTACTACTCTAAAGGGATCTTTCCTCGATGATTGCTATTGTTACAGATGGCAGAATATTGCAATAGTGATATAGGCAAGGAGCCGTATCTGCCGAAAGCTGAAGAGCTGTGCATCGCTCAATGTCCTCCTTGTAAGTTAGCCGATTTGTATTATATCAGTTATCTGGTTTCCATAGTACAAGTTCTGCTTAGTTTGGGATCAGATGACCGCGTGTGAGGAATGTCCCAGGATATTTTTTTATTCTTTCTATCTAATGTTATGTTATCAACAGACCCGCAATGGTTCCGCGCGATCCTCCTGGAGCTACCTTCAGGCCCGGGGAGTCCAGAAGCAAGGCTGTGCTTCGTAGACTACGGGAATGTGGAAGTGGTGCCAATCAACTTGATACGCAAGATGCTACCGGAGTTCGTCACTGGATTGCCTGCTGTGGCATCGCTTATTGAGATTAGAGGTAAGTTCAACATTCAAAATCATTTATTCAAATAGACCTTCGCAGGCACTTATGAAAAGTCTGACTCTAATACTCTAACTCTACTTAATACGGTAAGTTGTTTTTACTGTGTATAGGCCTGTGTTTGACCGCAATCTCACCATGGTAATGTGGCCGAAGGTGGTAAGCACACAGCATAGAATAGAACAGCGTAGGGGAGCCCACGATGCTAAATGGGGATTTCAAAGAAGTCATAGAGATCTTTTGGGTTGCAAAGGTTAGATGATAAGAAGAAAAAAACCGGCAAAGTGCGAGTCAGACACGCGCACCGAGGGTTCCGTACAAACCTGTAGGTATATAAATGAGTTTCAGTTCTATGTATGGGGACCCCCAAAATTTATTGTTTTTTTTTCTATTTTTGTGTGAAAATCTTAATGCGGTTCACAGAATATATCTACTTGCCAAGTTTCAACATTATAGTTCTTATAGTTTGGGAAAGAAATGGCTGTGCCATACGGACGCACAGACAGACAGACAGACAGACAGACAGACATGACGAATCTATAAGGGTTCCGTTTTTTTGCCATTTGGCTACGGAACCCTAAAAATTTATATATAATGTATATCTTTTCAACGGTGGGGGGAGCGGCTATAGCATTTTAAAAGAAAATTTTAAAATGAAAAAAATAAATGATCGAGCGCGTCAGATTTTGTAAGGGGATGTTAAGTGAACCTAAAAAAAGCTCTTATTAAATAATCTGACGATTTCGATGTGACGCGAACCTTGCGGCCATTATTAAAAAGCCTATATATAAAACTCGGGGATAATGTAGCTTCCTACTAGTGAAAGAATTGTTCATTATCGAATTTTCCGAATTCATCTGGTAGTATCAGAGATAAGTGCATTTATACAAACAATCAAAAAACTCTTCAGCTTTATTATATTAGTATTTTATGGTATAACTAGCTGTCCCCCGCGGTTTCACCCGCGTTCCCGGGATAAAAAGTAGCCTATGTCGTTCTCCATACCATAGGCTATCTGCATGCAAAATTTCATGATGATCCGTTGAGTTTTTGAGGCGTGAAGGTGTAACAAACAAACTCACTTTTGCGTTTATAATATTAGCTCAGAGTATATGTACTACGTACAAATTAGTAAGGATTATGTCCAAAGTAAGATTTGAATTTAAAAGAAAAACAATTCCACAAACACTCGTAATTACCGATTTAATTAAATTATAATTTTCAAAACAATATAATATAGGCTTAGATATGTCTTGAAGGCGCGGCCGACTCGGACAAAATCGGGCTCGAGCAGGATGAGCACTGTATTTATTGCGTCTGGTAGGTGACGTCGCTGGCTCTGGACGCTCCACAGTGTTTTAAGAAGACCATTTTTCGGACATCGAGTTTTTATTCAAAAAGCTGATAGATTTAATCATTTAAATGCATGAATTCAAATCCCCATTTAGCTAGCATGTCTAGTTTTTGAGTAAAAGGATTCTGAAAATCGTCAAATTTTCAACCCACTATTCAGAATTAAATAAAAAACTCTTAAACTAAGCATGATACGCATTAATGATGTTTGGTACATCGATAGCGCCTCTTATGCTGCATCTTTGAGAGCATAAACGAATATCGTAGCCTTGTTAGATTCAGATATATACGAGTTTTTTGGTTTTTATGTTTTCTTAATTTTCTCGAAAATCCCGCCGTATTGGGATAAGTTATTTAAACTAAAATTATCCTCTTAATTTCCCCTACACACTACGTAAATTTCACATCCCAATTCCATGGAATCTAGAAACCACAACCTTTTGAAGTTTAATCCGGATTTTACGTCGTTAAGGATGTCACCCTCTTAGATAATAATTTATATCCGGAACTGATTTGACTTAACCAAAAAAATATACCAACCTGGTTTTTTTTTGTTGATATATAAAATTTGTGTTTTGTATTATCTGATAGAGGACTCTAACAATGAGATCAGCTACATTATTATTACAAATGCAAATTTATTGAGGGCGATGTAAATTTATATGCAAAATTTGATATTTTATGAGTGTTATCTGTAATATAAATAAATAGTTAAATATCTTGGGACATTGCTCACACACGGTCACCTGATCCCAAGCTAAGCAGAGCTTATACTATGGAAACCAGATAACTAATACTAATCTATCTAAAAAACTAGTACTAATGAAGTTGATAGTTATGATCCAGAAGAATTTGTGGTGCTTTGCAACGAAGAAGGGATGAAATACTAAGAGATTAGGATTTCAATAGCATTTTTAGCAATTTGTATTTGCACTTATTTTGGTATTAAATAAATAATAATAAATATCCTGGGACATTCCTCAAACATGGCTATCTGATCCCAAACTAAGCAGAGCTTGTACTATGGAAACCAGTTAACTGATATTATGCATATATACTACTTTTTGTTTGTAAATACATACTTAATATACATAATTACACCCAGACTCAGGACATACAGACATGTTCATGCATACAAATGTATGTCCTGTGTGGCAATCGAACCCACGACCTGCGGCGCGATAGGTGGAATCTTAGACAACCACGCCAACTGGCCCGGATATTGCGTGCAAGGCCTCTTCAGCGAAAGGCTGCGAGTAAAACGGTTTACGTTTTTTATTATTGTGACTACGGAACCCTTAAAAATAGTATGTGTTTTCAATTTTAATATTAAAATATGGTGCCGTCATCGAGATCTATGGGTACCACAGTCAATATCGAATAAAAATTGAGTCAATAAAATCCGGATAAAAAAGTTGACAACCCTAACAAAAATAGTTAATATGGAATAACTTCTAAGTTCCATGGAATTGGGATGTGAAATTTTTGTAGTGGGTAGGGGAAGATAAGAGCATAATTTTAGTTTAAATAACTTATCCCAATACGGCGGAATTTTCGAGAAAAATAAGAAAATCTAAAAACATAAATACGCGTATATATGTGAATCTAACAAAGCTACGATATTCGTTTATGTTCTCAAAGATGCAGCATAAGAGGCGCCATCGATGTACCTAACATTATTATTGCGTATCATGCTTAGTTAAAAAGTTATTTATTTTTTCTAAATTTCCGGATGAAAATTTGACGATTTTCAAAAAACATTTACTCAAAAACTAGACATGCTAGCTAAATGGGGATTTGAATTCATGCATTTAAATGATTAAATCTATCAAGTTTTTGAATAAAAACGCGATGTCCGAAAAATGGTCTTCTTAAAACACTGTGCGCTCTGGTTAATGTGGGGGGGTTTTCTAACTGTATAGATTTAACTAAGATATAGTTTATCTCGCTAGTTTTAGCTAGTTAGGTCGATGTGCAATATTTATCGCCGGGTACTGTACTGTCGTGATAAATTCCTATCTAAAATCTATCTATAAACCTTCTCCTGAAACTCTATCAAATACTTTCAAACTAGCGTCCGAGAAGTATCCAAACTTGATCCGCTGCACATTAGTCTTCTCGTTCGTAATACCACCACTTTTCATCACATCCTCAATACTCGGACCCCAGAAATGATGCCCGTTGTATTTCTTCTTGAAATTCAACGCTAAATTCCCTCTTAACTTTGCCGTGTAAACCACTTCAATTTCCAAACATCCTGCGTTTGCTGCCAAGCTAGCTGTCACCGATTGTCCTGGTTGCAACTCGATTTCAACACCGGTTGATGTACCGATTGTTACCGATTCCGATTTCTCTTCACTGCGTCCGTAACCAAAACTATTCGAATAAGTAACAGAGCTAGTAACGAAACTAGATTTCACTTCCAATCCTAAAGATACCTCAGTCTCACTCGATTCTGTCCAACTCGACGTTACGGTATTTTCAACCGAATGATTAATACCAGTGTTCACTTTAATCGTTTTATTCGATACGTTATCAAAGTCCTGTGACGCAACTATAATCGATTTCTTATCCGCGCGCACGACTCTTGCCGATTTTATTGATAACACTCTTGATACTTGCTCCCATTTATACTTCTTGTACAAATCACCCCATGGCGTTGGGCTTTTTATGTACACGTTTTTAGGTTTTCTACCATAGTGTTGGTTGACAGCTTCTTCTAATCGTTGTGTACCGATTCCAAATAATCGGAGGTCGCTGTCGGTGATCACATCGACTTCTATACCGGAATATGTTATCGATACATTGCCATCGGTATTTGAGATAATGTTTAAATTAAACTCTGCATAAGTGATATTTATTGAAATTAAAAATGTTGAGATTAATAAGAATTTTATATCGACCATTTCACAGTCTGTCTTGTACTACAATGAACGTAATCTACAAAAATATGGTAGTTTGCTTAACCATAATAATGTAAATACATAAAAAAGGCATGGTTTCATACCTACTTTTTATATAGTTTGACATTCCATGTCAGCCAAAATTCGGAGTAACCGTTCTCGAAAATGTTCCAAATCATTTGAGGACAAGAATTTAGTAAAATATGGCCATGCTAAGAAATCATATTTGACAAAAGGGTATCTCCTTGCCGCACTATGTTTATCTGTTTTTGACACAGGGATGTATATGGGCTGTCAAAACTGACCTATTAGGAAGGCCTTAGTTTAAACAGAGGTCTTTTATCTACTAAACTATATATTGACCTACTTATCTTAAGTTCAAGATTATTTGGTAAATATCGTAGTTTTATTTCTAACTAACTGTGCCCCGCGATTTCAAACGCGTTTCCGGGTTAGTAAGTAGCCTATAATACTCCGGGATGGTGTAACTTCTTATTGGTCACATAATTTTTCGAACCCGACTGGTACAACACAAACAAAAACACTCTTCCGTATATTAATTTTAATTAATATTAATAGTTCTAATAGTCCTCACTAATATTACCCAAGAGGTAATCAAATTATTAATTTATTTGCTTTTTATACAACAAAGTCGGTATGGTATATGGACTGCTTGGTAATAAAGCGGTCACTTTAGCCTAAGAGGAAATACCCCGTTTGTCTTTTGGCTGCGGTATTCCGCTATGCTTACTATAAAATATGTTTATTTAAATTCAGATTTCCCCAAAGACCCGACCCCCGATATGCAAGCGCGGGCGGTCCAACACATGAAGTTCAACGACGAGGGCCGCGGGATACTGAAAGTGACTCGCTGCGAGAAACAGGACGAGGGGATGTACATCGCAGACGCGCCGGAACTCATCGCCGCTATGTTAGCTAAGTAGTCTGAGAGGGTTTGCGCCGCCCGCGCCCGTGACACGATCAATACTAAGGTATTACTAAACGCTTTTTAATTAATGTACTGTTTAACTGGTCACATTTTCAATGACAGTACGGTGTTGAATAAATATGTGACATATGTGTGATTTTCAATTGAATCAGCACCAATAACTATAACATCTGTATCGAATTAATTCTTAGAGCATTTAAAATGCGACGTTGATTTATTTACATTTAACTATTAGTTAGTTAAGTATTCGTTAGTAAAAATAGTATAAGATTATAGATATATAGAGCAGGGTTTCTCAAAGTTGTGAGTGCAAGATCCCCTAGTCAAATTCAAAATCATTTAATATTGATCTTCGCAGGCACTTAAAAGTCTGACTCTAATACTGGTTCCGGAAGCATCACAATGTAAATCCTATGTAATTAATCTATGCTTGTTTTGTAAAGAGGTGTGTTTATTGCCGGCTATTCTCAGCAAATGCAACCTTCCGAACCGGTATTAGAGTCAGATATATGGAGTGTTACTGTAGAGGCAAGGAGAATAATCTCTTGGAGAAAAATAGTCCAGCGCAAATAGTTCCAAATTCCTCCAGAATGACGCTAGAGCAGCTATAGACAGAGTATGAAATGAATTTAGCCGTTCTTAACGGAGTGAAGTACGATGTGAACAGTGTTGCCAGATAAAGCAGATTATTTCCTTCAAAGCAGTAGATCTACTGTAATTACAGTGTATCTGGTACCATTGTACTCAGCGCACTTCACTCCGTAAACAACGGCTAACTTCATTTCATACTCTGTTGCTACTGTAGCGCCACCAATTTATCGCCTTTTGGGGGAAGGAGATTGTTCTCCTTACCTCTACACTCCATAGACAAGACTATTCATAAGAGCATGCGAAGGTCCATTTGTATAAATAAATTTAAATTTGAATTTGAATAATGCCTTTTTCCAACCACACGTCGTGATTTATTTTTGTAGAAATTTTTCATGTGCAAAAAATCTTTGAGAAACCCTGATTTAGTCTACTTTGCCTCGGGTCACACTGATTCTGCCATCACACCATCATGATATGAACGTAAATGGATTCTAAGTCTTTGGGTATAAGGCATAAAATTGCTAAAAGTTTGCGGCAAACCAAATAATTTGCTTGGTTGGTCGGTAAGGTTGTAATTAGGTTCTAGGTGTATCACATTTAACTTTACGTTATGTATGATATTTGTATAAAATTAGATTTAGTTACTTTTGACTCAGGTCTGGTTTTCCAATGGCCAGATAAGCTGTAAGAAAATATGCAGTTGTTTATTTTAAGTTTAAACTTTAGTTGTTATTGAATAAGTTCGTGCTGTTGTTACTACAACGGCAGCCTTAGTTTTTCTAATTAATCATTATTTTTGACATGGTGTACTACTGCCATAACATAGGATTTGGACTTTGAAATTCTTTCCATTATAATAGACACTAGCACTGCTGAAATAACATTAAGCGTAAGTGTGTCGCATAAATTACGTCATTGCAGTTATTATTTTTCTCCGATAGCATTAAAAAAATCGAATAAAAATTACTGTTATTTTATTTTCGGGGCTTATTATTAAGTTCACATTTATTATGAAAAAATAATTGTAAAGTATTTTGTTCTAAATTTTAACATCCTTTATTTAACAACAAAAACAAAAAACAGTAACCTTATAATCTATATATATGAAAAGAAATAAACTATATGAAAAAGTCATTGTCAGAGGGCAACGTTCCCAGAATGCTGGTGGCATTGCCACGTTTTTTTTTTTTTTTTTTATTTATTTACTTATTTCATACATATTTTTTCAACTTAGTACATAAAAACCAAACAAAAAATATTAAATCAACTTAAACATAACATTATTAAAACTTACACAGACATACAACGGCACATGGTACGGCGCGCAGTGCACATCACACAGACGGCCGGACACAAAAACTACCAGTACCCTCTTTATAATTTACAAATCATATATTTTTTTTTTTATGTGGGTGGATATACTATTTCAACATAATCTATTTAACGAATACAGGCTGATTAAAAATAGGCAAGTATATAGTATAGATAAATATATATTTTTAAATTTATGTTTTACATGTTTTTTTGTTGTGTGATGTTGAATGGCAATGCTGATTCTCTGACAGAGGTATATGCCAGCATTCTGGTAATTTTGTTCTTAATTTTAATATACTGCAATTTCACGTTGTGTTGTTGGGGTGTATACTTTCTCCGGTATAGTACAGTCGAGGACATAAACATGTATACACTTTATGGAATTCAAAAGCAATTTTCTCGCACTTTATTGATTATTATTGATTGATATTCTTTATGTACTTTCACGTTAATAATAGGTTACAATTTACAGGTAAATAAAATCTAGTATAAAATTTAATTACTTATTTGATTGACATTTCGCCGTAGGTTAGTGTAATTTCGTGAAAATACTCGGTAACTTCGTGAAAACTCTTAATATGTCGTAAAATATTTTTTTGATGTTTTAGCATGTCAAATAAAAATAAACCTCATTGTATCTCCTCACTGTAATCTGAAATAAGGTTGATTTTTCTTTACATTCCAAAACTTTACAAATTTATATAAATGTAGGGACAGATTTCGTCACATTACGTACGTACAAACGTAATTACTTGATAGCTTTTTCTTAACGTCATATTCCGAATTTTCTCGAAAGTTTGAAAGATATTTTCGTATCATGCTATCCTACGGCTAAGCTTTACCGGGCTAATAACACTCAAAGATGTTCAAACTGATGCTTTGAGAGATCTTTTCGGAAACATGTAGGGTTACTGTCGGTTTCTATATTCGATCTATCCTTTATTTTGCTATTGTGGATTGAAATATGACTCTACTACTCAAATCAATCAATTATCGAGAAAAATCCCTATGGAGTTGTAAATACCAAGCAATCTAATTCCGCAAATAGTCAGTGCTTTACACTGATTTTGAATAGTAAGGACCAATCACGGCATCAAGTGTTTTTGACTTGGCCAATCAGATTGTCTAGACAGGATGGATATCGACAATCGTCATCGTTACTAAACGATCAATCTTTGTATGGGATTGACATTTCCAATTTTATTGTCACGTGATTTTTAACAATTTCTTATGTCAATCCCATACAAAGGTTGATCTTTTAGTAACGATGATGATTGTCGACATCCATCTTGTCTGGTGGGGCAGAGCGAAGTGTCTTTGACTTAGCCAATCAGAGTGCATTGTCGGTAGTGGAAATTAGCGGAATACATTTCCAACAAAATTAACGTCATTGCGCTTCTTTTTGTTAATTGTTCTATGGACACAATTTATAAGAAATTGAATAGGTATCAAATATCAATAGAAGAAAGAGAATCGACAGAAGCAAAATCGAGGATAGATCGAATAAAGAAAAAAATTGACAGTCACAAATAATCAACTCAAATTAACTTAATTAAAATCACTGTTTAATGGAGACTTTCCGCCAATTTGGTGCATTCACGAATCTGTTTTTTCGCGATAAAATTAATCACACTGTATCTCCATTGTGTAATGTACAAATTCGCTAGTTAAGAGATAATTCCCAGCAGCGACACGAAAAAAAAACAATATACAATATTTCCCTAAAAAATCGCTTTGCGGTGTTTTTCTCCCTTCTGTTGAACCACCAATGAATAAAACCTTATATGTCCAAATAAGGTACTTATGAGCGTTTCAGAGATTGTTTTTCTCTATTAACGATCTTTACGAGATTAGTATATAAGGAATTTGCATTTATAACCAGAAAACTGGACGAGAATGCTGGTACTTCCATAACTTTGAATATAGGTCTTTACGAAGGATTCATTGTGGAGAAACGTGCACGAACTTAAGCATTTCATTCGCAAGTTCACAACAGTTTCACTCAATTTTAAAATTTTCCCCACTTATCGGGTTTACCATAATGGTCGCTTCATTTTTGACCACATTATCAGGATTTAGCTATTATAACCAGAAAACTGGACAAGAATGCTGGTACTTCCATAACTTTGAATATAGGTCTTTACGAAGGATTCATTGTGGAGAAACGTGCACGAACTTTACCCCACCACCGTGCTATGGTTTCCTCACGATGTTTTCCTTCACCGAAAGCTCAAGCTCATTGTAGGATTCGAACCCGGGACCTTCGTCTCGGTATCCGACGTCACAACCACTGAGCTATCATCGCCTTAAAAAAGTTCACAACAGTTTCACTCAATTTTAAAATTTCCCCCAAATATCGGGTTTTCCATTATCGTCGCTTAATGTTTGACCACATTATCAGGATTTAGCATTTATAACCAGAACACTGGACGGGAATGCTGGTACTTCCATAACTTTGAATATAGGTCTTTACGAAGGATTCATTGTGGAGAAACGAGGACGAACTTAAGCATTTCATGCGCAAGTTCACAACAATGTCACTCAATTTTAAATATTTTCCCCAGATATAGGGTTTTCCATTATCTTCGCTTAATGTTTGACCACATTATCAGGATTTAGCATTTATAACCAGAACACTGGACGAGAATGCTGGTACTTCCATAACTTTGAATATAGATCTTTACGAAGGATTCATTGTGGAGAAACGTGGACGAACTTAAGCATTTCATGCGCAAGTTCACAAAAATGTCACTCAATTTTAAAATTTTCCCCCAAATATAGGGTTTTCCATTGGACCCAACTAATATTCTGGTAAACTACATACCAGAATATTAGTTGGGTGTGAGTAATTCACTGTTTGTCTTACATTGTATTTAATTGATTTTATAGAGCTCTCGAAGCTCTTGAAACAACGAGAATTTGGGAGACTTCTTTTAAATTTACCCTTAACTAAAGCTACTTAAATGACGTCATTTTAGATGACTTTCCCTAGGTTGAACATAATTTCCCCCAAAATGCTGGGCTTTAATCATCAGTTATCTGAAATGGGTAACTCATTTCAACTTTTTTAATACTGCGAAGAAGCATTCGGCCTTATTGGTGTAAGCTGTTACAGTAGCCATATGGAGGCATGCAACACAGTGGGGTGGGGTCAGTAACGTGTGAGTGATGCTCCGTGTATTGCAAACGTCCATATGGCTACGGTAACCGCTTACCATCAGACGGAACGTGTGATTGTTTAACGACTTTGTCGTATAAAAAGACACCCGGTGCACTCCAGGGCAGGACCCTTCCCCCCTTCCCGATGAGCGCTGGCGACCTTACGCGCAGGAATACAAATTACATAGATAAAGAAGAGGTCTTGCGTCTTCGGGGAATCCTCGCACATTCTCGAGAATTCCTCGCTTTTTGGCTCGTATGTAGTTGGTATGTTATTCAATTGACATAAAGTTCATTATGCTATGTACAATGTTTAGTTGGGCTATTAATAACTTACGTTTTTCTTACGGTAGGTAAGTTTTTCCACTTCCCAGGGGTGTGTTCCCTATCATATTACAATCTAGCCTTTAAAGGCTAATAAGCTATTTGTATTTAACTTAAACTTCTAGAGTAACTAATGTGGCTATCATTTGTTGTCGTCTACTGACTACTTCACTTCGTTGATGTTTTCTTACATTGTATGTAGTGGGCTACATTTCACAGTGATTTCGCCCATTTAAATATCTGGCTTTCTCTTACTGGCGTATTCATCCAATTAGTGATACCATGTTTGGTCAATCACATACATTTTATAATTATTGTAGAAGTTACACATATAGATGTCGCTACAAACATCGTTTGGACTGTTTGAGAATTAATTCTTAGTCAAAACGCTATTAAATAACTTTACAGTTCGATTGGTCCATTTTTGTGCTTAAAATGGCGGATGGCATGGTTAACGCGGCAGTCCTACCATCTCTTAGTGTTCTTATAACTATTGTTCTTGCACCCTGCATTGACATTGACAATAATCCTGCGATAATGCAGTCAGGAATTTTAATCCTGTTTCGAAGATTTCTATATTTCCTCTCCCGTAAGGTTTTTGTAATTTGGACCCTAATGTGGTTTTCATCACGGTCTTATTTTGAAAGCTTTAACAGACCCTTTTTATAAATTCCACCGACACTAGACAGTTGGTGTCTGATCACTGGTGGATCAGGCTCTCTCTTTCCTACACGTTGATTGTTCCATGTCAGATGAATCAGACTTACAATAATTATAATACAATGTGTAGTTTACAAGTAATTTCCCACAGTTTCTGTGCTTTCATTTTTACACAAGTTAACGGCCCGTCTGATGGCAAGCGGTTACCGACCTTTCCTCCCTCCCAGGGGCTTTAAAAGTGGTAGAATATAGCGTTTATTGCAGAATACCGCAGCCAGAGCTCACCTGGGGCTCTACCGCGTAACTTTGGTGGTAATCGTAACGAACACCATTAATTATTTCCTCCAATGACGCGCACGCGGTATGACGCGACGATGACCATTCGTGGGCTCTGATTGGACGAAATTCATTAATGGTGTTCGTTATGATTACCACCAAAGTTACGCGGTAGAGCCCCAGGTGAGCTCTGGCTGCGGTATTCTGCAATAAACGCTATATTCTACCACTTTTAAAAGCTGGTCTCTTTAACCGGTGGCATTTGTTAATCGTATTTAATAATTAATGGAATTATGGCAAGTCCCCCGCTCCAGAGCGCTCGGGTTGTCGTTTGTAAGAAAACCTTGGCTTTGGTGGATACCGGGCCGTAGTGATTCAAGTTGCCTCAATTGTTTTTCCGATTTGTGTCGTTTCCAGATAAGATTTTCTCTTATAACAAATCAAATCCAAAAAGTCATTTATTCGGTTTACGCCTTGATAAGGCACTTATGAACGTTACTGTAATGTCAGACGCGAGGAAACTACTAATCAATCTGGAATCCGATTTATTAGTGTGTAACTTAACCTTACATGCTTATATAATACTTATTGACTACTACACCACACATTGACACAAATCAACTACAATTATAATTATTCCGTCAAAGAATATTGGTCAGCAAGTTTAAATTGAAGCTTAAATTTCTTAATCCATCAATCTGGATTGGATATTCAAACATTACTTTTCATAAGTAATTAATAATAATAATAATAATTTATTGTGCTGGAAAAAGTGTTTACAAATGTACATTTTCAACGTCTTTTTTGTTGTACAGACAATTCAGCCTGGGATCTCAGATTGGAGATTTTCACTTAGTGTTTTCTGTCTTATAAGATTTGAAGGCGATAAAGTGTGTACATAATTTGTGGGTTGGCAAATTTTCTCAATCTATAAAAGGATTCACAGTAGATACTGACGACGTCAGAAATAAGTTTATCACACTGATATTCATTTTTGGCTCTCCTCTTTTATTTCCGTAGAATGATACGTCACTTTTTAATTTTCAAACGTTCCTTTACTTTTCTTTGTGGAGGTTTTACACATTCCACACATACGTAGGCGTCCGTTTTTATTCTACTGCGCCGCGGGGTGTTTTTATAAATTACACTTTCTTACACTGGAGTACTGGACACTTGCTGTCTGATCACTGGTGGATCTGGCTCTCTCTTTCCTATACGTTGTGTGTGATTTACGAGTACTTTCCCCATGTTTTTGGGATTAAATTTTACAAGAGAGATTTTTACAGTCAATGTTATTGATACATAACGGAATGACAGATTTGTAGGTTGGTTATTCTTACAATGTCTTTTCCATATACGATTTCCTCTAACACAAAATCAATTCGGTTAGACTTAATATCAAGTTTATTTATGACATACAAAAATAAAGTGAATAGTCACGGGGAAGTACATTTCGAAGATCGCGGCCAAAACACATTGCTTTGGTGTGGTGTTGTGTTCCTGGGGTGACTAAGGTCGCTAGAGCTCTAGAGGCCCTGTGCCGGGGCTCTACCGCGTAACTTTGGTGGTAATCGTAACGAACACCATGAATTATTTCATCCAATGATGCGCACGCGGTATGACGCGAACGTTGACCATTCGTGGGCCCTGATTGGATGAAATTCATTAATGGTGTTCGTTACGATTACCACCAAAGTTACGCGGTACAGCCCCTAATTCTGACGTTCCTTCGTATTGGCTTTGTCCTTTTTCACACACATTTCCATGTAGTGGTTGTGGTCGGACGCAAACTGATGCGAATTAAATACTTTTAATGATTTTCCTGTATTAAGGTTTTGTCTCAAGATGGGACCTTTTTCATATTCAATGCCCGTATTTGTGAAGCTATATTTATATAGGCTATATATAAATATAGGCTATGAGTTGTGAGAGATTAATGACTCACAAAAACATTTTCCACTTAACATTTTTCCCAATTAAGGTTTTAACTAAGATTTTAAGGAAGTTTGAATTTTAAGGAAACAAAACCGCGTTAACAATGATCTTAACAGTTTTTGGGTGCTCTGAATGGCAGCAGTCGAGCTGTTCTTTGCGAACAAAGCTATGGTCTTTTTTCCATCACGGTTTGAAAACTTGAACACATGCTTCTTTGTGGGTCACTGGTGGATCAGGTTATTTTTCCTACACGTTGGTTGTTTCATGTGAAAATCACAAGTGATTCAGATTTCCAATTTCAATGTGTAGTTTGCAATTTTCCCCGGTTTAATGGGCTTGACGTTTTACCGGTCGGCATTCTTCCATCTTATTTAATTACCCTTAGTAATTGTGAAGCTTAAATTCAAATAATTTTGAACTTACACCATATTCTATTCAATGCCCGTACCATGGTAATTGTGAAGATATGCATCTAGCTTGCACGTGATTAAACTGTGACATATAATGACTCACAAAAATATTTCCCACTTTTTCCCAAACCCAATAGTTCCCAAAATTGGAAACGAAGATTAAATTAGATACACAACATCAATATAGCTAATCAAAGTAATTACAATTAATTCACTCAACATTGGTGCCCTAGTTCTCAAACTAGGTCCAACCTTAGGATTTGGGCAAGTCACTGATATTTTCTAAAACAAAACCGTTTTTAGGCGGGGTTACATTTACGGCGACACAAGAACAGCGGGAAACTCCATATACGATTTCCTCTAACACAAAATCAATTCAGTTAGACTTAATATCAAGTTTATTTATGATATACAAAAACAAAGTGAATAGTCACGGGGAAGTACATTTCGAAGATCGCGGCCAAAACACATTGCTTTGGTGTGGTGTTGTGTTCCTGGGGTGACTAAGGTCGCTAGAGCTCTAGAGACCCTGTGCCGGGGCTCTACCGCGTAATTTTGGTGGTAATCGTAACGAACACCATGAATTATTTCATCCAATAACGCGCACGCCGTATGTCGCGACGATGACCATTCGTGGGCTCTGATTGGACGAAATTCATTAATGGTGTTCGTTACGATTACCACCAAAGTTACGCGGTAGAGCCCCAGGTGAGCTCTGGCTGCGGTATTCTGCAATAAACGCTATATTCTACCACTTTTAAAAGCTGGTCTCTTTAACCGGTGGCATTTGTTAATCGTATTTAATAATTAATGGAATTATGGCAAGTCCCCCGCTCCAGAGCGCTCGGGTTGTCGTTTGTAAGAAAACCTTGGCTTTGGTGGATACCGGGCCATAGTGATTCAAGTTGCCTCAATTGTTTTTCCGATTTGTGTCGTTTCCAGATAAGATTTTCTCTTATAACAAATCAAATCAAAAAGTCATTTATTCGGTTTACGCCCTGATAAGGCACTTATGAACGTTACTGTAATGTCAGACGCGAGGAAACTACTGATCAATCTGGAATCCGATTTAGTAGTGTGTAACTTAACCTTACATGCTTATATAATACTTATTGACTACTACACCACACATTGACACAAAATCAACTACAATTATAATTATTCCGTCAAAGAATATTGGTCAGCAAGTTTAAATTAAAGCTTAAATTTCTTAATCCATCAATCTGGATTGGATATTCAAACATTACTTTTCATAAGTAAATTTTCAACGTCTTTTTTGTTGTACAGACAATTCAGTACAGACAATTCTCAGATTGGAGATTTTCACTGTGTTTTCTGTCTTATAAGATTTGAAGGCGATAAAGTGTGTACATAATTTGTGGGTTGGCAAATTTTCTCAATCTATAAAAGGATTCACAGGAGATACTGACGTCAGAAATAAGTTTATCACACTGATATTAATTTTTGGCTCTCCTCTTTTATTTCCGTAGAATGATACGTCACTTTTTAACTTTCAAACGTTCCTTTACTTTTCTTTGTGGAGGTTTTACACATTCCACACATACGTAGGCGTCCGATTTTATTCTACTGCGCCGCGGGGTGTTTTTATAATTTCCACTTTCTTACTCTGGAGTACTGGACACTTGCTGTCTGATCACTGGTGGATCTGGCTCTCTCTTTCCTATACGTTGTGTGTGATTTACGAGTACTTTCCCCATGTTTTTGGGATTAAATTTTACAAGAGAGATTTTTACAGTCAATGTTATTGATATATAACGGAATGACAGATTTGTAGGTTGGTTATTCTTACAATGTCTTTTCCATATACGATTTCCTCTAACACAAAATCAATTCAGTTAGACTTAATATCAAGTTTATTTATGATATACAAAAACAATGTGAATAGTCACGGGGAAGTACATTTCGAAGATCGCGGCCAAAACACATTGCTTTGGTGTGGTGTTGTGTTCCTGGGGTGACTAAGGTCGCTAGAGCTCTAGAGACCTTGTGTCGGGGCTCTACCGCGTAATTTTGGTGGTAATCGTAACGAACACCATGAATTATTTCATCCAATAACGCGCACGCCGTATGTCGCGACGTTGACCATTCGTGGGCCCTGATTGGATGAAATTCATTAATGGTGTTCGTTACGATTACCACCAAAGTTACGCGGTACAGCCCCTGATTCTGACGTTCCTTCGTATTGGCTTTGTCCTTTTTCACACACATTTCCATGTAGTGGTTGTGGTCGGACGCAAACTGATGCGAATTAAAGATAGATAGATAGATAGATAGATAACTCTTTATTGTACACCAACAAGTATAAAAATCACAATAACAATAAATTCTTAAATATTAAAATACTGTACAATGGGCGGTCTTATCGCTGAGAAGCGATTTCTTCCAGACAACCATTGGATGGAGAGGAATTAAAACACGTTAATAGACGGTGGTGTAGGTACTATCTATTACAATTCAGTAAATAAATTACACACAATATTGTCTTACATATAAATACAATATACTTAAATACTTATATTTAAAATAAAATAAATATAATAAATAAATATAAAAAAAACAGATGTAGAAAATATAATAATACTGAGAGGAAAGAATACATATTTAAATACTATACATATATATATAAATAAATATGAACATACTTGGCAATAAAACTATAATTACAGCAGCGACTAATTCAGCCAGAAAGGTAGAATCTTTTCACCTGCGTTTTAAAAACTGGGAGTGACGGCGCCCTCCTTATACAGACAGGCAATGCGTTCCAGAGGCAAATTGCTTGGACGGTAAATGATTTACCATAAAAAGAACTGTCATGTGAGGGTATTTTCAAAAGGAGATTTTCTGACGACCTGATTGACCGAAGGAAATCAAAACGTTCCTTAAGATAACGCGGGGCGGAGGGACTAAACATTATAGTATAAAGAAGAGTTAGTATATGAGTATTCCGGCGAAGGCGTATAGGAAGCCACTTGAGTTTAGCGCGATATTGTGAAACATGATCATATTTGCGCAAGCCAAATATAAATCTTATACAGAAGTTTTGAAGACGCTCAAGTTTATTTAGCTGGTCCTCAGTGAGATCTAGATAGCAGGCATCAGCGTAGTCCAAAATAGGGAGCAGAAGAGACTGTACGAGCGCAACCTTAGTGGCAGTAGGCAAAAAATTACGGAGCCTTCTAAGAGAGCCGGCAGATGCAAATAACTTGCGACTAACGGCCCCTATTTGAGGACTCCAGGTAAGACATTGATCCATAATTAGACCTAGGTTTTTAACATTTTTACTATAAGGAACAGTTGTTCCACTAAACTTAACCGTAGGTAGATCTGGCCAGTTTATTTTTGATATCATTCGTGAACTACCCAGAATTATGACTTGCGTTTTGGAAGGGTTAATTTTAAGACCGTAGGCATCACTCCAATCAGCTATACGGCGAAGGTCTGCATTTGTTTTCTCGATAGCGCTAGACAGATTGCTAAGAGGAGCATGGCAATAAATTTGGAGATCGTCTGCATATAAGTGATAGGAAGAAGAGATATGAGTTGAAATAGAATTAATAAAAATTGCGAAAAGGAGAGGAGATAATACGCCACCCTGGGGTACCCCGACTGACGTGTCACACCATGAAGAAAAAGATTCCTCAAAGCGTACCCGCTGCCGGCGCCCATGCAAATAACTGCGAAACCAGTCAATAGCTGTCGGAGCTATGTTAAGAGAGCGTAGTATTGCGAGAAGAATATCGAAGTTGACGGTATTGAAAGCATTGCTAAAGTCTAATAGCGTCAGCACAGTAAGATGGCCGTTATCCATTGCCAGACGTATATCGTCAGTTATTTTTAGAAGCGCGGTAGTTGTACTGTGGCCAGGACGAAAACCAGATTGGAAAGGATTGAGCAAATTATGTCTGGTCAGGAAATTGGAAAGTTGAGTGTGGATTATGCGCTCAAGGACTTTAGATAGGAATGGGAGTATAGATATAGGACGGTATTCAGAAAAAGTTTTTGGGTTAGGTTTCTTAGGTAAGGGGATGATTTGGGCTTCCTTCCAAATAGCAGGAAATACATTTTTAGTGATACAAGAGTTCATAATACTACAAAGGATAGGAAGGATAAAGTCAAGGATAGGGACTAACATGTTTCGACTAATACCGTCACCTCCCACAGCATTAGATGAAATCGACAATAAGCTCTTCTTAACATCACAAGCAGACAATTGATTAAATACAAAAGGATCATGATCAGGAGTTGGTATGGCAGAAAGAAATTGCAATGTCGATGTTTTGATAGAATCCACAATACTAGATGATGAAGAAAAGTGAACATTAAGTGCGCCAATGTCCAGATCACTGGTAATAGACTCCTGTCGAGATTTGCCAACTCCTAATGACCGAAGGAATTTCCAGACTTTTGCTGGGTCTCCGTTCTCTACGGATTGGTGGATATGGTGACGTTGAGCATCCCTAAGCACTGTATTGCAACGATTCCGAGCATGGACATATTTAGCCTTATTTATATCGTTGGATTTACGCTTGTATTTACTTTTTGTGATCGATTTTTTATGCATTAACACTTTGTGGTCTTCTGTAAGCCACGGTGCAGGGAGATGTTTTATTTTAATTGCTTTTAAAGGGGCATGCTTGTCATAAATCTGGGTAATAATATAATTAAATATGGCAACCTGGTCATCCACTGATTCAGCATTTGTGACAGGAGTCCAGTCAATATTCTGCACATCCTCAATAAATAGTTCTTGATTGATTCCACTAAAGTTACGCTGAAGAATGATTTTAGGTTTATCTTTGGGAGGACGGATTTTATATGAAAGGAAGATCAAATCATGATATGAGAAGGCATCGGCGGGATATTGGCCATGCTTCGCAACATGCTGGGGCGACGACACAAAAATAAGATCAAGAAGGGAGGGATTTGAATTTGGAAAGTGATGGGTCGCGTTAAGGGGGACTATATGCATGTTGCTTGAATTTATTATAGATTCTAATGATGAAGAACGAATATCTTTCTTAAGGAGACAAGTGTTGAAATCACCCATAATAATTGCATGATAATAGGAGGGAAGAAGATTTTCTAAAATCTTTTCGAGAGATGTGAAATAGTTCACGCGTAAAGATGGACTATAATAGACTCCGAGAAGAACTTTATATTGAGAGAGAAGCACTTCGATGAACAGATGTTCACCGGCATCTGGTGATGGTGGCTGTGCAGATATGCTAATAACCGAGAAAGGAATATGTGAACGTAGATAGATAGCCACACCGCCACCACCACTGCCTGTACGATCATTACGGATAAGGCGAAAACCGGGAAGAGAGTAAGAAGTGGAAGGGAGGCAAGGCTTAAGCCATGACTCGGAGATCAATATAGCATGAATGTTTTTGTTATCAAATGTTGCCAGCATATCAGTAAAGTGTGCCGGAATACTTTGCGCATTGATATGAAGAATATTCAGATTTTTAGGTACGTCAGAAAATTCATTTTCAAGGGAATCAGAAAGAGATGGAATACTTTGGAAACTATTTTCAAAGCTGCTATCGATAGAAGAAAGAGAAAAGTAATCGTCACTGTTGCTGCCATTAAGTATGTTTAACATTATATAAATAACTATAATACGATATAAATAATAATATAAGATAAATAAAAATATAAGGTAAATTAAAATATTAAAATATACAAATAACTACTTCAAAACTTTGGGATGTCAAATTACTTTCCACCCGCCGGTTGCGCTAAAAAAATACTAACATATCAACAAATAACACTACACTTCATGAACCACAAATAAAATAAAGAAGTATTAACAACCACAAAAAATAACAAATCAAGGTCCCAAATAAAAAATAAATATTATCAGTAATTAAAAAAAAAAATACAAAAAATAATTTTATAGTTTTGTAACTCAACAATATAACAACAAAAACTTTAAAACATAAATAACTACGATGAATTAAAAAGTAAAACGAAACGTTTTTGTTGATTATCTATGACCCGTATTGACAGTGTTAGCATTGACAGATCCAAACAAAAATAAAGAAGGTGATTGTAAATATTTAAGCCAAAAGTAAATTAAAATACGGGTAATTGAACAACAATAGAAGTTACAAGTATACAGTTACTAAGAATATTACGATATGGAGATAATATTCAAGGACAAGGACTATTTCTTGCTAGCAGCAGCGGCACGTCTACTCTTTATCGCAACCGCAACATCTTTTGGGACAGTTACAGCTTCTTTGGGACACTTGGCTGGCTCACCTATTTTGTCCAAATCCATTGGACAGGTCACTCGATGACGCACTCCATCATGCCCCAGCACAAAAACTGTACCTTCTCGGGTCCAGGTCTTCGTCACACCAAACCGCTGACGCGCATTCATGAAGACGTCGTGACGTGATTTAGTCAAAAACTCGGATAATGTTATACCCGAGCCCTTGAGACAGGCTTTGGCAGTCCAGATTTTATTACGCAATGCCAAATCACGAATTTTCACCAGGATTGGCCTACACTTATCCGGGGTTGTTGCACGGCCCATTCGATGACAGCGACTGATACTAAGTGCAGTGAAATCCATCAATTTCATGGTCCCCACAACTGTCTTGACTACTGTGGCTGCGGTGTCTTCGTTATTAATTTCAGGCAAACCATGGAAGAGCAATATTTTACGTCGACTCTGCATTTCTATATTGTCTAAGGTGCGTGTAACAAACTGCACCTGATTTTGAAGAGACTGAAGTGCGGCAAGTACAAATGTTTTAAATGAAGCAAAGTCAGCAGTCAAGGTAGCAATGGTGGCAGGTGCTGAGGATTTCTGAAGCTGCGTCTGAAAGTCCTCCATCTGCTTTTTGAAAAGATGTTCCATTTGAGTTACCGACGCCTTGATATCTTCCATGATGTGCGCAGTGCAGTGATTGTGCAACTACAGTGAAGTGCTTTAGTTGATTAAGGAGATAACACTAACCGGCAAGTAGGTTGACTAGATCTTTAACTTGGCATAAATTATTTTATATTAATACTTGTTTTAACTATTTTTATTAAAAATATAAGATACGTTATTTTAAATTGCGTGTGCTCTTTTTGACACCTACCGCCCATTAAATACTTTTCATGATTTTCCTGTATTAAGGTTTTGTCTCAAGATGGGACTTTTTTCATATTCAATGCCCGTATTTGTGAAGCTATATTTATATAGGCTATATATAAATATAGGCTATGAGTTGTGAGAGATTAATGACTCACAAAACATTTTCCACTTAAATTTTTTCCCAATTAAGGTTTTAACTAAGATTTTAAGGAAACAAAACTGCGCGTTAACAATGAGCTTAACAATTTTTGGGTGCTCTGAATGGTAGCAGTCGAGCTGTTCTTTGCGAACAAAGCTATGGTCTTTTTTCCATCACGGTTTGAAAACTTGAACACATGCTCCTTTGTGGGTCACTGGTGGATCAGGTTCTCTTTCCTACACATTGGTTGTTTCATGTGAAAATCACAAGTGATTCAGATTTCCAATTTCAATGTGTAGTTTGCAATTTTCCCCGGTTTAATGGGCTTGACGTTTTACCGGTCGGCATTCTTCCATCTTATTTAATTACCCTTAGTAATTGTGAAGCTTAAATTCACATAATCAATAAATTATTGGGTTTCAGATTCATGCAGTCTGTGAACATTTACTTTCACCGGCATTATGTCCGATTCATAAAAGATTTATCAAACAATTTTGAACTTACACCATTTTCTATTCAATGCCCGTACCATGGTAATTGTGAAGCTAAGCATCAAGCTTGCTCGTGATTAAACTGTGACATATAATGACTCACAAAAATATTTCCCACTTTTTCCCAAACCCAATAGTTCCCAAAATTGGAAACAAAGATTTGGGCAAGTCACTGATATTTTCAAAAACAGAAAACCGTTTTTAAGCGGGGTTAAATTTACAGCGACACAAGAACAGCGGGAAACTCGCCGCCCTTGCATTTGTATAAGTGCTTTACACGCGCCATAACAACAGGCGAGTCGTGTCTGGAAAGGCGTTTGCACATGCAAGGGCAATTGAAAAAGCGGCACTAAGGACACGCCCTTAGAGTAGTATTTTAGGAGACATTTTCGCGAGTGTGTGTGACCAGGGGGCCTACCACAAGCTCTTAAAACAAGGTTAAAATAACCTTATTTGTGTTTTGACGCCGGATGTCAAAGAGGGACAAAAGACAAATAAGGTTATTTTAACCTTGTTTTAAGAGCTTGTGGTAGGCCCCCAGGCCTAATACTATTAGGTATCTGTGTACCAAACTACGCTACTTTAGTGTATGCCAGCCAGCCCCCAATATTTAGGATATTTTCGGCATCTTGGCTAGGGAGGTTGGCGTACCTACACTAATCACAGAGTACTTTTTTATAACAAGAAAACTAATGTAGCGCAGTTTGGTCAGACGTCCGGCGCATACGCTCCAAGCATGTTGTTGAAGTAACAAAGATTTGATCAACTTTGACATTAGGACCATCTCTCCATTTAATCATTTACCTTAATATTATTATAATATTAATTAGTGAATTCAGGTTCGGAAACAGGATTATTTGTAAGGTATTACTTGTATTTTTTTAAAGTGCTCGCTTTATCCGCGCCTGAGTCATAGTGCTTATGCTAGCATTAAGATATTTAAAACGTTTAAGACCGTATGATTTATGTAATGTAACTTGAAAATTAAACTTTAATCCATAATAAATAAAATTTACTTATTTATAGAATTACCGTATATTAGTGTCTATGGTAGCATTAATATACTTAAAAACTTAATTATGACCTCATGTACCTATGTAGTTACAAAATAAAACTTTTTCCTCAATTTGCTGTTTTATTTAAATAACGATTTACAAGATTAACATTACCTACGCATTTTTTTATAAGGTAATCGCACATTTGATGATTATGCACCGTTATGGCAAGGACACCTCTGTAGTCTGTACTTGGGGGCTAAAAAGGAAGCTAAAGCAATATTACAACGGAATTATTTTTTTCGAATTCTCGGCAGATCCTACGTAATTCCAAAATTGTTTGGTAAAATAATTAGTCATTATATACAATTCAATTCAAAGGATTCGGAATTGATGAATTGCATAAGACCTGCTGTAAATTCGAAAAAATTAATTCCGTAGCAATATCGCTTTAGCTTCCTTTTTAGGGGGCCTGATCTCAAGAACTAGAATGATATGTTTATTTGTTATTACTAATCGATGTATCAAATTCTCAATAATTCCATAGTAAAATCGATGTTCATGCCGTTAAAAGCATTCAAACTTGAGGTGCAGCGCAGACACATTGTTCGAAGGAGTCTGCGGCACAAAAAAAGATTTTTCACAGATTCAAAGCCGTAGAGGAAAACTCAACTAGTGAGTGATTATGCGCTAATTTTGAAAAGGACCAATCAATGCATCGTGTATTCTTCATATGGCCAATCAGAGCGCATGTGTCACTGTTGACTTAGCCAATCGGCATTGCGCTTCTTTGGGTTAATTGTTCATGTTTATAGCACAGGACGTACATCTTCGCTCATTCTGTCGGTGGAACTCTAGGGTCGTACACGCTATGGAATTACAGAGATTGCGATGTATTATTTTGTTCTTGAAATACAGAAAAAAAAGAAATAAGAAACCTGTCGTCAACGCTGCAACATCTACTTTCAGTAAGACAATTTTATGCTTTTCTCTGTGATGTTATGTGTGTTCTTTTACTTGTTTGTCTCACTCTAATCCGTCCAGTGTATCTTTCGTCGTGTATTTTATCATAAATCAATTCTGGTGATTCGGGCCTTTCTTCCAAAGCCCTCTGAAAAGTTTGTATGAAATGTTGCTTATCGAATAATAATTTGTCTTTTTTGGAACCTTTGGAAATCGCTGCTAGTGTCGTGTTCACCCAGGCTTCATAATATGGTTTTGTGTGATGATTTAAACTTGATGGTGCCCATTTTGCGACTTCCGTGGTTGGCGAAATAGCCCTCTCTCCATCAGGGGACATAGCTGCCCTCTTTTTCTTTTCTCTTCGTTTTTTGTACATTTTTTTCCGAATAGTAATCGGTTTCTCTTTCACAGCCACATTATCTTCCGGTTTAATATTAGGTTTCGTAGCAGTAATTTCGGGTTTGATTGTTTTATGTTTTTTCGGTGCATCAAATGGTATATTAATTTGCAGAGGTATAGGTAGTTCACGTTTTTGATCGACAAAAGATACGGCTTTATAAATTCGAGCATCGTTTTTCGACGTTATAGTTTTAATAATCGGTTTTCTTTGAACAAATGTTTTGTTCTCCGCTTTTTTGTTGGTTTTGCTGTCGGATTTATCTGATTCATTTGAAAACTCCTTGGGTTTTTCTTTTCGTTGCATAGTGTCAACGTTTGATGGATTTTTGGTAAATCGATTAGCTGTGAAAAGAATGCTAGATCAATAAAATTGCTAGAAATGAAACAATATGGTGAGCATAGATATAAATCTAAATAGATGACGCAAGTGTATTACTTCGCGTGTCAAAAGCTGTGCAAAAAGGGAGATTAATGCTCTTCTTTTGAACCTGCCCCCCTAGACAAGATTGTTATCGACAATCGTCATCGTTAGTAAACGATCAACCTTTGTATGGGGTTGACATTTCAAATCGAAATATCACGTGACTTTTAACAATCACTTATGTCAATTCCATACAAAGGTTGATCGTTTACTAACGATGACGATTGTCGATAACCATCTTGTCTACTGGCCCTGTTTCGTGCGGCTAGCGAACTCGCATAAGGCTGCATGTCCACCAGATATGTGTTTAGCTGACAAATAGAATCGCTTCATTTTCACGTAACAGCTCTAATGCCAGCCAACCTAAATCAATCTTGTGACATTACGGTACGTAAAAAAAAAAGTGAAAAGCTTTGTTTTAATACGGATGCAGAGACTTGCGTTATCTAGTGATGGTGAGTATAAATAAGATCAATCGGCTTATTGATTTTATCAATAATTCAACATTCATCATTTCAGCCTATTGCAGTCCACTGCTGGACGTAAGCCTCCCCCAGGGTTCGCCACATGGCCCGATCTCCCGTTTTCGCCATCCAGTCACCACCAGCCACTTTTTTCAGGTCGTCGGTCCATCTGGCCGGAGGGCGACCTACACTACGCTTGCCGAGTCGTGGTCTCCACTCGAGAACCCGTCTACTCCACCGATCATCGGTTCTACGACAGATGTGACCAACATTTCAATCATTCATTTCATTTCAATTTCACAATTCAACATTCGAGTATAATCAATTAGGCGTTGATAGCTCAGTGGTAGTGCCGTCGAATGCCGTGACGAAAGTAGTGTAGGAAAATATCGTTGGGAAATCATAGCACGTTGGTAGGGTACTTTGGAGTACAGTACCCATCTGGCTGGCTACCACTCTCAAGTTGAAAATCTGTCGCCAAGCGCCTATCGGTATGTTGTTCCAACAGCTGCACTTGAGAGCCAGTTCCTTCAAGGCTTTGTGAAGGTCGGCAACACATTGGTAATCTCTGGTTTCGCTAATGTCCTATAGGCGTCGGTGACCACTTTAGCAGTCGGATCGCCTCCTGTTTTTTTTTATACCACTAAGGTGGCAAACAAGCATACGACCCGCCTGATGGTAAGCAGTTACCGTAGCCTATGGACGCTTGCAACACCAGGGGTATCACTCGCGCGTTGCCGACCCTGAAGAAATCTCTTCACGCCCTTTTTGAAGAACCCCATGCTGTACTCCTCCTGTGTCACTCTTGACAGAAAAAGAGTAACGTACCAGTCTTTTCATTTTTCACATTCTCTTTTTCATCTTTCTTTACAAGTGTAGAAGAAACAATCAGATTATTCTTCAATTTCAAAGTATATTTATCTCTAACGTTTCTCCATTCCTCTAAGTCTAAAGACGTTATATTTTGCTGTGTAACTGTAGTTTTCTTGTCTAAAGGTCTTTTTAGAAGAACATTTTTGTCTGTATATACAACAGACAAACGATCTACGTTTTTAGGTTTCGATTGATCAACGTTTTTCTTATTTTCATTTACGTTTAATTTAACTTTTTCCGTTATTTGATTCGTTTTGCGATTGGAATCCCCACGGTCAGATAACATTTTTGTGTATTCGTGTTTTTCAACTGTAATTTTTCTATTATGATCCCCCTGATCTTTGGTGAATTTTGCATTAAATTTCTTGTTCGTCTGTTCATTTTTCCTTACTTTCCTGTCCATGTAGGCCTAAATATAAATATCACTACAAATTTTAACGATATTAGGAATTTATTCAGTTTCACTACATAATTTAAAATGTCAATGTCACTGGGCTATCTAGATTTCATGGATGAATTGCATAATTGCATGGATTTCCCTTGCTTTTTAAAACATGACTAAAATGGGTTGGCGCTTAAAAAGGTTTAAAGTAAACATATAGGAATATAGGTATTCTTAAGGTCAGTGCTGACATGTGTGGTGCTGACAGATAGGACAGCAAGGTATTCTTTGGAATACCACCAGCGCACGCAGAAAGTTTCCACAGTGCTCCTGTCAGGACGCAGGATGCTAATCCATTGCTAGTCCATATAGATTTATGCATGTTTTTATATGATTTTTTATTTGGTAGGTAATTATTTCGATAACAAGCAAAATATTGTCAAAAATATTTAAAAAAAACTGTTCGTTCCCAAATGAGTTTCCTTCCGCGGATGCTGAGACTGGAATGAGCTCCCCGCGGTGGTTATCCCAATGCATGGGGTACTTCAAAAAGGGTGTGAAGAGATTTCTGCAGGGTCGGCAACGCGCGAGTGATAACCTTGGTGTTGTAAGCGTCCATTCCATAGGCTACGGTAACTGCTTACCATCAGGTTGGTCATATGCTTGTTTGCCACCTTAGCGATATAAAAATAAACAAAAAGGTTTGGTAAACAGGGTTTCGTCAGTAAACTTGATCTTGGATCTAATCAAGTCGGCCTCCTGGCTGAGAGCAACGCGGGCCACCGGCCGGTGGTCTTTCCGGTGGCCCGCGTTGCTCTAAGCATTGTTGGTGATCGTCGACCTTTACCGAATAAAAACCTTATTGGACTATTGTCTTGACATTTTTAGATGACATCAAAATTCCTTCATAAAACTATAGAAAAAAAAACATCAAATTAAAAACCAAAATTTTTCGTATAATCAAAATACCTAAATAAAATAATGTTGTGCAATAGAATTGTTGAAATTATTATTTGAAGATAATGTAACATGCAACGCATAGCATCACTACTGTAAGTGATAATGGATATTCCGAAACCCAAGATATCTAAGTCAAAGTCTTCAAACAGTGCTAATTCCAACTGGTCAGATATTAGAAGCAACAAGAAAAGTCGTAGCGCAGAGTTTCAATCTAAAATCTTGAATAGACGCGGCGTGTACGTTGAAAAGAAAGTAGCCAAATTGGATCTAAATACACAAAGTAAGTTATAGGGTTGGAGTGGATAATCCAATAAATTTGCAGGTTTTGACCAGAATTCAATGACCGTGTACCTGCACAATGTACATCTGTCACAGATAGATAATTTTAAACTAAAAGTCACCGCTAACTATAACCCGCGAGCTGCCACCTCGCAGGCGGCGCGCTGGCAGCTAGTGGTTGGATTAAGTTGAGGCCGTGCCGGGCCGTTGCTGCGGTGGAGCGGTGCTGAAATAGCGAGTGATGACCCTAATACATATTACTTTTAATTGCAGCTACACAACAACATCAGAAACAAGTGAAGCCACCGCCAAGGCCACGACCTGGAAAGAAACGTTTTCTGGCATCTGTTTTCACGATCCTTTCCAAATCAATAGCTAGCACACAATTTCCGGAAATTGTTGAGGACAACTCAAAAAAAGAAAAAAGAATCAAACATAAGAGAAGACAGGAAGATGATGCAGAACAAACAAAAGATAAGAAGAAATATAAATACAGATCTAGATATCTAAACGATAATAGAAACGAAAGCCAAAAGGTACTTGTGCTGAAACCAAAACGAGAAATAGTTCAGACGCCATCCGAAAGCTGTAACGATCAAGAATCAGCAAGATGGCTAAATCTACCTAGACTTGTTAAACCAGAAAGTGAAATTGACACTATGAAAGCGAAAGGTAAATGTGAAGGTTTAAGTGTTGACGTAGCTACAGATATGACAGATGGCAGAAAACCTAAAGAAAAGAGAGTTGTAATAGTAGATGATCCCAAGACTCTAGTATCCGAAGAAACGAAAGAAAAAGGAATGTATAACTTTTTTGTTGACCTATTAGAGACAACTCTCAGTGTGTATAACATAAAGCCAGAGTATGATATCCCGTCGAGTAATGTCAGTGGATCGAAGGAAGATTTTGTGATAGATGAAAAAGTGGCAATGAAACTGAAAGTGACAAATGAGAACAAAGAAATAATCGATGACGTAACACAAAGACCGGTAGAGCAACAATATTTTATTAAAAAAGAAACTAGTTGGCAAGATGAAAAGATTACAGATGTTAAAATAAAACCTATGTTCCCGAAACTGGGATTTCCAAAATCGATCGCAAATTCTAGGAGGCTGAAATCAAAATCGTTTGCCGGAAACGGGAATCCATTATCACTCCCAAGGGTGCCTATGTATATGCCTACTAAAAAAAGTAAAAAGAAAGACTTATTGAACATTTTAAAAGACGAACTGAGAATGGATTATACAGATTTTGAAGAACCACAAAACTTATTCCAAGCTTTACAAGTGATCGCAAAGAATAAACGTAAATGTATAAAATCTATACGATTCAACACATCGGCTTTGAAAACAGATAACGATAGTGGTGATCCCGAGTGTATGCTTAAACGACGTAATATTATGTCGCTAAAACGTAAATTGCCAAAAAAGAATAAAGATTCCCTATTAAAATCGACGCCATCGATTTCACAATATTATTCTGCCATCAATAAGAGTAATTTAAGAAAAAAATATTCTGGTTCGGAACACACTGATTTGGCTGATTCCCAACATACTATAGAAGTTTACGGGTACGAATTTGACAATCTTTATGCGAGACAAATAAATGAACCAAAAGATGTAGTTCTACCATATCGTTCAACTTCTTCAATAGGTGAAATTAACTTCAATTCAAATGAAACTATTTTACATTTCTCAGCCAGTGACAGAAGCTTTAATTTTTCTGCGCTGTAAGTAATGATCTTAGAGTATATAACTAAGATAGAATCTACAACAATATCGTCACTAAAAAGTCTAACCAAAATTTCATAAATAAATTAATAATGTACCTACACTTTGTTTAAATATGTTTTAATAATTTTTGAGGCACTTGAAAAACTAGTATTTAACCAGGCAGGACACGCGTCGCCGCACCGGGCGGGCGCCTCGCTCACTAGGTCATTTACATTAGATTTTAGTTGATTTTCATGTGAAACATTTAAAAAGAATTTTAGGCTACTAGGCACAGACTACCCGGACTCCACTCTCGCTATTACAAAACTGAGGCACCGTAATGGCGGCGGCTGTTTATGTGTGATTCAATTTAGGGTTGCCATGTTAGGCTAAATTTACCTATATTTTATTATATTATACTAAGACTAATATGTAACGGTAGACAAGTCTAAATGAAAATTAAGTAACGATGGGTGATTGTAGCAAAAAAAATAATCGAAAGAATCGACAATTGTAAAACTCTACATTCGATTGTCGATTCATTCGTTCTAACGAATAAACAATCGAATAACAATCGACCTTTCGAATGAAAATTGACCCACGCAACGCAGGTTGTAATAGTATGCACAATCGACGGGTGAGCGCGGGGACAAATTGATTAATTCATTCGGCGGACGGACAGCCAGCGCACGGCATAGGACATGCGCGGTGCCGCACGAAGCGTATTATGAACAATCGAAAGATGTCGATTGTTATTCGAATGATTCGAATAAATTGGCCAATCGAATAATTCGATTGTTTTTAGTAACAATCGCCCATCGCTAAAAAGTAAGTGTAAATGTAGGCAGAATATACCGTACTATTTTAAATTGTGAATGGTGGCCAAATCTCGCTATGAAAATATCCTAACTAATATTATACACAAGCGGATATGAGTTTGTTTGTATTTTTTTTTGTTATGCTTTCACGCTTCAACTACTCAACCGATCGCTATAAAAGGGGTTCGAAGATTTGTGTTCAGAGCCTGGCATACTCATCAGGCACCGTTTTGTTTTTTTTTAAATAACGTCACTCAACCCAACCTTTATACATCGATTAAGGACACTCATACGAATATAAAAATAATGGCGTGCCTATGTCCTTAAACATCACGTTACATAATTATTTGCAAAAAAGATCGATGTTTCAATAACCATGACAAATTAATCATTAAATGTTTTTACGCATTCTATGGTGCTAGAATAGCTATATTGGTTTATTTCTACAAAAAATTACTGATATATCAGCATAAAATATTTAAAGCAGATTTCCGTAATAGTATTCTATTAATAAATAAATATTCTGGGACATTCCTCACACACATTTTAAATACAATAAGATATACAATATTTACAACCTACGCGGTAAAATAAGAAATACCTACACAATAAACTATGGCTAAGTTGTACTTTGACGTTACATTATTAGAAGGCTCTACACAAAGTTTAAAATTACGGAAAAAACTGGTTTACGAAAAAAAAACAAAATCGTTAAAATCTATGCAATATTTTGCCACTAAGTATAAAGTAATGTTTCGTTTTATGTAAGCAACCAATGAGTATATAATCAACAAACACAAAAAAATTATACTATATTCTATCTAACTTCATTGGTAATAAATAATAATAATAATAAATAAATATCCTCCACCACCTGCGGCGCTTAAGGTGAATCTTAACCAACTGCGCCAACTAGCCCGTCAAAAACTTAAAAATATTCATACTTATTTACATAGATATTTTTCTATGTTATTGAATAGAATGCCACAAGAAGAATAGGTAAAGTATAAATAAATATCCTAAATAGGTTAAGTTTAAACTTTGATAATACCGTGCGCGAGCCAAGCGAGCGTAGCGAGCGGTGCCGCGGGAGCGGCGGCCGGGGGTTAGTTACAAATTTATGCACTATAAAAAGGACCACCCTTTCCCCTCACCCGACAAAATAAAAATAATAGTATCTAAAAAAAAGGGGGGTGCGCAACTTTTCCTTCACAGTGGGGGTTCTACACCGACCCCCTCCCTATTCACCCCCCCCTTCCGCCCCTTAAATCGACGAACTTCAAAGTACATTCCTACCTAAACTATTGTTTGATTATTTTAGGGCTCCATCGAATAATCCGCTTTATAAAAGTGGTCCGTTCGCCAAAAAAAATTGAGAACCACTGATATAAAGAATGTGTACTAGTCGCGAAAGTATGAAATCAATTTATAATAAAATACGTATTAATGATAACCATAAAATATAAAATTCCCATATTTCGGGTAATTTACAAAAGTGTATATTGGCAACACTGGCTTTGTCATTAATTCTTTTGTACTGGTGAATGAATATTTGTTTTGATGTATAAAATCGGGAAATAAGTGATTGAATTATTAATTTAACTGTGAAACGTGATTCCTGGTATTTTTTTCCTCAGGTCTCTACGGTTTTTACACCATTTCACTACACAAGAGATGCTATATTTTAATATTTTATGGCACCGCAAATGTATTGACTCGGTTGACGTTTATCCGCGTAATGGCCGACTAGTGTGTGAATGTGTGCGTGCCGGCTTGTACGTACAGCGAGGTGGCCGACTCTCAGCGACACAGTTTTTTGTTAGTAAGGATACATCCGAAGTTTTATAACATCCTTGCTACTAGGATAGTTAGACTTGGACTTTTTGGCGGGAGCTTGCAGAGTGACGTAGCGTTTTCATTTTTTAATTCATAAATTTGTGTATTTTGAGTTTTATTGTGTATTTTTGGTGGTATTTTACCCAATAAAGATCATCTATGTGCACCAGTGAAGTAAAATGAAATGAATTATGTGTATCGTGACTTTTCAAGTTGTCTCAAAAAGTCCGTGAAGAGTTTTAGTACAATGACCACCATTGTAGTAAAAAAATACTTTTATGGACGGTGACTCACTGAGGACTTTAATGTGAAGTGATTTATTATGACTGGAACCTATAATATAACTCGACACTGGCAGAAATGAGCCCTAATTTGGGCTGGGTTGCCAAACTTAAAAATAAGAATAAGAAGAGTTAGACTTGGCAGCACTGATAGATTGCGTCAGCGTCATGTCAAATAGGGTTTCAGATCTTTGACAAGTACGTAGATGACTTTTTGGCGGGAACTTGCGGAGTGACGTAGAATTTTCATTTTTATTTTCATAAATTTGTGTATTTTGAGTTTTATTGTGTATTTTTGGTGGTATTTTACCCAATAAAGATCATCCATGTGCACCAGTGAAGTGAAATGAAATGAATTATGTGTATCGTGACTTTTCAAGTTGTCTCAAAATGTCTGTGAAGAGTTTTAGTACAATTACCACCATTGTAGTAAAACATGACTATTATGGACGGTGACTGACTGAGGACTATAATGTGAAGTGATCTATTGTGACTGGAAACTATAATATAACTCGACACTGGCAGAAATGAGCCCTAATTTGGGCTTGGTTGCCAAAATTAAAAATAAGAAGAAGAAGAAGTACAGTAGATTGAGGATACCTAGATTTGCCACTAAAATAATAATAATTACGAAAGCGAGATACGTATATGTCAAAACGTGTATGTGTGAGCAGGACTAAGCATATTTTGTCGTCCCTATCTCGCGTATAGGTTTCTATTCTTGACATCAGTGTCAAAATCAGTGTCGTTGACCTCGTTGATGGCAAGCAATTTTCTAACCGACCAAAGTGTGAGGCTTATCATTGTGGGTGGTTAACTATGGTACTACCTGTCATTCGTAAATAGTCGGATTATAAGTTGATGGGGATACCAGCATTTTATTACTTTTACCACTTTAAATAGCGTGTTTTATTTTTTGTAGTTTTAATCCACGTAAGTTACATTAGTAATTTGTTTTATATATTTATACGTAAGTTCGATACAAACATTAAAAATAATTATTTTGGAAATAATAACTTACAAATAACGACGATGATACAAGGAAGCAATATATGTAGGCATGTGCCTAATTTTTAGACCACCAAACATAATAAAGAGGATAATAATATGCATACATATTTTCTATTTCAGATAAAATAAATAGAAAACAGATACCTATATAGGTAAATAAATATTTTTTCTCTTTCAGATCCGACAGGCCCAACCGAGTAACTCTAAATATGAAACTTCGGGAGTTTATATGGAAGCAAAGGATAGTTTGGTATAATTGTCTCACCTATCAGTTGTCTAATCAGTCTTCACCACATATTATAAAATGAAGTTGCTTTCCGTCTGTTTGTCAACTAACTCCTTCTAAACTACGATTTTCTATAATATGTAACAGGCCTTAGAGCTGTTCCGCCTAACGTTCGATACGAATCCGCGAAAATACAGATCAAGAAAACTCGGACCGAATTCGGATATTGCTTTTCGCAATACCTTCAACCCAAATCCGTAATTCAGGCGTAATTTTACGCAAAACCACAGTAGAGCGTTAACATAGTTGATTATTGAGTCCTTTAAAAAGGCGTCAACTTTCGGCAATGCTATTGTACGTAAAAAATAAAAGCTATTGTACGTACGAAGACATTATTAACATTAACATATAAAGTATTAAATTAACTATTTATTAACCACGCCCCGGCCGAATATTTAATCTTATACAATCAATACCTGAGCAGGTTGCGGTCAAAACGTGATAAGTCACAACGTCACAACAACTCATAAAAAAAGTCTTCTAGTCCTTATGTCTCTTAAGGTCTTAATTAAAGTATACTTCATCAATCCCGTGTTTTATTTTGACTTCTATGAAGTTATAACAGTGTAATCTGCCCCCCTAGACAAGATGGTTGTCGACAATCGTCATCGTTATTAAACGATCAACCTATGTATGGGATTGACACCTGCCACACCCATTGTATAGTAAAACCAAAATACCCAATACCAGTTTACCCACATAATGGGGTAAAAGTGTAAATATGGCAGTATTAATTGTATGTAGCTTTCTTCTTCGCCATTCGCTGACAGCAAATCTATACATAAGCCTCAATCTACGGACAAGTAGGATAGACCTACTTGAATCATGAATCGATTCGAATCGAGGACATAGAGATCGATTCGGAAAAAATCGATAACTATGACATCGATCTCTCGAAAATCGATTTTTATAAGGTCTGTTTTGAACGACATTCGTTTTTTGTTAGTATATAATAATTAATTAATATTAGGAAAGTAATAACATTCTATTAAATTTCAATTTTCAGGACCATTTAGAAAAACTAAACGAATTAGTCTAGATTTAGTTAGTTAAGTTTCTTGGTTATGATGTTTCTTATACGAGAAAATAATTTTATTCTGACAATTTTTTTATCCCAATTGAATGAATACTCTTGTTGCCCACACCTCACCACTAATAGCAAAAAGTTGAAAAAAAAGGAATTGGACTACATATAGCCAAAAATAACTTTTTTTTACGTTTATGTTTTAAATATAAAATTGAAATGGAATGGATGTTTCATAAAATCGATCCGCGATCTGTTCATTTTTCGGCGATCTTTAGATTGTACTGTATCTAAAAACCGATACAAAACATCGAACTTCGATTAAATCGAATTGAGATCGGACGGAAGGAAGGAAACCCTAATGTCAAAATTTTAAAAACACGTTGTTTTGTGTTTTTAAAATTTTAGGTTTGTTTCTTTTCGAAAGATAATCGCGTTAAATTAATATTTATTTTATTTATTCCACAATGTCTGCATTTAAAGCGTTGCGAGATGTTTGCAACAACTTTGAAGAAGAATTGCGCAAAGTGTCTGGTGAATTAGCTTCAATGAATACGGGAGGATCGTTTGAGGATTTTGTTTCAAAGAAAACTAGCGATTTAACCTTGCTTACGGCAAAATTAAGATTTTTACACGCAAAACAGTTTGCTGGTGAGTTTTTAATAAATACTCTTTATGTATAAATACTATTTATATTCATAATGTCCAAAAAAAAATATAATTACTTACTACAGTGCGGCCGCCGAGGAAATCCGTTTCTGACACTTGTTTATATTGGCCAAATCACGGCTATGCCGAAGAAAATACTGACCCTTCCTGTGAAAGTGGCATCGCAATAGGATTTGTGGTTCCCTTGATAAACAGTAATTGCATTCTCTTGGCAACACACTTTTTATTTATTTTGATTACTTGAGAACCAGTTTCTTTGTAAGCGAGCATAATATGATAAAATAATATTACATAGAATTATAGACTCATATCCTACGATCTAACTAAAGAAATCTAATATGGGAGCATATTTTTTATGCACATCCAAAATAAAAGTATTTTATAGCACTGTATGACCGAAACCCACAATTATTACATGCTTATCTGTTACTTAAGAAGTCCTTTTTTATACGGAGAAGCATATAATAAATGTGGCTTTTAAATAAAATCAAATCAAAAAGTCATTTATTCAGTTAAGACACTGGTAAGGCACTTATGAACATTACATACAGTTGAATTTACCACCAGTTCGAAATACACTTAAACTCAGAAGACTCCGGCTTTATCTCACATGCTATAATATAGTTCTTATATGATACTTGTGACTTATAAAGTGCGTGGACCAGCGAAGAGACATCTGGCTAGATTTAATTTCTATATGGGACAGTAACTAAATGGCAGTTAATATTAAACCTTGTGTCTTATACATTACAATGGCTGCGGTTGTATAAGGCACGTTGTGGGTTAAGTCACATGTCATTGTATTGTTTTTTTTTTTTCATAAACAATTTTTAATTCCAGTAACACCACCCGTAACTGAAAAGGTGAAAGGAGAGCAAACTATCAATGAATATGAAGATACCGTAGTGAAGAAGATTCTGGAACAGTTGACAGTCAAGTCCCTGACACAGACGAATGCTGTACGAGAGCTTATAACAGCACCGGATAGTTCATTACATCCAGAAATCGTTGTTAGGAAAAGGTTAATTCCTTTTAATATTTTAAAAGTGAACAAAACCTGAATATCCTGGGAAATTCCTCACACAGCACAGTCATCACAGAGCTTATACTATGGAAACAAGACAACTGATATACTATGTTTTGTTTTGTAAATACATTTGGACGGGCCAGCTGGCGCGGTTGGTTAAGACTCTGGTTAAAATTCCACTTATCATGCTACAGGTTGTGGGTTTGATTCCCACACTAGACATATGTTTGTGTGCATGAACATATCTGTATGTCCTGAGTCTGGGTGTAATTATGTATATTATGTATAAATATATAAATAAATATCCTGGGACATTCCTCACACACGGTCATCTGATCCCAAACTAAGCAGTGCTTGTACTATGGAAACCAGACAACTGATATAATACATATACTACTTTTTGTCATAAACTTTTTTATTTACACGCAAAGCATGGCCTTGGTGGGAATCAAACCCAAGATCTGCAGGGTTATAGGGGTGTTTTTTAAACTATAATTTAGTTCCATTAAAACTGAATTAAAAACATTATATTTCTAACACAGCCTATTATAAGTTGGCTCATTACGTGGAAGACAAGACTATATGGTTGTAGTAGCTTCTCTCTGCACTTGCATCCCCCCTGGCTAAGTAACAATTGTATGAATAAGCATAATAAATAATATGTATAAGTATTTGGAAAAAAGCTATAATATGAAAAGATCTTTCACAACATAAAAAAAAGCCTTGCTGAGTTTCTTGCCGGAGTCTTCTCAGTTTAAGCGTATTCCGAAACGGTGGTAAATTCAACTGTATTTAACGTTCATAAGTGCCGTATCAGGGCGTAAACTGAATTAATGACTTTTTGATTTTGAAAACAGAAAAATTATGGAAAGTCTCGACAACTTTAAACAAAAAGAGAATTTGCTGAGCCGCTTATACTCAGTGCAGAAACAGAAAGAGCTTGAATATGATTCAGCCAGGATGCAGTGGGAGAGGGAGTTGCTGGAGATGTGCGAACAGCGTACCTCTACTGACATAGAAGTCGATACTAGTGGACCTTTGTATGGGTGAGTATTATATGTCTTAGAAAATCTAAGAAATCCCTTTTGTCATTTAAAATCACAAAGAGAAGTAGTTCTTATTTCTTTACCATAAGGTTTATCTTAGATATTAATATATAAAACTGTCTGGTTTGTTCGAACACTTATAACTCGAGAATGGCTGGACCAATTTTCATGATTTTTCATGATATATCAGAATAACTAAAAATGGGTAGGGCAGGGTAGGGTAAGCGAAATCCTTGGATATATTAGATTTTGAAATGTGACGTCACGAAACTTAGGACCACTCTCACCCCTTGTCACACAATGTTCCACTTCGTCAACCACCTACCTTTACCTACCACCGGTGTGGTCTGTAACAGGATGGGTGACCGCCTAGTGGTATTTCAAATTGAGCGTTTCCGTGCTTTGGAAGGCACGTAAAGCCGTTGATCCCGATGTGATAGTTGTGAAGTCTACATAGAGGCCTCCTAGGCGGCTTGTAAAATTCCAACCGTAGGTTGACCACTAGCCCACCTCCCTCAACTAATCCGCAGTGGGCATGCGTGGTGGAGTATTGCCCATTCCCTTTCAGCCTCAAAGCCCTGTGGGACATTATAGGCTGATGATGAATGATGATCATAATTTTGTGTACTGTTATTTTTTATTCTGTGTGTTTGTTTGGTTGTTAATGTTGCTTTTTAACCGACTTCAAAAAAAGGAGGAGGTTCTCAATCGGTTTTTTTTTTTTTTTATGTTTGTTACCTCATAAGTTCATAACTCCGTCATTTATTAACCGATTTGGAAAATTCTTTTTTTGTCTGGTACACTTCCCGTTTGGTCCCATTGTCATCAGATCAGAATTTGATAACTTCTTAGTGTACTTTGAAGTCGGTTTAAGTTTTTTGTAAAACAGTCCAATTATTATTTTTTATTTTATTATGTGTTCCTGTTTAGATTGTCTCAGATATTTGTGATGTCGGAAAGGGTTCGACTGAAAACCGGTTTCAAAGTATGTAGTCTACATACCTTGGAGTTAAACTGAGTTGTTATCCTTTTTCGACATCACACAATATTACTGAATGTGTATATTGTTTTTTTTTTTTTTACTACTTAGTCGATAGACAAGCATACGGCCCGCCTGATGGTAAGCGGTTACCGTAGCCATATGGACGCTTGCAACACACGAAGCATAGCTCACGCGTTACCGACCTCTTCCCCCTCCCCTATGAGCTCTGGCGACCTTACTCACGCGCAGGAACAAAACTTTACACAACATAAAGTTATTTGGCTGCGGTATTCTGTAAGGTGGAGGTGCTTCCCCAGTCGAGCTGCTCTTTGAGCGAATAAACGCTATGCTCTACCTCTCACAATCAATCTATTTATTGTGTAATGTAATATATAATTCTGTAATGTTGTGTGTATGTCGCAATAAATGTTTTTTTCTTTCTTTCTTTACTCGAACGTGTATTTCCCCCCTTAGGAAACTCGTAATGGTAGTCTCCAAGCTGGAGATGATGCGGTGGCTCCTCGGGCGGCTGTTGATGATGCACACCCCTCCGTACAATTGGCTGGCAGACCCGGACGAACAAGTCAATGTGCTTGACTTCACGAGACATCCCAATACAGTCGAGATGTTTACTGACTTATGAATAAATGTGTTTTATAAATGACTAGCTGTCTCGCGCGGTTTCACCCGTGTTCCCGTGATAAATACCTATAATACTCGGGGATAATGTAGCTTCCTATTAGTGAAAGAATTTTTCGAATCCGACTGGTACCTAGTTCAAGTTAAACAAACAAACAAAAAATGTCTTCCGCTTTATTATATTAGTATAGATGTTTTAACCGACTTCAAAAAAAGGAGGAGGTTCTCAATTCGGCTGTATTTTTTTTTTTTTTTTTAATATGTGTTACCTCATAACTCCGTCATTTATTAACCGATTTGGAAATTTATTTCTTTGTCTGGAAGGGTACACTTCCCGTTTGGTCCCATTGTTATCAGATCTCGATTTGATTACTTTTTAGTGTAGTTTGAAGTAGGTTTAAGTTTTTTGTAAAACAGTCCAATTATTCTTATATAGAAAGAAAGAATATAATATTTTTATATAGAACTGAAATTGTCAAATTAGTACTGATCTAGAACGTCAGTCTTATAAGAACTGACCTGGAACTGTCACTATCTTAAATTAGAACTGTCATTGTTTTAAATTAGAAATGATCTTGAACTGAAATTATCTTAGAACTGGCATTGTCATAAATTTGAACTGTTGTTGATTTAAATAAGAAATCTAACAATCGAAATAAGGATAGACATTCTCATGTTAAAATGGGAATCCTAGTTAGCCGGTAGTTAAGAGTATAGTAAGTATAGAGTTTTTTTTTGCAAAAGAGCACTCAAAGTCTGCCAGAATAAAATGGAGAGGAGCAGTTTGAATATCAGATTACAAGATAAGGTTAATCTAAACATTATTAGAAAAAAGACCAGAGTTACTGATGTCACATATACAGTAAACAAATTCAAATGGAACTGGACAGGTCATATGATCAGAAACAAGACAGAAAAATGGTTCAGGAATGTCACCATGTGGTACCCTCGTGAAGGGAAGAGAATGAAGCGGCGACAGAAAAAAAGATGGGAAGAAGACATTAGAAAAATAGCCGGACCACTATGGAGAAGAACAGCCAAAAACAGAAAAGAATGGGAAATTCTGAGGGAAGCCTTTGCCAAAGGGCAATCTGATACAAACGTTGCTGAGGTTACAAACTCTGCTGATGTCACACAAATATAATATACAATAAAGAATAATTACAATTGAAATTTTAATAATAATAATTGATTTGATTAATATAAATAAATGCAAAGATTAAGCATTGCCATACAACGTGGCAATGCAGCCAGCATTTTGGGCACGTTGCCTACTGGTAGCGGCTTGTTAGATTAAGTTTATTTTTAAGTTATAGTTTTGTTATAGTTTTTAAGTTCTTCTCATCTAATATAGGTAATAAATGTAAAAGTTTGGATGTTTGTGGCTCAAAAATAAATAAATGCATGTAATAAGTTAAAACTATAATATAAAATGTAATAATGATATCAGAAATAAAGGCTATTTGAATTTGAAGTATATAGATAGAATATTCAAAATCAAAATATCATTTATTTACTTTAGGCCCTGGTCAGGCACATATGAAAGTTGTTACAGTTTCATAGTTGAATTTACCACCGGTTTGAAATACACTTGCGGCGAATTGCACTTTTCTGCAAAATAAAAGGTGTGTTTAGTGGTAAATAAAACACATTAGTACAAATAAATTGCTTTTAATTTACATTATATTGTTATTAGTTACGTATCCTTTCCTTGGGTGGGATATTTATCTTTCCGTTACTTTGTTGGCACCCGCAAACGATTTGACTTTATTTAAAAAACAAACCATTAATTTTATGGTTTGATTCTATATGATTCAAGTAATAATAATTTTATAAATTATACTTTTTTTTTGTAGTAGTTTACTACCATTTCACGCAATCAGAATTCTCTTATTACCTACCTATATTCCTGGATCCATTCTATCGCTCCGCGTCAGAGGAAATGCACCAGTCTTCCTGACTAGACAAAGATGGCATAGTATCAGTTCCCACATAAAGCAAAAAGCGCTATACATCCTTCAGGCATGCTACCATCGAGTGTAAAAATCGTCTAGCTAACGTAACTCAATCTGAAGGGGCCACAGATTAGTAAAACTTAGCTTTCTTGGACCTTTAAAATCTTCATTTTCTGCACACCAGTATATGGGAGCATAGCAACAGACGCAGTCCTTTTAAAGTTGTGAACGAATTTCAATACAGCAATTTTCTTGGGCATAGCTACAAACACTGTATGACCGTCTTTCGCCTCCGAAACATCAACCTGGAGAATCGGACACATTGAGAGCACTGGACAATCGTATCGCTCCATGAAATTGAACTGTTTCAACGGTTCAGAGTTGAATAAATCAAATTCCCCACCGTTGTATGGAGCGTAGTAAATTCTGAGTACTCCCCAATTGGAACCAATGAAGAAGACGTGACCGTACGAACGAATCGTAACAATATCACGCAATGGCCCCTGGGGAATAGTGTGGTTTAAAATATACATCCACTGGAAGTAAATACGCCAGTCTAGTTGTTCCAGCAGATTATATTCGCGTAATTTATGTAATAGGTTAGTATTAGCACCCAAAGAACAAGCAGGTGTAAGATTCTTTCCATTCAAAGTGTATATTGTACGATTTACTGATAATATAGTGAGACCATTATTGTATCCAAGAGACATCACTCCATCTTCTAACCGACTTATTACAGCAGCTCGTAGGTCTTTATCACTGAGTTCACACAGATATATCTCATCGTTTAAATTAACGAAGTATAGTTCTCTGTTTACGAGTAAAAACATTTTAACCTTTTCAAACGATACGTTAGAATCATGACCCCTGCTGAATTGTTTTCGTATGACGTATAGAATTAATTGAAAATTCATTACTACAATAATATCTTCATTCTCTGCGTATCTCAAATAATCGCCAGTAATCGGACCGCGATCAGATGGCTTCAGAGTATCAATATTGTAATAATCTATTTTACTTTTCGTATGAACACCCATCGTTCCATCTCGGAGTATGGTAAAGTCCTGAATCTCTTCAGAAATATTGGAAGCTGAAGCGAACTCATCTCTGGTTTCGATAGCGGTGATTAACTTGGGCCAGAGGCTTAAAGAGCGGTAGATGTTGTACCAAATCGACCCCAAGTGTGACTTACGCCAAGCAGTTGTGTATATGTCCGGGAAATCCTTTTTACTGAAGAAATACCACATTGCATCACTCCTTGCATGTTCGTCGATGATCTGCTTCCATCTTGAACACACTTGACGAGATTTAGTTAGTTGCTTCGCCGGTAAAAAGGAAAATATGTAAATTAAGATTTCGGTGGGTAAAATACTTAGATGGTTGACAACTGCGCTGGCTTCAGTCATATTTGCGAGTTGTGTTTGGTTTAACTACAGATGTTTGTAGTGATACATGGTTTTTAGGGTTCCGTAGCCAAATGGCAAAAAACGGAACCCTTATAGATTCGTCATGTCTGTCTGTCTGTCTGTCTGTCTGTCTGTCTGTCTGTCTGTCTGTCTGTCTGTCTGTCCGTGTATGTCACAGCCATTTATTTCCGAAACTATAAGAACTATAATGTTGAAACTTGGTAAGTAGATGTATTCTGTGAACCGCATTAAGATTTTTACACAAAAATAGAAAAAAAATAATAAATTTTGGGGGTTCCCCATACTTAGAACTGAAACTCAAATTTTTTTTTTTCATCAAACCCATAAGTGTGGGGTGTCTATGGATAGGTCTTCAAAAATGATATTGAGGTTTCTAATATCATTTTTTTCTAAACTGAATAGTTTGCGCGAGAGACACTTCCAAAGTGGTAAAATGTGTGTCCCCCCCCCTGTAACTTCTAAAATAAGAGAATGATAAATCTATAAAAAATATATGATGTACATTACGGTGCAAACTTCCACTGAAAATTGGTTTGAACGAGATCTAGTAAGTAGTTTTTTTTTAATAGGTCATAAATTGAAATTAATATCAAATACTCAGGTCTATACTACCATTTACTTATATACCTACAGGTTTGTACGGAACCCTCGGTGCGCGAGTCTGACTCGCACTTGGCCGGTTTTTATTAATTCATTTTTTGAGTGTTTTCGCTTTTTGCGCAATAATATCGTTCGAAATTAAAGTTCTTTTTTGTTGTTTTGATTTGTCTTTTCATTTGAATGTCAAATTGACATATAGGGCATTGTGTCATACCTACCATTGACAAAACTTGGTTTTATTTAGTCATTGCACTACCCAGTGAGATTACATACTTCGTTATTTTAGCACAAACGTCATCTTGTCGAGTAGATGTATTTTTTATCACCTATAGTTGTACCGGTTGTACGTAATATTTATATACTCTGAGCCTATAGGTACTCAGGTACTTGTTTTCAGTATGGTAAACATTTTAATTAATAATAAATAAATAAATATCCTGGGACATTCCTGACACACGGTCATCTGATCCCAAACAAAGCAGAGCTTATACTATGGAAACCAGATAACTGAGAATGAAACTATCAGAGGGCCAAAAGAGTGTAAGATTCTACTGTATAACTAGTATACAAAGGACTGATTAGTATTATACAATATAAGAACAGATTTAGTAATTAGACAAACTTTATTCGATCTTATGCATAATTTAATACATGCAACGAAAATATATTTAACCATAATTATCATAGGCGGGTCTATTATACGATGATGAAGAGGATGATGGTGATGGACCCGCACAGGCTGTTCCGGAGATCGCTTCTTGGACACTGGCCCTGAAATAAACACGTCTTATTTAGGACGTCTTAATGACATCATTCATCGGTCTCTCGCCAGCGCCAATGCTTCGACCCTTTTGGAACCAAATTTGTTGACGCGTGATGATGGAAAGAGACTCGACGGCATGACATTGAGTCCCTGGAAGATGGGGCGGCCCTTAGTTTGGGACGCCACGTGCGTTGATACTTTGGCATTATCTCATCTTCCAGAGACCATGAATAAGGCGCTGAAAGCCTCAAACGGCGCAAGTACCTCCTAGTTTGGTGGCTTAGTTAAATCGTGGTTAAATTAATCTGATCCCAAGACTTGTGTCGTAGGGCCAGGTAGCCGCGCTAGAGATAAAATTTAACTACATTTAGCATGTAATGTATCGTTTATGTTATTTTTTCTTTTTATTAGTCTTTGTTATTAGTCTTTTTAAATGTTTCACTGGGAAGGTGGTCCACAAGATACAGGTTATCTTAGTTTGTGGACCAACAATGTATGTAAAATATTTTTAGAACTTCACAATAAATATTATTATTATTATTATAGTTTTCTTGCTAGTCTAGCTTTTTCAGAGGGATTTGTAAGCGTCTGGTCGAGGCGTGGAGTGACGAGAGGGCTGGCGAATGCCTCGCCTAATGCATTAGTACGTATATCAATATATATAGAGGTAATGTGGCCAGTGTTTTGGGCACGCTTCCACTTGGCAGCGACCTTGATATATATTTTTGTACATTCAGTTAAATCCCGCCTCATGCTAAGCATCCAACTTAATACTCGGCGCGATTAAGGATTTATACAATACTTACTTATAAATAAAGAAGTTATATTCTTCAGTGTTAAGTCTCGAGTAACCAAACCGGGGAAGCTTGTTCGCCATCACCCACACCTCATCATCAGTCACGTGGAGATCTGAAACCATATTTCTTTAATAGAACTGATTATAACGGAATAGAACAGAACGGAATGGAAATTAAAAGAATAGAACACACAATTATTTTATTAAAATAGGCCTTCGCAGTTATTTGATTATCTGACTCTAATACCGGTTCATATTTTTTATGCTATCTCTACAGGGTAGTCAAAGTCAAAGCGATCAACTTTGACTACACTGTAGAGTCAGATCAGAATTAGGCTGTGGTCGAAATCCTTGGACCCGAGTGTCGTAGCGACATCAACTATTTGAATTGTTTCGTGAAATATTTTCTATCATAAACTTTCAAAAGTCTATAGGCACGCCTCAACGATTTGTCTATTTCTAGTTATAAAAAGTACTCTGTGATAGGATCGTTTTTCAATAATTCATTTGACATTATAATAATAAAAAACACAGTTTAATCGGTGATGTCGCTACGACACAGTTGAAGTTTTGTCACGTGAATTGAAGCACTCACCTGAAGGATAGCTCAGTATCTCTGTGTCCCTTGCAAGCACGGCCACATTAGCAGGAGTCAGCAGCTTAGCGGTGTTCCAGCAGGTGATGGCGTCGCGGCCGACGTCGGCGAAGAATATGACGCCGGTGCCGAGGTGGTACTCGTGCATTGTGGACTGACTGTCCTCGCCGCGCTCGCCTGCTAACTGTCAATATAAATGATAGATCGTAGCACCTTCATGCAGCAGCACCAGGCGACGTGTCGCCACGACACTACTTCTTTCCCTTTCGTTTCTATGTATTACTACGGAGGCGTCGTATCTCTAGCTACGGGGAAGGTATTAACATAATCACAAAGAAACCAGTAGTGTCGCGACGACATGTCGCCTGCTGCTGCTGCATGCAGTCGGCTTCGAACTTGTACCTTTATTTATGGGAATACGACGTTGGATTACTCAAAGATATTGATGTCCAAGATAAAACAGATACATCGAAACGCGAAGAAAATTAATGTTAGGGATTTGTACGAGATAAATAAAAACTATCTTCTATTGTCTTGTGTATTTTTTAGGTATAGATAAATAGATATCCTGTTATAAAAACTATACCGGACTACTCGTTTACCATATTTTATACTCGTTAGGCCAAACCAATAATATATACAAAAAAAAGTAATGGACCTAAGAGTGATCCTTGCGGTACGCCCGTTAGTAACTAAATTCGGTAAATTATCATAGAAAGTAAACTGATATAATTCAATATCTAGTTCTTTCTGAACCGAATGACTACGCTAAATAAGCACTTACAGCATACTGAGCCCAATAATTACTGTCTTCGCTGGCAGTCCTGTTCTTCAGCAGGCAGGTCGACACCGCGAACTCTTGAGTGCTTATCAACGGGTGGAAGTACGCAGTCTTGCAACCATCCGCTGAAGCCGGACCCAGCGTGATGCTGAAGATTCCATCGCTCCATTGGAAACGATGACCTGGATGTAGTGATGAGCTTCTTTAGGATCAGGATCAATCATTGTTCGATGGATCAATCGGATCATTCATTTTAGATATTTGTAGATTTATTGGTAAAACACTGACAACCTTGCAGGACTCTGTGGTATTGTGGTATTACTAACATCCCAATCTTGTCCTTTGACTTTTTCAAAACATATAAAAAAACAAACTTTATAGAAGAATCCCTATCTTTGTTTATTGAATAGCTATAGAAAGGGACAGTCTAGTCTAGGGATAACGACTCATTATGGTGCGTCCATGCTACGCGAAGCGAGCACGAGTTGAGCCTCGAACGAACAGGATTCGTTCGTTGCTCGCGATTTCAAGCGTGGACGTACTTAACGAGCCTACAACGAGCGCGATGCGAATCCCTGTGTTCGTGAAAAAACTGACAATCGGGCGGAGCGCAGGCGAGCACGCTACGAATGCTCGTTCGAGGCTCGCAAGCCCGTCCACGCTACTCGAATCGTGCTCGCAGTGTGCTCGTTCGTGGCTCGGCTCGTGCTTGGTTCGACAAGCATGGACGCACCATTAATTTGACGTCTCTAGGCACGGCAGTAAGAAAGGATTTTTGGAAATTCCACCCCTAAAGAAGAAGGGAATCTGGGATGACAAGTGGGCCAGGAAGATTCGTATTTGATGTATTATACTAACCAGAAATATTTAAGGTCCCAGCAGCAGGGTTGAAGTGGAAGTAGTTATGTGACAGACGCCAGCTCCGGTTGTCTCTCAGCGAGTACACGATCAGCCCGTACGTTGTCAAGTCTGGCACGTACGCGTACGCATTACGACAGTCGCCATTTGTAATGTCTACTGTTATTGATGCTAGACCTGTTATTATCAAAAAACATGAGTGATTGCCTAATAAATAAATAAATTGTGTGTTTTTAAACATTGTTATTTAGTGATACGAATATAGACATCTTCGTCAGTTACTTTTCAAAGGAAAACCTATAGTGCTATTTATACTAAATCGCTATTTAAGGTGGACGCACACTTATCCGAGCGGAACGCGGCGAACGAATCGAAGTCAAGGAGGGCTCGCACACATATCCGCACCGAAAGAATCGACCGCGCCGAAAGAATCGACTGCGCCGAAGAAATAATTTATATTTCCTTTACGCCTGTTGCACAATATTTATAATCAACTCGCGTGTTGCTACGCAACCGATAGAATTCGATGCGATGCGAGCGCATCCGTCGAGTCGACCGCATAAGTCTCGCCGAATCTGATGACGTCATCCGAATTCGTCTCGGATTTCTGGGATTTTTCCAGATTCGGACGATTCGACGCGGGCAAGTGTGCGAGCTTTCATAAGATTTCATATACAGAATTCTAAAATTCGTTTCGTTCGATGCGTTCGGCGCGTTCGGCTCGGATAAGTGTGCGTTCACCTTTAAAGTGTCATTTAAAATAAAATGCCATTTAACCTAAATGCCATTTAACTTAAAATTGCATTTTACATAAAAGGCCAATTTAATCAAAAAAACAATTATCAAACGCAAATATGAAATAAGCTTTGTTACCTGTAGGGGTATTGGCGGCAGGAATATCAGAACTGTTGAAAGTGTATCTCAGGATCTGTCTGTCTGTCTTCAAATCAAACACCACGATCGCCGGGGGCCGGACTTGCTGTGGATTGTCTGTAATATAAACAAACACATAAAGAGAGAGGTGCAGGAGGAAGCAGGGCCGTCTTTAACCTATTGGAGGCCCTGGCACAGAATAACAATCCCTGGGCTCTTAAGTACAATGGGGTACCTATGATCGTTAAATCAAAGTCCCGATCATCGAGCCGGTTTGCTTTGCTTCGGTTTTACGTCGCTATTGGCTACATGGGGAATCACCTTGTAGAGGTATTCAGCCACACAATTGCCAGTTATAGGCATAAAAAGCTAATAAGTAGGTACAGTAGTACCCAACTGATAAGGCGCGTACTGAATCTTCGTTCGCACAGAAAAGAAAGTATGGCCCGAAGATTAGCGAAAGAATGCTGAAAACTTACAATCAACCTTAGATCACGAGTATAAGGTTCATAATACAGTGCAGCTGTTAGTTTCGTCTCACTCGTAAGTCACGCCCCTCTAGCATATAGACCAATAGCATTTCCCGCGCTTTGAAAATGTATCCTCTGCGCAGGTACATCGGTAAGCCATATCGGTTGGGTACTACTGTATTATGGTATCGTCAGTAATTTGATATAAATAGTTTGAATGTCGCAGAATAAAGTATCGGCAATAGCGGTTATAGGCTGGTGATCTGGTAGGAACTAGAGGGCCCCGTTCGGTCCTGGGCGCTTGGATTATTAAATATAGAAGAATAAGAAGGGACCCGGGTCAAAACAAATGACTAACCAGGTATCTCGAGTAGTCCAGTGTCGACCATCCACAGCCTCCCGCAGCTGTCCGCCCTGGTCCTGTACACAGACGTGAGCGACCCGGTGCGCGACCGGTCCGGGTACGGGCGCAGTCCCGGGGACCTCGTCCCGGAATCCTCTGACAGGTCTATGTAGTTCAGTGTTGATGGTATTCCTAGATAAATTTTATGTTAGCTTGGGTGGCAGTATTGAGATGAGTGCGTGGTATGGTACCTCACCTTTTTACCCTACTTCAAAAAAAGGAGGAGGTTCAATTATATTCAAACTGTTTGTATAATATAACTACTGTCTATATATAATCTATAAATATAAGCATGAACGAATAGATATATAAGATAGGTAAAAACTATTAAATTTCCCATTTTTTTTGTCTGATTTGATTCATTCTGTGTGTTTAAAGGTCTATGGTTTAAAGTTTAAGTCATGTTTTAAGAGAGGTAGAGCATAGCGTTTATGTACTAGCGCCTCCACCTTACAGAATACCGCAGCCAAATAACTTTATGTTGTGTAAAGTTGTGTTCCTGCGCGTGAGTAAGGTCGCCAGAGCTCATAGGGGAGGGGGAATAGGTCGATAACGCGTGAGCGATGCTTCGTGTGTTGCAAGCGTCTATATGGCTACGGTAACCGCTTACCATCAGGCGGGCCGTATGCTTGTTTATCGACTAAGTTATTATTTAAAAAAAAGAAGTCTATAGTTTAAAAATTACTGTTTTTTTTTGAGAAATTGTGCATTTTCACTATTGGCTGCCGACAATTACAAAGCCTATGGCTTCATTAATCATGTAACTTACCATAACGTCTTCTTGGTAATGTAACAAACACTCTGTTCCCGACTTTTTCTACTCCCATGGGTACATTATTGTACTGTATAAATAATCTTCCAGTTTCATCTGAAATTAAGAGATTATAACTAATTATTCTAGGACAATATTCACGTAGTAGAAGGTGATGAGGATTCTCAAGGTAATTTGAGCTAAGGAAGAGTTTCTATGAGTAAATTATAATGAACAGACAAAAGGTAGACATGACGTTGGCATATAATAATGTAAGCGCCTGATAAATTATGATAGCAAAGGCACGGTCTTGAAATAGTAATATAACAGTATAGATCTGTTGCAATGCAACAGGGATGCAACATATAATGGTGCGTCCATGCTACGCGAATCGAGCACGAGCCGTTAGTACGTGAAAAAACTGACAATCGCGCTCGTTCGAGGCTCGCGAGCCTGTCCATACTACGTGAATCGTGCTCGCAGTGTGCTCGTTCGAGTCTCGGCTCGTGCTCGTTTCACCAAGCATGGACGCACCATAAGATTCTTGGATGCAAGACACGGCTATATAATCCTAAACTAAGCAGAGCTTGTACTATGGAAACCAGATCACTGATATTCATTATAGATAGGAATATCAAAGTACAGTGAGTTGTGCCTACCTACCTAGATATTTACTTAATCTGGTATATAGTGTCTGAAAACCTGCCCATTATTAAACTCCTATCAATTATAATAGCTAGATAAATATTTAGGAAATACATAGATATGTACTGAAATACATTATGTCCTTGGTGGAATTCGAAACCTAAACCGGCAGACTAATACTAGGTCAGCCTTTCATTTGTAGCAAGGTTTGTTAACCATGGTAAGTGCTGATGTGACCGAAGGTGGTGCGTGCACACACCAAGCCTAGAAGGAACTGGCACGCAAGTGCAGCTGCCAGAACACACCGGTAGGTGCTTGGCGACAGATTTTCAGCATGGTGATGGCCAGCCAGGTGGGTACTACCACCGTGCTATGGTTTCCTCACGATGTTTTCCTTCACCGAAAGTTCATGCTCATTGAACCCGGGACTTTCGGCGTGCTACGTCACGACTGAGCTATTATTGCCCTGCTGCGATGGTGATTAGTTCACTTACCGATTGGTCTTGAAGTTGTGGTGCTCAATGGTCCGGGAGCACTTGGTCCTAGAAAAAAATGCGCGCTTTTATGTTAAACCATATCCTACGTAAGTAGCTGATCAGTAGGATTACCTATTACATATTAATGTATAATTAAGATTTGGGAAACGTTATGCCTTGGGTTCAGTACCCCAAGTGTAAAGAATTAGGACATACATATTGGTGACAACGTAAGGGCTCCGTTTTCTCCGTTCGATAAGGAACCCTAACTTACCGATAATAAAGCCTACTATTATAAAATATTCCACGTCTTAATTGGTCGATAAAGGTAATTAAACATTCCTCAGACAAATCAAACAGGTTATTGAAATAAAGGTTTATTTTAGATTCTTAATTGGTCAAGGTTTATTGACCGAAACACTAAAAGTTCCATAGGCATATTATGATCAATTTTTCAACTAAATTCGAGTTAAAATAAGACGTCAAACTAACAAGTCTCGGTGCGTCCAAAACCTATTTAACTTTCTCAAGTATTAACTCGAAACATGATATCGAACTTTTTGGCGATAGCATACATTCGATTCAAACCATAAATAGGTATTGACAATTATCAACTGTGAGCAATCTTCAAGGGTAGTGAGAGCTTCATTTCATATAGGTACGTACCTACGTATGAAAAAAAACAACATTCGTCTGGGTTTCACCGGATATGTTCTCTTTTTAAGAGCGTCCGGGCAGGGTTTTTAAAAGGGTCCGGCTCAAACCCTTGCTCTTTTTGTGTGATGGGGAAGATTAACGGGGTCGCTCACTTCCCTCCAATATGGCGAGGAGGGCGATGGCTGCCACACGCGTCATACTTGTGAACAGGTGCTGCTTGTGGGGGCTAGTCTGCTATTTATTTATTTACTTATTAAATATTTATTCAGTCTACTTTCTAATTTTGCCACCGCGCCGGGGCACGCAATTGTTTTCAGTGCGATTAGAATGTAAATATTATGTAATGAATCTAAGCCTGTTTTGAAAAGAGTAATTGCTGAGTTTATTGCCGGCTCTTCTCAGCAAATGCAACCTTCCGAACCGGTATTAGAGTCAGACTTTTCATAAGTGCCTGCGAAGGTCTATTTGAATAAATGATTTTGAATTGAATTGAATTGAATTGAATAATTGTATGATAAGCTATAAAACCTGTGAAATTCGCAATATCGGTTAGTGGAGATCGCGAGATGTAAGGAAGATTTCAGAATAGTTGGTGTTTGGAGAGGAGACTATGATAAATAAAAAAAAAGATTGATAATTTATATTAGCTTAGAAATAGAAAGTTAAAAAGATAGATTAGTAAGCACTTAACTGTTATAATGAATGTTTGGGTGCAGCATAGAAGGTCGATTTCGTAGCGGTTTTCGAGTTGGAAAGCCTAGAAAGAAAGAAAGTGTAGACTAGAAAGATATGAAATAGAAATAAGGTTTTAGTATAGACTAAGAGAACAGAAGATTGTAGATACGTTTTTATATTTTACAGATGCACTTTGATCTACTTACTTTGATCCCAAATTCTTTCTTCGTTCTGGTTATTAGTGAAATAAACTTGGCTGTATCTTTCATTTTCGCCCTGGTCGTCACCGAAACGGTCTTGCGTTACTGGAAAACATTTTTTTTAATTGGACAAAACGTAAAAGATCGCGCTTCCGCGTATATTGTGCAATGGGTGTGCATGTGCATAGCAGTGTGTGTGTAGCAGAAAATGTTAGGTTTTATTTTTACATAAAAACAAAGTATCAAGTTTCCTTATTATTTAGAACGTATAATTTGCGTAGTTTTAGTTTTTTTGTGATAATAATTTGGATACCACAAAAACCTTGACATCATTATGATTCGTCTAGACCGAGACCACGGTTTCCCAACCTTTCTTTTATTTAGCCTCCCCGGATTATTTATAATATTTTCATGTCCCCCTTAATTTTTTCATTACAGAAAAACGCATATTTTTTTTTTTTGTAACGACTGACAACGCTATGTTTTGTAAGAGTATCTAACGACAGAATCAATGAATGTTATAGAATAGAATAGAAAACATTTATTCAGCTCTGAATTTTACACATAAAACAAGGAAAAAATACGACAACCGCTTAACCTATGTCTTAATCTATGGAGCTGAAACGGTCTCTCACTCAGCATAATGTCGCAGCACTCGCTGTTTTTCATTGATATTGTGATGTTTTTAATGTCAATTTTTCTTTCGAAATTGCGAACATTCTCCGCCCCCTTGATATCCCTCTACGTCCCCCTGTTTAGGAACTCCTTGGTCTAGACAACTTTCTTTTTAACCGACTTAAAAAAAAGGAGGAGGTTCTCTATTCGGTTGTATCTTTTTTTTTATGGCTGCAATACCTTATAACATTCAAGTTATATTCCAAATTCTACAGATTAAAGAGCTTGTTATTCCCTTTTCAGTTAATTTTTTAATTACGCTATCGGGTTTTTTCTTTCTTTTAATAATTTAATTTATTTTTAAATTTCCTTTCTATTATTATTATTTAAGGTGCATGAACAGTTAGATGGCCAGCCAGACCCAGTCGTCTACTGACCATGAACTATTAGCAGTAAAGGTTTCCGAGAACAGCGTACAAGGATGTTTGCTACTTATTATAATAACTAAACACGATATTCTTTTTTAGGGTTCCGTAGCCAAACGGAACCCTTATGGATTCGTCATGTCTGTCTGTCCGTCCGTATGTCACACCCACTTTTTTCCGAAACTATAAGAATTACACTGTTGAAACTTGGTAAGTAGATGTATTCTGTGAACCGCATTAAGATTTTCACACAAAAATAGAAAAAAAAACAATAAATTTCGGGGGTTCCCCATACATAGAACGGAAACTCATTTTTTTTAGTAAAACCCATACGTGGCTGGTGTCTATTGGATAGGTCTTAAAAAATGATATTGAGGTTTATAATAAATTTTTTTCTAAACTGAATAGTTTGCGCGAGAGACACTTCCAAATTGGTAAAATGTGTGTCCCCCCCTGTGACTTCTAAAATAAGAGAATGATAAAACTAAAAAAAATACATGTTGTACATCCATGCAAACTTCCACCGAAAATTGGTTTGAACGAGATCTAGCAAGTAGTTTTTTTTAATACATCATAAATTGAAATTCATTTCAAATACTCAGGTCTATACTACCATTTACTTATATACCTACAGGTTTGTACGGAACCCTCGGTGCGCGAGTCTGACTCGAACTTGGCCGGGTTTTTTTGTTTGCATCAAAGAGGATATAGCTGTATGCAGCTAGGCTTTATTACATACGGATCTAAATAAACATACTAATACGAGTATAATAGTTTTAATTACAATGGAAAGTCACACGGCGACCGCCGGGCGTGTTCGATTCGAACTCCGGATTTTGGAGGTCGGTAACTAAGGTAAAAAAACGTTTTTAAACTTTTTTTAGGAACTTGTGGATGTTGTTAAATTGTCTTTGTCGGTAGAAAAAAGTGTCGTTAAGTAAAAGTCTGTCCATCTGTCCGTCGGTGGAAATAATAAAATTAATACTCACGTGGCATCCCGTCTATATTATAAGTGATCTGTTTCCAAGCGAACACTTCTTTGAAAACGCCGAGGCCTCGGCGGCCATTTTGTGATAATATCGGCGCTATTAGTAGACATATAATTATTTGAAGGAGGTTGTAGCGCACATTATGCTTCATTTTGCTGAAATCAAAAGGTATTAGGTAATTACTGACTGTACATACATACAGCCTAGGAAGAAAAATAACATACGATGATGTATTATAATATTGACTGTTTTCTCTGCACTTGCATTCCCCTGCCAGTGACAATCGTATGAATCAGTAAATGAAATTTTGAAACAACAAAAAGAAACAGAAAGATCTACAAAAAAGTCCTTGCTGAGTGTTCGGGACACTTGTTGTGTTCAGGACATTTATTGTTATTTTTTATAATTACGTAATATTTGTTAAAATTAAAATGTTTAGAAATAAGAAATATTAAAGAGTTTACTCCCGAGTGTACAATGATTACCTTTAGAATACGTATCAACATAAATTGTATAGTAAATAAACAGTACTTGAACCCTAAACATAGGCAAAAGTCTAGACAAAGTCTAGGTAGAACTAAGATTTACAATGTACTTTTAGAATCGTGAATAACCCTCTACAAATGTAAAACTTGTTACACGATAAAGTTAGTATTCATGTTGAAACCTAAGTTAACAAAAAAGTGTTAACATGTCAACAAAACACTCGATTAGGCATAGTAATCTAGTTAGAATTGTTTCGTAAGCACCATATGTGCACACCAACTACTTACTATGTATTTACTGTTTAAACTCGCATTACCTAACGTAAGACCTAGATAATAAGTTTTACTACAAGCCCTGAATGAAACCCTGATCATATTTTGAAATTTACGTGATTTTACCCGGAACTATAAATATCAACAATAAAATTTCCTTATATATGCGAAAGGGAGACAAAATGTATCGGAGAACCTTTGGAGATGTGGTAACCGGACTACACTTTTTGGATTAGATCCTTCTAGAACTTTTAGACAAGGTTAGCGCTATATGCAAGATAGAGAGGTTACTTAAATGCACTTAAATTAGACAAGAAAAAGATATGTTTTCTCTCGTAAAAAAGTTACTCGCTCACCGCGTGAGTCGTATACACAGCGTTTATAATTTGCATATAATCAGTACATTTTTCTCTTTTAGTATCGATTCCAGGACAGCAAGTATCTACTAAGTATAGTAGTAGTAGTAGTCAGACAGATGTCACAGTAGTAGGACAGTACCGGGACAGTACCAAGTAAGGCAGATGCCAAGTTGAGATTACCATCAAGTAGTATAACGTCAGGCAGATGCCACAGTAGCGGCTAGTTAGTTACCCCATCGGTAAACTGTAAGGCAGATGCCATAGTAGCGGCTAAGTAAAAATATCAGTGTAGCATCAGGCACCCATTGTCTACGTATATTTGTGTAAATCATTTATGTAATTTAAAAAGTTTGTTAATTATTGTATTCAGACAGATTGTCACAGAAGTGTTAAAGTTCAATAAATAAATCGTTTATATACCAACCATACGGCTTTTCATGACGCCCTTGGCAATCCAGCAAATAAAATAAAGTACGGGAAAAGGGATCTCACGATTCGCGCATTCGTCCTAAGCGGCGTCTTATTACACGAGGTCCCCGGCCGCCCGTACACTGAGTTTCTTGCCGGAGTATTCTCAGTTGACCTAAGTGTTTTCGGAACCGGTGCATCGCTGGTGGGGGCCATCGAACAATTCCAGGGATTATCCTCTATGATGGGGGCTAATGCGCTTGTTTTCACCGCGAGAGGCGCTAGTGTAGTACTTGAGGCTCCACTTTCCAGATACGTCAAATATAATGAACGTTTACATGTTTGCGAGCTTTTCATAGCGGTTTGTCACTTTTTATGGTTGTTGTTTTAAAATATTTATATTTTATTTTAGTGAAGTGACCAAATAATGGCCCGGTTTTCAAAGGTTTAAAACAAGCAACTTCTTGCTTGCGTCTAGGCAAAACATGAAGGACCTTATATACTTATATTTGCATTTTAACATCAATTTACTAACCATGTTTCCGGCAAATATATTTATCTTTATCTTGATTTTAACTGTCCTAGTTAAACAATTTTGTTTAAGCTTAATACAAGCTGTAACTTACTTGTATTTAGTTTACATTAATATTGTCAGGGACAATTTACAAATTACTATTATTTTTTATTTTTTTTTACCGTGTATAGGCCTTTGTTTGACCACAATCTCACTATGGTAAGTGATGATGTGGTCGAAGGTGGTAAGCACACAAAGCCTAGAAGGAACTGGCTCTCAAGTGCAGCTGAGGGAACGCACCGATAGGTGCTTGGCGACAGATTTTCAACTTGAGGGTGGTAGCCAGCCAGACGGGTACTACAAAGTACCCTACCACCGTGCTATGGTTTCCTCACGATGCTTTCCTTCACCGAAAGCTCAAGCTCATTGTAGGATTCGAACCCGGGACCTTCGTCTCGGTATCCGACGTCACTACCACTGAGCTATCATCGCCTAAATATTTTAGTGACTTTAGACATAAATCAAGACTAGGTACTAGAATCTTAACTAGATTATGGTTCATGCGTTAAGTTGTTAAGTTTAGCATAGTGTTTGTATGTATTGAAAAATATTCATGAACCGACTTAAAAAAAAGGAGGAGGTTCTCAATTCTGTTTTATTTATTTCTTTTTATGTTTGTTACGTCATAACTCCAGCCGATTTGAAAAAATATTTTTTGTTTGGAATCTCCTTCACCCCTTCCCGTTTGGTCCCATTGTCATCAGATCAGGATTTAATTACTTCTTAGTAGGTATACTTTGAAGTCGGTTTAAGTTTTTTGTAGGATAGTTTTTTTAAAGCCATTAATTATTAGACAAAAACCTAACTTCATTCATTAAAATAGATTTGTTTGTGACTTTCAAGGACTTTGCACGAGACAAAGTTAAAAAAGCTATAAATCAAATATCAGACAAGTGCTAAATTTGTGTAGAACCTGTTCGTTTTCCTTTTCCTCGAGTCTGCCGCTGCTTCCGATTAACGGCAATTCAATAAAAGTTAATTAAGTATTGGACCATCATCATCATCATCATCACCCTATAATGTCCCACTGCTGAGCACAGGCCTCCTTTCACAAATCAGGGTAAAAGGGAATGTGCAGATACTCCACCACGCGTGCCCACTGCGGATCGGTGGAGGAAGGCCTACCTACCTAGGTAACCTACTGTTGTTGGAGTTTTCAAGCCGCCATAAGGCCTCTAACTAGCTTAACAACTATCACAATTAAGTGATAACCGGGACCAACGGCTTTACGTGCCTTCTGAAGCACGGAAACGCTCGATTTGAAATACCATTAGGCGGTCACCCATCCAGGTACCAACCACGACGAACGGCTTATCATGCTACACCACGAGCGCTTCTAACCATAACTTTTCATGGGGTACATTATGGTGCGTCCATGCTTGGCGAACCGAGCACGAGCCGAGCAACGAACGAGCACACTGCGAGCACTATTCGCGTAGCGTGGACGGGCTCGCGAGCCTCGAAGGAGCGCGATTGTCAATTTATTCACGAACAAAGGGATTCGCATCGTGCTCGTTGTAGGTTCGTTCGTGGCTCGGCTCGTGCTCGATTCGCGTAGCATGGACGCACCATTACGTGTGCTGCGTTTCTAAGACGAATAAAAAGTCACGGTGTAGGTATATACACTATAGAAATAAATGAAATTTAAGTGACTAAAATAACAGTATTTTACTGAATGCTTATGAAACTATGGTACCTACCTACCTAACTATAGCTACCACAAAACAAATTGTTTTTGTCTTTCTGTCTGTCTATTTGTTCCGGTTAATATCCGAAACGGCTGGACCGATTTTGACGGGAATTATACTTGCATGTAGCTAATGTTATAAGGAGTAACTTAGGCTACTTTTATTTTAGAAAAAGAATTAGGGTTCCGCGCAAAAAAAACCGTACGCGGCTGAAACTGCGGGTCAGCTGATGTTGACATAAAAAAGAACGTCCAAATAATCCACGTAACATCGTTTCGCCTACACGTTGTAGTCGAAACCACGATTTTAACATACACAATAATAACACTGTATATTTTTCCTTGTTATTATGTCATAGATGTCAAACTAAAATATGAATAATGAAATACTCAAAAACAGTAGGTATAGGTACTTACAAAGATCACTAAAATGTTTATTTATACCTCACTAAGCCTTCACTTAATTCACAATTTTAAACATACTTTATTACAAATCCACTAATAAATCTCTAAAATATAAACACGTCTTACTCTTAGGATGTATATCGATCTACTATGTTTATCTCAATCTATGGTTTATCTTACTTATTAGATGTTAGTTTACAATATGACCCGCTTCGTGAGTCTATTAGTGATGTGCCATAGTTTTACGAGAAATGTATCGATAAATATTTTTTGTGATAAAAATGTTTTACGAAAATATAAAGAATTGATGGTTTTTATTCTATTATTATTTATTCGTTGATATCCAAATTATATTTGTCTCCTGCAATAGTCCAGCAAACATCTCACTAACTCATTCCATCTTAATAATAATATTTATTAAAATTTGAATGTTCAGATTTTTGTGCCAATTTGGCACACAGAATGTTCTGGATTATTTATTTAATTAAATAATTATTTCTTGCAGCTTCACTACTTTACTAAACATAAATGCCAAAATGCCACACAAACATTACATTCATCTTTCTAACAAAATGCCACACAAACATTACATTCATCTTTCTAACATTATTTTCCATTCAGTCATCAAAAGTACCATCCCTGTCGTAAATATGTCACCGATATCCCAACATACATCTTTATTATCCAAGGAAAACACTTTTGTTTTCCACTTTTTTTGAAAAAAAAAAAAACAAAACACTTTTTTTCTCCGTCGAGAACCCGGGTGAACCGCGGGCGTAAACTCGTACTAGATAATTGTTCATAACTATGCGTCCATAACAGTGTCTATTTACGTTGAAATAAATCGCTGTGACCTTACCTGACCTCGCCTGCCGATGTATCGAGGAGAGATTATGCTGTGGATTTCCCGCGGGGGTGTGGGAGCAATATTGGAATTTAAGCTGCGATTGGCAAAGGACTATATTCGGTGTTATTTGTTTTCGGCTTGAGTTGTCTGAGTTGTAATTTTAAAAATTATATTGGAGATAAAATTCAATACGAAAATTCTTTATTGCTCACATAATTATAAAAATCGTGTAAAAAAATGCCAAAATTCAGGCGGCTATAGCTGAAGGCTGAAGCGATTTCTTCCAGGCAACCTAGGGTTTGAGTGTTATTTTTTGCATGAAATAATATGATGTGGTCTTCAATATTAGATCTACTTGTTTAAAAAGAAAAATATAACAAACATCTTCTTTAATCGTAAGACGTAAGCTAAAAATCGTAAATGGGTTGCGCTGTTCTAAAGACTAATGAATGAAAACTAAGGAAAAGAATTATCAAATATGATTATTTATACAGTTTTGATAAGTAACCTCGTATGTTAATAACAATTTCTGTTTACCTCAATGTCGATAACAATTTTATCGACATAACAATTAAGACATCCATGTACCTACATCACTATTTTTCATGGCTACCCACAACCGATAATCAACAACAAAAAGTAATCCTCATTATTCTTAATGTTAAGTTTAAACATACAATGTTCCTTTATTTGTTGTATACTAGCCTTTTTTAGGTCATACTAATTAATATTCTGTGCTAATAGCAAGGGCCCACTCACAAAAATGATGGTAAAAGGGGAATGGGCAAATATGGCAAATAAAGTCCACAATATTCGAGAATCAAAACCAAACCCTGTAAGGTCAATGCGGGGAAGACCGTCTGGTAGGGTAAGACCACGGAAAAGAGAATACACTGGAAGGGCGATGCGTTAGAATTTGTATCGGAACCAGTATAGCCAAACTCACACAAATAAATGTTAAATCATATATTGTACTACAAATAAACAATCCTTTTGATTGGTCGTTTCTATTTTACTCAAAAATAGCTTTAATCACACAGGTCATACATATGAAAATATACCTTTTAACGTTAACATAAAATTTATTTTTCAATAGCGTACAAACACAGATTATAGAATAGTAGGCAGATGCAATGCACGGGAAAAGCACTGTGAGGCTCGTATTTAGCTATGTGTGCGTGAGAGCACTATAGAAACACGTGTGACAGTGTGCGTTTAGGGATGCCAGGGTGCGTTTAGGGCTGCCAGGATAATAAAAAAAACTCCCACGTTTTTTATTGGATAGTTATTATCAACATAAAACTATACTTTAAAATAAATAAATTGTGATCAACAGGCTTGTGATTTGAATAGAAAATGGATTAAGTCAAATTTTAAATTAAAATATGACCAACTTGCCAAGTTTCATTAAGATGAAAAAGAAATAAATACAGAGATGTCTTCTTGTCCTCGTTCTCACTTAAAAAAATAAAAAAAATATCCTGGGACATTCACACACGGTCATCTGATCCCAAACTAAGCAGAGCTTGTACTATGGAAACCAGATAACTGATATAATACATATACTACTTTTTGTTTGTAAATACATACTTAATATACATAAATTACACCCAGACTCAGGACATACAGACATGTTAATGCACACAAACGCATGTCCTGTGCGGGAATCGAACCCACGACCTGCGGCGCTTTAGGTGGAATCTTTACCAGACTCTTAACCAACTGCGCCAACTGGCCCGACTCGCACCTGGCCGGCTTTATTTTTTGTTTCGGAACTCTAAACAGCAGCATCAATAATTTGGAATCAGCGACCAATAAATTCAAAGTTTTAGCTCGTTCGCATTAACTATAAGCGCCATTTTTTTTCATTAGGTACCAATTAAATTCTCTTGCCGATTGTTTTTTTGGTAAATTGATCGATTTTATAAAGCCCCATATGAATACCATGACTTCAAGGAAAATACTTTCAATGTAACCTAGCAACACCAACCGACTTTTGTTGAGGTTTTGTGTTCCTAGTTATCAGTATCAAATACACGGAAAAATAATACAAATTAGTGAAAATATCACGGAAAAGAGAATACACTGGAAGGGCGATGCGTTAGAATTTGTATCGGAACCAGCGTCGCCAAACTCACACAAATAAATGTTAAATCATATATTGTACAACAAACAAACAATCCTTTTGATTGGTCGTTTCTATTTTACTCAAAAATAGCTTTAATCACACAGGTCATACATATGAAAATATACCTTTTTACGTTAACATAAAATTTATTTTTCAATAGCGTACAAAGTATTTACGTCGTTTTGGAATCTACAAACTAACTAGATTCAATCGACGAAAAAGTTCTGCCACTCGGCACTAGATGGCCTTATTTTCATGGAACGCAATTTTGAACTCAAACGCATTAGACATAATGTTAATAATTGCGTAATAGCTGCGTCGACTGGCGTCGAGTAGCATCACTTATTGCTATTCTCTTAATGCAGCGAAAGTAATCGATAAAATATCAATAAAATTATCGATATTTTAATTTCGTCGATATATTTTTAGAAATTCCGTAAGAAAATTCACGTTCGATAAGAATAATTGTGCAAAGAATACTGAATTGTAAAAAAAACGTTCAACATGATGAAGTAAATTAAAAAAAAAGTTATTTTTACACGGTTTATTGCCCTTGAAATAAAATTTATTTGTTTCGAAATTCTCGTTTTGAAAGCTTAATTTTAACAGATGAATGCGGATATTGATTTAACTTTCAACTATTGCCTTAATCAAATCAGTGATAAAAAGATGAATTTTATCGATATTGATCGAACAAAACTATCGATGCACGTGTTTTGGGGTCACGACAGGTCACGACTCACGACGAATGTGAAAGAACGCAATACATTACGTGCGGAGTTGCGCTCGCTACCTTGCGTACAAATAAAGTGAGTACATTGCCTTCAATGTATAATTTTGCAGTAGTATCAGAGTTTATCGTTTACACCAAAAATTATCATAATCTCGAATACATTTTTATAAATATCACAATTAAATAAAGGTTTGTAGACTCATCGATGAAAGGAAATCCCTCCTTGAGTTACACTCCGACTCCTCACTTCGTTTCCTACAGGAAATAATAGCGCATCACGACATAATTAATATTTTTCGCGGAGCTACGCACCTCTGCTAAGTATGGCGGATACTACGAAGCGTTGACGCGTGTTTTGGTTGATATATGCCCATTTGATGTCATGTGTGGCGCGCGGGCTCCGCTAGCATAGCGTCTCTATTTATATTTCTTTTCTCTGTGGAAAATATCCATAATTACCTATGAAACGATATTCCGTCTTTCTTTTTTTGTTTTTAGGAACAATGTTTACAATATTTGAAACTACAAGACGGCATAATTTTTAAGATCAATTTTGACACTTGTGACGTACTAACAATACGAGGCCTTGTTTCGTACTGACACGAGTTTGTATTTACTTTTGAATCTGTATTTGGTGTGTTGGCCTCACGCCCGTGTTCCGCGCGCTCGATCTGAGTATTCTGTAATCTGTGCGTACAAAGTATTTACGTCGTTTTGTAATCTACAAACTAACTAGATTCAATCGACGAAAAAGTTCTGCCACTCGGCACTAGATGGCCTTATTTTCATGGAACGCAATTTTGAACTCAAACGCATTAGACATAATGTTGATAATTGCGTAATAGCTGCGTCGACTGGCGTCGAGTAGCAACACTTATTGCTATTCGCTTAATGCAGCGAAAGTAATCGATAAAATATCAATAAAATTATCGATATTTTAATTTCGTCGATATATTTTTAGAAATTCGTAAGAAAATTCACGTTCGATAAGAATAATTGTGCAAAGAATACTGAATTGTAAAAAAAAACGTTTAACATGATGAAGTGAATTAAAAAAAAGTTATTTTTACACGGTTTATTGCCCTTGAAATAAAATTTATTTGTTTCGAAATTCTCGTTTTGAAAGCTTAATTTTAACAGATGAATGCGGATATTGATATAACTTTCAACTATTGCCTTAATCAAATCAGTGATAAAAAGATGTATTTTATCGATATTGATCGAACAAAACTATCGATGCACGTGTTTTGGGGTCACGACAGGTCACGACTCACGACGAATGTGAAAGAACGCAATACATTACGTGCGGAGTTGCGCTCGCTACCTTGCGTACAAATAAAGTGAGTACATTGCCTTCAATGTATAATTTTGCAGTAGTAGTCTTTTCTCTGTGGGTAAGACCGTACAGTACACTAAGAAATACGAAGAATTCTGTGTAGCTACAAAGATCGCAGCCTAGTAAAACTTCAGTGTAATAGCTAAGCTTTGGAATATCGGGCTGCTATCTTTGTTCATATAGTTATTCAGAATTCGTCGTATTTCTTACTGTACGGACTTACCCAACCGGAATGTCTTCCCCGCATTGACCTTATAGATTTTTTATGGAAAACTGATCAAGCTATAGGTACAATTCCAATATAAGCTGACCTCTCATTGTACGGAAATCCTATACAATGCGAGATTAGATTATATTGGAAATGTAGCTTGATGCGTAGCCGTGTGTACCTAAGTATTTTTAATGAGTTTTCATTAATATTTTTGTCTAAAATGTCCAAATTCTGACGATGATGATTTTGCAAATCGTGTAGAATACTGTTTTAGTACCTAACATTCAATAAAACTATTTTTTTATTTGTATAAATATTTATATTTTTTAGAAACATTGAGATGTCATCTTATTGAAACCCGCGTTGGTTTCTTTATATTGAACATTTTTTTTCTAATCTTCCTATTTTCTTGGCATCCTCCTCCTTCCTCTCACATGGCGTCCCTTTTATCAAATCCTGAACATGGCCTCTGTAACAAATAAAACAAAATACTATCTTACTTTATTTCTAGCTAGCCCGTGCGTCGCCGCGTCGTCGCTCCTGCGAATCTAATGTGGCCTTGTAATAATTTGTTGCAAGTGGCAAGTGATTTTTCTACTTGTGACTAAAGTAGTGTAAATGACAATTTTGATGTAGTTGAATTAACACATTTCCCAAAATATATTATGTTATTATTGTATTTGTTATTTTTTTTAACCATTTTAATGCGAACTGGGTGTTTTACCATAGAATATATAAGTTTGCGGTACCGCTGAATGTACAGTGGAAGGGAAGAGGGAAGAGGGAAAAGCTATTGGGAAGAATAAAGATGTCTTCTGCAAGACAGAAAACAATCTTTTATCAGGAACGCGTGGATGTATCAAGCTGAAAATAATATGATCTTGGAGCAGTGAAAAATAAAACTTCTAAGTCAACACAAAAAAAGGATACGGCCGTTTATGCCGCATATTTTGATTATCGCAAGGGAATCAAATCCCATAGGATACTTCCCGTTTACATTAATTTATGAAAGACAAGAAGCAAGGCCATGTAGCACAAGAAAAGGAAGAAATCGGAAACCGTAAATGTGTAGTTACATCACATAAAACAATAAAATAATCGATAAAATGGTAAAAATCTTCGAGACTCGATTCCCGTGGTGAACGAAAAATTTACATACCTACAAGTTTGTACGGAGCCCTCGGTGCGTGAGTGCGACTCGCACTTTGCCTTTTTTTTACATTAATACACTGCGCGTGACTGCGCCGCTCATCCTTATTTTAAAAGGTACTTACTTGAGTACATAAAAGTTGTTTTCTGTTGTATTTAGTGTAGAATACACAAATCTCGGTATTTGGTTGACTAGAACCCAAACATTATCCTCGATGATTTTTAAATCTGTGAAATAAATAGTTATGTAATGGTGCGTCTATGGTACGCGAATCGAGCACGAGCCGAGCCACGAACGAGCCTACAACGAGCCTACAACGAGCACGATGCGAATCCCTTTGTTCGTGAAAAAAACTGACAATCGCGCTCGTTCGAGGCTCGCAAGCTGTCCACGCTACGCGAATCGTGCTCGCAGTGTGCTCGTTCGAGGCTCGGCTCGTGCTCGGTTCGCCAAGCATGGACGCACCATAAGAACTTGTTTGACGGGCCAGGTTTCCACCTATTCCCACAGGCCATGCATTTGTGTGCATGAACATGTCTGCATGTCCTGAGACTGGGTGTAATTATGTATATTTACAAACAAAAAGTAGTATATCAGTTATCTGGTTCCCATAGTACAAGCTCTGCTTAGTTTGGGATCAGATGACCGTGTATGTAGAATGTCCTAGGTAGGTATTCTTTAAATTAATTTGTGTAAATGGTATCATAATTAATATTATATAATATATTTAATGGTTAAATGAGGACATTCGTAGGAGAACGAAAACGACGGACATAGCTCGTAGAGTTAGTAAGCTGAAGTGGCAATGGGCAGGCCACATCGCTCGAAGGACCGATAACCGCTGGGGAAGAAAGGTTCTCGAGTGGCGACCACGTACTGGCGCGGGCCGAGCGGGACGACCTCCCACCAGGGGCTCTACCGCGTAACTTTGGTGGTAATCGTAACGAACACCATTAATTATTTCATCCAATGACGCGCACGAGGTATGACGCGACGATGACCATTCGTTGGCTCTGCATGATTGGATGAAATTCATTAATGGTGTTCGTTACGATTACCACCAAAGTTACGCGTTAGAGCCCCAGATGGACCGACGACCTGGTAAGAGTCGCTGGGCACCGCTGGATGCAAGCGGCCCAAAACCGTTCGAAGTGGAAGTCAATGTGGTAGGCCTATGTTCAGCAGTGGACATCCATAGGCTGATATGATGATGATGAAATAGTATTAGTTCTAATCTAAGGATCTTACCAGATATGTAGACGAGGTACTTATGATCTTGGCTGACAACAGCCACGTTTTCTGGTGACATTGGCGTGTCAATATTCCAACACAGAATTGCGTCCTGAGCAACATTTGCGAATAGCACTGTCCTTGAGTTGCCGTGGTAACCGTGAGATCCACTTTGAGTTAATGGTCCTCTGGTTCCAAGGAGCTGGAAACCAGAACCAGAACAGAAGTCGGTAGACGGTATACGACCCGACGGTGGTAAGTGGTTACCGTAGCATATAGACACTTAGAACACCGGGTGCATCACTCAATACTGATCCGTCCTACTTCCCCAATGAGTTCTGAAGACCATACTCACGCGCAGCAATCTATACTAATATAATAAAGCGGAAAAGAATTTTTGTTTGTTACATTACCCGACTTTTTATCCCGAAAACATGGGTGAAACCGTGAGGAACTGCTTGTATATGGCTGCTGTATTCTGTGAGGTACTTCCCCAGTCGAGCTGATCTTTGAGCGATAAAGCTATGCTCGAGGTAGGTCGATGTTGCTTGAGAGAGGTATATGCCAAGTTTATCGACGTTTTTTTTTTTTATTATTATGTATAGGCCTGTGTTTGACCACAATCTTACCATGGTAAGTGATGATGTGGCCGAAGGTGGTGCACACACAAAGCCTACTAGGAACTGGCTCTCAAGTGCAGCTGTCGGAACACACTGATAGGTGCTTGGCGACAGATTTTCAACTTGCGAGTGGTAGCCAGCCAGGTGGGTACTACAAAGTACCCTACCATCGTGCTATGGTTTCCTCACGATGTTTTACTTCACCGAAAGCCCAAGCTCATTGTAGGATTCGAACCCGGGACCTTCGTCTCGTTATCCGACGTCACTACCACGGAGCTATCAATGAGACGATTTTGTAGGCTAGTAGGATGATATGAGTATTTTTGTGGAGTTGGTAATGGGCATACGCCTGGTGATGCAAGGTACGGTAACCGTTTACCATCAGGCAGTATGCTTGTTTGCCTCTGAAGCTGAGTTGTTACCTTAGCACCAGCACTAAAATTACTGTCTTTATCTTTTAAGAACTGAGTGTCGACACTATATTCGTCGGTGGACATCAGAGGGTGGTAGATTGCTGTTCTTCTGCCGTTTGCGTCGGCGTCAGTCAGTGCTATGCTGAAGAGTCCGTCTCTCCAGTTGATCACATGGCCTGGAATTGATGGAATATATTTCTTTATAAGCCTGACAAGCAGGAAGATGGGCTGATGGTAAGCGGGTCCCGTCGCGTATGACCATTAGCGATGCCAGGGGTTGAAATTGTGGTGCCGATATTTATACTACAGTTTCAATGCAATAAGGAAAAGTGTCTACATATTGAAAATGGCATCAGGGTCGGCAACGCGCGAGTGATACCCCTGTTGGTGTTGCAAGCGTCCATAGGCTACGGTAACTGCTTACCATCAGGCGGGCCGTATGCTTGTTTACCACCTCAGAGGTATAAAAAAAAAAAAAATAGCACAAAGATTTTTGTTCGGAGCCTGAGGAGTCATGAGGCGCCATTTTGTATTTTTTTTCAAATGGCGGTGCACGATGTAATGGATGTGCAAATCTACATCGATTGGGGACACAATACAAATGAAAAATTACTCGGGTGTTTATGTGTGTGTGTAAAAAAGCATTCAAAGTCAAAGTCAAAGCCAAAGCCATTTATTCAATTTAGGCCCTAGTAGGGCACTTATGAAGGTCAAGCTGCTGAAGTTACCGCCAGTTCGTAAGTCGGCCTTCAACTGAGAAGAAACGGCAAGACACTCAGCAAGGTTACTTTTTTAAAAATATTTTTTGGATAATCTGACCAATATGGCTATTTATTTGTAATAAAAAAAGATTGGCAATAAAAAATCTTTTAAAACAACCCAAATATCGCATTAAATAAAAAAATAAAAATAAAGAGGTAGCTCATTCAATAGATTATAATTAAAATGATATTTTAGGTTGTGAATTAAAACTTGTAGAAATACAGTATTTTAACTGTAAAATCACGATTGTTAAATCACGTAAACCAGCGAAATCGGCAAAATTTGGCATACGGCCTCTTAAGTATATGTTTTTTGCTTTACAAAATAAAATAAACGAGCATTGAGATATCTATGATGTTTTGATTGCAAAATGAATAAGTAGGTGGTGCCGATTCTGTTGTAAATCGCACTAAACTAATTTTAGTCACATCTCATCTCTTTCTTACGAAAATTATTGAAAAAGGATAGAACATATTTAAAGCTGTCAAATTAATCTTTTTCGTCTCATTTTGTGTGTATTTAGGCCATATTTAGGCGTAACCGCGATATATGGCGACTAAATTTAAATTGAAAACAAGCATTGGACTAATTTGACAGGACTAAATTTCTGACATCATTTTCTTATGTTCTTTGTTAGAAAGAGAAATATTAAAATTAGTTTAGTTGTAAACAACAGAATCAGGGCCAATGGTGCCGATTCTGTTGTAAATCGCACTAAACTAATTTTAGCCACATCTCATCTCTTTCTTACAAACATTATTGAAAAAGGATAGAACATATTTAAAGCTGTCATATTAATCTTTGCCGTCTTATTTTGCGTGTATTTAGGCGTAACCGCGATAGATGGCGACTAAATTCATATTGAATACAAGCATTGGACTAATTTGACAGGACTAAATTTCTTACATCCTTTTCTTATGTTCTCTGTTAGAAAGAGACTTAGTGAGATTAAAATTAGTTTAGTTGTAAACAACAGAATCAGGGCCAAAATGTAAACCTCTTTTACGCCCTATGCGCGAATCACAACACTACGTCTTATAGGCGTGGCGATTATGATAGTTGAATACGTACTTACCAGCAACAGTGAAGTTCAGCGCTCTATCATCATGCACAAAACTAGGATGGGTGATCCGCCAACTGTCTTGCGTCTTCGTTGAGAAGACGATGAGGCCCTCAGTCGCCAAGTCGTTAATGTAAGCGTAAGCATCATCACAGGCTGAGGGGTCTACATCTACGGTAATTGAAGTCAGACCTAAAGATAAAGAACTCTTTTTAAAACCTCTTTCTCTTTTTTACAAGTTTTTAGGTTTATTAATTTGGCTTGGCGCTTCGAATAGGATTCATCATCAGCCTATAATGTCCCACTGCTGAGCACAGTCCTCCTTTCCACCAATTAGGGTGAAAGGGAATGGGGACTCCACCACGCGTGCCCACTGCAGATCGGTGGAGGTAGGCTAGTGGTCAACCTACTGTTGGAGTTTTCAAGTCGCCTAAGGGCCTCCATATAGCTTAATGACTATCACAATTAAGTGATAACCGGGACCAACGGAAGCACGGATAGGTTTAGTTTCATCGAAACCAGCTGATAAGAAAAGCTATAATAGCGATTAGCTGTAAGCCCGTTTGAATATAGCTATCATAGTGACAATTAAACTACATTGAAAGAGCTTTCCAATCATAAATAAATCGCTATTGCTGGGGCCCATACATTTTTGCCGGTTCTCCTTTTATGAATTCTACGCGAGTGAAGCCGCGGGCAAGGTTGATAATTATATACCTCCACTAGTCCTCACGTTCACTAAATCAGTGTCCTTTAGTTCATATCGTAGTATTTGTGTGTCAGTCTTCAAGTCAAATATTACAATGGCTGGCGGCTGGATCTGCTTTCTAGCACCTGAAAAAAAGATAGTTATAGGTATCAAACTTAGCATTTGTAGCATACACTCTGGCATCCCTCAGGGGTCGGTTCTCGGGCCCGTGCTCTATTTGATCTTCACAGCAGACCTACCGACCTCTGTCAATACTACAACTGGCACGTTAGCGGATGACACTGTCATATTAGCTACCCATAACAACGAGATTGTAGCCTCTGAGTACCTGCAGAAAAGCCTCGATCAGATGAGCAAATGGTACCAAACGTGGCGAATAAAGGTTAACGCTGACAAATCGACTCGTGTCGTGTAGCGAAATTAGAGTCGTGGTGGCTATTTGTGGTTAGTTACAGGGGAGAGGCATGTCTCCTAGCGTCCCTGACTGAAGTTTTCAGTCTAAGGGCTGCTTGGTGGTCAGTGGGGTCAGTGGTAACCATTATAGCGGCTTGCCGTAACTCCAGAACTTGCCTGGAAAAAAGGCTAGCCTGCTGCAGGTGGCTCGGGCACCATTCTGTTGAAATAGTCGGCTTCTCTGACGTCTCCTGCGGGGATTGAATCGCTAGCACTTTTCGGAGTCTGTGTGGTGAGACTTTTAACAGATCCGGTACCATTTTGGCAAAATGGGAGTGAGAAATCACGGTGAGCATTATAAGTACCGGAGTGGATGCTGAAGCATGTATTTCGGTCGGTTACCGAAAGCTCGCACCTTCACAGTACTCAAACATATGCAATTTCACGATTCATGTTATATTACACTATTGCTTCTAATCTGTCAATTCTAATGGACGATTGCAAAAGAAGACCACTCTATATTTATGAGCAGTAGCAAAAGCAAAACAATAACTGTCTCCTTCATACTCATATGCTTGAGCGCGCGCGAGAGAGACGGGCAGACTGTTGATGATGCACATGCAGTGCGACGTCTAAGCCCCGCGCTTAAGACGGGAGTTGGGCTGCGAGTAACTGGTTACACGGCTGGTTACAATAAATGCCCTATTTCACCGCCGTGATTAAAAGGACTACCAGACAAATTCGAAAAGATTTTAACATAAAAGAAAGTAAAAGGGACCTAGATAACCCCTTACTTAAAATTTTAATGTAAAAATAATTTAATCGGCTCAGTTTTCGATGAGGAAAATGGGGAAAACGAAACGTCGATTTCGTAATATTTTTTGTGAATAAATCGGTCTGAGCTGCAGATGTCCCTATCGCACATAGCATAGCGGCATAGCGGCAATAGTTTCTTCAAATACCTATTTTTCAAATTCCTCGCAGCTAGGAACACAGACACTATAGAAGCGCGATGTGTAAATAATAATAATAATAATAATAAAATTTATTACAAGAAAAATTGCGGTACAAACAAATGACACAAATGTTTATATTAGGTAACAATACATGTATAGAAAATAATCATAAAAACACATTTGCATCAAGTGGGCAGTAACACCTAAACTAGGTAGAACCTGTATTATAGGTGTAATGCTCTTCCATCTGTTTGGCTCAAAGAAAGTAGTGTACATAACTTGGTATGATAATATCGTCCCCGTAGGGCGAGAATTAACTAAGTCTAAAAAGTGTGTTTTGAGATAATCGCGTTTGAAAGTTTGGAAAATTGAAATGGCCCTAACTTTTTACAGGTATTACAGATTTTCAAAATTATTTTCTCATTTTGAAGGAATTATTGTAAAGTTTTTGACTATATAAAAATGGTGGGTAAAAAATCGTAACTTAATTAGGTATAAATAAAATAAACATTTAATTAATTTTACTCTAATTATCTTTTGACATAACTTCTAGTTAGTTAATCATCGACCTGAGTTAGTGATTTTTCTCACGGCAATAAGCTAAAATTAAAGAAATTAACTTGAGTTAAGTAAACTAGAGCTTACCATTAGACGCACAAGCTATGTTCGGTGAATATTACCTAACTTGTATCACATTACTGTAATTTAATTATTACTTATTATTTTAAAGGAAATTAAAATAAAACCAAGTCTTTTTCGTTTGCAATTAAATTTCCAGTTACCCATATTTAAAAATCTCCATTAATAATCACATAAAGGAACCAAAATAGTAAAATCAACAAATCGATAACACAATTGAGCAATCAATACATAATTAGAAAGACTCAGATGCATAATATTAATTAAATATAAAATACCAGCCAAGTGCAAGTCGCACTCGCACACATAGAGTTCCGTAAATACGTTTCTTGTATGGGGGCCCCCTTTAATTTTTATTTTTATTTCAATTTTTAATATTTATTGTTATAGCGGCAATAGAAATACACATTCTGTGAAAATTTCAATTGTCTACCTATCATGGTTCATGAGATATAGCCCACTGACGATACGACGACGTACGGAACGACCGACGGACAGCGTAGGCTTAGTAATAGGTTGGCAGCCTTTAGGTACGGAAGCCTAAAAATACCATCAAACTTTAGCAGAAGTGTCCTATTCCTCTTCTATGCCATCAGGCTCTGAAATCATCTCCACAACATCTTTACTTGAAGATAAAATTCGTACCATGGATGAAGCTCCCGGGAGTTACCCCCTTTTGACATAGTTTTTTTATACTACTAAGGTGCAAACAAGTTTATGACCAGCCAGATTATAAGCAGTTATTGAAAAGATCTTTCTTTTTGCCTCGGATACCTATAAGTAAGCCTAAGCGTAAGCCTTAAATATGGTATAGTTTGTACAAAATCGTTGATTACGTTATGTTATCAGCAATAGACCACAGTTAGCCAGATTCCTTAGTCTCGTGCTCATTTTTATTAAAATATGCATTTCATTCCCCTCTTTTGTTCTGGTCGATCAGCTCCATCATAGTGAGTGCAGATCATACACACATTTTTCTTGCATTTCAATTAGCTGCCAAATATCTTCCTATAAATATTGTTAGTTACTCTTTATAAAGCTCCTACATTTTTACAATGGTCTGCTTACTGTCTAGGTTGTTAATCTCTTAGAATTTTAAAGCTCCATCAACTTAAAATGAACAGGTGCTGCGTTTGGAGGCTGGTCTACTTAACTTTGCTATTTACTTATTAAATGTCGATACAATCTAATTTGTAGTTTTTTCCGCCGGGGCACGCAAGTCAGAGCGATTAGAATGTAAATATTATGTAATGAATCTAAGCTTGTTTTGAAAAAAGTTATTGCTGAGTTTATTGCCGGCTCTTCTCAGCAAATGCAACCTTCCGAACCGGTATAAGAGTATTAGAGTCAGACAATTCATAAGTGCCTGCGAAGGTCTATTTGAAATAAATGACCTTCGCTTGATTTGATTTGATTTAACACTTAAGGCTTTCGAAATATACTGGCACACCAGCCTTCTAACTAAGCTTCCTTCATATGGAGTTCCTGATAGCCTGTGCGATTGGATTTCCGATTTCCTGACTTAACAGTCTATACATAGACGGGGGCCTGTCGGACCTTTTGACAATCAATCGCGGGTTAAGTTCTCTCTGCAACTTTATTTATGCTTCATATTAACGATCTGTTGAGTACGCAGACGACAGCACTGATGCAGAAGATCCAATTGTTGCAAGAGAACATGGTAGAGCGTTTGAATATTACCTTACAGGCAGCCTCCAATTAGGGCAAAGCCAATCTAGTAATTTTTTACTCCACCAATAATTTACACCACCAATGGAGTCTTTTCCACCAGCCTCTACAATTCAAAATATATATCCTTTAAGTAATCGGCTCGATCTCCTCGGCATGACATTTACAGCCAAAATTAACTTCAGTTATTCTATTGAGTCGAAGGCAGAAACAGCTGCTAGAAAACTGGGTATTCTCTCTAATTTCCTGCGGTACTTCATGCCTGAAAAGTTGCTACAACTTTATCAAGCAAAAGTACGGTCGTCCATGGAGTACTGATGCTATCTCTGGGATGAATCCGCAAAGCACCAGCTTGACACCATTGCCTTAAAAGATCGCCGTGTCAAGAGACTCATCGGAGCCTTGACTATCGAAGAAAGGTTGCTTTCCTAGAGTTTTCTAGAGTCTAGCTAGAGGCTAATTTTGGAGAATTTGCGCAGAAATTATTGAATCTTGAAATTAATCCACCATATTTTTTTTTATACCGAACAACAAGACACCGGGAAAATTGTCACCCATAAGTTGTTGACATAACAAAGCTACGGACGTAACGTTTTGCATCCTCATTTATTGGAGAAACCAAGGGCGTGGAAATTACTTCCGGCGTTTCCTGACTCTTAAAATCTAGAGACTGTCAAGGTGAATAGGTTTCTTCTGAGTAAGCATGCTCCTTCTTAGGCATCTTCATCGTCCTTTATGGGTAAGTCAGTGGCCAAACGCAAGTCCATTTATTATATTTAAATAAAAACTTGGCTCGACTATATTCATAAAATGAATAATTTGTGTGGCGGCAAAAGAAACGCGTGCGCACACCTCAACGCATACGTGAAAAAAGTCACCAACTGCCGCCTTCGCCCCGCACTGCACACATAAAGTAACCAAGTCGCGCGTGAAAAATACCTAAACTACTAAATCAACACCAAATTCTTAAAAATATTAACTATAATAATATAATTACTATTTGAAACAGAAGCAATGTCACCTATTTTACTAGTATAAAAATAATTAAAACTGTGTAAGGGATTTTCGCATTTTTGTTTTTGTATGAAGTATATTTCAATTGAGAAAGAGAAATCAACAAACCAAGTTAGTTAATTTTCGCATCCAAATGTGGAACCGAACTACTGATTTCCAAACTAACTAAATCGGTTTAGTGATTTATGAGAGCAAGGTATACAACAAATAAATCAGGGAAAAACTAATTAATTGATTTTAATTCCTATTTATGTACTTTAATTTAAAATGTAAAATAACTAACTAAGTTAGGTAATTTTCTCTTTACGTGATATTTTCCATAATCATAACTTAGTGAATTTTCGCATTTTATAACTCAAAAACTATGACAGCTACAAAAATGAGAGTAAGACAGAAATAAAGAGCTTGAAACGCTGATTCGTATTATACAATAAAAAAAGAATTACTTAACTCGACTTAGTTAATTCTCGCGCTACGGGGACGATATTACTTAACTTATTAGCTATTTTAAACATTTTAAATTTAATGATTTAGTACAATTCCTATAATTTATATAATTAATAATAATAATTTATATTTAATGATTTACACAATTTATAATTTTATACAATTCCTATAATTTATATTTAATTATTTATACGTATATATATTTATATATATATGTATGATTCTTACATTTTTACATTTATAGTATTTCGTTATTTTTATTATTCATTGTATGTAAGTAAGCCGTCATATAGGTACGTGGTGTAGTCGTATATTCCAAAATTTTCCAAAATTGTATTAAGATCTTAGTGAGTATGAGTGAGTGAGGGGTGCGTGTGTGAGTGTGTTTGTATTGGTGAGAATAAAAATATTAGATATAAACCTATATGTAGGTGATAAGTGCGTAAATATAATCTTTTTATTCTTTATAATTGGGCTTAAGTAGGGCTTCAGTAGTGTCATAGTCAAGGGCCAACAACCATTTTCTTATTTCTTTTTTACAGTTGTAGCGATTAAGCTGGTTGATATTCAAATTAGTGTTAGCTTTATTGTACAATAAACATCCCAAGTAGCACTCAAACCTGCGTATGAAGAAGGTGTTATAATTTTCCATATTAATCACTTGGCGGATACGCCGTTTTGTTGTATGTGTGGGAGGCTGTATGGGAGTAATTAGATGCTGGTTGAGTCTTACCTGAGATGCATACAATTGCCTAACTGTGAGTACCTGACATTCTCTATATAGATCCTTGGTTGGATATCGGTATGGAAGGGAGCAGGCAACTTTTAGTATAGCTCTTTGAGCTCTTTCAAGTTGGAGCAAAGTGGTTTTACAGCTTCCTCCCCATACCGATATACAATAAGTTAGAAGCGATTGACACAGAGCCAGGTACATCATTCTCATGACTCCGACACTACCAGCACTGCGGATGTTTTTAAAAATAGATATCAGCCTACGAATCCGCTGTGTGAGCAAGGTGATATGAGGGATAAAGGTAAGATGGTTATCAATTTCCACTCCGAGGTAGCGCACACAAGTAGCTTGCTCAAGGGCAGCACACGTGCAGTGTTGGAGATTTAGAGAGTGTGAGTGTGCTTTAATTTGCAGGGTTTCGTCAGTATATGCCTGTGATCCACGAATAGAAAATTTTAAGTATTTTGTCTTTGCAGTGTTGAGAGTCAGCAGGTTTTGTTTTAGCCAGATATTTACTGTATTAAAGCCTATCCGAGCATTTTCAAATACTTCTTCCCAATTATCTCCAGAGAAGACCAACACTGTATCGTCAGCAAAAGAGAGTACCTTGCCCCTGAATAGGTCGATCTGACAGAGACTATTTATATAAGCCAGGAAGAGGGTAGGTCCGAGAATACTTCCTTGAGGAATGCCAAAAGTAACAGGGATAGGGTCGCTGACTACGTCATCAAGCCTAACACACTGATGTCTCTCGCTAAGGTAGTCTGAAAAAAGTTCCAGTTGTATACCCCGTACTCCCATATTTTCTAGTCTTCGGAGGAGGATCGGTAAAGACACAGTATCGAAGGCTTTGGCCAAGTCTAGGAATATTGCCAGGGATTTTTTACCTGCATCTAGATCATTCACTACGATGTTTACAAGCTTAGACACTGCGTCAGCAGTAGATTTCCCCCGACGGAAACCAAATTGATTTGGGGAGAGTAAGCCAGAACCTTCCAGATAGTTAACGAGCCTCTTATTCATAACTTTCTCTAGTACTTTGGAAAGAACTGGCAGGATAGATATGGGCCGATAGTTATTAACTAGGGTTTTGTTGCCTTGTTTATGAATAGGGAGGATTATGGATAGTTTAAACACCTTTGGGAATTTTCCGGTAGCGAGAGACAGATTGCAAATATGGGATAAGGGTTCGGCAAGGATATCAATGTTGGCTTTTATTATGGAAGAAGGGATCTGATCCCACCCTACAGAAGACTGATTTTTTAAGGAGTGTACGATCGATGTGATTTCGGTTTTATCAGTTTCAAGCATAACAAAAGAGTCAGAGGATACTGGGGACAAGTCGGGTATGTTAGATGGGCCATAGTTATGCACAATTACGTCCGCTAAGTTTTCCCCTATTGAAGCAAAGAACTGATTAATGTGATTAACCGCTTCTGTCTTAGAGGGATAATTTTTTAGTAGTTCGATAGATGGACATTTTTTACTTTTATAGTTTGTAATGTTGTTTATGACTTCCCATGTCTTTTTAATACTGATACTAGTTGCTTTCTCCAATTCATCTTGATCGTACTGGTCTTTAATATTTTTTAATAGTATTCCACAGAAATTTCTGTATCTAGTGTAAGTGAGCCGTTGAATGTCATTATTTGGAGATTTTTTAAGTTTTAAATGCATTTTGTCTCTATTTCTCATACAACGAAGGAGGCCTGGCGTGATCCAGGGTTTAAAAATCCTATTTCGCCTTGAAGTTTGTTTAAGAATAGTATTAGATTTAATTATATTTGTTAGAGATTCTACTAGGTAACTGGCAGCCTCATCACTGTTGGAGGTATTATAAATAGGAGAAAGATCAAGGCTCTTAAGTTCTGTTGTAATGCTAGCATAGTCAATTTTACTATAATGAATTATGTTGTTACCGATAGCATTATTAAAGTTAATCGATGAAATGATAGTGTAATGATCAGTAACTGAATTTGGAACAACTAGAGTTGTAATTGAATTTCCAGATTTTACCAAAACGTGATCCAGACAGTTATCCAATCTAGTTGGCAGCGTGTGGGAGGGCGTTAATCCATGCGAGGATGTCAAGTTTAGGTACTCAGCCGCTCGACCATCACGTGAATTAGGCTTGATGTCGATGTTCATATCGCCCGTGACAACAATCGTTTTGAAGTGTGAGAGTGAATTAAGTAGAACATCAAGAGAAGTTAGAAAGTTTTCCACCGACTGAAAGGAGGGGGGTCTGTATACAGCAATAATTGCAATGCTAGGGGCTAAGGTAGTAACTATACAATTTGCGTCCCGTTGTTCTGGTTCAAAGGTATTACATACTATACGATTACTCACATACATGACTACTCCTGCATTTTGATTAATATGATTGGTTGAGCCAAAAGAGGTGTAATTTTCTAAAGGGGGATGAGAGTTGTTTAAGGATAACCAACATTCTGTCATAATTATGATGTCAGGAATAGTCTTGATTCTAGTTAGAAGGATCCTAAAATCGTCAAAGTTTTTCCAGATACTGCGAATGTTTTGGGTTAGGATGATAAGTTTCCTCTGACACTGTGTAACATAAAGTGCACAATCTTCCGGTTCACAAGTCATAGATGAAAGGTCACCGAAATTATCTATGTTAGAGATTATATCTTCAATGTTATTTACCATTGTTTAGTTAATTGTATGTGTAGCAGTTTGGTGATATAAGGTGGTGTAGGTATGCGTATAATAAATAATTGGTGACTGTTCAAAAATTCAACAAAAGCAACTCTGGCTTTATCAAGAACAAGAATAAAACTAGGTAAAAAACAAGTACGTAATCTGTAAAAGTATTTAGCAGTATAGGTTATAAGTTTTTGTAAAGTAGCTTTTGAACATGTTTTAATAACGAATGACTCGGAAATGCAGTATAGTGGTATTGGATTGAGAAGAGGAAAGCTTTTTGAATACTGTATTATTAATATGTGTAAAAATGATATTAAATAGTTTTTACAATGAATTGGGGGTTGAGAGTATGCGTCGGCTACATAGTATGTGCATAAAATATATAAAACATTAATCAACTTATAGATAAAATACATGATAAATGTGATGAACGTGCCAGTTATAGTTAACTGACCTGTAAAGGGTTTATAGTTTATTTCATTCTTATAGTTTATTGCAAGGTGGCAACTTACCAGGTACTTCCAAGAGACCGGTATCAACTGCCCACAATCTTCCACATTTATCAACTCTAGGCCGGTATACGGATATCAACTGCTTGTGATTGACCACGTCAGGGTATGGTCTCAACAATGGGCTCGAGTTGTTTCCCGTCTCGTGCAGATACACGTAGTTGAGGGTCGATGGGATTCCTGAGAAAATAGGGAATTTTCACGAGGTTAGCAGTTGGCGGACTGTGAACAGTTTCTGACCGAAGAGAACAGCAAGTCTGTGTCGGGCCCATTAGCTGGCGGATAGTGAAGGACTGTATCTGACTGTCATCTTCGTCGTCATCGTCATCGTCATCGTCATCGTCATCGTCATAGTCATAGTCATAGTCATAGTCATAGTCATAGTCATAGTCATAGTCATAGTCATAGTCATAGTCATAGTCATAGTCATCGTCATCGTCATCGTCATCGTCATCGTCATCGTCACCGCCATCGTCATCGTCATCGTCATAGTCATAGTCATAGTCATAGTCATAGTCATAGTCATAGTCATAGTCATCGTCATCGTCATCGTCATCGTCACCGCCATCGTCATCGTCATCGTCATCGTCATCGTCATCGTCATCGTCATCGTCATTCTCATCGTCATCGTCATTCTCATCGTCATCGTCATCGTCAACGGCGATGAGGTCTTACCATGTTGCCTCCGAGGTACAGTGATGAAGACCCTGTCTTCGTAGACCTCAAATCCGATCGGTATGTTATTGTATTGTATAAAAAACTTTTCGGAATCCTCTAATTCTTGATTGAAATGTATGCCATTGGTTTTGCGTTCGTAATCAGCGTTTTTTAGATCTGAAATTAGAGATCAAGTATTTGTGGTTATTATTTAAGCATCGAGGAACAATCCCTTAGAGTAGTGATACCGAGCAATCCGATTCCGAAACTAGTCAGTGATTTGTCACTGATTTTGAACAATAAGGACCAATCACTGCATTGTGTGTTCTTGACTTGTCCAATCAGAGCACATGAGTCCGTGTCTTAGCCAATCAGAGCGCATTGTCGATGGTGGCAAATTGTCGGAATAGATTGCAAGCAAAATCGACGTCATTACGCTTCTTTGGGTTAATTGTTCGATGTATTTAAGTAACATTTCCTAGATTATCTGAATCCCAATCCAAATGCCATAAAGATAGATACAACTAGAAAGAGCGTCGCCATACTCCATGAATATATAAAACAGGCCAAAATTGCCAGCCAGTCATGCGGCCAGCGGGGGGAACCTTGCCGTTAATCGGAGGCGCGGCAGATTCGAGGATTTATATAGGTATAGATTGTACTTTAACACGACTGCCCAAAAAAGGAGTGTATGTTTTTGGGTTCATATGTATGTGACCTTAAATTCTTTATTCCACGATTTTTAAATGCCTGAATAGATTTGGATGTATTGGGTATCGATAGAATCCTTACATCATCCCGAGGGACACTGGTTTGTTTGTTTGTTTTTTACGTTTTAGTTATATTTTGGCAGGACAGTCTTGTTGTTTAAATTATTTTGACGTGTTTATACCTTTACTAGCTGTCCCCCGCGGTTTCACCCGCGTTCCTGGGATAAAAAGTTGCCTATGTCCTTCTCCATACCATAGGTTATCTGCATGCCAAATTTCATGATGATCCGTTGAGTAGTTGAGGCGTGAAGGCGTAACAAACAAACAAACAAACTCAATTTCGTATTAGTAAGGATTACCTGTTGAAAATAGATTTTTTGCTGGACAGCAATAAAACAGTAACGAAAATGGGTTAAACAGGATACTATTGGAAAAATTCTATTTTAATTCTGTCACACACAGATATTATTATCTCGAGATGAATAGCACTTATCCCCGAGATTCTCGGGGTTGGGTCTAAGTATACCTACTTACATGTAACTCCATTAAAATCATAGGAAATCTGCTTCCAAGTATACACCACACTTATATTAGTAGGGATCTTTGTATTAACACATCTTAGAGCAAGCAAAAAAAGGATAATAAAATTAAATATATTCGAGTACATTTTTATGGTGCGCGTGCGCGTCTGCTCATTGAGAACTTGATTCTGCGACTTGATGACATTAATATCCATTTTAACCGGTTTTATCTTATGATAATGTAGTGTTGTTTGCATTATCGACAAATCCTCCTCGCGTCGTGTAACCTCATGTCTGAGGGTCGTGATCCCCCCGTGAACTCATTTTATTCCGTATAATGTCGCGCCAGTTGAGTCTGTCCTTGGCGGCATGAAGAGCGTCGTGGAAGCTCGTCTCCAGGGATGTGCGTATCTGGTCCGACCATCTGATTGGGCTGCGCCCTCTTGGACGTTTTCCGTCAACCTTCCCGGTCACCATCAGCTGCTCGAGGTTGTCTCCAGTCTTTCTGGCTATGTGACCAAAGAACGCCAGGACTTTGCGCAGGCACACGGAGGATAATCTCGTCTCCACTTTAAGCTCCCGTAATATGGACACGTTGGTGCGGAAAGCGGTCCAGGGAATTTTCAGCATCTTCCTCCAGCACCACATTTCAAAAGCGTCTATACGGTCACGGTCAGCCTTTTTGAGGGTCCATGTTTCCGCTCCGTAGCTAAAAATGGAGAATATGAGAGTCTTGACGAGTTTCACTTTGGTGTTGCGTGAAATACTGCGACAAATATCGACAATTAAATTCATGCAGTAATAAACTCTGTTATCCATACTAAATTATTATGAATGCGAAAGTAACTCTGTCTGACTGTTACTCTTTCACGAGTAATCCGCTGAACCGATCGCAATTAAAGGCACGCTAGCCCATGGTATGGAGAAGGACATAGGCTACTTTTTATCCCGGGAACGCGGGGGACACCGCAGGGGATAGCTAGTTACCCGATAGTAAGCGGTTACCGTAGACAATCGGAAACTGAGAAGTGGGTCAAATGTAACTTGCAAGATTTGATTACAGACAGAGAGACATCGGGATAGGTGGAACTAAATAAAATCTTGTAAAAAGCGTTTGTCGACTTTGAAGTACAATAATCAGTAAGAACTAAATCTAAATATTCATACCCTTGGTGTTGCAAGCGTCCATAGGCTACGGCACAGAGAAAAGAATGTTTTCTCTTTTCCGTGGGCTACGGGCACTGCTTACCATCAGGCGGGCAGTATGCTTGTTTGCAACCTTAGTGATTAATAAAAAAAAAACAATAAATTATCGATATCCGTATGTTATCGCATATACTACCGCACTAATTATGTTTTGTTTTGATAAATAACATCCTTGATCCCTTGATCTTTATAGTTCTGACAACTGAATGCAAACTGGAGAGCGTTGACTTTTGCTGTGAGGTTATTGTGGATGGTATGGTCACGTATGGTACCCATTTCGAATTTTTTACCTAACATTTCTTGCGTCGCATTTACTCACACTTAACTTGAGAATAGCGAACCGGGACCCGGGAACGACACCCTATTCCCGGGAAATACTTCGTTCCCGAAGTTGGGATTCATTTTGCGGTTTCCCGGGAAATCGATTTTTTCAGTCCCGGGTCCCGGGAACTGAAAAAGGTCGGGAAAACCGAAACCTTACTTGAAAAAAGCTTCGCTGCAAAATTTTGAGTGGAGTTTCAGTATTGATCGTATGAGACTTAATGTTGTGATTTGCGCATGATAAAATTCATGGTGCTCCTTATGGACGTTACTACCGGCCTGTCCACGCGCGTTTTTATTATTTTTTATTCTGTATTGCTACCATTTTTTTTAATTTTTTGTGTCATTAGGTTGACAAACAGGCAGACGGTCCGGTAAGTGGTCACCGCCGCCTATGGACATTTGCAATACCAGGGGGATTGCCGATGTGTTGCCGACCTTGAAGAGCTCTTTTTACGCCCCTTTTGAAGAACCCCATATCGTAGCGCTGAGGGAAAACCGTAATGGGGAGCTCATTCCACATCCCTCATCTCTGTGATGGATCCTCTAAGCTGGTGCTTGACGCCCTTGACACAGTAGGTAACAGGAACAGTATGTTATCTTGGCAGTGTCATCGACAGCGGAAGCGTCTCACGCTGTTTGTTAGTAACATCATGTAACTTGTTCCGTGGTTTAGCCAGCATTCGAGGTACGCAGGTATGAGGCGAGATTCGGCTGATGAGATTTATATGGCATAATAGTCTTCTTACTTCTTCTGTGCCCTTGGCTCACTCAATAAAATTCAAAATTCAAAATAATTTATTCAAATAGACCTTCGCAGGCACTTATGAAAAGTCTGACTCTAATACTCTAATACCGGTTCGGAAGGTTGCATTTGCTGAGAAGAGCCGGCAATAAACTCAGCAATTACTCTTTTCAAAACAAGCTTAGATTCATTACATAATATTTACATTCTAATAGCACTGAAAACAATTGCGTGCCCCGTGCAAAATTACAAAGAAGACTGAATAAATATTTAATAAGTAAATAAATAGCAAACTTAAGCAGACCAGCCCCCACAAGCAGCACCTGTTCACCAGCAATAGAAGAATAATCGTAGATGAGGGCGAAACTCACGAGGTTAGACCATCGATGGAAGGTTGCTTCCCTGTCGTTTTTCTGCACGATATATATTGGATGGGTGCCCAGGAATTGTTGCACATGATTCCACCATCTTCATTCTCCACCATTTATTCCTGCGAGGACAGCATCAAGATGGATAATGTTTGATCAATCGTTGCGAGTGTTTTTATACTGTGTTGACGTCATTTCGTTGAGTTGATATCCAAAATAGTAATAGAGACAATAGATAATAGAGCTCCGGAGACCAGCGGGCGGGGAGCTTTTTCCGCCAACGCGTCAGCTTGGCTATCCAAAGAGGAAACGCTGCCAGCCTTCTGGGAACCTTGCCGTTAATCGGAAGCAGCGGCAGGCTTGAGGAAATTTTCTATATATAGATTGTATATTGTACATATTTGTTGTAAATAAAAATATATTACAGTAAATAGTAATACCTATTTGATTTCGTATGGTGCTAGCTCATTGTAATGTACTGATAAGTTGGAATGCCACTTAGAAAATACTTCATCGGTGCATTTTTTTATACTAAAAACAGGTTACGCCCCGCCTGATGGTAAGCGCTTACCATAGCCTTTACACGCTTGCAACACTAGGATTATCACTCGCGGGTTGCCGACCCTCTCTTCACAACCTTATTTAAAAACCGGCCAAGTGTGAGTCAGACTCGCGCACCGAGGGTTCCGTACAAACCTGTAGACTGTAGGTATATAAGTAAATGGTAGTATAGACCTGAGTATTTGATATGAATTTCAATTTATGACGTATTAAAAAAAACTACTTACTAGATCTCGTTCAAACCAATATTCGGTGGAAGTTTGCATCGTAATGTACATCATATATTTTTTATAGATTTATCATTCTCTTATTTTAGAAGCTACAGGGAAGGGACACACATTTTACCACTTTGGAATTGTCTCTCGCGCAAACTATTCAGTTAGAAAAAAAAAATATTAGAAACCTCAATATCATTTTTGAAGACCTATCGATAGACACCCCACACTTATGGGTTTTATTAAAAAAAAAAAATGATTTTCAGTTCTATGTATGGTGAACCCCCAAAATTTATTGTTTTTTTTTCTATTTTTGTGTGAAAATCTTAATGCGGTTCACAGAATACATCTACTTACCAAGTTTCAACATTATAGTTCTTATAGTTTCGGAAAAAAGTGGCTGTGACATACGGACAGACAGACAGACAGACAGACATGACGAATCTATAAGGGTTCCGTTTTTTGCCTGCTTTTTAGGGTTCCGTAGCGGAGGTTCTGTGAGGAGTCGCTGTGCTGGCAGCTGAAGGGTACTATACCGCTGGTCCCCGCACACTTCCAGCACAGATCCTCAAGGATGTCTGGCGACCTTACTCACCACAGGGACACAACACCACATTAAAGTCATGTTAAATGTTCGGGTTAATAATGTTGTTGTTTAAGGCCATGATAGCTCAGTGGTAGTGACGTCGGATACCGAGGTGAAGGTCCCGGATTCGAAACCTACGAAGAGCATCAAGCAACATCGTGAGGAAACCATACCACGATGGTAGGGTACTTTGTAGTACCCATCTGGCTGGCTTGGTAGCCCTCAAGTTGAAAATCTGTCGGCAAGCACCTATCGGTGTGTTCCGACAGCTGCACTTGAGAGCCAGTTCCTTCTAGGCTTTGTGTGCTTACCACCTTCGGCCACATCATCACTTACCATTGTGAGATTGTGGTCAAACATTATAAAAAAAGTTATTTCGCCCCAGTCGGGCTACTCCAATATTTGTTATAACCTGTTATGCCTACCTTTCATGAATGTACTTCATACTTATTTCATAAATATATACATAATCTTATCTCATATTGACTGTTACATCAACATTATAAACTTATACGATGTGTCTCTGATAACGTGCGTAAACATTTTTGAATGGGTGATTTTGCTTTCAAAATCAAAAAGTCATTTATTCAGTTTTGGCCCTGGTAAGGCTTTATTTTTTAGAGCTAGAGAGGGGTCTGCTTTTACAACTTTACCTTCAGTGGTGTTCAAAATTTACAGTTTAAGAGGATAGGATGGCTGCAAGAAATTTGAAAAATAGGTTTTTAACATATCTATTGCTGTCGCGCTGTGCCCGAGCTATCCCGTCCGAGTGCGATAGAGACAACTACAGCTTGGACTGACGAAATCGCTATTTCGTAATCCCCGGTTTTCTCCTCCAAAACTGGAACGTTTTTTTTTTCTAGAATCATAATAAGAAGGGCTTTGGCTAAGTCGGTTTTCCTTTGTTTTTTATATTCGTCAAATTTGTTCGTTGGACGTCTGATAATAATGGTAAGTTTTTGTGATTTTAGAAGGCTCCTAATTCTTATAATAATTAATTTATGGAGAAAAACACAACCGAGGGACATACAGTGGTACCTACAGATTGCAAGGTAGAATAATCATTGCTCTAGTGTCATTATCCAGAGAGGAAACTGTACATAAAAAAGGAATCCTGTTTGTATGGAACAAACGCCTAGTTTTGGTAGTCTACTGATTCAATAGCGTTGAATGAAAACCAATTTAAAGATGGACACACTATTATAATGCCGGTGCGGTCGTCGCGCTGTTTGATAACGGTGCGTGCGCGCGGTGACCATGAATTTACAGACACTGTCTCAAATTAACTAGCGTGTGTGTGACACTATTTGTGAGAATATGATTAACGTGAGACTTGAGATGACATTGTGCCTTTTTTTTTGTTTGTTGATGTTTTAGATTTCAATTTAAAATATTTTATCTTTTTTTATCTATGTCATCATCATCATCATGCCTATAATGTCCCACAGCGCAGGCCTCCTTTCACAAATGAGGGTGTAAAGGACTGGGCGATACTCCACCACGCGTGCCCACTGCGGATTGGTGGAGGTAGGCTAGTGGTCAACCTACTGTTGGAATTTTTCAAGCCGCCTAGGAGGCATCCATCTAGCTTAACGACTATCACAATTCAGTGATAACCGGGACCAACGGCTTTACTTGCCTTGCGAAGCACGGGACGCTCGATTTGAAATACCACTAGGCGGTCACCCATACAGGTACTGACCACGACAGAGGTAGCTTAACTTTGCCGATCGATTAAGAACGGCTAATCATGCTACACCACGAGCGCTTTACATAGGTACCTATGTATTTATAACGAATTATTAGTTACATAAAAATACACTTAACATCGATTTCATAGGTCCTATGACTCACGTCTCTATCTATAGTAGGTATATACTAGCTGCGCGGCGCGACTTCGTTCGCGTGGTGCTACCCTACCCTGTGGTGCTACCCTACCATACCCTACCCTACCCTACCCTACGGGTATGAAAAATAGTTTACGTCCTATTCTCAGACCTACTTACTGAATATACACACAAAATTTCATAAGAATCGGTCAATCCAAGCAAGCGATTGACTCCCTCCCGTACGGTCCGTATTTTTAAACACGTGATATTTTTCGAATGGTGTATCCGAATTGAGTAATTCAAAAAGTTATATAAAGGTATTGAAGCAGTCTTGAATATGAAGTAATTTATTTTGATAAGGATTAATACCAATATACAAATAAAGAGCCTTTTCTAGCGGCGGCATTTCAATTAACTTTTTAAAATAGAAAAACACTTATTGTGGCATAACTATAATAGCTAGACATATGGTATCCCGACACTTTTTGTAAATAATAATGTGTTCTGCAAAGTCGTAGTACATTATTTTATTCTATCGTCAATAGTTATCGCAGCGCACGCGATGTAATGAATATTTTAGGTAATTGTTTTACACCTTGGGTTACATTATTGAAGTTAGTAAGGATCCCTTTTTTTTAAAATATAATATAGCCTATGTCACCCGGGGATAGTGTAGCTTCCCATCAGTGAAAGAATTTTTCAAATCGTTTCTGTACTTTCGGAGCCTATTTAATGCAAACAAACAAACAATCAAATCTTTCCTCTTTATAATATTAGTATAGATATTAGTCGTATTAGTATCGATGAGCTTCTATAAAGTATACCAGGCTCACATCGATCGACCGTACCCCTGTCTGCGGGCGGCGACCTTCAGCTTTGGCGTCACAGTGACCATGGCTCTCCCCTTGATAATGCCATAGTCATAACTATCAATAATGTAGGTTTGTAACGGCCTTTGTGAGTATTGGTGTGTTATGAAGGTTTACGTTGTATTTTGGTTATCTAAGTTATTAGTTTTCATGGCTAGGCCGGTGTTTGTTCAAAATCCCAGTAGATATATTCCTACAGTCCTACAGTCTTCTGCTGTGGGGCTCAGCTGCAGACTTTGAAACTATATTTATTCTGCAGAAAAGTGCATTCAATCTATTGTTTGGGTCCTGGCTTATCATTACGAAGTCGATTTAAGGAATTTAAAATTTTAACGTTGCCGTACATTTATGAAAATAGTATGTTTGTCCTTAAAGTAAAACATATATTTGTTTGAAATTAATAGTAGCCGCCACAGATTACAGAATAAGGCAGATGGAGCGCGCCGAACACGGGAGTGAGGCCAAAAAAGCAAATACCTACAAATTGAAAAACACCCTACCTGGTATTCGCTTTTGAATGTGTATTTGCTTTGTTTAACAAACTTTATGCAGCAAAAAACACTCCTTTATTAAGAAACTGTGCTTAAACAATGCAAATACAAACTGGAAAACGAATACCAGGTATCAGATTTTCAATTTGTATTTGCTTTTTTGGCTTCACTTTCGTGTTCCGCGCGCTCCATCTGAATTATTCTGTAATCTGTGGTAGCCGCCATAACTTCAATAGACAAAAATAAAGATAAAATGGTGACACCTAGATTCAGGTTATCTAAAGCTAATAAGTCTTTTCTCGGAAATTGCGTTCGATTCTGTAATAAAATCCCACTCGAAGTAACTGAAATGTCTTATAATAAATTCAAAGATTTCATAAAGCAGAGGCTCATTATGTGGAAGACAAGAATATGTGGTTGTAGTAGCTTCTCTCTGCACTTGCATACCCCCTGGCTAAGTGACAATTGTATGAATAAACATAATAATATGCATATTGTATACCTAAGTATTTGGAAAAAAAGCTGTAATATGAAAAGATCTTCAAAAAAAGCCCTGCTGAGTTTCTTGCCGGAGTCTTCTCAATCCGGTTGTAAATTCAACTGTATGTACCAATTTAACGTTCATAAGTGCAAAAAGCGAAAGAGGAATGTTGGTAGACCTGTAAGACTGTGGGCTGACCATATTATCCAGGTGTCAGGAAACGACTGGACAAATACACGCAAGGAAAGGGATTTGTGGAGGATTTCAACAACAATAAATAATAATATTTGAAATGTAAAAATGTTACTTAGAAATATGGAATAAAATGGTTTTTTTTTATATATATTTTTAAGTGCAAAAAGCTTGTACTAAAATAGAAAAAATCTTTGTTGAAACAACTCTTGTGTATGAAATTTAGAGCTTGGCCCAAATTCAATGCCGGTGAGATTAGTTCAGTTTTCAGAATAATACAAAAACGAAAAAAACACGACTGCAGTTACAAAAAGTGAGTAAAACGTTCAAAATGTTCGCTGTCTTTACACATTGTCATATTGTGAACGTATTTTCTTGATACATGGCGAGTCTAGCAAAGAAGTACACAACAGCGTCTCCTTTCGATCTCTCTTCATCGCCCCTTGAAGAAGATACTTTTGCAGGGATGACCCTGCATCCCAAGTCTGCTATCACAATTGTGTTACAATGAACTATCAGTGGAGTTAAAATTAACAGATTTGAAAATTGTAGTTTACTAATTGTCTACTCATTAGCGTTGAAAACCATTATTTTAAATGCACAACGTACAATGGCTTAATGACAATGGAGTTGTAAAAGGGTTCGTGTCAGAATGGCCCCCTATAGTGTTGTCGCCATTTATTCAATGTAGGCCGCAGGAGGGACTTATGAAGGTCAAATTTACTAACGATAATTAAAAATAACATTCTCTAATCAAAATGGGGATTATCAACCTAAACTGTTACTTTCACATGATGAATTCTTCTGAAATAATTCGTAATAATACTTGGAGCAGTGCCATGTGCAGTTCACCGTAACGTTGTCGGATGAGTCTGAACGCGAGCATTTCTGACGAGGAAACAAGCCGATAAAATGTTAAGTGTACAAGGTATCACTTGATTGTCGTGCGGGAAAACGTCGTATCTGCATTTATCGTGAATTTATTGTTCGTAATCTGTCGATATTTGTTGGATGATGTTTATAGTTCTATTTTAAAGTTTTATTTTTACTATAGAAAATTGTTTCAGGAGTTCCGTTAAATTTAATAGTTTCATTACCATTCTTTAATTGATATTTACCCCTGGTTAACGTGGTTGTATTTTTCGTTGTGCAGCGCGTCCTAGTGTGAATGGTTGATAAGTCTTTTAAAATGTTGACAATACATATTAAATATTAGCTTTCCCACGCTGCTGGGATAAAAAGTAACCTACCTAGTAGTAATGTCCTACCTAGGGTACCTGGGTAGAGGTGACAAATATACTCAATTTCAGATTTATAATATAAATTAGGTTTCAGATAATCTGGTACTTCTGAAAATCATAGAATATTAACTGTAGTAACGATGAAAATAAAAGGAAAAATATTCCAATATGTAGGCTTTATTAATTTACGAGCAAAAGTCGACCAGTCCTAAGTATTAGACTATACCACATCGTACTGACTACGTAACCGTACACTGCACGTTTTGTAATACGTATTTGCTCGTTTCGTATATCTCATATGCAGAGCCAGGCCAGGGCACATGCATGGTTTTAATAATTTTATTTTATAGTCCGCCTGCCACATTTACTTGATCGTCTAGCTGGAAAATCACCTTTGTTTGTCATAAACAAAGAATGTCCACAGGGAAAACATATAACGAATGTCCATAACATATAAATAATGTCCTAACATATTTATAAAATTAAATATCAGACATATCATTACATAATAATAATGTATTTGAATATCATATTGCTGTTAAAAAATTGATACGTAATTCACCCATTTCAGGATTCTAAGCTAACAATTTTGCATTTATGCACAAAGTATTACACGGCTATGCCACTCGGAGGGAAATTTATTTAAATATTGAATATTATATCAGGCGAGCTATGCTTGTTTACATAAAGTCTGTAAACAAGCATAGCTCGCCTGGTATAAAAAAAATTAAGATAATATATGTGTATGTACACAGATCATGAAACTAGAATATTTTATTCGTACTAGTTGCTGAATATGTGTACCTATAAATTATAGGTCTAAAATATTATTAAATTCTTTCTTTCAAGAAAGGAAAGATTACTGAAAATTGTCATTAAAAATAATAGTAAAACTGCATCTACAACAACAGTTTCATCATTTTTTTATACTGATAAATATACTAACCAGACTAGACAATATGATGCCTATCCTTGTTGCCTCAATTATCATCATTATAACGTAAGTGTAGTGTAGTGCATACTGAATGCCTACTCGTTTAAATAAAATAAATGTGTCATTTGTGACTCATAGTGACATGTTACATAACACGTTACAAAGAAGTCTGTATTTGTATTATGTAAATGAGTCATTATGTTAAAATTATGTTCAGGTAAATGGTCGGCATCCGTATTAGTATTATAAGTGACATCCATATCTGTCGTTGCTTTTTCAGGTTTTTTTAAATATTTATTTTATGTTTATGCTGAAATAGTTAAGTATTTGAACAAAAAAAGGCCAACAGATTATCCTAAAATTATCTTTCCGAGTTTCATGGTCGGCTCTTTTCAGTTCTAGCCATAATATGACGTAGGTAAAAAATACTGAAAAAAATGAATATTCTGAAGTTATCTTTACCTATACCTGCGTTAGTGAGGTAAAGGTCAGTTTGTTCAAAAAAGGCCAAAATATAATCCACAAAACAGCAGATACCGCGTTCTCCTTCCGCGCAATCGCACAGAATCTGTCACTAGTGGTGGGCGTTATAACGATAAGCTTTTTATTAAGCTCTGCTTTATAGAAAAAGCGTTCGTTACGTTTAAAATTTTAAGTCTTTAATGCTATTTCGTTGAAAGCTTTTTAGTCCGAAAATTACGATAATTACTTACAATTCTCACATAATGATGCCATCTGACGATTACTTGTGACAACATTTTGATGAATGGGGTAGTTGATGTCGGTAACGTCGAAAAATAAATGAACACAGGAAGAAGATAGATGGCATCGATTGCTATGGAATATTATGAGAATATTGATTATACGACTAAAATACGTATCATTTGCTTTCGTAATCTTTATTCGCATTTAATTACCTATTTAATTTTATTCCATAATCTTTCAACGATAAAATATACGACTTAATTACATGTCACTTGTTTTATGAATATTTATTAAAATGTAGTAACCTATTTGATTTAATCCCTTAATATTTCGTTTAAAGCTTAAAGCTTTTTCTCGTACGATGTCAAACGTTATAGCTATAGGCACAGCTAAAGGCTTTATTTTAGTTTGACTTTAAGTTCCACTTTTTCGTTGAAATGCTTTTTCGTCATTAGTTTGATTTTATATCATTATATGTCGTCGACTAATCGTGGGCATCCGTGGGTGAAAAAGTCGGTAGTTGAGTGCGCGAAATCTTGTCTTGTTTTGGTGGACTAAAAATGTTTGTAAATATTGTATATTATTTTGTGTGACAATGTACATTTTGAATAGTGTAGTGTAAAATAGGTAGGTAGTTTAGTGTACAGACGTTATTATAATTAGATAAAATGTCGAAAATTAGTTTTCAACGTTTTCTTCCACGCTTAAGTTTAAAGCTTTTTAAGTGAAAAGCTTTTTAAAAAGTCTGCTTAAAAAATAAAGCATAACGTTTAAACGCGTTGTCAAATTAAAGCCGTTATTCACACCTCTATCTGTCACTATCGCGCAGCAAGTCAGTAGTGCTAGAATAACAGTGGGAGAATCACGCGTATCGGTGAGTCATATAATTGTTTATGTTGTCACAGTTCATATTGTAAACTAAACTCTATTACAGCCAGAAAAGATTCAAGTTACTCTTTTCAGGTTTTGAAATACTAAACCTGAAAAATGTTTGTCCTGAATATAATAATAGAAATTCTATTGTTTTCAACCATGTTTTTGACCTAAATGATTATTTTGCGAAGAATACTGATGCGATGACGGTAACTTCGCGAGTTTGCATTATTTTATGTATTGATGATTTTTAGTTCAGATCCTTTCAGTGACATTTTGGTGTGTATAGGTTTTAAATAATCTTACATAGGTAGTGACACATATATTTTTTTTTTCAGAATCTATACTAATATTATAAAGGGGAAATGTTTGTATGTTTGCATGTAGTGTAGGTCCTCCGGAACCACTCGATCTCATCCTGAAAATTCTTTCACTAATACGAAGCCACATTTACCCCCGAGTGTTATGGGCTACTTTTCATCCCGGGTGTTGATCCCGAATATATTCTATTTCTGCGCTATATTTTATCCAAATTCGTTTAGTAGATTTGTGTAAAGAATAACAAACATCCATACATCCGTCAGTAAATAATACCTATATTAAAAAAAAAATTTAAAAGGTCCTAATAAATTAGTGAATTTCCTCTTGAGGGATGAATTTATAGGTCATTAGTAATCAAACAATAATATTAGAAAAATAATCCGAGGGAAAAAAACAAAATTCCGAAATTGAACTTCATATCAGTAGGTAGAAAGTATTTAACTAACTATTTTAAATTTAACCATTTATCTAAAAAAAAACCCATGGATTATTTTTCTATTATTATTTTTTTATTACTAAATCATCCCTTATTCATTTCATTCATCCCTTAAGAGGAAACTCACAAATTTATTAGGACTTAATGTTGAACATCATTAATATGTATTTAATTATATCATCAAATAAAAAATTATCGCTTATTTACACTTATAATTTCTTTAGTGACGACTGAGACAGGGTTTGAGAAACTATTGCTATTGATTCTATCATAGATTTAGAATTTTCTAATACCGTGATTCTATAGAGATGTTACAAAGTTAGTAAGAATATTACTTAGGTACACCTCGTATATTACCCGATTTTATTACTCCTAAACATGTTACCAAAGGTATAAAAATGCTTAGAAATATACGGGAGGAAAAATAGACTCGCAAGAAGTCAGTTTGTTTTATAGTTTTGTATAAATAAAATGTGTATAAGCAAGATTAGTTCTTTGGATTCTTTTTCGACTCCATTGAAATAATTGTTGTATTTCTTTCACATGTTAGATTGTAAGAAGGAAGATACGGTACGTTATTTTTTTTATTATACCCGACTAGGGGATCTCTTTTGCTTCCTAGGGGCTAAATTCTTCTGTAAACCTTTCATTGTATAGTCTAGATCAAGTCTAAAGAACAGATCGTGCTAATCGAAAATAGACCTAATACTATTGGTGCAGATTACAATTTCAAATGTTATGGACCCAAAACTTGACTTGAGCATTACGTACATTAGACCTTGTGGTTTGAACTGTGCGGCCATCTGTCAATCAGTCAATTCCTACTAATTCCTAGTTTTATATAGATATTAAAAGATTGATTTTATGGTTATAATTTACACATAACAGAAATAACAAACGCGAGCTCACTGTAGCGCAAATGATATAAGTAGCTAAATTATGTGTATCCTGCGAATATAATAAATGTGAAAGTGAGTTGTTTGTTTATTATTGTAATTTAGTACCTATACAACTGGAAAAACATATAGGATACTTTTTATCCCGGTAAATCATGAGATCTCGTACAAGAATTCGAACCGTATCTTCCTATTTTGGTTTTATCTAAGTTTCATAAAAAAAATGTATCGGTAGAAGCAGACGGATCGTCACAAACGCTTCTTAATTAGCATACTAATAATATAATGCTAAAAATAAATAGTTTTAATTAATTATTAAAATGTCGAGCGATAGGGAAGTCAACATGCTAACATTTTAAAATAAGATACGGTGTAGGGGTTTATTATGTACTTTATGTATAATACCTTATTAGTAAGTTCGCCCCGCGGATTCACCCGCGCTTTAGCGCGCTGAGGGATCTATTTTTTCCCGGGATAAAATAATCCTATCTGTTAATCCAGAACATAGGTATTCTACAAAGAATTTAAAACGTCCAGAAGGATAGTCGCCTCTATGGGAACATGAAATAAACAAGCCAGAATTGACAGTATTTGACAGCCGTGCGCAGTACGAACTGAGAGCGATTTGCTCAGGGAGCCCCTCAAGCGGAGTGAAATTAAATGTCATGCTTTAGTAAGGCGGATTATCCATCTGGGTAGAGGCACGATGCCCTATGAAAATCTTTGGTATTCTATTTATATGTCAGCGTTTTTGCGTGGTTGAGTCACAAACATCGAAACACACAATCCAAGCTCACGGGGAAAAAGACAAACATATACAAACATTAATAAATATTTTTTTTAATTAAGACGTGGGCTGACTACGATTTTGACAGCACTCGTTCTTCACTGGAGAATAGGGTTGAAACTGTGGGTTGAAAATGGTAAATCATAAATGTGTCGACTCTATGAAGTGGACATTTATTTACGGAATATACCATTCTAATATAATTCTGTATCTAATATATTCTTAAAAATAAAATTGTTGTCATCGCTGAAAATAGTTACGGAGAATTTAGACGCGAAAGATTTTTTTGAGACCAATTTTTTATTGGGAATATCAAAGCACTTTTTAACCGACTTCAAAAAAAGGAGGAGGTTCTCAATTCGGGTGTTTTTTTTTATGTTTTTACCTCATAACTCCGTCATTTATGAACCGATTTGGAAAATATTTTTTTTGTCTGGAAGGGTACACTTCCCGTTTGGTCCCATTGTCATCAGATCAGGATTCGATTACTTCTTCGTGTACTTTGAGTCTGTTTAAGTTTTTTGTAAAACAGTCCAATTATTAATATTCTATTCGGTTAACATTTTTCTCAAAACCCTCTTCTGTTCACAGTAATTTTTTGTATTAGGTATTTTTTTTGCGTTACGCCATACTGGACTCTCAAAGCAACCCATTTTTGTGAATTTGAGGTAAGACTTCGTCTATGCCAAAGCTAAATTTGTTTAATACTTGTAGACGCGTTGCTCGCTTAATTAAAACAAATACCTACATTCCCGGCATCCACTGAGTCACACACCAAACAGTCCACGGCTATATTATGTCTCTGACAAGTGTACTTGTTTGCAACAATTTGCGGAAAAATATACCTTCATGTATTTATAGACTATGTGCGAATTACCTATTCTACAACTGTTTCAAGCCATGCGTGTCAAAATTACGCTGTACAAATTAGCGTTTTTACAAGTTTTTATAAAATTTAGCTTGCAGTGTAATAGCACAGTCTAATAACCATACAGTCGTCCGACGCCTTTGATCTTGTGAAAAATGCCGACAACGTCTAGACAGTATCGCGACGGCCAGGGTTGTCACAAGTAAACAATATTTACAAAATTATTTATTTATTGCAGATAACAATAAAACATTGTTAGCATTATTATATTTTAAACAATATTATAATAACTACTCCATCATCAGACCCTGAAAACCATACATGGTCAAAGTTCATCTCACGACAATTCCAACAACCCCAAACATGGCTAGAATACGATGTTCGACTATGGAGTTCTAGTGCTTACCCTCCTACTCCATCATCAGACCCTGAAAACCATGCATGGTCAAAGTTCATCTCACGACAATTCCAACAACCCCAAACACGGCTAGGATGCGATGTTCCACTATGGAGTTCCAGTGCTTACCCTCCTACATCATCATCAGACCCTGAAACCATACATGGTCAAAGTTCATCTCACAACAATTCCAACAACCCCAAACACGGCTAGGATACGATGTTCCACTATGGAGTTCCAGTGCTTACCCTCCTACTCCATCATCAGACCCTAAAATCATACATGGTCAAAGTTCATCTCACGACCATTCCAACAACCCCAAACACGGCTAGGATACGAAGTTCTGCTATGGAGTTCCAGTGCTTACCCTCCTACTCCATCATCAGACCCTGGAAACCATACATGGTCAAAGTTCATCTCACGACAATTCCAACAAACCCAAACACGGCTAGGATACGATGTTCCACTATGGAGTTCCAGTGCTTACCCTCCTACTCCATCATCAGTCCTATTGAAAAAAAAAAAAAAAAAACAAACATTCATGCCCTGTGCCTGTTACCTATACCTGTGTACCTTTTAGATATTTTTTACCGTCCGCCATTCGGCCATTTTGTTGGCGTTATTAACGTGACACGACATGACAAATATAAAATTATTATTGTATGCACTCTACGATAACAAACCATGATTTATTTACCTTTCGTCTGTGTGTGGGTGGAAGCTGATGAAACCGCAGATCTTTATTTAAATAGGATGAAGACTTGCAGTCTCTCACAGCACACGTCGTTTGCACCATTTTAAATAAAATAATTACAGACACAAACACGCGTTAGCCCTGAATGCTGTTTACCGAGCTACTAACATAATTTTGTTCGCAGGTCGGTAACGGCTTTCCCGCGTCTCGTCCCTCACACCCCGCACGATTGCCCTGTCTAGACGGCTTCGTCGACCGACTGTATGGTTATTAGACTGTGGTAATAGTTTGTTCGGGTGGAATCTTGCAAGTCGAATTTCACCCACTTCCAATTGTCAGATTGACTTGATATTTGGCACGTATTTGGTATACCTACTCTGAGGGAATACATTAATATATTGCAAGAAAATGCAAGTAAAGTCAACAAAACGTACAGTCACCAAAAAAAGCTTGTTTAAAATGAAATTTTACAAAAACTTATCTTTTAATAGGATTTGCACAGAATACTTAGATAATACCTAAGTAGTCATGTGTTTGACGATTATTTGCTTGTAAAAAATATACAATCTTAAAATTTAAATCTGTCGGTGGTGATGTAGACGAAGGTGGTTCACACACAAAGCCTAGAAGGAACTGGCTCTCAAGTGCAGCTGTCGGAACCCACCGATAGGTGCTTGGCGACAGATTTTCGACTTGAGGGTGGTAGCCAGCCAAGCGGGTACTACACCGTGCAAAAAGGTTGGTAGTGTTGATCTAAGACGCATCTACTTGTAAAAGTTCATTGGTTTTGACCTTGACTTTCAATGACCCAGACCTTACATCCAGTCCAGGAGCTGTCAACATATTAACATACTAATTCAATATAATAATATGTATAAAATGGTTCTAATTTTGTAAATAAACAATCAGTCAAACGTTTTTATTAGTGAAAATCTTTCAATATCGTATGTAATGGTGTAGGGTTGCCATCAGTCCGGGTTTACCCGGAATTGTCCTAGTTTGGAGGACGGCTGAGGCGCGTCTGGGTGGGATTTGGATACAATCCGGATTTCAAACATACTGCTCAGTTATGCCAAAGATTAAGACTGTATTTCAGAACTTCGAAATTTGAAACATCGATCGACTGTACTGCTGTTTGTGAGTTCGAAAAACGTTGGTTCGAATGTACCTATGCTATTGCGAAAAACTCTAGCCCGAATGTTTATAAGTTCGAAATACGTTAGTGCGAAAGTATGCTATTGCGAAAAACTCTAGTTCGAATATTTTTCATCGCGAAGTACGTTTTTTCGAATGTAAACGAAACATTCGAGTTCGTTACCTAGCAGTTTTGTAATGCCGTTATATTTTTTACCGACTTCAAAAGGAGGAGGTTCTCAATTTGGATTCGGATCTGATTACCTTTTAGTGTACTTTCAAGTCGTTTTTTTTGTAAAACATTATTTTAACATACGTTTTTAAAACGGACTGAAAGTATAAAATAATAATAAAGTACAGGGTGGGCCAGAAAGGCGTACGATTTTAAAAACACTCTTGCGTTTGAAGCTTTAGAGAGGGGACTGCGCGGGTGGTGGGGTTAAGTAGCTCGGTTCCCGGAAATTTAGTCGCGATGGATCACTTCACCGGAGCGCAACGTGCATTCTGCGTTAAACATTATTACAAAAATCGCGATTCGTGCGTTATTGTTCGGCGTTTATTTCGGCGTGAGTTTGGATTACATGACCTAAATCAGTGTCCGAAAGAAAGTGTGATTCGATCGTGGGTCAGAAAGTTCGAAGATACTGGTTCGACTCTCAAACAGAAGCCTGCGGGACGCCCAAGGTCAACAAGAACGGAAGACACAATTGAACAAGTTAGAGCTTCAGTTCAACGTAATCCTGCTCTATCGACTCGAAAGCGTTCAGCCGAACTTGTGGTATCCAGAACATCTTTGCGTCGCATTTTGTTGAAAGATCTGAAATTGCACCCGTATAAAATTCAACTTGTGCAGGAATTACAGCCAAATGATCCAATTTTACGACGAGCTTTTGTTGAAACAATGTTGGAACGCTTTCGGAGTTTCAACAATATTTTGTTCTCCGACGAAGCCCATTTTCACATAAATGGGCATGTGAATAAACAGAATTGCCGTTACTGGGCTGCAGAGAACCCACGTGCAAAACATCAAAAGCCTCTGCATTCGCCGAAAGTAACCGTTTGGGCGGCCATGTCAGCGCACGGAATTATCGGACCCTACTTCTTCGAAAATCGACAAGGCCAATCTGGCACTGTAAATTCTGACCGATACATAGCCATGTTAAGGGATTTTTTCTTTCCACAACTGCAACAATTTGAAGCCTATAATCGTGCGACATGGTTTCAACAAGATGGCGCGACATGCCATACAGCTAATGCCTCTTTGGCGGTCGTAAACGAGATGTTTGCTGGGAAACTGATATCGCGCCGAGGTGACATTGCATGGCCTCCTAGAAGTCCGGATCTAACGCCACTGGACTTTTTTTTGTGGGGATACCTAAAAAGTAGAGTCTACTCCAATAACCCAGCCACGATTAACCAGTTGAAGACCAATATCCAGGAAGAAATGGCAGCTATTCCCCGTGCAATGTGCCAGCGAGTTTTTACCAATTTGAGGTTCAGATTCGAAGAATGTTTGCAGCGGGATGGTGCACACCTGGATGACGTTATTTTTAAGAAATGAATTTCCCAGATGTAAATTTTTATAAAAATAAAAATTTATATGTGAATTGTACTAAGTTTTTTTTTAATCATTTTTTCAAATTCGCAATTCTTTCTGGCCCACCCTGTACTTAACGTAATATTAGCGCTAAACATGAGATGTCTCAATGTTATTGCACTGCAAATGGTGTTAACTTACTGTTACTCATTGACTGACCTTACTCAATGACAGCCACTCCTACTACCTTTCTTACTATTCTATAGCATGCACCTTACATTATTCGTTCCACGTTAAATAATTACCTATATCATCATCATATCAGCCTAACGATGTGTCCACTGCTGAACATAGACCTCCCACATTAACTACCACTTGGTGGGAGGTCGTCCCGCTCGGCGCCGGTACGTGGTCGCCACCCGATTACCTTCCTTTCCCATCGGTTATCGGTTCTTCGAGTGTAAATAATTATATGCTTCTTTATATTCTGGTGTGTAACAGACATTGCATTGTTTTCCATATAAGCTCAATAATCCGTAATTATCAATTAACTTTATTGTCCTGATTTATTGATTTAACACTTGGCTACCCTACAAATGATAAATATTTACATCAGCGCGTGAGTGAGTGTTGTTTACACATGTGAGTCAATTCACATGTTTATTTAGCACATAAATAGAACGATGCACGATGATAGCTTTTATTCGCTCTGGCTGCCCACGTTGGAGAAGTTTTTAGCTCTGACTTTCAACGGCCAGTGCTCACCACGTTTGAGTCATTCGAACAATTAACTCAAAGAAGCGCAAAGTCGTTCATTTTGTTTGATATCTACTCTACTAAGGTCGGTAACGCGTGAGCGATACTTCTTGTATTGCAAGCGTCCATATGGCTACGGTAACCGCTTACCATCAGGCGGGCCGTATGCTTGTTTACCGACATAGTTGTATAAAAAAAAATTACTAACGTACCGAAAGTACCTAAGTTTGTTTTTGTGTACCTACCTACTACATCTTTGGCCTCATAATATCCACACCATGGTGAGTTTTAATCACAAGCACAACATAAAAATAACTATAATTTGTTCGCAACACAGTGCTGTCGTCACACACGCGAACGGACAAACAATCATTGTTATTGTTATGCCTCAATGCTGTTCCAATGACGGCACATTTGGTGATGCGTTGCGAATCGGTAAGAGCACAAAACGAAGTTAAGAATTACTTATGTACTTACCATTAATATAATATAATATAATATAATCATTCATTCTCTCTTCACAAATTATATGTAAATAAAAACAATAATGAGCATTTTAGGTATGGCAAAAGATACAATTTGTGCGAGACTGGTGTCTGCACTAGGAAAACCTGTACCCCAGACATCGAGGAACAATCCCTTAGAGAAGTAATACCGAGCAGTCCGATTCCGAAACTAGTCAGTGATTTGTCACTGATTTCGAATAGTAAGGACCAATCACTGCATCGTGTGTTCTTGACTTGGCCAATCCGAGCGCATGAGTCCATGTCTTAGCCAATCAGAGTGCACGGTGGTGGCAAATTGGCGGAATATATTGCAAGCAAAATCGACATCTTTACGCTTCTTTGGGTTAATTGTTCGATGACCACAGATCACCAGGCTCCTACCCCGCGACAATGATGTAGTAGCTCATTCAGTAAGAATGAATGTAGAGAATAAGTATTATATACAATTATATATTAACTAGCTGCCTCCCGCGGTTTCACTCGCGTTCCCGGAATAAAAAGCCTACGTCCTTCTCCATACCATAGGCTATCTGCATGCCAAATTTCACGATTATCCGTTGAGTAGTTGAGGCGTGAAGGCGTAACAAACAAACAAACTCACTTTCGCATTTATAATATTAGTTAGGATTACTGTACGGAACCCTGACTGCGCGAGTCCGACACGAGTGTTACTCGTCCGAGTGGTGTTTACAAAATAGTTAGGATAAGTAATAGTTCTGTTACTTGTACTATTATCTATTCTGTGGTTCTGTGTTTAGCATAGCCCTAAATTTAGTTTGAAAAAATAAACTGTCATGACCATGGTTGTGCGACGCGATAGACGGCAAAAAAATTTAGAAGAAAACGTAGAAGTCGGCAAATAAGCTTGCGGTATGTCTGGTGGGAAGCTGTTTACGTAGCATATAGACGCTCGAAATAACGATGCATCACTCACGCGCATCGATGCTCACGCGTTACCGACCGTTCCAACATCCTCGATGAGCTCGCGCAGGAACACAACATAAAGTTATTTGGCTGCGGTATTCTGTAAGCGCTCGTGGTGTAGCATGATTAGCCGTTCTTAATCGATCGGCAAAGTTAAGCTACGTCTGTCGTGGTAGGTACCTGGATGGGTGACTGGCTGGCTGGCTGTTGGTCTCGGTTATCACTTAATTGTGATAGACGTTAAGCTAGTAGGATGCCTCCTAGGCGGCTTGAAAAATTCCAACAGTAGGTTGACCACTAGCCTACCTCCACCAATCCCCAGTGGGCACGCGTGGTGGAGTATCGCCCAGTCCCTTTCACACTCATTTGTGAAAGGAGGCCTGTGCTCAGCAGTGGTACATTATAGGCTGATGATGATGATGATTCTGTAAGGTGGAAGTACTTCCCCAGTCGAGCTGCTCTTTGAGCGAATTACACTACATTTTATAGTAAAGAAATACCAGGAAAATGTTACTGTTTAAAAAACAGCAAGTTAACTACCGTCTCAACCGATGACGTATTTTATCAAGGCTAATTCAAGTTTCGAGATATCTCAAGATTATTATCAGTTTGAGATCAATTACATCAGTGATAGCACATTGTCTATGACTAACTAACCATTCTAGCTAGATAAAAGCCTGGGACTAGGTCTTTCTTCACACACTGTCATCTGATACCAAACTAAGCAGTACTATGGAAACCAGACTTAACCTACTACCTACATATCTATTATACTTGTAAATATTTACATATAAAATATTTGCATCTGGACTCGAAACAATATAATGCACACAAATGTCTCTCTTGGATAGGGTTGCCATCTCTAAAATCTGACAACCAGGACAAAGAGCGTGAAAGCCCGGATTTTGGAACCTGGAACCCGGACATTTTAATAGTGCTTTTTTTTTATATTACTGACTAAAATTAAAAAAGATTTGATTGTTGACAAAAAATTAAACGTCGCCCGGACGCTCTCCGGACGCTTTCTAAACTAGGACAAATCCGGGGAAACCCGGACGGATGGCAACCCTACTCCTGGATGGCTAGGGTTACTTATCAACCACGCAAACCAGTCCGTATTTAAAAATATTTCTTTCCGAGATACACTAGCGCCCGCTAGCGCCATACAAAATGTGGATAAATTTTATATGGGCAAAAAAGAATTAACTAGTTGGTAATTTACAAAACCTCATACCTACATAGGTACCTCTAGTATTTAACGATATTGATTATGAGAGTCAAACGTAGTATATCAAACAAAATGTTTTTGTCATTTCATTTAATATTTTACAAGAATTCAATTGCATTGATATTTACGTCTTGTTACCAAGCGTCTTCTCAAAATAAACTCTGGCCTGCTTCAAGGACATCAAGAATCCAACATCGGACCTTTCTTTCTCTCCTACAAATAAAAAGAGACAAAGCATACGCGAATTAATATCAATGTCAAATTAAAACTTGCACTCCGTGCGATTTTGCGTCCCATTTACTCTGCGAGGAAATGAAAAAGAAACAAAAAGTAAACGGATCGTTGTTTCGATCTTCACTTGTTTAAGGTTACTTCTTTGGTTATGATACATTTATTTTTTCTTATTTTGTCTCATGTTTCGGTGAGTTTTTGCGTAGTTATTCTGGTGCGTCCATGCTTGGCGAACCGAGCACGAGCCGAGCGACGAACGAGCATACAACGAGCACGATGCGAATCCCTCTGTACGTGAAAAAACTGACAATCGCGCTCGTTCGAGGCTCGCGAGCCCGTCCACGCTACGCGAATCGTGCTCGCAGTGTGCTCGTTCGAGGCTCGGCTCGTGCTCGGTTCGCTAAGCATGGACGCACCATTCCTGTAGGTACGATCATTTTGACGTACCTACATAATGGATTTTATTAATAGTGGGATACGGATACCTATACTAGTTCGTAAAATATATCTTGATACTGCGACAGTAAGGTCTGAGTGATATCTGTGGTGATATTATGTAAATTAACCTAATTGCTTTGCAATCATTTTTATATTTTAAGTCTATGATTACCTAGTAGTATTATGATATAGATGAACCTTTACTCTATGCTTATGGTAAACTCGTAACACTCCGACAACTGTCGCAATCACGTCATATTTTGGCAAATACTACCATGATAAGAGAATTAAGCTAGTCTAAGAACTAAAATAATAGACAGGCATGGGAACACCATTGCTGTGCTACCCTATGATGAAACCCCAGCTACTGGGCACCCCTGCCCTTGAGTAACTAGTCTAGCTAGACCACAAAGTACCTATATATTATAATCATCTGTGGCTAGACTGTTAGCTAGCCAAATTACCTTACCACCATGCTATGTTTCCAAGATGTTTTCTTTCATCGATAACTCGAGATACATCATTTTAATCACAAACCTTCGCAGTCCAGCGTCTTTACCACAATATTTACTAACATTTGTTTTAGTATTTATAAACCTAACTGCATCAGAGTATTCCCGGATTATTTAGAAAAACATGAATATCAATTGACTCCTTTACGCCAGTTATTGGCAACATGCCAATGTTGCTTTGATGTTCACGATCGGCTTAAGAGCACTTAGCTGTAAAATATGTTATTACTCTTCATATTTTAAGGCCTTTCATACACGTAGCTACTCAAACGAAACCAGTTACTAGCTAGGACAACTAACTTGGCGCTAACAGGGCGCCAAGTCTGCTATTTAACTAAAAATTTCATTCTGGCACGATCCCATTAAAACTCCAAAAAATTTAATGAACGTTATTGCGCTTTTTTGGGTTATTAATTGTTCGGTGTTTGGATGCTTCATGTGCGTAGTTTGGTTTCCAACTAGGTACATAAGTTAGTATATTTTTAGTAGCTGCGTGTGAGGCGGTCCTAGACGTTAATATTTTAGTTAGTATGTCTGGTTGTCTGTGTATTTGCTATAAAGGTTATTAATCTATTTGGTAATTCATAATGTACCTGCCAATTTATTTCTTGTTTTTTCTAAATCATCTCAGCTTATTTATGGGAAAACATGAAGTTTTTAAGGCAAACAAGAATCAAAAATGAATAAAGATGTAGCGATTCTGGTCGTGATTCTGGTAGTGTACGTAAAAAGTTCCACTCCCCTGCAGCACCGCATTATAAGTGAGGATGCAAAACGCAAAGGTCCATAATATTCTAAAATTCTTCATTGTCATCATCAGATCATGCCAGTTCATCCAGCATTCGCAAGCTCGGGCAAGAAAGCGGGCTTAGAAATATGGAGAATAGAGGTAAGTTTCTCTCATGTCATCCATCAGTCACGTAGTTTAAAAATATCATCTCCACAATGTTGTACAACAACTATTTCGTAGCAAAATACAAACATATTACTCAAATATACAACGATTGCTGAGATACAAACGGATTAGTATTAAGTTCTCGCCGCCATTTTTTATAAGTTAAGTAAATGTTTTGTTTAAAATATTAGTTTCACAATGTTGTACAACAACTATTTCGTAGCAAAATACAAACATATTACTCAAATATACAACGATTGCTGAGATACAAACGGATTAATATTAAGTTCTCGCCGCCATTTTTTATAAGTTAAGTAAATGTTTTCTTTAAAATATTAGTGTTGTTGTAGCACAATGTTGTAAAACAACTGTTTCATAACGCGATTTGTCGTAATATGCAACGATAGCTGAGATAAGCGGATTAGTATTAAGTTTCTGGCCGCCATTTTTTTATAAGTAAGTTTAATGTTTTAATTAAAATATCAGTTCCACAATGTTATCCAACATTATGTCTTATAGCGCGATACAATCACATTGCTGAAATATGCAGAGATTGCTGAGATACAAGCGGATTCGATTAGAATTAACTTACAGACGGTCAAACCAAAGGCAAGTCACCGCTTATTGCGCTATATAGGCAACCCATTGTTGCCTGCGAGCCTTTATACGCCTTTCTTGAAGAACACTATTTATCCTTCAACCCTATTTAAAGCTGCATCCTAGACCTGGGGCTCTACCGCGTATCTTTAGTGGTAATCGTAACGAATACCATACCAAAGTTACGCGGTAGAGCCCCAGGGCCCACCAATGGTTTTCATCGTACCGCGTTGGATGAAATCATTAATGGTGTTTGTTACAATCACTTACCACCAAAGTTACGCGATAGCCCCGCTGGGCTACCAATCAAAAGGCCCACGCGATGCCCTACATGAGGCCATAACATTGTTTATTACAGGAAGGGAGGCCCAACGAAAAATATGTCAATAATTTTTTTTATGTTTGCGAAAATAAAAATGATACAACATTATAAACTATGTTTACGAATTTTACGACGGATCTTCATTAAAAATAGACATTTTGTGACCGCCACTATTTTTTATACAAGACATAGCGTCAGCAAGTGCATAAATTATCTCTTTTTTATTTGACTTTCTGAGTTATAGACGTCTGTAATAAACGACGGTAATAATTCAGTGTAGGTACTATTTGTAGACGCAGCAATTATTCTGTTTTTAAAGCGAAAGGTGCGTGGTATAACTGTGTAGGTATTTCTGGGACTAAAAGATTGTATCTCAGTTTTTCATAAAAATTAGTTGAGCTCTCAGCCAAATCAGATATGTCGTATCATAAATACAAGCCTCACGAGCCTCACGCACACAATGTACACCATAGTATGCCGATCGCTTGTCATTCCGCATTCAGACGAAAATAGTTCTGTCTTTACTGTGAAAATAGTGACAATAAGCACAGTAAAGACAGAACAATAAGGCTCAGTACCGCTTGTACCTGCTTGTGCCAGTACTGCGGGGCTACCCGCGTAACTCAATGATAATTAATTTCATTGAAATCCTATTATCTAAAGTTCTATAGGCGTTGGTTACTTTCGATATAAACTTGGACAAGACAAAAGTCAAACTCACAGTGGCTCGATTATCGTAAGAAAATTTCGACGGTGTCGTAGCGACGTCATCACATCAACTATTAAAATTAAATATAAATATTTAAATTATAAAAAAAATGTGTTTCGTGAAATAGGATTTTGTATAAAAAACATTCAAAACATTCCACTGGTGGCGGCGTTTAGTGGTCTGACTAAACCACTGGTGGTCGTGTTTAGTGGCGGCCACTTGTGGCCTTAATGTGAGGGGGCTCTTACTTACTTAGTTGAGAATTACTATACTAGTGATCCCCACAGTTTCATCCGGGTTCCCGGGATAAGAAATACCCCTACCATCTTATTAGTGAAATAATTTTTCAAATCCTATTTGTAGTTCCTGAGATAAGCCCGTTTAAACAACCAATAAACTCTTCAGCTTTATTATATTAGTATAGATAAGTAGGACTAGCTTCCCGGTTATATCCGCGTTTCCGGGAATAAAAGTATCATATACCTATATATTTTATCTAGGGTGTTATCATTTTTCATCCAAATCTAATCAGCCGTTACGGAGCTGAGTGATAGCAAACATACACACTCAAACTTTCGCATCACTGAGATGAAAGCCGGTGGAGCCGCCGGCCTATTGCATATTTTTGGTGGTAATCGTAACGAACAACATTAATTATTTAATCCAATGACGCGCACGTGGTACGACGCGACGATGACCATTCGTGGGCCCTGATTGGATGAAATACATTAATGGTGTTCGTTACGATTACCACCAAAGTTACCCGGTAGAGCCCCCGGTACTGATGGAGGGGTGACCGCTTCATGGTATTTCAAATCACGCGTTTCCGTGCTTCGTGTCGGAACGCTCGTAATGCCGGGCCCGTGATAGTCTATTTGCTAGTTGGAGGCCTCGTCGGAGGCTTAAAAATTCCAACAGTAGTTTACCTCCACCGTCCGCAGTGGGCACGCGTGGTGGAGTACCTTTCACATTCACCCTCATTTGTGGCACAGGCTGAGCGCAGGCCAAGAGGGCTATGCTCATCAATGGGACATTATAGGCTGCTGATGATGATTAATTAGACTAGACTCGAATTTTGATTGTCGCTATTATACTGAGATTCTATTCTATTCTGATTAAGTAAATACTAGATATTTTGGCAGCAAATAATACCTACTTGTTAAATTATCTCTGTAACACATGCTGTTCCCAAAATATATGTGCTGTACAAAAACATTACATTAGATCAACGGAGTCACCTATACTTGACTTTTAATTTAGTCTTACTATGAATATTTTTGTTTTCAATATATTATGTATTTATGAATGAATCATATTACATATTCATTTTTTTTTCATACCACTAAGCTGGTATTAGTTGCCGTAGCTTATGGACCCTTGCAACACCAGGGGCTCTACCGCGTAGCTTTGGTGGTAATCGTAACGAACACCATTAATGAATTTCATCCAATCAGGGCCCACGAATGGTCATCGTCGCGTCATACAGCGTGCGCGTCATTGGATGAAAAAATTAATGGTGTTCGTTACGATTACCACCAAAGATACGCAATAGCCCGGCAGGGGTATCACTCGCGCTTTGCCGACCCGGCAGGAATCCCTTCACACGCTTTTTGAAGAACTTCTACTGTACTCCCTTGGGAAAACCACGGGAGCTCATTCCACATTCTGACATTTCTGACGTCTTTTTCCGTTCAGTCAACTTCAGTCTGAGCTTGTAGGTGGTCAAGGTTACATATAATCAAATTCGAGATTCGATTCTCGGAATTAGGACCGATTCGTCGACGTGTTTCATCCAACAGTGGAGTGGGCAAATATACCAATATGTTGAGTTACTTGTGTTTGAAAAACGTAAACCTATATTGCTATTATTTTGTTTCAGGATTTCGAGCCAGTACCAGTACCCAAAACTCATTTCGGTAACTTTTACTCTGGCGATTCTTACATTGTTTTGAGTGTGAGTATAGAAATACAGTATTATTTTCCTTTAAAGATAATAATAATATTAATGCGTCTATATTATATCCTTCATATTTAATATAGAGTCCACTTCATTAAAGGCTGGCTCGCAGATAGCACTTTTAGTGATAAGGCAACTCATTGTAACACTTCACTTAGTATTACGAGGTATTACTACACTGATAATGTGTCGTGTACCTAATTATCTATGTATTTACATGAAAGAATAAGGCCTGTTTGTAATGGGAGGTTAACACCGAGCCCATAATAACCGATTGGTCATAAAAACATGGGAGGGGTAGCTTCCAAAGCTAGTTAAATATATAATTTGCACAAATCTAGTGTTATAGTTGGAGTTCCACAAGGATCTATATTAGGACCTCTTTTGTTTTTAGTGTACATCGTTACATCATCTCTTAATTTTTAGACAACAGGTGATGAGTCTCGTCTATCCTGGGACATCCATTTCTGGATCGGTTCAAAGACCAGTCAGGATGAAGCTGGTGCCGCCGCCATCTTGACGGTGAACCTCGATGATGAACAGTTCCAGGGATCAGCGGTGCAGCATCGGGAGGCACAGGGTTATGAGTCTAAGCAGTTCTTGGATTATTTCCAACCTGGTTGGTATCTTTGTATAGATTTTTAACTAGCTGTCCTCGGGGTTCACCTGCTTTTCCGAGATAAAAAGTAGCCTATGTACTTTTCCACACCATAGGCTATCTGCATGCTAAACTTCATGATGATCCGTTGAGTAGTTGAGGCATGAAGGCGTAACAAACAAACTCACTTTCGCATTTATAATATTAGCAATTAGGATTATAGGATTCGCTGCCTGTATCTTAAAACGTCTTTAAACAACAATATCATTATCAATCTGATCCTTATTGGTTATAAAGAGTACTATAATGTAATTGACATCTTTACTCTCACCTTTATCTTGAAGACATGTATAATTCCCAATGTCACTTTACATCTTTCACCACCTGAAAATTCCCAAAAATCACTGTTGGGAATATTCCCAAATGAAGCAAAAGCTGTCTTCACGTTAATGCTATTGACTCGAATGCTGCTTGTTTGCTTTTATTAGGCATTTACAAAGATACTATAATTTACCCTCGTCTTACCCCACAAGCAATCAGGTACCTGGACGGTGGCCATTCTTCAGGCTTCAGCCACGTGACGATAAACGCTGGTGCCGAGAAACGTTTGTTCCAGATTAAGGGCAAGAGGAATGTGAGAGTTAAGCAGGTCAGTTTCTAAATGAAGGGGACACTTCATGGCCAAAGCAACTTCAACGCAAGCATAGCCTAAAAGCTTGTACTTTCATCCAACGTAATGTTTAACTGCGAAAAAAGAGAGACACCATCAGATCCGTCGGTTATCAGTCGGTAAATTCGGCTGATCACTCGCGGCCGCTTCGCTAGGTCGTCATGCATGATTTTGCATATCATAAAACATGTTCCAGGAGTATACTTCTTGTGAAAAAATCTTACAAGTTTGTGAAAAAATTGTTAGTTATTTAGAATCTTCAATACATTTGCAAGCCTGGTATCTAGATGTTTTCTTAACTTTTTCAATTTATAGGTACATTAGATATGGCCAAAGTTCAGGTAAAATTTGTGCAAAAACGTTTTTCGGAGGCTTTTACTGAATTTGTTTCACACTTTTTTTTATTTGTGCCTAGATATACACGTCTAACGAAAAATGTTTACAAACGCCATCATCAGTACAGAGCTTTTGTATGAAAAGTAAGGCAGGTTGACTGCTCTTAAAAATGGTAATAAAGGTCGCAAAGACTTGACTTCTAGGTGGTAGGTGTTGGCAAACCCGACCCTGTGTATGAGACTCTTTTGCTGCCCGCATGAGGAACAATGAGGCCGTTTCACTACTACAAGAACTATAACTTAACTTAACTGTATAACAAAAAAGTAATGAACAGTGAATACATCTTTCACCTTAGTCCCATGTGACGGTAGCGAAACGGCCAAGCCACATATTTTGAAGTTAGGGCTTGTAGAGTAAGGGTATGTAGACTTGCTTGGCTCTTCTTGAGATCTCATAACTTTTTGACAGTGCGAGCCATATGTCTTGGCAACAATTTACATAAAAATGTTTTTCGTGGGATTCTTTCTTCTTCAACTTCTACTATTTCTTCCGCTTAATTTTTCATCTCTTCTTCTTCTTCTTTTTATGTTTGGTAACCAAGCCCAAATTAGGGCTCATTTCTGCCAGTGTCGAGTTATATTATAGTTTCCAGTCACAATAAATCACTTCACATTATAGTCCACAGTCTGTCCCCGTCCATAAAAGTCATGTTTTACTACAATGGTGGTCATTGTAGTAAAAAAAAACTCTTCACGGACTTTTTGAGACAACTTGAAAATTCACGATACACATACTTAATTCATTTCATTTCACTTCACTGGTGCACATGAATGATCTTTATTGGGTAAAATACAAGTAAAATACCACCAAAATACACAAATTTATCAAAATAAAAATGAAAAACCAACGTCACTCTGCAAGTTCCCGCCAAAAACTCTTTTTCATCTCTATTCAACCGCTTTCAATGTCAAATCTACCAAATCAGTACCCATGACCATTTACTAAGGTCAAAGCAACTGGAGCTAACTTTCCTACCTTCGTAACCCCAAAAAAATCTTCCAGGTGGACACCTCAGCCTCATCCCTGAACAACGGCGACTGCTTCATCCTGGACGTGAACCACGACATATTCGTGTTCGTGGGAGAGAAGGCCAAGAGTGTGGAGCGGCTGAAGGCCATCACCGTCGCCAACCAGATCAGGGATCAGGATCATAATGGGCGAGCTACCATTGAGATCATTGGTGAGATATTTTGAATATGTTTTGTCTTTTTTTTACCGGATAGATTTTGGAATGGAGTTTAGTGAATAGTAACTGTACTGCTCATGAAAGCCCATCTCATTTTTTAAATTGTTATGGGCCTGGGGCTCTACCGCGTAACTTTGGTGGTAATCGTAATGAAGACCATTAATTATTTCAACCAATGACGCGCACGCGTTACGACGCGACGATGACTATTCGTGGGCCCTAATTAGATAAAATTCATTAATGGTGTTCGTTACGATTACCACCAAAGTTACGCGGTAGAGCCTCTGTTTTTAACCGCAATCTCAGCGTAGTAATTGATGATGTGGTCGAAGGTGGTAAGCACACAACTCCTAGAAGGAACTGGCTCTCAAGTGCAGCAGTCGGAACACACCAGTAGGTGATTGGCGACAGCTTTTCAAGTTGAGCCAGCCAGGTGGGTACTACAAAGTACCCTACCATCGTGCTATAGTGTCCTCACGATGTTTTCCTTCACCGAAAGCTCAAGTTTTTCTGGTTTGGAACAAATTTAACAGGATTTTATAGAAAAATATACTCTTTGCTCTTTAATCGTTACATAAATAATTTAAGCTAAAGCTAATAGGGACTGTTCTACAAGACATCAAATACAGCACTGCTCATCTCATCAAAAAACCGTTTGATCTTCCCCCAACTCACCCTACCACAATCATACGGTCCACCGAATGGTAACCGAAGAATACATTCTTTTGTTCATAGATGCTGACTCCCACGATGGTGATTACGAGAAGTTCTTCGAGGCTCTTGGGTCTGGTGACAAGGAATCCGTCGCTGAAGCCACCGAGGGCGGTGATGATGAGGTAACGCTATCATGGTTTTGGTTGCATGGTTGTGTTTGTGATGAATTTAACACTTAATGTCAGGAGGCTGAGAAGCAGGCACGTGGTCCGCCTGATGGTAAGTAGTCGCCGTGGCATATGGACATTAGCATTAATTGGAGATTGACAATGTGGTGCTGACAAGAAGGCAAATAATATTTGGTTGGCAACAGCGGGTCTTATGCGTAACTATATTGCAATCAATTTCTATTTGAAACCAGCTCATGATAGTGACTTTTAGGGTTTTGTCGACAAGGAATCCTAAGTTTCGCTATGTCCATCTGTCTGTCCGCGGCGACTCTTAGTTCTGGAAAGCTGTAACGCATGGGTATACAAATCACACCGACAAAGTGGTAAAATAAAATCATGAACAAAAATTCTTTTGGTAAAAAAAAAACCTCCCCATTTTACTCGTACCCTTTTTTTTTTTTTTTTATACAACTTAGTCGCAAAACAAGCGGTTACCGTAGCCATATGGACGCTTGCAACACAAGAAGCATCGCTCATGCGTTACCGACCTTTCCCCCCTCCCCTATGAGCTCTGGCGACCTTACTCACGCGCAGGAACACAACTTTACACAACATAAAGTTATTTAGCTGCGGTATCCTGTAAGGTGGAGGTACTTCCCCAGTCGAGCTGCTCTTTGAGCGAATAAACGCTATGCTCTACCTCCTAAACCCTAAGAAGAAGGAAAAAGGAAAATTTCGTCCAACTAACATGGAAAATTACTTAGATCAAGTTGTTAGTTGAGTTAGCTGAAGAATTTTTAGTTTGATTGTTTTTTTTTTGTTAAACACTAATCTTTGTAACAACCAGTCGGTTTCCAAATTTTTTTTCACTTATAGGAAGCTACATTATCTATATTATTTATTAATGTATTAAGCCTGTTAAACTGCGTGAGATTAATCATTATGACTGTATTGTTTGATTCGTTTGGCTATAGGATGTCTAACAACTAAGTGTGCCATTGTCCATTGCTTCCTGTCTTGAGCAACTCTCCTCCATTTGGGTCCCGCAGTGAGTTTCAGCTCATCTTCCCAGCGCATTTGTTGTCGTCCTCGACATATCTTGCCATTTGCCTCAAGTGTGATGAAACCGGGGGGGGGGGGGACAGGTGGATTTTATTTACCTTTTGTTAATCAAAGCAGGAGTTCGAGCGCGGCGTGACGCAGGAGGTGAACCTCAGCGAGATCTCCGACAGCTCGGGCAGCATGAAGATTACCAAGTTACCTAAGCCGCTCACTCAAGATATGCTTAACTCTAAGGTAGGGAACAAGCATATTATTCGCCTGATGGTAAGCGGTTACCGTAGCCTATAGTAGCTAGAAACGACACTCTTCTTGAAGGTTATGGAGGTGCAAGGTGGATAACACCTCCATTTAAAAGGATAAGTCTTCCGGCAAACTGGGTCATCGTGCCTGAGGACCGCGGTCCAACTGTACATGTCGGACACTTGTATATATGCAGATTGCCAAGAAAACTTCATAAGCGCGATGCAGGATGTAGCGCCATCTATCTTTCTGCGTGTGTATCTTAGTGTAACTGATAATTGTCGCTACAAAGTTTCTCAAATAAAAGCCTATAAAAAGAACTGGGGGTGTACTCCGAAAAACGAAGCACGAGAGTTCATTCTTCTTTTTCAATATTAACCAGAGATTGCAGCAACACTGCTGACATGAATTATGTGCAAATCATTCATATTCGAATAGATTATTATATTTAGCCTAAACACACAGTTTTACTAATTCGCGTTGTATTTACAGGAATGTTACATTCTGGACACGGGCAGCTACAGTGGCATTTACGTGTGGGTCGGCAGACACTCAAACGAAAAGGTAAGTTTTTCACACTACTAAAGTTTGTTAATAAACCTGTGTTTTAACTAAAATCTCACCATGGTAAGTGATGATGTGGTCGAAGGTGAGCTTACAAGGAACTGGCTGGCAGTGCCGCTGTCGGAATACAACCGATAGGTGCTTGGCGACAGATTTACAGGTACTACAAAGTACCCAACCGCCGTGCTATGCAACCTAAACTAATTCTACAATCGATCAGTTTTACTATTTTTTTAATAGATTATTATCACCTTTTTTTGCTTTTAGGAAAAAGCAGAGGCTATGACAAAAGCACAACAGTATCTCAAAACTCACGATTATCCAAACTGGGTAAGTATATAATCATTATAAAATAGGTAGGATATATTAAATACACGTGATGAGTTTATTAGGAATAAATTAGGATAAAAAAATATTTACAATGTAATTTTCTATCGATAGATAGGTGATTATAAAATAGACAAAATATATGGTTAGATCAGTATGCTTTTAAATGTAAAAAAGCAATTAATTACTTTCCATAATCCAATGAAAAAACATTTCTTATGCATTTCTGGGATATTAAAATAATGTCAATATAATGCGAGTCTAAGAGAAAGTTAATAAAGCTTTAATTAAGATAAGGTTTTCGCTAAATTATTAAATTTAAACATTGACCCCCTTATTCATAATGAAGTTATCAAATGTTGATTAGCTAAAATTCTGAAGTCTTTATTTGACACGTGACATTTGATGATCGAAAGAGTGAGACGGAGGACACTATTACACTGATTTAGTTAAAAAGCGATTATGAATAAGGGGGTAAGGCTTTAAGAATTATATATTAATTATTTTTTAAAGGTACACGTATCAAAAGTTCCTGAGGGAGTGGAGCCAACAGCATTCAAACAGAACTTTGAAGATTGGAACTAACTTACACTTGCATTTTAGTCCCTATTGCTGGGGCATAAGGCTCTTATTAAAGATACCACTAACGCAAATACAAAGTGCTTCTGCCGCTGTTTTCTCTTAGAAGTACTAGGACTAGGATATTAGGAATTTTGATTTATCCATACTATTATTATAAAGAGGTTTTCCCCATGTGCTATAGGCATAGAGGAAAAATCCCTTTAGAGTAGTAATACCGAGAAATCCAATTCCGCAACTAGTAAGTGTTTTTGCACTGATTATTAACAGTAACGACCAATCACTACATCTAAACCTTGACTCCTTGACTTAGCCAATCAGAGGGCATTGTCAGTGGTCGGGAATTGGCGGAATAGATTTCAAACGAAATTAACTTCATTGCACTTATATTAGGGTTAATTGATCGATGGCTATAAGCTACTTTTACACGGGTGAAACCGCAGGGGACAGCTAGTCTCATAAAACTAAAACTTTTTAGTGACGAAATCGAAAACTTTAAGCTACTCTGAGAAATTATACTCTGAGTATCCTAGGACTAGTCCTAATATTCTCATATAATTAGGACTAAGACGAAAACAGTGGTTTGTTTTAATAATGCGATTATAGCTGGACGATCTTGGAAAGAAGCTATTACTTAACCGCACAAAAATAAATGTCTGATTAACTTTAATAAAATATATAATATTTAATTGACTTGTTTAATTCCTCCGTAGTATCCAGATATATTAATGAGACGCTACATCAGCACAATTTACACAATTTGCGATGTAGCTAGTATATTTTTTCCATACGATTTCAATGTGTCTATCTATAGCTATCATGGACATATAAAAAATCAGGATGCAGCATCGCCAAGAAAGTGAAGCACGACATTTCCTACGTACCTATGCGTGAGTAAAATCAGTACTGGCAGAAGCAGGCGCAAGCGACACTGAGCCTTATTGTTACTGTCGATGTCTCAATGTGGAACGACAAGTGATAGGCATACTATGGTGTACATGTGTGCGTAAGGCCCGGCATAATTGGGGTGCTTCATTTCATATAAGGCGACGCTAGTGTTTGACTGCAATCTCACCATGGTAAGTGATGATGTGTCCGAGGTGGTCCACACAGAAAGCCTAGAAGGAACTGGCTCTCAAGTGCAGCTGTCGGAATACACCGATAGGTGCTTGGCGACAGATTTTTAACATGAGGTTGGTAGCCAGCCAGGATATTTTTACACGTACATGAGATGATAAAAAAACTTGTCCTGATTGACATTCTGGTTTCAATATCGACAATTCTAATGGCACGTCGCTGAACCGAGTCTAACGGCTCAAGCTGGTATTCAGGTGCCACAGATGTCAGCAGTATTTCATATGAGGCCGGACTTGCGACTTATAAAGTTTTTTTTTTTTTTTTTTTTTTTTTTTTTTTTTTTTTTTTTTTTTTTTTTTTTTTACTGTGTATAGGCCTGTGTTTGACCACAATCTCACTATGGTAAGTGATGATGTGGTCGAAGGTGGTAAGCACACAAAGCCTAGAAGGAACTGGCTCTCAAGTGCAGCTGACGGAACACACGGATAGGTGCTTGGCGACAGATTTTCAACTTGAGGGTGGTGGCCAGCCAGACGGGTACTACAAAGTACCCTACCACCGTGCTATGGTTTCCTCACGATGTTTTCCTTCACCGAAAGCTCAAGCTCATTGTAGGATTCGAACCCGGGACCTTCGTCTCGGTATCCGACGTCACTACCACTGAGCTATCATCGCCTTTATATCATTTTTGAAGACCTATCCATAGACACCCCACACTTATGGGTTTGATGAAAAAAAAAAAATTGAGTTTCAGTTCTAAGTATCCCCATACTTAGAACTGAAACTCAAATTTTTTTTTTATTTAACCCCCAAAATTTATTGTTTTTTTTTTATTTTTGTGTGAAAATCTTAATGCGGTTCACAGAATACATCTACTTACCAAGTTTCAACATTATAGTTCTTATAGTTTCGGAAATAAATGGCTGTGACATACGGACGGACAGACAGACAGACAGACAGACAGACAGACAGACAGACAGACATGACGAATCTATAAGGGTTCCGTTTTTTGCCATTTGGCTACGGAACCCTAACAAAGTGTCAAATATTAACCAATACAGTTGCAGCAAAACTGACGAGACGAAAATGTTGTGCTATTCTATTCTAATAAGTAAGCTCCCATGGAAAGCTCCTTATTCCGAGGTGTATCGTGTTTCTAGTACCCTCAGAGTTTTAATTCATAAGGTAAGATGGGATCGCAGGGCGGAAAGCTTTACAAATAACATACATTTTGCATTTATTTTATGAATCTAAAACATACATCATTTATTTCATACAGTTAGTGATGTATGATAATTTAAGTGATTAGTGAGTGACGATAGTTGTATAGTATTAATTAATTAGTCAACATGGAACGATAAAAATATTGTGAGTATTATCAATATTTGCTTAAATTTTATAAAATGGATAAATCCGCTGGCGCTGTGGTAACGCGACAGAAACAGGCCACGTCAAAATTAAAATAAAAACAGTTTGTGAGGCGTCAATGTCAATTTTGATTGGCTCAAAAATCAAGTACGGTCCAGTACAGTCCCACTTTATCTGGCGGAGCAAACACCCAATGGCGTATTGGCGAATGGCAGGACTTTCAAACTGGCGTCGTTAGTTAACCTGACCTAACGCCCGTTTATATTCGATCTTAGTCCCACAGCTTAGTCCATTGAAATGTAAAAATTTTTTGGCCATAGCGTGCATTTGTCAGAGGTTCAATTTTATTTTTAGAGATCAAGGCAGGGTCTTCAAGGGGTCTTCGGGGTTTATTGCACGCTCTTCTCAGCAAATGCTACCTTCCAAACCGGTATTAGAGAATTAGAGTCAGACTTTTCATAAGTGCCTGCGAAGGTCTATTTGAATAAATGATTTTGAATTTTGGTCAGTTTAAAGTTAAATCCAATTGTGTGGGGTTGCAACCCTTCTCCCACGGGCGCCATCTTGAAAATAGGGGTTCAAATGGTTTTTATGGTTTATCTAACGAACTGTTTTTATGGTTTATGGTCTCACAAAAATTAGTCAACATTTTTTGTTGCAAAGAAGATAGTAACTTTTAGTCGTAGCACCAAAAATAAAAAAGTTATAAGTCAACATTCATGAAAAAATTTATCATAAACTTTTTAAATTATATTCATTAATGAAAATTTTACAGCGCTGCGAAACGAATACTATTTTTCAGTATTCATAACTATACATAAATATTAATGATTTGCTATAATTTTTAATCATATTTTTTATGATAATCTTTTAATTGTTGATAATGCAATATCGTTATTAATATAATTAATTATTTACCCTTTCCCCACCATCTACGAGGTGTCTGGAAGCGTGTATTTTACGTGGTATCCCCAGTAGGCATAATCCACGGTGATTTTAATCACAACTACTCTGTCCTCGGTCTTTTTGATGGACCAGGCTGCGTGGAGTGATAAATCATTAATTAATTTCCTACCTATATCCTAACTTACATATCTCTTTATAATAATTATAGTGTAGACAAGAATCACATTTACTTATACATATAAGGGGACTAGTAATTAGCAAACGATATTTGGACACATGATTGTACTCATGATAACAAACAACTTTCACAAAGAAATTTTTTATTTATTTTATTATTTACTTATCACATGAGCCCATAATATTAGTACCTAACAAGAATAAATTCTTATTCTTGTTACACCATCAGCTTTTATTTAATTTAGTTATTTATCCCTATTTGTTTTTTACGGTCGCGAATCACTAAAATATATATGTGACGAACACACTTGATCCGACCTGCTCGAGACTTGAGTGGACTGTATATTACAAGTTGAAACCATAAAATGCCGGCTGGACGAAGTCACTAAAGACGCGACCAGATCCGAGCGAAATCCGAAGAGTCAAAGACGGATCAGTGACACGAAAAAGGAGGGGGGGGGGGGGCGAGCACACGGGTGGTGCTGAACAAGAGCGGGGGTATACGGGGGGGGCGCGGGCGCCGTAAAACACGGGGCGCGGGGAGGGGCGCTAAGGGCGCGGGTTGCGGGGCGCGGGGGAACGACGCCGATGGTACCAACGTGAGCACGAGACTCGTGGCTACACGGAGGGCGAAAGGGCGCGGGGGGGGGGGGGGGGGCGCGAGGGGCGCGCGACGCGGGGCGCGGTGAAACACGATTGGCGCGCAGCGCGGTGCGCGGGGGGACACGGGGGACCGATGAGGGCGCGGGGGGGGGGGGGGGCGCGAGGGGCGCGCGACGCGGGCGCGGGGGAACACGGGGTACCGCTAAGGGCGCGGGGCGCCGGGGGGGGGGGGGCGCGAAGGTCGCGGGGGGGGGGGGAAGACGAGCACTCTCGGCGGGGTACGTGAAGTACCCGGTCGGCGGGGCGCTTGGTTGCCCAGTACTGTTGCTGGTACTCGTTGGGGCTCTTGCCTGCCCGTTGATTCGCTGCAGCAGATCTTCAATCCTCTCAATGAAAACACCAGTTTACTTTCACAATTATTCCTTTATTCCTTATTTCACAATTATTCCTTTTATTCCTTTTCTTTTTCCTTCTTGGTTGTTCTCTCGGAGGTTGCTGCCGTAGGAATACCATTCCAAGAAAACCGCGTCTATATTTATACCTTTTGGCAATGTACCCTGACCAATCAAATCGCTAGTTTTAATTATTATTGACCAATGAGAGTCGATGGTGTAATCCGAATCACCCTTGACCTTTTCTAGCGGTTTGTTTTCTAGCTATCTCTGTCTATCGGTACTCTAAGCTCTTCTAATGCGTAGTTTGCCTATTTACTGGGTTTTTCTTGGAAATGGTTGTCCTATTACAATGAGAACTTGTTTATCGACTAGGTATTGACATTATATACTTTATACAATAATAATTACCTCGATATTCTTATTACTTTAGGAGTAATAATACAAAATACTGAAACGGCTCACGTCTCGGTAATGCCGCGTTTCAGTGTCTTATTTTTCTAAATAATTTTACACAACAATCTCAAAATCTTTATTTCCTACACATTATTTACCTTAAGACAATTCTATACAATGACAATTAATACTTAAATATGGCAAAATACAATTCATTTAATTTTAAAAAATTCAAACAATGAAAATATGGGACGACATTTAGATCGCGTCGCTAACAGTCTCCCCCGCAGTGCGAAGCACTCCATCCTTGTGAAGCGACGTCGCAGGTACCAGCACGATGATGCGGCGCGTCGGTCGCCGTAGCACGCCTCCCGATGTCCGCACGTCCACGACTCGTACTCTTCCGTCTGGCCCAGGATACGTCTTCATTATCTGCCCACGCGGCCATGTGTTGCGGGGCAGCGTAGCGTCGGTGATCACGACGATGTCTTCTTCTTGGGGGTCTGTTGTATCTCTTCCATTGATTTTTCTTGGCATCAGGGTTGGTAGGTATTCCCTGAGCCATCTTTGCCAGAAGTGGTCTGCCATTCGTTGCGCTGTTCTCCAGTTTGCTCGGCCGACGAGTTCTTGGTCGTTGAACTCGCCTGGCGCCATCATGCCACATGAACGACCGATAAGGAAGTGGTTCGGTGTTAGGCTTTCTTCGTCGCTTGGGTCCGCGCTGACTTCTGTGAGTGGTCGAGAGTTGACGGTGTGTTCTGCCTCAGTGAGTAGGGTATGTAGAACTTCTTCTGGTGGTGTCTTCTCATTCAGGACTGCCGCCAGCGCCGTCTTCACGGACCGGACCAATCTCTCCCAGGCGCCGCCCATGTTAGGACACCCGGGAGGGATGAACTTCCATCTTATGCCCTCTTTTGCTGCAGCTTCTTCCAGCTCTCGTCTGGCCCCGACGAAGTTGGTACCATTGTCACTGAATATAACTTTTGGAGTTCCTCTTCTGGCAGCCATCCTTCGGAGCGCCATGATCATGGAACTGGTGCTAAGTGAGTTCGCCAGTTCCAAGTGGACAGCCCTTGTTGTGAGACATGTAAACAGGGCTCCCCAGCGCTTCTCGACTCTTCTCCCGATGGTGACTTGCAACGGCCCGAAGTAATCTACGGCCGCGCACGTGAATGGATGCTGGTGATGACGAAGACGCTCGACTGGAAGATCTCCTATAGGTGGTATCTGAGGTATACTCTTCTTTACTCTGCACCATTGACATTCGTGGATGATCTTCTTGATTGTCGCTCGTAGACCCAGGATCCAATACTTCTGTCGGATTTCGTTTATCACTGTTGATGTGTTTGCATGGAGAAACATTCTGTGATAGTGTTCGATGAGAAGCCTGGTGATCTTGTGTCTTCCATCTAATACCGCAGGATTCGTCTGTCTTGTCACTGTATCAATTTTTCTTGTGCGACTTCTCAGCTTGACGACACCCTGGTTGCTCAAGTACACGTCGATCTTCTTCAATCGGCTTGAATTCTCTATCGATTTTTCATTCTTCAGGCAGTCGATTTCATTGAAGAAGCTTTCTTCTTGACATCTTTTTATTAAGGCTTCTTCAGCTTTCTTCAAGTGGACATCTTCTAGTTGAATGAAATTCTTCTTGACCTCTTCTTTATGTGACTGGATTGTCCCTGGCCGCTTCTTCTGAAGACGCTTCTGTGGCCGCCAATCCTCTTCTTTCTTGCGCGCGACACTGATTTGCTTCTTGGCCTCGACTCTTATCTTCAGGAAATCGACGAATTGGAAGACACGTGCCATAGTTCTGAGAAGACGAGGCCAGGTGGAGAAGTTCTCCGGGGTTGGCGGTCTTTCTTCAGTAGCCCTTGCTGTGGCGATTTTCTGGGTGTTTCTTTCTTCACCGGTGTCTGATTCTTCCAAATCGAACCTTCTGGTTGGCCAATCTTCTTCACTTTGTTGCAGGAAGTCGGGACCGTTGAACCATCTCGAAGTATGGTCGAACTCCCTTGGCACTCCCCGCTTGGCGTCGTCGGCAGGATTTTCCTTGTTGGGGACCCATCTCCAGTCTTGAGGTTTCGTAAGCTCTTCTAGGATTTCTTCATCCAAACCAATCTTCGTTCGCCAGATGTCCTGGACGAGCTTCTTTCCTTTATAGAGGATTGGTGTGGCGAATCCCATTGGGTCAAATGTTGACATCACTGCACTGGTTACTTCTCTCTTCGTAGGAACCTTCTTGCCGCTGATCAGATCTTCTGATGTGTCGCGTAGTCCTACGTTGAATGCCAGTGAATCTTCATTGATCAACAATCTGAGCCCAAGTGTTTTCTCTTTTGTAGGGACGTATTTCAAGTCCGGAGGTCTTGTCAGCTCTTTGACTTCTGCAAGTCTGCTGTGGTTGACGATCTGAGCTGGAGTCTTTGCGTTGCACCCGTGAAGTACCCAACCAAGACTTGTGAGGGAGGCTACTGGATCCGATGATCCACCTTTCTTCAGCCTTCTCGAAATTATCAACCCCCAGTTGTCTTGCCCGATCAACAGCTGTGGCTCTTCCTTTTCATAGACGAGTTGATTTTCGATTCTTTTTAGGTGCTTGCATCCGCTGATAAGTTCTTTGTTGACTCCTTGTTTTGACAGCTTCAGATTGTCAATTGTCCTGACTTCAATTGGTCGCTTTTCTCTTCGATGGACTCCCCTTATCTTCAGTTGAAGTCGCTGAGAATTGCTCTTCCTTATGCCTTGACCCCCAACTGTCTCTATTGCGATTGCCTCTTCTTTGCCCTTTGCTCCGATCTTTTCGGCGATGGCAGAGTCCAGCAACGTCACAGTCGATCCCTCATCCAGTAAAGCAAGTACGCGCTTAGAACCCTTCGGTCCGTACAGGTCCACTGGCAGCATCTTCAGATAGGCTTGGCCTTCGGTTGCAGTGGTGTGCACGGAGGATATCTTGCTTTTGGGATCATCTTCATGGACAGCGTTGCATTGGGGTTTGGCTTCAGCTGACGGAAGCGGTCTTTCAGAATGCAGGATAACATGATGCCATCTATTGCACTTCTTGCAGGTTGGGGCCTTGCAGTTCATTCTTGAATGTCGGAATCGTAGACATTTGAAACAAATCTTCGCCTGCTTGGCCATTTCCCACTTGGCATCGATGTTAGCCGTCTTGAATTTTGGACATTCATAAATCCAATGTTCTTCTTGGCATTCAGGACATATTTTCTTATTCTCTTGATATGTTTCACCTTCTTGTGCAGTATGAATGGCTCTTCTTGGTTCGCTCCATCGTTGCCCCCGAGGCGCTTCGGCCGGGGCAAACTGCTGACGGGTTTTCTTCGCTTCTGGTAACACTTCAGGTGAAGCGAAGTCCCCACACATGTCAGCTTCTATTTCCAAGAAGTCGTCGATAAGAATCAGTTCCATTTGTTCTTCATCACGACGACTCCGATGATAGGCGTACCATCTGTATTTCATCTGCGGTGACATCTTTTCAATGATGACCTTCATGGTTTCTGGTGAACTCAGGTACTGTGGTTTACCAAGTGCCTTGATGGTTGCAACTGCATTCTTCAGTTTGCTTGCGAAGATGCAGACTTCATTCGGGTTCTCGTTCACTCTCGAGATGTTCTTCAGCTTCTCGAGTTCTGAAAGTGCCAATGCTCCGGGTCTTCCAAAGCGCGCTTCTAGTCCTTTCAGAACTTCGGTTGGCTCCTCTGCTGTGAACAGTAGGCTCTTCACTGCCTCTCTCGCCCTTCCTTGCAGTGAACGCCTTAAACGAGCCAGGTTCTGCGCGTGAGTGAACGTCGGTGCTGTGTCTTCAAAGGTTCTCTTGAAGGCAAGCCATTCCTCACTGGAACCGTTGAAATTCGGAAGCTCGATCATATGCTTCGGCATTCCGGACGTTGAGCTCTTCTCAGTGAGCTTGCAGATCGCCATGGCCAGCTCTTGAAAGTCACTCTTCTTTTCTTGAGCTGGTGCTTTAACTGATTGCTGGTTGGACTGGTTGAGCCACTGTTCAACGTGGTGCGAGCGGTCAGCTTCATCGACCGCTTCATCTTCCTCATCAGACTCCAACTGCATCATTTCCAATTCGACCAAGGCCAACTTCGACCTGGCTTCGGCGATATCTAATTCTCTTTTGGCAACTACTATACGAGCTTCGGTTTCGGCTCGACGCTTCGATGACCGGACCGAGCGAGTATCCATTCCCCTCGATGATTCGTTGATCTTGAATCGGCGCAATGCCTGACTCGGTATTGCGGGCGCTTTAAACACTTCTGCGTCCGTGGTGCGCCGACTTCCAGTTGCTTCATGCGTAGAGTCCCCGGTGCGCACAGCTTCACTTCTTGTGGTGCGAGCGGCGGCGGCGGCTGCTGCATCGGCGGTATGATCGCCTTCGGGATGCGCAGGGCTACCTTCTAGACCGTCGGGGCGCGGGGGGCTATTCTTCGTTAGAGTAGCTTGACTCTCCGCCGAACTGGACGATTCAACAGGTGTGTCCATACTCCAATCTGATGACAACGGTGTCTCTTCAGTCGCTTGTGACCTTGTAGATCTGGTTCTCGGCACGCGTGACATCTTCAACTCCAGATCCGGCTCGAAGGACCAAAAAATGTGACGAACACACTTGATCCGACCTGCTCGAGACTTGAGTGGACTGTATATTACAAGTTGAAACCATAAAATGCCGGCTGGACGAAGTCACTAAAGACGCGACCAGATCCGAGCGAAATCCGAAGAGTCAAAGACGGATCAGTGACACGAAAAAGGAGGGGGGGGGGGCGAGCACACGGGTGGTGCTGAACAAGAGCGGGGGTATACGGGGGGGGCGCGGGCGCCGTAAAACACGGGGCGCGGGGAGGGGCGCTAAGGGCGCGGGTTGCGGGGCGCGGGGGAACGACGCCGATGGTACCAACGTGAGCACGAGACTCGTGGCTACACGGAGGGCGAAAGGGCGCGGGGGGGGGGGGGGGCGCGAGGGGCGCGCGACGCGGGGCGCGGTGAAACACGATTGGCGCGCAGCGCGGTGCGCGGGGGGACACGGGGGACCGATGAGGGCGCGGGGGGGGGGGGGGGGGGCGCGAGGGGCGCGCGACGCGGGCGCGGGGGAACACGGGGTACCGCTAAGGGCGCGGGGCGCCGGGGGGGGGGGGGGGGCGAAGGTCGCGGGGGGGGGGGAAGACGAGCACTCTCGGCGGGGTACGTGAAGTACCCGGTCGGCGGGGCGCTTGGTTGCCCAGTACTGTTGCTGGTACTCGTTGGGGCTCTTGCCTGCCCGTTGATTCGCTGCAGCAGATCTTCAATCCTCTCAATGAAAACACCAGTTTACTTTCACAATTATTCCTTTATTCCTTATTTCACAATTATTCCTTTTATTCCTTTTCTTTTTCCTTCTTGGTTGTTCTCTCGGAGGTTGCTGCCGTAGGAATACCATTCCAAGAAAACCGCGTCTATATTTATACCTTTTGGCAATGTACCCTGACCAATCAAATCGCTAGTTTTAATTATTATTGACCAATGAGAGTCGATGGTGTAATCCGAATCACCCTTGACCTTTTCTAGCGGTTTGTTTTCTAGCTATCTCTGTCTATCGGTACTCTAAGCTCTTCTAATGCGTAGTTTGCCTATTTACTGGGTTTTTCTTGGAAATGGTTGTCCTATTACAATGAGAACTTGTTTATCGACTAGGTATTGACATTATATACTTTATACAATAATAATTACCTCGATATTCTTATTACTTTAGGAGTAATAATACAAAATACTGAAACGGCTCACGTCTCGGTAATGCCGCGTTTCAGTGTCTTATTTTTCTAAATAATTTTACACAACAATCTCAAAATCTTTATTTCCTACACATTATTTACCTTAAGACAATTCTATACAATGACAATTAATACTTAAATATGGCAAAATACAATTCATTTAATTTTAAAAAATTCAAACAATGAAAATATGGGACGACATTTAGATCGCGTCGCTAACAATATAGCCATATTGTTCTACGAAGGTTAAAACCAAAAAAACTTTTAAAAAATCAAACCATAATTAATAAAATGTTGCTGATTTGACGTCACTGAATATTCCTATTATGTGGTCAATTACTGAACTGTTTACTCTATGATAAATCCCTAAGTAATTAGAAACTAACTAATCGACGTAAATAAATCGGTAAGCAGTAATTTAATTACCTATAATCAGGCCTGTCCCACTCCCATGTTTAGGTACGATCGCGCGCACGCGGACTACCGGAACAACGCTAGTCGGTTACCTACGTACTACCTATATAAAGTGTTTACTGTTCTTATTTTAACACTATCTTGTGTAGATATCGTTGTTTTTATAGTTCTAGATATTTTGTTGTTGTTTCATTGTATTGTCCTAAAGTCCTTATTATAATAATAGGCCCGTTTTGATAACATACCAGTGTGTTAAAAAGAGACAAAGATAGAGCGACCAGAAGAGACCCTCTTGTATAAACGGGCCTCTTAGACCTCGAAAACTCATGTGAATGATTTTTAACCCACTTCAAAAAAAGGAGGAGGTTTCTCAATTCGACCGTATATTTTTTAACCGACTCCAAAAAAAGGAGGAGGTTCTCTATTCGGTTGTATGTTTTTTTTTTTTTTTTATGTTTGTTACCTCATAACTCCGTCGTTTATTAACCGATTTGGAAAATTCTTTTTTTGTCTGGAAGGGTACACTTCCCGTTTGGTCCCATTGTCATCAGATCAGGATTTGATTACTTCTTAGTGTACATTGAAGTCGGTTTAAGTTTTTTGTAAAACAGTCTAATTATTTTCATGTGTGTTCGCGGATAACTTCGTCGTTTATGAACCGATTTTGACGTTCTTTTTTTAGAAACTGTTAGTAGTTCCAGAATAGAGAGAGTTCCCTCTTTAAATATACAGTAATTCTACCTTACAACTCTTAGAATAACTAAGATTTAACATACCACTATTTCAAAAATCAGTAGAACAATATTCAGAAAAATTTAACAATTCTTATTGTTATGTAGGTAAGCAACTCAATATATCCTTTTTTTGGTTAATTCTTTATTAATTTTTATATAACAAACTTCTTTAATCAACATGAAGATTATTAAGAACAAATATTGTGAATTTCGGCTGACGGCTACTGGACTAGGTAATCGTGCCGTTTCTTGTCGCGTCGTCAGTCATTCCAGATTTGATAAGCATGTATGTTACTAAAACCCTTCCCCAAAATAGTAGTATTCAGTTTCGTAGACAGAATACACATTCAGTATACAAAGTACGTATAGGTCTAACAACTTAAATTAAAGTATTTAGACATTTTAAAATAACTTTCTGATCTAATACTAGTTAGCTAGGATATTTTAAATGTCATTGTTCACGAAAGGAGAATAGCATAGAAATAAAATAAACACAGAGAATAGTAATAGGACATACATAGGCGATAAGGAAATATTGAAGATTCATAATACGTCATTAGACAACCCTACCGTAACACGTGCCGCGTCATACAGGATAGAGTTATACGATAGAAAGAGAGGGAAGTTGTAGGTGAATATAATTTTAGGCGCGCAGCGCTGCGCGAACTGGATTGCGCTTTATTCTGTCGTTCCAAGAGTCGATTTTTGTTTAAATGTCGTTTTCGAAGTGGGTTTTCTGTACGTAGTACTATTAAATATTCTGTGCTATAATGTACACAGTGACTTTCTCAAACCAGGATAAATTTGTAATTATTTTGATAATTATTAACTATTATAAGCTGACCAGTTTAAACACTATTGTATTCGTGATACGTACAGTGGATAGATAGGACGTGTCGATGTAAGTACATTCCAATTTAAATTAATTTAATAATCACAGAGTGAATAAATAAATATGTAAGTACACGGCTGTTTGACAGGCCAGTTGGCGCGATTCACCTTACGCGCGCAGGTCGTGGGTTCGATTCCCACACAGGACATGCATTTGTGTGCATGGACATGTCTGTATGTCCTGAGTCTGGGTGTAATTATGTATATTAAGTATGTATTTACAAACAAAAAGTAGTATATGTATTATATCAGTTATCTGGTTTCCATAGTACAAGCTCTGCTTAGTTTGGGATCAGATGACCGTGTGTGAGGAATGTCCCAGGATTTATTATTATTATTATTATTATCTGATCCCAAATTAAGCAGAGCTTGTACTATGGAAACCAGATAACTAATATAATACATATCTATATATATAAAAAATAAAGTTGTGTTAGTTACACTATTTATAACTCAAGAACGGCTGAACCGGTTTGGCTGAAAATTGGTGGGGTAGCTTAGAACCAGGAGACGGACATAGGATACTTTTTATAGGGTTGTCTAGGGTAGGGTAGGGTAGTGTAGGATAGCGTAGGGTAGGGTAGGGTAGGGTAGGTAAGGGGGTAAAGAAGGGGCGCGGGTGAAACCGCGGGCGGAAACGGAAAGCTAGTTATTAATAATTACACCCTGACTTAGAACAAAACTCCTCAGCTATATTATATTTGTATAAATACCTATAAATAGGATTTTTTTTTAAAGGGGACTTATATTTTAAAAATAAGTAAAAACTCCTTTGATAGCTTTTTTGCTGATTTGAACTAGATGCGTAAAGTGACCAAATTCTCCGCAACAATATACGAAAGACACTTCTGTTTTATTATTTAGAGATAGAAAAGACATTTATTCTAAAGTAACACAACACAATTACATACCCATAGAAAGTAAGACAAAAAAAAAGAGATATAATTTTTTTTTATAGAAATTTTAAAATTTTGGTCAACTTATTTACAAAAAATATGTACAAAATACAATCAATATATAAAAAACCTGCCAAAGTTCCCAGCAGACTGGCTGCATTTCCCCTTTGGTTTCGTCGCTGGATAAACTCCGTATAAGCTATTTCTTTCATAAGTTAAAGAAAACCTGTTCTAATTTCAAATAAAACCAAATACCGGTCTCGACATTGAAAAATCAGACCATGCAGTGTTATTTGTGTTTTATAGATAACGGACGCAAACTCAACCCACGCATTGTTGTATTTAGCTTTGCGATTAATTCGTGTAGATAATTTGTATTGTTTATAACATTTCAGTTAACAAATAATGCCTGAAGTACACGCAGCGTTGGTTAACTCGGGGAGGAAAGTTGGTTTGGAAATATGGAGGATCGAGGTAAGGATTTATTCTTTATTCAAGTGACTTAAAACCTTTTATTAGAAACGAGTTCTTACTTATTTCTGAAAAAAAAAAAATATAAAATTTTTGGTCCATAATAATGTTAAACGTGGTTACCATAAAAAAAATATGGGTTCAGTACGTATGTGAGTTTCTTTATTCAACCATAACTTTTGAATGTATGGACAGATTTGTATATGGGGTATCGGAATCTTTAAATCATCCGGTGACACTGGTGCACTGGCTAATTATATTTTTTACTTTTTAGTTCGTTTTTCCGCAGGGCAGTCGTGATTTTTTTATTAATTTTTAATTGTGCCAAACTACCAAAGTTACTTAGTTTACGATAGCTTTTAATGGAACTGTATTCATCTGGTCATGTTTTTGTAACCGACTTCAAAAAAAGGAGGAGGTTCTCAATTCGGTTGTATTTTTTTTTATGTTTGTTACCTCATAACTCCGCCATTTATTAACCGATTTGGAAAATTATTTTTGTCTGGAAGGGAACACTTCCCGTTTGGTCCCATTGTCATCAGATCAGGATTTGATTACTTCTGAGTGTACTTTGAAGTCGGTTTAAGATTTTTTGTAAAACAGTCCAATTATTTCAACTAACTAAATACATAAATCTAACCAAAACACGTAGGTGTTTTGCAGTAATAAATTGAATTAAAAAAAAACTGTATTATGTCTATTAAACTGTGCATAATACCTGGGTACCTGGTAACAAGTGGAAACATGCTGTTTCCACTTTTAATTATGGTCAACCCAGGATCCAGGCCTCCACCACAAGATCGACTTGTACTTATACATCGATGTATCATTTCTGACTAATACTTATGCACGTAATAGATTACTATTTGGTTTTTACAATCTGAATAACATAAAAACACAACACAAAACTCGTTTTATAAGTCACGTCTGAACTTCACAATTAGGTTTGCCGGATTTTTCCTGATTTGTCCTAGTTTAGAAGTCCTGGGAGCGTCCGGGCGGGGTTTCATTTGTAGTCCATGTACGCATTCTATGGTGCTAGAAGAATAGCGACATAGAACTTTTGTTGATTATGATGTTAGTACGACGAAGTCTGTAAGCAAGCATATGGCCTGCCTGATGGTAAGCGGTTACCGTAGCCATATGGACGCTTGCAACACAAGGGGCATCACTCACGCGTTACCTTCCCTTCCCCCCTCCCCAATGGGCTCTGTGGACCTATCTCACGCGCAGGAACACAACATAATTTGTCTGCGGTATTCTGTAAGGTGGAGGTACTTCCCCAGTCGAGCTGCTCTTTGAGCGAATAAACGCTATGCTCTACCTCTCTTAAAGTATAAGCTGGTGATCTAATATCTTTGTTGCTGTCAAATTGGTGCTCTAACGGGAATCTTTGGCAGCTTAAATTGGAAGCTACTTCCCTTTTAGAAAGAAGAAAGAAGAAAGAAAAAAGATTTATTCTGGACAACACACAACATTACATTAAACTGTAGAAATTACAAAAAACAAGAATTAAAGAAAACAAACAGAACCAATTAAAAACTACACAAAAATGCAATGTTGCGTGATGCCAGGAATAGGTCTCGACTCAGCAATATGCTCAGGCTAGTAAGAACAACTAACCCTCGCGCTGGTTTTCAGTCGAGGCCCACGTCCATGACATCACGAACATACAGTGACACAGTACGGACGGTATACAATTAACAATTTAAATTAAAAAATAAAATAAAAAAAACAATGAAGCAAAGTGAAAGTGCGAGCCGACCAGCCACGCCGCGCCACGATATTTATAATCTATGGTCGATCGGTAAACACGGCACTGCACTATGCATGTACTACCGTAGATAGAGGATTAGGGTATTTTAGGCTCTGTATGCTTACCACCTTCGGCCACATCATCACTTACCATTTGGGGCGTACCTACGGCCGTATCAGCCGGCCCCTGGGCATTAGGGGCCCCGAACGTGTAAGCAAAAATTCTTAAAGTTTTTACCCTTTATTTGGGCTTCGCCGCAGTCAGGTAGAAGGGCCCCAAACAAACTCTGATACCCGTTTAGGGCCAGCTTCGCTACGCTTGAGAGCCAGTTCCTTCTATGGTGTGTGCTTACCACTTTCGGCCACATCATCACTAACCATGGTGAGATTGTGACATGACTATGGTCGGGACTATATCATTGATAATGGTGTTTGTAAAACCCGGGTATTTTGGACATGCGATAGAGTAACCAAAATTGGAAACAGTTTTGTTAAAATGTACCTATTGTTATATTATCATCGGAGTATTGTTGATAAGCATTTTATATTTGAAATAGGTGATAACTAAATATATTTATAACATAACTAATGAGCAGCCAAACTTACGTGGTAAGTTTTACAGCTAGGTGCACAGATTACAGAATACTTCAGATCGAGCGCGCGGAACACGGGCGTGAGGCCAACACACCAAATACAGATTCAAAAGTAAATACAAACTTGAGTCAGTACGAAACAAGGCTTCGTATTGTAAGTACGTCACTAGTGGCAAAATTGTTCTTAAAAATTATGCCGTCCTGCATTTTGAAATATTGTAAAAATTGTTCCCAAAAACAAAAAAAGGAAGACGGAATGTCGTTTCGTAGGTAATTATAGATATTTTCACTTATTTGTATTATTTTTTCATGTATTTGTCACTGATCACTAGGAACACAAAACCTCAACAAAAATCAGTTGGTGTTGCTAGGTTACATCGAAAGTATTTTCCTTGAAGTCGTGGTATTATGGGGCCTTGTAAGATCGATCGATTTAACAAAAATAAATAGGCAAGAGAAATTTATTGGTACCATATGAAAAAATAAATGGCGCTTATAGTTTATGTGAACGGGCTGAATATTAGAATTTATAGGTAATTGATGATGACCCTGATTCCAAACGCCATTTTTTGAATGCTTCCGAATAGAACCGAAAAAATAAAAAGGAAACCTTATATTGTGACTCCGTCCGTCTGTCCGTCTATCACAGCGTTACATTTCAGCAACCACTAATGATTTTGGTATTGAAGATAAGTTTTAAATATTGCTTACTCAAACATATTGAATATGAAACATGTTTTTTTGTATAAGGTGCCGAAATTATGTATTCGAATTAGGATGAAAAATATTTTAAAAAAAAATACCCTAGTAGAGTAGGTTAGGGTATAGAGTAGGGCACCACGCAAACGAAGTCGAGCCGATATGGCAGAAAAACGTTTGTCAGGTCAGCTAGTAAAATATAAAATATCATTTTATTAAACATACATACATTTTATTGAGCTTAATAAAAATAGTAATAGAAAAATATATATTAATATAAGATTTCATTATATAGCAAAATTAGAAACGAATGCTAGAGTTATAGGTGGCAAAAGGCAATATTTTAAGAAGTTAGTGCAGAATAAAGGCTGTTAAGGACTTTTTGGCGGGAACTTGCAGAGTCACGTAGCGTTTTCATTTTTATTTTCATAAATTTGTGTATTTTGAGTTTTATTGTGTATTTTTGGTGGTATTTTACCCAATAAAGATCATCCATGTGCACCAGTGAAGTGAAATGAAATGAATTATGTGTATCGTGACTTTTCAAGTTGTCTCAAAATGTCCGTGAAGAGTTTTAGTACAATGACCACCATTGTAGTGAAACATGACTTTTATGGACGGTGACTGACTGAGGACTATAATGTGAAGTGATTTAGTGTGACTGGAAACTATAATATAACTTGACACTGGCAGAAATGAGCCCTAATTTGGGCTTGGTTGCCAAAATTAAAAATAAGAAGAAGAAGAAAGGCTGTTAAACTCAATTTCACACATGATGAGTCGTCAAGGTCAAGGGCTTTTTGTGAAATTCCATTTGATTACTCTGAAATAGTACTCTTCATATTTCATGAAACCTCGCTCTGTCATAGTATAGTATTCCTTTATTATATCGAAATGAACATTAACCATTGAGAAATCTAATAAAATACCATGTGTCACCGAAGTCATGCTATTTGAAATCCACTATAATGTATGTAACCTATTTCTATTTTAATAAATGATGACATCTCTGTATTCATTTCTTTTTTTTCTTAATTGAACTTGGCAAATTCTTTATTTTTTTACATGGATTATTAGTATAATGCTGGTAATTTGGTCATATTTTTATTGACTTAATCCATTCTCAAATCACAAGACTTTTCAGATTTTTTTTTTTTTTTTTTTAATTTTTTTTTTTTAATTTATTTTATTTCCAAAAAAACCTTACATTTTTTCTTAATTTTAAGTCGCCAAACTACTATTGCAGTTTGTAGGCGTGCACTCTTTCACAGTTTTGTTGGTTTTTACGTACATACATATACCTTTATTTACATTATTATTTAACAATCACATGCACTATACATATATTCTAAGTACTAGTCCAGTAACTTATGAAAGAAACATTAGATATATCATTTCTTTCCTAAGCAACTAGTCTGCTTCTCTAATAGATTTTCTTTTATTTTTCTTTTTAAAGTTATTTTACATTTAATTTTATTTTCATTCAGTAGTATATTAGGATACATATTACATAATTTTGGGATTACATATTTGCGAGTTCTTTTACCATAATAGTTATGAATCTTAGGTACAACTAATGTCCCCTTAGTTTTAGCTCTGGTATTACATTTACTGTGACTAACACACTTAAATTTGTCACTATAATATGTTTCTATGGCATGTAAAAAGCTTATTTTTTCTTCTACAGGCAATATTTTACAATGGGAAAAAAGTTTAGTGTAGTCATCTTTGCATTTCTTTTTAACTTTAGAAATAGAATTTGAAAGTATAGTTTTAAGTTGATAATAACTATCCAATAAAAAACGTGGGAGTTTTTTCTTCATTATCCTGGCAGCCCTACACGCAGCCTGGCACCCCTAAATGCAGCCTGGCATCCCTAAACGCACACTGTCACACGTGTTCCTACAGTGGTCTCACGCACACATAGCTAAATACGAGCCTCACAGTGCTTGTCCCGTACATTACATCTGAAGTATTCTGTAATCTGTGGCTAGGTGCATCAAAACGGATAATTTTACAAAGTTGTGAGAGGTAAAAGCATGAGGGTAAAGTAGACGTAGCTCTCAAGAATAGTTTGTGATAGAAAACTTAATGTCCAGGATTCAAAAATTGTTAAACTTATGTTTTTTAACCGACTTCCAAAAAAGGAGGAGGATCTCAATTCGGTTGTTTTTTTTTTTTTTTTTTTTTATCTTTGTTACCTCATAACTCCGTCATTTATGAACCGATTTGGAAAATTCTTTTTTTGTCTGGTACACTTCCCATTTGGTCCCATTGTCATCAGATCAGGATTTGATTACTTCTTAGTGTACTTTGAAGTCGGTTTAAGTTTTTTGTAAAACAGTCCAATTATTTTTTCAGAATTTCGAACCTGTTCCTAAGCAGAATGATGGTACTTTCTACTCTGGAGATTCTTATATCGTATTAAATGTAAGTATAATCTCACAGATATAAATCTGAATATAGATAGCGAAAGCTGTGCAAAAAGGGAGAGCAATGCTTCTTTAGAAACTGTTTCTTGCGGACAGGGAACTCGCATGCGGCGGCATGTCCACCAGACATGTGTAGCGAGGGATGTGTTTATCTGACAAATAGGATCGTTTCGCTAAATCAATATTGTGACATTATGGTAGGTAGAAAAAAAGTGACACTCTTGGTTTTCATACGGGGTGGAGGGATTGCGTTATCTATGTAGATTTATGTCTGTGTATAATCGCCATATTATCCTAGGGTCGGTTGCTCGTAAATTTTAGCTACGGTTGTAGCCGACCGACGTCTAATTTAACGTTACACAGAAAGGAGCGACTACTATAGGGTTAAATATACCTAACTTTAATCGTACAATAACTTTGACATAGTTATAACCGCGTTTTTATGCGACCGGAACTTAGTCCTCTACATTTACAATGTACAATCTGCAGTTATCTCAAGAGTAAAATACCATAATTGTACAACAATTTCTTCAAATTACATAAGTAAATTCCACAAATGATTGATTTAAGCAATACGTTTATGTTTTGGAGTCTCACAGGGATCCATTTTAGGTCCCCTTTTATTTTTATTCTTCGCTCGCGATTTAACCTTATTTGCTCAATTACTAGACTTTGGGGCGCGCACCTCATTTCTCATGGAACATCCACTACTGGATTGGTTCCAATACCAGCCAAGATGAGGCTGGTACTGCAGCCATCTTGACTGTGAACCTCGATGATGGACAGTTCCAAGGGGCAGCGGTGCAGCATCGAGAGGCGCAGGGCTATGAATCGAAGCAGTTCTTGGATTACTTCCAACCTGGTTTGTCAAACATTTTTGTATAAGAGAAATTAGTTCGGAAGAAAGATGCTGTGCTTTATAGAGTTTGCTAACAAAAATTATATACACAGAGTCAGATGACTTTCTGTCAGTGGGTAGTTTGTCTGGCTGGCAGCATAACCTTTGAGGCATGAGTCTTGCCTAAACCTTTGTGAACCAAGGCAAGTAAGCAAATACACGTGGGGTTTTTCAAGAAGGGTGTGGAGAGATTTTTGCAGGGTTAAACACGCGGGGTGGTGTTGCAAGCGTCTATAGGCTATTGCTTGTATACCACCATGGTAATTAAAATCAACCCTCTGCTTACCAGAGACCTCTACTGCATTTCATCATCATCATCAGCATATAATGTCACACTGCTGAGTACAGGCCTCCTTTCAAAAATGAGGGATTGGGCAGATATTCCACCATGCGTGCCCACTGCAGATCGGTGGAGGTAGACTAGTGGTCAACCTACTATTGGAATGTTTGAAGTCTACTAGAAGAGTTGGAAACGGCTGTACGTGCGTTCTGAAGCACGGAAACGCTCGATGTACCGGCCACACTGGTGGTAGATTAAATTTTCGATCAATTATGAACGGTCAATCATGCTACACCACGAGCGCTTCTGCACTTATCCCAAGAAAGTCATACGTATTCATTTAAATTAATTTGTTCACCAGCTATCAGATATCTCGACGGTGGTTATGCTTCAGGCTTCAACCACGTGACTATCAATGCTGGTGGTTCCAAACGACTATTCCAGATTAAGGGCAAGAGGAACGTGAGGGTTAAGCAGGTCAGTGATTTTGGAGATGGGTACAAGAAAAAAAATATTACTTGCAACAAAACAAATGTTTTTAAAGGACCTATGCCACAAATTGGTCCTCCAACTTAGCACGATGCTGTTAAATATGTTAGGAATGTATAACCAATGCTGATGTTTTCTTGTGGTCGGTGATTCAGAGGGGTCATAGCAGCAGGATCCACGGCAGGATCAACACAATAGCACAGACATGATAGTGGAATCGAAATTAGAATTTATTTCAGCATCTTGGTGACCACTATAGCATCTCACACCATGACCGTCTAGATTGCTATAACTATGGTCTGCCACATGCGTTTTTCTCGTTGATTTTAATGATTTGAACCTGAAATGCACACTTATACATATTTATGACGCCTTCAAACATAGAAATATGTTTTTATATCTTCCTTTTAAGGTACCTGTCCTAGAGTACAGTATAAAGTGAGATTGAATTATTTTTCTTAGCCTACAACTTATTGATGTCGTTAACAGGTCTTTTAATATTTTATAATAATACGATATTCCAGGTGGACGCCTCAGCCTCATCCCTGAACAACGGCGACTGCTTCATCCTGGACGTGAACCACGACATATACGTGTTCGTGGGAGAGAAGGCCAAGAGTGTGGAGCGGCTGAAGGCCATCACCGTCGCCAACCAGATCAGGGATCAGGATCATAATGGGCGAGCTACCATTGAAATTGTTGGTAAGAGTCGTGGATTTTCGAAATCTGCTCTAATTGAAATGTATGGGCATGAGTTTGAGAGATTTGTATACTCAGATGATTAGATAGACAAACATCCATGAGACAAAGACATGAGAAGGCGCTATGCTGGCAGTCTCTGGGGACCAGCAAAGTACCAAATGATACTGCGTTTTATTCCTTTCGCAGCCAGCACTCCTCTCAACTCCCCCTAAATTCCCTTCTGGATGTGAAGAGTTTTGCAAGGTCAGCAACGCGCGATTGATACTATTGCAAGCTTCTATAGGCTACGATAACAGCGTACTATCAGGCAGACCGTATGCTTGTTGGCTATCTTCATAGAGTCAAGGCATTCTGGTGTCCTCTGACGTCACGCTACGAAGTCTAGATGTATCCTACTGCGAACCCTTCAAACAGAACGCGGCGGGCGCTAGGAATAAAAATGACTAGTTTATTTTGTCTAGATGCAAGTTCTAACGACGATGACTTCGAGAAGTTCTTCCAGGCTCTTGGATCTGGTGATAAGACATCCATTGCTGAAGCTACTGAGGGTGGCGATGATGAGGTAAAGCAATCTTAAGTATTTATGATCTTACGATAACGGTGACTTATAACTAACTTTACAGCCAAAGCAACATATTTCATAGTTCCATGTGATGAAATGAAAACGCAACGTGAGCTGAGAATTCTCCGAGACCATTAAAAGACAAGTAAAATTGATAGCCGAGTGAAAAGCAATGCTTCTCCTTTATTTTGGCACCATCCTGTGTAAAGAAGATCATACTGCAAAGTACAGATGGCGCCACTAGATCCTGCATCGCGCTAACGAAGTTCAGACGACAATCTGCAGAGTATACAACTGTCCGACTATAGTTAGACCGCGGTAACCAGCATGGGAAAGACCTTTTCTTAAATAAATAGAGGAATCATCGGAAGCGCTCGTGGTGTAGCATGATTAGCCGTTCTTAATCGATCGGTAAAGTTAAGCTACGTCTGTCGTGGTCGGTACCTGGATGTGACCGCGTAGTGGTATTTTAAATCGAGCGTTTTCGTGCTTCGGAAGGCACGTAAAGCCGTTGGTCCCGGTTATCACTTAATTGTGATAGTCGTTAAGCTAGTTGGATGCCTCCTAGGCGGCTTGAAAAATTCCAACAGTAAGTTGACCACTAGCCTACCTCCACCAATCCGCAGTGGGCACGCGTGGTGGAGTATCGCCCGTCCCTTTCACCCTCGTTTGTGAAAGGAAGCCTGTGCTCAGCAGTGGAACATTATAGGCTGATGATGATGATGATGAGAGGAGTCATCAAACCTTGCTCCTCCATACCTTCATAGACGTCGACTAATAATTTCACTTGCTAAACAGGAGTTCGAGCGCGGCGTGACTCAGGAGGTGACCCTCAGCGAGATCTCAGACAGCTCTGGTACCATGAAGATTACCAAGTTACCCAAGCCTTTCAAACAGGACATGCTTAAATCTGAGGTAAGGAGGCAAATACCGTTGTGTCCAGCAAACAGAATAGTAGAATTTACCTGGCTATCTACCACCAAGATGAAAGGGTGTGATTTGGCAGCAGCTTTTCAGAGCCAGTTCCCTTAGGGCACATCATTACTGACCTAGTTGATCAAACGAGTCCAAAATCTACTATTTTAAGTGTGGTATCGAATGTTTTTATATTTTACTTGGTTGGTATAGATCTATGTTTTACCAGAAAACCATGGTCGATTGGTAAGTGATGATGTGGCCGAAGGTGGTGCACACACAAAGCCTAGAAGGAACTGGCTCTCAAGTGCAGCTGTCGGAACACACCGATAGGTGCTTGGCGACAGATTGTCAACTTGAGGGTGGTAGCCAGCCATGGTTTCCTCACAATGTTTTCCTTCATGCAAAAGCTCAAGCTCACTGTAGGATTCGAACCCGGGACCTTCGTCTTGGTATCCGACGACGTTACCTATATTATCGTCTAATGGTGTAATTGATACAATGTTATAGTCCAGTTTTTTGTGCCCTCTGGGAGAGCGGAGTAGAGTGTCAAGCATAACTTGAAACCGGTTGTAGGCAGGGCCTTACTTATGAACAGCTAAACACTGTCTTAGTAGAAATAGAGGGTGTGTTAAATTCTCGCCCACAAGGGTAAAAGTGCATCTACACCGCTGTTAAGTTTTGTGGAGAAACAGTGCAGTAGCACTGTGCAACACGGTATTATTAGGTAAGTTATCTAAGGTTACCATGTTGCACATTGTGTGGATACCATATCATCTGGCCCATATTTTCTGAATATATTTCCCAAATAATTGGACTGTTTTACAAAAAACTTAAACCAACTTCAATGTACACTAAAAAGTATTCAAATCCTGATTGGAATACAATGGGACCAAACGGGAAGTGTACCCTTCCAGACAAAAAAAGAATTTTCCAAATCGGTTAATAAATGACGCGAGTTATGAGGTCACAAACATAATAAAAAAAATACAACCGAATTGAGAACCTCCTCCTTTCCTTGGGTTAATTGATTTCTCTTAATTTTCGCCTGGTAACTTTATTAATTAACATGAAATGTTTTGAGCAATAAACACCTTTATATTCAACGATCAGATCATCTTAAACATCGATACAGAACTACCTATGTATTTACGATTTGTTATATTCACAGGAATGTTACATTCTGGACACTGGAAGCTACAGCGGTGTGTACGTGTGGGTCGGCAGACACTCTAACGAAAAGGTATGTTTCCATTTATTCTAATAGGGATGATTCCTGGGTAAAAAATATAGAATTGGACACGTATTTTTTGCTTTGCCAAATCATTAAAAATTGAAGACTTTGACTCGTTTTGTCAAAGTTCGGGAGTGACGTCACTTTAGAGTAAAAAGTGTACTCTAACGTGACGTCATCCGGAAGTTCAAAACACGATATCTTCGTATTGTTTTGTTTAATTGACAAATTTGGCCTTATAGCTTTTTTATTTATTTACTTTATAGTGTCAAATACGTAGATAATCATCATGCACCTGCCAGTTCCCAATAATTTATGATCGGCGCAATATGTTCGCTTCTGCCTTGGTCTCTTTTATCCGTCTTCCCAGCATTTTCTTACCCATATCATAATTTACACAATCCATACATCTCTTGTTCGGACTTCCTCTCCCCGTATATCCATCCACTTTCATATTCATAACTCTTATATTCACGTGACTTTCATTCCTCCTCGTAACATTTCCATATATGTATTCCGAACCGGTGGTAAATTCAACTGTATGTACCAATTTAACGTTCATAAGTGCCTTACCAGGGGCCCAAGTCTACTATTTCAATTTTGTCAAATTAATTAAAACACAATTTAAAAAGCAGACTTTTGCCCCAGGGCCTAAACTGGATAAATGACTTTTTGATTTTGATACCACGATAAACGGTAGACAAAATAAAACGGCCGCCATTTTCAAATTCGTAGAACATTTAATAGTAAAAATAACAAATTAAACTTACATTTTCGACGGGCCAGCTGGCGCGGTTGGTTAAGACTCGGGTCAAGATTCCACTTATCACGCCGCTGGTCGTGGGTTCGATTCCCACACAGGACATGCATTTGTGTGCATGAACATGTATGTATGTCCCGAGTCTGGGTGTAATTATGTATATTAAGTATATATTTACAAACAAAAAGTAGTATATGTATTATAAGAATAAGAATAAATTTATTGTCAAACCCATTACATACAAGAACATAAAGATGCAAAAAATAAATAAAAAACATGTCTGACAAATGGTAGCAAACTCAGCTTTATGCTAGGGTGCACTGTTGTCCACCCCAGCGCTGATTTTCAGTTTGCCCCAATATATAAATAAAATAAATGAAATATAAAACTAAATTATACCAAGCTCCGTGCCCATTTCAATAATATTTCCATAAAAAACGAGGAAAATAAAAATGATGATAAATAAAAAAAAATAGACCAACAATAAGCAAAATGTAAAAAAAAAAAAAAAAAAAAAAAAAAAAAAAAAAAAAAAAAAACTAAACTTAAAATAAAAAGAAATAAATTTAAATAAAATAAATTATATAATTAATTAATAATAATTATATCAGTTATCTGGTTTCCATAGTACAAGCTCTGCTTAGTTTGGGATCAGATGACCGTGTGTGAGGAATGTCCCGGGATATTTATTATTTATATTATTTTCTTCAGGAAAAAGCAGAAGCTATGACGAGAGCACAGCAGTATCTCCAGTCTCGGAATTATCCAAACTGGGTAAGTATTTAAAATTGAGTAAATTAGAAAATTTTGGGGTTATATTGCTATCTCTTGTCTGTTGATGTAGCTTTTTCAACTCTGATCTATTGTTTGCATCGTACTGCATCTCCTTATAAGACACGACGTCTGTTAATTTTACTTGGTCTATAATTTTATAATAGCTCCTTCTTCCTCTTCTTTGTTTTCCATCTATCTTTGCTTCTATGACGTTTTAAGTTCGTGAAGTATAAGGCTACACATCTTTAAACTAAATAGTTCATATAATAATGAACATTTTATAAGTCACCTAAATTATAACAGAGTTTATTGGAACCAAAATTATTTCGTACAGTACTACCCAACTGATAAGGCGCGTCGTGAATATTCGTTCGCACAGAAAAGAAAGTATGGCCCCGAAGATTAACGAAAGAATGCTTAAAACGTACAATCAACCTTAGATCACTACTATAAGGTTCATAATACAGTGCAGCTGTTAGTTCCGTCTCACTCGCAAGTCACGTCCCTCCGCACGGCGTGCGCTAACATGGCGGCAGCTGCCGACCAATAGCATTCCTCGCACTTTGAAAATGTATCTTCTGCGCAGGTACATACATCGGTAAGCCATATCGGCTTGGTACTACTGTACTGTACAGTTTGTGGTATGAGCTCCCCACCGTGGTTTTCTCAAAGGGGTACAGCATTTAATAAGGATGTGAAGAGATTTCTGTAGGGTCAGCAGCGAATGATATCCCTGGTGTTGCAAGCGTCAATAGGCTACGGTGACCGCTTACTATCAGGCTGTATGCGTGTTTGCTACCTTAGTAGTTTTTTTTATAATAGCACGTAAAGTAAAAAAGAGAAGAGGAGATGATAGATATCCTTTTTATTAAGAAGTTATTATGTTTTTATAGGTACACGTATCGAAGATACCTGAAGGAGTGGAGCCAACGGTTTTCAAGCAGAACTTCAAAGAGTGGAACTAAATGATAAATTAGTCTTTAGTCATGCTGGGGCACAAGACAAGGGGGCCACAAAAGCGTATAATAGAAGATAAAAACTTTATTGTTTATATATTAGTTTAAAATTAAGATAGTAAAAGAGGTATTTAAAAAAAAAAACCTGACGCTCATGTTTGGTAGTTTTAAGGTATTTTTGTGGTGTATTAGTTCTTTCGTATATGCTAAGAATTAAGATCAATCAATCTATTTATTTAATTATTCAATTTTAAGTTAGTCAGTAAAATGAAAAGCAGTAATTGGACGCACGATATCACAGTATTTTTAACCGACTTAAAAAAAAGAGGAGGTTCTCAATTCGGCCTTTTTTTTTTTTTTTTTTTTATGTTTGTTACCTCATAACTCTATTAACCATACCTTATTTACTGAAAAGAAGTTGGCTTAAACAAGCTAAATCTGTATTTACACCGTTGGTAAACTTGGTAATTACCACAATATGAATTAAAACACTTTCTCCAAATGCCGCCATTGTTACGATTATACTTTTCTGGCGTTGCCATTCCTCGATATTCAAATACACCATATCAAAATAAACCGTTTTACACTTTCATAATAAATAATGCTGACAATTAATTATAATTAATCAATATTCAATGGTATGAAATTAAATAATATTCAAATAAGTAATGTAAATGTTAATGTAAATGCTAACAACTCATTTATGAACCGATTTTGAAAATTCTTTTTTTGTCTGGTAGGGTACACTTCCCGTTTGGTCCCATTGTCAGATCAGGATTTGATTACTTCTTAGTGTAGTTTGAAGTCGGTTTAAGTTTTTTGTAAAACAGTCCAATTATTTTGTTTAATTGACAAAAAAAAATACGTGTCTAATATTTTTTGATAATGTAAAAAACAGATTAAATAGTTTTTTTTGTCATCTAGCCCAATATAGCCGCTTGAACGGACTTCGATTCGGTACTTTGTTGCAGAAGCAGATCTAGGTTTAAAATCCTGAAAACACAAAAATAAACCAAACTCATATGAACCTCATCAGTTTTTCATTTACATAATTACCTTAGTAGTATAAGAAAACCAAATACATTCATGGCAAAATTTCTTTAAAGATACAAGAAAACCTATCATCTGCCAATGATTGTCTTCTAGCTCACGAGCTGATCATCCCTTTCACAAACGAGGGTGAAACCACACCTGAAACGGAATGGGCAGACTCACCACGCGTGCCCACTGCGGATCGGTCGCGGTAGGCTAGTGGTCAATCTACAGTTGGAGTTTGTAACCCGCCTAGGAGGCCTCCGCTAGCTTAACGACTATCACAATTAAGTGATAACCGGGACCAACGGCTTTACGTGCCTTGAAAACCCCCGAGTTGAAATACCACTCCGGGTACCGGCCTCACCGGCGGCAGCGGTAGCCGATCGTTTATGAACGGTTAATCATGCTACACCACGAGCGCTTTGGTGCTGTATCACGAAAGAAACCGTGCGGCACAGTTAGTGTAAATAAAATCGCATGTAGACTTTACTCCCACTTGTATCTCACTGAAACTATCATCACAGAATAGATAATAAGTACTAACGTACTATCAGGCGTCGTCCTAATTGGCGACGATCGTACGATCAAACGATGAGATTTCGTCGCACGATCGCGCTAATGTTCCTGTGCTCGCGCGATGACTTGCGAGCTTCAATTAGGACACTCTAAAGCGTTTTGTGTATTTGATCTCGTCGTGCGACGAAATCGCATCGTTTGCTCGTACGATCATCGTTAATTAAAATGACGCCTCATACATATTTACACGACGTCGTACACTAACCCCCTTATTCATAATAAAGTTATCAAACGTTGATTAGCTAAAATTCTGAAGTCTTTATCTGACACGTGACATTTGGTGAACGAAAGAGTGAGACGGAGGACACTATTACACTGATTTAGTTAATAAAAACTTTTTAACAAAAAAATAAACCACCGAAAAAACTGAAAAGCAAAAAATAATTTTGAATATAACTTGAATTTTATAAGGTTTTGCAGTCGGGGACAAACCAATAACATACGTAGATTTGTCTAAAAAGGAATTCATTTTTTCGAATTTAAAGCTAGGGCTCTACCGCGTAACTTTGGTGGTAATCGTAACGAACACCATTAATTATTTCATCCAATGATGCGCACGCGGTATGTCGCGACGATGACCATTCGTGGGCCCTGATTGGAAGTAATTCATTAATGGTGTTCGTTACGATTAACACCAAAGTTACGCGGTAGAGCCCCCGGTCACATAGTAAAAGTTGATCGTATACATAAGTACTTTACGTGGTTTCATTTAATGTCGTATTGTCGTAATAGCTTATGTTATTGGTTTGTCCCCGACTGCAAAACCTTATAAAATTCAAGTTATATTCAAAATTATTTTTTGCTTTTCAGTTTTTTCGGTGGTTTATTTTTTTGTTAAAAAGTTTTTATTTTATAATTTTTTGTGGTTATACTCTACTAATTACTACATGCTTAATTTTTGATTTATTTTGATGTAATACACAACTCAGCATTCAATTCACATGTGAGTGAACAATAAATCATCCCTATTTTCCCACCCTTAGGGTAGGTATCTTTTATCCATATTTATATGGGACCACCTTCGAGGTATACCCTATCCAATAAAAAAAGAATTATCAAAATCGGACTACTCTGTCAAAAGTTATGCGTGAACATACATAAAAAAAAAATATATATACGCGTCGACTTGTAAACCTCCTCCGTTTTTTCGTCGGTTAAAAAGCGATTATGAATAAGGGGGTAAATATCTGAGAAACTCAATTCAAGAAATTCTCCATTATTCCGCTGGGACTACTACGCACTAGAAATAGGGTAATTATGCTAAATGAAGCTGTAGCCGCGAATACCATGGCAAAAAACTCTCTCTACGGCGCACCAGGGAGTCGCAGCACACACCATCGAAACCCCTGCACTAGTGCTGTGACGTCGGACTTGGCGAAGTTCTGGTGTTTAAATCCTATTCGTTGGGAATCGTGAGGAAACCATAGCACGGTGGTAGGGTACTTTGTACTACCCCCAGGCTGGAGCCCATCCTCAAGTTGAAAACCTGTCGCCAAGTACCTATCGGTGTGTTCCGTCAGCTGTAGACATATTTTTACCAGGAATTATACAGTCATATTTGTTATTTTCAGATAATAAACGACTCACTCATTAATAATATTATATAAGTTAATTAGTAAGTAATCATTTAAAAAGACAGGAAAATTGTTATGTTATTTATGAATAATTATTACAAGGTTAATCTGGCATCAAGGGCGTCGCCAAGGGGGGGCAAGGAGGGGCAGCTGCCCCCCCCTAGAGATTCTAAATATATATGTATATAGTACTAAGATACTGTTGTTATTACAATCGCTGTAGATGTAAGGCTCGTAGTACAAGTGAAAAGCTTCATGTGCTGTCGACTTTACCTACAATTAATACCTACTTTTCTCAAATGTATGAATTGTAGTAGGTAAAGTCAACTTGCCCCCCCCTGCGCCATCGGCTGGCGACGCCCTTGTCTGGCATCCAAAAAGCTTGGAGTACTCAACAGAGCGAGGCAGTACTTCACATCAGGGCAAAGGCTGCAACTTTATATGTCGCAGGTTTGGCCTCATATGGAGTACTGCTGTCATTTATGGGCGGTAGCACCTAGATACCAGCTTGGGCCTTTAGACTCGGTCCAGCGACGTGCCACCAGAATTGTTGACGATCCCGAGTTCACAAGCGGTTTAGAGCCCCTCAGTCTGAGGAGAGACTTTGCCTCCTTATGTGTTCTACCGCTTGTACAACGGAGAGTGTTCTAAGGAATTGTACGACTTGATGCGCACAGCTACCTTCCACCATCGCAACTCACGCCATCGACGGGGAATCCCATTGAAACCAGAATTGTTTCGAACTGTGCGGGCTAAAGGAGTTTTCTTCCGCGGACGTTCGGACTGTGGAATGAGCTCCCTGCCGTGGTTTTCCCAATGGAGTACAGCATGGGGTTCTTCAAAAAGGGTGTGAAGAGGTTTCTTCAGGGTCGGCAACGCGCGAGTGATACCCCTGGTGTTGCAAGCGTCCATAGGCTACGGTAAATGCTTACCATCAGGCGGGCCGTATGCTTGTATGCCACCTCAGTGGTATAAAAAATAATAATATAATCACTAATTTGTTATCATAAAAATTATTAAACGTAAATTGAAAATCAATTTTATATAATTAATTTGGACTATATTTGAATAATAGTTGCCGTCCCGTGGTTTCACTCGCTTTCCCGAGATAAACGTCACTCTATTGTGTGCTATTGTCAAATAATGTGACATTATATTTTATGTGACCCTTTAAACAGTATATTAGTTATATAGCGCTTTATGAGTAAGGGGCTTAGTAGATTGTTAACCAAGAGATTTCAGGTGAGATATTAATAGTTAAAAAACTATTACGTTTTATGAGTAAGGGGGTAAGTATTTAAGCGCGGCAGAGCCAAACTAATTGATAATAAACAAATAAATAAATTTTTGTCCCGAAAAAAAGGAGGATACCTATATGTTACCGAAAGACAATAAAACCGGCCAAGTGCGAGTCAGACTCGCGCACCGAGGGTTCCGTACAAACCTGTAGGTATATAAGTAAATGGTAGTATAGTCCTGAGTATTTGATATTAATTTCAATTTATGACCTATTAAAAAAAAACTACTTACTAGATCTCGTTCAAACCAATTTTCAGTGGAAGTTTGCACCGTAATGTACATCATATATTTTTTATAGATTTATCATTCTCTTATTTTAGAAGTTACAGGGAGGACACACATTTTACCACTTTGGAAGTGTCTCTCGCGCAAACTATTCAGTTTAGAAAAAAATGATATTAGAAACCTCAATATCATTTTTGAAGACCTATCCATTGACACCCCACACTTATGGGTTTGATGAAAAAAAAAAATTTGAGTTTCGGTTCTAAGTATGGGGAACCCCCAAAATTTATTGTTTTTTTTCTATTTTTGTGTAAAAACCTTAATGCGGTTCACAGAATACATCTACTTACCAAGTTTCAACATTATAGTTCTTATAGTTTCGGAAATAAATGGCTGTGACATACACGGACAGACAGACAGACAGACAGACAGACAGACAGACAGACAGACAGACAGACATGACGAATCTATAAGGGTTCCGTTTTTTGCCATTTGGCTACGGAACCCTAAAAATCGCCTAAAACATAGTTGGTAATCATTCGCAGGTAAGTATGTCTGCCATAATTAGCTATGAAAGGCACTGTTTTACAACAATCATGAATAATTGAAACCGCAGAGTAATAATGTTCGAAACTGGAGCATATGCTTCCTTGACTCATCGAAATTAATTGGACAGAGAGATATTTGTTTTATATTTGCAATAAATATGTACAAAATACAATCTATATTTACAAAATATAATCTATATATAGAAAATTTCCTCAAGCCTGCCGCTGCTTCCGATTAACGGCAAGGTTCCCAGAAGGCTGGCAGCGTTTCCTCTTTGGATAGCCAAGCTGACGCGTTGGCGGTAAAAGCTCCCCGCCCGCTGGTCTCCGGAGGTCTCGATCAATTTTGAAGACAAGGTGCGAGCAAAACGGCGAGCTTCTGACCCCCATGGTCCCAAGGTCTCGACCGCAAAAGGCATAAAAATATAATTGGGTCCAATCGATTTTGCAATTAATTTTTGTGACTCAACTTTACCTTATATGAATAAAACATAATACAGTCAGACGAAATTGCATTCATCGTTGGAAAGAGTAGATTTTTTGCCGATTTCGCCGATTTACGGGATTTTACATTAAAATTATTATTTTTGTATGTTTTAATACACTACATGAAAGATTTTATTTTTAATTATGATTTAATGAATGAGCTACTTTTTAGGGTTCCTTACCCAAACTAAGCCTCCACCAACCGTCGTCCGCCCGTCTGTCTGTCAGTGGGCTATATCTCGTGAACTGTAGAGGTGGACAGTTGAAATTTTCACAGAATATGTATTTCTATTGTCGCTATAATAATAATAATAATATATTTATTTCAAGCTCAATGACTCATATAACAGTAATAAAATTAAAAGAGGCCCATACAAGCCACGTCTTTATGAAAACCTTCGTGTGCCAGTCCAACTCGCACTTGACCGGTTTTGGAATATTTGTATTACTTATTTAATTTTGACTGGTTGACCCCCAAACCGGCGCCTGTTTGGTGATTTTTTGCTGTAAGAGGTTTAGGATAGCACATATATTTACGAATCGTTATGTCGTCTTTACGGTACAATTCCCGTGTAATATTTATGTCGGCAACTGTACCAGCTACTTGATAATGTTATCTAACCCGTGTAGCATAACCTCAAAATTAATACTAACAAACAAACACCGTGTCATAAATTTATGAGAAATATAATATCGTATATTATATACTAATAACATTTAATTGTTTGTCCATATGCCGATTTTTCAATTCGTAGATAATGAGACTGTTCTATTTTCAAATTAACAGCCGAATACCGCTTATGACAGTCGAGACTGAACTGAAACGTTTATGTGTCAAAATTATTCATTCAATCAAATAGACCTTCTCAGGCACTTATGAAAAGTCCGACTCCAATACCGGTTCGGAAGGTTGCATTTGCTGAGAAGAGCCGGCAAGAAACTCTGCTACTCTTTTCAAAACAAACTTAGATTCATTACATAATCTAACATTTATTTTCTTATCACAATAACATGCGGCGCCAAAATCAGTAGACTCAATAGTAACTAAGTCAGAATGTATGTAAAATAATGTTTTCATAAAACTATTTAGGTACAGTGCGGCCGCCGTAAGAATGCGTTTGGGACAACTGTTAATATAACTATGCCTAAGAATATACTGAACCTTCCTGTGAAAGTGTAATCGCAATAGGATTAGCAATTTCTGAGATTAGCCCTATATTAAAATGTGTCGGATACACATTCTCTCGGCGGCCTCACTGTAGGTAAAGTTATCGCTGTAAGAGGTAACTGTGCATTTGTCGCTTGTCACTTGTGGGAGTTGTAGTACACACAATAATTTTGCCCAACGTTTTTATCTTTACATTTCTTTTCATTGGTTTGTTACTAGCCAGTTTTAAACAATTATTTAAATAAGTAAAAACACATTTTGTAAATAAAACAATACACACAGGCATCGCCAAATGGATTAATTAGTGTATAATCGAGTATAAAACCAGAGCATGCCATCTTGGGGTCACTGTCAGCCTGACATTTGACCAAGTCAATTGACTTACTCAACCAGTTGTCATTTAGTGGTTAAAGTAAACGCTCGTTCGTTCTGTGTTTTGAAATTCGAATAAAAGTAAACGGAAGTCACGTAAGTGTGTTATAATAATTTGAATTGGGAATAATATTTTAATTAATAGGTAAAGGTCATTGTGATTTAGGTCTTGTTTTTGGTTAAACAGAGTGGTATTTTGTTTGATGATGAATAATAGTCACTGTTAGATGAATAGTCAGATTTTATAAAATGAACCGTTACCTTTACTAAGTATTTAGAGGTATATATAATAAAGAGACACGTTGAATTTATTATTTTTCTAGACACTTTTTTGTGAGTTTGAAGCGTGTATGAACGATAAAAAAATAATTAAAGTAGGTAGACTCACTTCATAGATGAGGCATTCGACATTCTATATTTTGTAGAGGTACATACACTTTATATTTCTTTCTTTCTTTCTTTCTTCAAATGACAGTTTTTTTGTCTCATACCAAAATACTTAAAGCTAGGTAAGTTTTTTTTCATTGTGAATCAGCCTGTTTTTGATCACAATCTCACCATGGTAAGATTACAAAGCCTGGAAGGAACTGGCTCTCAAGTACAGCTGTCGGACATGCCGATAGGTGCTTGGCGATATATTTTCAACTTGAGGGTGGAAGCCAGCCAGGTGAGTACTACAAAGTACCCTACCACCGTGCTATGATTTTTTCCCTCACCGAAAGCTCAAGCTCTAGCTCATTGTAGGATTCGAACCCGTGACCTTCGTCTCGGCATCCGAACGTCACTACCATTGAGCTTTAAAACGTCGCGTCGTCGTACCTGCTTTGTTGTAATATTAAATTATATGTTACTGTTATTTTTATTTTTATGCATATTTCTTTGGGCTCTAGATAGATATATAGATAACTCTTTATTGTTCACCAAAAAGTATAAAACAAAAAAAAAAACAATTAATTCTTAATATTAAAATGACTGTACAATGATCGGTCTTATCGCTAATAAAAATGTCAGTATGTAAAAATCTTTTCAAGTAGTAAGTAACTACTTATTTTTTTTTAAATCTAGAAAGAAACAAATTCGTCTATAAATTAAATTAGTATTTACTTATTGAAATATCGAAATTATTATTGAAATATATTATTTTTTATTCATTTATTTATCATAAATAATGCATAAAATATTATTTTTTTCTTATTACTTTTCCATTCAAAACTTTAATTACTAAAATGTATATTTTATTTTTTATCGTTTAAATTAACATGAAAACTACACCAGTAACAGGATATACAAACTAAGATAATATTATTAAGATAAATTCCAAGAAACCATAATTATAATAAACAATAATATAATTATAAACAATATTCGTAATCTCATATTTTGTTATCTCTTGTTTTGACATTAGTATTTGACATTTACTGATTACTAACAAAAATATCAAGTGTCAAGATTAAAAACTCCTTGGTTCATGCTAGTAGTGGAAAGAATTTTCGAAGTTGGATGAGAAGTTATACCTCTTTTTATTATTATTATTAGTGTAGTACTATTATGGTAAAAGAACTCGCAAATATGTAATCCCAAAATTATGTAATATGTATCCTACCTAATATGCTACTGAATGAAAATTAAATTAAATGTAAAATAACTTTAAAAAGAAAAATAAAAGATAATTTATTAGAGAAGCAGTCTAGTTGCTTAAGAAAGAAATGATATACCTATTATGTTTCTTTCATAAGTTACTGGACTAGTACCTAGAATATATGTATAGTGCATGTGATAGTTAAGTAATAATGTAAATAATGGTATATGTATGTACGTACAAGAACAACAAAACTGTGAAAGAGTGCACGCCTACAAACTGCAATAGTAGATTAAGAAAAAATGTAAGGTTTTTTTTTGGAAATAAAAAAAATAGACAAATATTTGATATTCGCCATAGTTCATTGACTTTTAAGTTTGAATACATAAATAATATTTTTTTTTTTATTTATTTTATAAGGAGAATTCATCTCACACTACTCCGTGCGCGCAATATTCTTAAAAAGGGGAAAATCTCTTCACGTGTCATTTATTTATTTAGTAGCAACATTATTCCCGATTATTACAGGCTACTTTGTATCCAGGGAACGCGGGTACAGCTTGTCGATTATATTAGTTATTCTGAAACGGGCATGCTCTGAACAAACTACTGACAGGTAGTTTACTCTCAGAGTAGATAAATACTACGTACAAGAAAATATAAAATTAAAAAATATATATTTTTTCACTGACTTCAATACTGTGTCAGACTTTGAGGGTGGTTTTATATTTTTGTTAGTTATTTATGGATATACAGAGTTTCCTGTAAAATGGTCCAAATGGTAACACTCGAAAGCTGAGATTAGCTCTAATCTCTATATATAAAAATGAGTCCCTATTTCCCCTGGTCACGCCATAACTTGAGAACGACTCTACCGATTTAATCCTTTTTTTTAAGTTTTCTAATACTCTGGAGAAGGTTCTTACAGATTAGGTATAATGCTAAGTACACATCATAACTTATTAAGAAAACTAAGAGTAGTTAATAAAAAGTATATACACATGCCTAGTCGCATTACTCACAGTTAATTGTGTTTCCTTGTGAGTATTGTCGGTAACAATGTAGAAATCAAGGTGAGCCCATTCATGGCTGGATTACTCACAGACTGCGTGAGAATATATACTTGGCAGACATTTTATATAACATTTATTGTATAACAATGAGATATAACATGAAATAATCCTTCAATCGGACTCAAATCAATGAATACATGTTGCATACAAAACAGATTTTCGATGTATTAAAATCACTAGCTGTCTCGCTCGGTTTCACCCGCGTTCCCGTGATAAAAGGTAGCCTATAATACTCGGGGACGATGTAGCTTCCTATTAGTTAAAGAATTTTTCGAATCCGACTTGTATTTCCAGTGATTAGCCCGTTTAAACAAACAAACAAAAAAGCTCTTCCGCTTTATTATTTTATTATTATTAGTATAGATTTATTATTTTAAATATTTGAGACCCTCACATCGATCCTTTTCATTTGATGTCACACGGTGCAGTTTGCAAAACGTTTTTTTAGGGTTCCGTAGCCAAATGGCAAAAAACGGAACCCTTATAGATTCGTCATGTCTGTCTGTCCGTGTATGTCACAGCCATTTATTTCCGAAACTATAAGAACTATAATGTTGAAACTTGGTAAGTAGATGTATTCTGTGAACCGCATTAAGATTTTTACACAAAAATAGAAATAAAACAATAAATTTTGGGGGTTCCCCATACTTAGAACTGAAACTCAAATTTTTTTTTTTCATCAAACCCATAAGTGTGGGGTGTCTATGGATAGGTCTTCAAAAATGATATTGAGGTTTCTAATATCATTTTTTTCTAAACTGAATAGTTTGCGCGAGAGACACTTCCAAAGTGGTAAAATGTGTGTCCCCCCCCCTGTAACTTCTAAAATAAGAGAATGATAAATCTATAAAAAATATATGATGTACATTACGGTGCAAACTTCCACTGAAAATTGGTTTGAACGAGATCTAGTAAGTAGTTTTTTTTTAATAGGTCATAAATTGAAATTAATATCAAATACTCAGGTCTATCCTACCATTTACTTATATACCTACAGGTTTGTACGGAACCCTCGGTGCGCGAGTCTGACTCGCACTTGGCCGGTTTTTTTCTAATTTGTCCCTCAAAAATTGCCACCATATTCCAAATTCATTTATTTACGATACAAGTCCATGTTTGGTTCACAAATCAAGGAAAGATCCCTTTAGAGTACCGAGCAATCGAATTCCGCAACTATTCAGTGCTTTTGCACTGATTTTGAACGGTAAGGACCAATCACTACAATGTGTGTTCTTGACTTGGCCAATCAAAGCGCAATATCGGTGGTGGAAACTATCTTCACACCCTGCTTATAAAAGAGTTAAGAGGAGTCGCTATCCCGCACGAAGACCTGGTGACCTATAGCCTTCAGTCTTTCGTCAACGAAACCCTTCATAAAGACCTGGAAATGCTCACAGTTGAGGAAGTGACCAAAAAGATAACTCTTAGCTACAAAAAGAGAATAGCCTGCCACCCAAATGAAGAAGCCCAGAAATTAATGTCAGAGACCCATTGGTCTCTGACAGAAAGTCTTGAAGAAGGTCTTGGGGCTTTTTCCTTTTTTATTGTCTGATGACATTTCATCAGACGATAAAAAAGGAAAAAGCCCCAAGACCTTCTTTAACCTATTTGGTGAAGGAATTTAATAAAAGGATGCTTTGATGGATGCATACCTTACATGACCTACACATATTTCCACACAAGTTACTGAATGTCCTTTGTGAGACAGATTGTACAGAAAATGGAGTTACGTGACAAACTCATCCAGACCCATTTTTGCATACCTACATATTTATTTACCTCTTTATAATTTCTTTTACAGCATGAGGGTTCTTCAAGTCTGGGCTTTAATAGCTCTATTCGTGTGCGCGCACGCACGAGTGACGAACAGGCAGCCTTCTGTCACTGGACAGATCACCTCCCTCACTGATAAGGTAAGCTTTTGTAATGGAAGCAAGCGGTTAACGTATTTTTTTGAAATACGTTATCATTATTTTGCGGGAATACGCACAATTTCTATTTTCTATTTCAGTAATTAAAAATAAAAAAGTATATAAATATGTCTGCGTCAGCGACATCCAAACGACACAAACACCACGATTAGAGTTCAGTGGTATCTGGGTTCGATGGGCGTAGTGCAGGCAATAAAACAACGTAATACTATCGCTTCGTAAAAGTCCCGTATGAGGAGAAGAAGCGACGCAACAAACTCCTCATGGGCCTCAGATTTATTGTTGTAGTTTCACAATTAAAATATCACTTCAATTATATTCTTTGCAATTACTCTTCAATTATGCGTGAAAAAAACAAGCTAAAACGAAAGTAGCTCATTTGTTGAGCCACAGAATAAATGGTTGAGCGATGATAGACGCAGTGAAATCTTTTTTTTTTAGAAACTTGCCGTTTTGACAGCTCATATATGCAAACCTAAAACATGAGATATATTGCAGCAAAACCGGCTCTCAAGTCTACGTGCATAGGGCATATTTTCAACTTGAGGGTGGTAGCCAGCCTATTGCATAAGCAGTTTATTAGGTAGTAGTAATATACGCAACTTATTCTCGACAAACATAGTCTAGATTTTCTAGTCCTTTATAAAGTCTGGATGCACCACATTAGACTGAAAAGATAAGTGCAAAGTTCTTGCAGTAGATATTTTAATAGTTTTTTAAACAAGATATAGCACGTGCCCGCTGTTTTGAGACATCTGCTATCAAATACGTTTCTTATTAAATAGTAATAAAAATTAAAATGATTTTTTAAAAGGATTTGCGAATATGGGTTAGGTCACTTTTGAAACAGATCCACGAAAAATATTACACTAAACTGAATAAATAAAATCGAGATTGAGTTTAAATAAAACCTCTGAGACAAACGGATGGACACCAGTAGTCTTATTAGGGTTCAGTTATTTCTTTTTATAGTCCGAAACCCTAAAAATCACAAGCTTTTTTCAGCAATTTCAACAATATAGCAACATAAGTATACAAAACATAATATGTTATGTAGGTATCTATGAAATATTAACCATTAAATTAAAATCTGTTTTCCTTACAGGATGCCAGACAGAAAGCCAGCGTGCACCCAGCCTTCGCCAACGCGGGCAGACAAGCTGGCGTAGAAATATGGAGGATTGAGGTTAGGATTTGTAGTAAATTAGTAACTAATGATCACAATATGGTCCCTAGAAACAGGCAATTTACTCATTACCAAATAAAAAACATTTTAGACCAAAAAACATTTGAAAACATTTTAAATTCATCTAAGAGTGTTGAATGTTTCCCTCCTAAATTTATTCAACCTCCTCCTTGATTGTAACATTAGATAAGGTAAATGGTTAATATAACTTTGTTTTTATGGTGTTTGTCTAACTTGTTATGGGAATTTTAAGTAGTTATTCCCAAGGTGAAGCGCTCGTGGTGTAGCATGATTAGCCGTTCTTAATCGATCGGCAAAGTTAAGCTACGTCTGTCGTGGTCGGTACCTGGATGGGTGACCGCCTAGTGGTATTTCAAATCGAGCGTTTCCGTGCTTCGGAAGGCACGTAACGCCGTTGGTCCCGGTTATCACTTAATTGTGATAGTCGTGGAGGCCTTCTGGCGGCTTGAAAACTCCAACAGTAGGTTGACCACTAGCCTACCTCCACCGATCCGCAGTGGGCACGTGTGGTGGAGTATCTGCACATTCCCTTGCACCCTGATTTGTGAAAGGAGGCCTGTGCTCAGCAGTGGGACAATATAGGATTATGATGATGATAATAAACGCAAGCCCATTTAATAAAAAAAAAAAAAAAAAAAAATTACAGAATTTCGTGCCAGTCCCAGTAGCAGCAAAGGACTTTGGAAAGTTCTACAAGGGTGACTCCTACGTCGTTCTAAAGGTACGTAATAAACTTATTATAGTAAGGGGCACGAGTGGTGAGCATAGATTGAAACCTGCACAGTAGTTAATTTTCGGTCTGTTTCGCGGAATGAAGAAGGGGAGCGCCGAGCTGCATACGATTGGTTCGTCAGTCGATGCTCGTCGTCTATTGGATTCTCGCGTGTCATGTGGCTACTGTGATATGACCAAAAGTGTAGATGCGCGAGCTTGCCCCCACTACTGCCTATCTGTGCTCACCATTCGTGCCTCATACTGTACTTACTTCGTTTGTTTTGAACATAGCAGAAAAATGGCGAGATTTGTACAAATAAAAGGTATTTAGAGACGTTGAAATGACGTTATTTAATCCTTGGTGCCTAAGGAATAACTTGAGGCATTCAAAATATTTTTAGATCCCCGGGATAAAAATGCGACATTCTATGCCATGCCGGCGAATCGCGACCAAAACCGTTATGTTGTTGTTATGTTTTGCGGGGTTTATAAAACATTTCAAGTATATTAATATGTTGCTGGTAATGTAATCTCAACGTTGGAAGTGATTCAAAACCCTCTAAAATGTTTTATTTATTTGTACAAATCATTGTATGGATCTCGCCATGATTCTTTACGTATACGCCCCCGTTTTTTTACAACAGTTATAGCTCAAACCAAGAAATACGTCTAAGGAATCCTCGATGCGCGACTCAGACTCGCAATTGGCGGCTGCTTACTAGTTTTTACCCGACTGACCTGGAAGGTGGGGTTATGTTTTTTTAAAATTACAGACGACAGCAGACAAACGCAACAACCTATCCTGGAACATCCATTACTGGATCGGCAGTGAATCATCTCAAGATGAATCTGGTGCTGCCGCTATCTTGACAGTTGGCCTTGACGATAAGTTCGTTGGAGCTGCCGTCCAGCATAGAGAGACCCTGGGCAATGAGAGCGTGCTTTTCAAAGGATATTTTACCTGTAAGTTTTTTTTCTGCTTTTTTTATGGCAATGGTTCTTTTGGTTATTCTAATCCTAACCCTAACTTCCTAACTTTAATTAGAAATGCGAAAGTGGGTTTGTTTGTTTGTTACGCCTTCACGCCTCAACTGCTCAACGGATTATCGTGAAATTTGGCATGCAGATAGTCTATGGTATGGAGAAGGACATAGGACTACTTTTTATCCCGGGAACGTGGGTGAAGCCGCGGGGGACAGCTAGTTTCTGCTAAAGTCGATGTAGATCTTGTCGAGATTTTTCAAATAAGTTATGGTATCTTCACACAGTCAAGCCACCGCCAAAATGTCCCATTTCTCTTGACTCGATAAAACTATTTGGCATGTTATATGTACCTTATTATAATCGCCCCAAGTAGGGGTAGTAAGACTCGCGCTATAAACTTAATCGTAAAAAGTAATGTTTTTTTGATGAAAAAAATACATCTATGACCAAAAACGACGTATGTGTAGATCCGGAATAAACAAATAAACTGTGAACCAATTAAACAATGACTAAAACGGCTTAGTCAACTATTTAATTGCTCTAAGTGTTTCCCATTGAGTGTATAATTGCTCTGTTTGGATACACAATTTATCTAGTGGTCCTGACATTCTTGAAGTTCAAGTTGATGGTCAATTCAATTTAGGCAATTATTGTTGAATAGTTCTAATCAGCAATCTCTGCATATTTCAGCAATGTAATTGTATTGCGTTTTGAGACAGTTGTTGTACAACATTGTGGAGCTGATATTTTAATTAAATCATCTAACTTGTAACAAAATGGCGGTTAGAAAGTTAATTCTAATCCGCTTGTATCTCAGCAATCTCTGCATATTTCAGCAATGTATTTCGCTATGAGACAGTTGTTGTACAACATTGTAGAGCTGATATTGTAATCAAATCATCTAACCTGTAAGAAAATGGCGTTTAGAAAGTTAATTCTAATCCGCTTGTATCTCAGCAATCTCTGCATATTTCAGCAATGTAATTGTATTTCGCTATGAGACAGTTGCTGTACAACATTGTGGAGCTGATATTTTCATCAAATCATCAAACTTGTAAGAAAATGGTAGTTAGAAAGTTAAGTCTAACCTGCTTGTATCTCAGCAATCTCTGCATATTTCATCAATGTGATTGAATTGCGCCGTCAGGCAGTTGTAGTACAACATTGTGAAGTTGATATTTCAAACATATGTGAAATCAGCATAAAATGAAGAATATTAACAGTTTAATTTTTCACAGCTATTCAGTACTTAAATGGCGGTGTAGCATCAGGCTTCAACCATGTATCGACCAATGCCGGTGCTGAGAAGCGCCTGTTCCAAGTTAAAGGCAAACGTAACGTTAGAGTGCGACAGGTATGCATTTCTATCCTCTACTGATCTATCCTACGCTAGGATTATTGCTGTGATCATTCCCTGTTAGGACGAAATGAATTGGGAAGTCTTCTCCAAGTTATAATGGCATATTATACCTTTTTTATATCGCAAATGTAGAAAACAAGCATTCGGCCGGCCTAATGGTAAGTGTATATGTACCTATAATAGTCGCTTGCAATACCAGGAGTATCACTTGTCAAATTCTCCTCACGCTTCACTTTAAGACTACCATGCATCCTTGAGACTCCCTAAGGGACACCACGGCGGGGAGCTCACCACAACCTGAACGTCCCCTGAAGCACCTTTGCAACCACATAATGCGAGACAATTTTAGTTCCAATGTATAAACCGTGAATGGCAAGAGATATGTGGTATATTGGTAGAAGATAGCCGAGGAACACTGTCCATTGTACATCCAAATACAACACATATAAAGAGATACGTCATCGACGTGACAGCGTAAACACTTAGTGTGTATCTGTAAAATAAAACGGAAGAAAGAGTGGTGTTATGTGAACGTTTTCGATGTGTGTGGTGCATGGTTGTGAAGCTGATTGAATAAGCTTTCTGGAGATCATTTTAAGACGCATAAATACCAAAGAACCAGTGAGTAACAAGCAAAAACATTTTGAATTTTATTGGTACCGGCCGAATCCCTGACTTAGGGCAACCCGCCGATCGCCCGCTGTGACGTATTTTGCTTGTCAAACCAATCGCAAAATTGCCGGCTTTGTCGTCTTACCTACATCAACTTGAATATAAATAAAATTATCAATAACAAACCCGTGGACGACATGGATGAAGGTAAATGCGACGGATGCGCCGGACCCCTTAAAAATAAGGAGTTTATATCCTGCCACAATTGCAAACAAAAGTATGATTTGCAGTGCGCCAATATTTCACCAAATCAATTAAGATCGCTTACTCAGGAATTAAGGCGTAAATGGATGTGTCCAAAATGTATGTGTGGGCAGCCTAAGATGGATAACTCAAATACCGTAGTCCGCGCATCACTGGGAACAAAAGCTACTTCCAGTGATAAAGCGGACAATAAGTCGCCGCCTAGCAATAGCAATGTAACTTTGCGAAAAAAACTAGATTCTAAGTCACCTGCTGCCAGCTACATTACTGAGGACAAGCTTAGAGACATTTGGAGAAACGAAATGAGACAAGAAATGAAGTCTATGATCGATTTATCCATTAAAGGTTTGTCTGACCAGCTTAAGATGATGAATAATCAATGCGCAAGTTTTCAAGAGTCCTCATCTTATGTCAGCAAACAATATGAAGACCTTAGACTTGAGATTTCTGATCTGAAGAAGCTGTTAATTAACACTACCACTGAGCTAAAAAGCGTGAAGGACGAAAATAAAAGCATTAAAGATAATTTAATGTCATATGCTACTCGTATAAAGCAGTTGGAGGAGGAGAACTCCAAACAACAACAATGGGTTAGAATGCAGAATATTGAGGTGACTGGCATACCCGAAACTCAAAATGAAATAACGTCTGATATTGTCATGAAAGTTACGCAACACATTGGAGTTGCTGTCCAGCCCACCGACATCGAGTTCGCCCACCGAGTACAGCCGCGGCGCTCGGCTAGTGCATCCCGTGCGCGCCCCATCATAGTCCGTCTTAGGCAGCGACTCGTGAAAGACAAAATAATTGCAGCGGCTCGTAAACATCGCAACATGACTGCTAAGGATGTGGGAGTTGGAAGCGAAGCTCACAAGATTTACATTAACGAGCACTTAACTAAAGAAAATAAAATGTTATTGAGCACATGCAAGCAAAAGGCTAAAGAGTCCAGTTTTAAGTACATATGGACAAAAAACTGCCGAGTATATGTTCGAAAAAACGACACTTCGCCACCTATTCCGATAAATTCCACGACAGACTTGATAAAAATTGTTTAAAATGTAATCTTACCACCTGTTGCTTCCTATTATTCGAACTACTTTATAATTACATTGAAGTACGCTTGTTACGGACAATGACGTCACATGATTTAAATTGTTAGGTTTAGGTATTTAGATTGATAAGAAATGAAATTTAGTAGCATAACATGATAAGGATCACTACGTACTGACAAGAGCTCAACGTTGCGAGTTCTATTTATAACCTCTGGGGGAGGAGCCTGCGCTCTGATTGGTCGGCGCGTTTCGTCGCCCGGAACTATTAGCGTTACCGGTACGAGAGCCGTTTGCTCGCTCGGAGCAGTAAATGGCCTTATGTACCTGGCTTCCCTAGGTCATAAATCATGTTTTTATCAATAGAATAGCCCTATATGTCATTGTTATGATATATTTAGGTACCGAATCCGTATGAATGACGCGTAAGGATTCACAGGTAAAAAAGTTATGGGCATTTGAAAATTATGTTGTTGGTATTACAAAATAAAGTGTATTTATATACCCTAGCCTATTGTTAAATAGTTAAATTGTCAATAAGTAATAAGTTATAAGCAAAAATGTAAACTTTTTGGAAATGTTGTAAATTTGACAAAATAACTTGTAATATTTTGATTATGGCACTCTGTTTTAAAGCCAGATCACTGTTATTATGTATGGAAATAGGTATTTTCACTATGTGAGACTTTACGTGTTTTTAGCACTGGATCACACTTGACCACTTTCTTTTACATTGTAAACTGTTGGTTAGGGACGCCTACGCGGGAAAAAGAGGGATGTCATGACATTCTGACAAGGACGACTATATGGGTTAGAGGAGCACTTCTGGAACTGAGGATCAGGAGTAGCGACCTTGGAAAAAGTAACGACGACGCTCTTGGGGTCCAATAGCGTGTGGCCTAGGATCAGGTGATGTTTCCGGTTTCCTCTTATTGGTTAAAACAGCATTTTTTACTCTTTATCTTCGTAGATGGTCAAGATGTGCTAAAAACACCCAAGTACTAAGTCCAAATGTATGGACAATGTTCTCTGCAATTATCACAATTACTATAGCCTAAGTTCTGACTGTTTTTTAATTGTAATCGACTCTGTAACTTTAATCTATGAATATACAGTCCATCTTGAGTTTTTTATTATTGGAAGGGGAGTTTTATTTGGCAATCGACGAGTAAACCCCACAGTTTTTGGTCCTCCGATGCCGGATTAAGGAACCAGTGAACCAAAACCCACAGTTTTGGTCCATCGACGCCGGATTGAGAAACCAGCGTGAAGCGGAGCGATTGGGGACCACATCCCATAGTTAGTGTGGTCCATCGCTAAGTACGAGAATTCAACGGCCTGGTGGCGGGCATTTGGGGCGTCGGGCAAGAAGTTGTGCTTGCACGGCACGACCACCACCGGTCCTGGCAGGGCTGCCAGGGCGGAACGAGTCTGCGAGTTCTACGTGAGAAGAACACCGAACGGTGCGACGACTGAAGAGGCAGTCGGCGTGGGGAGAGCGCTGTATGGTACAGCGCCTTAGGAGCGTCGGGCAACGAGGCACACGGCGTTTCAGTGATTGTGATAATTGTAGGGTTCCACAGTTCGGCGGGGCCGCCTAGTGGACTTTTGTGTGGCGGTTCCATCGAACTGTTTTCGTGCGTAAATTTAGTACAAACACGGTTCCGTCCGTGGCTCTGGTACATTCGACCACCTCACGGTGCTAAACGGCCGGTGTCCAGAGTTAACGCCTGTCGTAAGGCGGTGTGGTGTGTGTGCAGCACCACCAGTCCAGTTGTAGCGCTCCGGGCGCGGACTGAAATCGCACACTACGCCACTACGAGAGTAGCTCGGTGCGGGGGCCAGACTGTAGGCACTGCCAATGGGGTCGGACATTCCAGCCGACTTCCGAGCGCCCCGTATCCTTGTACTTTCCTCTGCTGGGTAGTTCCCCCTTATACCTATCCTTACATTTCCATCCCTGAAGGAGCACATCCCGGCTGGGTCCGGGCTCTCCTGACGGATTGATAGGGACAATTAGGGAGGTAGGGTAATTTGACCTATAATCGGACCCCATAGGAAAATAGGGTATTTTAGTCAAAATTTGGCCAAGTAGGGTAATTTAGCCGGGATTCGACCAAGTAGGGTAATTTCGCTGAATTTTGGCCAAGTAAGGTAATTTTGCTAAAATTGGGCCGATTAGGATTAAGTTAGGTTAAATTCGTGTTTCATAGGTTTTATCGGGTTTTTTATTTTTAATAATTTTAAATTAGTTTTTTTTAATTATTTTTTTTATTATTTTTCTTTTATTGTTGGTTAATTGTACATTATGACTACGCCGCGAAGTCCGATTCAGACGCGCCGTGCGGGTTCGAAAATGCAAAGGATCTTCGAGGATCCTCCCGCGTCTCCGTCCACATCCAACGCGCAATTTAGTTCGATTCGCGATTCCGTAACCATGTCAACCGCGATGACTACCGTACCTTCCGCAACCGTGCCTACCGTGACGGCACCCGCCGCGAGCGTACCTACCGCGACAATACCTTCCGCGACAACTGCGATTGATCCATTCGCGCCGCGTCCGACCGTCGCAAGGAGTACGCGCGCTCCGTCAGTACGATCGCATCAATCGAACGCGAGTACCATAGTCCGGATTAGGCAAGCGGAATTGGAAGCTGAGGAACGGTTAGCCGATATTCGCCGCGAAGAACTACAATTGCAAGCAATGCTTATTAAGAAGCGTCTTGCCGTCGATGTAGCGACAATTAGGGATGAAACGGACCGGGAAAGCATAGGCGCCGATGAAAATATGGAAACCACAGATAAGGTTCGCGACTGGTTACATGATAGTGCAATACGGGGGGAGTCGGAACAGCGTATTGACACTGAGTACCGCGCGCCGCCGCAACAGCAAGATAAAGAACCACTTCCTCGTTTGCCAGAACGTATAGAATATACGACGCCGCGACGTCCAAGGTCACCGACACCGCCGCGACGGCCAAGGTCACCGACCCCAGCGCGATCGAAAGAACGTGCGATAGATAGATTGGCCGAAGCATTTGAGCGTATGACCAGGGATCGTAGACCGCCTAGGCAAACACAAGATTTACCCATCTTCAGTGGGGCAGCGGGCGAGTGGTTACCTTTTAAAGCGGCAATGAAGGAATCTACAACCCTTCATGGTTTTACGGCAGTAGAAAACCTCGCGCGGCTCAGGAACTGCCTACGAGGCGAAGCCCGTAAAGCAGTTGTAGCGCTCCTCCATACGGCAACAGAACCAACGATAATTATGAACACACTCGAACAGTGTTACGGTCGCCCGGAATTGATTATCGATCAGGCACTTGATGACATTAAGAAACTACCACGATTGGGTACTTCTGCGGAAGAAATAAATAGTTTCGCCATCAAGATGCAGAACATAGTCGCGGTAATAGGGTGCGTTGATAAGAAAGGCTATTTACAGAACCCATTAATGGTAAGGCAAGTCCTAGAGAAGTTGAATACACACCTGCGCTTCAGGTGGAATGACTATGCCGAAAGCCATGGTTCTGGCACGGAGCCTGAGATCGTAACGCTGTCAAAGTTTCTTATGTGGGAAGCGGATAGGGCTATAAAGCATTCGTATGCGGTCAAGGGTACCGTCGGACCCATACATAGTGAAACGAAACGCGATAGTCCGTACCGTAAGAAAGAACCCCCAAAGAAAGCACCCGTGTATACGCTGACAGACACACCTGTGAAAAAGAAAGTGTGCTTCTGCTGCGGCTCGGAACATGACACGGTTAAGTGCATTAAATTAAAAGCTATGTCGGTACCCGAACGATGGACATGGGTTAAGGAAGCGGGTGTCTGTTTCCAATGTTTGAATAGCAAACATAGAAGGTTTGCGTGCAAAGCCAAACGATGTGGCATTGATGAGTGTCGTCGACCTCATCACCCGTATTTGCACTCAAAGGGAACAGACACACCCATGCAAACTGATGAACCGGCAATAACGGCATCAGCACACGCATCAGCGGAAGACCATCAGGTTTTTTTGAAAGTGTGTCCTATCGTGATTAAGACACATAATGGTCTTGACTTAAATACGTACGCATTATTCGATGAAGGGTCAACGATCTCGCTGATTGATGAAGAAACGGCTAACATTCTCGGGGCAAAAGGTCCAATACGGGCATTGCACATTCATGGAGCCACATCAAGTCAGCGGGAACCGAATAGTCAGGTTATTGACCTTCAATTGCGTGGTAAAAGTCAAAAGGACCTCCATACTGTCAAAGTTCGTACGGTCAAGAACTTAGTATTAGGAAGTCAAACGATAAGTCGCGATGTATTGAAACTACCACATCTTCGTAAACTAAAGCCAGAAGACGTGTGCTACGAATACGGTAGGCCACGAATCCTAATAGGTGCGGATAACTGGCATTTAATCGTAACGCGAAGATTATTGGTAGGCGAGCGAAACCAACCAGCGGCATCGTTAACGCAACTGGGTTGGGTAATACACGGACTCGTACCTAGAAACGTTATTAGCGATCAAGATAACGTAGTGTTGCACGTGCGAACATCGCAAGAAATCCAACGTGAGCGAGATACCGAGCTAAACGAGCTGGTGAAAGTGCATTTCGATATAGATGCATTAGGTATCTCGAACAAAAGGAAACCTATCGCGAAAGATGAACGCGCTAAGGCGATATTCAATGGCACGGCAACCCTAGTAAACGGTCGGTACGAAGTTGGACTGCCATGGAAAGATGACGATGTCACATTACCACCGAGCTATGATATGGCTATGAGCCGGCTCCGAGGTATTGAAAAGAAAATGGACAAGTCACCTCAGTTCAAAGAAGCGTATACGACGCAGGTGAACAGCCTATTAAAAAAAGGCTATGCGGAAGAATGCCAGAAAGATCATTATAAAGATCAACGTTTGTGGTTCTTGCCTCATTTCGCCGTAACTAAAGCCAAACAAGCCGGGGAAAGTTAGAATGGTCTTTGACGCAGCTGCACGCACCAATGGAACGTGTTTAAACGATGCTCTGCTCGACGGTCCTGACTTGCTCCAATCACTGTATGGCGTGCTGTTTAGGTTCCGAGAGAAACCGGTCGCGATAACGGCGGACATTAGGGAAATGTTCTTACAAATAAAGATAAAGCCTCAAGATCGCGTGGCCCAACATTTTCTCTGGCGAGGAGACAACAGAACGGATCCACCAAAGAAATATGCGATGACGTCAATGATATTCGGTGCGCGTAGTTCGCCATTCATGGCACACAGCGTAAGAGATAAAAACGCGTCCGAACATAAAGAATCGCATCCATTGGCATTTCAAGCAATCACGCAGAACCATTATATGGATGACTGGTTGGACAGCTTCGAAACGGAACAAGAAGCCGCCCAAACGATGGCACAAGTTGTAGAAGTCCACAGCAAAGCAGGTTTCGAATTGGCAGGATGGAGCTCCAATCGTCCGCAGTTATTAGAATCTGTCCCCGACGATTGCCGAGCATGTTCTCCGAAAGAACTCGGCGCGAACGCACACGAATATGGAAAAACGTTAGGAGTTTTATGGGTCCAAGCAAGCGACGAACTAGCGTTTAATACCGCGATGCCCCGAGTACCTGAGGAGGTTAAGAACAAATGGAGAACGCCAACGAAGCGAGAAGCACTAGGGACCGTCATGTCAATTTTCGATCCGCTGGGATTACTTAGTCCGTATACGATCACAGCGAAAATAATGTTGCAAGAGTTATGGAAAAAGAAAATCGACTGGGACGAATCCCTGCCCGAGGAGGAAGCTACGGTGTTTAACGAATGGCTCGACGATCTCGAGTACGTTAGCAACCTCCGCCTGCCACGATGCTATGGTGGGCTTAATCGCGAAAATGTAGAACTACATGTATTTTGCGATGCGAGCGAACAAGCGTATGCCGCGGTCGCGTATTGGCGTTATAGGGATCGCGATAAAAGCATAAGCGTGATAATGGTCGCGGGTAAGGCTAAAGTCGCTCCAATGAAAACTCAAAGTATACCGCGTATGGAATTGCAAGCCAGCTTAATAGGCGCACGATTGGCATCGGCCATCATGAAACAGCATAACGTTAAAGCCAAAGTTGTCCTATGGAGCGATTCCAAAACGGTACTTCATTGGATTAGAAACGACTCGGCCAAGTACACGCCGTACGTGTCACATCGTTTGAGTGAGATCGCGGAGTTAACAAGCATCGACCAATGGCGCTGGGTGCCAACGGCACACAATGTGGCCGACGATGCGACGCGGTCGGGTAACACTCGGTTGAAAAGTAAGGACAGGTGGTTTACAGGCCCACCCTTTTTGAGGGAACCCGAAGATTTGTGGCCACAAGAAACCGACCTAGAACTTACTCAAGACGATGAAATCGAAGCGCGTATAACACACGTAAATACGGAACCAGCCTTTGTCGAGTTCAAACGGTTCTCATCGTATGAACGATTGTTGAGAACAATGGCTGTCGTGTTAGCGTTCGTAGACAAGTGCAGACGGCGTGCGACCGGCGTAACCGCGAAACACATTAGGGATGCTGAACGCGTGTTAGTTAATGAAGCGCAAAAAGATAGTTTTGCATGTGAATTACAGAAGCTTCATAAGGACAAACACGTCGATCGCTCAAGTCGCTTATACAAATTAGATCCCAAAATTAACGAAAATGGGATTCTCGTTTTAAATGGTCGCATTAACGCAGCTACGGTGCCAGAATGTATGAAGGAACCGCCCATACTCGATGGTGCACATCCTTTGGCACAGCTGCTTATTAAACATGAACACACGAGCCAGAGTCACGTAGGTAGGGAACAGATCGTCAACACCCTGCGACAAAAATTTTGGGTATTGCGTTTACGACCCATGGTAAAGACGATCCTACGGCAGTGTGTTACATGTAAAATGCGTAGGGCAAATCCGGCAATACCAGTAAAAGGAAATCTACCGCAAGTCCGTCTTGGTACACACACGAGACCGTTCTCTCATTGCGGCATAGATTGTTTCGGCCCCATGTGGGTGGCAATAGGCCGACGTAGAGAGAAGCGTTGGGGTATGCTCTTCACTTGTTTGGTTACTAGAGCTATTCACGTAGAGTTAATTGCAAGCCTAAGTACCGATTCTGCCATAATGGCCTTGAGAAGAATGGCGGCACGCCGAGGATGGCCGCAGAAGTTCCTCTCGGATAACGGCACCAACTTCCATGGCGCTGAGGTAGAATTGGGCAAGGCTTACCAAGAATGGCTGCCAGAAATGCAGAACTACACTCTGGGCAAACAAGTGGAGTGGCGGTACATTGACCCGGGCGCACCGAACCAAGGCGGAGCGTGGGAACGCATGATTAAAACTGTTAAGTCAGCGTTGTATATGGTATTGCATGAGCGAGCTCCAAAAGAGGAAGTTTTGGCCACATTAATGGCAGAAATTGAGCACACAGTAAATTCGCGCCCACTCACACATGTCCCAGTAGAGCCAGATGACGCTGAGGCGTTGACGCCTAATCATTTTTTATTAGGCACAGCGACTGGACTACCGTTTGTAGGGGAATGTGAGGTGGCGAATAGACAGACATGGCGTGCTGCTCAAGCTCTGGCCAATATGTTTTGGGCTCGTTGGGTTAAGGAGTATTTGCCCACGTTAACGCCACGAGGCGATGTTAGGAAAGATCACGATAACGTCAAAATTGGTGATGTCGTTATCATTGCGGATGGATCATTGCCACGTAATGTTTGGCCCCGAGGCCTCGTCGAACAAGTGTACGTAGGACCCGATAACGTAGTTCGAAGCGTGGATGTGCGGACGCGCGGGGGGATCTTTCGGCGACCTGTTAGGCGTCTTATTGTCCTGCCCATTGATAAGGGCTGCGAGGTTCTTCGCCGGGGGGAGAATGTTACGGACAATGACGTCACATGATTTAAATTGTTAGGTTTAGGTATTTAGATTGATAAGAAATGAAATTTAGTAGCATAACATGATAAGGATCACTACGTACTGACAAGAGCTCAACGTTGCGAGTTCTATTTATAACCTCTGGGGGAGGAGCCTGCGCTCTGATTGGTCGGCGCGTTTCGTCGCCCGGAACTATTAGCGTTACCGGTACGAGAGCCGTTTGCTCGCTCGGAGCAGTAAATGGCCTTATGTACCTGGCTTCCCTAGGTCATAAATCATGTTTTTATCAATAGAATAGCCCTATATGTCATTGTTATGATATATTTAGGTACCGAATCCGTATGAATGACGCGTAAGGATTCACAGGTAAAAAAGTTATGGGCATTTGAAAATTATGTTGTTGGTATTACAAAATAAAGTGTATTTATATACCCTAGCCTATTGTTAAATAGTTAAATTGTCAATAAGTAATAAGTTATAAGCAAAAATGTAAACTTTTTGGAAATGTTGTAAATTTGACAAAATAACTTGTAATATTTTGATTATGGCACTCTGTTTTAAAGCCAGATCACTGTTATTATGTATGGAAATAGGTATTTTCACTATGTGAGACTTTACGTGTTTTTAGCACTGGATCACACTTGACCACTTTCTTTTACATTGTAAACTGTTGGTTAGGGACGCCTACGCGGGAAAAAGAGGGATGTCATGACATTCTGACAAGGACGACTATATGGGTTAGAGGAGCACTTCTGGAACTGAGGATCAGGAGTAGCGACCTTGGAAAAAGTAACGACGACGCTCTTGGGGTCCAATAGCGTGTGGCCTAGGATCAGGTGATGTTTCCGGTTTCCTCTTATTGGTTAAAACAGCATTTTTTACTCTTTATCTTCGTAGATGGTCAAGATGTGCTAAAAACACCCAAGTACTAAGTCCAAATGTATGGACAATGTTCTCTGCAATTATCACAATTACTATAGCCTAAGTTCTGACTGTTTTTTAATTGTAATCGACTCTGTAACTTTAATCTATGAATATACAGTCCATCTTGAGTTTTTTATTATTGGAAGGGGAGTTTTATTTGGCAATCGACGAGTAAACCCCACAACGCTTTTCTTTTATTGGTAATATCACTGTTTTCCATAAATTATTAATTCTAATGTCATTACGAAATTACACAAAACAAACAACACATAAACAAACAATACACACAAACTATATATACAATTTAATATACACACTCCATCATATTATTTATTTAATGTATTATTCCAATATTACTTTCGTATACAAACCCTTTGTCATCATACAGAATTTCCCTTTTACCACCGTAATAGAATTAGGTAATCAGAATTACCCAACTGGCCATCTGACATCCTATTTTATATTCATGATCGATAATTTCTTGCACTTTCAGTACTATAAAAATATATGGAAAGCCTACACTTACAGACTTATAACTATCACTATAAATGGCTACCAATAGCGTTAATTTGCAATTATTTTATCAAAATGTCCGTGGGCTCCGAACAAAGACAAACACTTTTTATAATAATGTAACACTTTCTGACTGCGACATAATTTTAACTACAGAAACTTGGCTTTGCGATGGTATTTTTGATGCAGAGTTGTGTAGTGATAAGTTCGATATGCATCGTCGTGACCGTGGCTCTCTCGGCGGCGGAGTGATGGCGTTGTGCGCCTCGCGACTGGGAGCTCGACGTCGTGTGGAGTGGGAACAGTCCGGACTTGAGTGTTTATGGGTTACGGTACCTGCTCGGGCGTTCCGTTCCTTACATAACTTGCATATTGCCGTTGCATATTTGCCACCGAATAGCAATATACCTATGCGCTTACAACAACTAACCACTACCATTTGTCATGTTTCAGAAGAGTATCCCAATGATTATATTTTATTGGCGGGAGATTTTAATCTGCCATGTATAGATTGGAGCAGTGGTCGGCCAGTATTTAAAAAAAAAGGATCAAACGAGTTACAAAATTCGGCTATAAATTTTATTCAACAAACGCAGTATTATGGCCTTACGCAGTTTAATTTTTTTAATAACTCGCATAACAATACTTTGGACTTAATTTTCTGTAATTTTTCTCTTGAGGTTAGAAAGGCAAAATTACCCATGGTAAAGGAAGATGCCTATCACCCTGCTTTATCTTTGAATACGGTAGACATTAGAGTGCCCCAAATAAAGCCGGCCGCCCGTACTAAATACCAGTTTCATAAATCTGATTTTCCGTCGCTAAATAATTATTTTAATAATCAAGATTGGACTTTCATTCAAAATGATAACACAGATATTGAGAGCATTATGAACCGTTTCTATTTAATATTACATAATGCAATAAAACAATTTGTGCCTCAAATACACACATCTGGCTCTCATCAATACCCTATGTGGTACAGTAGGGCCTAGATAAATTTAATTAAGGAGAAGTCTAAATTTCATCGCCAATGGACAAAGTACGGAAACCCGGTAGACTACGCTGACTTTTCTATGCTTAGGAAAAGACAAAAAAATCTTGAGGATCAATGTTACGAATCTTTCATTAAAAATACACAAATTAACATTAAAAGAAATCCAAAATACTTTTGGACTTATATAAAGTCTAAGAGAGAAATCAAATCAAACTACCCTAAAATTATGAAATATAATACAATAGAATTAAACAATGAACATGATATATGCGACGCATTTAATGATTTCTTTTGTAAAAATTTTGGTAAGCCTAATAATAGCAACAATGCTGGTACCCCATGCAATAACATAATATGCAACAATAATAACAACCTTCACTGTATACAAGTTACACACGAATGCATACGGAGACTCCTCAAGGGCTTAGATATTTCTAAAGGAGCAGGTAGTGATGCTTTTCCACCAATTTTCTTTTCCAAATGTGCAGAATCCCTAGCTTTACCAATAACGATTATTTTCAATCGATGTCTCAATGATGGCTACTTCCCTAATGTATGGAAAATTGCCCATATTGTACCTATTTACAAAAAAGGACTCAAATCAGCAGTAGAAAACTATCGACCAATCTCAATACTTAACGTTTTAAGTAAGTTGTTTGAAAGGGTTGTACATCAGCATTTGTACCCCGCTATAGCCAGCTTTATTCCAATACAACAGCATGGTTTTATTAAGGGGCGCTCTACTAATACAAATTTAGCAATTTTTACCAATGACGTCCTTCGTGGCATTGATGACGGCGGTCAGTTTGATGTGATCTATACCGATTTTGAGAAGGCCTTCGATCGTGTAGATCACATCATACTGTTACGTAAATTACAGGAGCTTGGTGTACACGGTGATTTGCTTAGGTGGATTAAATCTTACCTAACCAATCGCTGTCAAGCTGTGGTTGTTGGTGGACATCGCTCTGATTATATAACAGTTACTTCAGGCGTCCCGCAGGGCTCAATTCTGGGCCCTTTGTTGTATGTGGCGTATCTTTATGATATCACTGATTGTTTCCACTTTGCTAGTTTCCTTATGTATGCAGATGACACAAAAATTTACATGAAGATTAAGAGTGAATCCGACTGTGCTAAACTGCAAAGTGATCTAGATCGTCTAAGTAGTTACTACTGTTTCAATAGTATAAACATCAATGTCAGTAAGTGTCAACATATTACATTTACGCGCAAAAGAAACCAGGTTAATTATAATTACCATATAAATAAAATTGGTATCAATAGGGCTCAAATTGTCAAGGATTTAGGTGTTATGTTGGACTCTAAGCTTACGTTTATGGAACATATCCAGGCTATAGTTAATAAAGCGTTTAAAAATTTAGGGTTTGTTCTACGTGTGAGTAAGCCCTTTTCAGACATTAGCTGCCTAAAAATGCTTTATTTTGCCTATGTAAGAAGTGTCTTGGAGTACTGCAGCGTAATATGGAATCCACAGTACGTCATTTATATACAGGAAATTGAAAGGATTCAGAGGAAATTCACGAAACACCTTAATTACCGGTCTCCCAATAATCATGTTGTCGTGATTCCTGTGAATCACACCATTTTGCTACTCTAGAGAAGAGACGTTGCCTTCTGGACATGCTATTTCTGCGAGATATCTGTGGTGGCACTATTGATAGCCAAGAACTCACTACTCTGGTGTTGAAAATCTGTGTTCCCAGGGTGCGCACGCGACATACGCCACTGTTCTCAGTTCCCATGACTCACACAAATTATGCACAGAATTCTGTTGTATGTCGACTGCAGAGGTATTATAATAAAAACTTTAATTCTATCGACCTGTTTAACAGTAATAAGGCGATTTTCAGAAAGTCCATTTTAGATATCCTGACTAAAAGTGGCCAGAAATAATTCATTCACCACAGTGTTTATGTTATTTATGTTACTTATTTTTATTTTTATTTTTTTATTATATCTATACTTGTATAAAGTATCATTATTATATCAGACAACTCTCATCTTTGGTATAAAACGATATTACTTTTTGTTTCCTCATATATACTGTATTTATATTTATATTACATTGCGCACATACATTCATTTCACATACATTCATTACACACTCACACACACCCCCCACACATCCAAAACACACCCCAACACACCCCCACTCCATTCACACTGACACCCTTTTGTTTTTCTTTTTTAAAATACAAATTATTTTTAATATAAATTGAATATGTAATCGCTGTCTTAAATGTATCCAAATTTTTTAAAATGTAAATCCGTCATTGGCTGTTTGATTAATCTTATATGTTCATTCAAATTATACTAAGAGCTGTGGATTTTATTTGATTAAATAAATAAAATAAATAAATAGATAAAGTTTCTCCGCAGACTAAGGGGTTCTAAACAGCTTTGCGATGCTGGTATCCATGTGATAGCAGAAGTAGCCGTGGGCATCAAGTGTTCTCATTTTGCTTCCTGTGTTCCTCAGGTGGATCCCTTAATAGCTTCAATGAACAAAGGAGACGTGTTCGTGCTAGATATCAACCACGATGTGTACGTGTTTGTAGGGGACAAGGCTAAGAACATGGAGCGTCTGAAGGCCACCTCCTTCGCCAACCAGGTTAGAGACGAAGACCACTCTGGCAGAGCACGAGTTGAAATTTTGGGTGAGTCGAAATGTGCCAAGATATTTGGAGTTTCGGGAACTTCCCAAGATACTATGATAAATGCGTCTGTGTATAGATATCATGTTTCAGATTTGGAAGACATTTGAATATTTGACCCCAGGGAAACATTCTATCCTTTGGGGTGATATCGCTGGCCGGTTTGTCAATTAAAAAAGAACAAATAGGTCATTATTTAATTACTCTTAAACGCGAAACCTTGTTGACCATCGACAAGGTTTGCAGTAGGCTGGCAGGGTTTCCTCTTTGGAAGGCTAAATTTATGCGATGGTGGATAAAGATCCCAACCCTCCAATCTCCCGAAACCTCAATCAGTTTGTATGATAATGTGCGAGCAAATCGGCAAATTTCGGACCTCCACCATTATATCATCAGCCTATAATGTCCCACTGCTGAGCACAGGCCTCCTTTTACACATCAGGGTGAAAGGGAATGGGCAGATACTCTACCACGCGTGCCCACTGCGGGTCAGTGGAGGTAGGCTAGTGGTCAACCTACTGTTGGAGGTTTCAAGCCACCTGGAAGGCCTCCAACTGGCTTAACGACTATCACAATTAACTGATAACCGGGACCAACGGCTTTACGTGCCTTCCGAAGCACGGAAACGCTCGACTTGAAATACTACTAGGCGGTCACCCATCCAGGTACCGACCACGACAGTGGTAGCTTAACTTGCCGATTAAGAACGGCACCACGAGCGTACCATTACATAACTCCTGATATTTCAGATCAATACACAAGTGAGGTCGACGTACAGAAGTTCTTCGACAATCTAGGGTCTGGGACCAAAGACCTTGTGCCAGAAGAAAGTGCCGGTGGTGATGACCAGGTCAGTATTCATATCGCTTTCACGTCACAATATACACACCCAAAAGATGTCTAGAAGAGAGGTCGAAAGAGTCGTTCTGCCGACCGCAGAAGGGATAAAATTAACAGCTGGTCAATCATTTCATGTTGTTCCAGGCTTTTGAAAGGAGCGAAGAAAACGCGGTAACTCTGTCGGAAGTATCTGACAGCACTGGCAAGATCAAAGTGACTACTTTGACCAAGCCTTTGAGACAGGAACAGCTTAGACCACAGGTTTGTATTGCACCTCCAGAAGCCCCAATCCTAATTCTAAATCCGGGGCAACCAGGGGGCAACCCAGGGCACTCACGCGTTACCGACCCTGCCCTTCCCGATGAGCTTTGGTGACGTTACTCACGCGCAGGAAAAAGTTATTTGGCTGCGGTATTCTGTAAAGTGTAGGTACTTCCACAGTCGAGCTACGAGTTTGAGTGAAATAACGCTATGCTATCTCTCTCTTCGCACTTTAAATAATGTTTTATGAGTAAGGGGGCTAGTCTATATTGTCAATTTACGGGAAATACCTAGTAGACAGTAAATTTTGATGTCAACACGTTGAAAACGAGCCATTCGAATAATATATAAAGATAAACGGATTGTACGGAACGCTCCGTGCGTGAGTCCTACTCCCACATGAACGGTTTTTTTTTTTTTTTTTTTTTTTTATGTTTGTTACCTCATAACTCCGTCATTTATGAACCGATTTGGAAAATTCTTTTTTTATCTGGAAGGGTACACTTCCCGTTTGGTCCCATTGCCAGGATTTGAGTACTTCTTCGTGTACTTTGAAGTCGGTTTAAGTTTTTTGTAAAACAGTCCAATTATTATATCAAATTCAAAGTCAAAGCCATTTATTCAATTTAGGCCCCAGAAGGGCACTTATGAAGGTCACATTTACTGAAGTTACCAACGGTTCGGAACTCGGGCGTCTATGTAATGTGTGTTCAACATGATCTATAGTTATCTATCCATACCTACCCATACAAAAATTCTTGTCCTGACTGACTTGACTGACTGACTGATTTATCAACGCAGAGCCTAAACCGTTGCGGCTACCAACTTGAATTTTGCTCACAGATTCCTTGGTAGGCATCCATTATGAAGGGGTTTTTGGAAATTCATCCTTTAACGGGGTGAAAAAGGGGGATTTTGTTTTATGAAAAATCTTATTCCTTGGTTTTATAAACTTTTATTCTATTCTACATAACACATTATTTTTTCAGGAAACCTACATCCTGGACACAGTATCTGGAGGCATTTACGTCTGGATTGGAAAGCAGGCAACTGAAAGAGTAAGTTAACAAGACAATTAATCTTGTTAATTAAAAGATAAAGAATTTGAGCCGTTAGCTTGTTGAAATACTTAAACTGACAATGGCATGATTTTATGAAAATAATATGAAACCATAGACATACAAAAAATCTTTTCTTGGCTTGAGTATGAAAGTGCAACGTTGCGAGACCCCGCCATAAACTATCATAACGTTGTTTTATTTATTTCAGGAAAAGACTGAAGCTATGACCAAGGCTCAACAAACATTGGGCGCCAAGAATTATCCATCATGGGTAAGCAAACGCAAAGCAAAACTTTTAGATATTAGTAATAAAAAAAAAGTGAAGAAATTCTGTAAATGATGATGGAACTGCATCGAATCTATTGCATGTTCTGTAACAAATAATAAATATCCTGGGACATTCCTCACACACGGTCATCTGATCCCAAACTAAGCAGAGCTTGTATTAGGGAAACTAGATAACTGATAGAATACATACACTACTTCTTGTTTGTAAATACATACTTAATATGCATAATACTCAGGACATACAGACATGTTCATGCACACAAATGTATGTCCTCTGTGAGAATCTAACCCACGACCTGTGTTAGCGATAGGTTTTATACCACTGAGGTGGCAAAAAAGCATACGGGCCGCCTGATGGTAAGCAGTTACCGTAGCCTATGGACGCTTGCAACACCAGGGGTATCACTCGCGCGTTGCCGACCCTGAAGAAACCTCTTCACGCCCTTTTTGAAGAACCCCATGCTCTATTGGGAAAACCACGGCGGGGAGCTCATTCCACAGTCCGAGCGTCCGCGGAAGAAAACTCCTTTTAGCCCGCACAGTTCGAAACAGTTCTGGTGTCAATGAAATAATGTAGAATCTTAACCAGAGTCTTCTTAACCAAACGTGGCAGCTGGCCCGTCAAAACATAGATAAACGATTTAGAGATAAGGTTGATGTCACAGACATTAATATAAACGCAAATCCCTCATCCGTATGAAAACCAAGCGTGCCACTTTTTTAGGGTTCCGTAGCCAAATGGCAAAAAACGGAACCCTTATAGATTCGTCATGTCTGTCTGTCTGTCTGTCTGTCCGTCCGTATGTCACAGCCACTTTTTTCCGAAGCTATAAGAACTATAATGTTGAAACTTGGTAAGTAGATGTATTATATGAACCGCATTAAGATTTTCACATAAAATAGAAAAAAACAATGAATTTTGGGGGTTCCCCATACATAGAACTGAAACTCAATTTTTTTTTTAACAAAACCCATAAGTTTGGGGTGTCTATGGATAGGTCTACAAAAATGATATCGAGGTTTCTATTATCATTTTTTTCTAAACTGAATAGTTTGCGCGAGAGACACTTCCAAAGTGGTAAAATGTGTGTCCCCCCCCTGTCCCCTGTAACTTCTAAAATAAGAGAATGATAAATCTATAAAAAATATATGGTGTACATTACGATGCAAACTACCAACGAAAGTTAGTTTGAACGAGATCTAGCAAGTAGTTTTTTTTTAATACGTCATAAATTGAAATCCATATCAAATACTCAGGTCTATACTACCATTTACTTATATACCTACAGGTTTGTACGGAACCCTCGGTGCGCGTGTCTGACTCGCACTTGGCCGGTTTTTTCTACCTACCATAATGTCACAAGATTGATTTAGTTAGGCTGACATTAGAGCTATAACGTGAAAATGAAGCGATCCTATTAGTCAGGTAAACACATCCCTTGCTACACATGTCTGGTGCACATGCAGCCGCATGCGAGTTCCCTGACCGCGACAAACAGTTTCAAAAGAAGAACATTGCTCTCTTCTGGCACGGCTTTTGGTATGCGAAGTACAAATCGCGTCATCTATTTAGATATATATCTGTGGTTGATGTACAAGTGCTCCCATACTTTCTTGTTCCCAAATAATAAAGTTTTATTTCCACCAGGTAAAAGTAACCAAGGTTCTCCAGGGTACGGAGTCAGCTATCTTCAAGCAGTACTTCTCCACATGGAGGGATGTTGGCATGTCCCACACAAGACTTGTATAAACAACAAGAATTTTTTATATGTATCTACTTTTTATAACCATTAATAATGTGCTTTAAATTTTTGAACAATATACAATTATAAATTCATAGTATTGGTGATTTTTTTGTTTTCCTGTGTATGTCGTTTTTCTCGGGATAAATGTGTAGCGACATCTATCGGTCATCTATTAATTATACTAAGATAGTTCACATGCCGAATAAAAGATGGCGCCACAAGATCCTGCATCGCTGCATTTAATATATGAATACGCGTGTCGAACGTCACATGTTTATCATTTCAAACTCAAGTCCATCTCATACCGCGCGCAACAAGGTCCAATATGTCATATCAAAAAAACATATTACATTTTAAAATTGTGAAATGTTTTTAAGTATGGAACATAGCAAAAAATGACTTTTTGATTATGTAAACTCATTTAATCAAATGTTTTTTTTTTTATTATATTGTGATATTTGTCATTCGAACTCAATACGTAGCTTGACACCTCTTTGAATTGTTTTTCATGCCACATACAATCCACGTCTTATAATAGTCATTCTATTTCCAGTGAGCCTTAAAACTAAGCAACTAACTTTTTATAAATTCATAGTAAGTAGTGAAAGTTAGCCGATTATAGACCGTAAGGTGGTAAACATTTTTAGTCCGTCACTGTACAGTTGGACCGCGGTGCCAACTGCACGATGCCCTAACCTGGCAGAAGATCTTCTCTCATAAATGTATCCCATATTTTGATATGTTTATGTTCCCATTTTGAGATTTGAGATTTCCAGCATTTAAATAGATTAGTGTAAAAATTGTGGGAAAGATGAAGGCCGCGAGGTCGATCACCTACCCGATGATCCGACCCAATAAAGTCGATTAGGGTGGATATCCACGTGAGATGAGTAGCGAGCAATGTGTTTTAGGTGCCCAATATGATCGCTTCATTAGAGCTATACCTAACGTGAAAATTGCCCTGAGACAAGCCGAAGAGAGAGTGTGGAAGTTGATGGTGAACACCTCGGTGAAGGCATTTCCGGACGGACACGGTCTTCAGTAATGAAGAGCACGAAGAAGATACTTTTATTAACCGACGAAGAAACGGAGGAGGTTTACAAGTCAACGCGTATATTATTTTTTTATGTATGATCACGCCTTGATCACCCATAACTTACAAAGTAAGTAGATAGTCCGATTTTGATAATTCTTTTTTTATTGGATAGGGCATAGAGCATAGCGTTTATTCGATCAAAGAACACCTCGACTGGGGAAGTACCTCCACCTTACAGAATACCGCAGCCAAATAACTTTATGTTGTGTAAAGTTGTGTTCCTGCGCGTGAGTAACGTCGCCAGAGCTCATAGGGGAGGGGGGAAAGGTCGGTAACGCGTGAGCGATGCTTCGTGTGTTGCAAGCGTCCATATGGCTACGGTAACCGCTTACCATCAGGCGGGCCGTATGCTTGTTTACCGACTTAGTTGTATAAAAAAAAAAATGGAAAAAAAAACCTACCCTATTGGTGGGAAAATAGGGGTGATTTATTGTTCACTCACAGAGACAGACAGACTGCAAAAACTTATAAAATTCAGGTTATATTCAAAATTCTATTGTTTTTCTCTTTTCAGTTATTTAAAAGGTGTATGATTTTTTGCTTAACAGTGTTCAGGTTTAATTTTTTTGTGAAAAAGTTTTTATTTAAACCAAAATTAAAGTTTCTGTGGCGCTTCGTACCGCAGACCCTCAGGTGGTTGAACGAGCTCACTGCCGTGGTGCACCCGAGGGTAGGTTTGAAGAGATTTTTGCAGACCTCGCAAGTGCCTCTGTTGTTGCTATAGTGTATCACTTGTCTTATTGAGCTTAGTAGTCTCAACCTCTACTATAGAGGTATATCTAAAAAACCTATAAAATGAAATCATAGATTATGACGATCCAAACTTCATATTAGGGGATCGTTTTTACCTCTATTAGGGACATACACAGAGAAACTATCAGGTTTTATAAAATGACGAAGGTCAGATCGTCGTGGTTCTTGCTCCACAAAGTCAAACCCATTTATTCAATTTAGGCACTAGTATGGCACTTGTGTTTAATTAAGTGCCATTAGGTGTCCTGACGATCGGACGGAGTGCAGTCGAGCGTGAGCCGAATGCTCGTTCGGGTCTCGCAAGTCGTCCACGCTACGCGAACATCGAACGAATCCTGTTCATTCGTGGCTCGGCTCGTGCTCGGTTCGAATAGCATGGACGCATCATGAGGCCCCCGTATTCATAATAAAGTTATCAAACGTTGATTAGCTAAAATTCTGAAGTCTTTATCTGACACGTGACATTTGGTGATCGAAAGAGTAAGATGGAGGACAACATTGATTTAGATAAAAAGCGTTTATGAATAAGGGGGTTAGCATAACACCGGCCCTACCTCAATGTATCACCGGATTACATTCACATATTTCATTTTTTTTTTATAAAATGTATCTCTGCATGCATTTACTTGCATTAGGAGTGGCTTCCGGACTTGGGAACCGTAGTTAGGACGGGGCAATGAGGGCTATCGTGTCTTTGGCCACCAGTTGGCGCCACTAGTAAGGTCCTGTCGTTGAAAAAGTATTTTTAACGCGTCAACGCCAGTATAATTGATAATAACCAAATAAATAAAATATTGATAGGCCTGTGATGCGCAGTCCGATTTGTTCCGAAAATAAAGGTGTACGGTACGTTTCCGAAAGACAAAACTCGCCTAAAACAGTGGTTGGTATGGCTGCCATAATTAATCAGGAACGGCAAACAGTATACGTTCAGTAGGTAACATTTGACATTTCTAGAGACCTCTCTCTCTAGACACTAGCATCTTGCGGCGAATTTAAGCGCTTTAGCCCCAAGGGGCCTAGCCTAGAGCTTAGGGTAAGGGCAACAAATGGTGCTGATTCCGTTGCAAATCGCAGTCAAACTTAAGAAACACTTTTTCTTCGAGACATGTCGCCAAACCCCATGTTATGTGCTGTTTTTTTTTTTTTAATATCCAACGAAGTCTGTAACCAAGCGCACGGCCTTGATGGTAAGCGGTTACCGTAACCATAAGGACGCTTGCTACACGCGGGGCAACACTCACGCCCACGCGTTTTCGACATAAAGTTATTTGGCTGCTGTATTCTGGCGGAAGCGCTCGTGGTGTAGCTTGATTAGCCATTCTTAATCGATCGGCAAAGTTAAGCTACCATCGGGGTCTGTCTGTACCTGGATGGGTGGCCGCCTAGTGATTTTCAAATCGAGCCGTTGGTCCACGTTAATATCACTTACTATAATTTCCGGACCGTTATCGGTTAAAAGTAAGACTTATATCTTTACTAATCACGAAGCAAAGACCTCAAAGCTTTGCATAGCAGCCTCTATTGCCTCCCATATGGAAGTAGCTATCACAGGTAAAATTATCTTACGAAATTATCTATATGCCCAGTTTGGCAATAAAAAACCTACCATTAGTAAGCAAAACGATCTTCTGTGAAAATTTCAACTGTCTACCTATTACGGTTCATTAGATACAGCCCACTGACAGACAATAGAGTCCCGTTGGCATCCTTTGGGTACGGAATACTAAAAAAAGGAAACCTGCCACCTGCATGCAAAAAATATGTATTATTTGACTTTTCTGGAAGTTGTCTGACGAGACAAAATACAAAAATAGCCCCAATAGCCCGTATAATATGCAGCAGGCACTGTTTATATTGTATAACGGGCTATGACGCAGGGGTCGAATAATAAACGCGACTTCCTTCACTTCAATGCCACAAGCGAGGTCACGGGAACAAACTAGTTTATAATACAAACAACCCTGACCAACCCCAAAGTCGTTTGAAAGTTACAACGTTACAAAACAAGGAATCCTTTTGTCTTAAAGGACACAGTAAAATTGAATGACTAGATAATAAAATGTTTGTTTAATTCATGTTGCGCTTTGAATTTTAAATGTTGCATCTTGCAGTTTGCATAATGTGGTATAGCGCTATCTGTTGGATTCTAATACTAGTATGAAATGGTTTCTCTTTGCTACTCGACACAAGATGTCACTACGGTCTTTATTTTAAAAGAAAAGTCATTCGTGAGAAGAAGTAAGTTCCTTTGACCTAACCAGTACATAATATTATAGATATAAATAAATAAATACCCTGTGAAATGCCTCACACACGGTCATCTTATCCCAAACTAAGCAGAACTTGTACTATGGAAATCAGACAACTGTTATAGGTACTATTTGTATCGTACTATACACATACTACTTTTTGTTTGTAAATACATACTTAATATAAAGCTTTTCTTCATAAGACATAAATTGACACGTTCGGCAAAAGATTACGAAGCGTTTGCTCAGCGTAGGACAAGAGTTAAGAATATGATAGCGTGCAGAGAATCAGCATCGAAATTGCATACAAAATAAACTGCAAGAAGACCAAAAGTCATTTTGGAATTATGTGAATTCTAAAAGAGGTGGTAGAAATCCTCAAAAGATTTTAAATAATGGGGAGGTTATATGCAGTGAACAATGTGTTCAAGAGTTTGCGAATTTTTTCCATTCGGTGTATAGCTCTGAACGAGCGCAGTTATGTGTGAATGCGGCAGTAGCCAAAGCAGGTGGCGAGAATGGGGCGGCGCGGGTTCACATTGACAGTTTGAAGTTACAAGACGTACAGCGCGCACTTCAACAACTTAAACCAAAAAAGTCATCGGGGCCAGATGGTATTCCAGCTTTCATCTTTACAGACTGCAGAGGGTACTGGCGGAACCGTTGCTTCACATATATAACTTGTGTCTCAAAACCGCAGTATTTCCGGAGAGATGGAAATTGACCAGGGTTGTTCCAGTACCAAAAGGAGGTTCCAGAGACAAAGTGGAGGGGTACAGGCCAGTGGCAGTATTGTCTACTCCTGCGAAAGTGTTCGAGTCAGCTGTACATAAGAGCATATTCGCACAAGCTAGCGGGCAATTTTCAGACGCCCAGCATGGTTTCCGTCCGGCAAGAAGCACTACGAGTAATCTTCTAAATTACATGGCGGATATAGTACCGACAGTCGACAGTGGAGGACAGACTGATGCCGATTACTTCGATTTAAAAAAAGCATTCGACCTTGTCGCTAATGACGTACTGCTTACAAAGTTAGCGGGGGTTGGTTTCACTCCACATCTACTGCGGTTTTTCGCCAGTTATATGAGAGATAGAAGGCAATATGTAGAATACGACGGACACATATCTGAGCCATATTTTACGAGATCGGGAATAAGTCAGGGCAGCAACCTTGGACCATTGGAATTTATAATTATGGTTAATGATTTGCCAAAGGTTGTTAAACACGCGAAATGCCTACTGTTTGCTGATGATCTGAAGCTATCTCTAGCTGTCACTAATGCAGATGACTGTGAGAAGTTGCAGCAGGACATAAATAGAGTGGCGAGGTGGTGTAAACAAAACCACTTCGAATTCAACGTCTCGAAGTGTGTAACCATCACTTTCTCTCGTCTTCTCCGGTGGTAGGATCAATTGTAACGGTTGTAAGTGCCTTATTAGGCCTACATATATTAAAGAAATGATTTTTGACTTATTTTATACATAGGTACCTATAAGGTAGGTTAGGTGCATTCATAATTTTCCATTATATTTCTATTTTTGTGGAGAGGCTGCTCTAGCTGCAACCGCCGAAATAGAAGCAACCGCAAACGCTGCACTACCACTAGCATCACGCTGCACTAGCTATAGCCGCAACCACTGCACTAGCTCTGGCCGCAACCGCTACTCTAGCTCTATCCGCAATCACTGATCTAGCTTTTGCCGCAATCGCTGCACTATCTATTGCCGCAAACGCAGCACTAGTTCCAACTGCAACCGCCGTACTAGAACTAACCGCTTCGATACTCTAGCTCTAGCCGCAACAGTGGTTGGGCTGTGGTAGAGCAGTGGCTCTATCTAAGTCTAACCGCAAACACCGAACAAACTAGGGTCTAACCGTAAACGCTGATCTAGCCCTAGCCGCAACCGCTGCATTAGCTCTAGCCGCAGCCACTTTTCAAGTTTTATTTTAAACTAACCACAACGGCATCACTAGCTCATGCCGCAACCGCTACACTAACTCTAAACCGCTACACTACCGCAACTGCGTATTTTGAACTAGTCACAAACGCTGCACTAGCTCCAGCCACAACCACCCCAATAGAACCAAACGTTAACTCCAGCCATTACCTCTAGCTCTAGCTGCAACCCCTGCTCTAGCTCTAACAACAACCCCTGCACTAGCTATAGCCACCACCGCTGCATCAACTCTAGCCGCAATAAACGCAACCGCTGCACTAGCTCCAGCTGCAAACACTGCACTAGTTGGCGCCGTCTGGTTCCAATTGACGCACCGTAAATATACTAAAATTATAGTTCAAAACACTTTCTATAAAGTATTGACGATGGTACCAAATTATTGTATTTATCATCGGTCCTTGTTAAGGACATAAGAGATCGTTAAAAATCACGTGATATTACACTTTCAAATGTCAATCCCATACAAAGTTTGATCGTTTACTAACGATGACGATTGTTGATCTGGGGGCTGTATAGTGTTGCTTATAAAGATCAAATTCTAGAAAATTGTTAGATAAAAAACGAATGAAAAGGTTTTTATTATTTTTTATAAAATAATAATTATGTTTATGGTACATTTATTAAACTCTGTCTAATTCCCATTAGGTACATAAAAAAGAAAAAAAAACCTCTGTATGTTTTTTTTTAATTTTATCAAAATCGAACTGCAGTCTCCTTTGACCATTTTTCCCTATTCCCTATAAGTAAGTAGGTACCTACATTAGGAGCCTCTTGAAAAACACCCTGTATAGCTACTTTTTGTCCCGGGGAACGTGTGTGAAATACACCGCCAGGTGATACATAGATTTGTAATTTATTTAAGGATTAAAAAAAACACAAAAATGTTGTTTGCAAATAAAATCTATAATTTCAATGTCTATTTCTTTCTACATCACATTAATTAATTATCTATTCATCTATACAGTTCAAATAATAACTATAATATAGGGAATAAATCGTCTTCATTCAGCCATTTTAATATACATACAAAAATATATACATTAGGTAGAGATACATAATATTTAGGCTTATTTATACAGGTTAAAAAAGTACAAAATATGTAAAAAAAAAAGTTAAACACTCATTCACTCAACTTAAACGTCTTATAGTTTTAAAATACAGCCATATGATGAAAAAAAAATTAAAAATATATAATTACTTTTGCTTTAATTTATTCCATATATTTTAAATTAGGTACACTATATGTAATAACTAATCTTTGATTACTAGTAAGCTCAAATATTGTGTTTCTAAAAACTTCGTCAAAAAAAACTACTCATAGATAATTCTAGCGACTTACAAAAATTTTGTATTTTTTTAACTTTCTAAACTAAAATCGTATTCCAACAAACAATAAGCAGTCATAATTTTTTAAAACGCCCAATTGTAAGCGTTGTACATAAAAATCTTAAAAAATGCAATGTGAAAAATTTTTAACACAATTTTTTCCGAGCGAGTGAAACATATCTTTCGCTTACTCAGTTTTTCCAAAACATGTTAAATAACTTAAACGATCAATTATTTCAAGAAATAAATAATGTTTTGAGCGATTCAGTCCGACTATGACGTGTTCTTAACTACACTAGAAACCACTGGGATAATATAAGACTACAAAAAAAAGTAATAGAAAAAAAAAACATTTGTTACTCTACGCTACATATATGTAATAAAAACAAAGATTTTCATAGGGCATCGTGCCTCTACCCAGATGGATAATCCGCCTTACTAAAGCATGACATTTAATTTCACTCCGCTTGAGGGGCTCCCTGAGCAAATCGCTCTCAGTTCGTACTGCGCACGGCTGTCAAATACTGTCAATTCTGGCTTGTTTATTTCATGTTGCCATAGAGGCGACTATCCTTCTGGACGTTTTAAATTCTTTGAATAAAAAATAAAAAGTAATTTTAATCTTTACTAAGAACTATAGACAATTTCTTTTTTCTAACTACAAAAATGACAGCTTACAGAAACCTAAATATAGAACACGCCACGGCCAGTAAGATATTAAAAAGAAATGAGTTGTCAGTGTTTTCGCGGCACTAAATATAGACTGAACGTATCCTTAGGCAAAGCCACACAAGCTTGCTTTTGCTTCAAGTCCTCTAAATTCTCTGCAGCGACTTCAAACTCCTGCACGATACTTGCAAACATGACAAAGCTCATGGTTGTGACCAGAGTCTGGCCAATGCAGGTTCTTTTGCCGATGCTGAAGGGCAAGAAGTGTGGTATATTCTTCCTGACTGTAACTACCTCCTTTTCACTGTCAGTAGCTTTATTTATCGGTGAATTCCTTTCTCCATCGGACTCCATGCCTGAATCACACTGAGAATTGCGTCGAACCCGAACTTTGCTGCGCTCTAAAAACCTCGAAGGGTCGAATTTCTCTGGATTGCTCCAGTATTTCTCAGATTTATTCAACTCGTAATTGTTAATGAATACTATAGTGCCTTTTTCGACTCCGTAGCCGGCTACGGCTGCGTTTTCTGTCGCAACGTGAGGAACGATGGGTGATGAAGCGTATCTGAGACATTCCAGGACAGTAGATTCAGTGTATGGTAAGCTTGGGCGATCAGAAAGGTTAACTGCACGTTTACCTTTTGTCACGCCGTCGATTTCGCTGCGAATCTTCTTGCCAACTTCAGGGTCCCTGGCTACAGCTGCTAGGCACAGCATCACCAGATTACCAACAGATGAATGTCCTCCAAGGAAGTCTTCGAGCATGAAAATGATCGTGTTTCTATCGACAGTAGGATCATCGTGTAAAACCCTGAGTAGACCATCTAAGAAGTCCTTTTCAGGGCCTTCAGTGTCTAAGTTCGTTTCTCTCTGCTCAACAATACGTGATAAAATGAAGCTGCGGATGTCTTGAGACCAGTTTGACAGTTTGTTCAAATGTTTCTGATAAAACGGCGCCAACCATGGCAGGAAGTCGACGGCGTACCCCTGGTTGATCTCCCAGAAAATCTCGTCGAAATGATCGACAATTTTCTTGAACTCCATATCGTTTTCAGAGTCAAATCTGACGTTGCACATGTAGTGGGAAAACATGTTCATTGCTGTAGTCATTAAAATTGGTTTCAGGTTGATAGGTGATTCGGTTTTTCTGGTAATGTCTTGTAGGGTTTGGATGAGCTCGACAGATTCGAACTTGGCGACTGTACCGATTCTGGAGAAATTGTCGGTGTGCTGTTTCGGACCGCAGTGACGCCTCGCTAGGTTTCTCCGCCGGAGTTGAAGGTTTGACCAATCGCAGAGGGCCAGAGCTGAAGACAAAGAAAAGCGTTGTTGTAGATTATTATTGAAAATATTATAAGGAACCTAGCTGTGCGTTAAATCCTCAGTGAACGAGCTATGTTATGCAATATAAATTTGTCAAATCGGACAAATAGAACCTTGATAAGCGCGTCCAAACTTATAAAAAAGAAACAAACTCTTGAGCACAGATATTAACTCTCAATAGATGACGCGAGTGTTGTACTTCGCGTCAAAAACTGTGCCAAAAGCATGCTCTTCTTATGAAACTGTTTCTTACGGACAGGGAACTTGCATGAGGCTGCATATGTCCACCAGAGATGTGTAGCGAGGGATGTGTTTAGCTGACAAATAGGATCGCTTTATTTCAAATTATATATAAGTTCAAGAGCTATAGCTCTAATGCCAGCCTAACTAAAGCGCTCTTGTGATATTATGGGAGGTAGAAAAATGGCACAATCTGTTTTCATACGGATGGAGGGACTTTGCGTTATCTGTTTAAATTTATGTCTGTGCTCTTCTTGAGCCTTGTAAAATTAAAATAAATTTATAACATTGTTTTTTACAATGTTATAATTTTCAATTTTATACAAAGATAAAAGCAGCGGCGCCATCTTCGAGGTAATATCTGTGGTAATATTCTATATATAGATTGTATTTTGTATGTTAGTTGTAAATAAGTTAATAAAATAGAATTGTATAGTTTGGAATAATTTTCAAGACTTTATTTGCTATCCTTCGAACACATCGCCCTATCGTAACTTAAAAAAATAAAAAAATAAACGAGACCGTACAATAATCCATAAATAATATACGGGCTATTTCACATGATGTAAACAGTTGTAACAGAGTAAGCACGACATAATAATCTTATAAGAAAAAAGTTTGTAGCAATCAGACCATAGACTATAAAGTTGCTCGATTGAAACGAAGCGAAATGAAAAGAAAATTATTGCTCTAGCTAGGTAGGTTAAGGTACAAAAAAAAAAGAAATTGAATCTGGAATTCATTGGAGTACGCTGTAACTACAGGATGTTAATTAAAAAAGAAAAAAAATACGGAATTTAAATTATAAATCGTATTAAATTGTACTATGATAAATTAAATAAGGAATATTTAAAAGATTAAGTAATAATAGCAAAATACCAATTAATCAATAAAAAAATAACAACATGTTTTCAAGGCATACAGGGCTACTAGTTATAAGTGCAAACACTGGAAATTTTTGTCTAAAGTTTGAAAAGATGTTAATAAAAAACCACAGTGCTAATAAAATCTTTAGACTACTTACTATAATATAAATAATAATATATAGTTTCTAGTAATTTAATTAAATTAAGTTTTTTATGAAATAATTGTAAACCTGTAAACGCGTTCAATATCTTTTTTTTTATAAAACGGTCAGATTGGCCAAGTAAAATTTATGGTTAGTGAAAACTTATACGTAGGTAGTCATCCCAAGTGACACGTCTGCAGAAAACACTACAGATCTCAAAGAAAAAAAGCAAAATAAAAACAACTGGCACGAATAAAGCAAAGAAAAAAGTGAAATATATTGCACGTGAGTAAACGCACGCAATGCATGAAGAGATTAATATTATGAATGCATGCGTCATGAAGAGACGAGAACCAAGACCTGAGGATGTATATGGCAATCAAAACCTAAGTCAATTAAATTTGGAACCTGGGTTTATTTTCAATAACCAAAATTTATTCTTGAGACTTTCAGACCTAAGTTTTGATTCTCATTCTAACATACAGGCCTTATTTATTTTTTTAAACTACTATGGTGGCGAACAAGCATACGGCCCGCCTGATGGTAAGCAGTTACCGTAGCCTATGGACGCTTGCAACACCAGGGGTATCACTCGCGCGATTCCGACCCTGAAGAAATCTCTTCACATCCTTTTACCCTCTAGGGTAGTATCGGTTACCGACTTGTGATCTGGCAGGATAGGGGCCCCATCGACCAAAGGGGCCAGAGTGCCTAGTGGAAAAGAGGGTCCTGGGAACAACGTGGTTCCCATTGGTGAAAGAATTGTCAGATCTATCAGAATATTACTATAAAAGTGGATAAAACCGCCTAAGGAAAGCTAGTCTACATTTCAAAACACGAGCATAATATTAGGTCACAACATTGTAGGTAATTGCCAAAAAAATGAAATTCAATACTGAATAGAGCATTTCCTACTTGAATAAGCAAACATTTTGTAAGAAACTCGATCCTCTGACTAGTCAATACTGTCTGACATACTTTATATTGAGATTCGTAGACGTTTGGCTTTATATGTATACTTAAATGTAAAGTGGAAGTTTGTTTGTTCACGGATCAGATCAAATATGATTTTAACCCATTGGGCTAAAGATTGGGATATTCGTCCTTATAACAAGATATAGTAAATAAAAAAGAAAAAAAAGATTTTTTTTTTATATTAAACAATTTTACATAAATACTTTTTTTCTAAATAAAACCACAAAGTTATAATGAAGTATAATATGAAATGAAAAGAAGCGATGATAAAACAGGGATATTATCCCAAAAAAACATCGTAGATCACGGACTGGGGGACCATATGAAAAATAAACGAAAATCAGAAAAAAAATAGTAGTTACCCTACTAGATAGATAATAAGGATCTCTTCTCTGAAAGTACAATTAAAATAATAAAAAATGCAGAAAAAGTCACGGACAGTGATGTCATCGGTATGTTAATTATAATATTAAATGTAGTGAAATACAATATGGCGCTTAAGGTAGGCTGTCGTTGAAATTAGACCAACGATGTAGGTACCTAAATACTTCACTCGTTTTAACGCACAAGACCTAGCGACTTTCATTTCCTCTAAATTATTTACAATTTACTAGTCCTCGCTTTACACGTTCTAAAGTAAGTTGTCATAGCAAAGTTGAGTTAGTAATTGTACGGAACTACTACGGAACTCTTCGTGTGGCGAGTCTAACTCACACTTGGCCGGTTTTATATTATGCAATAGCAGACTTGGTCCTCCTGATCGATCTTTTCTATTAGTTTTCTTATTATTGGTTAAGTTTATATAATTCGTTCATCAAATTCCCCCTTTTCTACTTGACTAAAAGCAATTTTATCTAATTTCAAGATAAATTTAAAGTTCCCAGGTAAAGAAAAACGATAAGTCTGTGCCATGAACTGTGCCATCTGAAAATTCGATGAATAATACCACCGTGAGGAAATCATAGCGTAGTGGTACGGTTCATATACTCTGCCTCGATGGCTTACAACCAACCAACTTAAGATCGGTTTAAGAATATATATTTTTAATTTTTTTTTTTTTTTTAACAATACAACTTTTCATTTTGTATATTTATATGAAACTATCCTACTACAAAGTCTCTTGGCGATCTAATTAAACCATATTTTTTTTATATCAAATGCAATACTATTTCCTAAAATAAAAGGTCATCCAAATACTCCATGGTCCCCATGACACTGGCGGCGTTTCCACGCTGAATGGTTAAGCTTAACCTCTGGGCAAAAAAGTCACTAGCTCTCAGTTCCCCAGAGGCCAAGACCAACCAAGAATATATTGTGTTAATCGAAAATAAACTATATGCCATGAAGCCACGTTCCAAATTCAATTGTTTTAATCTCAACCCCAAAATTTGACTAGATTGATTCACGTTCTTAAATAGGACCCTTGGCTTCTTTGATTCCACCAGAGATGGTGCAGAAGCCAAACGGTGAGCGAGGTTCAATTTAACTCAGTGATATATTTTTTTATTATTATATTATTAATCAGTAACAAACATAGCCATGCTGGTAATATAGATAGACTATAAAAAATACTTGAATTTAGAATATTAAAGTTGTAAATAAAACAGTAAAGTTTTATTAAAACCAAATAGTGAACGTCCTGTATACATAATGAAAAGTTAAAATAGGTTAGTATGGTTCTAAATGTCGTTCTTTGTGGTTGGTAAATATTGTGAAAATGCAACTTATGCTATTTGCTAATATGTGCTATAATATTGTGTTTTGATGACTTGACAATCCGGTAAGTGCATAGCTATTTTCTGTTTCATAAAACATGTGAAATAACGTCCGATTGATTCCTCTGATGAGTTCAAAAACAAATTGTTTCATTTTTTTTATCGCTCCTTTTAGGTTTCGTAAAGTATCTGTCAAAATATTCAATTAACAAAAGTTTAAAAAATCAATAAAAAACAAATGCATCTAATTTATTAGACATTTTCAAATTTAATGCAATAAAAGAAATTGTAATCCAATTACTTCAAACAAACTTGTAAACCTACTCCTGATATTAGAATATTTTCCAAAATAACATGAAAAAATAATGTTACATAAATCTAATACAAAGAAACCTAACACACACCTGCGTAGATATTGAAACATGCATCCTAAGCTTCACAAATAAAATAAAAAAAGATCAAAAAATACTTACAATTATTCCTATCTCCCGCGAACAGTTGATGGAACCGCAAGAAATCTGGCCGCCCGCCGAAAAACTTGCCGTTCTGATTCAGCACCTCCCTTATCAACTCCAAATTATTAACCACCACGCATTTAGTAGTTCCCAAAGTTAAGCTGAATATATCCCCGTAATCTTTAGTCAGCTCCGTAAACGCCTGGAACGGCGACTCGTGCTTGCCCAAAAGGTGTAAACTACCTATTATAGGCAGTGGCATGGGCCCAGGGGCTTCTTTCAGCAAGGCGACTTTACTGTCGCCATACCTGCTTGCCTGTTTCAATGTAACAGACCGAGTTTTAGTAAAAAGTTTGAATGCCACTAGCGCGAGGACGGCCAACACGATGAATACACTCATTTTGGTATATTTCTAAAAAGAAAATATTTTTTTAGAGTGGCCACACCGTTTGACAGGAGTTTTGGCGGGAACTACACGCGCTCGCCGGCCGGCACTGCGTCAGCTTAGGATGTTCCGCCATTTTTATACACTGCGCGGCAATTTGCATTGTATCCCGCCTGTAGCTTACTTTTTTATTGTAAAATCAATAAACGCAAAAATCATTCTTATTACTTGAGGCATACGTTGCTATTTGACTGCAATTACTTACCATGTATTGGATGAGTAAGTCGCAATTTTATAGAAGTTCAAATACAAACGATTGTCAACATTATCACAACCGAGTAGAGTTGGGTTTGAATGCAATATCTTCCCGTAATACAAACTGGTGACAGCTATTTTCTTTTGCTAAAAATTCAGGCTATTTTCACTTCTATGTATTGAGACATAAAATCGTCGCTGAATGTCTTCTTAAATTTGCAATTCCAGAATGTGGAAATTGTAGGTTGTAGGAGACATGAAATTTTCCTACTTTGGCTATATTGAATTTTTTTTTAATGAATAAAGTTGAGTAGTAAGTAATTCTAATATTAAATTTAACTCTTATGAATTATTATCAGAATACGCACAGTTTGCAAGGTTGAATTATCAGAATACACACGGTTCGGAAGGTTGAATAGATGATGACTCATGTTGAATTTTACTTCATACCGTAGTTATACGGGGTCTCTACCGCGTATCTTTGGTGGTAATCGTAACGAACACCATTAATGAAGTTCATCCAAAAAGTGAAGGATGAATAAGGCGCTATCCAAAGCTGGACACGCTAAAAGTAAAAGTTTCTCACACAGTTGGGTGTATTGATAATTTGGTACATATAGCCAGAAACAAATATTTTGTATTGTCAAATGTTCAAAGAAAAGACTTATTCAAATATCTATAGGTACTATATAATAATAATATAATAAAGCGGAAGAGTATTTTTGTTTGTTTGTTTAAACGGGCTAATCTCTGGATCTACTTACCAGTCGGATTCAAAAAATTATTTCACTAATAGGAAGCTACATTATCTCGTAACGAAAACCATTAATTATTTCATCCAATGTACGCACTTCGGCCCTGATTGGATGAAGTTACGATTACCACCAAAGTTACGCGGTAGAGCCCCTGATTGGATGTGGTGTTCTTTACGATTACCACCAAAGATACCCGTTAGAGCCACTGTTCTCAATAGTGGTCGCTTCATTCACTCCTATCTTACCCATATCATTCACACAATCCATCCATCACTTTTTCGTATTCTTCCTTTTCCCGTATCCTGCCTCCACCCCGTCACGTCCACTTTCATATTCATTACCATTAAACTATTATTACTACGCATGGAGAAGCTATCATAAGCAAAGGTTATGTCCCAATTTATTAGTCAACTACAGTTGTCTTTTGCGCTGAAACAATAATTAGTTGTCTAAGCAGACAGTAGAAACACGTAGCGTTATCAGGGGGGCTAAAAAGGAAGCTAAAGCAATATTGCTACTCGAATAAAGCGAATTCTCGGCAGATCCTAAGTGATTCCAATATGTTTTGGTAATATAGTTACTCATTATGAAAATGAAAAAAATGAATATATTTATTGCTGCAAAATACAACACAGTACCTACAAATGATACACATAAAGAATAAATCTTAACAAACCATATAAAAATAACATAATATTGTATTAAGCAGATACAATTCCTGAGATGGATATCTTCAAGGATTCCTCACTAGGCAAATATATACAATTCAATTCATTAAGAGATTTGGAATTGATGAATTGCATAAGATCTGCCTTAAATTCGAAAAAATTAATTGTGTTAGCAATATTACTTAGGGGGTACTTCCTTGTTAGGGGGCCAGAACGCTTTTAGGAGTATTTTTCTCGAAAACACCGTGATTTTCACGGCGCTTATGCGTTTCTTTCATCGTTCTACAACAACAAGTGTGGCAGGACGGCCTCACTTCAACGGAACATAGTTGTAATGTGTAGAATCTTCTCTATACCTAGTAATAACAGATCAATGTTCATAACTCTTTTAATTACGTTGTTTAGATGTCTACGTTTCATACCACGACAAACGGTTACCATGGCAACTTTTCAGGCACCACCAGTATTCAAACTTCTTCTTTTGTACTTATTTTTAATTTTATCCATTAATTGTTGATGATGATGATGATGGTTCTTTTTTTTTTACAAAAAAAAAACTAATTTCTAGACTACCTATGTCTCTTTCTAACAAAGAACGAACAGAAAGTATGTAAGAAATGTAGTCCTGTCAAATTAGTCCAATTGCTTGTTCAACTTAAAACTCACCATCTAAATGGTTACAAAACTCGCCATCTAAATGGTTACAAAACTCACCATTGAATTGGTTACCTACATTTACCCGCAAATAAAAACGACAAATACTTTGACGTTAAATAATGTTCTATCCTTTTTCAATAATGTTCGTAAGAAACAGATGTGATGTGACTAAAATTAGTTCATTGCGATTTACAACAGAATCAGCACCAGTACCTGCCGGGTTATTGCGTATCTTTGGTGGTAATCGTAACGAACACCATTAATTATTTCATCCAATGAAACGCACGCGGTTTGACGCGACGCTGACCATTCGTGGGCCCTGATTGGGTGAAATTCATTAATGGTGTTCGTTACGATTACCACCAAAGTTACGCGGTAGAGCCCCCGTAATTTAAATAGTGCTATCAGTTTTTGTTTTTTATTTTAAAATCAGATAGCAAACCTTCCATTGACACCTACGTCAATCGAAAGGGCGTGAAACAATAAAAATGCATTCAGAATAATTCGGATGGGCTGTTATCGAAAGAAACTTCAATAATTCAACATTTCAAATTTTAATAAGCAATGAGCTTCCTCTCTTAAAAGAATAGTTTAACGTAATTCTTATTGGTTTTTACGTCAGTGATTTAGATATTTTTATATACCACTATAGTCATCGATATATTATCTTCTGTCTATATTAAGGGTTACGTACAAGACAACATCGTGAAAGTGGCCGCTTGGAAACTCAATAAAACAAAACTATGTCACTCATGAATGAATGTTCTACGTTCAAACGTGGACCTACTGAAACTGAAATAGCGACACCGTGGTCTTATGTCTTCGGCCGTTTTTACAGCTGTCACCCTTATTCTAGGGTAATACTATTTCGATGACTATAGTGGCAAACAAGCATACGGCCCGCCTGATGGTAAGCATTTACCGTAGCCTATGGACGCTTGCAACAGGAGTATCACTCGCGCGTTGCCGACCCTGAGTAGAGGATCTTATGCTGTTTAAGTAATTCTTTTCACGTTTAGATAATTATAAAAGTATTTTTTTATCTACTTCGATTGCAAACGACACCAGGGGCCACTCCGGCTCTGTCTATCACTCGTGTCAGTGACTCAGCTAGCCCTAGACGGGCCAAACTAGCTGTCCCGCGCGGTTTCACCCGCATTCCCGAGGGATCGTATGTTTTCCCGGGATAAAAAGTATGCTGTGTATTAATCCAGAACATATTCTATCTGTGTGCCAAATTTCATCCAAATCCGTTAAGTAGTTTTTGCGTGAAAGAGCAACAAACAGACATCCATACTCACAAACTTTCGCATTTATAATATAAGTAGGATTTGTTGGCCCTTCTTCTAATTGACTGCGGCGAAACCAAATGGAGGGTAATTTTTTTTTGTAACTTTTGCTTAAATTGAAAAACACATACCAGGGGGGCGATTACGTAACTAAATTTCAATCATTTTCGAATTTAAATCGGTTAAATATAGCGGTTTTCTGAAATCTTTTTTACGTTCTGATAACCGCAAATACAAACAGTGGTTCATTAGAAATAGAACCATTTCCGAGTTTGTAATATTTCTACCGATTCAGAGGTTATTTCAATCGGAATTTCATTGCAATAAAGATACGTAATCCACGTATTCGCTTTTGAATTTGTATTTGCTTTGTTTAAAAATCTTTATTTAACGAAAACACTTTCTTTTTAATAAATTAGCACACAGTAGCTTTTAAACATAGCAAATACAAATTCAAAAGCGAATACCAGGTATATGTTTTTCAATTTGTACCTAATTGCTTTTTTTGGCCTCACTACCGTGTTTCGCGCGATCTATCTGCCTTTTGTTCTGGAAACTGAAATGCTCTTTAAAATTAGAATGTCAAATATTAAAGAATATTTAAATCGGATTAGGATTCGAAATTTGTTTGGAAGTTCATTTTCTCGGACTTTTTGGCGGGAACTTGCAGAGTGACGTTGCGTTTTAATTTTTATTTTCATAAATTCGTGTATTTTGAGTTTTGGACGGTGACAGACTTTTTTTTATACCACTTAGGTGGCAAACAAGCATACGGCCCGCCTGATGGTTAGCGGTTACCGTAGCCTATGGACGCTTGCAACTGACTGCATGAGGACTATGTGAAAGTGATTTATTATGACTAGAACTTATATACTAGGAGGTGACGATAAATGGCTAAACTCATGTTCATGGGATAAAGGACACCTCTCTGATGCCAAATATGTCGGTCTGCCTGCGCCAAGTGGTTGCGTTATCTAGATATGGCGCCTGAAAAACTGTTTATCGTGACCGAAAAAAAACGATAAGGTAAATGGCTGAACTCGACGTAGAAAGTAAGTGTTAGTTGTACTGATGTCAATTTAAAAAAAACTGACCAAATATTCGGTTGCGTTATCTAGATATGGTGCCTGAAAAACTGTTTATCGTGACCGAAAAAAAACGATAAGGTAAATGGCTGAGCTCGACGTAGAAAGTAAGTGTTAGTGGTAATGATGTCAATTTAAAAAAAACTGACCTAATATTCGGTTGCGTTATCTAGATATGGCGCCTGAAAAACTGTTCATCGTGACCGAAAAATAATAATAATAATGGCTGATCTCGACGAATCATGGTCGTCACTATTACTAGCTTATTAATAAAAAAACTGTCAAAAATTTTGGTTGCATTTCCATCTACGTAACATACGTTTATAAGCGATCTACGTAACAATTATCACTATGGATAATTTGAGTGTTTTACGGTTTCGCGGAATTTGGATTATCAAAAATATGAAATGTTATCAGTGCCGCCCCCGTCCCTTTATACCCTCCGCCGCCCCGCCTGCACTGAGCGGCATTCAGAAGTCAACAGGCAAACATAGATAAGATTATAACATTGTTATAAATACTAGCCACGCTCTGAAAACAGTGTCTCAATGGTTTGCTGCCAAAAAATTAAGCAAAATTCTAAAAAAACAAAATGTACAAGATTTTCATTATCAAATAATGTACAATGTTGATGCCAATGTTATTGTGGATGGTATTGGTAGTAAACTTAATATAGTAGATAAGACTGTTTTGTTGGTCTGACCATAGTCTGCAGATTTTGGGGTGCTCACCTGGAAGCCTTAGGTGGTAAACTGAGCTTCGCTGCTTTTGCAGTCAGCAAAATAAGGCAACTGACGGACATTCATACAGCCAGATTAATTTATTTTGCATATTTTCATAGTCTTATGTCTTACGGTCTTTTGCTGTGGAGCTCTGCCGCAGACTTGGCATACATTTTTGTATTACAAAAAAGGGCAATTCGCGCCATCTACTGTTTGGGTTCTCAGGAGTCTCCACGAAATGTATTTCTGGAAATTAATATATTAATATCTATTATATCCAATTTACAATAAAATTCCTCATAGCAGTATGTTTTGCACTGTTTTGTAGTGAGCGAAAGTTTCATATTATACTGAATACATCCGCGTAACCCTTTCGTGTACATGCGTAATTTTATTTGGTGTAATTGCGTAAACAATGCATATTTATGAGATAAATATGCAAGATAATAAGAGATGCAATTGCGGTTGATTTGCTGACATTTTTTTAAGAGTTCCAAGATCTGTCTCCGATACTCATCATCAGATCTGTATGAATTTATATGGGACCATTTTGCAATTAACCCAAAAGGGTTAAAGCGAAACAAAAAAATAATTTTGCAAATCAGTCTATACGGGGTAGATACGACAATATGGCGTTAAATGAAACCACGTAAAGTACTCATAAATACGAACAACTTTTAATACGGGACCAACTTCGAAATCGAATTTTTTTTTTACAGCTTCTCATACAAAAGGTACATGTCTCGTCGGCAAATAGTAAAAAAAGTAGATGGCGCGAATTGCCCTTTTTGCTTAGGTTTGTGTCATAGTTACATTGATATCATATATGCTACAAAACAAAACTCAGAAACAAACAATCAAACAGAGCTCCACAGCAAAAGACCGTAAGACATAAGACTATGAAAATATGCAAAATATATTAATCTGGCTGTATAAATGTCCGTCAGTTACTTTATTTTGCTGACTGCAAAAGCAGCGGAGCTCAGTTTACCACCTAAGGCTTCCAGGTGAGCACCCCACAATCTAAAGTCTATGGTCAGACCAAGAAATCAACTAAAATTGGTATCAACTTACATTTGATACTGAAAACCGTATACATTTTATTTTTTTAATATTTTAGCATAAGATTTTTGGCAGCAAACCATTGAAACATAGTTTTCAGAGCGTGGCTAGTATTTATAACAATGTTATAATCTTATCTATGTTTGCCTGTTGACTTCTGAATGCCGATCAGTGCAGGCAGGGCGGCGGAGGGTGTAAAGGGACGGCGGCGGCACTGATAACATTTAATATTTTTGACAATGCAAAATCCGCGAAATTGTAAAACACTCAAATTATTCATAGTAATAATTGTTACGTAGATCGCTTAGAAACGTATGTTACGTAGATCGCTTAGAAACGTATGTTACGTAGATAGAAATGCAACCAACATTTTTGACAGTTTTTTTTATTAATAAGCTAGTAATGGTGACGACTATGATTCGTCGAGATCAGCCATTATTATTATTATTTTTCGGTCATGATGAACAGTTTTTCAGGCGCCATATCTAGATAACGCAACCGAATATTAGGTCAGTTTTTTTTTAATTGACATCAGTACCACTAACACTTACTTTCTACGTCGAGCTCAGCCATTTACCTTATCATTTTTTTTCGGTCACGATAAACAGTTTTTCAGGAGCCATATCTAGATAACGCAACCGAATATTTGGTCAGTTTTTTTTAAATTGACATCAGTACAACTAACACTTACTTTCTACGTCGAGTTCAGCCATTTACCTTATCGTTTTTTTTCGGTCACGATAAACAGTTTTTCAGGCGCCATATCTAGATAACGCAACCACTTGGCGCAGGCAGACCGACATATTTGGCATCAGAGAGGTGTCCTTTATCCCATGAACATGAGTTTAGCCATTTACCTTATCGTTACCATTTCTGTCGTGCCCTCCTAGTATTATATAATATAACTGAAAATTGGCAAAATACACACCGAGTGTGACGCCAATGAAAAAAAAAAGTTCATTTTCTCTATTTCATTAGAATATTTTGATTGTAGTTAATTTAATTTCTCTCTCATTTGTTGTTATAATAATTAAATAAGATTCTTTGAGTTCGATTTTTTAGTGTAGGTATAATATAGGTTTTTAGTTTTTATTGTAAAAATATGTGTGTTTGATTTATTGTGTCTAATAATCATAGGCGTGCATTGGTTTTCGAAGGAGAAAATTCAACCCGTACGTGGGTGAAACCGCGGGGGGTCTGCTAGTTACTAATAAATGTTGCAATGCCCTTGCAGGGCTCATGTTATGAACTAATTAGATATTGTAATATGTACCACATGAAGCAATGAATAAATAATTAAATAATTGTATGCAGGGAGTATATATAGCATGGGGTTTCTCAAAAGAGATACAAGGTCGGTAACGAGAGACCTAACCTATTCCACTAATTGCCGCTAGGCGACGCGCCGAGCGCTGCAAACAGTCTACGGTCACCCCGCTACATTCATAGAAAAAAAAAAAAAAGGTCTTTAAAAACAGGTCATAGCTAAAAAAAACCTTGTTTCATGATGTACATGTCATCACATCACGTGTCACCATTATTTATAAGAACTTATTAATCCAGGCCAAAGGACAGACCAGAAATTCAAAGAACTAAGCTTTGCCTTACACAATTACATTTATTTATAGAAACCAAAGAACCAAACATTGCGTCAAAAATAGAACACTCTAGTTCATTCATCTGTCATCAACACGTGCTGTCTCTTTCCCCGAAGGCTGCTGTCTCTCTCTGTCGGCCCGTTACCTAGAATTAAGTTAGGAAATGGGACCGATGGCCGAATTTTTATCATAAATAATTCAGTAACTGTTCACTGTGACCTGGTAGTAGTCCAGGAAAATGCGAGAAAAATCTACAGGATTGACTTGTTTACTTGGTTTACAATTTTAGCATGACAAGTGATGATGTGACCCAAGGCGATGAACAGTCATATAGTAAGAGCGATGATAGCTCAGGGGTAGTCACGTCGGATGCCGAGACGAAGGTCCCGGGTACGAATCCTTCAATGAGCTTGAATGATGTAAAAACATCGTGAGGAAGCCATAGCACGGTGGCAGGTTACTTTTTCAGGATAACCACTCTTAAGGGTGTTACCCAGCCCAATGACCTTGACGATTTGACCTCTAAACGAGTATTCTGTGCTACTCACCGCTGGGCGGCATTTGAAATGCCGCCTAACGTTGAGTAGCGGTACTACAATCAACTCGATTACAGAAAAGGTAACGGCGCAGATGTGTCGTATCGTTTTTATAACTTTGCCTATTTCCATTATTTATAACTAAAAATGTTGATTGCTAGGTCCTCAGGAACAGAATTTATAATTTATAATTTTACTCACCTGCTATATGATACATACCTATCAAGGGTCTGATGATGATCAGGTTAATACATACTGGATGTCAGTAATAGAAATAGCTAAGATGTTACGGTTATCTAATATCATATGTGTTTTACTACACGATAAATCTCCAGGGTATGATGATGAACAGGTCTATAATAACGAGATATCAGTAATAGAGATGGCTAAGATGTTCTAGATTTTCAATAGTTGACTAATATTACATGTGTTTTACTACAAGCTGAATCTTAAGAGGCCGCCATCAAAATCGAAACGGGCCGAATTAGGTATTTGACTCGTTCACGCACACGCGGGAGCGCTCGGTCGGCGTGTGTGAGTGAGTCCGGAGTCATTGATGGTCAGTACGGCGATTAAATGGTTTGGATCCATTCATATATTTTACGTGTCTTTTTCTCTCGTGGTTTTTTCTTTTGAAATAAAAAGTCATGGTAGTAAATCAAATCAAATTCATTTATTTCAAATAGACCTTCGCAGGTACTTATGAATAGTCTGACTCTAATACCGATTTGGAAGGTTGCATTTGCTGAGAAATGCCAGTAATAAACTGAGCATGACTCTTTTCAAAACAAACTTTGATTTATTAAATAATACTTACATTTTAATCGCACTGACAACAATTCACACATCCGGTGCAAGAATGTCGCAATTGCAGTATACATCATTTTTGAGGAAAGGCAAACTGAGATTTGATATTTTTTTTTTCATAATGTTTAAGTTTTTATTTTCGTTTTTTGTGATCGTCTTGGACTTTTAGCTTTTTAACCGATTACATAAAATGCCAGATTTTATTATAAATAATCCGGAAATATACCATCAAAAAAACTACAACATACAGTTGTGTCGTTATTGTCCTAAGATTTTCATTTTAAAACAGTTATGTCTCATTAGTTTTAGTGCAATAAATAAAACAAACCTTTTTTATAAAACTTTATTGAAATTTTTATTAACAATTGGAACCATAGTAAAATATTTCAGTCTTTTAATACAATATAAAAAAAAATGGTACTAGTACCAAAGAGATCTTGCTTTTAAAGCTAAAAGTAACTTGGACAATTTGACATAAAATAATTAAAAACATTTATAAAATCCTTTGTAGAATTTGGTGACAATGTTAGTTTGTACCAAATGCACAAAATCTTTTTTTTTCGCTCAGCTATATTGATCTTTGAAGTGTATGCCGGTTTCAAAATCAACTCATTCATTGTAATACTGCTCTTATTAGAAAATCGCCCTTTTGCGATTTTGCAGTCGACTTGAGTCCATTCTTCATCGTAACGCGTCTTATACGTATAAACATCAGTGTCTGTAAACCGAACAAGTTTAAATTCAGATAACTTCATCGTTGCTGGCTTTGTTTAGTCCTATTTATTCAGACAATGCTTTCCAATCATAGAAATGGCTGTAATTTAAGTCATGCACTATGAAAGGCTTTCCACTGTTTTTTGCGTTTCTAATCACCTGCATAATTCTGTCTATTGGTCAAAGCCAACTGACCATGCTGAAGACCGACACCGGCAGCATCATCACATCAAAGCCAAAGATCTTGAGAGAGATCGAGAAGTTCTATGGACAGTTGTACACCTCGTCACAGAAACCAGATACAAATCCAGTCAGTGACGCAAGAGCCAAGTTGACCCGACATTACACCGAAGATATCGGAAGCTATTTAATTCTGTCATACACGAAGGTACAACACCAGAAGTATGGAGTGGAAGCATGGGGGTACTTTTCTTCAAGAAAGGCGATATGGACCTATTGAAGAATTACCGGATATTTGAGAGACCCTTGGGCCACATAACAAGAATCTTTTCTCAAAATTTAAAATAGTGTCCGCCATTTTGAATTATTTAGTTACTGTTCCGATTGTTCTCAAAATGGATATTTGAGAGACCCTTGGGCCACATAACAAGAATCTTTTCTCAAAATTTAAAATAGTTGCTACCAAAGATAAGGTACTTAGTTTTAATGGGGTTAAGTAAAAGGCAATTGTTTGTAGACCATTTTGCTATTGCTGAAAGATCTTCATTAAGATTAATTATTGCACGGTCAATATCGGAAGGCTTACACGATATATACACCTGTATGTCTGCGTAAATATGAAACCGGCAGTACCTTATATGCGATTTAATAATGTGTGTTCTACCGCTTGTACAACGACTTCAACTTGATGCCCACAGCTATCTTCCACCATCGCAACTCTCGCCATCGCCAGTGAGTCCATCTTCACACATTGAAACCAAAATTGGTTCAAACTGTGCGGGCTCAACGGAGTTTCTTTCCGCGGACGCTCAGACTGTGGAATGAGCTCAAAATTAGGACTGTCGAATTTTGAGCAAAGATTCAGGTTATATGGTCCAAGGGTCTCCCAAATATCAGTTTTGAGAACAATCGGACCAATAACTAAATAGTTCAATATGGCGGCCACATTTTTGAATTTTGAGAAAATATTCATGGTTTATGTTCCAAAGGCCTCTCAAATATCAATTTTGAGAGCAATCGGACCAATAACTAAATAGTTCAAAATGGCGGACACTTTTTTTCAATTTTGAGCAAAGATTCATGTTATATGGTCCAAGGGTCTCCCAAATATCAATTTTGAGAGCAATCGGACCAATAACTAAATAGTTCAATATGGCGGCCACTTTTTTCAATTTTGAGAAAAGATTCATCGTTTATGTTCCAAAGGCCTCTCTAATACCAATTTTGAGTGCAATCGGACCAATAACTAAATAGTTCAATATGGCGGACACTATTTTAGATTGTGAATATTTTGCAATTCCAATAATATTACATACACGCGTGTCGAATAACCTTTTTTTTTAATTTAGTAATAACGGACTTAAATAAAAATGTAATAAAAATAAAATGTGCATGGTACGCACATACATACAAGGTTACATGAGTTACATCGTACGCCTATGCAACGCGGCACTACGTAGTCCAATCGATTTTAAACAGATGGCGGTACTGTTTACTTGTATAAAGAATTTTTTTGCAAAATGTTCCGGTGACCGCATCCATGGTTATATAAATCACTGGGTATTAGAGTCAGACTATTCATAAGTACCTGCGAAGGTCTATGTATATGAAATTAATGATTTTGATTTGATTTACCACCATGACTTTTTATTTCAATAGAAAAAACATACTGTCGCCGTACTGACCATCAATGATTCCGGACTCGCGCACACACGCGACCGAGCGCTCCCGCGTGTGCGTGAACGTGTCAAATACCTAATTCAGCCCGTTTCGATTTTGAGGACGGCCTCTTAATACCGAATTTATAAAAGTAAACCTTTCATTTCAATTCGACGTCTGCGATTCAGTGGTTGAAAAATAAATTGTAAATTTTATAACGGAAAGACGTACATACAATCATTGCATGATCAATAAAATCTTGTTATAAAAAGAATAAAGGAAACCGATATCTTGCTCTAAATTCTATATAACTATTTGTACCTAACACATTTCTGATTAGTCTATGACGACTATTGATGTTCTAAAAAATATTATTTTTACTTATAACTACATTACATATATTTACAAGCTAAAAATTGTGCTCAAAATTGTATTTAAGTTATTATCAGTAGAAATCAATTTAAAAATCATTCATAAATTTAAATATTTAGTTAATTTGTCGTATAAAATTTTCGTGCGAGGTCCACTCGTGACAGCAGCCATCAAGGCACTGACGAGTCTCGGCTCCAGGCGTCCGCGGGTGGGATTTGGTGGGGAGCGAGTGATTTATGCTTCGCTATTTAGTTTTTTAATTATTATTTGAAAATGATTCATGAAATTTGAAAAGTAATCAATACAAGTTGTTATAAAATGCATTACCTTTTTTTTGGTGTAAGATTCGCATAAATCTGTTGAGCCGTTATGTCAACAATTTACAATTTAGGTTAAAATTATACCTGTAAGGATATGTGTTTTTACAAAATTTGAAGATATTTTCAAAAAATGTAATCAATACAACTTGTGCGTGATGAACAAATGTACAACATATATTTTTTCCAGGACAAATGGATGGATAGATTCGTCAACAAAATGCGTTTAGTCCAGCGTATTTTAGAGGTTTGACCATTGTTACAGCCTTAAGTTGAAAATCTGTTGCCAAGCACTTATCGGTTTGTTCCTACAGCTGCACTGGAAAGCAAGTGAAAACCAGTTACTTCTAGGCTCTGTGCGTGCACCACCTTTGGGGACATAACACTTCCCATGGTGACATTGGAGGAAAAATGGCATGGAAGGATTTTAAGAGAGGAGAGAATCGTTATATCGCTGAAAGAGCAGCAGTTACCACCTTACAGAATACCAGGGAGCAGCCTTCTTTCTCATGCGAAAGTCAGCAAACAAGCATACGGCCAACCTGCGGTTACCGTATACATAGGACCATATAACACCCCATTACTCGCGCGTTACCGACCCCTCCATGAGCTCTGGCGACCTTACTCACGCGCAGGAACGACGTTAAGTTATTTGGCTGCGGTATTTTGTAAGGTTGAGGAGGCTCTACTTCTCGTCTGCTAGCTTAAATCAAAAATGACATACTGACACGATCACATTACAAGTCCACACGCCATCGAGCCAGTATGCGCTGTCTACTAAATACATCATGGTTCGACATACCAAAACTGACATATTAGTCAATTTTGACACCACTGATGAAATGTGTCTCAGCAGTGTAAGGCTGCTTTTCCACCAGAGATGTGCTATGCAGCTATGCTGCAAGGATGTTATAGCTAAGCTGTGAAACTATGTGACCGTTTTCACTGATACTAAGCTGTGTAGCTGTGCGAGTAAGATGTGCTATGAAGATGCGCCGCCGAAAAGTAGCTGCGCGGGGAAGATGCACAGCTCGAGCTATGCGATGTGTCGATAGCAGGGAAGCGGCAAGGGCTGAGCGGTGTGGGGAGAGGCGCTCACGCATCCATAGCACGCAACCATAGCACGCATCCGTAGCACGCATCCATAGCACGCATCCATAGCACGCATCCATAGCACACATCCTTCCATATAAAAACATATCTTAGTTGAATCTGTTTCCACCAGTGCTAAGCTTTGTGCACCAATGAATATGATTGGTGGACATCTCTGGTAGAAAAGTAGCCTTAAGCTCTTACTTCACAGCTACACTTCTACAGCAACTCCTCTTCAACAACCTTTCGGGGTGTGAAGAGTTTTTCATGGTCAGATACCCCTGTTGCCGTGCATCTATCTACGGTAACCGCTTATTACAAATGCCAGTTGATTTGTGCCAGGAAACAGTTCGGCTTTTGTAGTTGCAACTTACACTGTAAACCCCAGAACGATTCGGCCGAGTCGCGTGTTGAATTTAACAGTGTTATAGTCACATTTTTTTAATACTGTCACTCAATACCCTGAGAAGCTGGCGAGCGCTAGATCCAAGCTTGTGTGTATTTAAATGATCCTTTAAAGCGCTAAATACAAGCTTGTGTGTATTTAAATGATCCTATTTAGCGCTGGATCCAAGCTTGTGTGTATTTAAATGATCCTTTTTATCGCTAGATTCAAGCTTGTGTGTATTTAAATGATCCTTTTTATCGCTAGATCCAAGCTTGTGTGTATTTAAATTAGCCTTTTTATTTTGCAGAAAATTGGATCTAGTATCAGTTCTAACCTGGTTGTTTTTATTATTCTGCCCTGTCCCTGCCTTTCCAGTAGAAAGCAAAATAAGTTGATGAGCTATTCGGGGACTTGTAGTTCCAAAAACGCTATTCACCTACTTCGATATCCAGTAGAACCCGACCCCGGAACGTTTCCTATCCGAGATCAACTGGTATTTGCAATCTCACCCGCTTACCCCCAAGCAAGCCGTATGCTTATTTCCCACCTTAGTATAAATAGCTATGACTATGACCCACTTTCCGGGGCAAACTAACTGTGTCACAATAGAAAATGTCCCGTTTTCACAAGTGTTTGTGTGTATTTCAAATGACCAATCCCAGGAATTTGCACCTATCTCGGCCACATTACCCAAGCAGACGCAAAACTGTATTAGAATTATGTTGAACGTTTACAATCTTGTTGTTTCTATTGTAGAAAGAGACGGACTACTCTACGGATACTTCTATATTTAATATAAACTGTCTTTCCCCCGCGGTGTCCAGGATAAAAAGCCAAAAAGCCTATGTCATGTCCCTCTGCTTACCATAGTTTCCCGCGTGACAAAATTTCATCCCAATTAGTTGGTCTGATGAGGCGTCACGAGATAGCAAAATCATCTTTGTCAATGGGATTAATTTTTTACTTAAATTAGCGTACTTGGCCTCCAGGTCTTCGGTCCAAAGGTTCTGTCAACTTTCCTCTAGGATATATATACTTCTAATCATCAAAATGGTGACAGATTGTCAGCTTCACGTATAAAATACGTCAGAGCATGTTACGCACTGTAAATCTCTTTGTTTCTTAAATGTATTCAAGTGACCTAAATAAACATAGAAATGAGATCAAAATTACAATCATTGGAAACATGGTTTTTGTCACGTATACTGTCAACAGGTTTGCTGTAGGTGAGGAGCTATGAGAGGGTATAGTAACGGGCAGGAGTGGTGAGCATAGATTGACAGCTGCGCGGTAGTTAATTTTTCACTCCATGGGGTTGCGTCGCTTTATTAGAGAGTTCCCATGGCCATCTTCCAACTCCATCATCAGATCAGCTCAGCAGCATAATAATATTGCATTGTTATCCGATATTACATACGCATGCAAAATTGAAGTACCCCGGGAAGTGGGTCAAATTTAACTAGCAAGATTTTATTACAGACACAAAGACACCCGGACAGTATCTAAATAAAATTTTGTCAAAAGAAAGAGGTCGCGGTCTGAAAAAACTTGCATTACTAGAAAACTAGACCTAGAAAACCACTTTCTTTTTTCTCCTCTTTCCTCCTTTTTTCCTCTTTCTTTTTTGTACTTTTTCAGGCGAAAAAAATTACTACAGGCCCGAGTGGTGAGCTCAGATTGACACCTGCGCAGTAGTTAATTTTTCGGTCTGTTTCACGGAAAGAAGAAGGGGGGAGCGGCGAGCTGCACACGATTGGTTCGTCAGTCGATGCTCGTCGTCTATTGAATTCTTGCGTGTTATTTGGCTACTGTGATTTGGCTGAAAGTATACATGCGCGAGTTTGCCCCCACTACTGCCTATCTGTACTCACCACCATTCTTGCCTCATACTGTAACGTAATTTATGCAGTTTAGGCCCTGGTAAGGCACTTATGAACGTTAAATTGTTACATACAGTTGAATTTACCACCGGTTCGGAATACACTTAAACTGAGAAGACTCCGACAAGAAACTCAGCAAGGCTTTTCTTTTTGTGGAAGATCTTTTCATATTACAGCTTTTTTCCAAATACTTATACAATATTTATATATTATTATTATGCTTATTCATACAATTGTCACTTAGCCAGGGGGGATGCAAGTGCAGGGACTACTACAACCATATATTCTTGTCTTTCCTCTTCGATGGCTAATGCATTGGTGGAAAAAACTTTCCGCCCGCCGCCCGGTATCTTGGTGCCTCTTCATTAATGATTCACCTCCTAAGTTCTTCAATAAGGGTGTGAAGAGATTTTTGGTGTATCGGCAATGCGCGGTTGATACCTCAGTCTTACCTTAGTTTTCGGTAACCGCTTACCATCAGGTGGGCCGTATGCTTATTTGTTACCTTAAAACTATTAAAAAGATAACGGATTTCTATTAATAGACGCATATTCCCATAAATAAACAAATATAAATCGATGGGTGCCTGGAACAAGACCGCAATAGCCATAGTAGCAGTTTTCCAATCAAGCCATTTTCGTAATCTACGGACCCTATATACCTTGTGGTTTTTTTTCACAAATTTTACAATTAAAACTGCCCGATTTAGCAAAAGCACTATGGGTATTGCCTCGTTATTCCCCGTTCATCATTCGATTTTATTTTACCGGAATAATCGTACTATGTGCAATGATAAAAGTTTTTTTTCAACCTTCTACAAGTAACGGCCATTGCGGCTTTATTCCCCGGAATAAACATTTTATACTGATTCACAATAAACATTGCTGTACAAATATTTGAAGCTATCGCTTGTAATAGTAATTATGGTTTTATTCCATGAATTAAAAATATGTCGATTGATTTTCAATAAACAATGCTGTAAGCATGTAAACTACCTAATTACTATTTTTAATAACAAATAAGTTATAATTAGGTAAGTACTTACCTACGTAAGTAATTAGGAAGATGGAGAAGATAAAATTCAAGTACCTATGTAATTTTTTTTTCGTACACACCTTAAACATCTTTGTTATAGTTATATTTACTGCTTAGGAAAAGGTACAGAATAATAACAGCCTGATTGATCAGCGTGGTCATCACAAAAATAGACCTCATTAAACAAACAAATTCCTTTTTTTTTATACGCTTGACCGCAATCCCGCCTGATGGTAAGCGAAGATGTAGTCTAGGGTGGACCGCGCGTACCCATAAGATGCCTGTTCACTCTGACCTTGAATAAACCCATGTTATAAGTGTCTGGAATCACGTTGTCCGGGAGAGCATTCCACGACTTGGCCGTACGTATAAGGTAAGAGGAAGCGAAACGCTTGGCACGGCAAGACGGAATGTCGACGACGAAGCGATGGAGACCCCCCCGACGCCTAGTGGTCCGATAGAAGAACGGGGATGGAGGGACAAGATTATGGAGTCTTTATCGCATTCTCCGTGGAACAATCTGTAGAATACCGTCAAACTTACAACCTGCCGCCGATGATCCAGGTTTTGTAGTTTCTTGCTCGTTAGGTCGCTATCGTCAATTATCCTTCGAGCGCGTCTATCTAACGATTCCAACGTGGCAAGTTGATATTTGGCTGAGCCATCTCACAGATGAGAACAGTACTCCATGCAAGGTCGAACTTGAGCTTTGTATAAATTTAGAAGCTGTTCCTTTGTGACTGAAGACAGCGTAGTCAAACATAGGTATTACCTTATTCCCAACAGTAGAACATTATGTGAGAAAAGACTCTCAAAAGTTATATTTGAAAGAGGATCATAATACGTTTTTCAAAAATGTACCGTTTATACAAGCAATGGTTTGCTGATGAAACTTTGGATTGTCAAATGGTGAGCGCAGGACAATATAGGAGAATTTTTAATACCATGTTTAAGTAATTATTCTTTCTTCAAACCAAAGAAAGATTTATACGCAATATGCACACGTTATGCACAAGCAGACGAAGAAACAAGGATTACACTGCAAAGTCGCTATGAAAAACACGTAAAAAATAAAAACAGAGTGTGTGAGATAAAAGATGCTGAAAAATAAAATTCTAGTGACTTGGAGACGATGGCAGTATTCGATCTTGACAAGTTTCTTTTGCGTTCCAAGGTCAGAAATAGGGATTTTCTATAACTAACGGAAATATCCCGTTTATAACTTTACTGTGTTCGATGCAGGCCGTAAACGAGATATTGTTTTATGTGCGATTTGAAAATAGCGAAAAGAGGGAATATTGAAGTCGGGAGTTGCTTGAAAATCGTTTTTTTTAAACCGGACACGGACAAAATGTAGGAGTTCAATGCATGCTTGCATTGAGCGTGAGTTAAATAATACAGATATAAAGATGCCTATTGAAGACCAAAATTGGACCCATGACCTAGGGGGAGGGGGGAAATAAAATATTATGGTCCAATATTATGGAAGTGGTCGCGTGTCATACTCATGAGGGCATACTGAAGTTAACATTATTTGTAATAATTATTGCTTTTTTCCTAAATAAACGTATTGAAGTTGTTGAATGCAGTGATTTTGTTTTTTTACATATATACTTGGCAATTTTTTTTATTTACCTATTTCATAGATTCACATAAATAAATAGCTAATTTATTTAAAATTGGTATGGCTGCTTACCAATTTAAAGTAAGTATATACACGAGTGAATAAATACATACAATTATAAATATACCTATAAACCATTGAATTATTACGCTATTCAATGCTATAAACATATGTATACAGGCATAATACAATATTATTATGATTATTTACAAATAAATTCCACTATATTATTTAGAGATATGTAGGTATTTACGTAATACTCTACATACCAAATAAACTTTGTACTCATCCAATACAACCATATTCATACAATGTACACAGCATTCACAAGTACATTTTCCAAGTCGATCATTAAATTCATGTAATATCACTGCAAAACGCTATTACTGTATTCCCCATACATCCTTCAGATCAGCACATAACGTTGCAATAGATTATTGCTGTTTGATTGATTTCTCACTTTTTACCGGAATAAAACCACAATGGACTCTTACGGAAACGACTTTCAATGTTAGAAGCGGCAATATGTTTTTTTTACTTTTTTTAGGTATTTCCTAAGCACTACAAGCTTAATATATCATACGTCACTCCAGAAAAAAAACCTCATCATTTTGATATACAAATCGTTTTGATACGCCTCGTAGTTTAATAATTATTCAAGATTTTCTCTAAATGTTTTTTCCTGTAAAATTGAGTTTTATCGATTGCGACTTTGTTCCAATAACCCATCGAAATGTGGAATGTGGGAATTGTTAAGTAACGTCAGTGTAGAGAGATTTAGACCACAGACATAAATATAAATAGATAACGCAAGTCCCTCGATTCGTATGAAAACCGAACGTTCCGATTTTTATCTGCCTACCATAATGTCCATGGGAATAGAAAGAAAGAAAACAAAGAAAAAAGATTTATTCGTGACAACACACAACATTACATTAATGACTGTAGGTACAAAAAAATTAAAAAAAAGAACAATTAAAAACTACACAAAAATGTTATGTTGCGTGATGCCAGGATTAGGCCTCGACTCAGCAATATGCTTAGGTTAGAAAAAAAACGAACCCTCGCGCTGGTTTTCAGTCGAGGCCCACGTCCATGAAATCACGAACATACAGTGATACAGTACTTTATGTACCTAATACCATAATACCAAACCATTTTATACCAAATATCAAGTCGGATTGACAGTGGGTGAAATTCGACTTGCAAGATTCCACCCGAACAAACATATTTACAGCTAGGTACGGCGACAAATTGGTCAGACAGATTACAATAAGCAAAGTGAAAGTGCCAATGAGGAATGTAATGTAATAGGGAATCCATCCTCACACATTGAAACCAGGGCCCCTAGACAAGATGGTTGTCGATCATCGTCATCGTTAGAAAACGATCAATCTTTGTATGAAAGTGACATAAGAGATTGTTAAAAATCACGTGATATTTCGATTTGAAATGTCAATCCCATACAAAGGTTGATCGTTTATTAACGATGACGATTGTCGACAACCATCTTGTCTAGGGGGGCTGAATCGTTTCGAACTGTGCGGTCTCAAAGGAGCTTGCTTCCGCGGACGCTCAGGTTGTGAAATGAACTCCCCGCCGTGGTGTTTTCCAATGGAGTACAGCATGGGGTTCTTCAAAAAGGGTGTTGAGAGAATTCTGCAGGGTCGGCAACGCGCGAGTGATACCCCTGGTGTTGCAAGCGTCCATACTACGGTAACCGCTTGCCATCAGGCGGGCCGTATGCTTATTTGCTACCTAAGTAGTAAAGTCACACGAGCACTTTAGTTACGCTGGCATTAGAGCTATAGCGTGAAAATGAAGCGATCCTATTAGTCAGGTAAACACATCCCTCGCTACACATGCCTGGTGGACATGCAGCCGCATGCGAGTTCCCTGTCCGCAAGAAACAGTTTCTAAAGAAGAACACTGTACCTCTACCATGAGTTAAACTCTACCAAAATGTTCACCGTAGTCGCAAGCAACTGTAGATTACGTTAGTGTAGAAAACTCATGGTAGAGATACTGCTCTCCCTTTTGGCACAGCTTTTGGCACGTGAAGTCCATACACTCGCGTCATCTATTTAGATTTATATCTATGGATTAAGACCTTGGTCAGAAAGCATGTGGGTACACGTGACAAGATCTTGTTTATGACACCATTTCAGAAGGGCTTATAATAGCTTTTATTTAACACAGATAACTGGATTGTTTTTGTTTTCAAAGACGTCAGTATATATGTAAATAAATCCGGCCAAGTGCGAGTCTCAGCCTGACTCACTCACCGGGGGTTCCGTTCGTCCTTCGATAACCGTTTATTTCTTGGTATGGGCCATAATTGTGGTGTAACGGACCGCATAACTAAAGTTTGTTGATTTTGAAGAATTTATGCTAGTTAGAAATTTCATTGTATTTTTGTGTTTATCAACTGTAACTAGATCACATTATTCTTTCTGCTAACTTCGGAGATAAGGAGGGGATATCATTTTTTTGAAATTATTCGTCATAAGTCAAAAACTACGCAATAATAAAAGAAAGAGAGGTAGAGCATAGCGTTTATTCGCTCAAAGAGCATCTCGACTGGGGAAGTACCTCCACCTTACAGAATACCGCCGACAAATAACTTTATGTTGTTTAAAGTTGTGTTCCTGCGCGTGAGTAAGGTCGCCAGAGCTCATTGGGTAGGGGGAATGGAGGGGCCGAGAAATAACTCATTGGGATCTATTGTGGTCCCCTAGATAACTTACTCCTCCCCAGTCTCGTTGAAAACTCTTTTCATGAGTTGTACAACGAGGCTAGGAAATATGAGTATAGTCTTCTGGTTTAGGATATCCGGTCCCTAGGAGTTTCATTTGATTACCAGCCAGTGCATCGCATGTGCACAGACAAAAGGTGCTCCATGCGTTCCGTATGTTCCCCACACAACCTACACATGGGTGTCGCGGTAAGACCCGTCTTCATGAGCATGTGGTTGGTTCCAAAGTGCCCAGTAAAGGCCCCAAGCAGGTAGCGGATTTGCCCCCTGCTCATATTCCAAATGCATTCCCGGGCTTTGAACGTAGAGCCAAGGAATTTCTTGGAGTGATGTAGACCGGTATTAGACAGCCAATGTGTTCTTTGTCTGTGATCTGCAAACTCCCTTTGTGGCTTTTACGAGACACGTCGATATGCCACATGATTATGGACCCACAAAATCATTTGCTGAGCCCTCTCTTGCCAGTTTATCTGCCATTTCGTTACCATGGATTCCTTTGTGCTCAGGGACCCACATCAATCTTACCCTGTTATGCTTACCAAGCCTGCTAAGCGTTTGGACAGCATCCAGAATAAGTCTAAACCTCCACCTTACAGAATACCCCGGCCAAATAACTTTTATGTTGTGTTCCTGCGCGTGAGTAAGGTCGCTGGGGAGAGAGAAGAGCTCATTGGGTAGTGGGGGAGGGCTGGTAACTAGTGAGTGATGCCTTGTGTGTGGCAAGGTTGCAAGCGTCCATATGGCTACGGCAACCGCTTACCATCAGGCGGGTCGTAGGCTTGTTTAACAACTTTTTAGAAAAATAATTTAAAACATTATTTTAAATACCTACTTAGGTATAGTATAAACTCGCTCATTTATTGAAAATATGTTATTTCAGCAATTATTCATTGTACGTATGTACGTACATATGTAGGTACCTACATACATAATATTCTTTAATAGTTTTTCACGATTTATATATTTCTGTTACGCGATTTTATTCCTTCTTAGAGGTGTGTAACTCAGCTCTGAACCAGCTCAATGAATCAGATCACACGGGTTTGAGCCGTTGAGCTACAGCTCAACAACAAAATGACTAGCTCACGGCTCAATATAACTCCCATTATATCTGCGACTCCCTTCATAGATTATTCTTGTGATTCTAATCTACGGATTATTATTTCATTCTAAACATTTAAATAGTAATTTAATTCAATAAATAAATATGTAACATACTCGTAACTAGATAATATTAAAAAAAACAAATAATTCCAAATCTAAAGTATGAACAGAGTCGCTCGGCGGAGTCGATCGAATCGCGGCAGCTCAGTCGGCTCGAATCAACACACGGTACGCAGTGAGCGCGCGTGCGTATCGTGGACTATAGGTACAAATTGAGCTGCTATGCTATTCTGTAAAAGGTAAATCATCTCGAAAGTCATCTCGCAACTCACCTCGCGACTGAATTGGCGGGTGAATTACGTTTCAGAATACCAAATCCTATTGAAAAACGTCAAAATACTCACCTGTCTTAGTTCTTCTCACTTCCGTCATCACTCGGTGGTGCTAGTGGCGAACTCACTCAGTTTAAGAATATGAAATTCTAATCTCATCGCGGATTCAGAAGTGATTTTGCAAATGAACGTTACAGAATAGCACTGCTGATCTGCGAGCTGAGTCATTGAACCGGCTCACACACCTGAGCCGTGAGCTGTTATGCAGCTCGCGTATTTTTGGTGAGTTACACACCTCTATTCCTTCTAAACTTAAGCGCTCGTGGTGTAGCATGTACTTAGCCATTCTTAATCGATCGGCAAAGTTAAGCTACCACCAATGAGGCTGGTACCTGGATGGGTGACCGCCGAGGAGTACCTATTTCAACTCGATCGTGTTCCATGCTTCGACTCCAGCTTATTCCGGAAGGCACGTAAAGCCGTTGGTCCCTGATAAGCTTGTTGGAGGCCTACTAGGCGGCTTGAAAACGGTTGACCACTAGCCTACCTCCACCAATCCGCAGTGGGCACGCGTGGTGGAGTATCTGCCCATTACCGCCCACCCTCATTTGCTAGAGGAGGCCTGGGGGGCTAAAAAGGAAACTAAAGCAGTATTGCTAACGGAATTCATTTTTCGAATTCTCGGCAGATCCCACATAATTCCAATATTTTTTTGTATAATATTCATTGATTTATCAATTCAATTTATTTTACTGTGTATAAGCACACCATGGTAAGTGATGATGTGGCCGAAGGTGGTGCACACAAAGCCTAGAAGGAACTGGCTCTCAAATGCAAGGTGCTGGACAGATTTTCAACTTGAGAGTGGTAGCCAGCCAGATGGGTACTACAAAGTACCCTACCACCGTGCTATGGTTCCTCACGATGTTTTCCTTCACCGAAAGCTCAAGCTCATTGTAGGAATTGTGTGAGTTTTAAGAGAGGTAGAGCATAGCGTTTATTCGCTCAAAGAGCAGCTCGCCTGGGGAACTCCACCTTACAGAATACCGCAGCCAAATAACTTTATGTTGTGTAAAGTTGTGTTCCTGCGCGTGATTAAGTGAGCCAGAGCTCATAGGGGAGGGGGGAAAGGTCGGTAACGCGTGAGCGATGCTTCTTTTGTTGCAAGCGTCCATATGGCTACGGTAACCGCTTACCATCAGGCGGACAGTATGCTTGTTTAGCGACTCAGTTGTATTAAAAAAAAAAAAGGAGACCGACACACCGATAAGACAGAATATGAGGCAATACTTATTACTCCAAGACTACACTACTACCATATTAAAATGTATTTCATTCCAAGAACCCGGGACGATCATCTCGGTATCCACCACCACCACTAGTGGTACTAGTGGTAGCTACCACTGAGTAGCATCGCCTTTCAATTCATTAAAAGATCCGATATTGATGAATTGCATAACTGCTATAAATTCGAAAAAAAATACCCAATAGCAATATTATGCTTTAGCAGCAGGACATTATTGGCAGATATACAAGAACTGTGTGTTAATCTGTCTGAAACGTAAGTGCCTGTGAAAGTCTAAAGCCAGAAAAAAATGAGAATGTCATATGAAAAACTAATGTCTACATTCGCGTGGCATGACTTGGAGATAGCGTTTCGCGGAACAATAATGAACTAAGCGCTTCTAATCTAAATAACTCGTAAAGTATAGAATATTTAAAAAAATCGTTAGTATCAGTCCTAGGTCATACGTTATTGATATTATTTATCGAATTTTTGTCGTAATTAGATACACCATGAATGAATAAAAACGAAAATTAATTAATATTAGACGTATCTTTGTGTTTTTTTTCTATCGAGGAATATTCATTCCTATATGATTTTGCTCTGACTGAACTCTTGCGTATATAATGAAAATACCCATATAAAAATATTTTTTCATTTAAATATTATTTACTTGGGTAAATTTCAACCATTCCATGCTTGGCGAACCGAGCACGAGCCGAGCCACGAACGAGCACACTGCGAGCACGATTCGCGTAGCGTGGACGGGCTTGCGAGCCTCGAACGAGCGCGATTGTCAGTTTTTTCACGAACAAGGGATTCGCATCGTGCTCGTTGTAGGTTCGTTCGTGGCTCGGCTCGTGCTCGATTCGCGTAGCATGGACGCACCATAAGATGTTACTTTGCTTTGTACGCATTGCACTCTTAAAATATTCTTTACTAGAATCATTCTATTCTCCAAAACGCACTTAACAACAGAAACGAGCCACAACGCCACAGAATATAAATGTTGAATAAATGAAGTAAAATTTCCGAGTTACAGACAAAAAACCGTTTTAAAATTCGATTGATTTTCGCCAAAAAACAATATACATATACAGAACTTTGCGTCTCTACCCGAATATATGAAGGTTATAACTGATTTAAACATATTTATTTATATTTATGTAACTCTACGTTTCCGTGTGCGACAGGGGGAGATTTAGGGATCCTTGGTGAAAAAGAATACTTTCATCGAAGTATAGGTACCGTGACGAAAAACTGGGTATGCTACGCGAACCGAGGACTGTATTTCAGAACTCCGAAATTTGAAACATCGATCGACTGTACTTCGAATGTTCGTGAGTTCGAAACACGTTGGTTCGAATGTATGCTATTGCGAAAAACTCTAGCTCGAATGTTCATAAGTTCGAATTACGTTAGTGCGAAAGTATACTATTGCGAAAAACTCTAGTTCGAATATTCTTCATCGTGAAGTACGTTTTTTCCAAAGTATACCATTGCGAATAACTTTAGTTCGAATGATTTCCATTGCAAAAGTATTTTAATGCAAACAATTCTAGTTCGAATACCGATAAGCGTTGTTTATTGATAAGGAAACTACCCTTGTTTTTATATTATGTAGTAAACGTTAAGTTAATCAATCAATCAATGTAGTAAAAGTATAATTTAATAGTTTGACATCTAATATTCTGTACCTACCTAAGGCGTCGTCCTAATTGGCGATAATCGTACGAGCAAACGATGCGATTACGTCGCACGACGAGATTAAATACACAAAACGCTTTAGAGTGTCCTAATTGAAGCTCGCAAGTCATCGCGCGAGCACAGGAACATCAGCGCGATCGTGCGACGAAATCGCATCGTTTGATCGTACGATCGTCGCCAATTAGGACGACACCTCATGGTGCGTCTATGCTTGGCGAACCGAGCACGAGCCGAGCCACGAACGAGCACACTGCGAGCACGATTCGCGTAGCGTGGACGGGCTTGCGAGCCTCGAAAGTTTTTTCACGAACAAAGGGATTCGCATCGTGCTCGTTGTAGGTTCGTTCGTAGCTCGGCTCGTGCTCGATTCGCGAAGCATGGACGCACCATAAGATTCTTATGGCACATACACACACATACGCATATAATAAAATGACCATTGGCGAAAGCAATAACTCAAAAAGTAAGAAATAAGTCTCTTAAGAACATATTTGCGTAGCTTCAAGTGGCTTCAAATGTGCAGTAAATAAAGTTGTATATAGTATCGCTTTCTTAAAAATACGAACCACGGAACCCTCTCCCAAATAAAATGTTAAAAGAGAAACACGTGCTTCACGATTTTTGTCTCGCGTAATATAATCAGTGAATAAATTGGGTCAATCGGGTCATATATTGAAAAAATGGAATCACGTATCCGGTGTTTTTTGGGGATTTGCGTTGTTTCTCAAATAGCGCTATCAATATGGCGTATTTGGCTTATTTTTTAGCCCAAGCCAAGGTTGTGTCAAAATGGCACGGCAAAATGGTTTGGCTTAACCGACTGGCCAACAATAAGGGTAATATTTTTGGTAGAGATTTATGATACCTCTTATTAAAAACGGTTTGACGGATGTCAGATTTGCTGTCAGTGTCAAAACATGATTCTGTCGCAAAATGCACAGAATGCTAAACTAATACTAGATTAAAAGTAGAATCAGCACTCGATCACAGCAATCGTGCTCTTTCTTCTCTTTCAAACATGATTGAAAAAGGATAGAAAATTATTGAAATATGTCAAATCGGTCTATGTCACTGTATGCTTTACAGTGTGGCCACCGAGAGAACCCGTTTCTGACAACCTATATTGGGCTTACTTAGGCATCCATCATAATCAGATTAGCCGTTTCCGTGATGGCCGATACTATCAGATGTCAGAAAGTCGGAAATATTTCACTATCTACAATCCATGAAAGATAATTGAAATCTGTTTTACAAAAAACTAAAACCGAATTCAAAGTACACTAAGAAGTTATCAAACCCTTCCAAACAACAAAAGAATTTTACAAATCGGTTAATAAATGACGGAAAGAGGTAACAAATATTTTAAAAAAATACAGCCGAATTGAGAACCTCCTCCTTTTTTGAAGTCGGTTAAAAAAAACATACAAACGAATTGAGAACCTCCTTTTTTGATGTCGGTTTATAATAAAAAATGCCCAAGTGCGAGTGCTCGCACTACGAAGGGTTACATAAATACGTTTCTTGTATAGGGCCCCCTTAAATTTTTAATTTTATTTCTTTTGCATTATGTGTCGTTATAGCAGCAATAAAAATACACTCTCTGTGAAAATTTCAACTGCCTACCTATTATGGTTGACAGACAAACCGACGGATGGACAGCGGAGGCTCAGTAATAGGTTCCCGTTGGCACCCTTTGGGTAGGGAACCCTCAAAAGGTTTGCTTTGGTCATATCTTACAATGCTTTTACTTTCATAGTTCATAACTCGTTCAAACTCATTAATAAAATTAAATATAATCCGACCTACTGAGAACTGCTTAAATGTTGTACTTTATAAATACACACAAAATTGTTCTGAGTATAATTTTGATATAATATGGCGCCTCTTTGCGATTGCGTGCTCTCGATATGATAATGATGTTGCCTTTAGAAAGGTTTTAGAAGTGCTTTCATCCACAATCAATATCGTTGTAATAATCGTTAATTTTTTGAGCATATTGCGCGCCGGAGGAGAGTGAGATTTGGTATAGCTATAGTATATACGGAGAACAAGTGCACAAAGCTAATAATTTTATATAATTATGCATTAAAAATACATTAAATTAATAAAGAAAACACTACCATGCGTTTGACACACATACAATGTCACACATAATCATAATGTAAAAGTCGTAAGTATAGTTTATTATATGAATAAATGAAAAGGTTTTTTTATTTTTAACATTTTTTTAGTGTAAAATAGTGAATAAAAACAATGGTGCCGATTCTGTTGTAAATCGCACTAAACTAATTTTAGTCACATCTCATCTCTTTCTAACGAACATTATTGAAAAAGGATAGAACATATTTAAGGCTGTCAAATTAATCTTTGCCGTATTATTTTGCGTGTATTTAGGCGTAACCGCGATAGATGGTGACTAAATGTATATTGAAAACAAGCATTGGACTAATTTGACAGGACTAAATTTCTTGCATCCTTTTCTTATGTTCTTTGTTAGAAAGTGACATAGTGAGATTAAAATTAGTTTAGTTGTAAACAACAGAATCAGGGCCATTATATTACTAAAGCCCATCTTTGGAATTCAAGAAAATAAGAAGGTACTATATCATCCCCACAATGTTGTACAAACACTGTCTCGTAGCGCAATACAATCACATTGCTGAAATATGCAGGGATTGATGAGATACAGACGGATTAGACAGAAGATATACGGCCAATTAAAAAATAAATGTATATGCTTGCTATATTCTTCTCTTTTTTCTTGTTTTTGCTGTTATAATAAGCTCAATTATTTTATAATTATTATATAAACTGTAATGCTGTTCGATCTCTTAAAAAATAAATAAATAAAATAAAATTTACCAACTTTCACATTTCATACATAAAAATCATAATTTTCTATTTAATAGCCTATAATTTGTACATATGTGATGTAAATACACATTATTAAATGCCATATCTAATCGTTTGATAGTTCTATAAATTTCGTGTTACAAATAATACAATCAAAAAAGGACCAATCGGAAAGTGAATACGAAAACGAAAGCCCTTTCGCGGAAGCACAATATGAATAATTAATGTACGTGTAAATCGTGTTATCGTAATACGGGTAAAAATAGTTTAATACGTACCAACTGTTTTAACCTTTTATACTTATAAGATCGCAAGCAAGCATACAGCCCGCCTGATATTAAACGGTTACCGTAGCCTATGGACGCTTGCAACACCAGGGGTAACACACAGGCGTTGCTGACCCTAAAATGAGTGGTACAGCAGCTCGAATGGGTAAGTACCTCCACCTTACAGAATACCGCAGCCATTTTATGCTATGTTCCCGCGCGTGAGTAAGCTCGCCAGAGCTCATTGGGGAGAGGGAAGGGTTGATAACGAGTGAGGCCTCATATGTTGCAAGCGTCCATATGGCTACGGTAACCGCTTACCATCAGGCGGGCCGTATGCTTACCAGCATACCGCCAAGCCATGAAGGCTACGAGATGCACATCGGGTCCATGAAGGGCCCGATAGTACCTTCCGCGTAGCACCTTATCCTGCCATACCTTCCAGCGATCGTCCGTAGTGAGTACCATATCAGGCTTGCGCCAGTTCTCTGTAGCTAAAGATAGGTGGCAATCCATTGTACACTGCGAGAACTTCGTATGCATCCCCAAGGCAACCCCCAGTGTCAGCGTGGCGAAAATATTTTATGAGATCCTACTTAATATACTCGGTGGAGATTTCGAGATGGCATATTTTCCAAACCTATGTTGGATTAGTCATGCTGAACAACTTTTACTATGGGGAGCAACACTGAAATCTCAAAAAAAAAACATATACATTATTACGAGCAAGGTTGACATTTTGTAAGAAAAGTTAAAAAAAAATTACGTATTAAAATTAATTAAGTTAAAAAAATATACTATAATAAAAGTTGTTCAGCATGACTAACCCAACATAGGTTTCGAAAATATGCCATCTCGAAATCTCCACCTGTTATAACTCGCTATTGTGTATTATTATTTTGAGGGTGTTCCAAGCATCTATATGGCTACGGTAATCGCTTACCATCAGGCGGGCCGTACGCTTGTTTACCGAATTTCGTCGTATGCAAAAAAACAGGTTTTAATATAATAAATAAATGCTTGTAACTCATATTCAAATCCCGTATATAAATAATTTAAAATTTAAACTCGTGGTCACGTGTTGTATAAAGTTACAGTAAAAAAAACTTGAAAATTGAATAGAAAACGTTTAGATGAGATTTATTAATGTTTTCCACACGTGACTTTGGACGGCCATGCGAGAGTTTATGCTTGTTCTATGGTCTGCATCTGCATCTCGTCGCTGCGACTAGACGCAGAGCCGTCGACTGTGTCTGCGACTAGTCGTTTCGACAGACGTCGTATAGGAGCTATCATTTTCTTTGAGTATTAAAGAAAGAAACGAAGAAAGAAAAACATTTATTTCGACTGATTTCGACATACACACAACATTATAACAGAACAATACATTCGCAACAAATTAAGAAATCGCTACGCGAATCGTGCTCGCAGTGTGCTCGTTCGTGGCTCGCCTCGTGCTCGGTTCGCCAAGCATGGACGCACCATTAGAGATGCAGATTCCATCAAGCGAACAATATATAGCTAATCCACATTGCTCGAATTCAACAACACATCGTCATCGAAGTCTCCAGTTGAGAGATTGCTCGCCGACTTGAGCTTGCTCGCCGACTTGTCCGCGTAAGGTTCAAATCGAAAAACATCAAAATCAAAAAGTCATTTAAGTATTCAGTTTAGGCCCTGGTAAGGCACTTATGAACGTTAAATTGGTACATACAGTTGAAGTTGTGTGGACGGGCCAGTTGGCGCAGTTGGTTAAGACGTGGAGTCTTAACCTATAGCGCCGCAGGTCGTGGGTTCGATTCCCAAACAGGACATGCATTTGTGTGCATGAACATGTCTGTATGTCCTGAGTCTGGGTGTAATTATGTATATTAAGTATGTATTTACAAACAAAAAGTAGTATATGTATTATATCAGTTATATGGTTTCCATAGTACAAGCTTTGCTTAGTTTGGGATCAGATGACCGTGTGTGAGAAATGTCCCAGGATATTTATTTATTTATTTATTTTTATAATTTACCACCGGTTCGGATAGGTTGTGTAGGTCGGATAGGTTGATAAGGCTAATCGTTTTGGGCCGGCACCTTCTATACATTAAAGCGTCTTAGTCAACATACCACCTGATGGTAAGGGGTTACGGCAGCCATATGGACCCTTGCAACACACTAGAGCTCCCGATGATCCCGAGCTCACAAGTGGTTTAAAGCCCCTTAGTCTGAGGAGAGACTTTGCCTCCTTATGTGTGTTCTACCGCTTGTACAACGGAGAGTGTTCTAAGGAATTGTTCGACTTGTTGCCCACGGCTACCTTCCACCATCGCAACTCACGCTATCGACGGGGAGTCCATCCTCACACATTGAAACCAGAATTGTTTCGAACTGTGCGGGCTCATAGGAGCTTTCTTCCGCGGACGCTCAGGTTGTGGAATGAGCTCCCCGCCGTGGTTTTCCCAAGTACAGCATGGGGTTCTTCAAAAAGGGCGTGAAGAGATTTCTTCAGGGTCGGCAACGTGCGAGTGATACCCCTGGTGTTGCAAGCGTCCATAGGCTCGGTAACTGCTTACCATCAGGCGGGCCGTATGCTTGTTTGCCACCTTAGTGGTAAAAAAAAAGAAACTAGGCATCACTAACGTTGTACCTACCCTTTCCCTCTCCCCGATGTGCTCTGGCGACCTTGTGTCTCAATTAATTTTGCAAGAAGTACCTAATTGTTGGTTTATTAACGGCTTTTCTACGTAAGAACAACCTTCCGAACCGTTATTGGAGACTGAAATAGATAAATTAACTGTAAATAACTTCTGATAGTTGTTGCGATGACGTACAGAGCTCATATCTACAAGAAGGAAAAGCTTTGAGCGGGGAACAATAGGTAATGTCCAAGGTTCTTTTTATTGATATTATTTTGAGTACATGAACTTACAGATAGGGTTTCTAGATCATCATCATTATCAGCCTATATTGTCCCACTGCTGAGCACAGGCTTCATTTCGCAAATTAGGGTGAAAAGGAATGGGCAGATACGCGAGCCCATTGCGGATCAGTGGAGGTAGCTTAGACTAGTGGTCAACTTACTGTTGGAGTTTTCAAGCCGCGTAGGAGGCCTCCAACTAGCTTAACGACTATCACAATTATGTGATGACCGGGACCAACGGCTAAGCCTTCCGAACCATGGAATCCCTTGTTTTGAAATACCACTAGGCGGTCACCCATCCAGGTACCGACCACGACAGTGGTAGCTTAACTTTGCCGATCGATTACGAACGGCTAATCATGCTACACCACGAGGGCTTCAATCAGGATTATACTTATCATAAAACTATGCGTTAATGTAAAAAGTAAGTAAAAAGCACTAGTGCGGAATAAGCTGAATTACGATACTAAAAACGGTGTTAATTAGGTATACCCGACTTAATTCAACATACGTTATTAATATAATCAAAAACTATTACTATTCTAATAATACTCTTAAATGTTTTTTTCTAGTTTTTGTTTAACAACAAATATGTACAAAATACAATCTATATTTACAAAATATAATCTATATATAGAAAATTTCCTCAAGCCTGCCGCTGCTTCCGATTAACGGCAAGGTTCCCAGAAGGCTGGCAGCGTTTCCTCTTTGGATAGCCAAGCTGACGCGTTGGCGGAAAAAGCTCCCCGCCCGCTGGTCTCCGGAGGTCTCGATCAATTTTGAAGACAACGTTTTTGTTGAATTAAATTTGATTTATGTATTTAATTATTACTTCATATTCCAATGTTGCAGTGCACTTGCAGGCCTCAATTTATTATATTCTAATAATGTAGGAAATAATTTAATTTTTGTTATCTAAATGTAATTCAATTTTGGTCATACATTAATGGGAGACATTTCAGATTTTAGGTTTTATAAGTTTACATTTTATTTGATTTATTTCCTATCCCCTAATAGGGTTTCATGTTTTACTCAGTTGTACATTACCCCCCTTACTCATAAAGCGCTATTTAACTAATATACTGTTTAAAGGGTCACGTAAATAATGTCACATTATTTGACAATGATAAAAGAGTGACTTTATTTACGTGACCCTTTAAACAGTATATTAGTTAAATAACGCTTATGAAATTTATATTTTAAAATAAAAAAAGTATAAGTATAAAGTTTAATAGCGGTTAGGAGGACTCTTTTGCGACCTATGTTTATATCAAATTTGTATGTTTACTTTTGAAAAATCCCAAAAGTCAGCATTTAAAAACGTGAATAAAAAACTTACATGTAAAATTGAGGAGAGGGTGATAAAGTGAGGATTTTGGGTGATACTGTGGGGCGGACAAAGCCTATCAGTAAAAAAATATTCACGGTCATGATTTCGCAATGATTTGAAACCGACGCGACCATTCGCCCGTCTCGTTCGGAAATTCAAATGCAAGTAAACATTATTCTAATAGATATCGTTGACGCAGATACTATAATAAATAATGTATTCAGGCGATCTGTCTGTTAATATATTCAGGATCGACCGCGCCGTTCGGTAACTTTGAAGGAAGGTTGATCTTTTTCAGCGTCACCTTTTGATTTTATGCGTCTTATGTTTAACTTGTTATGTTGATGCGATTAGTCATTGGCATATATGGGGGTGGCTGGTAGGCACGCCTATATAATACGATTTTTGTGATCGCATAAAATTGCAATTAATTAATACAGGTTTTATTATTTTAAACAGTTTTTGTTTTCGGGGTGACCCTACGATTTCCGCACCGGGTGTCAAAATTTAAAATCATTTATTCAAATAGACCTTCGCAGGCACTTATGAATAGTCTGACTAATACTCTAATACCGGTTCGGAAGGTTGCATTTGCTGAGAAGAGCCGGCAATAAACTCAGCAATTACTATTTTCAAAACAAGCTTAGTTAGATTCATCACATCGCACTGACAAAAAATGCTTGTCACGGCGCGGCGGCAAAATTAAAAAGTAGACTGAATAAATATTTAATGAGTAAATAAATAGCAAACTCGGCGCAGACCAGCCCCCACAAGCAGCACCTGTTCACAAGTATGACGCGGGCAGCCATCGCCCTCCTCACCATATTGGAGGGAAGTGAGCGACCCGTCACACGACGCCGCCGCAAGCAAAGGCCTGAAAGTGACCATGACTTACTAGAAATAAAAAAATTAACTAAAGGGAAACTACTAAACACACAATTTGTTATCACTGTGACTATTAAACCACAGACACCCAGATACGACACTGATTGACCTCCCCACCCCCATTTACGCCATAAATGCCAAAAGATTTTGTCTTGTTCCTTTTTTACATATTAAAAAAATCACGCAAATCCATTTCGAATCGTGAGTCATGTTCGAGTTTTCATACAAAAATCCTACTGACCCCAGGAGGAGTTATGACAAGGAGGAGGTGCAGCACGCTTACCCAGATAATGCTTATGTATTCACTCTGGCCTTGAAGACATCTAGGATTATGGGTGACGGGAAATGCAGACCCCGAAAGAAGAAGTTTTCAATTTTGCGGGAAACTTTTCCAATGTGTCTTTCCGTTTAAAGTAAAACCTTACTAGCAAAAGGATAAACATTTAATAAAAATAGCCATATCAACCAGCGGTTCTCAAGTGATGTACCAACGAACATCATTTAGATGTTATTTATATTGATAGAATAGCTGCCCGGCGCGACTTCATTTGCGTGGTGTCAAACCCTATAATACACTACCCTGTGCAACCTGTTTATTTTTTTTTCACGTAAGAACCTTCTAAAAATTATTAGAAAATTTTAAAAAAATTGATGAATTCGGTTTAAAGTCTTTCTCAAGCAATGGCGTGACCAAGGGAAATAGGGATTCATTTTTATGTATATAGATAAACATACATATATTCGAAGTATGTTTCCGAACGCAACATGAAAATTCAATATGGCGGGCCCATGAAAACAGACGACGAAAAACAGTGTCAAGTAATACATATATACAGATAGTGACAAACATGCAGACGTTACGGTTAGATGTGAATATCTTTCGGGTTTTATTTAGGCTTGCAAATGATGATTGTTTTGTGTGAATAAAACTCGAAAAAGTGTCGTTGGCAACATTTACAGAAACTTAATTTTAAAGCATAAGTATTTAAATCAGCAATAATACTTTAATTCAATTAGAGTATTATTGCTGATTCTTATTTTATATTTAAATAGGTAATGATCTTCTGGGTCTGAAAATCTTCTCTCTAATATGGCAGAGCGTGGTGGCTGCCACACGCGCTGCTTGTGGGGGCTGGTCTGTGCGAGTGTGCTATTTACTTAATTAAATAATGATACTACCACCCTCAACCTATGTTTTCTGACTTCAGACAGCTGTACTGGAGAGCCAGTTCCTTATAAGGATTTTGTGTGTTTACCACCATCGGCCACATCATCACTGACCATGGTGAGATTATGGTCAAAACACAAACCTATCTACACTTACATCAAACAAAGGAAAAGTTTGGTTACTTTTCATCTGAAGGCGAGTGGATCCGCTAAGAAAGCTAGTCCACAATAAAATAACTGCTCGGGTTCGCCATCTAGCGGCGCTAGTCGGAAATGTTTTGATGTTTCGTATTTTGAATCAATGATTGTTTATAATAAATTAATATTTTGGGATATTCTCCACACACGAATGTGACATGAAAAAAGTGACATATACTCTCTCAACAAACAAAAAAAAAACAAGAAAAAACATAAATTGTGACCTCTGCTTATAGACTCCAAAAAGTGCAGGGTTAGTTTTTAGGACTGATGCCCGTTTTCACAACATCCCCTAAGTTTAAGGGATCAGTTAGAGGATGGTTTCTGTTTCACCAACAGTTAGGGGTCACCTAAACGATAAAGGGTCCCCTAATTTAGGTGGTCGAAATTCGGCTTAAACCGGCACATCAGTAAGTGATCTCTCAAGCAACCAAGATGCATAGAGATTTATTTGAACTTTTTGAAAATTTTGAAACTGTTTCTACTAGTTTCGACGTAAATAACAGCCGCAGATCTAAATTATATCGGAAACGACTAACTTACTTCGATAGTTTAACTATGTTTTTACGTAATATGTAAAACCACAGAGAAAAGAAACCATATCAAATGGCCGCTTGCCACACGCGGGGCATCACTATCATTAGGCAGAAGTAACCGCTTACCATCAGGCGGGCTGTATACGGCTTTGTATAAGGCTTTGAAGATATTTCTGCAGGGTCGGCAACGCGCGAGTAACACCCCTGGTGTTGCAAGCGTCCATAGGCTACGGTAACCGCTTACCATCAAGCGGGCCGTATGCTTGCTGCTACCTAAGTAGTATAAAAAAAAAAGAAAAAAGAAAAAAAAAAGTTGTTTTTCGACTTCGAAGTATTTATTTATTTATTTAAAAGACACAGTAACAAGATACAAACCACAATTACAAATGTTGTTTAAACATTTACAGTGTACAGCATTTACAAGATAATTTTGTACATAGAAAATAAAGATTTTGCACAAAGACAAAAGAAAAACGTGCATGCTAAATAAAAATTACACCATGTAAACTAACAACTTTACTAAATAAACAAATCAAACCATAGATGTATCGAAGTTATTTTATATCATAAAAACTCTTAATTATAGTTAAATGTGTTTAAGTGTGTTTTATAAAAATAAATACCAGGCGGTAATACGGATACCGTCCTCACCAGTGATTGTTTAACTTTTCCAATAGATAAAAGAACGGCTAAGAAAAATACAGCAAAATTTTAAATATCCCGGGACATACCTCACACACGGTAATCTGATCCCAAACTAAGCAGAGCTTGTACTATGGAAACCAGATAACTGATATAATACATATACTACTTTTTGTTTGTAAATACATACTTAATATACATAATTACACCCAGACTCAGGACATACAGACATGTTCATGCACACAAATGCATTGTTATATCAAAATACTAGTAAAAGTCATTGTAATAGACTAAACTATGTCTATACTCCACTTATAATGTTTATTTTGAGTTTTTTAGAAAAAAAAAGTTGCGGAAAAAGTCTGTTTTCTTGCGCTTCGTTTTTATATCCACTTATACGTTACCATAAGCAATTCTAATGTGCACACGGTCAATGAAAAAGTTGTTTTATTTCTTTGTAGTTAGGGGTGAAATTGTATCGTTATCCTGTGGATATAATACTTGTTTTCAAATTAACATTTTCGCGGGACCTTTTAATGCAAAAGTAAGTCAGTCTTTTATATTAGGATATTTTTTTATTTATTTAAAAAAATGACAGTTATTTGACTTTAAGCATTGGTAGTGGGTTTTTTTAAATTTTAACACTTTAATAAAAACTTAAAATGTTTTTCTGTAAATCGTTCCTTAATCTCTTCTTTAAATATAATAAAACAAATTCGCTATTTTTGACTGTCTGCTTGTACGCTTATTTCTATTAAACTACGCAACGGATGTTGATGCAGTTTTCACAATCATTTAAAAAAATATTCCGTAAGGTACATTCTACATTATATTGATATTAAATAGTGAAGAACAGTCTTATGTAGGTTTTGAAAAACTCAACAGAAAAGTCCGCAATGGACTATCTCCTATAAGATAGACTTACAGTAACCATTTTTATATGTTTAATTTTTTTTATAATAGGATTATATATTATTGATCCTTATCCAGGTCATCAGTTTATCCTTATATGTTTCTTAATTTTGTGCTTTAATGTAGATAAAATTTTCCCTTTTCATTTAAATTAATACTTTATAAGATAGGCTTAAAACTAATGTATAAGATAGTGACGAGCGAAACTTACCAAGATTTTTTCATCTTTATCAAATTAAACATTTGTATTTGATTGTACTTTACACAATGAAGTTTAGTTAGTTTAGTGAATATCTTAGAAGATATCACAGGTTGAAAAATAACTCGCAAGTCGCAACATAACTGTCGGCCTCACGCACAAGCGCAACCGCCTTAGTCCCTGCGACGACGCACGCCTCTCGCCGTGTCAAATTTACCCTTAGAGAATTTGTTCTGAATTCCCTAAGCAAATAGAAAAAAATATGTAAATTTATTTTTTTATTAAATTACTTTTCGTAACGATGAACTGTCAATTTCAAAGCGCTAACAAATGTATGCTTTTTAAACCTGACGACTGAACAAGACACCACATTAGTAAATCGCAAACGAATTCGATGCGGGTCGCTATAGTATTGTATATTTATTTATTGTTAAAAATAAACATATATTTTTTTTCAAATATACAACGATTACTGAAATATATTTTAGATTAGTTTGCAGGATAGTTCATTCTTACGCTTACCGTTTTTTAAAAATTCTTGACAACTTGAATCGATAAAAAATATTCATTTATTTATGTTGGAGTACAATAGCATTTTAAATTCTAATGGTGCCGAGCCTCAAACGAGCACAGTGCGGGCACGATTCGCGTAGCGTGGACGGGCTTGCGAGCCTCGAACGAGCGCAATTATCAGTTTTTTACGAACAAAGGGATTCGCATCGTGCTCGTTGTAGGCTCGTTCGTGGCTCGGCTCGTGCTCCATTCGCGTAGCATGGACGCACCATTACATTCATAAAGATAATCCTAATACCACTGAGCCATTTTCTTAGAGTCAACTAAAGTTCTCTTCAGCGCTGAAACAATAATTAGTCGTCTAAGCAGGCAGTAGAAACACGTAGCGCTATCAGATCGCATTTAGGAGTATTTTTACAATAGGCAATATATTTATTATGCCTCAGTATGGCGCAGTCCCGTTTAGCGCCAAAAGATAAAGGAGGACCTTTGATTAAGGATACATCCAGATAGAGTGTCGCAGTTGTGCACGCGTCGATAAAAATAGGCTCTAACTGTTAGAGGCTAAATCAAATAAAAATAAATAAAAATGCAAAATAATGATCAATATTTAAATTTCTCCCGATTTTAATTGGAATATTATAACAACTACTATCATTATGAACGTCATTATGACAAGCAGAATGACGCAGAGGGAGCGTAAAACGTAGCTGTTACGCGCAGCAGCCTATAAAAGTTGGACTGTTTTGTATATTCGTGTAGTATGGCGACGTTCTTTCTAGGTATATTTATTTCTATGAGGAGGACATAAGTTTCCGAAACACAAATCTCGCCTAAAACTCATAAACAAGTTAAAAACATTATGAAAAGGTATTTCGTGGTGGGCAGATATGCGATTCCAGATTCAACTTAAATGTAACTATATTATGTAACGACTCCTTAAGGGTCAACAATCTTTACTTACGAAGATTTTAGTAGGTACCCTTATGTACCTTAATAAACAAGTGTATATTTTTTTGGAATAAACAGATTTAATTTTTTTTTTTTTTTTTTTAAATAAAACAGTTGTTGGTAGCGAATCGCAGGTATATCTGCCATAACACATAATAAATAATAGTACAAGCTATAATTAATCAGGAATTGCTCAATCTTGACTAAAATCATGAATTTTACTTATTAGTGAACATCCACTATGAAAATCTCTCAAACAGTAAACGTTCAGTGACATTAGACATTTCTAGATATATTTTTTTTTTGCAATATTTGTGAGAAAGAAATGTAATATGATTAAAATTAGTTAATTAATAATTACCTACTACCAGTCGTGCAGGTGTCTTGACGTAGCAGATCTCATACAGCGCCACCAAATTATCTATTCAGGTGGTCAAAATTGGAACTAAATCTCTCATCTAACAACGTCGTCGTTGTCGATGGTGGCGCCCTCCTCGCCAATCTGTCATCACGATTTTCAACTCGGCTATCCTTCGAGCATCATCAGAACACCCGTAATACATTGGAATGCACGGCAGGACCGATGTTTGGTGGGTGAAAAATAGCCAGAATCCATTTTCTGGGAGGGGACAAAATTTTCTGAAATTGGTTTGTTAAACATAAAAACACGTGTTATTTACTTTTTTTCACCTAAATTTTATGGTATAGGTGCATATGGGTAGACCACAATATGATATAAACAGTATGTAAATATTATTCCAACATTTCGGGGGTTGTTTGGCCACCCATATGGCTCTGCCTTCGGGCCTGATGCAAGGACGAAAAACACTGTTCCTTTTTCAAAAAAAATTATATTGGAATGTCGCGCTCCTGTTGAATGTGCTCCATTATATAAAGCCGTTATCTCTGACCAAGGATGCGCAGTGCTGTGCTAGCCATGCATCAATGAGCACGGAAATTAGTCGATTATTGAACTTTTTTATTACGATTTGGCGCGCTTTTCAAGATTTTCGTCTGTGGATATGGGGCTTTAGGTGAGTTGTTTATGTATTTTTTTTTGTTGTTTGCCATAAAAATGAGGCAATAGCATTATTTTTAAGGCCTATATAAATGTCGGGGATAATGTGTCATATTCGTGAGAGAATTTTCAAAATGGAATATTAGTTCCGTAGATTACCTCCTACATCCAAACAAACAATCTCTATATAATATTAGTATAGATGTTATGGTCTAGTCCTATAAGATATTCTAGTTTATATTTTATCAGCTAAAAGTTTTTGCGGGTTCACCCACGTGCCTATGTCCTTTTCTATACCATAGCCTATCTGCGTGCCAAATTCCATCGTAATCGGTTCTGAGATTGAATCGTAAAAAGGTAACAAACAGTTCCTTTCGCATTAGGTATATTAATATGCTACCCGATGGTCTCTAAAATATGCCATCTTGAAATCTCTATGACGGTATAGAAATATATATTGCTTGTTTAATTATAATAAATTTTTAAGGCGATGATAGCTCAGTGGTAGTGACGTCGGATACCGAGACGAAGGTCCCGGGTTCGAATCCTACAATGAGCTTGAGCTTTCGGTGAAGGAAAACATCGTGAGGAAACCATAGCACGGTGGTAGGGTACTTTGTAGTACCCGTCTGGCTGGCTACCACCCTCAAGTTGAAAATCTGTCGCCAAGCACCTATCGGTGTGTTCCGTCAGCTGCACTTGAGAGCCAGTTCCTTCTAGGCGTTGTGTGCTTACCACCTTCGACCACATCATCACTTACCATAGTGAGATTGTGGTCAAACACAGGCCTATACACAGTAAAAAAAAAAAGTAATAATAATAATAGGGCCTTCCTAATACGTCACTTTTGACAGCCCTTACACATCCATGTGTTATAAAGAGACAAACATAGTGCGGCAAGGAGAGACGCCCTATTCCTATTGTCAAATATGACTTCTTAGCAAGGCCATAGTAATAAATATCCTGGGAAATTCCTCACACACGGCTAACTGATCCCAAACTAAGCAGAGCCTGTACTATGGAAACCAGATAACTGATATAATACATATACTACTTTTGTTTGTAAATACATACTTAATATACATAATTACACCCAGACTCTGGACATACAAACTTGTTCATGCACAAAAAAATACATGTCCTGTATTTTTTTGTGGGAATCAAACACACGACCTACGGCGCGATAGGTGGAATCTTAACCAGAGTATGAACCAGCCACGCCAACTAGCCCGTCAAATCAAAAAGTTCAGTATAGGATAGCCTGTGAAGCAAACACTTCATTCAAATATCTTGTCTTTACAGTATCTGATACATCTTTTGTTCAATTCAGTGACCAATTACATACCTATCACACAATCTCAACATAGGTACTTTCCCACAGAACAGAAAAACCAATTTTCTGTTCTGTGTAATGTCGGCAACATCTAATAGGCCCGTTTTGACAGCACATATACGTTAATTTGTCAAAAAGAGACAAATACAGTGCGACAAGAAGAGACGCCCTCTTGTCAAAACGGCCCTATTAGATCGCAACTACTAAGGTAAGTAAGGTATTCTGATTTGATTTGAATTCGGAATGTTAAAATTCGTTTGAAAACTCTTAGCGAAAATCTGTGCCAAGCACTAATCGGTGTGTCCGACAGCTGCACTTGAGAGACAGTTCCTTCTAGGCTTTGTGTGTGCACCACCTTCGGCCACATCATCACTTACCATGGTGAGATTGTGGTCAAACACAGGCATATAGGGTGAAAGGGAATGGGCAGATACTCCACCACGCGTCACCACTGCGGATTGGTGGAGGTAGGCTAGTGGTCAACCTACTGTTGGAATTTTTCAAGCCGCCTATGAGGCATCCAACTAGCTTAACGACTATCACAATTAAGTGATAATAAGGACCAACGGCTTTACGTGCCTTCCGAAGCACGGAAACGCTCGAGATGAAATACCACTAGACGGTCATCCATCCAGGTACCGACCACGACAGACGTAGCTTAACTTTGCCGATCGATTAAGAACGGCTAATCATGCTACACCACGAGCGCTTCTTATAAATAAAAAAGATTCGACCGGATCGAAGATTGAATTCACAACCGTGAGGAAACCATAGCACGGTGGTAGGGTACTTTGTAGTACCTACCTGGCTGGCTACCACCCTCAAGTTGAAAATCTGTCGCCAAGCACCTATCGGTGTGTTCCGACAGCTACACTTGAGAGCCAGTTCCTTCTAGGCTGTGTGTGCTTACCACCTTCGGCCACATTATCACTTACCATGCTGAGATTGTGGTCAAACACAGGCCTAAACATAATAATATAAAAAAAAAAACAACCACGAGTTGAAATTCTAACACTTTCTAACCACTGGGCTGTCTAAACTATAACAATATAATAAAGCATAATGGTTTTTTGTTTATTTAAGTAAACGGGCTATTCTCTGGAACTACCAGTCGGATTCGAATAATTCTTTCACAAATAGGAAGCTACATTATCCCCAAGTATTTTACTTTTTATCCCGGGAAAGAAGCGGGTGAAACCGCGGGGGATAGCTATTAGCGTTTATACGTGCTGCAGTGCAATTACCGATCTCTGTACCTGTGTGAACGAGTTTATGTTGGCAAATTCGGAAAACGCGTTACCCATGACACCAGCTAGATCGATTTTTCGCCGTCAATAACCCCCATAATAGCAAACATCTGAATCGTTAGAGCCGTTTTCCATATCTCAAAAGATATTCAAAAAATTGAAAAACATTTATTTTCAGCGGTTCACATTTACACATTAAAATAAAACTAACAAAACTATGTTGCTCTTAACGACATGCAAAGGGCTGGGAGAATGTTAAAATTTTTCGTTATATTAGTATTTATCTACTCTGAGGTTATATCTATGGCCTTCACACTAGGCAACATGCCTGTATCACAGTCTAATAATATGGTTATTAGACTGTGCCTGTATCGTGAAGACCTATTTACGATTAACTATTTGTAGACTGACATTTAGTCTATTAAACTATGATTCTAGTTACAAAATATTATTCTTTTATTATTATAGGATATGTGTGGGAAAAACAAACACGCGTTTTTTTGACTTTGACACAATTTCAAATATGCGTACACAGAAGTATTAATAATGACAAACGAAAATCACAAGTTACGAGTTGCTACCTACATTTAGTAGACTAGTCGATTCAGCAGAATTTGTGTTAAAACATGAATGAATTACGCATGTTTTGTTTTATAGTCATTTCATTAATTATGTACGTTTGGAGCTTGTGAAGGAAAACTGATTGGAATCCTAAAGCTGAGTTTTGAGGTGTGTAAAGAAATGTATACTGTATTAAAAGAACGCTTAGGTTTAAAATTTGCGGGTGCGATTTGTCGGTGTGGCGGAAAGAGTATGTTTTCGTACTTTTTGATACAAAATTTCACAACACGTGCTTTTCCCTCCTGTTTAGTACATTATTATTTAGTCAGATTGAAATTAATATCGATATTTTATACATTTAGGTGCAAACCAATTTTAATTTTACTGTTTATGGAATATGCTAGTGGCCGTTTAACATGAGTTGTGTCTCCACACTTATCATACAGCTAAAACTGAAAACGATCACTTGTTTTCTTCTTCTTCTATGGCATGGCCTTCTTATGGCATGATCCTAACACTCGGCCGGCTGGCCGGTTTGTTACCATTTGAATATTTTTCGTATATAGTCCACTTTTACAATTGTCATCCCAATCTCCTTCATTCATCCTTTTAGCTTTTTAATTCATATAAATTCTTAAATATACATAATTATATATATTTTAAATTCATAATAATTAAAATAAAAAAAGTTAAAATTTTCAATTATGTTTCGGTACCCATTTCTTGTTCTGGTACAATAAATCCATAGAAACGGTTTAATTTTATTTTTTCTATGTTGACTTTCTTGTTTTCAGTACATCTAAAGATTTATCACAGATGGAGGGAATATTTACGTAGGTACTATCGACAATATTGGATACCATTGAGTCATATCAAATATATATTTTTTTTTTTAATGTATCAGCTTTTTTTTGCAAAATAATCCAACAACATCAAATAATCATCAGAACCTTTGTTAGACGAATCAAATGAGTCCAAACTCCATGGGGTTGCGCTTTATTACAGAGTTCTCATGGCCACCTTCCAACTCCATCATCAGATCAGCTCAGCAGCATAATAATATTGCATATTGCAAGATTTGATTACAAACACAAAGATACAAAGAGTATCACAAGACAGGGACAGTATCTAAGAAGAGAAGCTTGTCGAAAGAAAGAGGTCGCGGTCTGAAAAAATCGTGCACATTACTAGAAAACTAGAACTAGAAAACTTCTTTCTTTTTTCTCCTCTTTCCTCCTTTTTTTCCTCTTCTTTTTTTTTCTTTTTTGTTCTTTTTCGCCTTCTTTTCGTCTACTGTCTATCTGTGCTCACCATTAGTGCCTCATACTGTACCAGCATTCCTCCTTCCTTACCCATATCATCTTTCACACAATCCATCCATCTCTTGTTCGTTCTTCCTCTTCCCGTATAGGATCCATCCACTTTCATATTTATAACTCTTTCTGATGTCGTTTTCAATAACCAGTGCCTAACATACCTACCTACTAAAATTTTCCCATTTTGTTTGTCCACAGATTTAAAATGTACAGCTCCACTGAGGATCCAAACAAAATGGCGTCGTGTGTCAATAAAATAGGATCAAATCATTTCGTAAATCGAATATCTTACAAAGAATGCCAAACTATATTTACTAGAAGTGATTTAAAAAGTGAAGTTTTCTTTATTTATTTAAATTTTACTTTTAATGTGCTCAGATCCATTGTCGAGTTAGTTTTTGACTATTCTTTTTTTATTATTTTATCTGTGATATTATTTTTTATTTCGTATGCGGCTTACAAATCATACTGGAATCCGGTATTGTATACTAAAGTAAGTAATACTTTTTTATAAGTACATCATATCAAAACCTTTTTTTAAACTGTGATAGGTATTTATAGGTTACTAGCTGTCCCCCGCGGTTTCACCCGCGTTCCCGGGATAAAAAGAAGCCTATGTCCTTCTCCATACCACAGGCTATCTGCTTGCCAAATTTCATGATGATCCATTGAGTAGTTGATGCGTGAAGGTATAACAAACAAACAAACAAACTCACTTTCGCATTTATTATAATACTAGCTGTCCCCCGCGGTTTCACCCGCGTTCCCGGGATAAAATGTAGCCTATGTCCTTCTCCATACCATAGGCTATCTGCATGCCAATTTTCATGATTACCGTAGTTCTATGAACCCAGGGTATCACTCACGCGTTACCGACCCTTCCCTTCCTTGAAGAGCTCTGGCGACGTTACTCACGCGCAGAAACCCAACATAAAGTTATTTGGCTGCGGTATTCTGTAAGGTGGAGGGACTTCTCCAGTCGCGCTGCTCTTTGAGCGACATTGTGGAGAAATCCCCAATACGGATGCGACCTGGGTTACAGCTTTTTTTGGCTTTATCAGATCAATAAAAATTTACAGACTTTAAGCGAGTTAAAGTTCGGGAGTGCGAGCTCGTGACGTCACCTAATGTTTATTTCCTCGTGACGTCACTTAATGCTTATTTCCAGGAACTAACAGATCTTGGATTCGATCACATACCATCAGGCAAGGATCGTTCTCGCCGTATAACTCACGCGCAGCAAACTAGACGCATCGGTAACAAGATACCACCTCCGTACCCCAATGGATGGTTCGCTCTGGTCGAGAGCAGGGAACTGAAGATCGGTGGAGTCAAAGCTGTTGATGCTATAGGTAAGGATTTAAGATTTAGACAGTCAATGTCAAACTAAACTAAACAAAAAAAAACTTCGAACTAAAAAAAAACACAAATTCAAATACATACCATACAATTGATTGGCCATCGTCTTTTCAGGAATAAATGCTTAAAAAACAAAAAGGATTTTATACGATCAAAGAGATTATATCAGCGCCATCTATTGTCGACTAGCGCTGTAATTCAATCACGAAATTTTGTTACCATTGACTATTGTAAAAAATTAAGTAGAACGGTTTATATCGTGTAAAGAAAAACAATATTTTTATAAAAGAACATTGCTTTTTTTAACAGAATATTTAATTCTTTTATTATTATTTTTTTCTAAGAGGAAAACGAACCCGTCTGAACCATAATTTATCATCCTTTTTTTCTCAGGTCAAAACTTCTGTGTATACCGCGGCGAAGACGGGATTGCCCGCGCAGTAGACGCATACTGTCCTCACTTAGGAGCTAACCTAGCTGTGGGCGGCAACGTGTGCGGGAACTGCATCGAGTGTCCGTTCCACAAGTGGAGGTTCAGTGCAGAGGGCGCCTGCGTCAGTGTGCCTGGGGTGGAACATGGTAAGATGGTTCTTAAGGATTTGCAATGAGAGAGTGACCCAGGGAGAGAATAAGTGATAGAGTGAGCGATTGAATAAATTATTTAACCGTGTTTTAACAATTAAAGAGGTTTATTTTCTGAAAAAAATTATCGTAGTACCTACTGCACTAAGATCGATTGTCATTGTTGAAAGCTATTGATATTTTATTATATTATATTGATTGGCATTGTTCAAACTCATGAAATTCTTCTGGTATAGTGTGGCGATTAGTCAGTTTTTTTTTTTTTTATACGACTAAGTTGGCAAACAAGCATACGACCCACCTGATGGTAAGCTGTTACCGTTGCCATATGGACGCTTGCAACACACGAAGCATCGCTCACGCGTTGCCGACCTTTCCCCCCTCCCCAATGAGCTCTGGCGACCTTACTCACGCGCAGGAACACAACATAAAGTTATTTGTCTGCGGTATTCTGTAAGGTGGAGGTATTTCCCCAGTCGAGCTGCTCTTTGAGCGAATTAACGCTACGCTCTACGTCCCTCAATGAATAGTGTAGGGAACAGATCAATGAAACTCCAGAGATTCGAATATACTGCGTTAGATATCTATCTAATCTAATACCTTTAAATGAGCGTCCCTGTGGCACGGTGACCCAGGCTGGCGGAAGATCTTCCCTTTTAAATTAATTAGATGATGAAAATTTTTCTTTCTCCACAGTTCCGCGCGGGGTATCAATAAAAACGTGGACGACAGTGGAAGCGGACGGTGCTGTGTGGGTCTGGCATGACGCCGAGGGTCGGAAGCCGATGTGGGGGCTCACTGATGCTCCTCAAGTCAAGAGTTGGGCGTATAGAGGAAGGAATGAGTTTACTGTCAGTGCCCATATACAGGTGCGGCTATTCTTTTATTATTACGTCTAGGTATATGACTAAGTTTCTAGTTAACAAGGTTTAATCGTAATCCCCTCTTTTTTAATGGGTTGAATTTTGTTGTTTTTTTGCATTTCTTTACGAAATAAAGAGTTATGTGCAGTTTTTCATTTGCGATTATAAAATACGCACGTTCTTAGAGCCTAAACACAAGAAATGGCCTTAATCAAAGATTACAGAACAAAAGGTAATCTGAGGTTATTTGTTCTGTGGTCTGAGGCCTTTATTTTAAAATCAAATTTAAGTCTCTGTCTGTCCCTATTTATATTTTGGTTGATTTCAGGAAATTCCAGAAAATGGCGCGGATGTAGCTCATCTAAATGCAGTCCACTCGCCGTCTCTGATGACCAGCTTGGGAGAAACATATCCGTTTCTATACAACCTTATTGGTACGTACACCTTTTGTTTGAAAAAAGGTAAAAAAGGAATCCTTGTGATGCCACTCTGTCAGTCTGTCTGGCACAGCGCTTTATTTCAGCAACCACTAATGTAACTGATTTGAAAGTTGGAATAGTTATAAATATTGCTTAACCAACCTTATTGTGGTCCATCTTAAATTCCAAAAGATGTTATTATTTTCTTTTATGTTGCATAGTTTTTGACTTATGATAACAATAGAAAACATACAATTCCATTCCCTTATCTCCGAAGTTTGCAAAGCGAAAGAGCAAAGTTTCTAACTACTTTAGTATTTTACAATAGTTCTGGTCCAAACGAGAAATATACGTCCAAGGAAGGTCGGACCCCTTTCCATCAGACTAACTCGCACTTAGCCTTCGTTTTTATTTTTTAAATAACTAGCTGCCTGTCGCAACTTCGTTTGCGTGGTGCCCTACCCTACTCACTTCCACAAAAATTTTAAAACCAAAATTATCCAAATCGTTCCAGCTTTTTTCAAGTTTTAGCGAGACTAACGAACAGCAATTCATTTTTATATATGTATAGGTCGGCACGCGTGGTCGGCGGAGTGGACGAAAAGCGAAGATGATACACACGTGGCGCACATGACTCTCACACACGACTACAAGATACTTAAATACGACTTCTTCCATGTCGATGTACAAATAACGCAGGTAATACGATTTTTATTATCAAACGAGCATCCCGAACCGTGGTTCCACCAATCTTTTACTGTAAATTTTGAAAAGCTTTGAGAAAAATGAGCGTCTTGCGCTTCTTAGGGCTAATTATTCAATGGCAATACACTACCCAATTGATTTACCAACGCTTACATTGGTATCATCATTTTTAAAAACAGTCGAAAATGTTGCGACTTCGAGCCGATCCCTTCTAGGCTTAGCGTATCTTAAAACACATCCCCCATTATGACAAAAAAAGGTTTAAGTCGAGTCCTGTAAAATCCATGTTTTAAGATAGCTCCAGCTCTTTTTGTTATATGATATTAGAAAGCGACGGATATATTTAACGAACTGAGTTTCGATAACCGTGACTAAAACCTTCTAACGTTCTTTTGTAATAAGGGGGATCATGTCCTACCACAGTAAGATAGTGATAAAACTTTAAAAAAAACTAAGAAATGTCAAACGTTTATTTTTTATCAGTTAGGCCCAGGCCACGTGCGGCTCCTGATGCAGACGCCGGTGGGCCCCATCCTCGTGTCGCAGTCGGTCACTCCACTGGGCCCCATGCTACAAAGAGTCATACACAGAGTATTCTCACCGCCCTACAATGCACCCATCGCCGCATTAATTGTAAAATCTGAAGGAGTCATGGTAAGTTCATCATTAAATCATCATCCACCAATCTCTTGTGGTCGACGCAATATACGCTTCTTCTATTCTGCTCTTCTATATGTCATACCAGAATTCACTCCTCTTACCCATATCATATTTCACACAATCCATCCATCTCTTGTTCGTTCTTCCTCTTTCCACCAAGTTTATCCACCGATCAGGGGCTCTACCGCGTAACTTTGGTGGTAATCGTAACGAACACCATTAATGAATTTCAACTAGGGTTGGGTTTATTCCCGGGAATAAACCCAACTTCGAGTAAATTTCCAATTTAGTGGGAAAGAACCCGGGAATTTTCCCATTGGGTGGGAAAATACTCAAATGGTCATATTTAGTAGATTTTGCGTATATAGCGAGAAATACCTTTACCAAATCGTTTGAATAACATTTAACATGATTTCTATTAGGGCCATACTCATATCATACAATAAAAAAACTTTTTTTTTTTTTTTTTGCGTTGTTTTTAAAAAAAGCGACGTTTTGGGGTGTAAGGGTTGTGGTGGACAGTCGGTGGACAGTCGGACAGACGGTCTCGTGCAGAAAGAGCACGTGCACATGTACGACGCTTATATAGCCCGTCCCGGGTCCCGAGGGAGATGTTGCAAGCGTCCATAGGATACGGTAACCGCTTACCAACAGGCGGGCCGTATGCTTGTTTGCTACCTAGGTAGTTTAAAAAAAAAGTGTGATAACTTCCTCCAAGGTCCGCGTAGGTCCGCGCGTAGGTGATGTAGGTACATACAACAGCGAGTATGATTAAAATAACAATCAAAAGCATCAACAAATATGTTTTTTGAGGAACATAAAGCCATTTGAGTATTTTCCCGCTGTTTGGGAATTTTCCCGTATTTTTCCATTCTTTTCCGTATTTTCCCGTATTTTTCTTTTCTTCCCAATATTTTTCTTTCCCTGCCCATCCCTTCAACCAATCAGGGCCTACGAATGGTCGTCGTCGCGTCGTACCGCGTACGCGTTTTTGGATGAAAAAATTAATAGATTCGTTACGATTACCACCAAAGTTACGCGGTAGAGCCCCTGACCGACACATTTGCGTTGCTTACCCCTCTCTCCCCTATTAATACTACGATTGCGAATTTAATGCACCTGCACTATTATTGTACTGTACTTAATGATTTTGAAGTATGAATAAATTATTAAGTCTTATTACTTGTAAATTAAGGTAAAAATGTTATAAAGTATATTCAGATATTACAATTTATGCATTTAATGCGCAGAATGCATTTTTAGTTTTAGCGACATCTGTTGCTGAATAGAATGAATCCGTAATAGAAGCTTATATTTTAACCAACTCAATAACATAATATTTAATAATAATAATAATAATTCAGAGTATTTTTTCGAGAGTATTGTATTTGAATGTAAAATTCATACTATCACCACAGTATTACCATCTCATATGGTAAAACTGTGCTACCACAGCTAACTAAACTGTTATTTCTTCCGCAGTTCGAACGCGACGTCGTTATATGGAACAACAAACGTTTTGTTAGTGCACCGGCTTACGTGCGAACGGACAAAACAATACGTGCCTTCAGGACATGGTTCGGACAATTTTACACTGATCATAGCATTAGTTTTAGGGATGCTATGCAAAATCCACTGGATTGGTAAAAAAATCATCGATATAACCTAAAATTGTTTTAGTGACATCTATCGTTATTAAACGTAACTACTTGGAATGTATTTTTGCGCCATCTATGAACTGTCGAAGTAAATAATTTAATATAAATGGGGCCAGAATATTACTAGGAAAAACAAAGATTATTTTTAAGAAATTAAGATTCTTTGTAATTTTGTATGTTGGGAACTGCATTCGTGTAAATAATTTAATTCGTGTAATAATAAGCGTAGGTACTAATTATATCGTTTTTATTGTAGGTTGGATTTTAGATTTACTTACTAATAATCATGTCGTATTTGTGTGATAGATGAGAAAAGATAATAAAATACATTTTTACTTTTTCATTCATGATGTTTTAATTAATAAAATAAATATAATCCTCCGTCGTCGTTTTTTAATTGCCAGTTGCCGACCTAAATTCAGAATATTCTATGAATCCATCGTTGTTCAAATCTGCCTGTTTTAATGCACCTTCCACCATCTCAGTAAGGTCTTTATCCGGGTATATAATAGTGTTCTCTGACGGTGCTACGCCTGTTTCACCTGAGGAATTATTTTCATGTTTTTTATAATACTTATACCTAATTGTAAAACAAGTCCAGATTGGAACAATAAGAATGAAGACGTTTCAAAATATAGGTGGAGATTTGTAAATGGCATAGGGTTCGTGTAATTAGTTCCATGAGTATTCCGCAAGAGGCGCTGTGCACATTTCTATAGCGATAATGTCGTAAACGCATACGCGATACCGCGATAACAAGAATCTTCATATTTGCCCGAAACTAATAGTTTACACTCTTTACACTCGAGGTACTGTTCTTTACACTCAGGGTACAGAATGTATACTTAATATACCGACGCGAAAGCATAACAAAAAAAAACAATCTCGCATTCGCATTAGGCGATGATAGCTTAGTGGTAGTGACGTCGGATACCGAGATGAAGGTCCTGGGTCCGAATCCTACCATGAGCTTGAGCTTTCGGGGAAGGAAAACACCGGGGGAAACCATAGCACGTTGGCAGGGTACTTTGAGTCTTTGAAGTACCAACCCATCTAGCTGGCTTCTACCATCTTTGAAGATCTGTCGCCAAGCACCTATTGCGTACCCACAGTTGCACTTGAGAGCCAGTTCCTTATAGGCTTTGTGTGCACCACCTTCGGCCACATCATCACTTACCATGGTGAGATTGTGGTAAAAGACAGGCCTAAGTATACACAGTAAAAAAAAGTGTGATATAGAACCTACTAGCAAGGAAGCAGCTGGGGTCTTATTAGTAGCAATCTGGTCAATTCTAGAAGTCTACAGCCCCCCAAGCAAGAAAGTTATCGACAATCGTCATCGTTAGTAAACGATCAACCTTTGTATGGCATTGACATAAGAGATTGTTAAAAATCACGTGATATTTCGATTTGAAATGTCAATCCCATACAAAGGTTGATCGTTTACTGTCGATGACGATTGTCGATAACCATCTTGTCTACTGGCCCTGGAGAGATTTCTTCTAGGCTTAGTGAGCTTACCGCCTTCGGCCGCATAATTACTTATGATGGTGAGGTTGTGGTATGGGGGCTTTTATTTTGTACTACTGTGTAGTAACTAAGAACTACATAACTAAAGTTCTTAAAAAAAAACATACCATGGTACCGTCTCCGCTCAGTGGCAAGGCTACAAATAACTAGAACTGTTTAAAGAAGATTTACCCCCTTATTCATAATCGCTTTTTATCTAGATCAGTGTAATAGTGTCCTCCGACTCACTCTTTCGTTCACCAAATGTCACGTGTCAGATAAAGACTTCAGAATTTTAGCTAATCAACGTTTGATAACTTCATTATGAATAAGGAGGTAAGGAAATAGTAAAATAACATTAAATTCTTAGATTTTATTTAAAAAAAACTACAAAAAGTAAAAAATTGTATTCCATTATTGAATCGACAGACGTGCTACTTTTTCGTCGCTTGGAAATAATCGAATATGGAAAGCAACCACAGAATCAAAACATACTACATAATTATTTACTCTGTGATCGTACGGCCGGCGAGAGAATACATTTGTAGCGCTTATAGATGTCGAAGATGTAAGGAAATGCTCACTCCAATGGATAGATGGCGCCACAAGATCCTACATCGCGCTATCAAAGTTTCCTGGTACTTCTTGCCGTTTCAATGTCAAAGTCTACAAACCTTGCTCCTTCATAGTCTACTTACAGCGATTCCGATTTCGATGGGACTTTAATGGGTAGGTTAAGTATTTTCTTAGGCATTGCTTAGTTAAGTAGTAGTTAAACAGAAACTCATTCAGTCGCCAAACACACTGTAGATAGGTACTGAAGCCAAAATTGCAGCAACTGATTTTAAATTCTATCTCGTAAACGTACGTTTTATTTTAGTATAACACAATCCAGTCTTAAGTAACCTAGCTTGATCATGTATGCTTACGAATCGCTGAGTAAATTAGCGATACAATTTAGCAACTAAACAAAAAGTAGCATGTCTCTAATACTAGGACTTCACCTGCGTGATGCTTAACGGAATTATTATCTGATTCATCAATCAATTATCGGAACAATTAACGTGTTAAATGATGCAATAAACTATGCACCTGGTGGCCACACTATCAGTCTAAGGCGTCGTCCTAATTGGCGACTATCGTACCATCAAACGATGCGATTTCGTCGTACGATCGCGCTGATGTTCCTGTGCCCGCGCGATGACTTGCGAGCTTCAATTAGGAGGACAATTTAAAGCGTTTTGTGTATTTAATCTCGTCGTGCGACGAAATCGCATCGTTTGCTCGTACGATCATCGCCAATTAGGACGACGCCTAACGACATGAATAATGCCGTAGCAAATTAGCGCGCAAACATCCGGCCATATCTGCGTACTATGTCAAATAACGCGCCAATTAATGTCGCTAATTAAACGCAGGTGAAGCCTAACATTAAAACTATTTAACCGCTCCTTTCCAATTTTCTCTCAACCTGCACCAATTTTGCTTTTAAAGCATTGACTCTGTATTCCAAATAATCGATGTATCCATCTTTATTTATATCGGTATGGTCGAAGGCGTGCTCCAAAACTTGTTCTAGTTGTTCATCTGTATATGCAGCGTGATTCTTATCAACTTGCCCTGAAATATATTTACAAAACGGACGTTAAAGAATGCCATGTCATTTTGAAAAACAAACTGATCTGCACTCTATACGAAGTTTAAAGTTGACTATCTCTTTGTAACTAACTATAAGGTATTTTGTAATTTAACTTATTAAGGAGATGCTGTTCTTCACCAAGAAATTTTGATTGGGTGGTATACTGAAAATAACGTTATAGCTTTATAGCACTAGATTTATAGCTATACATTTCTGATATTCCATTTGAAATAGCTACGATAATTTTAATGACATTATCTTGTTTTGGATTAGTTTTGATTTGACTCAAAAATAAGACTGTATAAAACCCATAGGATTTTTCTATTGGTGATATCAAGTAGACTAATCAAATAACGCTTTGTATAGAAATTTTCACATAAATATATAAAAATCTTAAGGTATCATGCGAGTGCTATGAGCAAAAGTATGTAAAATCAAACTCAGTACTCACCCCCGTCATAATTAGGGTATTTCAGTACATAAAACACTACAATACAGCTATCTCTGTCACACGCAATCAATATGGACAGAGATAGAGAAAGCCTTAAAATGAACTTCAAAATCCGGAACGTACAGTTGCCTCTGTCACATGCTATAAAATGGACAGGGATAGAGATACAATCGAGGCCTGCAGTGCTATTCTGTAACGTTCATTTGCAAAATCACTTCTGAATCCGCGATGAGATTAGAATTTCATATTCTTAAACTGAGTGAGTTCGACACTAGCGCCACCGAGTGATGACGGAAGTGAGAAGAACTACGACAGGTGAGTATTTTGACGTTTTTCAATAGGATTTGGTATTCTGAAACGTAATTCACCCGCCAATTCAGTTGCGAGGTGAGTTGCGAGATGACTTTCGAGATGATTTACCTTTTACAGAATAGCATAGCTGTATAGAAGGAGAATCAAAACATTGAAACACATTCTCTCGGCTTCCGTAATTTAAATCACCGTATAAACGTGACTAAAGTACGAATTTGCTTGGGATAAGTAAGTCTACTTGCTCTACGGTACATTTTGTATGAAGACTCGTGCTGTGTGTGTGTGTGCAGGGTGTGTGGGTGTGCAGGGTGTGTATATGGGGGGAGGTGTATGTGTGCTTAGCGGATTGTTGTGGAATCAGCTTTTCATACAAAATGTATCATAGTCGCTAGTTTCGAGCACCATACTGGAGCAAACTCATGGCTTTAACAGGTCTGTCGCGTATAGTTACATTTAAAGGTATGTTTAGTGCATAAGCATTACATTTATTCAAACTTACCCAAAATCCAATACCACGATGATTGGCATACATTTATATAACAACGAAAAGCTGAACATATTCTTATATGGACATGAATTCCTTTCGTTTTAAAGAGCAGTTTCCCGTTTCACTGAAAGTATCTTAAACATCGTTGACTTTTAATTGTATGAAGTTAATGAATAACGAGATGGTTCTGTCATGTCAATGAGTCTGCGTTGAAAACAAGGCTGCAAGTACAAGTCGTAGGGAACCGACGCGTCGTGGCTCTAATATATTCACTAATAATGAAGCAAAGACCTCAAAGCTTTGCATAGCAGACCCTCCCATATGGCAGTAGCTATCACAGGTAAAGTTAGCTTACGAAATGATCTATATGCCCAGTTTGGCAATAAAGAAACCTACCATTGGTTAGCAAAAAGATTCGTTTTTGTTTATAGAAACCGGGCATTACACTATTCAATTTACTATTAGGCTATTACGAGTCATTTCTGTGCACGTTTATGTGATCCATGTCGTGACTACAGTGTGACTAGTGTGTCCTTTGTTTATTTTTGTTTAAGAACATAAAAATAAAGGAACAGCAACAAAAAACGGTAATCAGGTATAGTGGCTCCCTCAAATCCTACGACTGTTTTCTCTTTGCACATAGGTACAGTCGAGGACATAAATATGTATACACTTTTTGAAATTCAAAAGCGATTTGCTCGCATTTTTAACATTAAAATGTTAAAATATTACTAAATTCATAATAGTATATGTTAGAAGATTCTGCCTGCATAATATCTCATAATTTCAATCAGTAGTTTTAGAGGAAACCGTTGTTGAATTTTACTAATTGTATACATATTTATGTCCTCGACTGTACTTTTGCATACAATCCTACTATCGAATCTATTTTCATTATAGGTACGCAACTTATTAAATTAAATTGAAGCGCTCGTTGTATAGCATGATTAGCCGTTCCTGATCGATCGGCAAAGTTAAGCTACCACCGTCGTGGTCGATACATGGATGGGTGACCGCCTAGTGGTATTTCAAATCGAGCGTTTCCGTGCTTCGGAAGGTACGTAAAGCCGTTGGTCCCGGTTATCACGTTGCTAAGCTAGTTGGAGGGCTACTAGGCGGCTTGAAAACTCTAACAGTAGGTTGACCACTAGCCTACCTCCACCGATCCGCAGTGGGCACGCGTGGTGGAATATTGCTCAATCCCTTTCACCCTAATCTGTGAAAGGAGGCCTGTGCTAGCAGTGGTGGTATAGGCTGATGATGATGATGATGATGAAATTAAAAAGATCGGCGACAGAAAAATTGCCCGTCAACAATTTTATCACTTTTGAAAGTTCAGTCCTAATATAAATAAATAAAATAAATAAATATCCTGGGACATTTCTCACACACGGTCATCTGATCCCAAACTAAGCAGAGCTTGTACTATGGAAACCAAATAACTGATATAATACATATACTACTTTTTGTTTGTAAATACATACCTACTTAATATACTGTAGTCTTTGGTTCAGTCTGCTCCCATTAACTATACTTTTTAACCCATTATGGCTAACTTACAAAAATAGTATTCTTACATAATATGATAAAAAAAAAACAAGAAAAGAAAATACAGAATTTGTTTATGGAAATTTAATCACAAACAGTCAAACATGTTTCAGTTACAAACACAACCAAATTAAAAATATATTTGTCATACAAAGTACATCAAATTGTAAAGTTTAACAACACAAAATTAAAATTTGTTTATAATACTTTATTTATAGGCATAGGTACCTATGGAGTGTAGAGGTAAGGAGAACAATCTTCATAGTACAAAACGGTCCTCTGAAAGGTGTTGCAGAAAAAATTTGCTTTATCTGGCAACACTGTATTCAGTACTTCAGTAGACTGAGACGTTTTGGCGAGACAGTGACGTTGCGTTTTCATTTTTATTTTCATAAATTTGTGTATTTTGAGTTTTATTGCATATTATCGGTGGTATTTTATCCAATAAAGATCAATGTGCACCAGTGAAGTGAAATGAAATGAATTATCTGTTCGTGACTTTACAAGTTGTCTCAAAAAGTCCGTGAAGAGTTTTAGTACGATGACCACCATTTTACTAAAACATGACTGGACGGTGACTGATAATGGAGACTATGCGAATGTGATATTATGAATAAAACGTACGCGACTGAAGGACTTTGTATCCATGGTCATGAACAAATAAAAATAAAAAAAACGGTGGGGATTTGGAACTGTTATTTTACTGCTTGCCGCTGGACACTTTTTCAATTATTTTTCTTCAAGAGATTGTCCTCCTTACCTCAACACTCCATAGGCATATCGTTCATCCGAGATGGGTGAGAACCCGTCTCGATGATCGTGCCTACAGTATTTAAGACACCTAAAAAGCATTGAAGTCTGCGAAACTTATACTAATACAACCAAAGAAAACAAAAGATATATATTTTAATCAAAAATAAACTCCAAAACTGAAAATCTAATTTGACAATTTATTTTTTTGGGATGGAAGATCAAAATTAAGATAAACTTAAGTCTTTAAATGCTTTATTTGAGAATTATTTAAAGTATTTATTTATGTACATTACAGTATATTATAATCAGAACGATATTCATGTAATAAAGACTACGTAAGTCGACCGTAAAAATGCGAGAATAATGAGTTTATTTTGTGTAACCTATGCTTATATAAAGACAAAAAGGGGAAGATACGGTACCTACGTTAAGAAATATTATATAGCCGTAACACTGTTATAGTAGCTGACTGGACAAGCGTTTAGATTCAAACTCAAAACATTTATTCATATAGACCGGTTCGGAAGGTTGCATTTGCTGAGAAGAGCCGGCAATAAACTCAGCAATTAATGAGTGTGTCAAAACAAACTTGGATTAATAACATAAAATTTATATTCTAATCTAAAAATTCTTGATCTCAAATCTGTGTAATATAAAAATAAATCCCTTTAAACTTAAGAACGACTTTACCGAATTCATCCATATTTTTTTTAAATATCAAGAAAGTTGCGTAGTAAATTAGAAAATTTAAGAAAACTTAACGGTAGGTTAGGGTAGTATATCCCTCGGGTACGCGGGTGAAACCGTGGGGCGCAACTAGTATAATGATACGCGGTGTAGACTGTGAACCGTGTCTTCTCCTTTTTAGTTTCATCCAAAGAGTCTATGGCCATTTAAAAACGTAATATTATTATTAATCTGAACTTTTCCGTAAAGAGAAAAAACCTAAACTAAAAGAAAAATAATATAAGTTAGTAAATAATAAGGAAGAAGTGGAGATTTTGGACGTAATATGAACATAATTTCTTTACTTATTAAATTATGTCTTTCTTAAGAATAAGCAGCGCAAAACTTTAATGGCGGATACGGTGAAAATATTTATTTATAATCCGGCTGTATCTCAGCAATCGTTGTATATTTCAACAATTTTATTGTATCGTGCTATGAGACAGTTGTTGTACAACATTGTGGAGCTGATATTTTAATTAAATCATCAAACTTGTAAGAAAATGGCGGTGAAAAAGATAATTCTAATCCGCCCGTGTCTCAGCAATCCCAACATATTAGATTGCATTGCGCTATGAAACAGTTGGTTCACAATACTGTGGAGTTTATATTTCAAACTCAAAAGATTTTTTAAGTAAAGAATTATGTATAATCTTGGGGCCATACCTGCGAACATATAGAAGGTTATCTGTCTCTTACTATACTATGAGTGGGAAAGAAATAGCAATAGTTTTAGAGGCAGGTACGGCTCCTGTATTAAAATATTCGAGAGTATAGAGATAAATAGAAAAAACTTCAGTACTTTGTGGAAGCACACTTTGAGCCATGTTTTTCAACGAAATATACAGACAATACTTTTTTCAGACTGTATCTGTGGTAATGACAGCTGTCAATTTTGACGGCAAACGTCATGTTTCATGCAAAATTAATTGAAGACGGCTGTTAAAAATTTGACATCACTATAATAATATAATATATATATTATATTTTATTATATCATAATATATATTTTAAAGCGTTTTCAATAGGATTCATTCAGTCTTCTTCTAATTGACAAGCATGTTTATTAAGTTGACAGATGACAATTATGCACCAAATTTGACAGCTGTCAAATGATATCCTACACATTTACACAAAGAAAAAAAAACTTAAACATAGGTACTTATCATTTAAACATTTCACAAAGTATTTTATAAAAATCTCATCTTAAAATGTATTTGAATATGAATTTTCAACTACCTTCAAATATGGTTGGCAATGATTTTAGAATAGGGATGTAAACTATCGATAATATTCTATCGATACAACTTTCAAGTGATTTTTTAGATTAATTTACTTATTCGAATCTAACAGAATTGAACCTTAATTTAATAGCTGAAAATCCATATTCGTTTAATGCGCGGTATGTCAGGAATGTATTTTATTAGGTAGAGCGAGTCAGACAAAAGGAAAATTTTGAAAATTTCTTTTTTTTTATCCCTCCTCAATGAGTTCTGGCGACCTTACTCACGCGCAGGAACACAACTTTAAATCGTTTGGCTGCGGCGTTCTGTAAGGTGGAAGCACTTGACCAGTCGTTATTAAACTCGATTGATTGATTCTATTGCAACGCGCGAGTGATACCCCTGGTGTTGCAAGCATCCATAGGCTACGGTAACTGCTTACCATCAGGCGGGCCGTATGCTTATTTGTTACCCTTAGGTGCTTACCACTTATGGTATAAAAAAACTCAACGCAATAAGTGACTATAAAGCCTTATGTAGAAAACAAAAAGTGTAGAAAGCAACTTGCTTTCAAGCGCTACCAAAATACGCTTTGCAACAGATTATTATTACAATAATTAAGTACAATTTAATATAAGCTTTTTCTGACTCGCTCAGTTCGCTAAAACTAACGTTACGTTTATTCATCTTATAAATTAACGTATAATCAATTTTAGCGTACCTGTATACCCAAATAAGTAGCTTAAGCGTCGATAATATTGTATCGATAATTGTCACATCACTAGAATTTGACTCACTAAAATTAAGTAAATTTTACAAAAAGAAAGAACCATAACGTTTGAGCTGTCAAGTTGTATTGTATGTCATTTTGAAATGTCAATCGCCATTGGTCAAAGAGAATATAAACACTACGTTAATTGGTTGTTTGCTCCACTAAATTGCACAACAGCGACTCTCTCAACGTCAGATAAGTTTGAGGGACTATACTGCCAGTTTCTATAATCCGATATATGACATGATTTATAAGAAATTTAATGTTGAAAGTCAATTAACAATCGCATATAGAAACCGGCTGTGAATAAAACCGACTTACGAACTGGTGGTAATTTCAGTACCTTTGACCTTCATAAGTGCCCCACTAAGGCCTAAATTGAATAAATGGCATTAACTTTGAATAACACGGTCAAATTAAAGTTATACATCGTAATTTAAATTATTTTACTGTAAGTGTAATGACAAGTTTCCTTTATGTGAATTTCCATCAGTCAAATTCTAGCATAATTCTTATCGATACTTCATTCTATCGACACGTAACCCCTCACTAATATCTTTAAACTCATCATTGTTGCCCCTCCTTATTTTGACTCTTCTGTTGAGCCCTTACGAACTCCGGATAATCAATGAAGCCGTCTCTATTATGATCGTCCATATTTAAAATAGGATCTATCAGATTAACTAATTCATCGTCATTAAATATCTTTTCACCGACAGGTGGCGTGTTTTGCTGGGGTTCTTGTTTATGCCCTTGCTCTACTTTATGGTACGAAAACAAGATGGCGACCGTTCCCATGGCAACCGACGACACATACATAGAAAGAAACATACACGAATGAGTGATTTTTGATGTATACAAATTCCCACAAAAAATATTCAATAGGATAGTAAACTGGACAGTATATTCGGACAATATAGTAGAATAATAATAATATTGTACAAGGATAGTAAAGTATAGCAGGATAGTAAGGTTGGATGGTATATTCAGACAATATAATAGTATTGTATACTACGATAGTGTAGTAGTACAATATATTAGGACAATATAGTAGTGTAGTACTAGGATAGTATGGTTGGATAGTATATTCATACAATATATAGTATAGTATACTACGATAGTGTAGTAGTACAATATAGTAGTATAGTACTAGGATAGTAAGGTTGGATAGTATTTTAGGACAATATAATATTATAGTATAGGTAAGTTATTAAAGGAAAGTATAGCAGGATAGACAACTTTGATAGTATATAGTAGTTTAGGATCCTATAGTAGGAGAGTAAAGTAGTATATACATAGTAGCATAGAATATTAGTATAGTATTGTAGGATAAACACTCACCGTGCCAATGTATAAGCGACTTGATGAGCTCGCATCCGTCCAACTTATTATTATTGTCTGCGTCGTGCATTTTGAAATAGTGGAACTGCAGTTCTTGTTCTGTCATCTTTGACGTGTCTATGGGCACATCCATGTGTTCTTGGATGTGGCTGTTATAAAGAAATATTGTTTATGGTTAGATTCATAACTAAAACTAGCTTCTTTAGCTTATTTGGCTACACCCAGGTATTCTGTATGTATAGAGTCGCGATTCTTGATGGTTTTTGATTTACAGTGCCATATTTAATTGTGTAATTCAAAACCATCTTCAAATAATGTCCATTCCTGTTGGAATGGCCGCCATTTTATTTTAGATAGCTGTGCAGAACAAAATCGATTTCTTAGCATCCAAATGCCGTATAGATACTGAAAAGGGTTCATTTGAAATTATATCACATATAAGTTATGAGAAATACGAATCAATTTTCAAACTTTGCCAACATTTTGTAGATTTACATTTATTTTATCTGTAAAATGAGTCCAAAACCATTGTTCTGATTCACATATTTTAAGAGATATTGTTGTTTATACATGGGGTATTTTCGGATACCCCTCGGCATGGAGATTCTTTATTTATGACGTCACTATTTGGACCAACCTGTACATGAAAATAGCTGATTGACAGATTCAAGCACAGCTTAATCACCCTCCTGGGGTTGTATGCCTTTGATAAATAATAGGGATGCGGTCTGGGTAGCAAAATTATAATTCTAAGTAGTCCGTCAGTTAAATTATCAAAAAATATTGGCCACTTTATCAAATCAATAAGGTTGTCAAAGATAAAGCGCGAAAAAGTTCAGGAGTGGCGGTTTGTGACGTCACTTGTTTGTGAAAGTGTACCATGGTGTCACGAAGAACTTCAACACACCATATCTTCGCCATTTTTTGTTTGATTGACAAAAGAAAAAATACGTGTCTCATCTTTTAACCGACTTCAAAAAAAGGAGGAGGTTCTCAATTCGGTTGTATGTTTTTTTTTATGTTTGTTACCTCATAACTCCGTCATTTATGAACAGATTTGGAAATATTTTTTTTTGTCTGGAAGGGTACACTTCCCGTTTGGTCCCATTGTCATCAGATCAGGATTTGATTACTTCTTCGTGTACTTTGCAGTCTGTTTAAGTTTTTTGTAAAACAGTCCAATTATTGATAATCAAAACGATAGACAAGGTTTTTATTAGCCTATTATTTTTATTATGAAATTAATAATACTTACTCTCTTTCCGAAGCGATATTTGCCGGGTTCAAAAGTTGAGGATCTGTAAAAAGAAGAATAACATTTTTAAAATAATTGATGATATCTCATCATCGAACAATTAATACAAAGAAGCGAAATGTCGTTCATAAAAATAAATCTGGCACGCGAAGTAGCTGCTCTTGCGTTATCTAGGTATATCTACATCTGTGGGTATCCATAGAAATGATTTGGTTTTTCCCGCTAATAAATAATGCTAGTGACGTCATAGTAGTTAGTAAAAAATGGCACGCTTGTTGAGTTGGTTTTTCGTCACTAAACTGTGACAGATCATGATACTTGCCTTATCTAGGTATATCTATATCTGTGGATATACCCTTTCCGTTACACGTTGTATAATAAAACTTAAACATAATGTAATTATGTCGAATTTTGGCCAAAGGGCGACCACTAGTATTCAGACGGATGATTAAACAGATCTCTTACCACCATGAGGTGCGTGCGGCTGATGCTGCACCGGTACTTGCTGCAACGGCACTTGTTGTTGGATAGGTTGTTGATACTGTTGCTGTTGCGGTGGAGGTGGAGGCTGGTACTGTTGCTGTTGTTGCGGCGGAGGCTGGTACTGTTGTTGCGGGGGCTGTTGTTGGAACTGTTGTTGCTATGAGGACAATTAAAAAAAATACTTACCTTTTTTGTTACTTTGCATTGTTAGAGTCAACTCAATGTAGCGCCTGCTAAAAGTAATCCGACGCCCCCTAATTAGTCGTAAGTGACGGATAATACTTACGATACGATTCGTAAACTGGTTTTTATAATAATAAAAATTCCGTCCCCTCCACCCAACTGGGGTGCCGTCAGAAATACGCCAACCTAATCATTTTTATTTGTACATTCCCAAACAGGTTTTAAATTTCTTTTATGTTGCGTAGTTTTTGACTTATAGCGTCAAAAATAAAAAAAAATACCATTCGCCTAATGTCCTAAGCTCGAAAAGCCAAAAATCTTAAATAGTTACAGTATTTTGAGACAGGTAGAGCATAGCGTTTATTCGCTCAAAGAGCAGCTCGACTGGGGAAGTACCTCCACCTTACAGAATACCGCAGCCAAATAACTTTATGTTGTGTAAAGTTGTGTTCCTGCGCGTGAGTAAGGTCGCCAGAGCTCAAAGGGGAGGGGGGAAACGTCGGTAACGCGTGAGCGATGCTTCTTGTGTTGCAAGCGGCCATATGGCTACGGTAACCGCTTACCATCAGGTGGGCCGTATGCTTGTTTACCGACTAAGTAGTACAAAAAAAATACATTGGTATAAATATTGCAGAAAATATGAAACGATTTTTCTAAATTCTAACTAGGTACCACAAATTTTTCAAAATCATCAAAATTTCTTCACAAACAAAGGACATGGCCAATTTCTCTATGGACGTTGGCATAGTTATCGAATTCAGTGTACACCAATGATTTTTGGTGTTTTATATTCGTGAATATGGGCACATTAAAATGCTATAAATAAAAAACTCAAAGAACTTGTCATTACTGGGTAATATAGTCTCAAAAATGTGACAATAATAACGACGAATAATAATGCAAATCAGAGTCCGGTGTTAATAGCAAGGTAATCCAGTGGTAGAAGGTATCAGTCTGTAAAGATAAGCAGGGGTCAAAAATATAAGAAGATAATTATCACAAAAATACAAACACTACAACCAACGCAACGAAGGAATTGCAATGCAATAGCAGCTACTCAGCTAGCAGCATTACATTTCATTGACATTTGACCGCAGGGTTGCCAGACAATTTGAATGAGCGATCGTACCAAATAAAAATAGTACATTTTCAAAACGTTTGTTTTATAATTTTAAAACAGACAATCAATTAAAAACAAACACCATATTAAGAGACTATTATCTTCGTAAAGAGTTATACTATTTATATTATTTAACATAGCTTTCACCCGCGTTCCTGGGATAATAAGTAGCATGTAATACTAGAATAATGTAGCTTTCTATTAGTGTACGATTTTTTCGAATACAAAAGGTAGTTCCAGAGATTAGCACGTTAAAACAATCAAAATACTATTAGTATAGATTTCTCCTGTTGGAGAAAAATCCACGCAAACGTTTTAGATAATGTTGTTTAGCCAAAAGTGTGCCGTTATAAGTCTCATTATTGAGCCTATTTCGGATCTTGGTTTTAATAAGATTTTCACTGATGTTCATGGGTTACGGTGACACTTACTATCAGGTGCATCATATGCTCGTCTATCAGCAAGTGGGTTAAAAAAGTCGTATGATTTACGTACCTACTTTTGATCGTACATGCAAAATAAGTAAAAAGTACTTAAATCGTACATCTGGCAACCCTGTTGGCTGACATAGACCTAGACTATCTATGACACATTGTCAAACGCGTTCCGTTTTATGTTTTGTTCTTTTTTGTGTGAAATATAAAAAAGGAACTATATACGCATAAACTTATGAAAAGATAATTTTATTAAATCAAAACATATTAATAAAAACATTCGATATGAATAAAATATTTCTTATAAGAGCATTTGTCGTTAAAATCACATGTCTACTTATATAGTATGCATGGTAAGGAACGTCCATTATTACATTTATCTTTATCTGTGGACCATTATGGCGAAAGTTGACAAACGGTACTTTGAATTCATCTCGCATTCCTTATTATTTCAGCTGCTAGTATGACAAGTCCAGAGAGTTTAAAAACTACGTAATAATTCATTTTTTTATTTTTAATAAACAATATTATATACTATGTACGTGTACATGGAATGTACTTTTTTGGCCATGTTCTTTAGTCATGCGGTCCGGTTTTTTTCTAGTTATGGCAGAAACCAAAAAAAGCCGTCTAAAGGAAGGCCGGGACCTCCGTGCATGAGTCACTCAGGCTGGTCCTATAAAGTGACGGATACCACAAGTAATAATTCAATTAATGTATTTTAAATGTTTTTATAATTAATCATATAATCAAAATTGTGACATGTTGCCAATTATTTTATTTTCTGTATTATATTTAGTGTGTTATTGTAATAATATATTTGCATGTCATAAACTGTGACGAAATATGTGAAACATACATTTTAATATTGTAAGAACTTATCAACCATGTTTCAAGCAAAATAAATAATTCCTTTAGAGGGTTGTTTTTATTTACGTACCTGTTGTTGCTGTGGTGGCGGGGGAGGTTGCTGATAATTCTGTAAACGGAAAAAATACAATAATTATCCCAAAAAAAAAAAAAAAAAAAATTTATACCTATACTCACATATTACAGAACAAAAGGCAGATAGAAATTGAGACAAAGTTTATTAAAAAGAAAGTTTTGACGGGCCAGTTGGCGCAGTTGGTTAAGAGTCTGGTAAAGATTCCACCTATTGCGCCGCAGGTCGTGGATACGATTCCCGCACAGGCCATGCATTTGTGTGCATGAACATGTCTGTATGTCCTGAGTCTGGGTGTAATTATGTATATTAAGTATGTATTTACAAACAAAAAGTGGTATATGTATTATATCAGTTATCTGGTTTCCATAGTACAAGCTCTGCTTAGTTTGGGATCAGATGACTGTGTGTGAGGAATGTCCCAGGATATTTTTTGCTATAGTTGTAAGCCGTGCGGCGTGCGCATGTTTCTCTGTATATCTGTCTCTCTCTCTCTTATAGAAAGCAAGCCAGTTATTTTCGTTTCGTCTTTCTATTTCGCATTGAAAAAACAAAACAAATATGTAAAATATATAGTAATATAATTTATACATATTTGTTTTTAACTTCGTTCCATCCGGGTGTCCCTTGACACCTAAGTTTTTTATTTATTTAAGTGTTTTTCGTTATATAAAGTTTGTTAAATATAGCAAATACAAATTCAAAAGCGAATACCAGGTATGTTTTTCAATTTCTATTTGCTTTTTTGGCCTCACTCCCATATTCCGCTTGCTCCATCTGCCTTGTAATCTGAGCCTATACTTTAAATGAAATATTTTACAAGTTGCCATGCCATAACATGAAAAACTTTAAGACTGCAGGCACAGCAAAAAAAAAATTTATTATAAATAAAAATTATTGTAACAACAATTATTTTAACATCTGTTAAAACTCATTAACAAAACTGTAACAAAGTAAATATTTCATATTCATCATAAATCGATTGTTTCGAATTTCTCATTTTAACAATATTTGATGACTATACAATGTAAGTATGTTTATGTATGTCAAGAACACATTATTGATGTCAATACATGCATTTATTTATTACAACCTTATTATTAATACCCTACTTAATCTTAAACATAAAATGAATGTTGTCCATAGAGATTAATAGAGTGAATATTAATAGATAGAGCAACTACATTTCAACTGCACTCCAACAGCAAATTAGCAGTTTGAATTCAATTAGTATGACTGCAAGAAAACTGCAAACCAACCGGACAGCAATATTGCAGTTGGTGTGCAGTTGGCGTGCAGTTACAACTGCAAGCTAGCTACAGATGTGCAGTTCAAATGCACTAACTGCATTCAAACTGCAAAGAATCATGGCGAGATCTATACATTGATTTGTACAAAAAAATAAAACATTTTAGAGGGTTTTGAATCACTTCCAATGTTGAGATTACATTACCAGCAACATGTTAATATACATGAAATATTTTATAAACCCCGCAAAACATAACAACAACATAACGGTTTTGGTCATGAATAGTCGCGATTCACCAGCATGCCATAGAAATTCGCATTTTTATCCCGGGGTTTGCCATGATTCTTTGCAGTAGGAGTGCAGTTGAAATGCAGTTTATCTGTCTAGTCTAGACCTATACTTTCTTGACCTTGATTTGATTTAGTTTCCTAATAAATTGCAATAAATTTCAAATATGTTTTACTACTTTGAAATTGATTTTAGAGAGATTAATATATTAGTTATTGATTTTTTTCTGAATCCATCTGCAAGACCACAATTTTATTCAAATTGATTCATGAGATTGATCTTGTTTACCAAGATCGGAATCCACAGACTGAAGTCACAAATGTGAGGAGCGGAAAGAAACTACTAAGCTGTAATGTGAATTGATTCAAAAATGGAATGTCTACATTCATTTTCAAATCTAAATGCTTATGTTATGTTAAAGATAACAACAATTACAAAAATAACTTAGGTACTTCCTTATAAAGACGTTCATATGTATTATGTGCAATATTGAAGAAGATAAATGCACAAAAAAAACGACTTCGCCATTTTTAGACCAAAAGCAATCGCTTTTAACTATGAGGCTTTAATACAGTTAATTTCCTCAAAAAAATTCTTTTTTGAATATTTTTCTAATATATAATAAATGAAAGTTACCTGGTAATTTTGTGGTGGCACTCCCGGTGCTACTTTCTGCTGATATTGCTGAGATATCGTGCACTGTAGGAACGCAGCCAAAAATAATAATCGAATCATTTTCACACCTGAAAATAACCTATCACATAAAATTACACGTTAAAGAACCCAATTTTTTTTTATAAACTTTACTGTAATACCGCGACATGTAAAAGGAATAATTTTAAAACAGTCTACATGGTTTTCGTAAACATATTTTGTACCGTGAACTTATGGATTATTAATTTTACCTGTTATTGTAATCGAGCTACGTGGAAGTACGATAATAAGCTTATCAAATCAATGTGTTGATAATATATGCAGTAAATTACTAATACGAGTATTTCGCAAACGTTTTCAAATAGAAATCCGGATTAGAAATTACATATTCTATTCGATACACGTCAGAAGTTTTGACTTTTTGACGTTTAGCGTTTCGTTATTGCATTATTGCATTTGTACTTGACACGTTACAAATCTGTCACATTTTTTTTTGCGTTTTATAAATATCTTTAGGGTGACTTGCACCAAATTTCGTTTAAATATGTCCTAAACAAATTTAACTAAATGCGTTTAAATCGTTAAATGTGTTTAACATAATTCCATTTAGTGACTTCTTGCACGAAGCTGTTTTGAAGATCATTTAACTAAACGCGTTTATTGTGTCGTTATTTGAGTTCGCCTACGTTTAGATAGATGGCAGCAGTTTGGAACTAGTTAAAAAACTGTATTTTGGGTATAACATTAGATAGTAAATTACAATAGGCTCCTCAGGTAGAATCTTTATCTTGTAAATTAAGGTCTGCTGCATTTGCTGTTTGAAAAATCAAAATATTGATGAATGTTTGGATGGCCAAATTAGTTTATTTTGCATATTTCCAGAGCCGCTGATCTTATGGCGTATTACTATGGGGAGCTGCAGTAGATATTGCCTACTAATAGAATATTTCTATTAGTAGGTACTTACAAAAAAGAGCAATTCATGCAATTTTTAGTCCTCGTGAATCATGGAAGGAATTATTTAAGGAAATAAATGTCATGACTTTACCATCACTTTACATTTATGAAAATATAATGACGTTTTTGTAACGAAATACCACATTTATGATCAAAATTACTGATTTTAAATTCAAATCTCACACAAAGAAAGTCTTGAAATCAAGAGCTTATTATAAGCGTAAGGTTATATGAAGATTCCCTTTACTAATAATTCTACTTATAAACAATCAAAAACCTCAAATATCAACCTGAAACAAATTCAAAACAATCCAACAAACAAACATCACCTCTAAAAAAAAAGTCTACTTCTGTTGCAATATGGTGCTAAACGTATTTAGCGAGCTTAAATAGTGTCCACAGCGCGTTTAACTTTGACAGCTCGGTAAACGTATTTAGCGCCTCAAATATTTTGGTGCAAGAAGAATGTCTGATTTAAATCAAAAATTTTGTTTAAATCAAACTTAAACACATTTAAGATGGATGGTGCAAGAGGCCCTTAGTTTATGAAGTTTAAACATCAGTTACGAGGCGGGAAATTTGAATTTTTTCGAGTTTTTTTACCTTCGTAGAACAATATGGATAGATAGATATCAGTGATTCGCGACCATAGTAGTTTAGTAGACCATTTAGCACATATGTTTGTGTTTAGCACACAGATTTAGCATATTGTAGAATTGATACTTTATGTTTAAGATTAACTATTTTTGTACATTTCCCAAAACAGTAAGTTTTTAGAGAAACTGTGAGAAATGTTCAAATATGGCTTATATTCTACATAAAACATTCATACCACAATGTACCAAATGAACTTCTACCTACTGTCGCTTATCTCTGAAACATCTATCCATATTGTACTATGAAGGAAGTATGATGGTAAAAAAAAAACTCGAAAAAATTCAAATTTCCCGCCTGTTTGTGCACTCGCACATTCATTCCGGAAAGGTTCGGTGTAGCTACCACGGGTAAAGGAATAGAAAATAAACAATATGAATAAAAAATAAAAACCTCATTTATTAAAATTAGTCCCTGACGATCTTAGAAATTACGAATGATGCTACCTACTCCGAATTTTGAACGGGAGTACCCTATACTATGCCCTACCACTTTTAATACAGACATGCTATGACAGACATGGTTATTTTTTTAAATACTATTTCGGTAAATAAACATACGGCCCGCCTGATGGTAAGCGGTTACCGTAGCCATATGGACGCTTGCATCACACGAAGCATCGCTCACGCGTTACCGACTTTTCGGGAGGGGGTCCCGTTATTAGGTTATTGGTAAAACATCAACCTTGCTGGACTGTATTAATATAATAGATTTCAAATAGCAAGAGTTCGGTGACACGTGGTATTTTATTAGATTTCTCAATGGTTAATGTTCAATTCGATATAATAAAAGACTAGTATGATAGAGCGAGGTTTCATGAAATACTGTGAGTACTATTGCAGAGTAATCAAATGGAATTTCACTAGATATTGGTAAAAAAACCCATGACCGTGACGACTCATCCTATGTGAAATAGAGTATAACATTAACAACTTTTGATATTTGACTTTTTTACAAAACAAATACTCACCAAACAAACATACAATAACCAAATACATTTACAAATCAAACTTCCCGTGCAGTTACTAAGTTTTTTTCAAGTTTTTAGTATTTTTTATCTGATTTATTAAAAGTCATATACACTAAAGTTGTTGTTTATGATGTTAGTAGTGCAGAGAGGTATTCTTTTTTGGAACTGACAGAAGGTACCTAAATGAGAATATTCTTTCACACCCTTTGTCACAGTCACACCCTTACGCGAACAAAATACGTCGACAACTTATTTGTTAGTGTTTTACCAATAAGTTTACCAGAGAACCAATTCGATGATTATATTTAGAAAATGCTGTTTAAGATTTACAAAATACAAAAAAAAAATGGTAATTTTTTAGTTACTTTTTCATACAAAAAGTGCATATAATAACAATTTTTATCCCATGTGCATTATTTTTTGGTAAACATTTAAGAATAAATAAAAATGAACTTTATTCCATACCAATAAGGTTTATACATTCTTAAACATCAAACAGAAACATCAATAATGGACAAAGTGAAACAATAATAATTATCACAAAAAAACATAGCATATCTCATGGAGATCGATTCATACATATACTTAAGTATACAAAATCTATAAAAATAGTTACAAGATATGAAATACAATCACGCGCTTTGAATTTGGCCCAAGCTTTTTTCATACAAGAGGTGTTTTCAGCAAAGATTTTTCTACTTTAATATCAGCTCTTTGCAGTGCATTTGATATCGTTTGAAAGCTAAAAGAGCCAGCTTGCAGACGTGTGTTGTCATATTAAATGTGGAAACGTTCATTTATGCCATTTTAATTGTAAAAAAATGACAATCTTCATAGAAATATTTTCCATTACTGTCCATTACTAATAAACATTTATGGCGTATACGAGAAATGGCACAATCGGTCACGATCACGATCGGGGTGAAAGGGAATGGGCAGATACTCCACCACGTGTGCCCACTGCGGCGAGGTGGAGGCCGCCTAGAAGGCCTCCACCTAGCTTAACGACTATCACAATTAATTGATAACCGGGACCAACGGCTTTACGTGCCTTCCGAAGCACAGACACGTTCGATTTGAAATACCACTAGGCGGGCACCCATCCAGGTACCGACCACGTCGGTGGTAGCTTAACTTGCCGATCGTTTAAAAACGGCTTATCATGGAACACCACGAGCGCTTCAATAAATTCGCTTCTTAAATTAACACTAAAGTAGAGAAAGTCTTTTCTGAAAACACGTCTTTTGTATGAAATTAAATTCCTTTGAGTTTACTTAGATAACGTTTTACTTGACTTGGTCAAAATATTCCTTAATACAGTAAACAACATAAAATATAAATAAATATCACTTGGGTGACAAAACACTTTTATTTTGACCACGATATGCTAACCTATTTATCATTGTTGAAGCACCTACCAGCGCCATCTATGGCGGAACAGGGGCTCTACCACGTAACTTTGGTGGTAATCGTAACGAACACCTGTCACATTTCATCCAATCAGGGCCCAAGAATGGTCTTCGTCGCGTCATAACGCGCGCGTCATGGATGAAATAATGAATGTGTTCGTTACGATTACCATCAAAGTTACGCGGTAGAGCCCCGGGTTAGAAAGACGCCTGAGAAAGAAGCCTGTCGACGAAGAGCAATAGAATTACTGGCATGATTGATTTGTCTTCACTACTTAAAAGAGCCAGTTGTATCAAAATCACACATTTTACGATTTCATATAAAGAACAGTATAGTGCCACAAGCTTATCTGGCCCGGTGAGAGTCGCATTTGGTGGAGCAAACAACCAATGGCGAATGGCAGGCAGATTGATATTTCAAACCGGCTACCTCTTCTTTACAAATACTCTGTAACGTGACGTTTTAGGACATAGATCCCCAGTAATTTTTTTTTCGATTGAGTGTCTCCAATCGATGTATACAGGTTTCCTCATGCGCCGCCATTAAAAAAAATCAAATTGGTGATCGAAAAGTATGCCACAATCTTCGAACATCTTTAATAAAATCGAATTCTATACGCAAAATGTATTCTTTCTCATTGAAAACAGAATCCGTACACACGGTACAGTAAAAAAACGTTACTAGAAAAGATTCAGAGGGTCTACTACATTAACCAATAGAATTTCAGAAAAACTGACGAGACGTACATTTTGTGCAATTCTATTGCTTAATATTTGACAACGATGATCGGACTATCGTATATCGTTTTTCGTATAGTAGACCCTCTGAATCTTTTCTAGTAACGTTTTTTTATCATAGTCCTAACTAATAGTATAAATGCACCTTATATTATTTTAAAAATGTACTTATAAGTGTAATAGTGTATAAAAATAAAAATAATGAATGTCGATCAAAACTCAAGAACACATTGAAAAATGTAATTTGGAATCTACACCTAAAGACAAAAGGTTTTATTTCGAATCCCACATCATATTCTTGATACTTGAGTTTTGATTCTCATCCTATTATTATGAATTCACAATAAGAATCTTTGCTGTACTTTATAGGCTTTTCCCATAGAGTAAGAATATTATAGTGGTAGCGTTAACAATGTTAATCGAACGAAAAACGAAAATCACCGAAGCTTGAGCAGGTTGCATATATGTGGTTGCATTCATACACACTAGTGATTTTCTGTCAGAAAAACAACGACTGTATCGTTTTATAGACTGGTAGAGTACTGATAAAAAATCGGCCAAGTACGAGTCGGACTCGCACACGGAGGGTTCCGTACAATAATAATAATAATGTTACCTTACTCAAATTGACTGTGAAATGAATAGTAGGCGCAACTAAAAAAAACAACAAAAGAAGACGTATACTGTATGGTTTGGTAACTGTTTGTTGTTATAGCGGCAATAGAAATTCTGTGAAAATTTCAAGGCTACTTTGTTAGGTTCATGAGATACCACTGACAGATAGACAGACGGACGGACGGACGGACAGCGGAGTCATCGTCCCGTTTGCCACCCTTTGGGTGCGGAGTAAAAACGAGAAATTGGCATTCATTATATTAAGTCGTTCGAAATATGAAAGTGCAGTTCGTTTCAAGGAAACGTTGCACATACCCGCGCTCACGGCACATACTGTAGTACAGTCGTTCTATTAATATTCTATCTCTATGGGCTATTCCAAACACATTTAAAAAAATACTTTAAAAAAGAACATCGTAACATCTTTTATATGAAATATGTTGGTATATCTAAATAATGAGCTTTCGTAAATAAAATCATAACAACATAAAACTTATACCAAATAAAATAACAGTCAAATCTTATAAATGTAAAACAATGGCAACATCGTATATTTACGTCAACATTCTTTTTATTATGGCAACTTTTTTTCTTTTACCTTCCCCATCCTCTTGTAAAACCAGGCCTTGGAAATCACTCACAAGATCCTTTAGAAAGTCTACCTCGTTTCTCGTCAAGCCAGTAGGCAAATCGAATTTCGCATAATCATCCCTCCCCACCAAATCATTACACATTTCGCGCGCACTATTCTGAAACTGCTCATCGATGTCATAGACAATTTTTTTTTCTGCAGGCTTAGACTGCATCGCGTTCTGCCACATTTCCTTTTCGTTAACCGCCGATATTTTCGTATAAGAATCGAATTCCGCCAATGTTCTGCCGATTTCTTTATTGTTCGGCTCTAATTTAAGCGCTTTTTTGTAGTAAACTAGCGCTTTATCAGTTTTTCCTAACGCTTGGTAAGCCCTCCCGTAGTAATAAAGTGCTTTACAATGTGTATCTATATCAATAATATAGTCAAGATTTTCGCACATATTTATTACATATTTAGGTTTATTAACTTTATAATAACACACAGCTAAGTTGACATAGACAATGACTTTTAATTTTTTAATTTCTGCCACCTCTTCTTCTGTCTTTGGTTGGGATAGTGAGAGTACTGACATTGACTGTTGATAGTTTTTGATTGCGCGTTTGTATTTTTTCTTTTTAAATAAGTCTTTTGCTTCTGACTGTAGCGATTTAACGGTTTTCATAGTCACTTCGAATTTCGTTTGTTCTTCTGATGGAAGGTCGTTGAATCTGTAAAAAAAATATGCTAGATTATTTTTTGTTCGTCTTTCAATAGTTTCACCTCATCTCAAAATGTACACTACACAATATTTTTTTATCGTGAATCTTTTACGTATCGAGACGAAGGTTCGAATCCTAAAATGAGCTTCTGCTTTCGGTGAAGGAAAACATCGTGAGGCAACCATAGCACGGTGGTAGGGTGCTTTGTAGTACCCACCTGGCTGGCTACCATCCTCAAGTTGAAAATCTGTCGCCAAGCACCTATCGGTGTGTTCCAACAGCTGCACTTGAGGGCTAGTTAGGGTTCCGTAGTTTTTAGAAGCTTTTTTACCACCTTCAGACACATTACATTTATCACAAAATAATAGTCAAGAAAACTTCTCGATATGAATTAAAAACACTATTGAGGTGACCTGACCAAAGCGACTCCTTCCTTTTGGTCAGTTTCCTTTTAGGGTTTCTTCCTCAAAAGGTGCCAAACGGGACCCTATTACTAAGACTCCGGTGTTCGTCCGTCTGTATGTCAGTGAGCTGCATCTCATGAACGGTAATAGGCAGACAGCTGATATTTTCAGAGAATATGGATTTCTATTGCCGCTATAACAACAAATAATAAAAATGAAACAAAATTAAATATAAATAATTATTAAAAAAATTATAAATGTGGATTAAGTACGAAACATAGCACAAATATTGTAAAATTGAGAATATTAATGAATAAGTTAAAATAATTCAATGTATAAAAATATGTGAAAGTGTTATTCCGTTTGAGGATTGTATATTTTATTTTGTAAAATAAAAAGTATGTATACCTACTAATGTTTTGGAAAAAATAGCCAATATATAGTCAGATTGTAAAAAAAAAAGCAAAGAAAATATTTAAAAAATGTAACCTTGCCGAGTTTCTTGCCTGTTCTTCTCAGTTGAAGGCCGACTTACGAACTGGCGGTAGCTTCAGTAGCTTTGACCTTCATAGGTGCTCTTCTAGGGCCTAAATTGAATAAATGGCTTTGACTTTGACTTTGAATGCAAGAATGAATAAATTGAACTCACCTAAGTCCAGCATAAGCGTCCCTAACATCATATAAAGCGATCACAAACAATGCAGGCAGGGGCGGTATCCTAGGGGGTACCCCTTTCTCCCCCCACGTGAGGGCCGGCTGCAGGAGCAGGTGGAACCGCGCTGTGGGGCCCCGGACTGTCGTCAGACCTATCTCTAGTCCGGGGAGTATGTGACCACCGCCTAGCCGTATACGCTGGAATTATGTTCTACTATTTAATACGAAAGCACTATACACCCAGGGCCGTCTTAAGCAAAGCCGGGGCCCTTGGGCACACAAGAATTCGAGGGCCCGTTGGAAAGTAAAAAAGATTTAAAAAAATATGTTTACTGCGATGATTTTATATTTTACAGCTTTTATTTAACTTGCAATGCAATGTATGTATGTAACTATGTTTTTTCAGGTGGAATCATGAAAGGCTTGGTATTTGGTATACATCCTAATCCTAACTAATATTATAAATGCGAAAGTGAGTTTGTTTGTTTATTTGTTTGTTACGCCTTCACGCCTCAACTACTCAACGGATCATCATGAAATTTGGCATGCAGATAGACTATGTTATGGAGAAGGACATAGGCTATTTTTATCCCGGGAACGCGGGTGAAACCGCGGGGGACACCTAGTTAGTTATATTGGAAGACAATCTAAGTACAGTCAACAAAAATTAGTCACAAATAAAAGCTTGTACTAAAAATTATTATTTTAAAAACTTGTTTGTTATGTTTATAATTGAAAACTGATCTAGCGTCCGATTAACATTTTAACTTAGAATGTTGAAGGTCATTAATTCTTACTATCTACCTAAATATCTCGGCCTTTCGGGGCCCCGTGAGTGTAGGGGCTCCGGGCCCCGTGTGTCCTTATGGTGAAAACGGAACTGACTAATTTAAAGACACATGCACTCTGGCTAAGTCAAGGACACACTAAACATTTAGATGCGGTGATTGGTTGGGACGGTTAATAGGGATGTTTCCTGGGTAAAAAAATACAATTATAATTAGTCAGTCAGTTAGATTAACAAAAAATATTAGACACGAATTTTTTGCAATACCAAATCATAAAAACATATTACTCTAACGTGACGTCACGCGGAACTTCAACACACGATATCTTTGTTTCTTTTTGTTTGATTGACAAAAGAAAAAATACGTGTCAATTTTTTTTTGATAATGTACCTATATGACGGACGAATTAGATTTTTTCAGACATCCAGCCCATAAATCCAAACACTGCTGGTAGGTAGGTAGATAGATGTTAGAACCTCTCTCAAAATGATTTATTCAAATTTTAAATAGATCAGTGGGCAGCCTTTTTTAGGCGGTGCTTTCGGAGGCTGGTCAGCTTGAGTCCGCTAGTTTTTTAACACTAATTTCCGCCCCAGTTTCTCCCGCTTTGCCTATGGATCTAATGTGTTCCCGTCATAAAATAGTATCCCATATAGTATTCTATGTTATGATCAACCTGCTTTACAAATTTCATCCAAATCCGTTCTGTAGTTTTTGCCTGAAAGACCAACAAACATGCATACATTCTCACAAACTTTCGGGACTATAATATTACTAGCTGTTCACCGCGGGTGCAACATAAATTCCCTTTCGAACACGCGTTCCCGGGATAAAAAGTAGCATGTCCTTCTCCATACCATAGGCTATCTGCGTGCCAAATTTCATCGTAATTTTTTGAGTAGTTGAGGCGTGAAAGCGTAACAAACAAACAAAATCTCTTTTGCATTTATAATATAGAAAGCAATAGTAGTAAGTAGGATAGGAATATTAGGAAGAAGGATAGGAATATTTGGAAGTATGGTAGGAACAGTAGGAACTAGGGTAGGAATAATAGGAAGTATGATAGGAATAGTAAGAAGTAGGGTAGGAATAGTAGGAAGTAGGATCTGCACCCCCACCTAGAATATGATCATACACAAAAATGCGTGTCCTGATTTGCACCAACAAATGAAAAGACATGTACATAGTTACATACCATTGGTTCTCCTGAGGTCATTGTGAGAGTAGAGTCAAACGGTATCCTCGCCTTCTCCCAATAAGCCGCGTAGTGGATCTTCACTTCAGCATCGTAGGGTACTAGGGGCCCATCGCCTGGTCGATAAATAAATGAACTGTTTTACAAAAAACCTAAACCAACTTCAAAGTACACTAAGAAGTAATCAAATCCTGACCGGATGACAATGGGACCAAACGGGAAGTGTACCCTTCCAGACAAATCAAATCATCAATACAAATAATTTCTACTAAGTAATCAAACCTGAAAATGCAAAAAATAATCTGTTGTTTCTTCCAAAGTATTAAACCTATTCGACCAAAATGTATGGAACAGCAGATATTTTTCCACACTATTACTTCACTTTTTTTTTTATTAAACAAGCTTATGGCCTGCATGAAGGTAAGCAGTCACCATAACCATATGGACTCTTACAACACACGAGCGATCACACACGCGTTACCGACCTTTCCTTCTCCCTAATGAGCTATGCTATTTTATAATGTTACGACATCGCGACATCAGGAATAAATTGCTACCAGTAACGCCATCTGTTATTGAATAGCGGTACTATCAGTAACGCTGTTATTGTATAGGAGTAAACATCTATCAAGCAACGCCATCTATCGCCGAATAGCTACCGGCTTCTGGAATATTCCCGATAGCACTGTAGGCATGTAGAATACGCGGGTAAATTGTGGAATGTTCCAGATGCCGTTTATGAAGTATAAATACGGGACAATGCACAGAGTAGTTTGAGTTTGGTTTTGTATAACAGTGAGTAAACATCGAAGTGAAATACAGTTAAGTGCTAGTGAACTATTTAATTTCTGAGTGTTTTAATTAGAGTTTTAATAAAAGTGTGACCAGTGTTTTGGTAAATTCGTGTACCATTATTTATCCTGAACCCCAGCTCGTAACAATTGGTGTCAGAAGTAGTGGGATAAATAATGCCGGTTATGCCAAAGGAAGTCACTGAGGGTGTCCGTACAAGGGGCCAGCGGCAGCAGGAGATGGATGAAAGGAGGTTTGGAGGTTCTCCGTCGCAGACTTCGGGTGGCCAGCAGCCAACTGGCTCTTTGCCAGTTGCCGACCCACCTGAAGTCAGAGCAGTACCTGCAAACCCAGATCTTGGCGCTTTGATGGTAATGCTACAGGAGCAGGCTCGCCGACAAGAGGAGCAGGCTCGCCGACTGGAGGAACAGCTACAGCGGGATAAGGAGGAGCAGGCTCGCCGCCAAGAGGAACAGATGGTTTTATTAGAAAATTTACAAGTAACTCTTGGCAAGGATCTCAAGGTGGTGAAGGAACAGCTTCAGCATCATGAGTCCCGTATCTCGGAATCCGAAAATCGTATGTCCAAGGCCGAAGTACAGATAGAAGACGTGAAGAAGGCCCTCGTTGGACTCAAGGTTGGAACTGCTACTTCTTTACCTGTGGCTTCTTCACGTGGTTTCAAGGTACCGCCATTTGATGGCACCTCGTCATGGTCAGCCTATAGAATCCAGTTCGAAGCTGTCATGAAGGCGAATGGTTGGACTAGTGCACAGGCGATGACAGCACTCACTTTGGGTCTTCGCGACCAGGCCCTCACTATACTGGAGGCCCTCGGGAAGGACGTGACGTATGAGCAACTGTTGGAAGCTCTAGAATCTAGATACGGGGACGCACACCTGGAACACGTATTCCGTGCCCAACTCAAGGACCGTGTGCAACGGAGCGCTGAAACTATACAACAGTGGGCTCTAGAGATAGAAAAGCTGGTCCGTAAAGCATACCAGTCTGCACCAGCGATGATCAACGGTAATCTAGTGCAAGCGTTCGTGGATGGTATACGCGACTTGGAAGTTAGAGCTGCCGTGAGATTAGGGCACCACGAGTCGCTGAAAGACGCTTTAGCCCATGCCTTAGAAGTGGAGGCTGTGCGACGCGATGACCGACCTCACCGCATCAGGGAAGTGGCCTCGCCCCGTTGCTACAACTGTGGAGAAAAGGGCCACCTTCGGATGAGTTGCCCGAAGTGGAGAAACTATAGAAAAGAAGAAAATCGACCCCGGGAAGAAAATGCAGCGGTGACTGGTGGCACTGCTCAGCAACAGGGAAACGAGTAAACGCCAGGACCGCGGGGCAGGTGCTGGCTGGTGTTCGAAGAGCCCCAAGGATCTCGATCTCACAAGCCCATAACGGGAACAGTCTGATCATTATAGGTGAAATTAATGGCAAGCCATGTAAGGTAACGTTGGATACTGGAGCATCTCGCACGATCGTCAGTTCCCAACTAGCAAGTCGGTTTCTTGGGGACTACTTCAAAGACTACAAGCAAATTGAATTGGTAACAGCTACCGGCCAGCAGATAACCGTCGAAGGCGAGAAGGAGGTAGAATTAAAATTGGGCAACCAAAGCTACCGTCACAAAGTAATCGTGGCCGACATTATGGATGACTGTATCCTGGGATTAGACTTCATGAGGAAACATCACTGTGAGATCGACGTCAATCACGGAGTATTAAAATGTGCTTCGGAAGAAGTCTTCATAGAAGGCGCATCGTCGGGCCAAGTGTATTGCTTGAAGAAGAGTGTTCTCTCTCCCATGTCTGAAACAATCGTGCCGGTAATGCCAACAAATGTCTGAACGAATGAAGACCCGTTACGATCGGAAAGCGAACAATAGAGTATTCGAGATGGGGTCCCTAGTATGGCTACATAACCCAGTGCGCAGGAAAGGAAAGTCCCCGAAACTGCAAGCAAAATGGGATGGACCATATCGTGTTGTTACGAAAATCAATGATGTCACCTACCGTATCCAGAAGGGGGCTCGAGGTAAACCGAAGATTGTCCATATAGACCGTTTGGCGCAATACCATGGAACTCACATTGCTCGGGACGAGCATGTCTAAGGAGGGGGTAGTGTTACGACATCGCGACATCAGGAATAAATTGCTACCAGTAACGCCATCTGTTATTGAATAGCGGTACTATCAGTAACGCTGTTATTGTATAGGAGTAAACATCTATCAAGCAACGCCATCTATCGCCGAATAGCTACCGGCTTCTGGAATATTCCCGATAGCACTGTAGGCATGTAGAATACGCGGGTAAATTGTGGAATGTTCCAGATGCCGTTTATGAAGTATAAATACGGGACAATGCACAGAGTAGTTTGAGTTTGGTTTTGTATAACAGTGAGTAAACATCGAAGTGAAATACAGTTAAGTGCTAGTGAACTATTTAATTTCTGAGTGTTTTAATTAGAGTTTTAATAAAAGTGTGACCAGTGTTTTGGTAAATTCGTGTACCATTATTTATCCTGAACCCCAGCTCGTAACAATAAGCTATTTTCGAGAGTCATTACGAATCGTCTCGCACGTAGGTTTGACGACTTCCAGCCTCCCGAACAAGCCGGTTTCCGTAAAGGCTTTAGTACCATAGACCACATACATACACTCCGCCAGATTATACAGAAGACTGAGGAGTATAATCGGCCATTATGCCTGGCGTATGTGGACTATGAGAAAGCCTTCGATTCAGTCGAGACATGGGCGGTGTTACAGAGTCTACAGCGATGCCAAATTGACTATCGCTATATCGAAGTGTTGAAGTGTTTGTACAGCAAAGCCACCATGTCGATCCGAGTCCAGGACGAGAGTACGAAACCAATCCAGTTACAGAAGGGTGTAAGACAGGGTGACGTAATTTCCCCGAAACTCTTCACCACTGTAATGGAGGATGTATTCAAGCTCTTGGACTGGAAGGGATATGGCATCAACATCAATGGCGAACACATCACTCACCTTCGATTTGCCGACGATATAGTCATAATGGCGGAATCGCTGGAAGCTTTGAACATCATGCTCAATGACCTCAACAGAGTTTCCCAACAGGTAGGCCTCAAGATGAATATGGACAAGACAAAAATTATGTCTAATGTTCATATTCCGCCAATGCCGGTGATTGTTGGGAACACTGCCCTCGAAGTTGTAGACGAGTATGTTTACCTAGGACAAGTTGTCCAACTAGGTAGGTCCAACTTCGACAAAGAGGTCAACCGAAGAATCCAACTCGGCTAGGCAGCGTTCGGGAAGCTACGGCATATCTTCACGTCCAGAATACCTCAGAGTCTGAAGACAAAGGTCTTCAATCAGTGCGTGTTGCCAGTGATTACATACGGGACAGAGACGTGGTCTTTTACTGCTGGCCGCATAAATAAGCTCAGAGTCACTCAGCGAGCTATGGAACGAGCTATGCTCGGAATTTCTCTACGAGACATGGTCCGAAACGAGGACATTCGTAGGAGAACAAAAATTACCGATATAGCTCGTAGAGTTAGTAAGCTGAAGTGGCAATGGGCAGGCCACATCGCTCGGCGAACCGATAACCGATGGGGAAGGAAGGTTCTCGAGTGGCGACCACGTACTGGAAAGCGCCGTGTGGGACGACCACCCACCAGGTGGACCGATGACTTGGTCAGGGTCGCTGGGCTCCGTTGGATGCAAGCGGCCCAAAACCGCTCCAAGTGGAAGTTAATGGGAGAGGCGTATGTTCAGCAGTGGACATCCTTAGGCTGATATGATGATGAGCTATGGTGACTATACTCACGCACAGGAACACTACATAAAGTTATTTGGCCGTGGTATTCTGTGTGGGAGGTACTTCCCCAGTCGAGCTGCTCTTAAAACAAATACACGCTATGCTCTACCTCTCTGTTGTACCATTGTCTGGTTTCCATAGTGCGTGCCCTACTTAGTTTGGGATCAGATACCCAAGTGTGATAAAAGCTATTACCACAGAAGAACCGGCAAGTAAAATTTTAGAACTTACCTTCTTCAATGATGAGTATCTTAGCGTCTCCACTGGGTATACAGTCCACCATCATGGCGGACAGCTTGTCAAACGAGTGGTACTCCGGTGAGGCCAGCATCATCTTGTTTGTTGTCTCCTCTATGTTCTTCAGTACATCTTCTGTGTCACTATAGTGGAAAATGGAATGTTATGTTCATAATGCATGCAACTAGCGTTGCAAGGCATGGGGTGAAGTGGCCCCTTCTAGGTGACTTAAGATCGAACACCATGAACTCTAAATAGTACGATTGCACTGCAAAACATCTAGGATATGTGCAGGTGTGTTGTCATTAACGAAAGATGACATGTCCGTTTGCAGTGTATCATCTGCTGTCACTGCAAAATCGTGTCATCCACACCCCGTGTGAAATCATGCTAAGAATATTTTCGTTGTTACCTATAGAAACAGCGGCAAGTGAAACTTAATGTTAACTAATAATAATAATTTATTCAAAAAATACTCATGCCATGAAAAAACAATGACTTATGAACCTCACACTAGGCAGTGCCTGTCCTGTGAGGTTCTGCTATGTGCCCATTAACAAATTAAGAAGCGAAGCGGCTTGCAATAAAATTAAGTTATAACAATAGAAAAGAATTTAAATAGAAATTAAATTAAAACATATTACCTGTCATCATCCAAATTGGGGAACAAATCATCATCAACATTAATATTCATCTCTGGATCCTTTTTGAAGTCCATATCTATGTGGAACTCCATCTCTGATGTTAGGAGGTCTCTGGAACGTAAGAGTTAGTGAAGATTAGTAATGTTAAATATGTTCCCTAACCACCTAAATTTTGCCACATTTATGCAAGCACTAAATCTACGTGCTCCATAATTTTCCCTTTTGCTAATCAAATCTTTCACACAAATCTGACTTCTTCTTCTGTTTGGTCTCATTAATTTAGTTACACATTCTACTGTTATTAACAATAGGAAGCAATTTTTTTTTATACAACTTAGTCGTTAAACAAGCATACGGCCCACCTGATGTTAAGCGGTTACCGTAGCCATATGGACGCTTGCAACACAAGAAGCATCACTCACGCGTTACCGAACTTTCCCCCCTCCCCTATGAGCTCTGGCGACCTTACTCACGTGCAGGAACACAACTTTACACAACGTAAAGTTATTTGGCTGCGGTATTCTGTAAGGTGTAGGTACTTCCCAAGTCGAGCTGCTCTACGAGCAAATAAACGCCAAATACCTCTCTAATTCACTTTGAATGCTATACATTAATGTTAAAACTAGAAAATATGTTCTGGAGAAGGTCAATAGCGTGGAATACTGGCTTGTGTATTCATTGTGCCACTCACTAGCACATACTATATCTAGCAAGCAAGCAAGCTACTGCACCATTTTACAGGCATGTGTATTCCCGCCTTCAGGTTGAATCAAACAATCAGATGGATAAAAGCCATAAATATTTAATTCAAATAGACCTTCATATGCACCTATGCATAGTCTGTCTCTAACACCTTCCGATCCCTAGGCTACTCTGACCGAAGATTGATTTGCTGAGAAGGTGGCAATATACTCAAGTAATCATTTCTTTTTATCCGAGATTAATAAAATTGTCCCTTCTACAGAACAATTCCACCGATATTCAGGGAATTTGGCATTGAAGTAGCTAGTATGAGTAGATGAAGTAGAAGTGTTTGGAGTTTTTACAGTTCCTTAGAGAATCCAGGGAAAAAGTTATCTGAACTTTAGTCTCACATACCTCATGTTTATTCCCTTAGAAAGCTGAACCGGCTCGCTCAAACCCGCCTCCATTATAACGCTAGATTATTGACAGTGAAAGAGAATCACCGCAATATGGATTTATATAAAATTTTATTATTTTATCAAAACTTTTGAAAAAAACGTGTCTTGCTTGTCTATTTTTCCTATTTGTTTTTTTTTATTACATACATTCATTTGATTTGATTTGACATCTTGTTGTTTATTAGTTCGCCCATAAGGTAGGCAAACGGTTAGAGCCATACAGCTTTATGGTCAGTCCGGATTACTACTCAGTAACATTTAGCTACTTCTAGCACCTTTTTCGGGTAACAAAATCTGGCAATCTAGCAACTTTTTGCAAGATGTCCAGCTACTGCAGTGCTGTTAACTTAGCGCTTTCAGCACCAGAAAGAATCAACCGCATTTTTTGTTTAGCGCCTAGCGCTAAGGCTGGCCCCATATTATAAGAATTTTTCTGTTAGAAAACTGACGCCCGCCGGAACCACTCCGCACATCTATCAGAAATTTCGCTCCGGCGAGTTTGAGCTCACGGCTGGCCGTTAGCATATTTGGTATAATAATGTAATAAATAATTTAAATATCTATACTGGGTGGAGACTTCGAGATGGCATATTTTTTTAACCTATGTTGGGTTAGTCATGCTGAGCAACTTTTACTGTGGGACCAATAGTGAATTCTCAAAAAAAATATTCTTACAAAATATCAACCTTGCTCGATCATGATGTATGAAAAGTAAAAAATATATTTGAGAACAGTTTTCACACAATTTTATAGTACAAAATGTATGGACAGCGCGCCCTTCAACGTTCTGACACTATTAAATATTCTGTGGTTCTGATCAGAAAAAATTCTGTCGTCCGATCGTTTGCATCCGGGACTCATCAGAAGCGGACGTCCGACACGTCAGAATTCTGATAGTATGCGTGGTCTAGAACAAAATGTATGAGCAGAGGCAGGCGTTAGAATTTTTTTGACACAAAAAATCTTATAATGTGTGGCCGGAATAAATCTAGCACTTCTTCCACAATCGAAAATTATGTCGAAAACTGACGCAGTCCGACTATCTGCTACGTTTGGAGTAAACGTTATCGTATCGCAGGTTAGTGAAGAAGTTCCATGAGTCAGATGATGATGAAATTACAATTACCTGAACTAGCTTTTTTGAAAAATAACAAAATAACGTTTGTTTTCCTTGATTTTTTTGTATCTCAGTTGTGCTAACTCACGTGAAATATTATATAAATACGTGGTAGTCAATTCAATTTATTGGGTGTTAAGTTTCCGTTGGAATTTGGCGCTGAATATAAGGTTTATCCCAACAGCTGTCTATTTTTGACATTTATTTATCGTCCACAGTATTTAGCTCGATCTAGCGCTTTTTCAAAGGCCTGGCAGCTCCTTTTCAGCTAGAAGTGTTGGCAGCACTGAGCTACTGGCTAACTTGCAGCTGGCAAAGTGGCAACACTGGTTAATTAAAGAAAGTGCTTTGGTTGGGAAAGTACAGAAACAAAGAACAAGGTATCTTCGAATAAAATTGTATAAATTATAGATAAATCGGCGAGTCTCCACTGATTCAATGTAAGTAATAACTATATTTTCAAGCGAATGATAATTTAAATTGATAACATTGGTAAAAATTAAATGACATGAGATTGCAAGACTGCATTCGACCTGTGCGAGCATATAATTTCGTAGGTACTTATTTTATTTTTATTACTTACCCGTTTTCTTGGATACGCAAGAAACCGCAATGGTTTCCTAAAAATAATATCAATTTCGTTTACTCCGCGCTTCTTGTCCACGGTAGTTCTACTGCTTCTTGTCTGTAGGTAGTTTGTTTTTGTCTGTTGTCTCCAAAACGGTTCAATGTAGTTTTTTGCGAATGCTTAGTACATATGACGTTCTTTCTTAGATAATATTAACGCCACAGCCCAAAGACCTTGCGATTAAAATCTATGTTGGAATGATTCTAATAACTCTGTCAACTCAGAAAGAGTCAGCAAGCTCTCTGTCCACACCTGTAGGTCAGTTCCTCCTTTAATACTAGCTGTATCCTGCGGTTCCACCCATGTTCTCGGGATGAAAAGTAATCTATAGCACTCAGGACTATTTTAGCTTACTATTTGTAAAAGAATTTCAGAATCAGATCAGTTGATCCGGAGATTACCTCATCATAATATTAGTGTAGGTATAAAATGAGAAACTGATTGGTTTAGTAAAGGCATCAAGGAACAATCCCTTTAGAGTAGTAATGCCGAGCAATCCGATTCCGAAACTAGTCAGTGATTTGTCACTGATTTTGAACAGTAAGGCCAATCACTGCATCTTTTGTTCTTGACTTGACCAATCAGAGTGCATGTGTCCTTGACTTGGCCAATCAGAGCGCATTATCTAGTTTTATTAGTGGTGGGGAATTGGTGGAAAAAGTTTAAACATTTCGCTTCTTTGAGTTAATTCTTGATGATTCAAAGTCTAGTTGAAGGTCTAACACTGAGTGGATATAAAGTGTAACCTCTGATTAGCGACACCTAAAGGACCAAGCACTTTGAAGCTTTATTCAGAGGTTGCTTCAAATAGAGAGTAAAATAACGCGTCAAAAGGTGCCGGGCTCACTTATTTAAGGTGTAGGCCGTACTAAAACAAGCAGGGTCATGATTTAACATTTTTTCTTACTTTAAAAAAAAAAAAAACCTTTTTCGGTGTGTCGGGCGTCCCTTATTCGCGTCTATACCTACATTAAAATGACATAATGTGGAAAATAAAGAATCATGGCGAGATCCATACATTGATTTGTACAAATAAAACATTTTATAGAGATTTGAATCACTCGCAATGTTGAGATTACATTACCAGCAACATATTAATATACTTGAAATCTATACTAATATAATAAAGCGGAAGAATTTTTTATTTGTTTGTTTAAATGGGCTAATCACTGGAACTACCAGTCGGTTTCGAAAAATTCTTTCACTAATAGGAAGTTACATTATCTATATATTAGGCTACTTTTTTATGACGGGAACACGGGTGAAACCGCGCGAGATAGCTAGTTATTTATAAACCCCGCAAAACATAACAACTTAATGGTTTTGGTCGCCGGCATGGCATAGAATATCGTATTTTTATCCCGGGGATCTAAAAATATTTTATATGCCTCAAGTAATTCCTTAGGCTACAAGGATCAATAATTACATAATTTCAACTCTCTAAAAATCTCTATCTTTAATCTTATTTATCATAACACTAGCTGCCCGGCACGATTTCGTTCATGTGGTCATACACTACGATACCATATAATACCATACACTACCATACCATACCCTACCCTACCCTACCCTACCCTACCCTACCCTATCCTATCCTATCCTGTCCTGTCCTGTCTTATCCTATCCTATCCTACCTTCCCTGGACTTCCACAAATATTTAAATCAAAATTTGCCAAATCGGCCAGGCGTTTTGAGAGATGTAGAGCATTGCGTTTATTCGCTCAAAGAGCAGCTCGACTGGGGAAGTACCTGCACCGTACAAAATAAATTTTATGATTATATAATTTATTCCAGCAACAATGGCAGACCCGAAGCCCAACGAAATGATGACGTGCCCCTACAACATGGCACACCAGGTGGAACAGTACAGGATGCACATACACCTGCAGAAGTGTAGGAAACAACATCCAAACTGCAACAAGGTGTCCTGCCCGTTTGACGCTACACATATTGTGAATGATGTCGAACTTGATGTAAGTATTCCATAAATTAAATGAAAAAAAAATGAAAATATATTTATTTTGAAAAATACACACAACACTACATAATTGGACTGTTTTACAAAAAACTTAAACCAACTTCAAAGTACACTAAGAAGTAATCAAATCCTGATCTGATGACAATGGGACCAAACGGGAAGTGTACCCTTCCAGACAAAAAAAGAATTTTCCAAATCGGTTCATAAATGACGGAGTTATGGTAACAAACATAAAAAAAAAAAAAAAAAACATACAACCGAATTGAGAACCTCCGTATAACCAGCAACTCAGTATAACTCAGTAAGCTGTTAATCAATAGATAGAACAACATAAAACATACAACAGGACAGAAGAATATAAACATAATCATTATTTAAATTAACATAAAGAAAAAGACTATTTTAATCAACATAAACAGGAAAAAATTGACATTAGGATATATTCCACTTTGTAATTTTCAGTTGTCCAATCCGTATTAACTGCGGTATGTTGTAACATTTAACACATTTATCATCTCTATTATTTTTATGATAAGCCTGATTGAGCAGTTAGCATAGCCTTTAGATTCTTATAATCTTGATACACATAAGTGGTTGGGAGTAAGCTATCTCAGTCATGGACTTATGGCGACCTTACAGCAAAACACAAGACAATAATCTGTGAGAATCTTCCCATTCACGCTGGTCCGAATTTGGAAAGAACCCTAAGAATGACTGCTCTGCTCTGGTCTGCTTAAGTTTGCTATTTATTTACTTATTAAATATTTATTCAGTCTACTGTAATTTTGCCGCCGCGCCGGGGCACGCAATTCTTGTCAGCGCGATTAGAATGTAAATATTATGTAATGAATCTAAGCTTGTTTTGAAAATAATGATTGCTGAGTTTATTGCCGGCTCTTCTCAGCAAATGCAACCTTCCGAACCGGTATTAGAGTCAGGCTTTTCATAAGTGCCTGCGAAGGTCTATATGAAAGCATAGCGTTTATTCGCTCAAAGAGCAGCTCGACTGGGGAAGTACCTCCACCTTACAGAATACCGCAGCCAAATAACTTTATGTTGTGTAAAGTTGTGTTCCTGCGCGTGAGTACGGTAGCTCATAGGGGAGAGAGGATAGGTCGATAACGCGTGAGCGATGCTTCGTGTGTTGCAAGCGTCTATATGGCTACGGTAACCGCTTACCATCAGGCGGGCCGTATGCTTGTTTATCGACGAAGTTGTATAAAAATTTCTTTTTGAATATATTTGAATTTTGACCCTTTATCTTACAGTACCATACAACAGTGTGTCCCAAACGTCTGATGTACGACAGCCAAGTGTATGTGACGGATGACGACTACCGTCCCGTTAGAGAACTGCCGCCGCAGCCCAATGTCGTCATATCTGAGAGTTGGGACGATGTGAGTATACTAAGACTGTAATTTTTTACACTATTCAGGTAATAAATCAACATACAAACCTACCAGATGGCAATAGGTGTTGTAGGGTTGCCGGAATCTGTAGAGGAACTGAAATAAAATGATGGGCCAGGACATGCATTTGTGTGCATGAACATGTCTGTATGTCCTGAGTCTGGATGTAATTATAACAGGTGGAGATTTCCAGATGGCATATATTCGAAACTATATTCGTATATATTTTTAGAGAGGTAGAGCAGTGTTTATTCGCTCAAAGAGCAGCTCGACTGGGGAAGTACCTCCACCTTACAGAATACCGCAGCCAAATAACTTTATGTTGTGTAAAGTTGTGTTCCTGCGCGTGAGTAAAGTCGCCGGAGCTCATTGGGGAGGGGGGAAAGGTCGGTAACGCGTGAGCGATGCTTCGTGTGTTGCAAGCGTCCATATGGCTACGGTAACCGCTTACCATCAGGCGGGCCGTATGCTTGATTACCGACTTAAGTTTTACTTTGTTTAGGAGTCTGTACTACCTGATGTAGTCTTTAACCCTCGGATAGATATACCCTTTTCCATTACACGTTTTATATGTAGCTTTTGAATATGGCAATATTAGAAATTAAATGATTCTCGGTGTGTTAGTGCATTTATAAGCTGATACAGTATGAGGCACGAATGGTGAGCACAGATAGGCAGTAGTGGGGGCAAGCTCGCGCATCGTACACTTTTGGCCAAATCACAGTAGCATGACACGCGAGAATCCAATAGACGACTCACATCGACTGACGAACCAATCGTGTGCAGCTCGCCGCTCCCCCGCCTTCATTTCGACAAACAGACCGAAATTAACTACTGCGCAGGCACAGATTACAGAATAAGGCAGATGGAGCGCGCGGAACACGGGAGTGAGGCCAAAAAAGCAAATACAAATTGAAAAAAAAACTTACCTGGTATTCGCTTTTGAATGTGTATTTGCTTTGTTTAACAAACTTTATGTAACAAAAAACATTTCTTTATTAATAAACTGTGGTTAAACAATGCAAATACAAACTGGAAAACGAATACCAGGTATCAGATTTTCAATTTGTATTTGCTTTTTTGGCTTCACTTTCGTGTTCCGCGCGCTCCATCTGAATTATTCTGTAATCTGTGTGCACAGGTGTCAATTTGTGCTCACTACTCGTGCCCCTTACTATACTACTTAGAACTTACAAATGTTGTACTATAAAATGAATTTTCTACTCCTAGGATTGCACATCATCATACAGACCTGACTTGGCGAAGAAGGGCGCTCATATTATTACTAAAATAAAGGGCGCCACGCCCTCAGAGCGTAGGAAAGCCCGTATGGACGGAATAAAGAATTATAGACCGTTAGAAGATCAGTAAAACACATAAATGTCAATTTTGTTACTTTAAAGTCGACTAAGGGTAACTCAAACCGAGATGGGACGCGCACTTTAAAAAAAACAATAGAATTTAGAACTTTATTCAGTAAACAAAAAGGTACACATTTCAGGGAGAGAATTAGGATGCGGCTCGCGGCGGCGCGAGTCACTTGTCACGGATTCTATCACTGAAATGTGCACCTTTTTGAGTAGGCAATAAAGCCGTCTTTTCACTATGGGATATAATATAATTTAAATCTTGAGATATACTATTTTATCGCTCGTCACACATTTTTGTATATTACACCCCAAACTATAAATATATTTTCGGCATAATATATCTCAAGATATAATATATATTATATTATCCCATAGTGAAAAGCCGGCTTAAAGTTCTAATATTCTATTGCTATCTTAACTTGCCGCGTCGCGTCCCGTTGTGAACACACCCTAAGTCAAATGTCCATTTTGTTACATTTCTCTGCGAATTTGTTTTTATGTGTTTAAGATTTTTGTTTCACAATTTGTTAATATGTTGACTGTGAGACTGTCAAAATGTCATGTTTATGCAAATTTATACTTTATACTTAAGACATAAGGATTGATCAATCGCTCTTTTCAATACGACGTTTACATTCTGAAAGTATGTTAATAATAGGCCTCAGAAGAAGGAAGCTAAAGCAATATTGCATAATTCCAATGTTTTTTTTTTGTAAAATAGTTATTCTTTCAATTCATTAAAAGATTCGGAATTGATTAAAAGGGATGATTTCTGGGTAAAAAAAATATTCTGATTACTACTTCAGTTAGATAATCTAAAAATATTGCACACGTATTTTTTGCTTTACCAAATCATGCACAACTATAAAGCGGTCGAAATCTCGTGACGTCACTTTAGAGTAAAAACTTTACCATAACGTGATGTCACTTGGAACTTCGTATTTTTTATTTAAGTGACAAAAGAAATACGTGTCCAATACTTTTTTGTACTGTAAATTACTGATTAAACAAAAAAAAAAACAGACATCCAGCCTATTGCATAAGATCTGCTGTAAATTCTAAAAAATGAATTCCATAAGCAATATTAGTGTAGCTTCCTTTTTAGGAGAGTTCTATCGCATATCTTTGGTGATAATCGTAACGAAGACCATTACCGTTACGATTACCACCGATATGGTACTTTGCGATCCCCTGGTTGACTATTTTCTGTGTTGAAAATTTAACCCTAAAGCCGGCTTTTCACTATGGGATATATCATATAATGTAATATATATTACATCTTGAGATATAATATTTTATCGCTCGTCATACATTTTGTAGGAGACCGTTCACACTGCGCTATAATATACATTACATCCCAAACTATAAATATTTTTTCGAGCGATATTTGAAGTATATTTTACCTCACGTCCCCTGACACCGCGCCTCCCCCTGCCTCTCCCTCAGTTTGAATGGCGACGTGTCAAAACTACCAAAATATACATCTTACAGTGTGAACGGCAAACGCGGATGTAATATACAGCTCAAGATGTAATTTATATTATATCCCATAGTGAAAAGCCGGCTTTAGTATTTTATTTCTGTAGTATAAATAACACAATAAACAATGTTTTCAATAATGAGAAATTAATTAAAATTACGGTTTATATCTTTTTCATTTTGTTACTCCAAGTCTTGATAGTTAAATTCAATTTTGTTACATTAAGTTCTTTTCAATGAAAATAATACTTAAGTAAATAAATGTTGGTTCTAAGATTAATAAATGTTACTTATTTATTGTGTACCATTATTGGATAACTTTAACACCTTTGGCAAAAACAGGATAATATGCCTTATAGTAATCACTTAAAGTTCGTTTTGGATTGTCGCATGTGGGTTTCTGTCCTTACCACCTTCGGCTAAAAATGATTGCGAAGACCTCAATCCAATGAAAAAAAGATTGGACGTTTAGTGACCGGGCTAAAGTGAACTTTATCTCTTTAAATTAAGGCATATAATCGACTGTTCAGTGAAAGAGTATCTATCTTAGTTAGCTCGTATCAAAATAGAATCTTTTTTTTTTATCGACAATAAACCTTAGCCCCCTTATTCATAATAAAGTTATCAAACGTTGATTAGCTGAAATTCTGAAGTCTTTATCTGACACGTGCCATTTGGTGATCGAAAGATTGAGATGGAGGACACTACTGATATAGTTAAAAAAAAAAGCGATTATGAGTATGGGGGTAAGTATTTACTGTTTTTAATGTTTTTTGATCACAAACATGAATGTCTAATAACATTAAATAGGTAGTCAAACACTTGAGGGTCGCATTGTAATAATTTGTATCTCGAAAACTAAATGATTGCTTTAAAAAAGCTTTCGCTGAAAGAGGTCTTGCATCGTCTAATTTCTGTAAAAAAAAATACGAAAGCCCAGACCATCATCCTCTCATACAATTTTTATCACATTTTTTTGTGATGTAAGTAGTTTTCAAGTTCCTTAAGGGTGCATTTCCTATGATCATACCTTAAGAATGCTTATGGTGTGAAAATTGTGAAAAATAATAATTTTCACTCGATCGGAATAGCATCTTATGTAAGTATCAAGTTACCAGTTTTGTTTAGTACTTAGAATATAATTAACATATATTTGCTCTACTGCTCTAGTTTTTGAGATAAAGATGTCACATAATTGGACTGTTTTACAAAAAACTTAAACCGACTTCAAAGTACACGAAGAAGTAATCGGGTCCAATCGATGCATATTTTTTGAATTTTGAATTTTCCGCACTGGCCGCCGCTGCCCCTGCAGCTTTACAAGTCGCCGGTAAGTGAGATGGCGCGAGTGTATCGACACATGTGGCATCCCACACCAGCGACTTGCCGATACTCCAAGGGATCAAAGACATACCATCCGGTCTCTTGCCATCGCCCCGCGCAATACCGACTGGTTCCACTACGGAAGGCATTGTATTATATGCCTTAACTCTTAAGACTTCGTGAGACAAATTGAGCTTATTATATGTTTGAATTTATGGCCTATAATTCTTTGATAACCAACTTTATAAGTAGGTACTTGAATTAAGGCAGTAGTCCCAGTATTTGACTTTGCTTCTACCTTTGTGATATAGAATCTCCTAAAACTCGTTTAAATAAAAAATAACAGTTTTTTTTTTCAAGATCCTTTATCTTTTAAACCATCACATCTGCATAACTCTTAAAGAATTTATATTTAATTATTAACCCTACAGTATACCAAAATGTAACATAAGTAACTATTTTTGGAAAAATTTGGCTGTAGCAGTTATAAGTATCTAGGTATATTACAAAATTTAAAATTAAGATTTTATTCTACATGTAAGTTGAATCTAAATAAATGTTGTCAATATACTTTTTGTTTTATTTTATATACAAACAGATTATGCACGCCTTTTAGTGTTCCGTGCCAAACGGGACCCTATTACTATGCCCCCGTTGTCTGTCAGTTGGCTGTATCCATAGTGATAGCATTTACAATATTACCTTGTGTGAAACAATGTATAAAGTAAGTTTGTAAGGTGAAATATTCTCGGGCCTGATAAAAGACAGATCAGATCATTTTTATAAGAAAAAAGAAGTACGTTATACGGAGGGGCAAAAGTTTTGTAAAATGAAAAAATATTTATGATAAAAATCTGTATTCATAAGTTTATATCAACATAAATATGTACACCACTTTCAACTAAATTGAAAGCTTATAGATTTATTCAACATCTTTGATATAATCTTCATCCATCTTGTGAAACTTATCTTTCATATCTTCTGGAACGTCTACCGTAGATAAATCTTCCGCTCCAACTTCATCCTCCTTCTGTATGAGTATATCTACAACATTCTCGCAAGCAAGTAAAGATTTTGGATCCTTCTCCCATTTGTGATATTCCCGTAATACATAATAAACCCCATTATCCCTGAGGAACTCTCTGCCTTTCCGTTTGGTACACAGCTTATTCAGCGTCTCCAAAATCATTCTACGTATATCCACATCATTATCCCGCCTTTTTTCTTTCGGTAAGTATTGTAGAGAAATGGGAAGCTTGTCCATTTCATCGTTATCATACTCTTCGTTACCCATTAGGGGATTTAATATGTAGGTTAGTAAATCCAAATCTGGGCAAAGTAAGAAATCATGGTACTCCGAATCAAATGATATGTTACGAATGGTCCCTATTGCACCTCCCCGACGTATGTTTGACAGCTGGTAGTCACAAAACGGTAATAGTTTTATTAATGGCACATGTGGGTTTTCCTCTGTCATCCATTTACGTATTCTATAACTACGAGATAGATTGCTGAACATCGGAGCCAGGTAATTCAAATTAGAACCAGTTTTGTTGAAATCTGTATGTACAAATACATTTAAAATATCGTTTAAATATGGTTTCAGCGTGTCTATACATAAGTCGAGCTCATTCTCAAGCCTAGTTATATTCGATAATATCATACAAGCAGCATCAGCGTCTTTTTTCTGCGGATTCAAAATATAACCTACAAGAATTTCCAATATGTTTTTCTTACCGCTAGGTTTGTATTTTAAAATGTCTGTACCACCATGATCACTCGCAGTTATATTAACAAGGAGTAGTAATGCATTTTTAGCTATTTCTTCAACCCTATCGTTGGTTAAATCAATTATACTTTCAATGATTTTTTCGTTTTTTAAAAGTGTATTTATCCCATCTTCTGAGCCAGATAGACCGACTAAATGGTCTAGTGATATGTGCTTTAGGTCTATCCTGGATTCTGGCTTGAGGAATTGAAGGATTTCTTCCAGTGGATCTTTAGACATAATTGTTTTTCAAATAAAAATATTCGATACGAAATTAAAAACGTGTTGTTGACATTTGTATTTTTTTTTAATTTGTTCATGACCGTGGATACAAAGTCCTTCAGTCGCATACTTTTTATTTATATCACTTTTATATAGTCCGCACTCCGCACATTAACTTTCACATAGTCCACATTATCAGTCGCCGTCCAGTCATGTTTTAGTAAAAATAATAATGGTCATTGTACTAAAATTTTTCACGGACTTTATGAGACAACTTGTAAAGTCACGATACGTGCACGATACACATAATTCATTTAATTTCACTTCACTGGTGCACATGGATTGATCTTTATTGGATAAAATACCACCGATAATATGCAATAAAACTCAAAATAAACGATTTTATGAAAATAAAGCGCAACGTCACTCTGAAAGTTACCGCCAAAAAGCCCCGTTGACATGTAACAAAAACAGGGCTGCCAGGACTTTGGAGTTAAAAGATACCTACGTTATTTTGTTTTCTAAAACGTTAAATCTTTGCTGCAAAAATAAGTTAAAAGAATTCTTATTATTATTTTCCCATTTTATTGTGGATAGGCTAGCTATCTCGTATACATATTCCATCTATTTTCAGACTTTCATTAAAATCAGATATTACGAAATTCATATTTTCTAAATAATATTAATTAATAAGTATGAAAATGTTCTGAATGATCAAGATTTAGATATTAATATTCTAAAACGAAAACAACAAAAGTTACGAAAATTGTTAAAAATGTTGCTGAATTGAAAATATTTCTTGACATTTGACAGATTGACGGACGCGCGAACGGTCTAATTTCATGAAAAAGTGCCATGCATGCCATACCAAGTTGCAGAAGAAAACTTAGAAAATCGTTAAATAAAATTAGCAGCTGAATAATAATAGATACATACATGGCCATCTAGTGTGGAGTAGGTAAATCACCAAAATCAGGCGTGCTGAACAGTTAAAATAATATATAATATAACCAAGAGATGGCACTGTATGCAATAAATAGTACCATCTAGTGTCGAATAGAAACAACGAACAAGAAACAAAATTCATCTGTTATATATATTTTAATTGGTCTTGTAGTTCGTTCACCCGATTGAGTTACTTTTTTTTGAGAAAATCTGCTGTAGCGGTATCTATGAAGATTATATTTAACATCTTCTATAAGTCCATGTTTGTAGGTTTAAAGCCATGTATTCACTGAGAAACATTTTTCAGATACAAAATCTCTGGAACAACACGTAGATTTTTACAGAAACAATGTTTCAGGGTCTTGGCCATCCACATCTCAGTTGTTTCAATATGTCGTTCGTCTATAGGTATCTATTAGATATATAAGATTTGATTGTTTGTTTGCATTGAATAGGCTCCGAAAGTACTGAACCGATTTGAAAAATTCTTTCACTGTTGGGAAGCTACACTATCCCCGGGTGACATAGGCTATATATTTTCAAATAAAATTGGGATCCTTACTAAAACTCCAATAATGTAACCCAAGGTGTAAAAAAATTACCTAAAATATTACCCATCGGGGAGCACATGCTAGAAAAACGTACCGTAGGTAGTGTTTACCGCACCAATGTTTCAGAAACATATTTATTTGTTTCAAAAACACGTTTTTTTTTTTTTCATAAACAGTGTTTATAAACAATTGTTTCTCGATGAAAACATGGCTTGAAGGGTTTTTGCAAATGAATAAAAATGTCTATGCAAAGCAAATTGGCCATTAGCTATATTGGTGGTAGTATTATACGTACGTAAGAGAGGTAGAGTGTAGCGTTTATTCGCTCAATGAGCTGCTCGACTGGGGAAGTACCTCCACCTTATAGAATACCGCAGCCAAATAACTTTATGTTGTGTAAAGTTGTGTTCCTGCGCGTGAGTAAGGTCGGCAGAGGTCATAGGGGAGGGCGGAAAGGTCGGTAACACGTGAGCGATGCTTCGTGTGTTGCAAGCGTCTTTATGGCTACGGTAACCGCTTACCACCAGGCGGGCCGTATGCTTGTTTACCGACTAAGTCGTATAAAAAAAATAGGTAGGTAGATAAATAAAATAACATAAAAACAAATCGAAAATTTATTGATTATTTTGCTGAAACGTACGTAAAATAATTACTTTAAACACTCTTTCTACAATCAAGTACTTTATAATTATTATTTTATTTCTAATAAACTTTGTGGAATGGATTTTTTAAGAAGCTCAATTTGCTTAAAAGCTTGGACGGATATTTTTAATACTGAAATTCTAAAACTAATCTAAGTACCTACCTACGAAGATATATAAAAAGACGGGATATTCCTGATAAAATTGTCTTTAGTGGAGTTTATATAACAACATAGAATCAAAATGGCTTTCTAAAATATTATTATATTATATATATTATGATATCATATCTGAAAAACTGTGTTTTAACATTTTTATTTGATATTTAACAATAAAACGTTAGATGGAGAGAGAGCTTATTGATAATTAATTAATTAAATGAAGAAAAAAACCGTTACCAAGCCGTACTTTTCAAGTGACAGTTGACAGGTTGACGTTATTGACGAGTTTTATTGAACCAATTTAGATCGCATTGTTTTCATTTCTATTTCAATGAGACTAATAGATACTAAATGCATTAAAAGCAATACTTTTTAATAAATTATTAATTAACTAATGTAGTATTCTCATAGAAATAGATATACCTAGAAAAAGCGACGCCATACTACACGACTATATAAAACAGGCCAACTTTATGAGGGTGGTGTACGTGACAGAGTTTTGTTTTACGCTCGCTTTGCGTCTTTCTGCTTCTCATAGTCGTTCATAATGATAGCTGTTGTTGAACTATTCCAATTCAAATAGGGAGAAATTGAAATGATAAATATTATTTTAATTTGGATATATACATGAATCAAAGAGTTTTTATTGTACTATTTAAATTCTTGGTGCATTTTTTTTAAATATGTAAATCTGGTCAATCAGTGAAAATACTGTCAGTTGTTATTTTTTTTATCAAAGAATATTAATAAAATACAAACTAGGTATGGTAATGCTTTTGTATTTTGTAATTCATAGTTTTTATACTTTTCTATTCAGTGAAGGTATACTTAAGAATATTTTTATTAATATTTTGTGCATATTTAAAATAAAATTATTTACAGATTAAGCTTAATGCAATCATTAATGTAGTGAAATATCAACCTTAAACTACTTATAATTAATATGAATATTGAGTAAGCGAAATATATTTGTAAAATAAAATACAATTTACATTATTTCATTAAATAGTTTCAGAAATAAACTTTTGCCAATCGATTTTCGGAATAAATATTTTAAGATGAACTTAACTGGGATTCGTTTCTGTGTATTTTTTAATACCTTATGAAAAACAATTATACAGCCCGCATGATGGTAAGCGGTTACCGTAGCGTCAAAAAGACAAATAAAGGGTGGCAATAAGAGACACTTCCTTATCAAAAATGATTTCTGAACTCGTTATTTATTTTGGCGAAAATCGATTTCACTTTTTTTCGACAAACAAATGGAAAAGCGATTTACAAAAAATTAAAAGTGTCGTTCGGAAACATTTCTTTGGATTTTTTAATGAAGGATTATTTTTCTTAGGCACGACATGATGAAGATGGCGAAGATTGATGTCTTGATGATGGCCGCGTCTGTAAAAAAAAAAAACAATTGTTAATAAATGAAATTAAGTTGTAAAATTTTGGTCCATTTTTTTTATGTTAACAGGTTGACAAGCAGGCAGACGGTCCACCTGATGGGTGCTGATGGTAAGTGGTCACCGCCGCCTATTGACATTTGCATTACCAGGGGGATTACCGATGTAGTGCCGACCTTGTAGAGCTCTTTTTTGAAGAACTCCATATCGTAGCGCTGAAGGAAAACCGTATAATGGGGAGCTCATTCCACATCCTAATGGTTCGCAGTAGGAACGTCCGACTGAAACGTTGGCGAATAGTAGAAAGGTGATGATGGCACCAGTACAGTGAAAATCAGATTGAAATAACCTCTGAATAGGTAGAAATATTACAAAATCGGAAATGGTTCAATTTCTAATGAACCACTGTTTGTATTTGCAATTATCATAACGTAAAAAAGTTATCAGAAAACCGCTATATTGAACCGAATTCAATTCGAAAATGATTGAAATTTTGTTACGTAATCGCCCCGTAGGTTATAATTATAACTTTCACTAAGCACAATATTTATTTAGTTATTTATTTATTTACTTACTTACTTACTTACATCTACTTTTACAGGGATACCCTAATACAGTAGTGTAGAACTAACTTAGAACTAACTTCACAATTTATTAAATTACATTTCCGTGTAGCACAAAATTTGGATTGCTATCCTTGTGAATTCACTCAGAGTAACAGTGGAATATGTCGGTTTCCGCAGCAATGAGATTGAGGGTGCGAAGAGCGCGCGTCAGCGGCGCCTCTTTCAGTAGGTGCTAATAATAAATAGGTAAATCTGGGGGCCCAAGTCTGTTATTACAATGCGTTCCAATGAACTATCACTATGAGGTAAAAAAAATACCTTTCATACATTATGATCGAGCAAGGTTTTTTACTATGGAAAATTCACTATCGGTCCCACAGTAAAAGTTGTTCAGCATGACTAACCCAACATAGGTTTCGAAATCTCCACCTGTTATAAAACTCACCATTGCAAGTGTGCTCCTTCTCTTTGAACCCGTTGTCGCCGTCGCATAGACAGATCTTGTCCTGCGGGGAGTGCACGCGCAGGTGCGACGGCGCCGCGCCCGTCACGTTGGGCGCGCCGCAGATCAGACCGTCGTTGCACTCGTCGCTGTTCGCGCACACGTGGTACAGGGCTGGAATTAATATACTATGTTACTGATTGACCTGTGAAATTAGGCGCGGAACGCTGCGCAAACGAAAGCGAAGGTATGCGGTACTTCGACAAGACTGTACCTGCGCAAAGCCATGCTCAAACCTACTCCATTTCAACCCCACTAAGAATCCAGCCTGCGCGTTCACCGCTAAGAAAACCCCATTTGCTGTGGCTCCACAATTCCAGAACATGTCCCTGAACAACAGTAATAGCATTGGGATCCTTAGCGTCAACATTTCTAGCGAAGTTTTGTTCCGAAGTCAGGGAAGACAAGGTTAAGCTGGAATCCAAAAAGCTCGGATTGCTCAACAGAGCGAGGCAGTATTTCACATCGGGGCAAATGCTACAACTTTACAAGTCGCAAGTCCGGCCCCATATGGAGTACTGCTGTCATCTATGGGCTGGGGCACCTGGATACCAGCTTGACCCTTTAGACTCGGTTCAACGACGTGCCATTAGAATTGTCGACGATCCCGAGCTCACAAGCGGTTTAGATCCCCTCAGTCTGAGGAGAGACTTTGCCTCCTTATGTGTGTTCTACCGCTTGTATGACGGACAGTGCGCTCTGTAGGATTATTTAAGCTGATACCGACGGCTACCTTCCACAATCGCAACTCTCGCAATCGATGAGGAGTCCATCCTCACACATTGAATGCAGAATTGTTTCGTACTGTGCGGGCTCAAAGGAGCTTCCTTCCGCGGACGCTCAGCCGGCCGCCATTAAGTTTGGTTCGGATTCTACGATACGTGTGACCATTGAGATAGATAGCGACAAGGAACTCATATCGCCATTTTTTCTGTTAATAAATCAACTAGTGTACGATCAAGGAAATTATAAACAACGTAACTTAGTATATAATATCCTTGTGTACGATATCTATCCCACCAAAAACATTTTCATGTAAAATGTTGCCAAGACAAGACCATATGGCTCACACTGTCAAAAGGTTCTCAAATCTCATGTAGAGCCAAGGTTATACACACGTCCTTACTCTACAAGCCCTAACTTCACAAACTCTATACCTTAGTCAAAATATGTGGCTTGGCCGTTATCCGAAGCACGGAAAATGCTCGAGTTGAAATCGAGGATGCTCGAGGTGGTCGATCCGGATACCGTCCACATCGTAGATTGCTTGCCGATCCATTAAGAACGCATAATCAAGACACCACAAGCGCTTCAAAAGTAAAGGATGGTGAATCTGGCACACCTCTCGACAACGTTAGCATCTGACAGCTAACACCAATGTTGCTCTCTATGTGACGGGCCAGCTGGCGCAGTTGGTTAAGACTCTGGTTAAGATGTCACCTATCGCGCCGCAGGTCATGGGTTCGATTCACACACAGGACATGCATTTGTGAGCATGAACATGACTGTATGTCCTGAGACTGGGTGTAATTATGTAATTTACAAACAAAAATTGGTATATGTATTATATCAGTCGTCTGGTTTCCATAGTACAAGCTCTGCTTAGTTTGGGATCTGATGACCGTGTGTGAGGAATGTCACAGGATATTTGAGGATATTATGTCACCCTTCAGTGACTTTTTTGGAGGCCCATTTAGTGGCGAGTCACCGTCGGCCTAATATCAAGTTTGAGACGATTAAGCACTAATAACTATTGCATTTTGAATATAGGAGGTTATTTGTATTAGCTTCTAGTGTAGTGCTGTTGTCTAAGATCGCTTGGTCAACGGACAGCGTTAGGAGGCCACCATCACAACTCTCGCCATCGACGGGGAGTTCATCTCCACACATCGGAACGAAAATGGTTTTGCACTGTGCGGTTTCAAAGGAGCTTCCTGCTGCTCAGATTGTGGATGTGCATGGATGGATAAAGAAGGGTGTGCAGTACTGTGCAGAGATTTTTGGCGGGTCGGCAACGCGTGAGTGATGGTGGTTGGTGGTACAAGCGTCAATTGGTTACGGACACGGTAACCGTTACCAGCAGGGAACCATAGTTTTGACAGCCTATATAATCTGTCAAACGAGCAATATAAAAAATCCACTTGCAAAGTGCCTAAGTTAACGTTCTTTCTTCTTACTCGTTCTTTAATAAAAAAAGATTAACCGACTTCAAAAAAAGGAGGAGGTTCTCAATTCGGTTGTATGTTTTTTTTATGTTTGTTACCTCATAACTCCGTCATTGATCAACCGATTTGGAAAATTCATTTTTTGTCTGGAAGGGTACACTTCCAGTTTGGGCCCATTGTCATCAGATCAGGATTAGTGTACTTTGAAGTCGGTTTGTTTTTTGTTAAACAGTCCAATTATAGTTCTTTCATTAAATTAAATTTCTTTTTCATGTTGGTGTTTTTAATGCCATATTAAATACATTCGAATGTTGTTCACTTCAAAAAGCTATCTTACGGGGTTTCGGAAATATGTCATGATAAGTTAGTGGCTGTTAAATTGCTCGTCAGTGTATAATACTACAAGTTACTATGTACTTAAGTTAGTTACACTTCGAGTTTCTTATCACTTAAATCAAACCATTACAAAGTTAGGTGTACCATTATACAAAATAAGGACTTGAAATGTCACATTTAAAACGACCATTCGTGTACGATTCAAATAACGGATTGCTATCACGATTTAACATGCTTTAGCAATAATTTAGCATTTATAAGCTTACGGCATTGGTATATGGTTGGTTTTTGGCTGATTAGAATTACAATTATTAAAAAAATTGCCACAAAGTATATAATAATTAAGTATGTTTCGATAAGATATGACAGTGACTTTAAATGCCGTGGCAAAAGGTCGGGGGCTAAAACTTGCTTTCCATCGCGTTTTCGGGATGGAAAGTAAGCCTATAACAGTCGGGGATAAAGTAGCTTCCTATTTGTGAATGAATTTTCGGAATCAGATCATACATTCTAGAGATTACCACCTACATCCAATCTTAATATATAAAATGATAAACTGATTGTTGATATATCAGCGCACAGCCCAAACCGCTGGACCTAGAGATTTGAAATTTTGCAAAAAGATACCTTATACAGTGTTGGCATCCACTAAGGAAGGATTTTTGGAAATTCCACCCCTAAGAGGGTAAAATAGGGGATGCAAGTTTGTATGCAAGTCCGTCAGTTTTGAAGTTAGGATCTTCATATTTTGTGTATAGGCTGACGAATGAAAATGAATGTAAAGTTGTCTCAGCGATTGTGATAATTCCAGCCCCGAAGAGAGAAAAAGGGAGATGAAGTTGGGTATGCAAGGCCTTCAATTCCACGATAAACTTCACTAATTTTATGATTATACAGTGGAGGTATCCATTAAGGAAGGATGTTTGGAAATTCCACCCCTAAGCGGGTAAAATAGGGGATGAAAGTTTGTATGCAAGTCCGTCAGTTTTGCAGTTAGGATCTTCAAATTTTGTGTTTAGGCTGATGATTGAAAATTAATGTAAAGTTATCTCAGCGTTTATGATAATTCAACCCCCGAAGGGGGAAACAGGGGGATGAAGTTAAGATGATAAACTGATTGTTGATATATCAACGCACTGCCCAAACCGCTGGACCTAGAGATTTGAAATGTTGCAAACAGATACCTTATACAGTGGAGGCATCCACTAAGGAAGGATTTTTGGAAATTCCACCCCTAAGAGGGTAAAATTGGGGATGAAAGTTTGTATGAGAGTCCGTCAGTTTTGAAGTTAGGATCTTCAAATTTTGTGTATAGGCTAATGAATGAAAATGAATGTAAATTTGTCTCAGCGTTTGTGATAATTCCAGCCCCGAAGAGAGAAAAGGGGGGATGAAGTTGGGTATGCAAGTCCTTCAATTCCACAATAACTTCACTAAATTTATTATTATACAGTGTAGGTATCCATTAAGGAAGGATTTTTGGAAATTCCACCCCTAAGAGGGTAAAATAGGGGATTAAAGTTTGTATGCAAGTCCGTCAGTTTTGAAGTTAGGATCTTCAAATTTTGTGTATAGGCTGACGAATGAAAATTAATGTAAAGTTGTCTCAGCGTTTGTGATAAATCCAACCCTAAGAGGGAAAAAGGGGGATGAAGTTGGGTATGCAAGTCCTTCAATTCCACAATAACTTCACTAAATTTATTATTATACAGTGTAGGTATCCAGTAAGGAAGGATTTTTGGAAATTCCACCCCTAAGCGGGTAAAATAGGGGATGAAAGTTTGTATGCAAGTCCGTTAGTTTTGCAGTTAGGATCTTCAAATTTTGTGTTTAGGCTGACGATTGAAAATTAATGTAAAGTTATCTCAGCGTTTATGATAATTCAACCCCCGAAGGGGGAAAGAGGGGGATGAAGTTAAGATGATAAACTGATTGTTGATATATCAACGCACTGCCCAAACCGCTGGACCTAGAGATTTGAAATGTTGCAAACAGATACCTTATACAGTGGAGGCATCCTCTAAGGAAGGATTTTTGGAAATTCCACCCCTAAGAGGGTAAAATTGGGGATGAAAGTTTGTATGAGAGTCCGTCAGTTTTGAAGTTAGGATCTTCAAATTTTGTGTATAGGCTGATGATTGAAAATTAATGTAAAGTTATCTCAGTAAGTAACAGCTCTCCGCCGCAATGTTATTGAGGCCAAAATATTAACTGGTTCTGCCAGAGGAGAAACAGTCTTCGGGCAGCGTATAACATTGATCCCAAATCACCTTCCGTTTAATTTAAAAGATTAGAGTTCCTTATCAAGGTTTGTTTCGCGATGGCTATTAATAAATCATAGGGAAATACTCTCTGAAATTTGCTAGAGTTTATTTGCGGCAGGACTGTTTCAGTTTTATGTGGCATGCTCGCATGTAAGCTCAATCTACCTGAACTTTTGTGAAATATCACACGTAGTGGCGGGCAATAGCCATGAACAAAGCTCTATATTGTTACAATAATTCATATCCAGAAAAAAGAAATAATCTACGCGGACGAAGTCGCGGGCTAAAGCTAGTTTTAAATAATATTTGTGACCCAGACGATCTCCCGTCCAAATCTTAATTACACAAAAATCGTAAGTTAGGGTCGCGAGTTTATAAAAAAATCACATGTATAAAGCACTTTACATTTATTCCGAATTTTCCGAAACTATTAATTGGATTGAGACCACTGTTTTTTATTCGCTTATATTTCCTTTAACTTAGGTAACAGTGTAAGTTTCATCCAAATCTGTTCAGTAGTTTTCAAGATATAGACTAATACGTGTGACGGCCTGGCTTATTGATACGGCTACCGGTGTGGTGTCAAAGGGAAAACATCTCAAAACCTTAGTCATATCTAGTGCATGTAAGAAAAACTAAAAATTACGAAATAAAAACTATAGAAAAAAATATATTGACCTCAAAATACACGAAAAAGTTTTAAATAACTCTAATCTGACTGTTTGGAAGTCAGCGAAATATTTTCAATTGAATACCTCGTGCTCTTTCGCTGCCTTCAAAATAGTGTAGTTTTAAGTCAAGCCTCATTCAACGGCAAGGTTTCATTTACGTCAGTTTTCTATAGGATATATTTTGGAGAGTGACTACAGACCACAAGACGCCGGGAGAATTTCTACCCACACGTTGTCGACATCCCAACCGGACACAACGCTTCGCTTCATCATTCCTTATGCGAACAGCAAAGGAGTGGAACTCTCTTCCGGGGTCTGTTTCCCGACACCTATAACCTAGATGTATTCAAGACCAGAGTAAATAGGCATTATCTGGGTAAGCGTGCTACATCCTCGGCCTCGTCATAGTTACTCCTGGAGTCAGTCGGAGACCAAACGCAGGCCTATTTTACATTAATAATAAACTGTTTTACAAAAATCTTAATCCGACTTCAAAGTACACTAATAAGTAATCAAACCCTGACCTGATGACAATGGAACCAAACGGGAAGTGCACCCTTCTAAAAAAAGAAGAATTTTCCAAATCGGTTAATCAATGACGGAGTTCTGAGGTAACAAACATAAAAAAAAAACATACAATTGAAATGAGAACCTCCTCCTTTCTTTGCAGTCGGTTAAAAAAGAAAAGACGCGCGTCCTTTCGGCGAGCCAACGCGAACAAGTCAAATTCGACATTGACAACGCAAGCACTTCGTAGGCTTCGCTACGAACGAACCGTAGCAGCAAGAGTCATACCACAGAATATTTTGTCATACATACCTAATAGAGTTTTTTTTTACTGTGTATAGGCTTGTGTTTGACCACAATCTCACCATGGTAAGTGATAATGTGGCCGAAGGTGGTGCACACACAAAGCCTAGAAGGAACTGGAACTCAAGTGCAGCTGTCGGAACACACCGATAGGTGCTTGGCGACAGATTTTCAACTTGAGGGTGGTAGCCAGCCAGACGGGTACTACAAAGTACCCTACCACCGTGCTATGGTTTCCTCACGATGTTTTCCTTCACCGAAAGCTCAAGCTCATTGTAGGATTCGATCCCGGGACCTCCGTCTCGGTATCCGACGCCACATTTTTTTTTTATAACTTCTTGTTTTCGTAGTTCTTCTTGTAGTTTTTTTACTGTTGGTTTAAAGCTAGATTAAAGCGCTATGAAGAGTCTACAAAGAGCTTTACGAAATAAGCCTTCCTTTGCAAAGGAATTGTATGGAATACGAAGTTAGGGTAAAGTGTACTGGTTTCCAATAACATTGGTACAACAACCTGAACATAAATCCCGAATTGCGTTGTGCGAAATACTATGGGGCAAAGCAACACAATTAGTATTTTTAACCGACTTAAAAAAACAGGAGGAGGTTCTCAATTCGGTTGTGTTTTTTTTTTATGTTTGTTACCTGATAACTCCGTCATTTATTAACCGATATGGAAAATTATTGTATTGACTGGAAGGGTACACTTCCCGTTTGGTCCCATTGTCATCAGATCAGGATTTGATTACTTATTATTGTACTTTGAAGTCGGTTTAAGTTTTTTGTAATACAGTCCAATTATTTATTATTTTGTTACAGAATGTTTTGGCAGTATAAACGCGCTTACGTGACATACCAGCGACATTGTACTCCCGTAGCACGCAAAACCGAAAATACTCGTGGCAATTTATGTTACTACTGTATTAACCCTGTTTTCGTGTTAAAGGTCAATCTTACATCCCTTTCTAACACGAACAGCGATATATTTTGCCTAGAATTTGAAGATCAAAGTGTAAGAGGAAGACCAAAAAAATAATTTAAAAAAATTCAATCTACTTTCACTTTTTTATTTCATTTTTAATTTTTCTTAAATGCACTAGAATTTGACCAAGGTTTAGAGATGTTTTTCCTTTGACACCAAAACCATAGCTCGTATCAATAAGCCAAGCCGTCACACATTTATCCATATCTGTATTACTATAGTATGGCGGGAAGATTAACTACGCAGGTCTAGCACATAAAATTTCATTAGTCGAAAGCCAATCGAAGTCATCGGCTTCTGTCTGTTCCCGTTTATAGTACACAGTACTACGAACGAGGCAAAGTTACCCCGAATCATTTCTTACCCTAACTTACCTAAAACTTCTCCTTCCACGACTCATCTTGAACCTCTACGTTACCTTTACCTACGTTACCTTTGAAGCTAATCCCTTGAAAGTCGACCAAATTTTTTTTTTTTTTTTTATTAAATGGGTTTGCGTTTGGCCACTGACCCGCCCATAAGGGACGAAGACGAAGCCTAAGTTGGCACACGCTTACTCAGAAGGAACCTATTCACTCTGGCCTACTAAGTCCCTAGATTGTATGAGTCCAGAAACACAAGTTCCACTCCCTTGCTGTCCGCATTATATGAGGATGCAAAACGCTGTGTCCGTATTTTCGGTATATCAACAACGTACGGGTGAAACTTTTCCCGGCGTCTTGTGGTTCGGTGTAAGAATGGGGATGGTGGAATTAGAAGAAGTTTAATATAACAATTTTTAGCATAAATACCTTTAGTCTGCGCCTCGCACTGCCCATTGACTGGCGGCAGGTTATCACCGCAGAGACACCGTGTCACGGAGTCGTAGTGTGTCCTCACGCAGGAGCTGCTGCTGATGCCGGCGCATTCAGCCTGTCGCGAACACGGGCGAGCTGGAAAACCATCACTTAAATTATCAATAGTCCTGGGGTATTACTTGCTATGTCCCTGCCAAGTCTGTAGCTTTCAGTAAAGAAGCAACTCAAACCAACATCAGCTTACAAACTCAAATTACTATCACATGGTACGTATTTCAATGGCGGTTCTGAAATTTTTACAATAAATACTAAAGGGTGGAAATTTGAGATGGGTCAGTAAGGGCAGTTAACTTAAGGGTCGAAGCCACACGGTCTAAGGAGACTTTCCATTACTTTTTGAGTCATTGATTACAAAAACAGATTTTTCAACACACTCGCTCGTAAAGTGACATTTGACTTAATACCAGCTTATTACGCACTAGTGCTTTAAGTTTTATGATACCTAAGTATAATCCCGATAATGTTAAGTTTGTACCTCAATGCAATTGATTTGTGTGTAGAAGAAGCATTCTTAATTTAAACGGGTAAAACAATTTGACAGCGCATCGCTGTAAAAAAAAACCTGCGGTCCATATTTGTTAACGTTCTCATTGGGTGGTTTATTATTTATTATCAAAAAATCTAGTCCAAGAAATACAAGTCGGTTCTTTTTCTCGCAAGTGTTGTGTAAAACGTCGTATGACACGAGTGTGCATTGATCACTCTCGGCTCTCTAATCGCTACCGCCTCGTCTGTAATCACCAATTTTGTACACATGTATCATAATGCACTATTGAAAATGCAGCGCGAGAACGTCGAATTTTGTAAAATATTTTAATTAGTTCGATCCTGCATCCGACAAGAAAAATGCTGGGTCAAGTTAAGTTTGGGTGCTAGAAATTTCAAATCAAAAACTTTTCCCATGCGTTTTGTTTTCTTTCATGTTTCTGTGTGTTTCTGTGGTGACATAGAATGTAAAATGCCGATAGTAAAAAGCGAGGGATAGTCTCCTAAACCCATATTGGCGTGGCTCACTTAATCTCAAATTTCCACCTGTATATTATTGAGTCAATAGAAGTGAGTTTCCTTCGAAGACCTCTGTTGTTCATCCTAGGCCATGTTTTCTCTGATGTTGTTTATATATTTGTAATCTGTGGGTGGCATAGTTCAGTAATATCCTTACATCGTTTATATAAACTATAATTTATAACTATATCTAAATTAGGAGTCTCTGCGCCGAATATAATTTCATTCCTTTCGGTGTCGAGACCCTAGGTTCATGGGGTTCCGGTGCTCGCAAGCTATATAAAGAGCTGGCGAAAATATTAGTGGTCACCACTGGGGACCGAAGAGCTGGCAGCTTCTTCGCACAACGCATCAGCATTGCGATACAGCGAGGAAATGCTGCCAGCATCTTCGGAACAATGCCGAGGGGGCCTAATTTTATAAATTTATTTTAAACTCTTTTGTAATTTTAGCTACTATTTTATATTATATATTACCTAATATTTTATAACTATTATTTTCATATCATAGGTTTGTTGTACTGAATAAAATAAAATATTATATTCTAATCGTCATAGCTGTCTTCTTCGTTTTTTTATACGACGCCCGCCTGATTGCTAGCTCTGGCGACCTTACTCACCCAACTTATTTGGCTGCGGTATTCTGTAAGGTGGTAGTACTTCCCCAGTCGAGCTGCTCTTTGAGCGAATACAGTCTACGCTCTACCTCTCTTTATCTAACAAAATATAAAACTTTTGTTGCATTTACATAATAGGACCAATAAGTGCTAACCGTTGTTTGTATTTGTTTTATTATTGTAGACGTTATTTCTTGTTTAATTACTGCTATGAGACCTCAATTAGAATTAAATGACTGTTTAATCTCCAAATAATTATAGAAATAAACAATATTAAAGATAATTACCTATGTATCCTTAAGAATATATAGGATGAGATCATAGAAATGAATATACCTAGAAAGAACGTCGCCATACTACACGAATATATAAAACAGGCCAACTTTTACAGGGTGCTGCGCGTAACAGCTAAGTTTTACGCTCCCTCTGCGTTATTCTGCTTGTCATAGTGACGTTCATAATGATAGCAGTTGTTGAAATATTCCCATTAAAATCGGGAGAAATTTAAATATTAAACATTATTTAGCAATTTTATTTATTTTTATTTGATTTAGCCTCTAACAGTTAGGGCCTATTTTTATCGACGCGTGCACAGCTTCAACACTCAATCTGGATGTATCCTTAATCAAAGGATGAGATGTAGTAAAAAGTGCAGTTACTAGGCTTCCACACACCGACCGGTAGGTTCTAGCTCAGAGTATATAAATACTACGTACAGGTTCTAGTAACAATTCTGATCGTAGTAGGAAAACACCTACATGAAATTCGTTCATTCAATTTTGGCCCCGCTATGGCTCAAGAAACTCAGCAGAGCAATTTCGTGTTGATCTTTCTTTTGTAATTATAATGCAAAGTTAATTTCTTAATCCAAACTCTATGAACGCCATCAAACGATTTTGATTTCTATCAACTTTAGTTTCGAAATAAAATCATGAACTTTGTCCCTGAAATTAGTCTGAGAGGAGGTAGGCTTGCTTGATGGGTCGATGTGGTCACGACCCATCGTGCGATAGCACAGCGAGGGTGCTGGGGGGAGGTGTAGCACTTCCCCCGGGACGAGCTATCTTAGCGCCGCGCTTGGAGGGGTGAGCAGGTACGCGTTCAACACGAGAGCCCGCCCCCCTCTCTATAGCGCAGGTGGCGACCACCGTGGGGTTTTAGCCGGTAAAAGTCCACCCCAGGGTGGTCGGGTATCTATCCTATGAGGATTTCCCCACGCTAGTAAAAAAAAAAAAAAAAAGGTAGGCTTGCTTACCTATCGGTGTTCTACAGAGTATAATTTTAAGAATGTGTGCAACAATTGTTCCACCCAATTCCACCATTTCTATTCTCACACTGAAGTACAAAACACCGGAAAAAAATTCACCCGTAAGTTGTTGACATATACTGAACATAACATACCAACAATATTGTATCCGCATTGGTGGGGAATATTCAAAATTCATGTATGAATAAAAACATGACACCATTATGCAGGAATAAATGGTAATTGAACAGAAAAATGCCTTAGATATAATTTTTAGTTAGTTCTTAACATATTAAAATTCCCATTTAATCTATAAAGAAAAGGTCTAATTTCATTGCCACGTTGGCCCACACGTTCAAACGTTTGTACCAATACGCCAACATCGCGTGACACGAAATGCAAATGGCGGCTACGTGTACTAAATAAATGATACATTTGGATTAAAACAAAGGTTAGCTCACTAGAAAGGACGCCTTATACTCTGTAAAAATACTTAAGCATACATTTTTTGTATGCATTTTGTAAGACCAAATTCCTATAAACATACCTGTAAATTGTTAGGCTCAATGACGCTGTACCCTTGCCACGTATTTGTGTACCGAAATAGAAACAAAATAATTAAGCGGGAATATTACACTAATTACGTTCTATTGACAGTTTTTTCTTTTTTTTATATCTGATTGTAAGCTGCCTATATTTATTAGGATAAGTACTGATATTCTCGATAGTTTTCACCGATCTTAAGGCTGCATACACACTTACTTATTCTCTTATAGCAGTAAAATAAGACATTAAAAATATGCGGTAGGTAAGTAATGCCTCAAATCTAAATAGACCTCCACCCATAACAATTAAACTTTATTTCAATATAAACAAAGTAAGTTTTGAAACGCATCCAGTACCTATGAAATTCAAATGTCTCTAGATAGATACTGTTGCCCCTGCGTCCGGCACGGCATCGGACAACCGCCCATTCCAGTTTGACCTCTCTAGTGACCTTAGATACTCCTACTTGAGCTATAAATATAAGAAACTGGGGGACCGAGGCAGATCAAGATAGCTGGTAATTGTTAGGTGTAAATCTAAAGCCGCTTCCGTAAGCTATCTGACAACGCCATCTATTAGCCATGAAAATAGGTTAATAATATGAAATACGCGGGAAACGGTAGATTGTTTCGGTACAAAATCAATATTGCTCGGAGTCTATATTTATACTCTGTTTGCTGTAGCATGGTTAATTTGACAGGTGATTAGTAGTGACTTGACGTTATAAACTGACATGTGTCAAATTAAGCTTGTATGGAGTTACGTAATGTCAATCTAATAATACTTTTTAGCAAGATAGGCTTAGGTGTATTAACCCCCTGGCTGTCTACCAGTATACTCCTGCAGCAGAAAGAACCTCTCTGGTCCTGGTATTCTTACCTCTTTTGGCCACATGGTAACTTAACATGGCAAGACTGTGGTCAAACCCCAATAGTAAAATATTTTATATAGAATAGAATAGAATACATTTATATGGTTGCGAATACGTGGGGCGAAGTTATTACCTACCCCGAACATGCAAATAATCACTCAATCAGAAATACCACGTAAGAATACATTATTTTCTATTACGGTATTCTGTTATATCAAAATATCACTAACTAACTAGCTAGATAATCTAATTTAGTCTTACTACATTTCTTTCTTATTAACATTAGAAGAGGATTCTATTTTTCTAAGATATTCTTAAAAAAAGGATATGAGATAAGTTCAATTGCTTGTTTTCTACATAAATTTAAAGTCGGCAAGATCTAATAGGCCCGGTTTGACAGCACATATACTTTAATTTGTCAAAAACAGACAAACAGTACGAAAAGATGAAACATCTTTTGTTTGCATAGACTTTGACAGCTACAAAGATTTTCATAGGGCATCGTGCCTGTACCCAGATGGATAATCCGCCTTACTAAAGCATGACATTTAATTTCACTCCGCTTGAGGGGCTCCCTGAGCAAATCGCTCTCAGTTCGTACTGCGCACGGCTGTCAAATACTGTCAATTCTGGCTTGTTTATTTCATGTTCCCATAGAGGCGACTATCCTTCTGGACGTTTTAAATTCTTTGGACAGCTATTAATATTTCCTAACCTTTTTCAATCACGTTTGTAAGAAAGAGATGTGATGAGACTATAAAGAATTTAGTTTTTGCAACCCATACTTTTAATTTTTAAGAAACAACGACAGTTTTCAACTAAAAAAACCTTCGCAGCTATGATTTGCTTAATTTATATCTTTGCGCAGTCCCTTGGAAATAAACACCGTGTAAAGTATTTTAAAGTGCATTTCTCACATCATTAACTTGAAGTAATTTACTGTGAAGTGTAAAAATAAAATTGGGCGCTATCACGGAATGTCATTACGAATTTTCAGTCTGAAAAGACACGAAAATGTTTTTTTTTTAAGTTTTAATGTACCTAGCTGGTATTTACCAGCCGTTTTGACATTAGGGTTCTGTCCATGTCTCGCCATGCGTCTCTTTTAGGCTCAGGTATATGGGCTGTCAAAAAGGACATCGTAGCGTGCCAGTATTTAAAACTATATTTCACATTGAATTGAGAAATAGGTAATAAATTAAAATACACTTTGTAATTAGTGTCGTGATAGTTAGTGTGTAGTGATAGGACCAATTAATTTAAACGTTATTTTAGTTACTTATAGCCATAGAAATAAATATACCTAGAAAGAACGTCGCCATACTACACTAATATACAAAACAGGCCAACTTTTATAGGCTGCTGCGCGTAACAGCTACGTTTTACGCTCCCTCTGCGTCATTCTGATAGTATAATGATAGTAGTTGTTAAAATATTCCAATTAGAATCGGGAGAAATTTAAATATTGATCATTATTTTACATTTTTATTTATTTTTATTTGATTTAGCCCCTAACAGTTAGAGCGTATTTTTATCGACGCGTGCACAGCTGCTACATTCTATCTGGATGTATCCTTAATCAAAGCTTATAGCGTGTATTTTCAAGATGGACCTCGTATTATACAATTTTAGACGGACTTTAGACGGATTTCGGACTTTGTGAAAAAGTTTTGAAATTTAAAATTATCCAAATTGTACAATATTTTTGAAACAACGTATCATACTAACTACAAAAACTATAGATGAAATAATAACTAAAGAAAGTTGTAATTTTTTTTATTTATCAATATGAAAATATTTACAAATGGGATAAAACTATAAAGAAAAACAAACAAATAAGAAAAAAAAGAACACAAATGAAGGGGAGACAGAAAGTTGCTTGAATTACGAAATTTAATGACTTGTAATTGTCAAACATATGTCTGATACTTTATTTATTATTATTTATTGCACAATTTACACAACATAACACAATACAGTATATTATGTATACATAGACCCTGTTAGGGTGTTGCAAAATCTTATAATAATTAGGCAATATGTATGTATTGATTTCATTTTTTATGTTAGCACCTAATTGTTATATCTAATTTATTTTGTCATCTAAACCTGTTTATTTATTTTTCTTATATAGTGCTCGTCCGTCTTTCTGCTGTGTTTGTAAATTTATGTAACTTATAATATCTGTGAAAACTTATAATTAGCCTTCTTTTTGTTTTATGTATATCTATACTTTATGTACCTAGCTGTTAGTTAGTTTTTCTTTGATCTTAAAATAAAATAAAAATAAAATAAAACATTGTCATAGAATATTCATCAAAATATCTATTAGCAGCAGTGAGATACATCAATGATTAGAAGGCAAAAAGACAAGTAGAAACAAGAACTCTCTATTATTTTTAAATGTCAAACGTTTACATTTAATTCTAAGTAGGTACTTCTATTTTATCAAATGAATATTTAAGTGAAGCAATCCGTTTTCTTTTGTTATGCTCAATCTCTTTTTACTGTTGGCGTAAATTGGCCAATTTGTGTTGCGGCGTTTTCAAGTGTGCTTTTTATTGTCGAGTTGCTTTTTAAAATGGTCGGCTAATCTAGCTTTTAGTGAATTTCGTGACGTTTGATACTGTTAGTCTTTGATTAATAATATATCCAGATTGAGAGTCAAAGCTGTTGACGCGTCGAAAAAAATAGCCCCTAACCGTTACGGGCTAAATCAAATAAAAATAAATGAATATGCAAAATAATGGTTGGTGTTTATATTTCTTCCGATTTTAATTGGAATAGTTCAACAACTGTTATCATTATAAACATCAATATCACAAGAAGAATGACGCAGAGCGAGCGTAAAACGTAGCTGTTACGTACAACAGCTTCAAAAAGTTGGCCTGTTTTATATAGTCGTGTAGTATGGTGGGTGACGCTCTTTCTAGACATATATATTTTCTAAGCTGTTAACTGTGGCTGAGAGTATATTAAATACTACGTTGGACTGGAGCAATTTAAGATAAATAAAGTTTTTTTTTTCTGGGTTACTCTGTGACACTCGAATGCCAGTACGATCCAAGAGCAAAATCTATAAGACGACTGTAGGACCTGCAATTCTATATGGAGCAGAGTGCTGAAGAACAGCCAAAAACATAAACAACAATTTCACACAGCTGAAATGAAGATGCTGCACTGTGCCGGCGGTGTACCTCGTCTCTACTACACAATGAGCATGTGAGAGGATCATTTGGTGGCTCCAATAACGGACAAACTAAAAGAAAACAGGTTTCGATGGTACGGCCACATAATGAGAATAGATTACTAAATATCCCTACGAAACGCATGGGAAGAGGAAGACCACCCGCTACATGGTGGTCTAGTATTGATAAGGAGAAGAAAGCGCAACCTAACTCCTATGACAATCCAGGATCGACCGTCCTAATGCTGCTGTACAAGAAGACCCAACCTCAGATAGAATTGGGATTAAGGGATGGAAGAAGAAGAAATTAGAGATTTCATCTGTTAGATAATTTAGATTGCAGTTTCCAGATCATGATGAGAGATTATTTTTTATAGAATGAGCTTTTGGCCCCAGGCTCTAGAAAGAGCAATGACAAGATTGTTATAAGCTTAGGTACTGAGAAGACTTTAATATGTGTGACGGAATCTTATGTCTCCAGTCGTAAATTGAATTTGACTAATCATCATCATCAGTTTTCAAGCCGTCTTGGCCTGCAACAATTTACTGAAGCCCAACGGCTTTTAGTACCTTTCGAAGCACGAATTTTGGTGATCGATTAAGAACGGCTAATCATGCTACACCACGAGCGCTTCATAAATCATATTGACCTAAAATACCATAGATATTCTGTATAAAAGAGATAAAGGAATATTAGCATACAGCCTTGTTTTCGGTAATACTGTCATCCGATAAAAAGCTTTATTGATATTGTAAGTTCGTCATGCGATCTGTCTGTTAGATTTTTATGACCATCGGTGTCTTGGCAGTGCCAGCTTAGTTAGAATCAATGTCATGTAAGAATTTGCAGGTTAAGTAAAATTTGAGTAATTTTTCGGAGACTTACGTAAAGTACCATAAATTACGTATAGTGTATGCGTAACCTTATTACATGCGATAGTCTTGTAAAACACAGTTTGTATCCGCGGCTACTTCTGTTATATGAGGTTAAAAAGTGACGGGTATATTTAAAAACTAGGTTTTACTAGACTTTGATTAAACCAACCAACCAGAACGTGTGGTACCAACTTTAATTTAAAATGTATAATTCTTTATTTAAAAACAGAGCCATGAAAATTTACCTACTTACTTTTAAATTGGTGTTCGATACGCTATCGTTAATAAACTCTTTATTAAAGCAGCGTAATGGCGGTCTGCCAGAAACACTTTAAACTTAGATCCTACATTATTTCTGCAATCACTCGTCAATTTATAAATTCCACTACTTAAAATTATAAAACGGTTGTTAAATAACATTTACGAACTGTTATTTCAATTCTGTCTGTCTAATATCAATCTTATCTGATAAAGTTTAGTCCAAAAATAGGAAATCTGCTATTGTCCGTTATACTCAACGAAACTCCAGCCTATTTATGCGTAACACGCAAATACATTAGGCAAATTCGTACCGCGATCAATACAAGCTTTTGAGGTTACGGCCCCAGACCATTTTCTATTAAAATGTTACCTTATAATTACACGCTTTTCGCTATTCATTGTACCAAATGCTTCATAGTTAAAAAAAGGTTTTCCTTTCAGCCTACAGTCCACTGTTTATTTTTATTTATTTATTTAAGGTCTGCCAACAGTTGTTACCCCGTCTATTAGACACTTGCAACATAAATAGACATAAAAACTAAACGTAAGAGCTTGTTCATATGTCTGTGCGTAAGAGCACAACCAATTATAAGCATACACCACATGACAATATAACTCGAAATCAAAACAATCCCTACGGGTTGATAATGTGTTCATGTGACAGTGATGGAGACGATCACTGTAGGATGGACACCATACGGTCCACCTGATGGTAAGCGGTTACCGTAGCCATATGGACGCTTGCAACACAAGAAGCATTGTTTACGCGTTGCCGACCTATCCCCCCTCCCCTATGCTCTGGCGACCTTACCACGACCTTACTCACGCGCAGGAACACAACTTTAAACAACATAAAGTTATTTGGCTGCGGTATTCTGTAAGGTGGAGGTACTTCCCCAGTCGAGCTGCTCTTTGAGCGAATAAACGCTATGCTCTACCTCTCTCAATCTTTTTTGCAATTCCCCCGGAGTAAGCCAAATGCCACACAATCTTTTTTGAATTAGCTCCAACCTTAGGGCATGAGTTGCGTAGTGTGGTCTCCAGACCTAAATCGCTTTTAATAAATGACAGGAGTTCTGAGGTAACAAACACAAAAAAAAAACAAACAATCTAATTGATTATATTATCTCCTCCTTTTTTGAAGTCGGTTAAAGAGAACAATGGCTATTTTAAATGCTGAGTTTGTCTTGGTTTAAACCATATTTGTTAAGATTTCAATGAATCTTGTTTAACAATATTTTTATTTTTGTACGAATAACAAGTGGACAATACTATTCATCTACTAATGTTATGTACTACGTTATCCCACTAAAATTCTTGTACTCTTCTGTGCCTATAACCTTTATTATTTAGGGCTCCATCAACACTTTTTTTTTAATCCTCTAAAATCAAAATCCGTGTCTTGAATAGTCCGAAATAGTCCGTGCCTTGGTTTTCCCCATATTCATGTACGGCGTGGAGACATGGACTATCTTAGCTAGAGAGAGGAAAAGGATTGACGCATTTGAAATGTGGAGCTGGCGGCGGATGCTACGGATACCGTGGACAGCTAAGCGCACCAATGTCTCAATCCTTACGCAACTAAAAGTGAAAGATAGACTATCAACTATTTGTCACCGCCGTATACTCTCCTACTTTGGCCACATAGCGAGACGCGGTGATGAAAGCTTGGAAAAGTTGGTCGTTGTTGGAAACGTCGAAGGCAGGAGATCACGCGGAAAATCCCCTACTCGATGGACGGATCAACTACGGGAAAAAGGTGCCAGATTCTACGACGTGGTCCAGTTAGCCACCAACAGAAGTCGCTGGAGGCAAGCCGCCCACGCTCTATCAAAGACGTCCGGTGATCACGATCTTCAGCCATGAAGAAACGACCACAGAGAGAGAAAATCAAAATCAAAAAGTTTTTTATTCAAGTTAGGCAGGGCCTAACTTGAATAAAAAACTTTTTGTGGTGGCAAATTCAACTGTATGTACCAATTTAACGTTCATAAGCGCCTTACCGGGGCCTAAACTGAATAAATGACTACCTATTTGATTTGATTTGAAATATTTTAGTTTATTAAAAAATACTGGCTAGATTTTTTATGCTATAAATCTGGTAGATAATCATTTCTCAAAATATCGGTGAAATATCGTTATTATACTTGCTACCTTTTTATAACCATACTACGTAAACTTACACGTGTGGTCAAAGAAATATTAAAAATTCATAAGCCATTCCTATACCGTTCAACTCATTAGTATCATTAATCAAAACGTCAAATTCTTTGTTACAGGATGACAAATTGGAAAATGATTGTTATTTAATACAGTTACGTAGTCTATTAATATTTAAATGAGGTGCTCCAAAATGGTCTTGCCGTCAAAATGGCTTTATTACCAAATAGTTCTCACTATATATTATTCCATTCCATTGTATGATCTATCTGTGTGCAAAACTTTATCGGATTTGCCGTAGAGGCATAAAGAGGAGATAAACAATCATAAAATTTTAACTGAAGTCTCATAATAACCTTACATAGATTGCTTGTATCACGTTCCGATAATCTTAGTGTACCTATATAGGTCTTATTTGCTAATCATTCAAATATAAAAAAAAAAAAACCTTGTTTCGGTTTTAATTACTCAAACAATGTAAAAAATAAACTTATTGTAAAAACTATAATACACAAGTATAATACAATATATACAATAAAGCAGCTACATTCGAACACAACATATTGGAAGCAGGTTGTGTCGGTTATGTATTATGATCTTAGCTCGCAGCATTCCATAGACACTGAATTTGAAGGCGTGTGCTAGCACAGTTTCAAAATGAGAACTTACCTGGTGGTGCAGTTGGGGCCACGTCTTTTGGTGCTTGAGTGTTGCTCTTCCCAAACGTAGTCAATGCTTCAGTATCACCGGTTAACCAACTAGTGAGAAGCAAAGGCAAGATAGCCGCCGCCGCCTGCTTCCTGCACCACATCTCGAGCCGCCAGAATACACGCATGGTTTTACTTTTTATCACTCAATTTTTTTTCGATATCGTTGGATTTTTAGCACGTTCGGAATTTAAAATGTATAAACTGCCAGTGCGCTACTGACTTTTAAAATCTGTGCTGTGACAATGATTGTCTATTGTTCTGCTATTTATGATCGAAATTTAAAATTTTCTGGGTCGCAGGTAAAAAATTGCAAGCTAATCGTGGATTTAAATCAATTTCAACTAATAATTACATCATATTTGAATAGTGTGAACATCAAATTGTGAGCCAATTAACTTTCAAATTTTGTTACTTACTTTTACATTCAGAAAGAAGTGCAATTAAGTTAATTTTTATTGAAAAAAAATAGAAACAATTTCTTAATTTGAGAGCATAAAAAAATCAAAAGAACTGTAAAAAGCTAACAGATAATATTAAAGACAAGATAAATGTATTATTTTGCTATTATTTATATCCAAATAAAGGTTTTGGTTTTTTGTTCAAGATGTGGTGTAGGATTTATTTTATTTGACGCGAGTTAACTGTTTTTTATAAAAACTGTTGTTTATGAATGTAGTATGTAAATTATGAGAAAAAGTAAATTAATTATACTGTCTTGAAGTGTCCTGTAAGGCTGCAATAAATTACATTACAAGTACCTTACCTTTGTAGATATAGCACAGTTATACACAGATAAATTGCTTTTTTCTCAAAAAAGCTGCATTCTGTTGTTTTATTCATGTTCAGTGCATTTATGGTCATTCTTAACATTGAAAGCGATTATTTGGAAAAAGTCTGTAAGTTTTTTTTTTGATCATGCGTATATTCACAGTTTAAGCCTTTGGTAATGTTTGTGTTTCTGTGTAGTATGAATGTGTATGTGGTATTGATTTATAAAAAAAGAACTGTTATAAGACTTCCAAACTTTTCTTCCTTCACATAAATATTGAATTTAAACTACTTAAGCGGCATATGAAATCAGAAAAATCAATACCAACAATGAGTTTGCGTCTTGTGTCATTAAACATCAAAAGCATTAATCTCGTCCTATTGTATGTAAAAAATGTTTCTTACCGGGTGATGGCGTCGCAGTCACAGGTTTGGGCGGGTCAGTGTTAGCTTTCCCAAATGACGAGATGCCAAATGCTTCGGTAGACTGTATGTACAGCCATCCGCAAATTAGCAATATTACTGCCACTGACTTTGAGCACATTTTGTTTTCAAGACAAAAATATCACTGTCTACGATTGTTGTTGAACGTCTTACGTATAGTTACGTTCTATAGTCTTGTCTGTGGAATTTGTGTTTCGTATTTCAAACGTTGATTAACGTATGTGTGATATGGAAGCGGTGTTTTAAATTAAACAAAATTATGTATTTCGTCTTTAATGAATGCTTTGATGGTTGAATAAATGGTATTTTTGTGTACATGTTGTTATTTGTATGTGATTCGCATGATTCCAATGGTATATTGTCCAAATTTTTATTATTTTTTGTTATAACCAAGTACCTAGTCGTTTTGGGAACATTTTATATGTACGAGTAGGTATGCATGTAGTAATGTAGAGTTAGTAATTTTCTTTAAATGTCTTCATAACAAATTTGTAAGTGGTTAGTTTAGTTATCAGTCAGTTTGTATTGTAAGTTATTTATAATTTTGGAACAAAGAAAAAAATATTTTGAAACGCATATTCAAATTAGGCATTTATGTAAATAAAATAAGACAATTAAAGCATAATATACAAAACAATTTTGCTTGAATTTTTCAGATAAATCTTACAACATCAAGATTAGTAAAGAAAAATGGGGTATGCCTTTACATACGAAGAAAAGGCTTACCTAATGGGGCGGGTGTTGTCGGTGGGCGGGGAGGTTGTGTCTTAACACCACCAAATACTGGACTAAACGCCCCATGACACACTCCAATAAGCCAAATACATAGTATTGACAACATAATGGACGGAGTTTGCCACATTTCTTATTTATATAATGAATTTTTTTCTGGAAAAAAATATCTGTTAATATTTTGATTTACTTTAGAGAAATACACGAAAAAGAGTTTATTTATTTTACAGTTCTTATGTTATGTGCAAGAATAAAGTTTAAAAAAAATATTTGACTCCGTCGGAAAACATTTTCTCTATAGAATGGGACAACCGAATATGTTTTGTATTGTTTTCTTTATATTTGCTATCAAATTTAATAAAAATGCTTAGATTTATAAAATGAAAATGTTAATGAATCAGCAAAAATAATAGACAATGGCTGCATGAAAATAAAGCACGTTGATATTATTTCTATGATAAGTCATTATTTGGAAGAATCAATCCACCCTGTAAAGTTACACTGATAATTCTAACAAACAAATAAAGAACACACGCAGTCTCAAATATTAAATGTGATTGCTACATGGATAGAGAGCATAAAGATGAACCGTTCTGCAGTTGAACTTAAGAACTGCACATGTCATACGGCGCAATAGGCTGCAGTCGAGTGCAGTTGTGCCTTCAACAACCGTTTGTCATGTGTAGTTCTTAAGTAAACTTCGATAGGTGAAGTTTAGTTAAAACCCGACAAAAAAATATGATACCTGAAATGAGAGCGCTACATTAAGACAGGTCATAGTTAAGTCTTCTAAGAAAGTTTTAGTTTTCTGGTTGGACTTTAACTACTAAAACTGCCAGCAGTTCATCTGTACCCGCTCTAAGTGACGTCAAGGCAAACACACGTGCAAAACATAAGTATATTGTCCCATTTTATGAGAAAATAGTTTACCAGGACGTGGAGTGGGGGCCGCTGAAGGTGGTCGAGTATTTGACACGCCAAAAGTACTCAGCGCTGAGGAGGACTCCTTTACCAACCACGAAATGGTCAGTAAAACCAAAGCAGCGCCTTGCCTTCGTAGCATCTCGAACAATCGAAATAATTTACACTCTCAAATTAAGTTTTATAAAAGAAGGAATGAATCGGGAACTGTCGAATCATAATTCTACTTCGGATTTAGAAACAGAAAATTAAATAATAATTTGATGAGACTGTGGTTTTATTAACTCAAGAAAACCACGAGGAACAAAATAGAAAAATAATTTCGAATGTATGCACATTTTCTATACGGAAATGTCATTGCTCTCCGGAAATGACTTATAGTAAAATTGCAATTTACGTTCTCTGTCTTTGTCTATGTACTTATTGTGAAAAAACATGACAGTAAGATGGCGCGTAATTCAATTTGCAACTTTGATTAGGGTAAGGTAAATGTAGCTCAAGCTATCTTTAGTAATTTCTGTAGCTAATATCTATAAATATAAGTTTAAAACTGAATTAGGAAGTAAGTAAGATGACAAAGTAAAATATTTATTATTTAAGTAGTTTTAAGATGGTCTTAAGTAATAAAATGCAGTTTGGTCATCATACCCACGTCTTTTCAATTTATGTGTATGAATTAAAGTTAAATGTTGTGTATATCTATAATTGGCACCCACATCAGTCTATCTATTTTTGTATCTATGTTACTTCGTATTTGTTTTAATGTGTGTGCTGTTGATGTACCTTTTTGAAAATAAATAAATAAATAAAACAAAAAAACCGGCCAAGTGCGAGTCAGCGCACACGAAGGGTTCCGTAAAGACGTGGCCTCTGGGGTGCTGCCTTTGTATTTTTTTTATATAGCGGCAATAGAAATTTGCATTTTGTGAAACTAAATGTCTACCTATTACGGTTAATGAGATGCAGTCCAATTATAGACAGACATAGAATGATAAACTAAAAAGAAAATGAGGATAATTTACGCTTCTTCCGTCTCAGCGTCGTCACATATATATGGATTTAAATTGAAATGCAGAGCTATTAGTTAATTAGCGAAAGAAAGAACAATAAGTTTCAATTTGTATAGAATATATTCATGAGTGCATTGTTTAAAAGATCATTAAAAAGTAATTAATTTTACGCTCATGTTGGAGTCTAGAATTTGTTATTTAATACGTTAGTTCTAATATCAAATTGCTTCGCATTTCCTAAACAACCCGATTTTATGGTTGACGTAATTAAACTTAATTTACTAGAAGTAGAGCATAGCAGTACCCCGAGTGTAAAGGCTTACTAATGCGTTTGCGTTTACGATACTACCCTATAGGAATTGGAACCGCGCCTCTAGCGGAACACTCATGGTACAAATTTCTCCCATACAAATTAGTTAACGCAAACGCATTAGTAAGCGTTTACTAACGTCAATTCTTTACAATCGGGGTACAGCTCGATGGGGTAACGCGTGATGCCTCGTGTGTTGCAAGAGTCCATATGGCTACGGTGACTGCTTACCATCAGGCGGGCAGTATGCTGGTATACCGCCTTGGTCGTATAATATTTTTTAATTATAAACTAGTTCTAATTTTGTAAATAACGGTACATTAAAGTATTCCCCATACACACATTAAACAGATATAATCAAAGCCATAAATGATTACATTATTGACAGCTGTCAGAAAGGCTATCAGAAAGGCTGTTAGAATTGTAAATCACTGTGAATAATTGAATAATCTGATACATTATGCCATGGCTATTACTATTTATCATTTAATAAATATTACTACTAATACCCCCGCGGTTTTACTCATCATCAGCCCAAAATGTCCCACTGCTGAACACGGGCCTCCTTTAACAATTGAGGTTGAAAGGGAATGGGCAGATCTAGATACTTTTTTTAACCACTAAGGTGGCAAACAAGCATACGGCCTGCCTGATGGTAGCATATTGACACTTGCAACACCAGGAGTATAACTCGCGCGTTGCCGACCCTGCAGAAATCTCTTCACACCCTTTTTGAAGAACCCCATGCTGTACTCCATTGGGAAAGCCACAGCTCCCTGCTGTGGTTTTCCCTCATTCCACAGTCTGAGCGTTGTTGAGCCCACACAGTTCGAATCAATGTTTGGTTTCAATGTGTGAGGATGGACTCCCTGTCGATGGCCACAACACATGCCCACAATGGACGGTGGAGGTAGGCTAGTGGTCAACCTACCCTTGGATATTTCTAACTAGCTTAACGACTATCACAATTAAGTGATAGCCGGGACCAACGGCTTTACGTGCCTTCCAATGCTCGGCAACCGCTCGATGCACGGCAACCGCTCGATTTGGAATTCCACTACAGACGGTCACCTCACTGGTGCCAGTGGTAGCTGAACTTTGCCGATTAATTAAGAACTGGTTATCTAACTACACCACGAGTGTTTTAATCACGATCCCATATCTTAACCTCATAGCTTGGGGGAGCAATTTTGTAAAAACTTAGAAGTGTTCACCGGTTATTCGGATTACAATTTGCGTAGCTCAAACTGTACTGTATTTAAATTGATCCTGAGGTGGTCCCATAGAGTTAGGTGTCGTCCTAATTGGCGACGATCGTACGATCAAACGATGCGATTTCGTCGCACGATCGCGCTGATGTTCCTGCGCTCGCGCGATGACTTGCGAGCTTCAATTAGGACACTCTAAAGCGTTTTGTGTATTTAATCTCGTCGTGCGACGAAATCGCACCGTTTGCTCGTAATATCATCGCCAATTAGGACGACGCCTGTGTCTCATACAAATTTCATTATGATTTAACCATGGATTTTGTAGAGACTAAGGGATATACAAAGAACACCATGTATTCTTGTAAATTAATTAATGATAGCACGGTTACGGTCTTGAGAGGTAATGATATACTCAAGAAATTGAAAAAAGGTAAATATTTAATACTGCCTTCAAATTTGGCTTACACTAAAAAACGTAAAGTATGTAACAGATTTCAAAACAGTGACCAGTGTTAGATTAGAAATCCTAAAAAGTTATTTATAACTTTTTAGGATAAGCACTTTGAATGTGGTTAAATTTACAGGCACTATATACATTTTAATGTAATGTAATGAATTACCAATTTAATCTATTTATTTTGTAAGAGCTTAGTTTTTTTTATGTTTAAGCTTGCGGATCTAACTTTGTAAAAAAACCGGCCAAGTTCGAGTCGGAATCGCGCACCGAGGGTTCCGTACAACGTATAAATAACGTATAAATTATTAAAAATATTTTTAATATATGATGCAACTAAAAAAATATGCTATTCGCAATTTTTCCTTTATCTGTGCTATTAAAACTTTGCTTCGTACCAAATTTCAAGATTCAGAGTTCATGGGAAGTACCCTATAGGTTTTGATACCCTAGCGAGTGTCGAAAATTTGCAGCATAATCGGTTGTATCTTTTGATTGCGTTGGTTTAGAAGTTAAATTTTTTCATAGCTCCAAGGGACACTTGACCTGAGTATTTGATATTAATTTCAGTATGATACCTCCACGCGTTCCTGAGAAAAAGGGTCTGACATACAGACAGACGGACAACAAAGTGATCCTACAAGGGTTCCGTTTTTTCCTTATGAGGTACGGAACCCTAAAAATGAGAAAAATCTATGTCTATCTATACCAAATATATAAGAGATTGTTTATTTGTTTGTTTGTTTAAAAGCGCAAATTTCTGGAATACGGAATCTCTCCAGTTGGGTGCGAATTTTTAAATTCTTTCACTAATATAGCCCCACATACCATACCACGTAACATATCCCCGGGTATTATATCCCGGGAACGCGGGTGAAACCGCAAAATTGCAGACCTAATAGGGCCTAAATAAATGGCTTTGACTTCAACTTGACTTTGACTTAAACAACAAACATCTATTTCGTAGAGCCTCTACGAGAGAGCTACGAAATTACTATAATTGCGGCGAAGACTGCCGAGAGAATGCGTTTCATAGGACTTTTCTTGGAAACGGCTAATCGATGTGAATCACTTTATCGTGAGTTCAACATAATTTTTTTTTAGTTTTAAATCACTCGAAATGTAGAGCATTATTTTGTCGAAGTGTTGAAGTTTTTTTTTTTTACTGTGTATAGCCACAATCACACCATGTAAATATATAATAATAATCTGGCGGTTTGTTAGCAATCGTTTACAACTCCGATAAGTGATTTATTGTTTGTGTAGTTTTAACTTTTGTATGGGACTATTGTTTGTGACTTTTTTAACCGACTTCGAAAAAGGAGGAGGTTCTGAATTCCGTTGTATGTTTTTTTATGTTTGTTACCTCATAATTCCGTCATTTATTAACCAATTTGGAATATATATTTTTTTGTTTGGAACTTCCCATTCGGTCCCATTGTCATCAGATCAGGATTTGATTACTGTTTAGTGTACTTTGAAGTCGGTTTAAGTTATTTGTTAAACATTTTTCAATGATTAGAGGCAGTGACGGCCATAGACACAGGACGACTAATCACTGAGTTGGCCAACAATCATGAGAGAGTTCTTATCACTAGCCCTTACTTCGAGTTTAGGTATGGCTTCACTAATTAAAAATATATCCACCATATGCCACAAACGCATTCTTTCGCATTTCGGACACATCGTGATGAGAGTTTGGAAAACAGTTTTTTATACTAAAAAGTAGCAAACAAGTATATGGCTTGACTGGTGGAGAGTGGCACAACACCAGTATACGTCGCGGGTTGCCGACATAGCAAAGGTCTTTTGACACGTAGAAGTGCTGAGAGAAGTTTCAGCAGAAGGGATAGAGAGCAGTGTCATTTAGCACTACTGTCTGATACCCAAAGGCTTTAGGAGTTCTGGCGACGTTCCTCACTACAGGAACACAAAACCACATTACAGTTATATTATTTATGTCTGATTATGATCGTAAAATATAGAGAAACGGGAGCAAAACTGGAGGCTGTTTAAGATATAACATCATGGAAGATGTAATTACGCTTTGTTCCAATAATGTTCTACAGCGGCGGCGTAAGACCTAAATTTTATGTGGGAAAGATTCATTTTGCGGAGCCCTTGCCAAAAAAAAATTCGGGGTGCGAGGCCCCCTGGGTCGCGAGGCCGTAGGCGGTGGCCCACGTGCCGACGCCTTACGCCGCCACTGATGTTCTATTTAGTTTGTATAGAGAAAGATAATAACTGCTACGGATTTGCCCGGGTATCTGTCAATGAAGGTTTGTAACTAACTCTCGGCCAAAGCTTCACAAAGTTCTCATAATTTTTGATCGGATTTTGAAATACAAAAATGGCGTGGGTCGTCCTTAGAACATACATTAAATTGATGTATCTTTAATATTATAAAAAATACTTTTATGACTTAATTACAAAACTGAGATTGCTTTAACATTTAATATTACAATAATGTATTATACACATTAACCTACCGAAAGAAGTTACCTAAATAATGGTATGAGCCGCATCAAGATCTATCTAGGAACAAATAGAAAAGAAAATAGCGACTCTGAAATTGTTTAGTTAGAGATATCTATGGTTAGTATTACAGAATTTTCTGTCTTTACAAATAAAATGTATGGATCCGACGGGGCCTATGTATATTTTCCGAATGATACAGTATGGACGATAGATCGTACACAATAGTCATAGTATCTGAGATAAAGAAATTGCAACTTTACTATACCTGTCTAAATCCAATTTAATACGTAATAAACTATTATAATAACAAAAATAACCATAAAATTGTATTAGTTCTTTGCAATCAACTTGATAACAAACATGGCGTGACAACAATGAACTATACAACAGATGACTAAGATTAAATTATAATTAAGGTGTAAAGCTCGTAAATTCACTTTGTATGTGCTAAAAAGCAGCGTGTTTCATGCAGGAAATTAAAAAGTAAAACTGCCAAGTCTTTCGAGTTTCATTAAAACTTTTTTAACACAGATAATAAAATTCTAATAGCTGGCACATTATTCGAAACTCGAAAGACAATTAAAAAACTAAAGCTTAAAAAAAGAAAACTGTGCGTCAAGCGTGCGCGTATCGCATTACCGAAAAAATTTAAATTTCGCATTTAGAATGTCCGCTTTATTTGTACCAGAGACAAACTTTTTAACTTCTTTTTTAATGTTCTTGGTTTAGGCTACAGTTTTTTAGGTCACTGCTGGGTGGTGGTAGAATTGATACTGGTTATTTTAGTTACAATTTTGTTGTTCTTCGGCTGGCGGGTCGTCGTAGTGGATCGGTGTGTTGCGCGGTACTAATGTTGCCCAAGGTTCGTATAGGCAAGGTTGCACGCTTTCTTGGTATACAGGCTGCTTGGAAATGTTACTTTCCTTTTTTTTTTTTTTTTAAGATAGGTAGAGCATAGAGCGACTGGGTAACTTCCTCCACCTTACAGAATACCGCAGCCGCGCGAGTGAGGTCGTCAGAGTTCATTGGGGAAGGGGGAAGAGTCGGTAATGCGTGAGTGATTTAAGCGTCCATATGGCTACGGTAACCGCTTACTATCAGGCGGGCCGTACCTTCGCTTGTATACTTCGTCGTATAAAACTATATATATATATTCACATTCAAAAATGGTTTATGCAATATGAGCCCTATAATGGCACTTACAAAAAACGTTACAAATTCATTCTACCACCGGTTCGTAATAAACTGAGAAGAATGAAAATCAGACAGATTTTTATAATGAGTTAATAAAAAGTGAGCACCCTGTAGTTTGCTATTAAATTAGGGGTCGCCCTCCCCCCACCTCGTATTATAATAATCCTACGTAACGTAACCAAACTTGCCGTGGCTCAGGAAATACTTACACTAGTGTATGGCCGCGTCTACACTCCTCGGAATTTTCACATTTATGTTAAGTTATCAAGTTAAATTTACCTATTTACGAATCAATCTGTGGCAAAAAAAAAAAAGTGTATTTTTTTAAAGGCCAGCTGGCGACTCTGGATAAGATTCCACCTTTCGCGCCGCAGGTCTTGGGTTCGATTCCCACACAGGACGTATATTTGTGTGCATGAACATGTCTGTATGTCCTGGGTCTGGGTGTAATTAGTATGTATTTACAAACAAAAAGTAGTATATGTATTATATCAGTTATCTGGTTTCCATAGTACAAGCTCTGCTTAGTTTGGGATCAGATGACCGAGTGTGAGGAATGTCCCAGGATATTTATTTATTTATTTTTATACGTATACTACTTTTTATGATTTTACTGTTTTTAGATACGTAACTATAGCGATTTAGCGATGATAGCTCAGTTGTAGCGGACGTCGGATGCCGAGACGAAGGTCCCGAGATCGAATTCTACAATGAGCTTGAGCTTGAAGGATAACAATGTGAGGAAACCATAGCACGATAGTAGGGTACTTTGTAGTACCCATCTGGCTGGCTACCTGCCTGTTGAGAATGTGCCAAGCACCTATGTGTGTTCCGACAGCTGCACTTGAGAGCCAGTTCCTTCTGTGCTTTGTGTGCACCACCTTCGGCCACATCATCACTTACCACGGAGAGATTGTGGTCAGACGCAAGCCTATAAAAATGCCGCGCATATGACGATCCGTAGGTAAGAAAACACTTTTTTACTACAGGTGGAATTGGTGTTCAATTCATTCAAGAACCAAAATATGAACTGAAGACTAATTGTAATAGATTGAACTCTTAGATTAAATTGAATATTTTATTATATGTGAATGAGAATCCATTTTGTTTCCAATCTACTTTGTTATTGCATGCTGATAATGACTTAACAATATCGTGAGGAAGTAGACGGTGCAAGTTAGAAGAGTATTAACTGGTGGATACTCAGCTAAAGGCGGGAAATTAGTTTTTTTTCATGTTTTTACTGCCAAATGAACTACTACGGACGCTAAACACCAAGAAGCTTTGAGAGAGGTAGAGCATAGCGTTTATTCGTTTAAAGAGCAGCTTGACTAGGGAAGTACCTCCACCTTACAGAATACCGCAGCCAAATAACTGTATGTTGTGTAAAGTTGTGTTCCTGCGTGTGAGTAAGGTCGCCAGAGCTCATAGGGGAGGGGGGAAAGGTCGGTAACGCGTGAGCGATGCTTCGTGTGTTGCAAGCGTCCATATGGCTACGGTAACCGCTTACCATCAGGTGGGCCGTATGCTCGTTTACCGACTAAGTTTATTTTCTTACGATATTTCTTAGCGGATACGTTACAAAACAAACCAGAGTGCAAAATTTTAAGATTCTAAAAGTTGTATTAGTCTGAGTGGGCATATGCAAGGAATCGCTCGTGGTGTAGCATGATTAGCCGTTTTTAATCGATCGGCTAAGTTATGCTACCACCGATGAGGCCGGTACCTGGATGGATGACCGCCTATTTCAACTCGAGCATTTTCCATACTTCGGAAGGCACGTAATGCCGTTGGTCCCGGTTATCACTTAATTGTGATAGTCGTTAAGCTAGTTGGAGTCCTCCGAGGTTGACAACTCCAACAGTAGGTTGACCACTAGCCTACTTCCACCTCGCCGCAGTGGGCACGCGTGGTGGAGTATCTGCCCATTCCCTTTCACCCTTATTTGTGAAAGGCCTGTGCTCATCAGTGGGACAATATAGGCTGTCTTTTTTAAATTTATTTTTCTGGATGTAGGCACTTTCACCATGGCAGTCTCACCATGGTAAGTGAAGTTTTGCCGCCGCGCAATTGTCGTCAGTGCGATTAGAAAGTAAATAATCTAAGCTTGTTTTGAAAAGAGTAATTGCTGAGTTTATTGCCGGCTCTTCTCGGCAAATGCAACCTTCCGAACCGGTATTAGAATTTATTTATTTACCGGTATTATTTAGAAATTTATTTCGAATTTGAATTTTGATGATGTGTGGCCGAAGGTGGTAAGCACACAAATCTACAAGGATCTGGCTCTCAAGTGCAGCTGTCGGAACACACCGATTAGTGCTTGGCGAAAGATTTTCAGCCAGCCGCCAGGCGGGTACCTCAACGTACCCTATGGCATAGCATCATCACGAGACTGTGAGAGGAATCGGAACTGAATTGTTTACCCGTAGGGTACATCTGATTGACCTACCACCCCGTGATATGGTTTCCGCACGATGTTTGATGCATTGACCTTACTTTTTTTATTGAAACCTCATTACCACACATTACACTTAATTTGACAGGCGATTTTCATTAATTAGGTTGCTTCTACCTACCAACATCCAAATACCAATAATAATGTAAAAACCTCATCAATACACAATTTATTCTGTTTCCTTCACCCATTCTCGTATCGTAGCTCTAAAAAGGTCAGAATGTATAAATAATTCCAAAGCCTGCCGTAGCTGGTAACGTCCGCCATGTTTTTTCAGCAAACAAATCGAACTGTCGACGAGCTGTCTGGATTCCCGCCTTTAGCTTTCTATGTAATTGAAAAATGTCTATGGTGTTTGTGTATAGAGTTCCGAGGATATTAACCACCTTTATGGTGAAAAGAATGCGGTGTAGGTACTTCCGTTTTAATCCTCCTGGCTTTATCAATGACCGCGTACTGCGCGGTTTCGAAGGAGCTCCTTCCGCAATCTGGCTGCGGCAGGAGCTCCCCGCCGTGGTTTTCCCAAGGGAGTACAAAAGGGTTTGAAGAGATTTTTGGACAGACTGCAACGCGTAAGTGACTCGTAGACTCGTAGAAGTGCTGCGTAACCTAGGCTACGGTAATCGTTTACCATCAGACGGGCCATATGCTTGTTTGCAAAAGACCCAAATAAAACAGATATAAATAAAAATCATGACAAATTAAATTGAGAGCTGAATTTAGTTTTTCTTTCATATGCTATCACTGTTGTTTGATGAGCGATGACAATAATTTTTCAATCTACAGGAAAGAAGTGGTCGAAGAATTATTTCACAAAATAAGGTTGAAAAAAAGGGAGTGAATTCTCTTCGCGTTTTATTCTACGTAGTTTCAAAAGTATTTGCAATTCGTCTTCTGTAAAGTCTACGGTTCAAGTGTAATGGCGTGATCTACGAATAGTATTTTTAATAACAAGAAGTATCGCTCTTATTCCAACAAAAACATAATTCTCCAATAAATTTCAACACAAAGAGTTACTGTTTGACCTTTGGCATAACACGAGACATTCCTTGCGTTAGGGTTCAATTTAAAAAATAAAATAAGCCAGTTTCCTCGCACACAAATTTCAATCAAATTTGTTTAGAATACAGTTTATTTTCATTTGCAGTTATATCATAGACATTTTCCTTATTTTTTAATTGACCTTGCGTTGCGTGATTGCCCATTGCTGTTGAATTTGAAATCAGAATTTTGGAACCACAAGTACCAGCATTCTTCGAAGAGTTTAACATTTAAAATAACACTTTATGAAATGGTTTCAATACACATATTCGATATTCAAATGTCGTAGACGGAATGATATAGGTTCAAAATTGAATTGTAAGATTTGATTGCACGGTGAAGACTTTGTAGGCCTGATACACTTACAATGAACTGAGGTTTTTTGTGTTTACCACGTTCGGCCACATTACTTACCATCACGGAATTGCGATCAAACACTGGCCAATTCAAAATTTGAAAATCTTAAATTAGTATGTATATTTTTTTTTTTATAAAAATGTATGTCGGTTTTGACAATCTCAAAACAATCAATCGGAAATAGAGTTTTTTTTTCAATCCTCAAGGTTGCCTAAACACAAAGGCCTTATAAACTAACCTTATTAGTATTTTGGAAACGACTAGTACCTATCATACTTCCGGCCCACCAAACGCTAAGCTTAACTAAGATTTGTTATCGTTAGAAAACACGCGACAAAATCGTGCTGTAATTTTTTAATAAATATAATAAAATGGGGTAATGCCCTTGATAAGGTAATTTACCTTACGAGGGTCAAAAACTCTGGTAAGCATGATTAGAACCACTAAAAAAAAGGTTTATCACACGTGGAATAGAAATATCAAGTTCACAATGTATGCAACAACTGACTCATATCGCAATACAATGAATTTGATGAAATATACAACGATTACTGAGATATAGGCGGATTAGAATTGAGTTTCTCACCGCCATTTTCCTACAAGTTCGATTTTGCTAAAATATCATCTCCACAATGTTGTACAATTACTGCCTCATAGCGAAAGACAATCACATTGCCGTAATATACAATGATTTATGAGATACAGTTGGATTAGATAAAGCTATTTCAAAGTGTCCGCCATTGCAATCACCAGTGACAGTTGAAAACGCATCAAAAGAGTTCGTTCGTTTTTAATCAACCTCCATTCTTAATTGTTAGTTTTTGTCTCATAATCCACAACTACAATATATAGATCTACATGAATTCTCACCACCTTAAAATGAGTCATTAAAAATCAATTACTATAAAATTATTCAATGGAAATATATTTCATTTTCAGCCACGTGAATGGCGTGTCGTGTATGCAATTACTTTATTGACAAAGAGAGTATTTAATATTAGATTAACGTTAATTATGTGGTTTTTAAAGGAGAAACAAATAATTGGAACTGGGCAGGTAGATGATGAAATGGTTTTTATAGGCTCAGGGTTAATGTTAACATGAAATACTTTTTAAATATCCAATAAAAAAATAAAACTAAAAAGTTTTGGTACTTCTCCGTAAAAAATTCAAAAGATCTATCATATTCTTTTTTTTAATTTACATTCTGAATTTAAATAAAAATAAAACAAAGAAGGTTGTATAAAATATAATTTAATTAATAATAAACTAGCTCATATATAAGTACATTAAAGCTGTCATGATGATTGAGAGGCTGCCCAGGATGTTTGTAGCTGATGAAACTGAAACAGAATTTAAATAGTTCGTCAGATAAACCATAAAAACCTTTTTTTCCGCTGGCGGCCGTGGACAATGTTTGTAACCCCACAAACTTAAAATTATAAATTTAAACTGACGCCCTTTGGTATCTAAAAAATAAAATTGCGTCCTCTGACAAATGCAACCCCAAATGTAACTTTTCAATAGACTAAATTGATTAAAACAAAAAGAGGATGATACGGCCAGTCAGCCAGAAGCGTGTTGTTGATAACAAACTTAACCAATTTAGTCTCACTAATAATAAAAAAAAATAAGAAAAGGATATAACAATTTAGTCCTGTTAAATTAGTTAATTTGTTTTTAAAGTGAGTTTACTGCCGCTTTTTTTTGCGATTGAGAATTTATATTAGATACATCCTTCCTAACTTTATAAATGCTAAAGTGAGTTTGTTTGTTTGTTTGTAACGCCTTCACGCCTCAACTACTCAACGGATCATCATGAAATTTGGCATGCAGATAGCCTATGGTATGGAGAAAGACATTTTACATTGTGTGTGAGATATGCTTTCCTGCCTCCGGACCTTATGAGGACGGTGGTCGTTCCTGTACCAAAAAACAAGACTGGTGATTTAAGCGCTGCCGCTAATTATCGTCCGATCTCCCTTGGAACGGTAGTTAGTAAGGTATTCGAGCGGCTGCTGCAGCCTGAGCTACTGCGTAATTTGAAGGTTGACGACGCACAGTTTGGTTTCCGTCCCGGTCTCTCAACAGACTCCGCAATTATGAGCCTCAAGTACACAATAAATTACTACAAAACTCGTGATACGACTGTTTATGCGTGTTTCTTGGACCTGAGTCGGGCATTTGATCTGGTGAATTATGAAATTCTTTGGACTAAACTGCTCGGCTCGGGTGTATCGGAAAATATAGTTGACCTGTTGAGATACTTGTACGGGGGCCAGACTAACTGTGTAAAATGGGGTGACGCGACGTCTAACAATTATAGGTTAGAATGCGGTGTTCGCCAAGGCGGGCTCACTTCTCCGAACCTTTTCAACGTTTACATCAATGGTTTGATTGAGGAGCTGAGGAAGACCGGCATTGGTTGTCATGTAGGGGGGATTTGTGTTAATAATCTCAGTTATGCCGATGATATGGTGTTGCTCAGTCCCTCAATCAAAGGTTTGAGAAAGTTGCTGTCAGTCTGTGAGCATTATGTCAATGCGCATGGACTGAAGTATAATGTTAAAAAGACTGAAGCGATGATATTTAAGTCGGGGAAGGGTCCGGAGAATGTGCCCGAAGTGAAATTGGACGGCGCGGTGGTTCGGGTAGTAGAGCAGTTCAGATATCTGGGCCATATACTCACATCTGACCTTAAGGATGACCAAGATATAGAGCGAGAGAGACGGGCACTCTCGGTTCGATGCAATATGATAGCGCGAAGATTTGGCAAGTGTAGTGATGAGGTGAAATTGACTCTGTTCAATGCTTACTGCCAGTGTTTCTACACTTGTCAACTCTGGACAAATTTTACGCGGAAGTCATACAGTACCATGAGAGTGCAGTACAATGACGCACTACGAATTCTCATGCGGCTACCGCGATATTGCAGCGCATCTAACATGTTTGCTGAGGCGAGGGTGCCCGACTTTTTTGCTGTGATGAGGGCACGTATAGCCTCCTTTTGGGAGAGATTGCGTTGCTCTGGTAACAGCATACTCCGAGCGGTGAGTGTAGGCTTAGATAGTTCTATATATAGGTATTGGCTATCTGTGCACCAGCTTCAGAACCAAAAGTGACATGACCTTAGATCTATGTATTTAGATCTATAACTTATATTATTTTATTTTTATATAGGTACTTTTGTATTTTGTATTGAAAATATGGCTTTTTTGGCTGAAATAAAAATTATTATTATTATTATTATTCTCTTTATTTATTTTCATACTTAAAATTATTATTTTTTGTAACATTGGTATAAAAATCAAAAATATTATAAAAAACCTAATCCTATGTAAATATGATTAATTTTTTTACAATATTTTTACAAAATCTAAAAATGTTACAAAAAATCCTAATCCTAGTGTGCCGCCGGCAGCGGGGTAGGACCCAAGCTACCGGTGGTTAGGGCTGCAGAGAGAGGAATCTCCTGACGATGCGGGCTGTGTCCAGGAGTACCGCCTTCTGTATCTGACCCTTGATCCAGCCATCCAGCGAGAGCCTCTCAAGATGTTGGTCGAGACTCTTCGCTATGAGACCGTTCGCCGAAACAACTATCGGGACAATGATCGTCGAATCAACATCCCACATGGCGGTCACCTCGTGAGCCAAGTCAAGGTACTTGCTGAGCTTGTCCTTCTCGGCTTTCACGAGGTTCTCGTCATGGGGGATGGTGATGTCGACGAGCACTGCCCGGCGCTTCAATCGATCTGTCAGCACGATATCAGGCTTATTGGCTACAATAGTCCTGTCCGTGATGACAGATCGATCCCAATAGAGCGTGGCACGACAATTTTCGAGAACTGGCGCAGGTGCGTACTTATAGTACGGCATTTCAGACTCTACAAGGCCGTATTGAAGAGCAAGTTGCTGGTGGATGATTCTGGCTACTAGGTTATGTCTGTGCAAGTACTCGCCGTTAGCAAGATGAGAACAACCGGAAATAATATGCCTGAGTGACTCTCCGGGACGGCGGCATGCTCGACAGATGTCGACCGTACCGTCCTTCAGGATATATTTCCGGTAGTTATTCGTCTTGATAACTTCGTCCGCAATTGCACAGACAAAACCTTCGGTTTCCCCAAAGAGGTCACCGAAGCGTAGCCAGTTCACCGACGCGAGCAGATCTACATCGGGCCCTGTTAGGGCCCTGTAGAACCGCCCGTGTAGCTCCCTACTCTTCCATACGTCCTTGCGGTCCTCGGTGCTTAGCACCTTTGGTCTGCGCCAGTTCTCGTTTGCCAAGGATAACGGGGTGAGGCCCCTGTCTACTGCCACCACATCGCGATGCATCCCACACTCGTTGTCAAGGAAATACTTCCTAAGACTGTACACCTCGTGGTTGTGGAGGTTCTTGGCGTTTAAAAAGCCACGGCCTCCACACTTACGCGGGATGTACAGTCTCATAACAGACGAGCGTGGGTGTAGCATTCGATGTGTTGTGAGCAGGAGACGGACCCTCCTATCCAGGGCGTCCAGCTCAGTTTGAGTCCACCTTAGTATGCCAAAGGAGTACGTGAGCAGGGGCATCACCCAGGCGTTGAAGGCGCGCACCTTGTTACCACCTGACAAAAGACTGTTCAGTACTTTTGTCAGGCGACAGAAGAAGCGCTCCTTCACAGCCCGCTTTATGTCCCCGTCCACAATACCCAACGACTGTGACATACCAAGGTACTTATAGGTTTCTGCTTCGGAGAGTGATCTGAGAGACATTGTCTCAGAAAGCTGTAAATTCGTTGAATTTACGACTTTCCCCCGCTGTACATGCATGACCGCACACTTATCTACACCAAACTCCATTTTGATGGCGCTACTAAAAACTTCAGTCATTTTCAGTAGCTCCAACAAATCTTGACGTTTTGGTGCAAATAGTTTAAGGTCATCCATGTACAACAGGTGAGAAATGACCTCACCCCCTCTTCGAAGCCGGCAGCCTAGTCCTGAATCCTTCAGCAGAGTACTGAGCGGATTCAAAGCTAGGCAGAACCACAGAGGACTCAAACTGTCACCCTGGAAAATACCTCGCTGAATCCTTATAAAGTCCTGCGGGCCAGAAGTGCCATCTCCACCACCTGGTTGACGAAGGACTGTCATCCACTGCCTCATACATGCGCTCAAGAAGGATCTAAGAGCTGTATCAACTTTATACAGTTCCAAGATCCTCTCCAGCCATGAGTGAGGCACTGAATCATAGGCCTTCTTGTAATCAATCCAGGCAGCCGAGATGGCTCCCCTGTTCCGCCGGACTTGTTGGCAAATTGTCGTGTCGATGAGGAGGAGCTCTTTGGTACCACGGGACCCACCCCTACATCCATTTTGAGAGGAAGCCAAAACGTTATTCGCAACAATGTGCGTATTAATTTTTGCTCTCAAAATGGATGTAAGGAGCTTGTATAGTGTAGGCAAGCACGTGATGGGTCTATAGTTTTTCGGTTCCGTGGTACTACCGGACTTAAAGAGCAAGGAAGTAACACCGGTTGTTAGGAAAGTTGGCAGGGAACCATCCTCAAGGGCTTGTTGGAATTGCGTTGCCAAACGCTCGTGTGAGCATCGAAACCACTTTATCCAAAAGTTGTGCAATCCATCTGGCCCAGGACTTTTCCAGTTCTGGGTCGTACGGATCGCACAACCTATGTCAATGGGGCTGATGGTAATAGCCTCCATTGGTTCGATGGACTCACACTGACGTTTGACAACACTCATCCAATCACCCTCGGTGTGTTGGACAGGCATTGACCAGACACTACGCCAGAAATTAATCATAGCAGTAGTATCCGGCAACTGTCCATCCAACACACGTTGGTCGGTTCCCTCCCACTTTCGGTATACCTTCCTCTGGTCACTTTGGAAGAAGCGATTCTGCTGGAATCGATCCATACGCTCTCTGTAGCGGCGAATACGGCTTGCCCACGCATAAACTTTTTGCTTCAAGAAGTCAATGCGTTCTGTGACACAGGCCAAGTAGTCGTGGGACCTAATATCAGTCCCCGCAAAGGCCTGGGTCACAAAGCGCATGACACGAGGGCGATTATTGCCCTCCTTGAAGCAAATCAGCTTTGCAATGAGAGTCCTGAACGTGTTGATACGCCGCTCGATCCGCACTTGCCATGCGGGGGCACCACCGACGGTCCGCGTGGCTCGGTCAGGGACAGGTAGCCTGACACGAGCAACACGGCACGCCGCGATGGCCCCACAGTACAGAATCGAGTGGGTATCAACTAAATCTTCACTAGCCCGTAGATACGGGTCTAGTAAAGCGTTCAGGGCTCCCATTAGCGCTAAGTTTCGTTTATTTGTGGGCAAGCGTGGTATTCGCGGCCTAGAGTTGGGTGCGGACCTATACAGCACAATCGCTTCCTCCAAAGTCCTCCTCAAATACTCATTGGTTTGAGTGCTTACGCTGTTCACACAGTCCTCCTCGTCGGCACTGGGATCAACCGGCGCCGCCCCCGGTGCCTGGTCTAGTATCGGCACCGGAATCGGCGAAACAGCAGGTGGATCCCGCGTCAAAGCAGAGGCAGAGCGAACAGGTAGCACTTCCAAGCGTAGCCGATCAAGTACAGAGTCATCCAGCCTCTTGAGCCGCTGGATGGCCCGCACCTGATCCGATAGGCGTTGCGCGGTCACGTTGATGGTTGGTTCAAGGATCTGAAACAGAGGTAGCATCCGGTCACGGTACGCGGACAGGTTGGTTCCCCCCTCTGTAGCCCCATAGTAGGCGCGCATGCAGTTTTCATTAATGGACTGTGTCCACCGCATGCGACGCACTATACCACCGGTAGCGGGGGCCGAGCGCGGGGCAGGTTGTCCCGCAGGTCCCAAGCGTGCCGGCAGCGGTGGCCGCCCTCGTCGCGCAGGTGGTCGCGGCGGCGGGGGCGACGGCCCGCGCTCGTCGCTCGACTCGCTAGTGTCGGGCGCGGTGGCGAAATTATCGCCCGACAAGGATGGCGAGGAGCTGGCAGAGGCGGGCGAGGGTGGTGGGCGTGCGTTTCGTTCCGCTGTTTTATTTGTCCTTGACCTTGTAATCATGTTTCATGCTCAGACCAAGAAAAAAAGGGTTTCATGTTGATGAAATACAATTTTCTATTGTATGTGTCGAAGTGACATAAATGTCATGACGGTATAATTTTTCAATGGTATACATATTTTGTTATTATTGCCAAATTTTATTCTTATTTTGGTAGCTGTCCTGTTTTTCTGTTAAATATACTTGAATATGATTTTAATATGGTGTAAATAACGATAAAAATGAATATTTACAAAATCACAAAAAATCAAGGCGTTGTCAGATGTCAGCGTTTTTTTTTTTTTTTTTTTTTTTTTTTATTATATTATTATTATTATTATAGGCTCCCGTGAACGCGGGTGAAACCGCGGGGGACAGGTAGTTTAATATTAATAGTGGCATCAAAAATGTTACCCCTATTTGCTGTAAAAGTATCTGCCTGCACTATTAAAGACATACGATTAAAGACAGAAAAAATATATATACCCCTTCTATGGGAGACCCGTTACCCCTCCCAAAACTCACTGAAAGGTAAATACCTATTAAATAATAATTATTAAAATATGACTTACTGCAGGTATGTAATTGTTCTGAGTAGATGTATGCGAAGTCACACTGACACAAGCTGTTCCTGCAGACTAATCTATCAGATAAATCTGACAAGTAACATTGGCTACTTCTGCTGCAGGTCTCAAAGATACCTGGAAAATGAATACAAATACTCCTTTATTTTTCGTGGATAAAACATACCTTTAGGCAATGATATTATAAACAAGATAAGCTACTTCATACTGAGCGGGGCGTTCAGTTATTTTTGAATAAAGTGAATGCGTTTGATAATATGGAACGTATGGTATAGAAAGAGATAGCTATCTGTAGCCTCTAAGCCTAATAATGACAATTGTCTGAATTTGTCTGCAACAATTAGCGTGCGCTAGTACGATATATATACGGTGGTAGGGTACTTTGTAGTACCCGTCTGGTTGGCTACCACCCTCAAGTTGAAAATCTGTCGCCAAGCACCTATCGGTGTGTTCCGTCAGCTGCACTTGAGAGCCAGTTCCTTCTAGGCTTTGTGTGCTTACCACCTTCGACCACATCATCACTTACCATAGTGAGATTGTGGTCAAACACAGGCCTATACACAGTAAAAAAAAAAAAAAAAAAAAAAATATCTACCCCCTTTTTATTGCCTATAGGACATTTTGGACTTGCGCGTTTGAACATTAGCATTATTGGTCAGCGGGGGGAGTCTATTACAATTCTAAGGCTTGGAGTTCGCGGGTATCTGAATAATGGGAGGAGATAATAGGAGATTATATGTGTGTCATAAATCCAGAACCACTTGACGTATTTCAATGCAACAAAGATACTCAGGGAATTTTTATAAGAAGGTTTTCGGATATAAATCATTGTACTATGTTATTAGAAGTCACAAAGAGCTATTAATGAGAGAGAGACAGTAATTGTAACAGACAGGTAATCTATTGATTGGCTTATTTTTAATTCACAGAGATCATTAATGTATGTTAAAAATAGTGTAGGACCCAATACGCTTCCCTGCGGAACGCCGTATGGAACATCAGCATCCCCACTTGTATACTGCTCCAATTTAACTCTTTGCTTCCTTTTGGAAAGATAGCCTTTAAGAAGATATGCCCCTCTATATCTTCTAATTCTGATATTTTTCCAGAGTTCTTGCAAGAATTGGGACAGAGACTGTGTCAAAAGCCTTCTTGAGGTCCAGAAAGACGGCCAAACATTTATTTCCTTTATTATTACTCTACTAATCATGTACTTAGGGTAACTGCGTATTAAGTCTCTACCTAAAACCGAATTTATTTACAAAGTAATGGTAACATCATCATCATCCTATAATTTCGCACTGCTGAGCACAAATTTCCTTTCTCAAATGAGGTTAAAAGGGAATGGACAGATACTCCACCACGCGTGCCCACTGCGGATCGGTGGAGGTAGGTAGGTAACCTACTGTTGGAATTTTCAAGCTTCCAACTAGCTTAACGACTATCACAATTAAGTGATGACCAGGACCTATGTACGTGCCTTCTAGGTGATCTCCCATCCAGTTAGCCCACGGGTTAGCCACACCGGTGGTAGCTTAACATTGCCGATCGATTAAGAACGGCTAATCATGCTACATGCTAAATGGCCGTGTGGCTCCCGGCATAGAATAGAAAAGAAAGAAGAAAGAAAGAAAAAAGATTTAATTGACAGCACTTGAAATATAACAAAAAAAATAAACACAAAATAACAACAAATGTAAAAATAAGATTAAAAAACTAGGTACACAACAATGCTGCATTAAAATGGAAGGTAGATCCCCATTAACAAAAGGAAAAAAAAAATTAAAAATACATTTGTCGCTGTAAATTCGGACGGTGTGCTGTCAAAAAGGAGACAGCTCAGCATATGCTGCTGAAATCAACAGCGCTGATTTTCAGCTGACTCCTCTAGTGACCACGGACGAAGAGTACAGGAAATAAGGAAAAAATAAACAAGTGGACAAGCAGCAGCGTCCATCTGTGATACGTCATCACTACTGCCATCACCAAACCGCCTGCCAAGGGTGTTGATTACGGCATTACCCCTCGAATGATGAAGTGGAAATCAATGGGGGAGGCCTATATTCAGCAAACCCTTATCAATCTACTGAGATTTTTTATAGTGGTTCTACCAACCGCTAGGTCATAAAAGACGGCACACTATGTTCAGCAGTGGACATCCATGATATGATGAATCATGCTACACCAGGAGCTCTTCAATGGTAACACAAATCGCTCACTTCCCTCCAATATGGCGAGGAGGGCGATGGCTGCCACACGCGTCATACTTGTGAACAGGTGCTGCTTGTGGGGGCTGGTCTGCTTAAGTTTGCTATTTATTTACTTATTAAATATTTATTCAGTTTTCTTTGTAATTTTGCCGCCGCGCCGGGGCACGCAATTGTTTTCAGTGCGATTAGAATGTAAATATTATGTAATGCATCTAAGCTTGTTTTGAAAAGAGTAATTGCTGAGTTTATTGCCGGCTCTTCTCAGCAAATGCAACCTTCCGAACCGAGTATTAGAGTCAGACTTTTCATAAGTGCCTGCGAAGGTCTATTTGAATAAATGATTTAGAATTTTGAATTTTGAACACTAACCGGTAATCTCCCAACAGCCGCCGTCTCGATAGTGATGTGTGTCGACACAGACACAGGCGCCGGCCCGGCACGTGCCCGCCGCGCCCAGCGCCGCCTCGCACTGCGCCGACACGTTGCATGTCGACATGTGACCCGATACACCTGCGTAACAATCATTATTAGTTTTACTGTTTTTTTTCTTTGTTTAGGACTTTGTTCACCATGGTAAGTGATGATGTGTCCAAAGGCAAAAACACTAAGCCTAGAAGGAACTGGCTCTCATGTGCAGCTGTCGGAACACAACGATAGGTGCTTGGCGTTACAGGGTCGGATTGGGCCGGAAGGGCCCCATGGTGACTCCTCACAAGTCCAAAACAAGTTTTAGGGAAGGATTCTGCTCAGGGTCCATCATTTTTCAACTTTATCTGTTTCATTTTGGATACACAACTGTATTATATAGGTAACTACTAACCCCCTTATTCATAATCGCTTTTTAACTAAATCAGTGTAATAGTGTGCCCCGTCTCACTCTTTCGATCACCAAATGTCACCTGTCAGATAAAGACTTCGGAATTTTAGCTAATCAACGTTTGATAACTTCATTATGAAAAAGGGGGGTACTTAATTTTACCTGTATACCTAGTGTTTTTGTAAAATTAATATTTTTATGCCTTTATCTTATTTTTTTAGGTCGCAAGAACCCTCCTACCCTACCTAGCGTGTCCCGCCCGAGGCCCGAGAGGGCCCCGTGCAGGCTAGGGCCCGGCTAGCAAACGCCACCTCGAACTATATGGCCAGTCCGACCCTACTGTTTTCTCTGCAGTCTGTCTATGTATTGATAATATTGTGTTAACTAGACACTCACCCGGCCAGCACACATCATCGTACTCAACAAACTCGCTGTGACACTGGCAGGTTAGGTCAGTAGTGTCGTTGTGGCACACTGTGTTCTCTATCACGCAGTCTGTGTCAACGAAGCAATTTCCACCGATAACTGCGAGAAAAAAGCATATTAGAGAAAAAATGCAGAAGAATTGAATTTACCGACAGTATGTGGCAGTTTTGTGACTTCGACATGATGTCTTAAATCAAGCTTACTTTTCAACCCCAGTGAGGAATTTTACTAATATCATTGCGCGTTGATCAATGCGTTCGTTACCTACATTTTTCATAGAGAGCATACTAATATCTGTTATATTCTCAATGATGCAAGGAGAGTTAATAACAACGAGTACCTAGTTTATCTTCATACAATGGTACCAAACGCGGCTTGTATGTGGGCGCGCCGTCGCACGCACAAGCCCCCCTAGACAAGATGGTTGTCGACAATCGTCATTGTTAGTAAACGATCAACCTTTGTATGGGATTGACATAAGAGATTGTTAAAAATACGTGATATTTCGATTTGAAATATCAATCCCATACAAAGTTTGATCGTTTAATGTCGATGACCATTGTCGATAACCATCTTGTCTACTGGCCAAGGACATCTCAGAAAAGACTGATTTAGTTCGGGCCTTGTCTTTGGTACCAATGTATGAAGATAAACTTCTCGTCTTTATTGACTCTGCTTGCATCATTGAGTATATAGAGTTCTTCTATGAAAAAAAAATTGTAACGTACGCATTGATCAACGCGCAATGATTAGCAATAAAATTTTACGTGCATTTTTGGTGTTTTTGTCATAATACTTACTAGGCGCGCAGAAGTTATCAGCTGCTTGGTATCCATCGTCACATGAACATGTCCCAGCGTTACACACGGTGTTTTGAGTCTCTGTGCACTCCTGGGTTGCTTGGCAGGCGTCGCCGAGACCTACAAATGTTTTAATAAATTAAATTTCCTTCCCCAGGCTGTGGAATGGGGAGCTCATAGTTTTCGCCCTAGTTTTCCCCTGGAAATGTGTCGGCAACGCGCGAATGATACCCCTGGTGTTGCAAGCGTCCATAGGCTACGGTGACCGCTTACCATCAGGCGGGCCGTATACTTGTTTGCTACCTTTTTGAATTTACAACATCCATTAACTTACAGGCTAAAATAAGAATATCAGTAAGGGGGCGTCCACAAATTACGTGAGATGTTTAAGGGGGGGAGGGGGTCGAGTTAAATCTCATCTAATCTTACGTTGGAGAGAGGGGGGGTCTCGGCAAATATCACGCAATTTTTTTCTTTCTCTCCATGGACTGAATTAGAGTAGATATTCTTTTTTTAATCTCAGTAGTTTCGATTTAAGTATTCTATTGTAAAAATTTTATTACACTTATAATTAAACTCTCAGCAATATTGATTACTAGTCTTAACTAGTCTTCAATAAAAGCACGAAGCAAATTATTTTTTTCTTTTTACAATAACAATCCAACGCGTTTACGTAAGAAATCCACATTTTGAAAAATCTCACGTGAGATTGGGGGATGGGGGAGGGGGTTGAATAAAATCTCACGACTTCTCACCAGGGGGGGAGGGAGGGACAGAAAATTTTAAAAAACACCTCACGTAATTTATGGACGCCCCCTAACAGCTATTCAAGTTAGAAATTATTTACCTAGAGTAATCACCGCTACTAAATTTCTTTTAATAAATTAATTTATATTGAGTGACCCTTTCCGTAAAACGTTGTATAACTCAAACTTGTTTCGTGTGTTAAAACTGATTAACTCACCAAGTCCAGTGGTGAGACAAAGTCCACCATCAGCTATGTAACCTTCAGGACAGGCGCAGGTCCCGTTGCCGGTGTTGTCCACCAGGCAGCGGATCTCGAGCTCGCCGGCCATGCAGTCGCTGTCCACTTCACACGATTCACCGATACCTGACATAGAGGGTATATTTGTAACAATTTATAATAGTGGATGTAATAAGGGTGGATGCTTTTTTTGTTAACCGACTTCAAAAAAACCGGCCAAGTGCGAGTCAGACTCGCGCACCGAGGGTTCCGTACAAACCTGTAGGTATATAAGTAAATGGTAGTATAGACCTGAGTATTTGATATTAATTTTAATTTATGACCTATTAAAAAAAAACTACTTACTAGATCTCGTTCAAACCAATTTTCAGTGGAAGTTTGCACCGTAATGTACATCATATATTTTTTATAGATTTATCATTCTCTTATTTTAGAAGTTACAGGGGGGGGGACACACATTTTACCACTTTGGAAGTGTCTCTCGCGCAAATTATTCAGTTTAGAAAAAAATGATATTAGAAACCTCAATATCATTTTTGAAGACCTATCCATAGACACCTCACACTTAAGGGTTTGATGAAAAAAAAAAAAATTAGTTTCAGTTCTAAGTATGGGGAACCCCCAAAATTTATTGTTTTTTTTCTATTTTTGTGTAAAAATCTTAATGCGGTTCACAGAATACATCTACTTACCAAGTTTCAACATTATAGTTCTTATAGTTTCGGAAATAAATGGCTGTGACATACACGGACAGACAGACAGACAGACAGACAGACAGACAGACAGACAGACAGACAGACAGACATGACGAATCTATAAGGGTTCCGTTTTTTGCCATTTGGCTACGGAACCCTAAAAAGGAGGAGGTTCTCAATTCGGTTGTATATTTTTTTTTTTATGTTTGTCATATCATCTCGTCTCCGTCATTTATCAACCGATTTGGAAAATTATTTTTTGTCTGGAAGAGTACACTTCCCGTTTGGTCCCATTGTCGTCAGATCAGGATTTGATTACTTCTTAGTGTACTTTGAAGTCGGTTTAAGTTTTTTGTAAAACAGTCCAATTATTGGCTATCAATAGGCTAGATTCCTGAAAATATTTATTAAGTCCGTCATTTACATAAACTAAAAATATTAGACCCGTAGTTTTGCTTTTAAACAAAAAAATACGAATGGTGTGCTAAAGTTCCGCGGTTGTGGTACACTTTTTACTCATATAGCCTTTATCTTTGTAAATTTTTGATGATTTTCAATGGTATAACATAAAATACGTGTCCAATCATATTGGTAATCTATGAAAAAAAGTTCAATAAGTTTGGAAGCCGCGTTTTCCCACACCTGCTACAAAACTGGCATGCCACCGCGCCACAACTACTTTGAAGTGCAAGCGCGGTGTCTGGGTTGTAAGGATTAACGATAATCCCGACTTTTTAAACTTTATTTTGTGTTTTTTCAAAAACCAATGACGTATTTTTTTTCATTTGATGTTATATTGTATGCCATTGTAACGTTGGTTTAGGGTTACCAAAAAATAACCAGAATGTACAAAGTATATGAAGTATATTTAGATAGAACAGGGTTCGAATTCAATAAGTATGAGTTGGGTTTCCAGGCTGCAATCTGCTTAATAGGTAAAGGTGGGCGTTATAACATATAGCAACACTTATATTTTAATATATTTTTATAATCTGGCAACACACTATAAAAATCCAAACACGACTGCTATAATATTTATCGGCATCTAACAAATAGAAAAGTAAACTTTCCATTTTTAATATTTACTACAGCGCCATCTATCAATAAATATCGGTCTCACCGATGACAACACCGCAATCAGTGCTGCCAGATGAATTGCATGTCCCGATACGCTCACCACCTAAAAAGTACGCAAATTGAATTTGAGTACTCAGTGGCACTGAATTACATTATGAAAAAAACAATCGATATGAAAAACGAAACATGGTGTGCATTTTTTATGTTGATACCACTAGATTTTTGTTTCTCATCCTGAGGTATTTGTCATATTATTAGAGTACGCTAGTACGCTAGATTACTGAATAGTACGCTATAAGTAATAATGCGTACCCATATGGCAATGTTCAGAGCTATTCGACGTAACCCAAGGTCAAACGACAAATAATTTGTGGCATACTTCATTCGAATATTTAACCTAAAATAAAAATGAACTTTCAGTTAATAGAAATAGGGGCTAATTTTACCTAAACTAAAATATAACATATTTCATTCATAATTTATAGTGGAGTGAAGTTCGTTCATTGCAAAAATGTTGTAATTTGAAAATAACATATTTCATTCATAATTTATAGTGGAGTGATGATAAATTATTGCAAAAATTATATAATTTGAAAATAACATATTTCATTCATTATTTATAGTGGAGCGATGTTCGTTCATTGTAAAAATGTTATAGTTTGAAATTATATATTTTTTTTGGTTAGTTCGACTGTTTTGTTTGAATTGGGCATTATAGTTAAATTACAGTTTCAATGTTGTTGTTATTATTTTGATTGCGAACTTCTTGTGTTTGATTTACGATTAATAAACCGAGCTGGTTTTTTGCCAAGTAAGTGATAGTTAATGTATGTTATGTAATAGGTCGAGATGGCATATTTTCGAAACCTATGTTGGATTAGTCTTTCTGAACAACTTTTACTATGGGACCAATACTGAATTCTCAAATACTTTTTTTTACTTTTCATACATTATGATCGAGCAAGGTTGACATTTTGTAAGAAAAGTTAATTTAATATATCTATACTAATATTATTAAGCTGAAGAGTTTGTTTGTTTGAACGCGCTAATCTCAGGAACTACTGGTTCGAATTGAAAAATTCTTTTTTTTTATGAAAATTTCTTAATTTTGTGTTGGATAGTCCATTTATCGAGGAAGGCTTTAGGCTATACCATCACGCTGCGACTAATAGGAGCGAAGCATCAGTGAAAAATGTTGCAAAAACGGGGAAAATTATTCATATAGGTTAGGGTAGGGTAGGGTAAGGTAGGGTGGGGTGGGGTATCATCACAGGGTAGGATAGCACCACGCGAACGAAGTCGCGCCGGGCAGCTAGTATATATGTATATGTATAATTTATAATATATATCATAACAATTGTTAACAACAGTTAGTAAAAAATAGTGTAATGTACAATGAATTAAAAAAATATAGCCATTTCGCCCACCTATATTAATAGGATGTCACTATCCTGGTAGGAGAGCACGGGGTCCGTCCGGAGGTGGTCGCCTCAAGGTGGCGAGCAAGGTCTTGTCTGCAGGTTAGTAGTCCTGTTGCCGAGCCGAGACAACTGCCCGTGAATTGAATGTAATTGAAAGTATGTTAGTAGACCGTGGTCTGAACATCGTTTGTTCCAGCGTTAAAACGCTTTAAAAGTCACCGTGTTTAAAGGGAGTGTCCGTCAGAGTATTAAACAGACTTACCAGCGAACAGCCTGCACATATCCCTGTTGTTATCCCAGACGGCTAGGTCGGGTATACACTCGCAGGTGCGCAGCGGCCAGGGGTCCTGCGGGGCCCCGCACTGAGACCCCGCGCCGAACGTGTGGCAGTTAGCGTCTGACACGCACGAGTCTGTGATGCGACGAGTTGCTGCGAGGGACAGAGATATTTAATAAGTTTGCGGTCCCTCTCACGCAAAGAAACGAACAGGGGGCCAAGTCTGCTATTTAAATTGTGTTACAATGAACTTTCAGTGGTGTCAAAATTGTGACATTTTACAGTTTTTGTAGTCTACCTACTAACAGAAGTGTCATTATGGCACAATTTTGACACCACTGAAAGATCATTGGAACACAATTGAAATAGCAGACTTGGGCCCCTGGTTATCTGACCACAAACTAAACAGAGCTTTGTACTATGGAAACCAGAAAACTGATGTACTTCATATACTACTTATATGGCCCGTAAAATTACTACATATATACCTAGTATATACTTTGGGTTGACACCTTTTCGAAATCTAAGATAGATTTTATTCATGCTTGCAATGCAACTTTTTGCCATGGGAACTTTTCATACACCTTGATCGAGTCTTGATCGAGTCTAGTTGGTTTCTGGTACAACTAAAATAAAGTTTCGGAAAGATGCTCTCTCAAATTATCTCCTTTTTATTTTTGTCCGACGATAACTCGTATGTAGGATTCTCTTTTAAATATAATTCAAAAAGCTTTTCAAAGCGATCTGAAAGAAAAGTACTTTTAGTCGGGTGGCATTTGCCAGCCGGGCCCTGCGCAGGCCCCCCACGAGCCTCGGGACATGGCCACGGTAGGTAGGTAGGGGCCCGCGCAGGCTAGGGCTCGGCTAGTGCGACCTACATGTATATATAGTTCATACATACAAATAGAGAAAAAAATATGGTGGAACCTGAACAGAAGTCACCCCAAAACTTGTTTTGGACTTCTTAGCCACTCGGGCCCTTACGCCCCAGTCCGACCCTGCAAAGTTAACCCTCACCTTTAACACAATCCCTCATGTTCTCTTCGAAGTAGAAGTTAGCTGGACACGTGCAGATGCCGTCTCTAACTTGAGCGAACAGACCCCGGCATTGTTCTGGTGTTGATGGCGAACCCAACTCTGTCGAATACACAAATCAATAAATATCCTTGCACATTCATCACACCTCTTCCTCCCGCGTGACGTCACGCCATGGTACACTGTTCACAAACAAGTGACGTCACAAGCTCCCTACGAACTTTGACACGCTCTATCTTTGTAAATATTTATTGATTTGATATAGCAAAAAATATGTTTTATATTATATTTATATATAAAAAAATATTTTTTGATAATCTGACGGATTAATTATAATTTGGCGTAAAAATCTGCATACGCTAATAGGCGATGTCTAGGACAACACCGTAGCACCCGTAGATGTTCTACGACAGATACGAGACGTCTAACTACGACGTCGTATAAGAACTTATCGGTTTTTTATATAACGACCTATGCGTAGAACAGAGTCCGATGTGATCTTGGAGCAAAAACGAGTTAAATGGCTCTACAAACCTACATTTTTAGAATTTTCGTATCCTATTTAGTTTCGGAGATATAGAATCGAATAACGTTCCATCTGACAACAACTTGGCATTAACACACTATCGATCCAGGGGCTCTACCGCGTAACTTTGGTGGTAATCGTAACGAACACCATTAATGAGTTTCATCCAATCAGGGCCCACGAATGGTCATACCGCGTGCGCGTCATTGGATGAAATAATTAATGGTGTTCGTTACGATTACCACCAAAGTTACGCGGTAGAGCCCCTGAAGCCGACCGCACCACCGAACCAGTATCAATAAGAATAACTTAGTTCGGTGGCTTTGTCGGTGCGATGCATCAACAGACGACCGAACGCAGTGCCGACCGAACAATACAAAGTTCGGTGCGGTGTGCGATGTGCAAGTTAAGCTACCACCATCGTGGTCGGTACCTGGGTGGGTGACCGCCTACTGGTATTTCAAATCGAGCGTTACCGTGCTTCGAAAGGGACGCAAAGCCGCTGGTCCCGGTTGTCACTTAATTGTGATAGTCGTTAAGCTAGTTGGAGGCCTTCTAGGCGACTTGAAAACTCCAACAGTAGGTTGACCACTAGCCTACCTCCACCTCGCCGCAGTGGGCTCGCGTGGTGGAGTATCTGCCCATTCCCTTTCACCCTGATTTGTGTGCAGGAGGCCTGTGCTCAGCAGTAGGACATTATAGGCTGATGATAAATAGTTCTGTGTCTTGATTTAATTAAAAAAATTAATTTAAAAATGTATATTCATTTAATATTTAAAGCATTTATTATTGTTTTCGCTTGATGTTGTAATTATGTGTTCTAAAACTTAGTTATATATAGTTAATTTATGTTTCTACTGTAGGTACCTAGCACTAGTTTTGTCTACTGTAAATGCTGTGTACACCTATAATAGGTTCACACATCTGTACATTATGATTTTGTCATAATCATTAATATTAAGACTGTGTAAATTATTTCAATGTGTGTACTGTTGGTGTATCTAAACCTAATAAAAAAAAATAAAAAAAAATATCTTACCAGCGAGACACAGTCCGTTCTCATCGTAGTAGCCAATAGGACACACGCAGGCGCCCTGTGAAGTACACACGTAGGTCTCCGAGCAAGGTGTTATTACGTCACACGATGAGCCGTGCTGACGCGTTGTGATGTTTGTTTGAGTTACCTGTGCGACTGTTTGTGTTTGGACTAGTGTGTTGCTGGCTGTGAACAATGGACAACATTGAGAGCGTCCAGCTTTTTTGAGTGAACGAAACGCAGTGGCGTAGCTAGGCAACCCAAGCCCCTGGGGCAAAAAATTAACTAGAGCCCATGTAGGTATTCGAGAGAGGTAGAGCATAGCGTTTATTCGATCAAAGAGTAGCTCGACTGGGGAAGTACCTCCACCTTACAGAACACAGCCAAATAACTTTATGTTGTGTAAAGTTGTGTTCCTGCGCGTGAGTAAGGTCGCCAGAGCTCATAGGGGAGGGGGGAAAGGTCGGTAACACGTGAGCGATGCTTTTTGTGTTGCAAGCGTCCATATGGCTACGGTAACCGCTTACCATCAGGTGGGCCGTATGCTTGTTTACCGACAAAGTTGTATAAAAATAAATTTAGGGCCCCAACTAAACTATTTAAAATATTCATATCAAGCCATCTCGTTTTTACACCTGGAGCAAGACTACACTCACACATTAAAAAAAGACATATCGTAACATGTTCCGCCATCTTGTCCGTCATGATAATCCGTATGAGGGGTCAACCACAGAGAGAGTTCTAGAATTCCGCGTTCAGAGTTCAGCTTTTCTTTTGTTTTTTCAATAACTCTATGTATAGTTTGTAAGTCAGAGTTGGAGGGGCCCCCTGAGCTTGGGGGCCCCGGGGCACTGCCCCGTCTAGCCCCTAGGTGGCTACGCAACTGACGAAACCTCTATATCACAGATCCCCAAACTATTTTAGGCAAGAGGCCCCTTTTCCAAAGTGAACTGATACCTAAGACCCCCATAGCCAAAAATTATCGGGCTAATCCAATCTCTAGTTTTTTCCTATTGATACAAAATACTTACCAATTGGTAAGAAAGCTTAAGCGTAAGCTTAGAAGCGCTCGTGGTGTAGCATGATTAGCCGTTCTTAATCGATCGGCAAAGTTAAGCTACGTCTGTCGTGGTCGGTACCTGGATGGGTGACCGCCTAGTGGTATTTCAAATCGAGCGTTTCCGTGCTTCGGAAGGCACGTAAAGCTGTTGGTCCCGGTTATCACTTAATTGTGCTAGTTGGATGCCTCCCAGGCGGCTTGAAAAATTCCAACAGTAGGTTGACCACTAGCCTACCTCCACCAATCCGCAGTGGGCACGCGTGGTGGAGTATCGCCCAGTCCCTTTCACCCTCATTTGTGAAAGGAGGCCTGCGCTCAGCAGTGGGACATTATAGGCTGATGATGACTTACCAATTTAAAATCTTTGTTTTTTTTTTATGTCCATCTATGATACTTCCTACTAAAATATTTGTGATTCTCTATAAATGCGTGAAAGAAGATTACAAAGATGAGAAAAAGAGTAGGATGATACTTACAGTTATTATTAGTGTCGTAGCACACAAATAAGTCGATGTTACAGGCACCACCAGTGAACTGGCAGTCTTCGTCTAAAACGCAACCGTCGCCTACCGCTGAAACAAATTAAATATATTAGCTGATGCCATATGCATGAGGGGATGCGTATTGCATTTGGAACAGGAAGTTTATCACGAGCTTTTGAATTGTATGCACGTAATCGCAGTTGTTGTACCCAGTACGGTGAAGTCTCTCTGAAAAACGACGAAGTAGATCCTAAGCTTATTAATGCCTGGTTTCTATAAACAAAAACGAATCGTTTTGCTTACCAATGGTAGGTTTTTTTATTGCCAAACTGGGCATGTAGATCATTTCGTAACCTAATTTTACCTGCGATAGCTACTTCCATATGGGAGGGTCTGCTATGCAAAGCTTTGAGGTATTTGCTTCATTATTAGTAAAGATATAAGAGTCTTAATTTTAACCGATAACGGTCCGTAAATTATAGGAGTCGGCCATTAGTATCCGCTGTCCGTCCGTCCCTTCGTTCGTCTGTCTGTATGTAAGTGGGCTGTATCTCATGAACCGTAAAAGCATTTATATACTCTGAGGTAAATGGTAGATTTTCACAGAACGTTTATTGCCATTGCCACTTCAACAACAAATAATCAAAATGAAATAAACAAATAATTAAAGGGGGCTAACAAAAATACAAAAAACGTCTCGTCTACTCGCTCTTGTCCGGTTTTTTATTCCTACCACATTGTTTTGATAATTTTCCTAGCTTTAATTTTTAGGGTTCCGTAGCCAAATGGCAAAAAACGGAACCCTTATAGATTCGTCATGTCTGTCCGTCTGTCTGTCTGTCTGTCCGCTGTATGTCACAGCCACTTTTTTCCGAATCTATAAGAACTATAATGTTGAAACTCGGTAAGTAGAGTTAAAAAAAAAAATTTGGGGGTTCCCCATACTTAGAACTGAAACTAATTTTTTTATTTTTATTAAAACCCATAAATTTGGGGTGTCTATGGATAGGTCTTCAAAAATGATATTGAGGTTTCTAATATCATTTTTTTCTAAACTGAATAGTTTGCGCGAGAGACACTTCCAAAGTGGTAAAATGTGTGCCTCCCCCCTGTAACTTCTAAAATAAGAGAATGATAAATCTATAAAAAATATTTGATGTACATTACGATGCAAACTTCCACCGAAAATTGGTTTGAACGAGATCTAGTAAGTAGTTTTTTTTAATACGTCATAAATTTAAATTCATATAAAATACTCAGGTCTATACTACCATTTACTTATATACCTACAGGTTTGTACGGAACCCTCGGTGCGCGAGTCCGACTCGCACTTGGCCGGTTTTTTAATATAAATCAAATTATTGTAGTATGAATGAAGTATAATACTTGACCTTTACGAAACGCACACCTAAAATGTCTGAAATAAACAGCTTCTTCAAACGTAGAAGATAAATACCTCTAGCAATCCTCCGGCACTCCTCCCTCTGCCTCAAATAGTAGCCATCAGCACAGCCACAGGTGCCGTTACAGGTCAAGCTGTAGGGGTCCCGGAGCACCCCGAGACACTCCTCGTCTCTACTACACGAATCGCCGTAGTTGGCACTCCTCCAGCAACGGCCGTGGAAGTAGTGATGGTTGGGTTGACAGAAGCAGCTGCCCTCTGTGAGGAAAGATAAGAAACCGGGTGTCAGCTACAGTTATACATAAACGAAAACATTATTGCAGCCTATGTGAAGCATGAAGCAAAATAGCAATATATGAGGTTTTTTTATACGACTAGCTTCCGCTCGCGGCTTTGCCCGGGTGGCCTACAGAAAACAAAACAAAACAACTTCATCACGATTCGAGTATAAATTAATTTTCAATCTTCAGACTGTTAGCATTTTGAGAATAATTACAGCAATTGAAGAGGCTGTATGGGTCGAGCCTTTGCCTGTTTTTAACAGAGAGAAAAATATACGACAGGAGTTGGCGGTTGTTTTTATGAGAATTAAGAATTATATACAGAATAAAGAAAGAAGGACACATTGGATTTGAAATAAATAACATACATGTAAGATTGAGGAGAATAAATTATATATAAAGTACCAAAGTTAACAACTCAGAAGTGGGATGAACCCCCACAGCTATAGTTCCCATCGGTAGGTAAGTCAAAACATTGTGAATGAAACAGATCCATAATATCTAAAAACTAAGTTATCGGCATAGGTTTTCGGTTGATTTTCTTGAATAGATTGTTACTACCATCATTGATGTCATTGCGCGAGGAAAATCGCAACTCAAGGTATTGTTATGGATCCAACTGTTGATATGTGACTACATTGTTGAGTTATTCTCTTTACCCGACTGTACCAGAAGGAAGGTTATTCAGTCAGTACTTAGTATTCGAACAATTCAGTATTTAAACAACATGAGTACCAGCAGGTACACTGGAACTACATACATTTAATTGTTACATACCTACAGAACAATTTGTAGGTTGAAATAAGCCATTTATACTATAATGGTCAGTTAGGTATTTATCTACTTATAAAATATATCAAGAATCTGAATATAACCTGATTGCCCTTCTTTAAAAACATAAACTTATAAAGAGTAATAATTATCTGGTCATATTATCATATAACTCAGCGCATACCTACATAATACCAATTGCACAATTGACAATATTGTATCAAAGTGGAAATGTGAAACACAGTCTTAGTATTAAACTGTGTTTGAGAGGTATCGCCCTGACTCAAGCCTGCATAATGTGATAATTATGACACAGGTTCAGGTTTATTTTTAAGTTCATACGTTAGCAACTTGTGATCCAACTACTGTTTTCTTTTATTTTACTATATGTATCACTATGGAAAGTATATAACTGATATATATTACTAGACACTTCACTGTCACTTTCAAGCAAGTCATTGTATTTGTGTGAGTGAATACCAACTAAAACATACACAGCATACAGGACGGGGTCTGTGATTTATTTTATATGTTTTTAGTATAGCAACAAAATACAGAACGAAATTTAATTTAAATTTTATTTTTAAGTTAAAAAGGAATGGCTATTAGAATAAAACAAAATAAATAATTATGTATAACATTATAAATATCCAATGTACATGTTGCAATAAATGATTGAGTATTGAGTATATAGGTCAATAGTTCACATTCACTGTGTCGTTGCTGCATGGATGAATGTTATTTATTTTACTCTGTGACATTATGATTACCAATTTCGATGAAATTTACTATATGGTTCGCTGCTTTCTAGCTAGGTTAATAAATATATTGAGCAAATCTCTGTCACCATATACTTAGTTTAACATGGTTCTATACAATTTACACATCAACATCATCACTCACAAGTATAAAATACACAATCAAATGTGAAATATTTTTTATTTTGGTTTTGTAGCCATTATGGAGCCACGCTCGCCTTCTGTGAGAAAGAGTCGAGGGCATCATCGGTCAAAGGATCGGGATTGTAGAACACCAGTAGTTGATGTTCTCGATGGTAAATCTCGAAGCAAAACAAGAAAAAGGAATAGACGAGATTCTTCAAGTAGAAGTCCTGCGAGTAAGAGACAAAGTAATAAAAAGAAAACGACTGATTCATCAAAAGATCAACGGAGACCTGAAGTTACCTCGCATCTCTCAAATGTCGACTCAATATTTACGCGACTAGTAGATGCATTAGAGAACAGAAACAAGAACCCACAGGGACATGGAGCTCATAATATTATACCTGAATTTAACCCTCAAGCCAAGAATCAAACCATGAAAACCTGGTTATGTAAAATTAATGAGTCTGCATCAATTTTTGGCTGGTCAGAGAGTCAGGTTACTTTTTATGCATTACCAAAGTTGGCAGGCCTAGCCAAACGATGGTACGATGGTTTGACTAGCGTAAAGCATACATGGGCTGAATGGCAAGATAAGCTTCTGAAGGCGTTTCCTTGTGAAGAGAATTACGGGGATCTTCTCACACAAATGTTAGCCAGGAAGAGTGAACGGAACGAAAGCCTAGAAGAATACTACTACGACAAAATTCGTCTTATTAACCGATGTGAAATAACAGGGGTAAAAGTCGTTGACTGTATCACACACGGAATTTTTGACCACAACGTACGAATGAATGCTCAGGGCTCATGCTTCAAAGAACCAGAGGATGTACTAACTTACTTTAGAAAAATCAGCACAAGGAAAGAAGATTTTATTAAGAGGCCCGGATATTCTCGGGATATACAAACCAAAGGTTATAAGAACAGTACTAGAGTATCAGAAGATCAGAGAAATACATTTGTCCCGAATTGCTTCAATTGTAAGATGCGTGGGCACCACTGGAAGCAATGTACAAAGGAATTGATCAAGTGTGAACAGTGCAAGAGAATAGGGCATAAGGTAGAGCAATGTCATACTAAGACAAAACAGCCAGAAACACAACCCAGAAAAATACTAACGATACAATCTGAACAAATGCATGGTGATAAATATTTTAAAGAAGTTTCAGTGGATGGAAAATTAAGTAAAGCTTTCATAGATTTTGGAAGTGAATGTACTTTATTAAGCGAAACGTTTCTACCTCATTCGTCGCCAATATATCATGTGGATAACCTCCCTTTATTAAAGGGATTCGCTAACGGTACCGTAAAACCCAGTGCAAAGGTGCAAGTTTGGCTGGAGGTAGACGATATCAAGGAATTAGTCGAGGCCTATGTTGTGCCACAATGCGTAATACCAAACAACGTAGATCTGTTAATTGGACAAAATCTCACAGAACTACCTAATGTCAGAGTATTTAAGTCAGACACAAAACTAACATTGTTCCGTCATACTGAGAAGCTTTTACCAATAATAGTCAAAGATGACATTCAAATAAATGGCGTGACGATAATTCCAGTACGTGTTGCTGTAAACGACACAATACATGTACATATATCTTCAGAGCCGTGCATGAAATTAGGAGCTGAGTATATGATTTTACCTGGAATATATACGTTCAATAATGGAATAGGCAACATAGCTATTATGGCTCTTAATGCGACCTTTGTTAGTTTCTGCCGTGATCAGCTCATTGCCAGGGGAAAAATTATACCAGAATTTGTATTTAAAGACCAGATATCACCCACTGAACGTCCTGAGGCGACAGGTGCTATTTTAAACGTATGCAGAATTGAAAAGAAATGTGCATTAGAGAATGAAGCCATAGATCTAAGCAGTATAAGTACAGATGAACATTTAGATGCCATGGTAAAAGAACAATTATGTAATCTACTAAATGAGTATAGAAGTTGTTTTGCATTTACGACAGCTGAACTTGGTAAAACTACATTAGCAGAGATGCACATAAAGCTTAAAGATGATACTCCGGTTTGCTATCGCCCTTACCGGCTTTCTGTGATGGAAAGACAGAAAGTCAAAAATATCATTGAAGATCTTTTGGCCAATGATATTATTAGAGAATCAGAATCGGAATACGCAAGTCCGATTATTGTGGTACCAAAGAAAGATGGGGACGTCAGACTATGCGTAGACTACAGGGCGCTTAACAAGAAAACTGCTAAAGATAAGTACCCTATGCCATTGATAGATGACCAATTAGACAATCTGAGTGGCCAAAATTATTTTACTACTCTTGATATGGCCTCTGGCTACCACCAAATACCCATTGCCGACGATTCTCAACATCTCACAGCTTTTGTTACACCAGATGGCTATTTTGAATATAAAAGAATGCCGTTCGGATTATGTAATGCACCTGCTGTATTTCAGCGTTTGATACATAGAGTGTTAAATCGTCTTAAGATGTCTGGCGTTATGGCATACATGGATGATATTGTGATAGCTGCAAATACCATCCCTGAAGGTATACATAAACTTAAACAAGTACTTGAGGCACTCAAGGAAGCTAATCTCACTTTGAAATTAAGTAAATGTCATTTTTTCCGCAAACAAATCGAATATTTGGGATATGAGATATCGGCAGACGGCATCAAACCCGGAATGAGAAAAACGGAGGCTGTAGCGAGTTTCAAGAGGCCCGAAAATGCTCATGAAGTGAGACAGTTTATTGGATTGGCCAGTTTCTTTCGACGGTTTGTGAAAAACTTTGCGACTGTGGCTCGGCCACTTACGACACTCACTAAGGCCAACGAAAAATGGAACTGGGGACATATTCAGGAGCATGCATTCAACAAAATCAAGGAAGTACTGGTGTCTCGTCCCATTTTGGCAATTTATGATCCAAAGCATTTGACAGAGCTTCATACAGATGCTAGCCAAGTTGGAATCGGCGGAATACTTTTGCAGCGTGCCGATGAGCAATCTCCTTTACGCGCTGTAGCATATTTCAGCAGACAGACCGCTGCAGAGGAACAACACTTCCATTCTTTTGAATTAGAGACTTTGGCAGTAGTCGCCTCTCTGAACAGATTCAGAAATTATCTTGTCGGGATTGATTTTAAAATTGTGACCGACTGCAATGCAGTTAGACTCACCTGGGCGAAGAAAGACTTAGTACCCCGTATCGCACGATGGTGGCTTCAAGCCCAAGAGTTTAACTTTACCATTGAGTATCGGCCAGGTGTTCGGATGATGCATGCCGATGCATTGAGTCGAAACCCAATATCAGAACGACATGACGAAAATGACAGATTATCCAAAACTATGGATGTACTTAAAGTTTCAGTGAATAATGTTCCAGATAATGTTCAATTACTGGATCCACAGCTAGCCCTTATAAAAAGCGTTCTCGATAGTGGTTGTACGGAGGCTAAGGATATCCGCAACAATTACGCCTTGAAAGAGGGTAAAATCTATAAAAAGGTAGGTGATACAGTTAAATGGGCCGTACCTCAAGATGCCCGTTGGAAAGTTTGTCATATGTCTCATGATGAATGTGGGCATTTGTCTTTTGACAAGACTCTCGATAAGATCAAGCAAACCTATTGGTTCCCTCAAATGACTACATTTATTAAGAAGTACGTACAATCTTGCATACCTTGTGCCTATACAAAACAACCAGCCGGTAAGAAACAAGGTTTTCTTCATCCTATTCCCAAAACACCTATTTTTTTCCATTGCATTCATATAGACCACCTCGGTCCATTTGTGAAGAGTAAGAAAGGGAATACTTACATATTAGGAATTATCGATGGTTACACCAAGTTTATTATATTACGAGCCGTAAGAAACACTAAAACCAAAACTACGATTACAGTATTACGAGATGTTTTTGGTATATTTGGCACACCAAAATTGTTAATATCTGATCGTGGCACGAGCTTCACATCCCACGAATTTGAACAATTTGCACGAGAACTCGAATTCAAACATATAAAAAAATGCAGTGGCTATGCCTAGGGCAAATGGCCAGATCGAAAGATATAATAGAACGGTTCTGGCATCACTAACCGCTTTAACTCATGGGAGTAACGATAAAGATTGGGATACACATCTTAATGCGGTACAATGGAGTCTCAACAATACGTTGAATAAAGGCATTGATAAAACGCCAGCTGAGGTGGTATTTGGAAAAAGAACGGTGAACTTAACAGAAGTTCACTTACATGACTTAGTTGAAGACAATACGCAAGCCACAGATGAGTCATTAGCAGAAATACGAAAGCAGGTAACAGAAACGATAGATAAAAGACAGATATCAATGAGAAATAGATTTAATGAAAAAAGATGTCCAGCTAAGGAATACACAGAGGGTGAACTAGTTTTAGTTCAAAAACAGGTGAATAACCCTGGTGACAGCAATAAACTCCTACCGCCATACAGTGGCCCTTACAAGATTACTAAGGTGCTAGGCCATGACCGTTATGAGGTGAGCAGTATAGAGGGTTACTCCAAAAGGAAATATGTAAATGTCTATGCGGCTGACAAAATTAAACCATGGATAACGTTTAACATTACTGAGACAGAAAATTAATATAATAATGTGCGATTTATAAAATTTGACAGTGAATATGTGCTGATGAAAAGTTATGTTATTTGATTATTATCTGATTCTTAAACTTAATATAACATTGTTATTAGAATTATTTTAAATTAGATAGAAAGGTTGATTCTTATTCATGATTATTATAAAATGAAAATTTTATTTGTAGACCACAAGTTCACAATAAAAACAAAATAATTGTATATATGGTATTTTAATTTATGGTCAGAAACACGTCCCAGAGCGATACATGAGGGATGGCAGGTGAAACCACTAGGTAGAAAACTAGTCTCTAAAATGGATAAACATCTTTCATCATTGTTAGAAAAAAATACTGCTCTTGCAATTTCTTCTGTTATAGGTCGGATGGAAAAGATATGTAGATGAATGAACTCGCTAATAGCTCCAGTAAAGAAAAATATGTAGAAGAACGAATTAGTCAATAGCTCCAGTAATAAACTCTTCAATCAGAAGGTCGAGACGAAAAGCTATGTAGGCTGACTAATTCGCAAATGGCTCCAGTAAAGTAAATCTATGTAGATGAACGGATTCGCCAATAGCCCCAGTAAAGAAAACTATGTAGGCGAACAAATTCGCCAATAGCTCCAGTAACAAACTCTTCAATCGAAAAGGTTAGCATTGTCAGAAGTAGATTCTCAAATATTTAATATTAAAAATACCTATTTAATCATTATTAGAAACAAATACTGCTCTTGGAATTTCTTTTGTTTAAGGTCGAAACAAGAAACTATGCTAAAAAGCTATGCAGGTGCACAAGTTCGCTGATAGCTCTAGTAATAAAAAGCTATGCAGGCGCACAAGTTCGCTGATAGCTCCATTAATAAAAGGCTATGCAGGCGCACAAGTTCGCTGATAGCTCCAGTAATAAAAGGCTATGTAGGCGCACAAGTTCGCTGATAGCTCCAGTAATAAAAGGCTATGCAGGCGCACAAGTTCGCTGATAGCTCCAGTAATAAAAGGCTATGCAGGCGCACAAGTTCGCTGATAGCTCCATTAATAAACGGCTATGCAGGCGCACAAGTTCGCTGATAGCTCCAGTAATAAAAGGCTATGCAGGCGCACAAGTTCGCTGATAGCTCCAGTAATAAAAGGCTATGCAGGCGCACAAGTTCGCTGATAGCTCCAGTAAAGTAAAATGAATTCATCAATAGCTCCAGTATCAGACTCTTCAATCGAAAAGGTTAGCATTCTCAGAAATAGATTCTCAAATATTTAACATTAACAATACCTATTTAATCATTATTAGAAACAAATACTGCTCTTGGAATTTCTTTTGTTTAAGGTCGAGACAAGAAACTATGCTAAAAGCTATGCAGGCGCACAAGTTCGCTGATAGCTCCAGTAATACAAAGCTATGCAGGCGCACAAGTTCGCTGATAGCTCCAGTAATAAAAGGCTATGCAGGCGCACAAGTTCGCTGATAGCTCCAGTAAAGTAAAATGAATTCATCAATAGCTCCAGTATCAGACTCTTCAATCGAAAAGGTTAGCATTCTCAGAAATAGATTCTCAAATATTTAACATTAATAATACCTATTTAATCATTATTAGAAACAAATACTGCTCTTGGAATTTCTTTTGTTTAAGGTCGAGACAAGAAACTATGCTAAAAAAGCTATGCAGGCGCACAAGTTCGCTGATAGCTCCAGTAATACAAAGCTATGCAGGCGCACAAGTTCGCTGATAGCTCCAGTAATAAAAGGCTATGCAGGCGCACAAGTTCGCCAATAGTGCCAGTAAAGTAAAATGAATTCATCAACAGTTCCAGTAATGGAAAGCTCTATTGGCGAATGAATTCGCCAATAGTGCCAGTAAAGTAAAGATATGTTGGCAAACGCCATTTGCCAATAGCTCCAGTATCAGAACTTTTCAATCAAAAAGGTCAGTATTGTCAGAAATAGGTCCTCAAATATTTAATATTAGAAATATCTATTTAATCATTGTTAGAAACAAGTACTGCTCTTTGTTTTTTTTTTTGTTTTGTTTAAGGTCATACCTTGGAAGACAGTCGAAAGAGGAGAGAGTCGAAGATTACGACTTATGTTTCTATAGTAAAGTGAATCCGATAGCTAGAATGAGGACATTCGTACAGGAGGATGGCCGAACGAAACATACTATGGAGTAATATGGTTGGATGACCTATTTGAAAATGAAGATCTTCGACCAGGTTTTGGAAAGCTTTATGGCAAATGTGGAAAATTATCTGCGTGTAATTCTTTTGTTACTGATTGATGTCGCTACAAATACCACGATTATTTTTTCTATGCCATATAGAGTAAGATAAGAGTTTTATGTCGGAGGACCGACATAAGTCAGGACGGCCGAATGTTAGCATTTTGAGAATAATTACAGCAATTGAAGAGGCTGTATGGGTCGAGCCTTTGCCTGTTTTTAACAGAGAGAAAAATATACGACAGGAGTTGGCGGTTGTTTTTATGAGAATTAAGAATTATATACAGAATAAAGAAAGAAGGACACATTGGATTTGAAATAAATAACATACATGTAAGATTGAGGAGAATAAATTATATATAAAGTACCAAAGTTAACAAGACTAAACACAAAATTTGAAGATCCTAACTTCGAAACTGACGGATTTCATACTAACTTTCATCCCTAATCTTCTTAGTGGATACCTACACTTCACAAAGAATATACTCTATACATTTCATGTCTCTAGGACCAGCGGTTTAGGCTGTGCGTTGATATATATATATCAGTCAGTCAGTCAGGAGTTTGAATTTTATACATATAGATGAAGACGGTAAACAATCATAGGAACTGCCTGATGGTAAGCGGTTCCCGTAGACATATATATGGACGCTTAACAAAATCTTATATTTTTATTTCTTGTTGAATAGAAAATTACACATAACATTAAATTAATACCTTTTATATTAATTAAAAGAATTTTCCAATGTACGCGCATCAGCCATTGGCCTATTATCAATCAATAATAACGATAAAGTAGGTCATCACAGAAAAAAAAATATGCATTATTATTCTGAATATAAGAAATAAAACTATTTATTGCAACATCAGGTGGAAACACCAATAAGACCGAGACAGCGGATAAGCGATAATTAACTTTAAACATATGGTCCAAAGCACAGTTTTGCATGCAGAGTGAATTAGTATTACTAATTTCAATCAGTGCTGTGCCTCAAGCACAGCGTACACTGAGCTGACTACCTAGCTACACACAGTTTAATGTACCTAAATTTTAATTTTTAAAATATGTTATTGTGTATGTGTCTATTGTCTATTGTGTGCCTTATTATGTGTGTGGAATAAATGGTTTAAATGGTTTAAATGGTTTAAATTTGTATAGGGCCAGCTGGTAAGCGATAATCAACTCTACGCGTGTGCTCTAAAGTACAGTTTTGTATGCAGAGTGAATTAGTTTTACTAATTAGTAATGCTTATTCGATTATTGACATTAGTATATTACTAATCCCATATTCGAATATTGAGATTAGTGGTAGGACTGTATTCGATTATTGAAATCATTCACAATCGCGCATCGCTATGATTTACCCCCTTATTCATAATCGCTTTTTAACTAAATGTATGTAATAGTGTCCTCTGTCTCACTCTTTCGTTCACCAAATATCACGTGTCAGATAAAGACTTCAGAATTTTAGCTAATCAACGTTTGATAACTTTATTATGAATAAGGGGTTCGTTTTTTTAACCGGCTTCAAAAAAAGGAGGAGGTTCTCAATTCGGTTGTATTTTTTTTAATGTTTGTTACCTCATAGCTCTGTCATTTATTAACCGATTTGGAAAATTCTTTTTTGTTTGGAAGGGTACACTTCCCTTGGTCCCATTGTCATCAGATCGTTTTTGGATTTGATTACTTCTTAGTGTACTTTGAAGTCGGTTTAAGTTTTTTGTAAAACAGTCCAATTATTTATATCGGCAATGCAGGATCAGTTCAGATCAATCAATCAGTTCAATCATAATCGTTCGTCTAAATAGTATAAAAAAAACTTGAGAGGTGTCAAGGGACACCCGGATGAAACAAATATGTATAAATATTACTGTATATTTTACATAATATATAGAAAGACGAAACGAAAATAACTGGCTTGCTTTCTATAAGAGAGAGAGAGAGAGACAGAGAAACATGCGCACGCCCACAGCGATAAGGAACTTCGTTCCAATAAAAGACGTACCTTGAGAGTCGTCACCACGTCGGCATTCGTAGAAGGTGAGCAGTCTGAAGCACTGATGATCTTCAACACACGCTGACGTGTGATACGGGGCCACTGGCAACAAAAATTATAAGATTCCAGTGATTTTTAATCACTATTGTCATCACGAGAAATTTCCTTAACTGGCGTGAATCTGAAGAGTAATCTGAAGAGTTTTTTGTTTGTTTAAATGCACTTATATCTGGAACTAGGTACCTACTAATCGGATTCGAAAAGTTATCTCATGTCTATGTAAAAAATGTGTATAAAGCTCATGAATGTGAAGACAAGTTTTAAGAGTTGTCACGTAATATCGAACCTTGCTGTCAAAAAAAATGACATTATCGTCACTAGGTGTATATTGGGTGTTTTATTGTTATCGACTCTTCACGAGACCAGATTGCTGGGCTTTTTTTTGGCCAAAGGATCAGCATTGCAATCCTACGTGGCAATGCTGCCAGCCTTCTGGGCACTTTTCCAGTTGACAGCGATGTGGACGAATTTTTTGACGCCCCGAAATTGTACTTTATTCTTATTACCTATAGTTTGTATATCATCACACATGGTCATCTGATCCCAAACTAAGCTGAGCTTGTACAATGGAAACCAGACTGATATAATACATATACTACTTTTTTTTTGTTTGTAAATACATACTTAATATACATAATTACACCCAGACTCAAAACATACAGACATGTTCATGCACACAAATGCATGTCCTGTGCGGGAATCGAACCCACGACCTGCGGCGCGTAAGGTGAACCTTAACGAACTGCGCCAACTGGCCCGTCGACGTGTGAACCTATTTTATTGTTCTTTTTTATAACTTACAATCAGCACAAACAGTGCCACCAAGCACAGACTGCTGCCCCACGGGGCATACGCAGGCACCGTCATTGCACGTGCTGCCAGCGAGACTTGAGCACTCCCTGTCCTGACTACACGACCATATAGCCACCACTGAGTAAGTCTGAAGAATGCATCCTAGCGATGAGAAGTATACAATTAAATAAATACAATCCTCAGACCATAATCAATTTTAGTATGGATTCATGATGAAGCGCTCGTGGTGTAGCATAATTAGTTCGGCAAACTTGAGCTACCACGCCTACCACCGTCGTGGTCGGTACCTGGATGGGTGACCGCCTAGTTGTATTTCAAATCGAGCGTTTCCGTGCTTCGGAAGGCACGTAAAGCTGTTGGTCCCGGTTATCACTTAGTTGTCATAGTCGTTAAGCTAGTGGAGGCCTCTAGGCGACTTGAAAATTCCAACAGTAGGTTGACCACTAGCCCACCTCCACCGACCCGCAGTGGGCACGCGAGGTGGAGTATCTTCCCGTTCCCTTTCACCCTCATTTGTGAAAGGAAGCCTGTGCTCAGCAGTGGGACATTATAGGCTGATGATGATGATGGATTCATGGCATTTATAGAAACAAAAAATCTGAACCGAGCGGAGTGAATCCATCCGAGTATGCCGCACACATATAGAAAGAATGCCTATCGGTTGTCATTCCACAGTGTGACGTCGATAATGACAATAAGACTCGAAGTCACTTGTGCTAGTATTATTTATTTTTGCTACACTTACCTAAAACTAAAATCACTTTTTTGACCCACATTTTGTTGTAAATAAATTAATAAAATTAAAATAAAATATTCATGCGACCAGCATTATAGTTAATTGCGGAAAAAATGAGTAATTTCTCAATGCCAAAAAACTATATCACGAGATTAGTTTTATCATAATTTTGATGATTAATATCCCAGGTAAGTTTAGACACGGCATAACAAAAAGAGATATATAAATATCCTGTGACATTCCTCACACACGGTCATCTGATCCCAAACTAATCAGAGCTTGTACTATAGAAACCAGGTAACTGATATAATACCTTTTGTTTGTAAATAGGTGCCTACTTACCGGTAGGCTCGCCTACATAACCTCAAATGAAAAAAAAAAAACAGGAACTGGCGAGTCAACCAATTCCTATAGATAATTACACCCAGACTCAGGAGATACAAACATCTTCATGTACACAAATGCATGTCCTGGGTCTGGGAATCGAACCACGTCTTACCAACCATTCCAACTGGGCCGTCAAATATGCTTGAGAGGTAGGTATGGTAACGGGCATAACCAAATTTTGAAGAGAATCGGTCAAAATTCTGAACAACCCGCCTGGGTCCCGTCCATCCACTTTTCAGAAGATCTCAGCCAACATAACATTACCACAGTATTACTATCTACATAGTATAATTGGACTGTTTTACAAAAAACTTAAACCGACTTCAAAGTACACGAAGAAGTAATCAAATCCTGATCTGCAGGGCTATTTTAAAACGCTCGGATTCGATATCGGAAACGGATTCAAAAACTACTGAGGCGATTTTCCGCAATTGCTATTTTAATTTCCCTGCTGATGACAATGGGACCAAAAGGGAAGTGTACCCTTCCAGACAAAAAAAGAATTTTCCAAATCGGTTCATAAATGACGGAGTTATGAGGTAACAAACATAAAAAAAAAAAAAAAAAAAACATACAACCGAATTGAGAACCTCCTCCTTTTTTTGAAGTCGGTTAAAAACTGTGACATTACTGTGTTCCTGCGGTGAGTAAGGTCGAAGAATTTCAATTACTCTGAGGCACTACCGACTTCAAAAAATATTGCGTTAAATAGCCCGTTTATTAACCCGTGGAATTTATGACAATTTAAAACATCCAAATAAGATAGCTGTTTCAGAGCAATCGGTGAACATACATAACCATAAATAAATGTATATCCTCTCACACACGACCAGATGGATGGAAACCAGATAACTGATATAATACATATACTACTTTTTGTTCGTAAATACATACTTAATATACATAATTACACCCAGACTCGGGACATACAGACATGTTCATGCACACAAATGCTAACCGCGCCAACTGACCCTTCAAAACATAGACCTCAAATCTTTTTTTTTGAAAATGGTTTAACTTATTAATTTAATGCCAGTTCTACCCACTCCTACCTCTCCATGAATCAGCAAAGAGTTTTATAACGTGCAGGTGTCCACCAAATTGTTGCCTACGATATGTTCGATACGTTATCGTTTTATCGCTCCTCATACACAGCTGTACGATTACTATTATCTATAGTACAATTATTAATAGTCATTATTATTCTTGATCACGTTGGACGGTGCAGATTCGTAAGAGGAGTCTAGACAAGTTGTTTTATACCACTAAGGATGTACAAGCATACGGCCCGCGATGGTAAGCGGTTACCGTCGCGGTTATCAATCGCGTGTGTCGGACACCAAAAATAAATAAGTAATTTCCTGTATACATAAGTATATAATTCCATCAGGCGGGCGGTATGTTTGTTTTGTGGTAAAAAAAACTTCTTTTGAAACTGTTTCTTCCGGACAGGGAATTCGCATGCGGCTGCAGGTCCACCAGACATTTGTAGCGAGGGATGTGTTTACCTGACTAATAGGATCGCTTCATTTTCACGTTATAGCTCTTATGTCAGCCTAACTAAATCAATCTTGTGACATTATGGTAGGTACGTAAGTACAAAAAAAGTTACACACTTGGTTTTCATACGGATGGAGGGAGTTGCGTTATCTATTTATATTTAAGTATGTGTAAGTAAGCCCCGCTGTTTCAGCCGTGTTCCCAGAACCAAAAGTACTATATTAATTGAAGTATCTTTAACGTAATTTTCATCATATTCGTTAGATTGTTTAGCAGTGAAAGCTTAACAGACTATATTATTTTTTACCATATTTTTCTTTTAGTATTCTTTTCCGACTTCAAAAAAGGAGGAGGTTCTCAATTCGGTTGTATGTCTTTTTTTTTTTTTATGTTTGTTACCTCATAACTCCGTCATTTATGAACTGATTTGGAAAATTCTTTTTTTGTCTGAAAGGGTACACTTCCCGTTTGGCCCCATTGTCATCAGATCAGGATTTGATTACTTCTTCGTGTACTTTGAAGTCGGTTAAAGTTTTTTGTAAAACAGTCCAATTATTTAGCATATTTTTCTTTTAGTATTCTTTTTATAATATACGTTAACGATCTTACGATATATTAAGTTCTATTATTTTTACCACTATCCAATATTTCAAGATAATTATAGACATTTTATTTTTAGTTTCGTAGCCTTCTAGTGACGTCAGTTAGTGACGTCAACAAATCCGTAAGGTTAAAAGCCGGTATGACGTAACTACATTTTATAGGCTTATGACCTTTACTTATAAAACGCTATAACTTAAAATGGTCACGTAATTAACGACACCTCTCTGTCACTGTCAAACATAGTGACGTTATTAACGTGACAACTTAGGGTAGTTGTACCTTGTGGTTGGTACTTATTCGCCCAAGGGTTTGCGATCCAAAGAATAATAATATGGATGAGTCGTCATTAGAAGTAAGTAGGTAGGTACCCTAAGTTACTTACTACCTACTATGAATTGGATTGTATTTTTATGTGGTGAGGAGTGATCGGTGGTAAGTAATAAATAGAAAGTCAAAATGATAATCGGTGTAGCTAACGGAGCACATGAAATTGATGAATTGAATTGATTTGCACGAACACGCATTTTGAAAAAGAAATATGTATTACTATAATATAAAGTGCGCGCCTTATGCGCCATCTATTGTTGATTTTCTGTGGAGTGAAAAAGCTAACACTATATTGTAATATTTCTACTCGACAACAGATGGCACTTTCATACAAAAACTTGTTTACTTGCAAAGAGTACTTCAATTCATAATTTTTTATTTGACATGAAAATAAGATAATATTTATGTGTCATAAATAATCGTTCGCTAAAATATTGTGCTGTTACTTTTCTACTACTATGTATTTTTCTTTTATAATAAATCTTATACATATGTTACACAAACCAATTGAAACAAAAGCAAATTTATTACCCTTATTTTTTTAAACTAATCGTAGTCAGAGTATTTAACCCCTAAAAGCGACCCACTAAATAACAAAATGTGAAAAAGTGAAAATTAAAAACTTAAAAAGTATGCTTCTATTATTACATAATTTCGTCTATGACTACAACTGGTTCCGTGGTGTAGTGGTTATCACATCTGCTTTACACGCAGAAGGCCGCCAGTTCGATCCTGGCCGGAATCATATCTTTTTGTATGTGTATACACGTTTTTATAACATAGCGTATACAACCGTTACCGTTACATTGTAGCTCATGTCAATTCAATGGAGAAATAATCATTTTTCTATCCATTGAAACTTTATTCGGTGCTATTACGAACATAAAAAAATATAGCTCGTCCCAGTCAGCTGTTCTCAAGTGATTCTCTTACCAACGAACATTATTTATGTATATATTTATAGGTTATGTCGACTAGTGGTCGCCTAGCGGGCTAATTTCATAAAAATAAATATATCTTCTAGTCTTCTCTAATATATAAAAATCAATGCCACTTTTCGTTGTAATTTTATAACTCAAGAACGGACTCACCTATCCAAACTAACCCCCTTACTCATAAAACGGTATTTAACTAATATACTGTTTAAAGGGTCACGTAAATAACGTCACTCTATTGTCATTGTCAAACAATGTGACATTATATACGTGACCATTTAATCAGTATATTAGTTAAATTGCGCTTTATGAGTAACGGCCCGTTCACACATGGGAGTCCGTTTTACTGGTACGTTTTTAACGGATACGTCATAAATTTATACGCTGTTCACACATAGGCACCGTATAACGTTCAACGAATCCGTCATTACTGGATACGATGTGTGAACAGAAAAATGTGAGTCAAACAAAACCTGTCGCATCACTCCCCCTCCTACACCCCGCACACACCGCCCGCCACGCACACAGTATCTATCCGTTAAAATACTACGTATCCGTATATTTTTACTGTTCCGTCGTCCAGTATTCGATGACAAAACGGAATGTAATTTTTTTGCGGAACGATATTTTTTACTGTATACAGAATACTGTGCCATGTGTGAAGTCGCTCATACAACTACATACGCCATCGACGAAAAAAAAACGTACACGATAAAACGGAACAGTAAAACGGAGACATGTGTGAACCGGCCGTAAGGGGGCAAATGTTTAGGCTTTGTTCGGACTATTTAGACGATGGTTTATGTGAAGTTTGCACAAAATCGGTCTAGCGGTTCTTCATTTATCACATTTTTATTATTTCACTTTATACGTAGCGAAGCACGTACCGGGCCGCTAGTGTATTATATGTGTATATAATATAATAGATACTGAATGGTAATAGGTACAAAACCAGTTGTGTATATAGTATATTCATAGGTCTGAGGCCGTAATCACGTGCGTTACTTACAAATGAGCTCACGATTAAATCATGACAATGCAAAGGCCTATTCACATTGGCTGTAGCTTTTTTACATGGTTAGGTATTCAATCTATCTGTCTGACTAGCAGTATAAAGCGGCCAAGTGCGAGTCAGACTTGAAAACGGCCTAAGGGTTCCGCACAATGCTGGTGGCGTTTATTCCATACAAACTTAATCCTCAGTTTCCTCTCTCGATAATGACACTAGAGCAATGATTATTCTACCATGCAATCTGTAGGTACCACCACTGTATATCACTCGGTTGTGTTTTTCTCCATAAATTAATTATTATAAGAATTAGGAGCATTCTAAAATCATAAAAACTTACAATTTTTAACGCCCTTATCAGACGTCCAGCGAACAAAGACGAATATAAAACAACAAAGGAAAACCGACAGACATAATCGAAGCCCTTCTTATTATGATTCTTGAATTTTTATTTAAATCGATCCAGTTTTGGAGGAGAAAACCGGGGATTACGATATAGCGGTTTCGTATAATTTAAATAGGTATAATCGATCCAAGCTGTAGTTGTCTCTATCGCCCTCGGGCGGGATAGCTCGGGCACAGCGCGACAGCAATAGATATGTTAAAAACTTATTTTCCAAATTCCTTGCAGCCATCCTTTCCTCTTAATTAAAAAATATAATAACTAGTACCGGTTGGTCTGGATTATGTGAAACCTGTATTCTCTGAGTGCGCCAAACAACTCGTATTTTAATGTATGACACTCCTTGGCTAAGATCTGGCGACTACACCAATTTGTAAGCGTAGACCAAAGTATATACTGTAGTCTTTGGCGTAGACACGATCGACCAGCCCCTACGTGGAGACTGGATACCGTGGTAACTGGCGACGCGTAGCCAAGTCACCAGTATTTTTACATCTTACGCCTCCCTCACTCAGTTCAGTGGCCACCTGGTCCTCATTGCAGCCTTTATGAATAGTCGGTAGTCACTGGCTACCATCAACTAGCTTAAAAACGATCACTGGTTATTTGGCAACCTCTTTTGGGCTACTGTAGGTAGCCAGAGATGGCGTCCCAGTATGTTAGCAACCTTATTTATGTTCTAGAGAATCGAAAGCTAAATATTGTAATAATTTTACAGAAACAGATATATTGGTTTTCTACGCAAAAAGTGATCTTAATATATCTTTAAACTCGCGCCAATGACGGGGAATCCATCCTCACACATTGAAACCAGAATTGTTTCGAACTATGCGGGCTCAAAGGAGCTTTCTTCCGCGGACTGTGGAATGAGCTCCCCGCCGTGGTTTTCCCAGTGGAGTACAGCATGGGGTTCTTCAAAAAGGGAGTGAATTTCTTCAGGGTCGGCAACGCGCGAGTGATACCCCTGGTGTTGCAAGCGTCCATATGCTACGGTAACTGCTTACCATCAGGCGGGCCGTATGCTTGTTTGCCACCTGAGTGGTATAAAAAAAAATACTTTAAAGCTTTACCACAAAATTGCTAGCTAGCCCAGAGATCTCCGATTTCACCCCCCTTTCTTAGTGGAGCCCAGCGGGGCGTGCGGCGCGGGCGTACGGGCCACAGAGAAAAGAAATATAATAGAGACGCTATGCTAGCAGAGCCCGCGCGCCACACATGACATCAAATGGGCATATATCAACCAAAACACGCGTCAACGCTTCGTAGTATCCGCCATACTTAGTAGAGGTGCGTAGCTCCGCGAAAAATATTAATTATGTCGTGATGCGCTATTATTTCCTGTAGGAAACGAAGTGAGGAGTCGGAGTGTAACTCAAGGAGGGATTTCCTTTCATCGATGAGTCTACAAACCTTTATTTAATTGTGATATTTATAAAAATGTATTCGAGATTATGATAATTTTAGGTGTAAACGATAAACTCTGATACTACTGCAAAATTATACATTGAAGGCAATGTACTCACTTTATTTGTACGCAAGGTAGCTCTGTATTCTCTTTTCCGTGGTACGGGCCATACAAGAAACGTCTTTACGGAACCTTTCGTGTGTGAGTCCGACTTGCACTGGCGGGATTTTATGTAAAGTACCTACCTACGTTCACCGATTTCTCAGAAACGGCATAACCTATTCTGATCTTCGGATAGTTTAATTTAAACTGTACCGAGGTCATTCCATATAAATTTGATTATGATCTAACCATGATATGATGAAATATTGTAGGTAATCATATTTTTTTGGATATATATTTTGTACATCATCATCATCAGCATATAATCTCCCACTGCTGAGCACAGACCTCCTTTCACAAATCAGGGTGAAAGTTAATGGGCAGATACTCCACCACGCGTGCCCACTGCGGATCGGTGGAGGTAGGCTAGTGTTCAACCTACTGTTGGAGTTTTCAAGCCGCCTAGGAGGCCTCAAACTAGCTTAACGACTATCATAATTAAGTGATTACCGGGACCAACGGCTTTACGTGCCTTCCGAAGCACGGAAACGCTCGATTTGAAATACCACTAGGCGGTTACCCATTCAGGTACCGACCACGACAGACGTAGCTGAACTTGCCGATCGATTTAAAACGGCATACACCACGAGCGCTTCAATTTGTACATATTGGTTGTAAATTAAAATCAATAAAATATGATATACAACAATATTAGTATGATGCTTTGTCCTTGGTCAGAGAGAAATATTGAGAGGTTTTGAGTATATAGAATTAAAACTATGATATAAACGAATGCTGTGATCTCCTATAATTGAAGGCATGTGAAGGTAGGTACATAATATAACTTATGTCATGTGTATTATTATTAAGAGTGTAATGTGTACTTATTTGTTGGAGTTCCTTAATAAATAAATAAACTTAAATAAAAAATACTTATTTTAAACTCTTTTGTAATTTTATAACTTATAAAATTTATTATATTTTCAAACTATTACAGAATTTGAAATTGAAATAAAGCGGAAGAGTTTGAAAAAAAAAAATTACCTAAGTATAAAAAGTCTTAAAACGTTTGCTTGCACTTACAATATATTTAGTAACTCCTATCTGACTGTATTATTAGGTACTGTTCTGAATTCCTCCGACGCGAATCCAACATTTAAGGAAATTTAAAATCACGTTTTTTATTATTCTTATTAGCTGATAAGTCTATACCAAGACTGTTCTTATTTCAAAACAACAACTAGATATCGCTGGCCATAAAAAAACACACTGTATTTAAATAAGAAACATGGCAAGGATCCTACACAAAATTATTCTATTTAAAAACTTATTAATAACCATTGACTAACTCGTTACATTCATTACATATACTAGGTAGCAGGACCAAGTATGTACCAATGATAATGCAAACACAAACCGGTTCCCATAAGCTCAGTTACAGTTAACTTTATTTGCGAGTGCTTACCAGACGTCAGCACGAGTGTGATTCAATTTAAATATTATTGTTTACTATTTTTTTATATCAAACAAGTTTATATTAATTTTCTTATGTGATTTATGGTAAGTGAAGTTCTTTTGTATGTTTAATAATGGGGCTAGACTTTTACTTTTTATTACAATTTTAAAAATACGGCAGGAAATTACGTTAACCTTTTTGTTTTGTTTTTTTTTTCATTTGTTATTTTTTATCTCTGTCTATATTAATATAATATAATAATAATCATTTATTTTCAGGCTCTAGACCCATAGTGTGTTAGTAGTTACAAAGAATGTCTTAAAAATATTGTTAGTTGGTTATTACAGCTTAAAACAATTTATACGTGTCACAGATTAGCGTTTTCACTGTTTTTGTTGTCACTATTCGCGTCCATTTCTTGTCAATTACATTAAAAACATTTTCACATAAAGCCATTATAATAACATTATTACTTCGACATAGTCTCGTCCTAAAAGAATAAATCCTCTTCCTCATTATTGCATGAAAACCGTCAATTCTAGCAGCTGCAAACATTCCGGAGGCACTACAACATTTAGGTAATCTCATGATGGTTCTGAAAGCGTTATTATACTGTACTCTAATAGTGTTGAGTGTACGCTTGGTATGCTGCAGCCACAGACTACATGTATAAAACGATTGACAATAGGTTTGGAACAAAGTTTTCTTGACCTCAGCCGTACAGCGACTAAATCTACGACTAATCATATTGGCTCTTACTGTCAGAGACCTACGTTCTCGTTCTATATCACCATCATCCTTTAAACTACTAGTGATACGGTGACCTAGGTAAGTAAACTTATCTACAACATTAATAGGAACACCATCCAAAAATACTGGAGGTACATAGTCGGGGCCTTTTCCTGCTCTGAAAACTAGTAGTTCACTTTTCTGTGCGTTATATAACAATCCATGATCTTTAGCATATGACTCGCAAATCCCAATCAGAGTTTCTAAACCTTTGATCGTGGGGCACAGCAAGACCATGTCATCAGCATAGCTTATATTGTTTATACAAACATCTGCAATATGTGCTCCAATGCCAGACCTAGTGAGCTCCACGATCAAACCATTTATGTAAAAGTTAAATAAGAAAGCAGAGGTAATTCCACCTTGCCTAACACCACATTTAAGCTTGTAGGTGTCCGAGATGGCGTCCCCCCATTTCACTACGTTGGTCTGATGTTCGTACCAAAATTTCAGAGTCCCAGTTATCGTGCTTGGAATGTCAGTTGCAGTGTCAATTGCATCTCAGGTGAAGAACTGTCATTAGTACTGAACTCTTTGTTTTGAAACCTTATGGTCTCCTAGGGATTACATAATAGTATTTTTGATTTTCTATCTGGCTTTTCTCAATTGAAGGCCTCTGATTAGACGATTCAGTATTTTTGTTTTATTAGTAAGGACGTAGTAAGTAATATACAGGATGTTTTTTTGGTAGGCGACGAGCGACACAGGGGCGGTATCGCGGTAGTACAAAAAGTACATTTTCCAAAAATGGCCTTAATTCCATTAAATACTGTAAATACATTGAGAAATACCTTATTCACTCGACTAGGTCAGTGGCTAGGCGCAAGCCGCCCCGTCCGCATGGCCCCACCACCCCGCCAATCCCTCGCGCTCCCGTTGAGTATTACGTCAACACTAAATAGCTTATTACATGATTTTCCAATTAACATTTTTTTTTTAAGTATTGTTATTAAAAAAGCCCAGCGGAGAGTCTCTTGGGGGTTAAATGAGCAGCCTAGATTTTTTTTATGGGAAATGTTGTAAAAAGTTTATTAATGACCCCTAACAGCTTTTTTTGTACGGCCGGAACCCTAAGCGAGCGGGCCTGGCTCGCTTTTGACCGGCTTATACAGACTTACATAGATGAACTTGTTATGGTGCGTCCATGCTTGGCGAACAGAGTACGAGCCGAGCCATGAACGAACACACTGCGAGCACGATTCGCGTAGCGTGGACGGGCTTGCGAGCCTCGAACGAGCGCGATTGTCAGTTTTTTCACGAACAAAGGGATTCGCATCGTGCTCGTTGTAGGTTCGTTCTTGGCTCGGCTCGTGCTCGATTCGCGTAGCATTACGTCATTACGTTATGTATGGACGCACCATTACGTTGTTACACGGAGTAAAAGGATAAAAAGTGATACAGAACAGTTCGGTTAAGGAAAACTTGAGGTAATTTGTATTTTGGGTAAAAATGGCAGATAGTTTGACGCCGTCAGCACTCTGGGGAAACTTAGTAGGTCTTTTTCTCACGCAAATAAAGAAGGAAGTACAATTTGCGAAATGTTTTTTCCCATCTTTTTCCATTATAAAGCAATATTTTATGTTCCTCTGTTTATCTTTCCGTTAGTTAGCTCCTATCTTATCTTATCTTGGGATCTGTTGTTCTGAAGGTATCTGGGGACCCATTGGGATCTATTGTGGTCCCCTAGATAACTTACTCCTCCCCAGTCTCGTAGAAAACTCCTTTCATGAGTTTTACAACGAGGCTAGGAGATATGAGCCTATAGTCTTCTGGTTTTGGATATCCGATCCCTACGAGACTCATTCGCTTACCAGCCAGTGCATCGCATGTGCACAGAAGGTGCTCCATGCGTTCCGTATGCTCCCCACACAACCTGCACATGGGTGTCGCGGTTAGACCCATCTTCATGAGCATGTCGTTGGTTCCAAAGTGCCCAGTAAAGGCCCCAAGCAGGTAGCGGATTTGCCCCCTGCTCATATCCCAAATATATTCCCGGGCTTTGAACGTAGAGCCTAGAAACTTCTGGGAGTGTTGTAATAATAATAATAAAATATATATAAAAATGTGGCTTTTACGACACACGTTGAAATGCCTACACATGGTTCTGGACCCAAAAAATCATTTGCTGAGCCCTCTCTTGCCTTTTCATCTGCCACTTCGTTACCATGGATTCCTTTGTGCCCAGGTACCCACATCAGTCTTATTCTGTTATGCTTCCCAAGCCTATTTAGGGTTTGGACAGCATCCAGAACAAGTCTGGAGTCCACTTTTTAGGATGCCATGGCTTTGATTGCAGCCTGACTGTCGCTAAGAATATATATGGATTTACCTCTGGTTCCTCTATCTATATTCTCCTGAGCACAGGTTATTATGGCATATGTTTCTGCTTCAAATACAATTGCCATCTTCCCTAAGCTTTTGCTACATTTGTAACCTTTTGCGTATATTCCCGCTCCTGTACCTGATTCCATTTTGGATCCATCAGTGTACCAAACCAAACTTTCTTGTTCTGGTGAATCGAGTCCCTTCGTCCAGTCCTCTATTGTAGGGATTTGGACCTTGAAAGACCTTTCAAACACAAACATAGTTTGCATTTTGTCGGATATCATGTTAGTTAGTTAGCTCCTAAATCGAGAACCACAGAGTTGATTTTGATGCGGCTTTAGCAGTTACGTACGTTTTTTGAGTTAGGTTTTAGGTTATAGTATTTCATTACGTGGCTTGAGGATCTGAGCTGTGACCGTTTTAGTGAAACAAATCTGTACCTATCTTATCCTAACTATACAATATAATAAATGCGAAATTGTGTTTGTTTGTTTGTTACGCCTTCACGCCTCAACTTCTCAACGGATCATCATGAAAGAATCATGGCGAGATCCATACATTGATTTGTAAAATTTGTAAAATTGATTGTTAAAATAAAACATTTTAGAGAGTTTTGAATCACTTCCAGTGTTGAGATTACATTACCAGCAACATGTTAATATACATGAAATAGTTTATAAACCCCGCAAAACATAAAACAACATAACGGTTTTGGTCGCGAATAGTTGCGATTCGCCGGCATGCCATAGAAATTATCATTTTTATCGCGGGGTTCTAAAAATATTTTAAATGGCTCAAGTTGTTCCTTAGGCATCAAGGATCAATTATAACGTCATTCTAACGGCTCTAAAAACTTTATTTTTTGTACAAATCTCGCCATGATCCTTTGGCATGCAGATAGCCTATGGTATGGAGAAAGACATGACTAATTTTATCCTAGGAACGCGTGTGAAACCGCGGGGGACAACTATTATACCTATCTTATATCTATTATCAATCTATCTTAAAAAAAAAATTGAATCATTTATTCAAATAGACTTTCGCAGGCAGTTGTAAAGTCTGACTCTAATACCTACCGGTTCGGAAGCTTGCATTTGTTGAGAATAGCCGGCAATAAACTCGGCAATTACTCTTTTCAAAACAAGCTTAGATTGATTACCGATTCATTAGATTATTTACATTCTAATCGCACATACATCGATATTGCACCGCTGGTTCCGATTGATAGGTCAGTGACAATGACGTCGAATGCCGAGACGAAGGTCCGGGTTCGAATACAATATGAGCTTGAGCTTTCGGTGAAGGAATCATCGTGAGGGAACCATCGGATGGTGGTAGGGTACTTTGTAAGTAGTACCCACCTGGCTGGCTACCACCCTCAAGTTGAAAATCTGTCGCCAAGCACTTTTCGGTGTAAACAGCTGCACTTGAGAGACAGTTCCTACTATGCTTTGTATGTTTGTGGTTAAATACAGGCCTATAAATAATAAGAAATAAACAAGAATCTCAAATTATTGCACATAGATATAGGTTATGTATACCTACGTGGGGCGGAAAATTGGTTAATTAATTTATTTGTTTCATTTTCAGATTTACATAAAATGATTTTAAATGAGGAAATTTTGTTATAAATTAACGAAGATAAGTGCATACATGATTCTTGCATCAATAAACTATAAATAAATGCACAAGAATGGCTAAATGTGCACTTTCTGTAGGTTTCCTAGTTCTGATGACGTTTAACTGCGCAAAAGGGCAGCGAAATGGTGAGTCAGTAACGATGGATTATTTAATTCATTATTTGTTATAGTTTAATATTGTAATTGTACTATGCTATTGTAGATATTTTAACTCTACACTACTAAAATAAAATTATAGCATTCAGTAGCAGCACCCCGATGTTATTAAACGCTTACTAATCGTTTGCGTTTACGACACTTCACTATGGAAATTGGCACAGCGCCTCTAGCGGAATACTCATGGTACTAATTTCTCCCATACTAATTAATAGTTAACGCAAACGCGTTCGTAAGTGTTTATAAACGTCAATTCTTTACACTCGGGTACAGAAGAAGGTTATTCTCGGAACCTTTTTTTTTTTTTTGTTCCACTTACGTGGCAAACAAGCATACGGCCCGCCTGATGGTAAGCGGTTACCGTAGCCAACGTCTAATCTTATTGCGATGTTACTTTTACATGAACGTTCCGTATTTTCTTAGGTATGGCTTATTGAAATATCTTCCTTCATAATCAGAATAGCCGTTTCCGTGATACACCAACATTAACAGGTGTCAGAACCTCATCCTCTCCAAGGTTCATTCCACATTGTAGTAACGCGTTACTGGAGTCGAGGATCACTCAACAATCTTTATAAATTGTTTTGAACTTTGAAGCCAACTATCGATCGAACATTTTGACAATCCATAACAAAGTATAAGTTAGGTAATTAAATAAATTTGCTTGTGTACTACGGCCATCAAATAATCGATTAGGAATTTAGGATGCACCATAAATCCACGTGACTAAAACAGTTATAAATATGAAAGTAGACAGGGCCGGCTTTACCTATAGTGCAGGGTGTGCGGTGCAGACGGGCGCAAGTTCTTAGAGGGCGCGCCGAGCGCCGCCAAAATCCAATCTCTTTCATCCAATAATGCTCTTTAATAAAATCGAATTATTACCTCCTGAATTGTGTCCTACTATCGCGTCTTTTCACGCTCCTATACCAAAATGGAAGTCCCATATTTGTGCAAAAAAATGCTCCCGTGCACCAATGCCTAAAAAGGGCGACAGATCAGACCCGGCGAACCAAATGACAATCGCCATCACCTCCCTTCTCTCTAAAGTAATGGAGCGAGTGATCAACACGCAACTCGCCATCGAGAGGCAAGAAGTGGCATTGGCAGTGAGCCTATATGTGGCGAAGGTTTTAAATACACCCGGATTTCCGATTACTGGTGAAAATATAACTGTCAGTGTTCCATTTTGTTCGCGCGCCTACTAGAGGGCGCCAGGGATTGCACCCGAGCGCTTCATGGACTAGAGCCGGCCCTGAAAGTGGATGAATATACGGGAAGAGGAAGACCATGGGTGAGAAAAGAGTGAATGCTGATAGAAGAACAGAATGGAAGAAGCGGGCATATTGCGCCGACCATAAATAATTGGGAAGGACTTAGTTGAGGAGGCACTGCATAAAAATAATCGCGGCAGGCACATATTGCATTTTGCTAAATTAAAATAATACTAAGGATTAGTTGAGGTAGGCTAGTGGTCGACCTACTGTTGGAGATTCCAAGCCTACGAGGCCCCCAACTAGCTTAACGACTATGCCATTATGTGATAACATGATACCATTTTGTCTTCATAAGATTAATGTAAGTATTTTGTTGACAGAGGGTGATTCTTGCATCGATACTTACGCAAATACGGTTGGAGTTTGTAAACCAGTTGAGAAATGTAAATCGGCTCAAACGGATTTCCAGTAAGTAGGACCTCAAACTCAATATGTATTATCATTACATTGTGGAAGCTAGATACCTTCTGCCAAGGAGCGGTTCGGGGCCCCCGCAAACAAATTGTAAAACACTTTACCCTCCTTTGGGCTTTGCCGCAGTCAGGTAGAAGAGCCTCCAACAATTTTTGATACAGGACCCTTAAAGGGCAAGCTACGCCTAAGGTTGCATTTGCTGAGAAGAACCTGCAGTAAACTCAGCAATTAAGTACTCTTTTCAAAACAAGCTTAGCTTTATCAGATTATATTTATACATTCTAATCGCACTGACATTTTCGTGGACTGGCGGAAAAACTATAAATTAGTCGATATTTAATAAGTAAAATAGCAAACTAAATGACTAGAGTAGACGAGCCTCCGCAAACGCCACTACTTTGCCGTATGTGCGTATGAATTCGCAGCGAATTCATCATTTCTGGGCAAGGTCTTAGTAAGTTTAGGTACATTAAAAATTAAAAAAATAAATCTAAATGGCAATGGAGTTAAGAGAGCTATTCACTTGTCCAGTGATCCGCTTGAGGTCACTCCAGATAATGGGATTTCAATCATTAATAATGATTCATTACCATTAGTTAGCCCCGCTGATTGTGTGTGAAAAATGTCCCTTTATGTTTATTATTATAAATTTGCATCGTAATATATTTAAATTCTGATCTAGATTTCTTGCTTATGTATAGGGGCGTACAGGAAAAAACTGTTTTTTATTTCGCAATCATGAGCACAGATTATTTACATAATAGTTTATGGACGCAAATAAGTATAGTCTCTATTTCACAATATTGCTCTAAATTCCTTTAAAAATTAAACAAGCAATTGTTGTTAGTGGTTGGAAAGTGAATTTTATGTATTGAATCTAAGCTTGTTTTGAAAATAGCAACTGCTGAGTTTATTGCCGGCTCTTCTCATCAAATGCAACCTTCCAATCCACTATTATAATTGATGGTTAAACGAACTTACCTTAAGTGATGTTCGACCATAATTATACGAGACGTTACATCCGAAGAGATTTAATTTAGAACACTCTGTAGTTTCACTTCTCAATGTACTAGGCATCGCACATAATTTTTAGAGCTATAGAATTAAAAATCAAGATTAAAAGTAACTTCTTAATCACTACGTCATCACAACTGCCCCCTCTAGCCCCCGAGCCGGCCGCCACACTCCCGCCATACTTCATTCTTTCAGAATCACTTAGTTCGTTTAATATTTGGGCATATTATTTGGGCGCGGGTGGGACTATAAATCTCTTCGGATGTAACGTCTCGAATAATTATGGTCGAACATCACTTAAGGTAAGTTCGTTTAACCATCAATTATACTACGACGTTACATCCTCAAGATTTAATTTAGAACACTCTGTAGATGTTTAGCGCTTTTAACGAGATAAGTGTGAGTGTGCAGGATAAAAACAATAATAAAATGAAATTTACTAATATTAATTTTTTTTTTATCTTTGTAATATTTTTCGTATGAATTAAATTTAAACATAAAACAATCATCCATTATCATTATAAATAAACTTATAAGTACACTGCCTCTGCAAATACATTGCCCTCGTCGTTTGATATGGGTCTGTTATAGAATTTGGCAAAGGTTAATGAGTTTCCTGACCAACCGGCAGTTCGTTTTATAATATCTATTGAGACACCTTTACGCTTAGCCGCCGAAGTGGATGCGTGGCGTGTGCTGTGTGCTGAAAATATTTTTGTATCGATGCCACTATTTGACAAAACCTGCCTAATCCACCGACTGATTGTAGAAGCACTGGCATTGTGGATTGGTTTTTTGGTGGTAAGAATTAATCTATCAGTTTGTGGAAGATTTCTGAATGATTTTGTAACATTTAAATACGAGGACAATGTTTTTGCGGGACATATTTTTTCGTTATGATGAAAAAACGGTATAATCAATTTTGGCGCCAGTCGATTAGGCGCAGATGTTTTAATTAAATCATTAATGCAGATTTCTATTCTGGAGCTACCTACTTCTATATTAGATAAACGTATTAAGGATAGCGTCTGCGTTCGTTGTGCAGTTGACAATGCGAGGAGAGCTACCAGCTTTTTAACGAGTAAGTCTAAGGACAGACTCTCATTAGGGTACATATTTGAAAGATGATCGAGTACCAGGCTTGGTTCCCATGTGGTTTCATATTTGGGGAAACAAGGTTTAGTTCTGTAAACTCCTTTCATGAATCTAAGAAGTTTATCATCTTGGCTAATTCGTTTACCTAATATCAAAGCAAGTGCTGAACGATATGTATTTATAGTTGAATAATTTGCTCCAGACTTGTATTCAGTTACAAGAAATTTTAAAACGCACGTGATATCGTCATCAAAAAAGTTGGTTTGATTTTTGTTACAAAATTGCCACCATCTTTTATATGCACAGTTATATTGTTTGAGGGAACTTTCTGCCAAAGATGAAATCATAATGTTGATAGCGTTAGATGGCAGCGACTGTTTGGAATACGCTCGCTCGATAAAAGCGACGACACCAGGGTAAGTCGCTTCCATAGTGGATGCGGGGTCCTGAAAGGGGATAGTAAAAGTTTAGGATCCGGTTCTAAGTAAACGAGACTGGTTTGAGACAAAGCTAAAAATAAAGGGTACCATGGCTGACTGGGCCAATAAGGAACCACCATTACTCCGGTTGCGTCATCGTTGATAATTTTTCGTAAACATTTTAAAATTAACGAAAAAGGGGGGAAGGCATAAAAATAATATGATTTCCAATCAAGTGTAAATGCATCTATGTTAAATGCGGAAGGATCTCGTTTCCACGACACATATCTCTGACATTTTGAGTTTAATCTAGAAGCGAACAAATCTATTTGAGGTTTTCCGAAATTACTAACAATTTTATTGTAACCTGATTGGGACAGGCTCCATTCTGTATCGATATTAAATCGTCTGGACTCCTGGTCAGCCTCCGTATTATCTTTAGACCGAATATAGGAAGCGAAAATATGAAGGCGCCTATCCTCGCACCATTGCCAGATTTGTCTGGTAATATCATTTAGATGTGTATATTGTACGCCCCCGTACTTATTAATATAAGCTACAGCAGTCGTATTATCGATACGAAGTAAGATTTCTTTATTTTTTAAGTTAAAACAAAAGCATTGTAACCCAATAAAAGCTGCTTTTAGTTCTAAAAAGTTGATGTGGGCATCTGCCTCTTCATAGCCCCAGAAACCACTAGCACGCTCACCGTTGCAGTATATCCCCCAGCCAGTTAGTGAAGAATCTGAGAAAATTTCTAGTAAGTATCTACCATTACGTATAGGATTACTTGATAGCAAAATATTATTTTGCCACCAAGATAAATCATCATTCAAGCAAGGCGATATAGTCATGTCACTATCATAATTATCATTAGAGTTTTGCAGAGCTAGAAATTTCTCTCTTTCTAGTCGTTTTGTGTACAACCATCCGTAGGAAACGGCGGGACAAGCTGAACATAGTAACCCTAAATATTGTGCAAATTCTCTAATTGACAATGACTGTGTTTTACAAATATGGTTAGTTTGAGCTAATATTTTTGAACGCTTTTTATCTGGTAAATTCAAGCTCATGCTTCGTGAATCTAATTGAAACCCTAGAAACGTTTGTATTTGACTTGGGACAAGGTTACTCTTTCTATTGTTAATAATGAAACCTAATTTATTGAGTAAGACTACGGTTTCTGTGATGTTATTCATACAACTATTATATGAATTATTTATTAATAAAATGTCATCTAAATATATCACTAAAAACATCCCTTTATTTCTTAGATGAGAAACCACAGGTTTAAGTAGTTTTGTGAAAACGAAAGGCGCCGATGACAACCCAAAAGGTAAACATTGAAATTCAAAAGTTTTCCCTTGGAATTTAAACCTTAAAAACTTTTTACTCGCTTTGTGAATAGGCACTAAAAAGTAAGCTTCCTGAAGATCAATGGTTGCCATAAAACAATCTTTATTAATTAACTTTGTGACAGTTCGAATATCTTCCATTTTAAAATGCTGGGTATCAATAAATTTGTTCAACATTTTTAGGTTAAGAATGAACCTAAATGTGCCATCACTTTTAGGGATAAGGAATATACTAGAAATAAACTGGCCGGGCAGATCCTTGCATTCTATAATAGATCCTGTGGTCTTTAATTGTGAGATAGTAGAAATTAATTGTGCTAGCTCGGTTTTTCTGAACTTAGGATTATTTGGTTCAAAGTTTTGGAAAGGAGGTCTATTAAATTGGATTCTATATCCTTTTATGTAACCTAGTACAACTTGATCCCTAGTAATGGTTCTCCAGTCGTTAATAAAATGGTGCAGTCTGCCAGCATAAGGCATTACCTCTACTGGTTTCTGCGGATCCTGTGGTCGGTCTTGGGTGCAGGGGGGGCTCGATTGGTCGCTGGTGCTGGCCTCCGTCCTAATTGGGAAGAGTACCCTTGCTGGACGGGGTACCTTTGGGGAAGCTGGTACTTCATCTTCGGCCCACCCGGTCTGGGTGCTTTGGTTGAATGATTTCTGGATGGGCCTTTCCAGTTTCCCTGCTGTCTAGGCGTGGACGGTATGATAGCGTCGTGACGTTTTATCTGAAGTCCGGACTTTTCAGCTGATTTTGTGGCCTTAATTTTTTCACCAAGATTGGCTCCGAAAAGAAATAAATCTCTTTTGACATCGGAGATAGCAATGTTAAACTTCTTATCCAGAGATGACGTTACTAGTTTTCTTCTATTCTTTGTACTTTCATGATGAAGGTCTAGAAAAATCTGACTAACATCAGACACCCTTTTCAAAATATCAATTTTGCTGAGGTCCTCCGAGATTATTGATGAGGCCAGATAAGAAAGGCCTGCTATCCCTATACCCAAGTGATTTTGGGCCTTTTCCAAGACTTTGTCCCGATTTCTGACAGATTCATTCAAAATTGAGGAAATCTCTAAGTTTAGTTTAGGTGCCTTCGCCAGGCAAAAGTTTTCTGGTATTAATGCCTTTTTTATAAGTACTTCTTTGGCTTCTTTAGACAGGCCGTCCACCAGTACCCTATCCCATCGTTTAGCGACCTCTTCTTTGATAGGCGGTCCCAAGATTTCCTCTTTTCCTACTGGATCTCCTAGTGCCTCTAGTATCTCCGCTGGGAGTACTTCCAGTGTGGGTTCGGGTGGCGCAGGCGGAGTTGGTAGTGCAGACGGTATGGACGGCACAAGAGGTAGGGATTGCTCAGGCGGTACGGACGGTACAGGTGGTATAGTCGGCACAGGCACCACAGGCATTACAGATGGCACAGGAGCCCAGCTTGTACTGGGTACTGGGTCCTCAGTTGGAGGTACATATGCGGTAGTAGGTGTGATATCTTGTAGATGGGTCGGTGTCACTAAGCAAGATCGCATTTCAACGTTATCATCAGATAAGTCAGACTGTGACGATATTGGCCGATTTTCATGTGATGGAATCCGTATATACCGTTTACCGTGGCCATACTCTGAAAGGTGCCAAAAAAAAAAAAAAAGGCTCTTAGCAAAGAGTACCAAATCATTAAGTACGTCTTTGGTCGTCATCACGTGACGACACTAGACTAGTCGTTATCAATCGCGTGATCACGTCACGGAGAATAACTTAATTAGTTTATATGACTACCTCCAAATAAATTGGTAAGTAGCTAAAAACAAAATGTGAGACTTTGTTATAACGAAGTACCATCTAATAAAGTCGTTAACTGATCAATGATCATGTTTCCAGGTTCAAATTTCTAGATATATCTGTTAGAAAACCAAAAAAAATAAAAACCATCCGAAAAAAATAAATAAAATTAGGGTAGGTTGGGAAGGTCGGTCACCAATTAAAAATTGGAATACATATTCGATTAAATAATCATATTTTGTTAGGAATTATAACTTAACCCAATAACAGTAATTGTAAACGTTTGTTATCTATACGTAAATGCATGTGATTTTGTAGTTTAGAAACAAAAATAAAACAACTAACCTTCATCACCTTCATCATCCGTGCTGGATGTCGATTCTTGAAGTCGTCTTTCTAGACGTCTTATCTGATTTCTCAATCGTGAATTATCCCTACGTTTCCTTTTCCCCATGTTTTGCAAAGTCTAAACTTTCTAAAACACTTATGAGATTTTATCCGTGTTGCGATGCCCGCACATAAAAAAGGAATGAAGTATGGCGGGAGTGTGGCGGCCGGCTCGGGGGCTAGAGGGGGCAGTTGTGATGACGTAGTGATTAAGAAGTTACTTTTAATCTTGATTTTTAATTCTATAGCTCTAAAAATTATGTGCGATGCCTAGTACATTGAGAAGTGAAACTACAGAGTGTTCTAAATTAAATCTTGAGGATGTAACGTCGTAGTATAATTAGAGTCGGACTATTAATCCACACATAAATTACTGCGAAGATCTATTTCAATAAAATACTTTATTTTGAATTTGGAAACAACTGTTTTTTTTTTTTTTTTTTTTCAGGCAAAGCAGAATTCCTCCTACTTTCTGCGCTTACAATACATTTGGTAGCGCGTTAGTCTGTTGTACAGATGGCAGCAACATATTACAGACTGCAGCACCCAGAGATTCTAAGTGAGTGCATAATCTGAGTTAGAAATATCAGCTCCACAATGTTGTACAACTACTGTCTCATAGGACGATACAATCACATTGCTGAAATATACAACGATTGACGAGATAAAAGCGGATTAAAATTAAGATTCCCTTATTTTTTACCGCCATTTTATTACTTGATCTAAGTGAAATATGATTTCCACAATGTAGTACAACAACTGTCTCATAGGACAATATAATCACATTGCTGACATATACAAAGATTGCTGAGATACAGGCGGATTAAAATCAATTTTCTAACCGCCGTATTTTTTCAATCTAGCTAGATGGACAAATTAAAATATCATCTCCACAATGTTGTACAACGACTGTCTCATAGCGCAATATAATCGCATTGCTGAAATATACACGGATTGCTGAGATACCCGCCGATTATATCTAATTTTATATGTTCTTTATTCCTCAGTGAGGCACCCGTATGGGGCACTAGTGATAACCGAAGAGTCAGTGCAAGAAGTAAGTTCATAGATACCTACTCATCATTCACTTAGTCCGTATCTTCCAATCCATCTCGTGTCAATCGCATTTGTCCTGTTCCAATTGCATCGAGGTATTTCCTGCTATTTGATATCATCAATCCATCTTACCGCAGATTTTTTGTTCAGTCGGTCTGCTCCAAATTTTAAACTGGAGATCCTGTTATCTCCTACAAATTTTCTTCCCTTTACCCATAACATGACCATTCTGCAGTCCTCTAATCCAGCTGTCATCTTATTTATAGAATGTGAGGAGTACAGTCGTGGTGTAGTAGAGAGGGTGGATTTCTTCCCCCTGCTCCCCGAGCCTGAGACCCTGACCCTAACAGCAGCGAAGTGCGACTATACTGCAGTGGAGCTGATCGTAGGTGGGGAGAATGCTAATCAGGGGGAGTTTCCTCATATGGTAAGCGCTTAAAACACGTCCTATAGAGGCATTATACCGGGTGGAGATTTCGAGATGGCATATTTCCGAAACCTATGTTGGTTTAGTCATGCTGAATAACTTCTACTATGGGACAAAAACTAAAATCTCGTTTTTTTTTGCAGATTCTGTATTTTTCCCAGAGTAAAATAGACCAAATGTTCCGATTACCTGGATGAACATAATAGGATATTTGTTATCGCGGGACAATATAATAGAGCAGCTCGACTGGGGAAGTACCTCCACCTTACAGAATACCGCAGCCAAATAACTTTATGTTGTGTAAAGTTGTGTTCCTGCGCGTGAGTAAGGTTGCCAGAGATAGGGGATAGGGGAGGGGGGATAGGTCGATAACGCGTTAGCGATGCTTCGTGTGTTGCAAGCGTCTATATGGCTACGGTAACCGGTTACCATCAGGTGGGCCACACTTGTTTATCGACTAACGATGAAATCCCCCGGGCACGCGAGTGAAATCGCGTGGCGAGTCATGTTTATTAACACCTCCAAAAGGCTATAACTTTACAATTATTTCCAGGCAGCAATAGGCTGGACAAACTTCCAGAACAGCTACAGCTTCAGCTGTGGTGGAGCCCTAATCAGCCCCCGGTTCGTGATCTCAGCTGGACATTGCATCAGGGATCCCAACGCCAAGGATCCCAAGCCGGCGATAGTGAGGCTTGGAGACCAGAACATTGACCCTAGCGTAAGGGATGGAGCGGATCCCGTAGATGTAAGTACCTTTTCTGAAGGGTGGCGATGGCTCAGCTGTAGGTGTCGTGGCCAATCTCGAGATTTTGAATCCTACAAAGAGCTTGAGCTTGGAAAAGAGAAAGACCGAAAAGAGATGGATGGATTGTATGAAAGATTATAATGAGTAATGCTGGTGTACGGATAGAAGAGACGAATGGTAGAACGTACCTACATATTTCGCCGACCACAAGTGATTGGGAACAGGGATGGTGATAATGAATGAGTTTGAGCTTACAGTGAAGGAAACTACGGTACTTTGTAGCTGGCTACCACCTTCAAGTTGAAAATCAAGAGTGCTCCGACAGTTGCACTTGAGAGGCAGTTGACTTATGCTTTGTACAGGTCGACAACACTGGCAAATCCATCTGCCCCCCTAGACAAGTTGGTTGTCGACAATCTTCATCGTTAGTAAACGATCAACCTTTGTATGGGATTGACATAAGACATTGATTTCGATTTGAAATGCCGATCTCATACAAAGGCTGATCGTTTACTGTCGATGACGATTGTCGATAACCATCTTGTCTACTGGCCCAGGTACAGCTAATTTTACTTTATATGTAGGTAGGTACACGTTTTGCTGAAAGAAACGTTGTTCAGACCATGCTCTAAACATTCTATAGCATCAAATAGAAAAAAAATACATCTTTGGTTTTTGAAAAACAAAATAAAGTCCTAAAAGTTTTCAATGTAGAATATACCATTCAAACGTGACAAACATTGCAGGTACCAATAAGAAACATCCACAGGCACCCGGAGTACCGTCCACCGAAGGTATACAACGACATAGCGCTGTTCGAGCTGGCCACCGACGTGGAGTTCCGACCTGCCGTCAGGCCAGCCTGTCTGTGGACCGGGGCTGACTTCAGCGGGTATGACAAGGCGCTGGCTACTGGGTGGGGGGTCGTAGATACACGTGAGTATGGCTTAGCCCCCTCCAGCCGCTGAATCCACTAGTGCCCAGTAGTATTTCAACTCGAGCGTTTCCGTGCTTTGAAGTCACGTAAAGCCGTTGGTCCCGGTTATCATTCAAAGTCAAAGTCAAAGCCATTTAATCAATTTAGACCCTAGAAGGGCACCTATGAAGGTCAAAGCTACTGAAGTTACCGGCAGTTCGTAAGTTGGCCTTCAACTGAGAAGAACAGGCAAGAAACTCAGCAAGGTTACATTTTTTTTTTTTTTTTTACAATCTGACTATAGTATTGGCTATTTTTTCCAAAACATTAAGTAGTAGGTATACATACATACTATTTATTTTACAAAAAAATACACAATCATCAAAAGGAAAAAACATAAAAACAACAAACATTAAATTGTGATAGTCGTTAAGCTAGTTGGAGGCTTCCTAGGCAGGTTGTTTACTCCAAAAGTGGGTTGACCACTAGGTGAGCCTACCTCCACCGCGGTGGACACCCGGGGTGGAGTAATAAGTCGCCATCAAAATGGTCAGGACAGGACAACTTATCATCTTATCTTACTTACTATTTTATATTTTTACATTTAACATATGAGTTTCACATGAGCAGTGGAGGTACCGCTCTTCTAAGGGGGGCAGCTGCTCCTCCCTGCCCGTACCTCGTTACGCCCATTATCCTTCGGGAACGCGGGTTTGTGAGAAAGAGATAGTTATATTGCACATTTTTTTTTTTCAATTTCAGAAACAAGGGAAACTTCCAAAGAATTACAGAAGGTCTCACTAACTCTTCTTGAGAATGGCCGCTGTGACAGAATCCTGATGAACATTAGAAACAGGAATTGGAACGGATTCGTGCCCTCGCAGATGTGTGCTGGAGAGTTGAGGGGGGGGAAGGATACTTGTCAGGTAATACTTTCACTTTTTGAGAGCTCTTTAGTACCCATCATCAACGGTCGCCGAGATACTTCTTGTGCTGTGTGTGTTGATACCTAAATATGTTCGACGTTCAACGGCTTTACGTGCCTTCCGAAGCACTGAAACGCTCGATTTGAAATACCACCAGGCGGTCACCCATCCAGGTACCTACCACAACGATGGTAGCTTAACTTCGCCCATCGATTAAGAACGGCTTATCATGCTACACCACGAGCGCCTCTTCCTCGTAAATTGTATGCTTAAAACTCAGAGGTACGGGCCAGAGTTTAGATCCACCTTCGTGATCGTACGTCACCACGGCACTGTTTATTTTATCCAAGTTTAATGTAATTCCAGGGTGACTCAGGTTCTCCCCTCCAAGTGGCCTCCAAAGACAACCAGTGCATCTTCCACCTGGTAGGAGTGACGTCATTCGGTAAGAACTGCGCCGAGAGCGGCCGACCTGCTATCTACACCCGGGTGTCCAGCTATCTGGACTGGATAGAAAGCGTTGTGTGGCCAGGGGAATAAATATATTATAGAAATGATGTTGGTTTTATTTATTTAAGTCGAAGCTACTTTTTGTAGCACTTAGCTCTAGTTGTAGTACCTAGATTATCACGGCTACAAAAAATTATCGTTTACCATTACGATGACGACTGTCGACAACCATCATGACTAGGTGGGCTAGCCCGTCAAATGTTTTATATTCGGCGACAAAATAATGGCTCAGCGATTGTACAGTACAGTAATCTTTGCGTAATCTACAGTCGCTAGCGATTACGGTAAATATTTGGCATGACGAGCAGCGCTTCTAGTAGACACTTTTGGAAGCATTTCATAGAAAATGTTTCACCGTAGTCGCTGGCGAGTGTAGATTACGTTAGTGTAGAAAACTCATGGTAGGCGTACCTACCGAGTTGCGTACGAGCAGAGGCCGGGAGTGGGGGGGGGGTTGAGTATGTGGCCGGGGCGCGGTAATAGTTAACAATAAAAGAGTACAAATGGTGAAGCAGCTTAGCCCTACTAACTTCGCCCGATACGGGATCGCGTCGAGCGTTCTATATTCTTTGTAAGTAGCAAGTAGGTACCTGAGGCTTTTAAACTATCGCTACATATGAAGTTCGTTTTGACTGCCCAAAAACGATGATACAGTGGTATTGACATCGGATGCCGCGACGAAGGTTCCGGGTTCGAATCGTACAATGAGCTTGTGCTTTCGGTGCAGGAAAACATCGTGAGGAAACCATAGCACGATGTTAGAGTTAGGGTACCCACCTGGCTGGCTAATTCAATTCAAATTCAAAAATTGTTTATTCAATATAGGCCCTAATAAGGTACTTACGAACGTAACACGTTACGCTACAACCCTCAAGTTGAAAATCTGTCGCCAAGCACCTATCGGTGTGTTCCGACAGCTGCACTTGAGAGCCAGTTCCATCTTGGCTTGGCTTACCACCTTCGGCCACATCATCACATACCAAAGTGATATTGCTGTCAAACACAGTAAATAAAAACTACCCAAATCAAAAAGAGACATATAGCGAGACACCCTCAAGCCATCATATAGTGCCTCTAAGTAATGTGTGCCCAGATGGAACGAGTAGTCAATCAGCCGTAACCGCGCCGTCCGCCATCTGTTTCCCTCACCCCTCGCCGACGCAAGTCCTTATGAGGCGTTCCGGGGTTCCGGTGATGACTACGGTGCGTGGACGCCGCGGCGAATCTGTTGCCAGGGATATGAGTGCAAGTAGGCCACTTATACAAGTCTCTATTGAAACAATTCGGAAAAAGACAACTCACAAAAACTTCTGAAAAACCCTTATAACTTTGAACTAGGAACTAAAAATTATTCCGTTTCCGAATCCGTGATGTTGGCGAAAGTGTTGGCGCTGCCAGGACGTGCCTAGTTACAAAAGAATGTTAGTTTATTGCAAGCAAAAGCGACGAAGTAGGTAAGTAATATATTAGATTAAATAGTTTATTAAATTAGGTCATTTTAAGTTTTAAAAATATTTTATTAATTAAATAAGGAAAACCATTTTCTATAACAAAATATATTTTTATAAATAATAATTGTAAATATAGTTTCTAATTCTTATCAAACATTATCATTTATTACATATATTACAACTATTATACAAAATATTACACTGTGTTCTCAATGCCAATGGGAACTGATTTTTATACATATATTTTAAATGTTTTTTTTATATCTATATATTTAAAAATGTAAATAATATCTATTAAAATAAATAAATCAAAATATTATATAATAATAATAAGCCTTTATAGAGACACAAGTTTATTATTACAGAATATTATTGTTTTGAGTCGACACCAACATCATGGTTTGTTTGCCCAATTTATTTATTTACAGACGAGCAGCTTGTAAGCTGATGTGTCTATTGCACACAGTGTAAGAGAAAGTCACTCCGCACTTATACATAGTTCACTTTTCAAGTTTTTTGATCTTTGTCCAGATATCCAACTTTGGCAAAGGTGTCAAGGCATTTTATTCTATTTAGCACTACTCTAGTCCATGTTTTGCCTGTTGCCTTTATTTCAACTTTCCACCTCCAAAACCGTCCTTTTTTTCTTTAAGTGAAACAACAAACACTATCCATAAGAAAGGCTAAAATACAGTAACTTGTATACTGCCAACCCCTTCTTATAATTTATACAGTTAATAGAAGACATATTTACATTGACTGTCAAAACAGAACTACATACTTAGGTGTTATTCTTCCCAATCATTTAACTACTGATTTACAAGGTCTTAGGTCTTAGGTCTTAGGTCTTAGGTCTGTATGTAATTAACATCAATAGACTAGAGCTCTTCATTAAACTACGTATTCATAATTAATAACATGATTTCTATTGAAATTAGATTTTGTATATAAAAATATTGTCCCCAAGATGTGAGGTATCACACCAATTAAAGTTATATATAAATATCTATGCAAAGCGGGCGTAGAACCAAACGGGTACAGCCAAATACCCCGTCTATTTGCATCTCTCAAATGATGGCTAATATACGCCAGAGTTATCATGTAACTAAGTAAATATATATTTAATTTCTTTGCTACGTAACTATATATTATTAATATTGTAGTTATTGCTAGGCCGAGAGATGTGCAGTGAAGTATTCCACGATGTTTCAACGTTGTGAGGTCCTGAAAAAATTACATGGTTAGCTTTAGTTTAAAATCTGTTGCTTAGCTTTTGCGCGCTTTCCGGCAGCTGTGTTAAAGAGCGAGTATGCTTCAAGGCTTTGTGTGCTTATCAAGATTAACCATATCTTCACATAGAGAGATTGTCTTGGTAAAATTGTATTATTGGTAAGAATTGTGTATAATAAAAGTAACTTACCTTTAAATTAAATGATTTAGCAAGAAAAACATGATCAATGTCGATGAGTGATGACAATATAGTACAAAATATCACGTTTAACACAACGGCCTGTGTAGAAACTCCAGTTTCATAATAAAAAAATAAAATGGCTGATATAAGGCCTATACTCCCATGGACAAGGCTGTCAGAAAAGGCGCGAAAAACATTTGACTCTGAGTATTTCGACTTAAATACAACATAATCTCCAATTAAAGCTGTTGTCATTAGTATAATAGTGATTGTATAGCGTACAAATCTCATTTTCTTGACTCGCTGAGTAGGTTATGTTTTGTCATTATCCATTTTGGTTATTTTTATGAGATGTTACAAACACTTTTGAATATTGATGCATTTTCCATTGCAGTTAATACAAAAATTTCATAACATTTGGAAGCTATAGATATTTAAAATATGTTTTGTTTCGTTTTGATTACCTACTATTGACGATTTTTTTGGATTTTTTGACAGTTGTGTTGTTGTTTTGTTTGTTTAGTTCACCAAAAAGCAAGCAAAAGTAAAGCTCCATACAGCCTTGTCCCATTTGAAAAAGTCAGGTATTTTGTAAAATAGTAGCTTTTACATTAAAATAATCGGTTAAGAGGTTAATCTTGGATAAGTAGGTACAATCTTGGATAGGTAGGTTGTATATGGCATCGTATCGTATATAAATCCATAAGTAAAAGGTGTGTTATGGTAAACTACTATGGTAGGTACACCTATTTAAAGTTTCAGAACGCACGGTTAACAGTATTTTTTTAATAACAGCTAATTGGCTTGAAAACTTATCTATACAGCCACCTACACATTTTCAATATATGATTAATTATTTTAACGCATACTGTGATGTGTCTGAAGGTTATCGTAGATTATCTTTCATCACTAACATCATTTATTATATCCCTTTAATTTAATTGTGAAAATACATTATTCCCATAAACAAAAATTTCACTAAACCCAATATCACATAATCGAGCTAATCGGGGTAGTAACAAAAAAGTTTGTAATAAAATTACCACACCTACCTATTATAAGATTATGATTGAATTTTTAAATATTTGAAGACTAATTTACAAAGTCCGTTTACTTGGAATATTTCCAATACTTTTAACAAGGCAACACAAAACGGTTAGGTAATCAAATTATATCTCTCTCACTCATTCACACTGACTGTGTAAATACGTGCAGCATTATCAGTTTTATAAGAAAAATGTTGATAAACCGGCGATAAAACGCGCTGATATCATTATATCACAATTTTACATTCTCCAGTTGAATTTGTGTGTCATTTTAGAATCTAATTTGTGAAAAGGTTTTATTTCGTATTTCGTGTTGTCGACTCATTTGAGTCTTGTTCTTTCGCAATGAGGGAAATAGTGCACGTACAAGCAGGCCAATGCGGTAACCAAATCGGATCCAAGGTTAGTATTAATCCATTCTATATCCTGCTTATGAAATGAATTAATTTTTTTACAACCCAAGACATCTAGTATTGTTGGTAATTAGGTGACCCACATACTTTAGCAAGATGTTGAGTCACAGAGGTCTATCTACCACCCTCTCGGCGCCTCAGTTAATTAATATTGGTTACGCTATCCGTCACTAGATGTCACATATATATTAATGGACATGACTATTGCAATAAAAATGTAGTAAAGAACCGTCTAGAAAATAATATTGTAAGCATTATTTTCTATGGAGTCAATTTAGTTTTGGCCAAAATGGAATTGTTCTGGTGACCTGTACTGGTAGACCAAAAGAAGTACCTAGTTACCGTTTTTTTATGACGAATTGTTCTTTACATAAAAATTACAGTAACGAAACCGGTATTAGGTAGGTATATAAAATAATATCAGAATAAACCGGTATTCAATTCTACCGAAGTAACGTACAAAATTTTGAATTTTGACAATAGCACAGATTACAATGGTTCATGATTGTTCGGATTGTGCCCATTCAATACGACCGACCCCTAGGTATTTATGATACGTAGGTACCTACGTAATATTATTAACAATTAAGTATCGTATACCCACAAGGCGCATACCCTAGACTCCTCTCTCGTTTTATGACTAACCCATATTACGACATTACTTCGCTTCGAGACGTACCTAATAGGTAGGTATCTACTCACACATTCTATGGCTTATTACATACTGTCGGAAAATTGTATTAGTAATGTAGTAATATTGGAATTAATATTTAAAAGACCGGCCAGGCGCGTGTCGGACTCGCATACGAACTCGGTTACGGGAAGACGTTTCGTGTATGGAGGCACCTCTTAAATGTTTACTATTTGTTGTTATAGTACTTAGCGGCAATAGAAATACACATTATGTGACAATTTCAACTGTCTACCCAGATCGGTTTAAACCAAGTTTAAACTTACAGCCCACGGATCGACAGACAGACTGACAGCAGAGGCTTAGTAATAGGGTCCCGTTGACACCCTTTGGTTACAGAAACCATAAAAAAGAGAATTCATAAACACCCATCCCATACTACTAATAACTATAGGTACTAATGATTATATTAGGTAGGTGCTGAATGAGCGTGAACCGTCTGCAAAAGGAGTAAAAAAAACGCCCTTCCAAATTATCGATGTCTTTATTTACACACTTTTTTGGTAATTCCTGTACACCACGGCGTGCGGCACCGGCACAAGAGTCGAGACATGGGAATGGGACAGAAAAAAATATAAAAAAATTGAGTCACTAAAAATGTTCGATGCCTTTATTGACAGGTTTTTATGTATATCGTATACCTACCTACCTCGTGGATCAATAGTCGAGATATGGGACTGTTTTTGTTTCCAGGTAGTTTAGCTAGGTGTCATAGGGAAAAGGGACAGTTTTTTTAAGGGGTACTTTGCCGTTAATCTGTAGCAGCTGCAGACTCGAGGAAATTGAATGTACCTATGTGTGGATATTTGTACATCAATCAAGTAATAAATTACGGAGCAGATTTGTATAAAATTTGTTACATTAGTTGCGCCCCGTGGTTTCACCTGCGTACCCGAGGGTATATTGTTTTCCGGGGATAAAAAGAATCCTATGTGTTAATCCAGAACATATTCTATCAGCGTGCCAAATTTCATCCAAATCCGTTCAGTTGTTGAAGCGTGATTGGGGTACAAACAGCCAAACCTTTGGCATTTTTAACATCAGTGAGATGAGAACAGATTATCTTAGCAGATTATGCACAGATTACAGAACAAAAGGCAGATAGAGCGCTCGGAACACGGGAATTACGCCAAAAAAGCAAATACAAATTGAAAAAGACATAGCTGGTATTCGCTTTTGAATTTGTATTTGCTTTGTTTAACCAATGTTTATTAAAAATAAAGATAAAGTTTTTTAAACAAAGCATATACAAATTCAAGAGCCAATAACAGGTATGTGTTTTTCAATTTGTATTTGCTTTTTTGGCCCCTCTCCCGTGTTCCGCGCGCTCCATCTGATTTGTTCTGTAATCTGAGAGACTATGTTACATTTAACATAATATTGGAATAAAACATAAAATATTTTTATCCCTGGCAGAGGTCTAAAATCCTCGGAAACCCAAATAAAACTGCCGGGCTTAAGATACTGATCTTCTGGGGACTTTTGTACCCTTCCTTATGTCGTTGATGTCTTCCAAAGTTACATGACCCCACTTTTTTGAAGTGAACTCGTTTGCCTGCGATGACTGACGATGATAGTGAAAGTTCAAGGTCTTCTGGCAACGTTTCTGACGCAAAAAAGTCAGAAAAAAGGTACTTAGCGAGCAAAAAAGAGAGGCAATAATTTCACTTCTGTAACGGTGTAATGAGTAGCACGCGCTCTCTGAAGTGAAACTTCTTTATGCGCGATGAGAATATAATTCAAAATCGAATTGTATCGAAAAAAAATATGAGAGGTCTTTTAACCTTGACATAATCAACAATCCTACTGCCTACGGATATCATAAACGCGAAAGTATGTGAGGATTTTAGTTATTCTTTCACAGAAACACAGATCTGCCCCCCTAAAAACGAACAGTTGCGCAATATTGCTGAAAGGAATTCATTTCCCGAATTCCCAGCAGATCTGTCGCAATTCCTCTAAATTTTGGTAAAATAGACATCTTGGTCCACACTTGGCCCATAGATAGATAAATATAATATTCTTTTGGTCCCGGGAACGCGGTTGAAGTCGAGAGCGGAATCTCGTCTTTCAAAAATATGTGCATTACCTACCATCATTTTTGTTGTAGTTCTGGGAGATCATAGCTGACGAGCATGGCGTGGATCCCACTGGCATGTACCATGGAGAGAACCCTGTGCAGCTGGAGAGGATCAATGTTTACTTCAACGAAGCTTCTGGAGGTAAATGTAAACGCAACAAAATGTATGAGATTGACAACACGCTAGATCCTAGCGTAACTAAATGTCAATCTCATACATTTTGTAGCGTTTCTATTCGCGCATACGCAACGAAAAGTACTTTGTCTAGGGATACTGATCTCTGGCGCTATCTGGGGACGAGCACCTTACGCGTGCTCTATTGGGTTTATGTCAAGCGAGCAGGCAGGCCTAACCTTGTGATTTCGTATCATCGAAAAGCAGAATTGACTCGACTGCTTGCTATGCGCACAATAGTGAGCGCAAAACTCTAGAACTCTCTGTGGGATCGGCGCCTAAGTGTTATAGAACACCGGATAGTGGGATTTCAAGGAAGCCCAGTTTAACAAGTTCATTAAGATTGACTGACGTGGTAGCCCGGCTGAATGGAACTTGTATATCTTTATTGAGAGGCGCGAGGCCATCGGGTCTTGCCGACGCCTACCGCTGCCACCGCCTGCGCAGTTGACACCATTTAAGCACGTGGGATAATAGTCAACTACAATCCAAATAGAAAGCATGTGCCTTTGCCTCATTTTTATATTTATGAATGCGCAATCTATACATATATAAAGCGGAAAAGTTTTTTATTTGTTTGTTTAAACGGGCTAATCTCTGGATCTATCGGTCGGATTCTAAAAATTCTTTCACTAATAGGAAGCTACACTATCCCCGAGTACTATAGGCTACTTTTTATCACGGGAACGCGGGTGAAACCGCGCGAGGCAGCTAGTATTTTATAATAACAAATATGGAGCGGTTTAAAATTGAGTCCATCAATCAAATATTTATAAACATAGTATATCGAAGCCAAAATGGCACATAAAACAAAGACATTTATTATCAAATAACGATCCGATGATATAATAATGATACCTAAGTTGTGATTGGTAACCAAACGCAATTGCTATAAATATCCTGGGTTAGTCTTCACACGCGGCTAAGTATCTGCTCCCAAACTAAGCAGAGCTTGTACTATAGAAACCAGACAACTGATATATTATTCATGCACACAAATCCGTATCCTGGGTGGGAATCGAACTTACGATTTGACTGACCTTCGTGAAACCAGACACCTTTTTATGAAACGACTTCCATGGTTTTTAATAGTAAGGGGTCGTGCAATAATCATGTCAGGCTCTAAAGTGAGGGGGGGGTTTGAAAAACAAGGGGGGAGGGGTAGTGAGATCACGCAATTTCTAATCCGAAAAGCGACGTGCGCTAATCCATAATCCTAGGACAATATTCATTAAATATATGTATAAGTACCAATAGGTACCTATATATTATGTTTTTGACATGATTACATCTTAAATTTATTATTTTTGTCAATCGAAAACAACCTGTAACCTTAATGTCTGGAAATTTTTATCATGTTGCTTCATTTTCCAGAATTAAATTCGATTATACCTGTATTTAAAAACAATATTCTGAATTTTATTAAGATACTTTGTACCAAAAAAATACACGTGAATTTGGGTAGGCGAGGAGGGTTTAGTCTAAAACCTAACCACGGGTTAAAAAATTGCTTAAAAAACATCACGTGATTATTGCACGACCCCTAAAGTCAATTGTATCGTTTGTAAGAGCCTTATTAGGGCCTAAACTGGATAAATGACTATTTGATTTGATAAATATGATTTATATTTTATACTCTAGTCAGGGTATATCGATATTGTTAATTGGCGCCCTTTGATCAACGCATGGACTTGACAGGCTATAAACAACACAAAATTTCCAGGCTTCCAGTTTGCATTTGGCATTTCGGCACTCACTTGACCATCTGGAATACGGTCCTGGGGCGCCTACAGCGACAGCTCCTCGGTCTATTCTAGTACCTGGCGCTGATTATTATAAGATGCCTAGGCAGCGCGTCTTAAGTTAATTTGCGCCTTAGCATCGATTAATCACCTATATCTCTTCCCGGGATTAAATAAAGTTAACTATATTCGTCTCTATACCATAGTCTAACTTGTGTGTCAACGTCCATCAAGATTGATTATGATTTTGAGGCGTAGTAGGAAAATAAGGACATCAAAAAAAGTTATTAGGACCCACTACAACAAATAACATGAAGGACAAAATACAACTAATGTTTTTTCCAGGTAAATACGTCCCTCGCGCGGTCCTCGTGGACCTGGAGCCAGGGACCATGGACTCGGTGAGGTCGGGACCTTACGGGCAGCTGTTCCGTCCAGACAACTTCGTGTTCGGACAAAGTGGCGCCGGTGAGTTTTAGTGACACCTGTTGGCGAGTAGTGCGAACTAAAGTATGTAAATTTTTTGCCTAAAGCGGTAGCGTCAAGGAAATCTTCTATATAAAGAGATTGTTGTACCTAACAATTTTGTTTATTTCATTCAAATTATATTATTACTCATTCTTTATTCAATTCAATTCTTATTTATGGCTTGTGCGGAAAATTGCACAGTAAAAATATCAATTTAAATAGAAAACCTGTTTTCGCCGAGGGTGGGTACTGGGTATCATATATTTTATCTTAGTTTAGGCAGTTTAGGTATAAGTTGTAACAATTGAATAAAACCATGTTATTTACAAATTGATGTTCAAAAAGTTTTAATAATCTTTTAAGGTGCAAATAAACATTTATTATTTGTTGTAAAAATTTAAGCTAGAAATCCGACTACCGAAATTATGGATTTGTAAAAATATGCCTTCTTATAATCTTTTAGAATTCATGTTATAAATTTCGAATTAACTAAACCATTGATTTATAATGGTACGTCCATGCTTGGCGAACCGAGCACGAGCCGAGCCTCGAACGAGCACACTGCGAGCACGATTCGCGTAGCGTGGACGGGCTCGCGAGCCTCGAACGAGCTCGATTGTCAGTTTTTTCACGTACATAGGGATTCGCATCGTGCTCGTTGTAGGCTCGTTGTATGCTCGTTCGTGGCTCGGCTCGTGCTCGATTCGCGTAGCATGGACGCACCATTACATTCTCGATTTACCTATTTACACCACATAGAGACAAACCAAATAACCAAACAAAATTATGGAATACAAACATTGTAGCAAATAATATTTACAATCAAATACAATACCTATTTGAAATACAGAAGATAATTTCAGGCTTGCATCGTTGTTATTTGAATACAATATTATTAATTTTTGGACTTTTCACCCCTAAGAGGTTAAAATAGGGACACATATGAGGTGGAAAGTATATAAGTAATATGCCATCACAATTTTCAGGCAACAATTGGGCCAAGGGCCACTACACAGAGGGCGCTGAGCTGGTCGACTCTGTACTAGATGTCATCAGGAAAGAGGCTGAGGGGTGCGACTGTCTTCAAGGTAGGTTTTGAATCTCTTCTGTAGGATTTCAATGTTTTTAGGGTTCCGTACATCAAAAGAAAAAAATACGGAACCCTTATAGGGTCACTTTTATGTCCGTCTTTTTTTTTATACGACTATGTCGGTAAACAAGCATACGGCCCACCTGATGGTAAGCGGTTACCGTAGCCATATCGACGCATGCTACACACGAAGCATCGCTCACGCGTTACCGACCTTTTCCCCCTCCCCTATGAGCTCTGGCGACCTTACTCACGCGCAGGAACACAACTTTACACAACATAAAGTTATTTGGCTGCGGTATTCTGTAAGGTGGAGGTACTTCCCCATTCCAGCTGCTCTTTGAGCGAATAAACGCTATGCTCTACCTCTCTCAAAATCTGTCTTTCCATCTGTCAAGAGCCATTTTCTCAGGAACGTGAATCAAGCTGAAAATTATATCAAACTTCGAGCAGTGAAAAAATGAAACTTCGAAGTCAACGCAAAAAAAGACACGGCCGTTTTTGCCGCATATTTTGACGATCGCAAGGGAATCAAAACCTATAGGACTTCCCGTTGACAAAGAATTATGAATGAACCGGTATTAGAGTCAGACTTTGTGTATGCGAAGGTCTATTTGAATACAATTTTAATTAGTAAATTATATTATTCAATTAATGATTTTTTTAATGATAAAATATGATCCATACCAACATGGAATTTTATTTAAGTATATTTTGTAGTTTTAATAGACATTTTAGGAAACCTTTTTGTTTTTACATTTCAATTTGACATGAGACTTGAATGGTTCATTGATTTTGTATTTGTTTATTGTTATTATTTACCTTAATTATTATTTTTAATTTGAATTTATTTAACTATTTAGCATTTGTTAAAGTTAGTCTCTATTCATTAGAACTAAGTCATAAAAATATTTAATATTTGCACACCGAAGCTCGGTTGAGTAAGCTTGGAATCACTATTTTGTCACCCTTATTCTAGCAAATAAATTAATTTCATTGCATTTCATACATGATTTCGAATTTTGTACAACGAATATTGTTTTTGTAGGATTCCAACTGACCCACTCTCTGGGCGGCGGCACCGGGTCCGGCATGGGCACGCTGCTCCTCAGCAAGATCCGCGAGGAGTTCCCCGACAGGATCATGAGCACTTTCAGCGTCGTGCCGTCACCTAAGGTAAACTAATCAAATCATTATAAATATTAGGCACTTACCCCCTTATTCATAATCGCTTTTTAACTAAATCAGTGTAATAGTGTGCCCCGTCTCACTCTTTCAATCACCAAATGTCATGTGTCAGATACAGAATTCGGAATTTTAGCTAATCAACGTTTGATAACTTCATTATGAAGGGAGTTTAAAATAGTTTTTATTTGGACTTCCAGCAGCTGGTTAAGACTGGGCCACCTATCGCGCTGCAGGTCGTGGGTTCGATTCCCACACAGGATATGCATTTGTGTGCATGAATATCTCTGTATGTCCTGAGTCAGGGTGTAATTATATTAAGTATGTTTTTACATACTGTGCTTAATGTGTGCTACTGTGTGTAATTATATTAAGTATGTAGCATGATAAGCCGTTCTTAATCGATCGGCAAGTTAAGCTACCACCGTCGTGGTCGGTGCCTGGATGGGTGGCCTAGTGGTATTTCATATCGAGCGTTTCCGTGCTTCGGAAGGCACGTAAAGCCGTTGTTCCCGGTTATCACTTAACTGTGATAGTTGTTAAGCTAGTTGTAGGCTCCCAGGCGGGTTGCCAACTCCACCAGCAGGTTGTCCACTAGTAGCGGCTACCACCACGTCGGCACATTCCCGCACACACACATTTGTGTGCAGGAGCCCTGTACTCAGCACTGGGACATTATAGGCTGATGATGATGATGTACTTACAAACAAAAAAGTAGTATATGTATTATATCAGTTATCTGGTTTCCATAGTACAAGCTCTGCTTAGTTTGGGATCAGATGACCGTTTGTGAGGAATGTCCCAGGATATTTATTTATTTAATTTGTATTTGTTTTTTTGGCCTCTCTCCCGTGATCCGCACACTCTATCTGCCTCTTGTTCTTTAATCTGAGACCTCGAGGAGAAAGTTCCTCCCTACATAACTGTAGAGTCGCTACGCTCAGGGTTCATTATCTATCTCGTGACGAAAGACACTGGTTTATCCCCTTGGTGCATGGTTAAAAGATTACTAGATTTAGTTTTTTTTTTTTTATACGACTGGGTCTGCAAACAAGCATACGGCCCACCTGATGGTAAACGGTTACCGTAGCCATTCGCTCATGCGTTACCGACCTTTCCCCCCTCCCCTATGAGCTCTGGCGACCTTACTGACGCGCAGGAACACAACTTTACACAACATAAAGTTATTTGTCTGCGGTATTCTGTAAGGTGGAGGTACTTCCCCAGTCGAGCTGCTCTTTGAGCGAATAAACGCTACGCTCTACCTCTCTTAAAGTTCTTAGTGTTCTTATTTCATGTTGTTAGGTGAGTGAAGTAGTCCTGGAGCCGTACAACGCGACTCTGTCGATGCACCAGCTAGTCGAGAACACCGACATGACGTTCTGTATCGACAACGAGGCGCTCTACAACATCTGCTTCAAGACCCTCAGACTCAGCAGCCCCAGCTATGGAGACCTCAACCATCTGATATCGGTGAGTTTAATATGATTAAATGGTTCCATTAAATATGCTGTTTTTTTTTAAATCTTAAACATAATTGGACTGTTTTACAAAAAAACTTAAACCGACTTCAAAGTACACTAAGAAGTAATCAAATCCTGATCTGATGACAATGGGACCAAACGGGAAGTGTACCCTTTCGGACAAAAAAAGAATTTTCCAAATCGGTTAATAAATGACGGAGTTATGAGGTAAAAAACATTAAAAAAATACAATCGAATTGCGAACCTCCTCCTTTTTTTGAAGTCGGTTAAAAATTATACATAACTGGTGGAGATTCCGAGATGGCATATTTTCAAAACCTATGTTGGGTTAGTCATGCTGAACAACTTTTACTATGGGACCAATAGTGAAATGTTAAAAAACTTTTTTAACTTTTCTTACAAAATGTCAACCTTGGTCGACCTTATGAATGAATGAATGAATGAAATATTCTTTATTGTATACTAGGGAATGCAAACCGGTTTCACCGAAAATCGAAAAACCGGTTATTCGGTACGGTTTTGACCAAACAAAAAAACCGGTTTTACATAGCACCAAAACCGGTTTTTCGGTTATTTTCGGTTTTTCTTTCAATGTTTGGAAAAACTAATAAAGGAAGATTTGCCGCAGTTTTGTAAACTGAGTGCAATGCAGGGAGTATTTTTGTGATGAACTGAAGTGTGTTGTTGTGTATTGTGTTGAGCTGGTAAGAAAATAACTTATAATAATTGTAGTGTTTGTATCTATACAGTAGATATAATACACTGTCTCATGTACACCAGTAGAGGGGGTAGCTGTCAACCGGCCAGTCTGACATTAGACGCGGTGCGGGTTGGACGTGCGCTTGCGCTCGGACCTGGTGTAGTGGTGAGCCAGTGCTACGGAGTAACTAGTCACTAATCTGTGCAGTGGTGTCAGTGCGTGGACGCTACAAGTGGCGACGAGATAAAGTACGAGAAACGTGTGTAAAAGGCCAGTAAATAAAATTCAATTATTATTAAAAGGGAAGGAAGGTGACAATAAAAAGTGTGTGAGTTTTATGCAATGCGTACTAAATATTATACCATATTTATAACATTTCCTAAGTAGACGAACCCAGTAGTACAATAGTAAGAATAATCAGTTGGATCGTCATGGAATGTTGTTTACGCAAAATAATCCCAATGTAATACATTTCATTCCACTTATTTAAGTGAAGTGACGATTTCGTCAGTGGTATTATGGATTGATGAGAGAATAAATTATAATGTAAGAAAAACTATAAGATGCTTGGGTACCTACCTTCCTTATCTTTTAACAAGATTAATAGAATGAAAAATGCTACTTATGTCCAAAATTATTCCGCAAAGGTAACAAAACAAATGTGTTGTCGAATAAATGATTATTGTTTATTCAAAAAAGGTACAAGGAGATTGCATTGAGCTACAAATCTTCCTAATTAAAAAGATGTCACTAATACCTTTATACCAGCATATAAAGGTTGCTTTGAACTCTCATTAGCAGGTTGTTTTCGGTAATATTGTATTTTCTATAGGCTTTATTGTACCTATTTGTTTCATACTTAAAGGAAGCGCTTAATTACCTATAGTAAATATAGTGACGTGCCCGTGTGCGCAGTTGGAAGATTCCACCTGTTGTGCCGCAGGTCATGGGTTCGATTCCCACACAGGACATGCATTTGTGTGCATGAACATGACTGTATATATGTAATAAACTATGCAGGTATATTTCAATTTATTTATTTGCTGCTTCACATGAAGCACACCTACACATACATTTTAGGTGCATAGGTACCTAGTATGTTAAAGATGTTACAAAGAATAAAGTGGTATAATACATAAGCCCTGCAAGGGCATTGCAACATTACAATAATATTAAGTAATAATTAAATACATAAATCCAATTAAATTCAACAAAAATAAGGAATGAGTATTATTAGAATAGTATGTAATACAGAGTATATTGATTATATGAGTTACATGTCAGGCATATTTATCTGTGGTAGCTTTGAAGAATTCCTGCAGATTATAAAAGTATTTTTATAAGAAAGTCTTTCTAATTTGGATATAAATAATAAAGTATATCAACTTATTTTCTTCCAGTATCAGTTTAGGAAGATTAAGATATATTATTATTGCACTAACATAATATGATACTGAACTAAACATTGTTAGTTTTGGATGTGGCAGGGTAGTGTTCTTCAGGATGTGAGAAAGATGAACGTGTTTGAAGCACCTGTAAATTGTCTCATAAAATTGGAATTGGGAATTGTCGTTACATAAGTAAATTAAGACAATAAGTAATTCATTAAATTGAAATTGAGGCTTCAGACTTCTTTTAAATAAGAGGTACTTACTGTACTTAGCGTGTACCATACCTATTGAATTTCAATAAATTAGAGGTTTATAGAAATCTATATTACTAGGGTATTTATTACGACTAATCATATTTTTACGACTAATCAGGTACCACCACCTGAAATGAAATGAAATGAAATGAAATGAAATGAAACGAAAGGAAACGCTCTATCAAATTGAAAATAATCAGATAAAGGCGAATTAAAATTGGTAGTACCTCCATTGAATTGGAAATTGTCGGGAAGTTCAAATTAATACCTCCATTAAATTGGAAATCGTCTGGTAGTTTAAATTAATACCTCCATTAAATTGGAAATCGTCTGGTATTTTAAATTAATACCTTCATTAAATTGGAAATTGTCGGAATTGGGCAATAATAACAGAAGTACACATTCTAGAAAAAAAAAAAGAGAGAGTTAGTGAAGAAATAAGCAAGCAGTTAGAGATAATAATAACAGAAATGGAAGATACAAATAAGATGGATGGTTCAAGAAAGAAATAACATGGATACGACCAGCTTTACAGTAGTATACAGTTTTAAGTAGTAGGTATATGGAACGATGTTAAGCAAGATGTGGACCAGCATACATTAAAATTGAAATGTCATTGACAAGGCATACATAAAAATGAAATTTGGAATTAAATGACATAAAAGAAATGTAAGGAAAGAATAATGCAAACACCCACAAAATAGAATTCCATTCAATTAGAATTACTTGAATTCCATTCAATCGGAATTACTTGAATTCCATTCAATCGGAATTACTTGAATTCCATTCAATCGGAATTACCTGAATTCCATTCAATCGGAATTACCTGAATTCCATTCAATCGGAATTACCTGAATTCCATTCAATCGGAATTACCTGAATTCCATTCAATCGGAATTACCTGAATTCCATTCAATCGGAAGTACCTGAATTCCATTCAATCGGAATTACCTGAATTCCATTCAATCGGAATTACCTGAATTCCATTCAATCGGAATTACCTGAATTCCATTCAATTAGAATTACTTTGTTAGAATTCCATTCAATTAGAATTACTTTGTTAGAATTCCATTCAATTAGAATTACTTGAATTCCATTCAATTAGAATTACTTTGTTCGAATTCAATTCAATATGAATTGCTTGAATTACATTCAATTAGAATTACTTGAATTACATGAATTACTTGAATTACATTCAATTGGAATTACTTGAATTACATTCAATTGGATTTACTTGAATTACATTCGATTGGAATTACTTGAATTACATTCAATTGGCATTAATTGAGTTACATTCATTTGGAATTACTTGAATACCATTCGATTAGAATTACTTTGTTCGAATTCCATTCAATTTGAATTACTTGAATTCCATTCAATTGGAATTACTTTATTTGAATTCCATTCAATTAGAATTACTTTGTTCGAATTCCATTCAATTTGAATTACTTGAATTACATTCAATTGGAATTGCTTGAATTCCATTCGATTGGAATTACATGAATTACATTCAATTGGAATTACTTGAATTCCATTCAATTGGAATTACTTTATATGAATTCCATTCAATAAGGATTACTTTGTTTGAATTACATTCAATTAGAATTGCTTTTTTTAAATTACATTCAATTGGAATTAATTTGTTAGAATTCCATTCAATTGGAATAATTTGCAGTTCGATGGTGGTGATTCTATGCTGGCAGCATCAATCATATTGATAGCGGCCTGAAGCTGTCATCTCCAGGTGGTGCCGGGGGTCTCATATGCGAGGGATGTTCCAAAGATGGTTGTAACCGATATCTTCCAAGTTTACGTGAATGGTTCAAGCACTCATGTAAAGGACCGCGAGTACCATCTAAGGAAATAATAAAATTTTGGTAAAAGGGATGGGATGCAGTGTTTGTATCTATACAGTAGATATAATACATTGTATGAGACACACCGGTGTTGGTTAGAATCAGTATTAAAATTAAAGACGTGTCTGTCGCGACACTGGGTGAAAGCCACAAATATCAAAAGTGTAATTTGCATCAGTAAATAATAATTATCTCTAGTATTGATTACCTACATTTGAAATAATTAAAATTTGTTAAAAGGGAAGGGATGTAGTGTTTGTATCTATACAGTAGATATAATACACTGTCTCATGTACACCAGTAGAGGGGGTAGCTGTCAACCGGCCAGTCTGACATTAGACGCGGTGCGGGTTGGACGTGCGCTTGCGCTCGGACCTGGTGTAGTGGTGAGCCAGTGCTACGGAGTAACTAGTCACTAATCTGTGCAGTGGTGTCAGTGCGTGGACGCTACAATAATGATTGTTTTTATGATAGATATAAAATACGTATTTTTTTTTTACAATACTTAGGCATCAAACAAGCGAACGGCCCGCCTAATGATAACCAGTTACATTAGCCTATGGACGCTCACTCGCACGTTGCCAACCCTCAAACTTTTTGAAGCGGGGAGCTCATTCCATAGCCTGAGCGTTCACGATAGGAAGCTTCTTTGAAACCACACTGTACGAGACCATTTTGGTTCCAATGCGTGAGGATGGACCCTCCATCGGTGACTACGATGGTAGAAGGTGACTGGGCATCAGGTCAAATAATTCTTCAGAAAACTGTCCGTTGGAAAAGCGGTAGAACACACAGAAGAAGGCAGTCTCTCCTCAGACTAAGGGGCTTTAAAACACTTGTGAGCTCGGGATCGTCGACAATTATAACAGCACGTCGCTGAAATGAGTCTTAATACCAAAGCTAGTATCCAGGTACCCACAGAAGACAGCAACAATTCATTTGGGCTGGACTTGCGACTTATATAGTTGCAGTCTTTGTCTCGATAAGAAGTACTACTTCACTCTATTAATCACACCGAGTTTTTTGGATATCTTGTAGATGATTTTGGAACAGAACGTCGCTACAAATATTAACGCGAAGGATCCCAATGCTTTTCGTGATGTTGAGGGACATGTTCTAGAAACTTTTCGCAACGGTGAATGCGCAGGCTTGCGTGTGACTTAGTGTAGTTTAGTCGACCCCAATCGGAGTCACTAGTTTGTGTACTCTCGATTTAAGACAAGTTCTTCGCGCCTTTCCTCCAATATAGAACGAGGGATATTAGCACGCCTCGTGTAATGAGCGTCCCCTGTAATTTCATCTGCATAGCAATGAATGCTAGCAATAAAGAGTATATCATTAATATGCTGGAGGAACAGTGTTGGGGATAATCCAGAGCCTTGCGGGACGCCAGCATTAATGTCATGCTATCGGAGCAACTACTGTCAACGAAGGCTCTTATGTATGCCAAACAGCAAGCTGACTGATTGGTTTTTGTGTACACGCAAGTTGCTCTGCCGTTACAATATGATATGTTCATAATATTACGAGTGAAATTAATATTATAACGTACGAAACATAATTCAATAAATGTACATGAAAGTGATCATACCTCATAGCAATTAAAAACCAAGCAAACGTGATATGTTTTAATGATTTAATTCGTTTAAAATAAAATCAAAAGGAAAGGAACCGTGTAGTATAGACTACATGGTTGAGGTGATGAAGATGAATCTACAGAGTTAAATGAACTATTATTTCCATCAATTTGATGAAAAAGAGATGGATGGATTGTGTGAAAGATGATATTAGTAAGAAAGGAGTGAATGTTGGTATAACGGATAGAAGAGACGAATGGAAAAAGCGTACATATAGCGCCAACCCCTAATGATTGGGAACAAGGCACTTTTATACTCACTTCATTAACTTACTGACTATAATTCCTCAGTTTGCGATTTTTTAATCTTAGGCACGGTTATTATCTATAATTTGAGCAATAGAAATAACGTGAAAAAAAACCGAGCGAACATAAAAAAAAACGGTTTTAAAACCGGTTAACCGGTTTTACTACTCAATAACCGAAAAAAAAACCGGTTTTCATTTTGCCACGGTTTTGCATTCCCTATTGTATACACTGACATATTACAAATAACAAAAGTACACATAAAGGAAGTTATACAATATAGGCGGCCTTCGCTTAAGCGATCTCTTCCAGGCAACCTTTAGAAATTATTTCCTGTACGAAATAATTTCTAAAGTTGTCAGGTTGAGCATCTACCTACAAATACTACAATATATACGAAATAAACTAATACTATATATACACAAATACTTTGAGAAATATTAAAGCTACATACTAATACTTACATAAATAAAATAAATAAATAATGATAAATAAACTAAATACTACTATTACATAATAACAGTAACTAAGGGAAAATAAAAATGAATTAAAGAGAGTGATAGTAGGAGAATAACTGAGACTTGAAAGATTCAATAGTCTGAGCTTGTCTGATGGTCTGAGGTAAGGCGTTCCAAAGACGAACAGCTTGAACAGAAAAAGATTTACTAAAGGACTGACTGTGTAAAGGAGTTCTGAGGCGAAGTTCGAGAGAGGTACGAAGGGAGTGATGTTGGGAGCTATAGTATTCGAAGTGTTCCTTAAGATTAGAAGGGGATTTGGGATACTAATGTATGAAAAGTAAAAAAAAATTGAGAATTCAGTGCTGGTCCCATAGTAAAAGTTGTTCAGCATGACTAACCCAACATAGGTTTCGAAAATATGCCATCTCGAAATCTCAACCCAGTATAGAGATAGAATATTAATAGTGTGACTATACTACAGTATGTGCCGTGAGCACGGGTATGTGCAACGCTGCCTTGAAATGAACTGTGCGTTCATAGTTTGAAGAACTAAATATTTATTATGGAATCCAATTTCTCATTTCTTATCGATACCATTACGACGAGCTCATATCAACATTTCCTGACCGTAAACTACTGCAATCTATCTATATATATAAAAATCAATGCCACTTTTCGTTGTAATTTTATAACTCAAGAACGGTCTCACCTATCCAAACCAAATGTTTAGGCTTTGTTCGGACTATTTAGTAGATGGTTTATGTGAAGTTTGCACAAAATCGGTCGAGCGGTTCTTCATTTATCACATTTTTTGTAACAAATGAATTCAATAAATGGCGGATCATTTTGTTAATGGGGATTTTGCTCTCAGGGTAGGGTAGAGTAGGGTAGGGTAGGGTAGCACCACGCGAACGAAGTCGCGCCGGGCAGCTAGTACCTTATAAAATTCAAGTTATATTCAAAATTCTATAGATAGAGCTTGTTTTTATCTTTTCAGTTATTTGTTGTTTTACGCAGTCGGGGTTTTGTTTTTTTTTCTTTAAATAAATAATAGGTAAAATAAAATAAAATATTTGTACAGCTAACAATGTCGGGGGTGACAACATGTTTCCGTTTCCCGGGACAACTGAACGCCGATTTAAGAAAACTCGCCGTCAACATGGTGCCATTCCCGAGGTTACATTTCTTCATGCCAGGTGCGTATTTTATCTGTGCCTCTTTTAGGTTATTGAAAAAAAAGAACGGTTTTTTTTAATAATTATTTTTTCAACACACTCGCTCGTAAAGTGACTTTTATTGCACCGTTTTTAGAAGCGCTTCTCAATTTTTATTGGTAAAAAACAAGAAACACCTTAAATCTAAATTAAAAATTACAAATAGGAATCTTGTTTTTAGTATCTTAATGCAGCTTATTGCGCACTAGTGCTTTTTACTTTACATTACCGCACAGTTTTATAAAAGGTATAATCCAGATTATGATAAGTTTGTACAGTCGAGGACATAAATATGTATACACTTAGTAAAATTCAACAACTGTTTCCTCTTAAACTACTGATTGAAATTATGAGATATTATAAAGGCAGAATCTTCTAACATATACTATTATGATTTGTGTAATAGTTTAACACTTAAATGTTAAACATGCGAGAAAATCGCTTTTGAATTTCAAAAAGTGTATACATATTTATGTCCTCGACTGTACCTTACTGCAAGTGATATGTGTGTAGACCAAGCATACTTAATTTAAACGGGTAAAACAGTTTGATAGCTCAAGACTGTCAAAATAAAATAACTTGCGCGCCATATTTGTTAACGTTCAAAAACTCTACTTAAAAAATACAAATCTGTTTTTTTCCTCGCAAGTGTGTTGAAAACCATCGTATGACACGCGTGTGCATTGATTATTACACTCTCGGCTCACTTATCATAATAACCAACTTTGCACACATGTATCATAATGTACTATGAAGAAGTCTAAGCAAACGAAGCCGCTGGCGAGCAATAAATTTGGAGCCGATGTTAGCTCAGTGGTAGTGACGTCGGATTCCCAGACGAAGTTCCCGGGTTCGAATCCTACAATGAGCTTGAGCTTTCGTGAAACATCGTGTGAGAACCATAGCATGGTGGTAGGGTACTTTGTAGTACCCATCTGGCTGGCTACCACCCTCAAGTTGAGAACCTGTCGGTGTGTTCCGACAGCTGCACTTGAGAGCCAGTGCTGTGTGGTTACCAACTTCCGCCACATCACTGACCATAGTGAGATTGTGGTCAAACAGGCCTATACACAGTAAAAAAAATATATGTTGTGGTTTTCCCAATGGAGTACAGCATGGGGTTCTTCAAAAAGGGTGTGAAGAGATTTCTTTAGGGTCGAGTGACACCCCTGGTGTTGCAAGCGTCCATAGGCTACGGTAACTGCTTACCATCAGGCGGGCCGTATGCTTGTTTGCTGCCTAGGTAGTATAAAATTTTTTGTTAATAATATGATCCTTCCTTTCTAGGATTCGCGCCTCTAACGGCCAGAAATTCAATGGATTTCAGAGCTCAGAATGTATCGGAACTGATGAGTCAAGTAAGTGAAGTTTACCCTAATATCTTGTTTTTCTAATCATCATTTGTTCTTATCATCTTTTCACAAAAAACCGGCCAAGTGCGAGTCAGACTCGCGCACCGAGGGTTCCGTACAAACCTGTAGGTATATAAGTAAATGGTAGTATAGACCTGAGTATTTGATATTAATTTCAATTTATGACCTATTAAAAAAAAACTACTTACTAGATCTCGTTCAAACCAATTTTCAGTGGAAGTTTGCACCGTAATGTACATCATATATTTTTTATAGATTTATCATTCTCTTATTTTAGAAGTTACAGGGGGGGGGGACACACATTTTACCACTTTGGAAGTGTCTCTCGCGCAAACTATTCAGTTTAGAAAAAAATGATATTAGAAACCTCAATATCATTTTTGAAGACCTATCCATAGACACCCCACACTTATGGGTATGATGAAAAAAAAAAAATTGAGTTTCAGTTCTAAGTATGGGGAACCCCCAAAATTTATTGTTTTTTTTCTATTTTTGTGTAAAAATCTTAATGCGGTTCACAGAATACATCTACTTACCAAGTTTCAACATTATAGTTCTTATAGTTTCGGAAATAAATGGCTGTGACATACACGGACAGACAGACAGACAGACAGACAGACAGACAGACAGACAGACATGACGAATCTATAAGGGTTCCGTTTTTTGCCATTTGGCTACGGAACCCTAAAAATAGAATAGAATATACTTTATTGTGCACACTACATGAAAGAACATAATAATTGGACTGTTTTACAAAAACCTTAAACCGACTTCAAAGTACACTAAGACGTAATCAAATCCTGATCTGATGACAATGGGACCAAACGGGAAGTGTACCCTTCCAGACAAAAAAAGAATTTTCCAAATCGGTTAATTAATGACGGAGTTATGAGGTAACAAACATAAAAAAAAGAAAAAAAAAAAAAGCTACCGAATTGAGAACCTCCTCCTTTTTTTGAAGTCCGTTAAAGACATAACATTTAACAAAGAATAAAGTGGCGAACACAACATAGGCGGCCTTATCGATCTCTACCAGGCAACCTTTGAAGAATGTAAGGCCCTTTGCCAGCAAGGGTAGCCCTAAAAGACATACTGAAACTCGAACTTCGGCTTTAGCTGTTACAATCATGTATGAATTTATTCGGATTATAAACAATTGTACAACAGAAGTATTACTTTCTGATCGATCATGCGAGTTTAAACCTAGTTACAAGGTCGGTTACGTTCATAATACTTCGCAAGCCTCGATGCGACATTCGTTATAATCACCTACTGACTGTTGCGGCGCTCGTATTGAATCAAAATGCTCCCGCAAATGCGCAAGTCTATATTATTTATATCTAAACTAATATAATTAAGCGGAAGAGTTTTTTTGTTTGTTTGTTTAAACGGGCTAATCTCTGAAACTACAAGTCGGATTTGAAAAATTCTTTCAATAATAAGAAGCTACATTATCCCCGAGTATTGTAGGCTATTTTTTATCACGGGAACGCGGGGGAAACCGCGCGAGACAGCTAGTCTGTGATATAGCCGCTTCTACTATAGGGTTAGGTGTAGTGAGAAATTAAATTGAATCCTTTGTATGTATGTAAACGTTTATTAATTATACTTTTAATTATTTTAACATATTTACTCTGCCAAACTGCATAACAGTTTGTTGGCAGATGAGCTCTCACATTCACTTATACAATTAATCACATTTTGGTAATACATACATTTTAAATAGGTATTTTACTACTTTGATATTAATTGGTAGTAGAATACACCTTACTGAGGTGTAATGTAATGCAGTATATTACTGATAATAAGTAAATTATTGTTGAGTGTCTAGGTACACACGGCAACAGATCAAGCGACTACCTATTTGTATTTTAATTCGTTATTTTTAATTAAAATCGACAATACCTTTTCGCTTTTTGAGCAGCCATACTTAAATAAAAAATCGATAGATTTCTCAATGGTTAATGTTTATTTCGATATAATAAAGGAATACTATGATAGAGCGAGGTTTCATGAAATATTGCGAGTACTATTTCAGAGTAATCAAATGGAATTTCACCAGATATTGGTAAACAACCCTTGACCTTGACGACTTTTGTGAAATAGAGCATAGAACAAAATATTGTAGTGAAATGAAATGAAAATTCGGGACAATAACATGCAGTTATTTGGCTCCGGTACTCTGTGAGGGATACTTCTCAAATGGAGCTGTTCTTTCATAAACGCTACGCTCTCCCATTCAACCTATCTTAAACTGTGATATACAGGGTGATTGGAAGATGGGTGCAAAGTACAGCTTTGCACCCATCTTCATCAAAAAAAAAATTCACACTTCGTCTTAGACAACCATGGCTAAAAAGGGTCTAAATTATCTATACTATCATCGCCTTACAGCTTTGCACCCATCTTCTAATCACCCTATATGCAATGTGTATGATATGATGGGAGGTGGTATATGCATGTCTAATATGAAGTGTCGTGGGTGTAGATGTTCAACGCCGGCAACATGATGACGGCGTGCGACCCTCGGCACGGCCGCTACCTGACGGTGGCGACCATCTTCCGCGGACGCATGTCCATGCGAGAAGTCGACGATCAAATAATGAACATACAGAACAAGAACTCCAGGTATGTAACACTAACAGTCGATATTGTCTGTATGTCCTGAGTCTGGGTGTAAAGTATGTATTTACAAACAAAAAGTAGTATATGTATTATATCAGTTATCTGGTTTCCATAGTACAAGCTCTGCTTAGTTTTGGATCAGATGACCGTGTGTGAGGAATGTCCCAGGGTATTTATTTATTTATTGATAATACCTATTTGTTTTCAAGGCCATAATGAATAGATATTATACAACGTGTAACAGAAAGAAAGGGTATATCTGTCCGAACGAAAGGGGTGAAGACTATGGCTTCATTCCGATTTGACGATGTAATCGATTTGAGCGTGCTTAAACCCGTTCCATATTAGTTTGAGCGCGATCACGAGGTCCCGTGAAACGTCATAGATGACGTCATGACATGCGCCATATTGCGCTCACACCGACCATGCCCTAAACTGATATCACCGTGAGCGCTGTCAAAAGTGACGGTTAATTATTGTGTTTTCGGCAAAAATCTAATAAGATTCTTGGTTTTCCATATGGCAAAGATACTTTTTATAATTTTATGAGAGAAAAATAATAAAAAACCGGCCAAGTGCGAGTCAGACTCGCGCACCGAGGGTTCCGTACAAACCTGTAGGTATATAAGTAAATGGTAGTATAGACCTGAGTATTTGATATTAATTTCAATTTATGACCTATTAAAAAAAAACTACTTACTAGATCTCGTTCAAACCAATTTTCAGTGGAAGTTTGCACCGTAATGTACATCATATATTTTTTATAGATTTATCATTCTCTTATTTTAGAAGTTACAGGGGGGGGGACACACATTTTACCACTTTGGAAGTGTCTCTCGCGCAAACTATTCAGTTTAGAAAAAAATTATATTAGAAACCTCAATATCATTTTTGAAGACCTATCCATAGACACCCCACACTTATGGGTTTGATGAAAAAAAAAAATTTGAGTTTCAGTTCTAAGTATGGGGAACCCCCAAAATTTATTGTTTTTTTTCTATTTTTGTGTAAAAATCTTAATGCGGTTCACAGAATACATCTACTTACCAAGTTTCAACATTATAGTTCTTATAGTTTCGGAAATAAATGGCTGTGACATACACGGACAGACAGACATGACGAATCTATAAGGGTTCCGTTTTTTGCCATTTGGCTACGGAACCCTAAAAAAGCGGATATTCCTTTTTGCGAGTCATCTTATAAAAGATATAAGGAGTCCTAGCGCATTGTTAATTCAGATTTAAATTAAATTCTCAAATGTTCTGTTTTGAATACTGTGAGCGCGTTCACGAGTGTTCCGAATTGTTGACAGTTCTCAGTTGTCATTAACGTGATATCTAATTCGGTACGCAAATTATTGCTGTGAGTACTGTGAGCGATATTATCCAATTCGGAATGTAGCCTTAATATTAACTGTCATTTAGTTACTGTTCCATATAGATTTTAAATCTAGCCAGGGGCTCTACCGCGTAACTTTGGTGGTAATCGTAACGAACACCATTAATTATTTAATCCAATGACGCGCACGCGGTATGACGCGACGATGACCATTCGTGGGCCCTGATTGGATGAAATACATTAAGGGGGCCCTTCATAGCCAACGCAACTTCAACGCAAGCGTAGCCTAAAAGCTTGTACTTTCATCCAACGTAATGTTTGACTGCGAAAAAAGAGAGACACCATCAGAGCCATCGGTTATCAGTTGGTAAATTCCGCTGATCACTCGCGGCCGCTTCGCTAGGTCGTCATTCATGATTTCGCATATCATAAAACTTGTTCCAGGCCCATACTTCCTGTGATGTAATCTTACAAGTTTGTGAAAAAAAAGTTAGTTATTTAGAATCTCCAATACATCTGCAAGCATTGTTTAGAGCTGTTTTCTTTACTTTGACAATTTAGAGGTACATTAGATATGGCCAAAGTTCAGGTAAAATGTGTGCAAAACCGCTGTTTTTCGGAGGCTTTTACTGAATTTGTTTCACACTCTTTTTTATTTTCGCCTAGTTATACTGCTAGATATAGTTCACAAGATACCAATTTGTTTAAAACATCTAACGAAAAGTGTTTAAAAACGCCATCATAAGTACAGAGCTTTTGTATGAAAAGTATGGTGAGCTGAGTGCTCTTAATTGTGTTCGTTAAGATTACCACCAAAGTTACGCGGTAGAGCCCCAGATCTCTCTTCTCTGGTCGTCGCGCTTTATAGGTTGAAAATGAGAAGATACATGTGTTGTTTATGTCGTGTAGCTACTTCGTGGAGTGGATCCCCAACAACATGAAGGTGGCGGTGTGCGACGTGCCGCCGCGCGGGCTCAAGATGTCGGCCACCTTCATCGGGAACACCACCGCCATACAGGAGATCTTCAAGCGCATCTCGGAGCAGTTCACCGCCATGTTCCGGAGAAAGGTGCGTACACTAGGGTCCAACTATCGTGCCGTAGCTCGTGGGTTCGATTCAAAATTCAAATAGACCTTCGCAGACACTTATGAAGTCTGACTGTAATACTCTAATACCGGTTCGGAAGGTTGCATTTGCTGAGAAGAGCCGGCAATAAACTCAGCAATTACTCTTTTCAAAACAAGCTTAGATTCATTATATAATATTTGTAGTCGGAACTTTGTAGTACGAGAGAGTTAAATCGTTTTGTTACATTTTCTAGTAACCTAACCTAACTTGATCTCATGGAATCTTTTGATGATTGAGACAGGATCGAATAAGCTAATAAAAATATTTTTCATAAATCGCCGTTTTCTCACTATCTGTAGCTTTTTCCAAAAATCTGTAAATGTCGATCGCAATAAATCAAAAATTAAAGGACAGTCACCTATACCTTTTAAAAGATATGTGAGTACCTCCTCATTTTTGCATGCTGTATTCACATCTAGTAGGATACAGTAGTTTTTTGTTTAAGATATTTACTGTGTATTTTACCATAGATAATTATTGTATCCAGTTTTGTGAATCAATAAAAAAAAAAAAAAAGAAAAAAAGATAGCTTGATGTCTGCGACAGTTGCTTGAGTCATATGAAAATTAACCTTATGGCTTTAACATAAGGTTCTTCTTCTTATTATTTTTAATTTTACCAAGCCCAAATTAGGGCTCATTTCTGCCAGTGTCGAGTTATATTATAGTTTCCAGTCACAATAAATCACTTCACATTATAGTCCTCAGTCAGTCACCGTCCATAAAAGTCATGTTTTACTACAATGGTGGTCATTGTACTAAAACTATTCACGGACATTTTGAGACAACTTGAAAAGTAACGATACACATAATTCATTTCATTTCACTTCACTGGTGCACATGGATGATCTTTATTGGGTAAAATACCACCAATAATACACAATAAAACTCAAATTACACAAATTTATGAAAATAAAAATGAAAATGCTACGTCACTCTGCAAGTTCCCGCCAAAAAGTCTAGCATAAGGTTTCTTCTTCTTCTTCTTCTTTTTAATTTTGGCAACCAAGCCCAAATTAGGGCTCATTTCTGCCAGTGTCGAGTTATATTATAGTTTCCAGTCACAATAAATCACTTCACATTATAGTCCTCAGTCAGTCACCGTCCATAAAAGTCATATTTTACTACAATGGTGGTCATTGTACTAAAACTCTTCACGGACATTTTGAGACAACTTGAAAAGTCACGATACGCATAATTCATTTCATTTCACTTCACTGGTGCACATGGATGATCTTTATTGGGTAAAATACCACCAAAAATACACAATAAAACTCAAAATACACAAATTTATGAAAATAAAAATGAAAACGCTACGTCACTCTGCAAGTTCCCGCCAAAAAGTCAGCATAAGGTTTATCTGTATCATCATAAAATCAACCACAGATTAAACAGATAAACCTTATTGTAAAGTTACAAAGTTGATTTTCGTATGACTCAAGCAACTGTCGCAGAGATCAAGCATATCTTTTACAATGTATAAGACCATATTCGTGTGGCTTCAACCCTTAGGCCGTTTTCACACGAGACGATAACGACACCGTAAAAATGTCGTGACGATTTATTTTATATACAGTGTGGTGTCGTTGTGTGTGAAAACGGTTCATAGAAATGTATGGTCCGATAAATCGTCACGACATTTTTACGGTGTCGTTATCGTTTCGTGTGATTAATTAGGTGCCCTTACTTAGTGTAATAGACAATGTTCGCCCCCAGGCTTTCCTCCACTGGTACACGGGCGAGGGTATGGACGAGATGGAGTTCACGGAGGCCGCCAGCAACATGGCTGACCTCATCTCCGAGTACCAGCAGTATCAGGTGTGTACCACGTTATTTTTAGTTGTTAACTCCTCATAGGTTACCCGGGTGCAGTGGCGTGCATTCCATGTAGGCAGTGCCTACCTCATATTCAATCAAAACATTTTAAGGTGTCAAAAAGAGATGTGATTATTAAATGTACGACACGACAGTTATTTTACTAAATAATCATTTTTAGGGTTCTGTACCGCAAAAGAAAAAAAACGGAACCCTTATAGGATCACTTTGTTGTCCGTCTGTCTGTCAAAGACCTTTTTGTCTGTATCAAGCTGAAAATAATATCAAATACTCAGGTCCGAAATCCCTTCGAGCAATGAAAAAATCAAACTTCCAACGCAAAAAAAAGATACGGCCGTTTATGCCGCATATTTTGTCGATCGCAAGGGAATCAAAACCTTTAGGCTACTTCCCGTTGACAAAGAATCATGAGATTTGGCGAGAAGCAAGGTCATGTAGCACTAAAGGAAGAAATCCGAAAACCGTAAATTATTAGTTACATCACACACAAAAAAACCGAAAAAAATCTTCGAGACTCGATACCCGTAATAAACGAACTATTAACATACATAAAAGTCTGTACGGAACCCTCGGTGCGCGAGTCAGACTCGCACTTGGCCGGCTTTTTATATCAATATTCGTATATACGATAAAATTACCACATGTGCCTAGTGTCTGCCTAGTCTGTTAAACCCAATGCACGCCACTGCCCGGGTGCAGACGGGTTGCCGGTACAAGTCCGCAGTGGTTGCCATCACAGCTGTAGATAAGGACGAACGCACACACCTTTTTGAAGACAGGCAGAGCATAGCATTTTTTTGTACAAGAGTCATAGCAAGTGTGTTGCAAGCGTCCATCCACGGCTAGTCCAGCTAAGGTAACCGCTTACCATCAGGCCGGCCGTATGCTTGTTCACCGACTGCGTAGTACAAAAGAGTAATAAAATTTTCATTCCTGTAGGAGGCTAACATAGATGACGATGAATTCGACGAGGAGGAAGAGTTAGACCACGATCAATACGAAAAAGATGCAGTAGTCGTCGAGAACTAATTATATTGTAACCATTATTATAGGTAAACCGCTCAATTTCGGTGGTCACAGTTCACAGACCAGATAATCTTTGGACGCCGTATCAACAAATTTAATTTTTTCAACAACATGTTTTCCCAAATATCGAATTTAAAAAACCTGTTGGCTGAGGGCGAAAGTCGTTTTAATTGGTCAGCAGAGAGCCTGTAATGCCTAATGCATGTTACGATTAGGCTAATATAATAGCTACAGCTGTCTGGTCTGTGTACTAAGACTATCGTAGTGAAGTGGGGTGACTATATACACTACGCCATACACCTAACATATCTATAAGATTAAAGCTTATACTAAAGCTATACAGGGTGTTTACGATAATAAGACAATAAATGAAACCACGTAAATTACCCATAAATACTATCAACTTTCACTATGACACCAACTACGAAATCGCAAAAAAAAAAAAGTATTCATACATAGTAAAAGTTCTTCGTATGTATGGTTGTTTACGTGATTTAATTTGTTGTATTGTCGTATCCGCCCTGTATAATGCCGACCGTGGCGCCCTTCCATGGTGCCGACTTCAATGGTGTGAACAGATTTCTGGTGTTGCCAGCGCCTATAGACCACGGTTATTATATGGGAACGATGCTTGTTTGCCACATTAATAGTATTACGCAGAATTAAAACATTTTACATTTGATCCGATAAACAGAACTACAATATATATTTACGGCCTTAAAACGATTTTAAATGTACACTGATTTGTTATTTGCTAGACAAAAATTTCAGCTGCGATCAACCTTTTTTTTAAATGTTGCAAGCGTAGAGCATTCTGTTGTAGAACCGTTGTGACATGACTCATTTGTGTTTTTAAAAATGTGTAATAAATATAAACGTTTTATAATAATACTAGCTGCCCAGCGCGACTTCGTTCGCGTGGTGCTACCCCACCCTACCTTACCCTCCTTATATGAATAATTTTCCCCGTTTTTGCAACATTTGTCACTGATGCTTCCCTCCTATTAGTCGCAGCGTGATGTTATATAGCCTAAAGCGTTCCTCGATAAATGGACTATCCAACACAAAAATAACTTTTCAATTCGAATCAGTAGTTCCTGAGATTTGCGCGTTCAAACAAACAAACTGTTCAGCTTTACTGTTCTTGTAATAAATTAGAAGTCAATAATAAAATAAATGCTATCGATAGAATGTCTGACATAAATGAGGCACTGGGTCCATCCACAAGCTCTCAAAACAAGGTTAAAATAACCTTATTTGTCTTTTGTCCCTCTTTGACATCCGGCGTCAAAACAGGACAAAAGATAAATAAGGTTTTAAGACCTTGTGGTTGGCCCACTGGATACAACACTATTCTAACGTTACGATGATGTGGCAACAAACCAAATGTCATTTTAGTCTAGCAAATAAAAAAAAACTATTTAAATAACGTCACAATGACAGTAAGGGTCAGCTCACACAGAGACGAACGCGGCGCGAACTTTTTAATATAGCATACAATATAAATCTTTATTTTCTACACAAAAAGGTACACATTTCAGTGAGACAAGTCGAATAGTCGCGTCGCGTCTCGATGTGAACTGACGCTAAGATAAACAGTGTTTCGTAATAGTTATTACATTAAAATAATACAAATATTACATTAAAATAATACCTGTTTAATATAGGCATTAGTAATAAAGTATTTAATAATCTTGTATCACATATATCATCCTGTTTACCATTAGGGGTAGGCAGGTATTAAGAAAAACCACAGACTTAGAGGCTAGACACATCGGTGCCATTTTTTTCCTACGTCTGAAATGTAACAACCCATTGAAAATTGTCTCACCCAATGATATTATAATAAAAATGAGGTAGACATCACTAGCGCGCGCAAATTGTTGCAGACAAATTCAGACAATTGTCGTAATTTGGCTTATGGCTACAGATAGCTATCACTTTCTGTACCATAAGTTCCGTATTATCTAACTGAACTCAGCATGAAGGTAGCTTATTTTTATTATACTGTCATTGGTCCAAGGCGAGACTAAATTCTCGAACTCAAGGCTACGGTTATTCAAACGGTATCTGACCTCTAAGTCTGAAAGAAATCCCTTTTCTTATGCTAAATGTATACAAACTAGCTCGCTTTATAACACATTTTGTCACTACGGCTTCGTACCTCCAAGGTCAACATTTCATAGCACCTAGAAGTGTTCCGGCTTCACATAAAAGCCTTTGTGTGTTCAATAAACTAGGTAACACTTGCAAGCAAAAAAAAAAAAAAATTGTAACCTCCTTTCCCCACTTATACTATAAAATCGTGTGTAGTATCTGGCTTTCTACGTTAAACAATTTGACGTTTAATTTGAACAAATTATATTCGCATTTATTATTAATAAGTTGAAATGGCGTAGCGTTGTTCGTATGATTGGATGTTTAATTCATTTGCTAGTTGTTAAGTAAAAGTATTGAAATGTTGATTTGCATGTTTTTTTCAATCTATTTATTTTATAATAAAGTTTTTCAAAATTATTTTGTTCTTTATTTATTTTACTTCCCTGTGACCATAGAAATAAATATACCTAGATAGAACGTCGCCATACTACAAGAATATTTAAAACAGGCCAACTTTTATTGGCTGCTGCGCGCTACGTTTTACGCTCCCTCTGCGTCATTCTGCTTGTCATAGTGACGTTCATAATGATAGCAGTTGCTGAAATATTCCAATTAAAATCGGGAGATATTTAAATATTGAACATTAATTGGCAATTTTATTTATTTTTATCTGATTTAGCCCCTTACAGTTAGGGGCTATTTTTATCGACGCATGCACAGCTTCGACACTCGTATCTGGATGTATCCTTTATCAAAGCCTGTGACTATAATAATAACAAAGATTTTCATAGGGCATCGTGCCTAATAATAAATATCCTTATTAGTAATTATTCATTATATCTAGTAATAGGTACCTATTATATTTAACAGTTAAACAATAATTCAAGAAAAACTGTGAAATTTCAATTTGCCATTACCACTATAAAATGGTATTAATTGTATGTTTTAATAATGGTTTTGTTGTTAAATTATAACATACATATTTTACTCAAAAGTAAAATTACTTAATAATCCTTTCCATTTGGTTTTTGGACATGAAATTAGTGAGCGATGCTGAAGTTTATTACGTGTGAGTTGCAAGCATATATAGAAATATTAATTTATTCGTCCAAACAGGTGGAGATTTCGAGATGGCATATTTTCGAAACCTATGGTGGGTTAGTCATGCTGAACAACTTTTACTATGGGACCAATAGTGAATTCTCAATTATTTTTTTAAACTTTTCTTACAAAATGTCAACGTTGCTCGATCATAATGTATGAAAAGTAAAAAAAAAATAATTGAGAATTCAGTTTTGGTCCCATAGTGAAAAAAAAAACAGTATGACTAATCCAACATAGGTTTCGAATATGTCTGTGGGTTTCGAAAATATGCCATCTCGAAATCTCCACCCAGTATAAATCATAATATCTCTAAGTTTGCAAAGAAAATAGAAAATTGTATCATTCTGCTGCATATTAACTTTAACTAAGCCAAATTTCACACTCCTACGTGAGCGTAATAACTATGCTTAGATTTCTTTTCACTTATTTTTTTTAATATATAACAGGCATCACTAATGCTGGAACTTCACCTGCATTTAATACCATAAATTAGAGCGTTATTTGACATAGTACGCAGATATTATAAATAAGTATGTAAAATTGTTGTTACTAAGAGCTTTGGATTTTGTCTTAATAAAAATATATGGCCGGATATTAGCGCGCTGATTTGCTAATGGCATTATTAATGTCGTTAGACGTTAGGCGATAGCTCAAATCAAATGACAGTGGCCACCCATTTAGTGCATTATTTATTATTCCGATAATTCTATGACGCAGGTGACGATAAAGCATATAATAAATAAATAAACCTTTACCTATAACCTGATATCGTAAGTTGAACCTGATGAACAAAGGTAGGTGTATACCTACACTATCAAGAAGACAATTGTTTCATTTACAGGCGCTCTTCTTCTAACAGCAGTTCAAGCAAATCTCAATGGTTTGCCCAAAATCTTTAGAATGTATGCGAGAAACAAAGAACTCAATTATGATTCATCCGAGTTAAGTGAACCAAAACCGGTTACAATAGCTCAAAATGATCATACTGATACAGAAATTATTCCAAAGAATAATAAAGAACTATTTAAAAATAATAATTTACCTAAGGTTGCTCAAGTATCTAAACAACTAAATGATACAAAACAAGAATATGAAGACGAAATAATAAAGAGGAAGATCTTCAAACTCGCAAAAGATGCTAAAATTGATGTCGATAGAAAAATGGCGACCATAGATAAAGTCCATGATGGTTATAAGAATAAAAGGTTGTACAAGATTGGGTATATTGTAAGCTTTTTAAATAAAACGTACGAAGATCTGTCTGTTGCCTATCAATATGTGGAAGATAATAAGAAAGATTGGGATGTGTTGAGGATCTTGAATTCTTATGAAAAGGTAAGCAAATTTGATGTCCCAACGCACTTCTGCCGCTAAGACAATCTCAAGGGGTACTGAAGAAATGAATGTAGGTACTGAGCGACGGTTTATAAACGAGAAAGTGTTAGTCAGTCATGGATTTATCTAGATACATTGTAGGTTGTTCTCCCTATCTTCAGGGATTGAACCATTGACCTTTTGTATGAAAAGAGAATGTTTTTTTTTGAGATTCCGATGTCCCGTCTATTAGTGCGTTCGAATTGGAGTGATGTCGTTTTTAACAGTTTCAAAATGGGCATTTTTGTTTATGCGTTCGAATTGGAAAATTTCAACAATTTTGCAACTTTTGCCACAAACGATATTTCCCAAATCGAACGATTAGATATAAAAATGACATTTCCATGCTGATCGCCTGGTTGTCACTTGTCTCAACCTACCTTTTTCCTTCAGTTAATCATTAAACAAAGGTAATCTAACAAATTATTCTCTTGCCTGTTAGTATTTCTATAAAATTTTACAATAAAAATTAGAATTTTCGCTTCCCGTATGAATTTTCCGAAACGATAAGTGTGTCAGATTCAAAGATGTCAAAATATGATCACAAACGACCCTGCCTCGGAGGTGGGTCAAAATTTGCAGTTCACGATGTCGTTTTTAACTGTTTCCAAAACGAACTGTGAACGAAAACAGTTCAAAACGCCAATTTCGCCCACAACTTTCCAAATCGAACGCCAGTTGTGATCGTTTTTGGCATTTTTGACTGTTATATGTGTCCCATATTAAAGTTGTTCGTATTTACGATTACTTTACGTGGTTTCATTGATTGTCGTATCGATCCTGTATAAATCTCAGTGGGCAGAGAGTCTGTAGGTACCATTGTTGAAATGACTCACAGGGCTAACACCTTTGGTCTGTACCCTACAGCACTGGATATTCTGTCGCCAAGACAAGGACCTACCGATGTTAAGACAGTAAAATTTGAATATATTTTACTTGATTCCTTCTGCCTAGTTATTGTATTTAGTTTAAGATCTGAAGTTTTAATTAAAGATAATCTAGTTTGACTCTTATGTTTCAGGTCAAGAATGGGAATGATTTCGTTTCAGAGTTATTGAATGTTTTGCAAAAAGTGCTGAAGGATAGACAAACACTGAGTAAGCCCCGCGATCCGATGCCAAAAGTGTCTAGTGTATCTAATAGAATTGCTTGGAACTATTATGATGATAGTTAGAAATTATAATTTATTTGTCAGAAATATCAGCTCCACAATGTAGTACAACAACTGTCTCATAGCACAATACAATCACATTGCTGAAATATGCAGGGATTGATGAGATACAAGCGGATTTAAATTAATATTCCATCCGCCATTTTCTTTACAATACTTTTTTTAATACCTACTTAATATTCCCAATAAAGATACTAGCTAAACAATGTTGTACAACAACTGTCTCATAGCGCGATATAATCATATATCTGAAATGTATAACGATGGTTGAGATATTGGCGGATTAATTAGAGTTGTTTCCATTCGACATTTTTCCAATGAAAAATATTTTATAAAAACTTTACTATTTCCATTTAAAATATCGTGTCCACAATATTGTAAAACAACTGTCTCATAGGCCAATACAATCACATTGCTGAAATATGCAGAGATTGCTGAGATACAAGCGGATTAGAATTGACTTTCTTACCGCCATTTTCCCAAACGATTGGTTTTTCGTTTTTACCAAGATGCTTCCAATAAAACAATAAACTGATTAAGAATACATTCTTTATTATAAATAAATGTTATCACTTAAAATATTGTCTACTCAGTTTTATTTCATACAATTTACACACAAACACACTAGCCTCATTTGTAATACATAAAACAAATCAGATCTATGGTAAAGTCTCAAAAAAGCATTAAAAAATATCAAATTTTAATCCCTCGACAATTTAGCATAAATAATTATAATTTTATCAAATTATAGTAAACGCAAAACACATAATTCAGCTATTTTAAGTGTTTGTTTGACCGTTATATGCCTTATATCTCTAAAATCACTTAACGGATTTTGATGCGGTTTTCGCAGTTACATAGAGAGTTTCTTGACAATTATTTAAACTTTTGTACAACATTTAGTGAATTAAGTCAAGGACTACACAAATTATTTGTAAGGCTATCTATAAATACTAGAAAATAATTTATTGTGATCGATTTTATTGTTCGTCCTACCGACTATCTTATAAATAATATTTACAATATTTTTAATTATTATATCATAAATTAATATATCCTACAAAATTATAGTACTTTGAATGATGACCGGTATTTTCTCCATACGTAATCTGCAGGGCTAATTTAAAACGCTCGGATTCGATATTAACGGATTCAAAACCTACCGAGGCGATATTCCGCAATTGCTGTTTTAAGAGCACACAGCTCACCATACTTTTCATACAAAAGCTCTGTACTTATGATGGCGTTTTAAACACTTTTCGTTAGATGTTTTAAACAAATTGGTATCTTGTGAACTATATCTAGCAGTATAACTAGGCGAAAATAAAAAAAGTGTGAAACAAATTCAGTAAAAGCCTCCGAAAAACAGCGGTTTTGCACAAATTTTACCTGAATTGTATACATACATATAGTGTATTATAAATTGTAAAAGTAAAGAAAACAGCTCTAAACAATGCTTGCAAATGTATTGGAGATTCTAAATAACTAACTTTTTTTTCACAAACTTGTAAGATTACATCACAGGAAGTATGGGCCTGGAACAAGTTTTATGATATGCAAAATCATGAATGACGACCTAGCGAAGCGGCCGCGAGTGATCAGCGGAATTTACCAACTGATAACCGATGGCTCTGATGGTGTCTCTCTTTTTTCGCAGTCAAACATTACGTTGGATGAAAGTACAAGCTTTTAGGCTACGCTTGCGTTGAAGTTGCGTTGGCCATGAAGGGCCCCCTTAATTTCCGAGTTAGAATATTTTTGATGTTTCTTTACGGAAATATCAATTCGATTTACGGAAGTTTTCGGATATTAGAATAGCAATTGCTGAAATTCGCCTCGGATTTTTTTAAATACGTTTCCGATATCGAATCCGACGTTTTCAAATAGCCCTGCATATCTCTGGTAATAACAGTTTGTATCCATCTCTTGCCGAGTTAAAAAATGTCGCAAAAATGTTTTATATCTTCAAATTATAGTACATAGGTTTGTCGTCCATGATTGTATTGATGTCCCCGAGCTTGGGGTCGCAGGCGGGCCACATGCCCTGCGCCATCTCCATCTCGCTCGCACTCAATTGCTGACCCATCTGACTCTGTGAGGACAAAAATATAACGTCTAGCAACAAAACAAAAACATCGGCAGCATTTACTGTAAGAGGTTTAGAATCCTTAATATTATAAACGCGAAAGTTTGTATGTATGTTTGTTACACTTTCACGCAAAAATTACTAAACGGATTTGGATGAAATTTGGCACACAGATGGAATATGTTCGTGACGATGGTAAGAGACCCGACGGAATGACACTTGTACCCTGGAAGTTGGGACGGCCTTTGGTATGGGACGCCACGTGTGTCGATACCTTAGCTCCGTCTCATCTTCCAGAGACAATAAATAGGGCTGGTGGCGCTGCCATGTCAGCAGAGAACCTCAAGCGGCGCAAATATAGTAATATAGATACGAGTTACATATTTGAGCCGTTTGGGGTTGAAACTCTGGGTCCGTGGGGGCCGAGCAGTCACCATCTTTTTCGCGAAATATCTAAACGCCTGGTCGAAGCATCTCGTGACCAGAATGCTGGCATATACTTCGGTCAGAGAATCAGCATTGCCATTCAACGTGGCAATGCCGCCAGCATTCTGGGAACGTTGCCCTCTGACAACGATTTTTTCATTTAGTTTATTTCTTTTCATTTATATAGATTTTAAGGCTTTTGTTTTTATATTTTATTAGGATGTATATTGAAATAACAAAAAATCTAATAATTAAATAAAAAGCTTGTACAATATATTATATATATTTTGTAGACGGGCCAGTTGGCGCAGTTGGTTAAGACGTGGAGTCTTAACCTGGGTTCGATTCCCACACAGGACATGCATTTGTGTGCATGAAAATGTCTGTATGTCCTGAGTCTGGGTGTAATTATGTATATTAAGTATGTATTTACAAACAAAAAGTAAAATATGTATTATATCAGTTATCTGGTTTCCATAGTACAAGCTCTGCTTAGTTTGGGATCAGATGACCGTGTGTGAGGAATGTCCCGGGATATTTATTATTATTATTTTAATTGGTAAAATTTTAGAAAAAATGGGCAAACATTTGCTTTTGATTACAGCTACATAGAACTATCGTTCATAAAATAAATAGATTATAATATTTTTTTCCATTTCCTGAACCAGCCACGGTAAAATTACCCAAACAACCGGTGTAACAAAAAGGCTATATAACAGGTGTAGATTTCGAGATGGCATATTTTCGAAACCTAGGTTGGGTTAGTCATGCTGAACAACTTTTACTATGGGACCAATGGCGAATTCTCAATATTTTTTTAACTTTCCATAGTAAATGTCAAACTTGCTCGATCATAATGTATGAAGAGTAAAAAAAAAAAATTGCGAATTCAGTGTTGGTCCCGTAGTAAAAGTTGTTCAGCATGACTAACCCAACATTGGTTTTGAAAATATGCCATCTAGAAAACTCCACCCCGTATACAGCTTGAAGATTGTACGTACCTGTCTGATATCCCTTCTTTTCCCCCTAGTTCTCTTGGGCCAAGGTTTCTTGAGGTGCACATACGTGATATGAGCCCTTTTCTCGCTCGCGTGTTTAAAACCCTTCCCGCACATTTCACATTTGAACGGTTTCAGGCCTGTGTGGATCTGAAAGAATAATTTGACGAAGAATAATCCTACAATGAGCTTGAGCTTAGGAAACTATAGCACGGTTGTAGGGTACTTTTTAGTACCCACCTGGCTGGCTACCATACACAAGTTGAACTGTGGCCAAGCACCTATCGGTGAGTTCCGACAGCTGCACTTGAGGGCCAGTTCCTTCTAGGCTTTGAGATTGTGTTCAAACACAGGTGTTTTTTGTGGATGGAGTGTGAGAAATGTGGGCTATTTGGGTTTACGATCCACTCAACCAAAAACCAAGATCTTGGGTTTTTTTTTTAATTATACCTGTCTGTTTGTTCCTGCTAATGTTCAAAACGGCTGGACCGATATTTATGGGACTTTTACTGGCAGATAGCTGATATTATAAGGAGTAGCTTAGGCTACTTTATTTTAGGAAAATAATAAGGGTACCGCGTAAAAAAATAAAATCGTACGCGGGTGAAACCGTGGTGTCAGCTATTTCAAACATAAACTGTCTTCTGTCCTTTACAAAAAATGTTACCTTGCTGAGTTTCTTGCCAGTTCTTCTTAGTTGATAATTAATAAATAGGGATAAATTAGGGAACCCGGGATTCAATTCCCGCAATCCCGGGATTCAAATACCGCAATCCCGGGATTCAAATCCCGCAATCCCGGGATTTAAAAAAAACTTACAAACATATGCCTCTGCCGATTGCTATGCGTGGAGAAGTGCTTCCCGCACAGCGAGCAGCAGTAGGTGGCCTTCTCCTGACTGTGAACCCTTCTGTGCGCCACTAGCCGCTGTTTCATACGAAACGACTTGCCGCATGAGTCGCACTTGAACGGCCTCTCGCCAGTATGGACCCATGTGTGGTCTTTTAGGAGGGCGTAGCTCTGAAACATTTTGAAAGATAGTGTAGTTTTCATCTACATCGTTAATGCGATGATAGCTCAGTGGTAGTGACGTCGGATACCGAGGCGAAGGTCCCGGGATCGAATCCCACGATGAGCTTGAGCTTTCGTTGAAGGAAAACATCGTGAGGATACCGTAGCACGGTGGTAGGGGTACTTTGAAGTACCCACCTGGATGACTACCCTCAAGTTGAAAATCTGTCATCAACCACCTATCGTTTCCGAAAGCTGCACTGAGTTACTACGTTTACTATACCTGGAACATTCTCCCGCAAACTTCGCACATGCACGGCGACTTCATCGAGGGGTAGTTGGTTCGATTCTTGTCCGGGTGCATGCGTCTGAAGTGGCCGTGGTAAGCGCGGGAGTCTTCTAGTTGTAAGCCACACTGAAATACGATAATTATTTAGGAAATGTACGCATCGGAATCGAATCTGTAACACGGAATAGCAAAATACTACTACTTTAACGAAAATAAATGAATAAATATCCTGTGACATTCCTCACACACGGTCATCGGATCCCAAACTAAGCAGAGCTTGTACAGTACCCAACTGATAAGGCGCGTCGTGAATCTTGGTTCGCACAGAAAAGAAAGTGTGGCCCGAAGATTAACGAAAGGAATGCTTAAACTTACAATCAACCTTAGATCACTACTATAAGGTTCATAATACAGTGCAGCTGTTAGTCCAGTCTCACTCGCTCGTGCCGCTCCTCCGTACACATGGCGGCAGTTGCCGACCAATAGCATTTCCCGCTCTTTGAAAATGTATCTTCTGCGCAGGTACAACGTAAACCATATTAGTTGGGTACTACTGTACTATGGAAACCAGATATACTGCATATGTATACTACTACTAGATGTATTCAAAAGAGAGAATTCTATAGATTGTTTTTCTCTTTTCAGTTATTTCTTATATTACTGTCTCTTCTTGGTTCTTTTAATGTGCCGCGAAGCCGAACACTCCGGTGTACATCTCCCGACTTCACTTCACCACTACGGCGGAGAACATTGTGGAGTACGTCCGCCAAAAGATCAAGTACACGCCGAGGGTGCAGCTGCTGGAATCGAGCCGCAACGTCAACTTCAAGGCGTTCGTGGTGCGAGTTCCAACATGTTTTCTGCACCTCGTCATGGAAGAGGACTTTTGGCCGCTGGACGTGGTGTTCCGTCGCTTTCGCGGACAAGTGCCACACGATCGCACAAAGACATAGTGTTTTAGTTTAGTGTTTACTTTTTTTTTTTTTTTTTATACGACTAAGTCGGTAAACAAGCATACGGCCCGCCTGATGGTAAGCGGTTACCGTAGCCATATGGACGCTTGCAACACACGAAGCATCGCTCACGCGTTACCGACCTATCCCCCCTCCCCAATGAGCTCTGGCGACCTTACTCACGCGCAGGAACACAACTTTACACAACATAAAGTTATTTGGCTGCGGTATTCTGTAAGGTGGAGGTACTTCCCCAGCCGAGCTGCTCTTTAAGCGAATAAACGCTATGCTCTACCTCTCTTAAAGAAGTTTACTAACATAGGCTTAAGTGTTTATATTAACAAAAATAGTTTTACTATAATATTTATGTTAGTTTGTAAGGTATATATCTATGGGCCACTAGTAGCCTGAAATAAATGAATTATTATATTATTATTATTTTAATAATTTAATTTATTTGATCTTACTGACGGACAAATTAGATTCATTTTATAAAGCAGGCCACACATACTGTGAGCACTAACCTGTTCACAAGGTATAGGCCCCTCCGCTTTCCTCATCTGACTAGGATATAGTTTTCTCTTGTCTTCGTCGCTCTCTTTCTCACGCGGTCGTCTATCCTTCTCTCTCATGTCCTGCTGAAAAGATTGGTGTATTATAATCTATACTAATATAATAAAGCGGAAGAGTTTTTTTGTTTGTTTGTTTAAACGGGCTAATCTCAGGAACTACCAGTCGGATTCGAAAAATTCTTTGAATAATAGGGAGCTACATTATCCCCGAGTATTATAGGATACTTTTTATCACGGGAACGCGGGTGAAACCGCGCGACACAGCTAGTAATTTATACACCGTGGCAGAGGCCGGCGAGCGCTAGATCCAAGTTTGCGCTTTGTATAAATTGTTGGTGGTCATTAACTGATTAAACAATCATTATTTGGAGTTGGTTGATTTCAGTAGGATCTCAAGTTGTAAAATTTTTTGGTATTTAGTTTTGGTGATCCATTCACTATTTTTGGCAATTAAATCCTTTGACTGTTTGGCGAATCGCGCGGGCGAGGAAAACAATAGAAATCAATTGTTATTTTTTAACTGCAAGTCAAGGGGTTAAGTGATTTTATCTGGTGGTTCGTTAAACATAATCTTTTTGACATTACAAACACACTTCAATTTTATTTGTATATTGCAAAAATATGGCAAAATTTGCTAACATGTTCACACGTCTGCCAAGCTTTTGTTAACTTTGAAACTATTCCAAAAACGATGCAATATGTTGATATTATATTTGGTGAAAACACCCGCCTGGCAGTAAGAGTATATCAGTTATCTGGTTACCAGAATACTGTTTAGTTTGGGGAGTGTGGGGTCATAGCTAGTATCGGTGGCAACCGGTGCGGTAATCGTGGTGTCACAACTACAGTGAAAACTTTAATAAAAATTGTATAAACGCAAACTATGATGTGATTTTTATTCTATTGCATTGTTTACAATATGACTTCGATTTCTCTAATATACGCGCGTCTATATTTATGGGTAATTGTGAAAACGTCGTCCCGAAGACGTCATACGAGATATATTTCTCTAAAGTAGTAGTGTGGGGGGGGGGGTGTGTGTGTGTGTACGCACCTTACACTTCCTGCCTCTCTTAGCCTTGTTAGCGTCCCTGGCGTCCTTGTGAGTGGTGGCGTGTCGCGCCGACACGAGCAAGTGTCGCCGGTGCGCCTCCGCCGACACGAACCGCACGTTGCACTGCTCGCAGAACGGACCGTCCTCTGGTATCTACACCAGATTATAACTCAACCTTACTATCACATGATTTCTATCACTCAACATACCATAAGGCAATAGTATTCTATCACATTCAAGTAACTTGTAATTTATCATACTCAGCTTACTATGTGTACATGGTTACTTGTCACATCACAGTTAGCTTACTGTGGGTCACGAGTTTTCTATCAAAATTATCTTACTATGAGTCACGTGTATTCTATCAAAATTTGCTTACCTATACGTCACTTATATTATATCACGCTCAGCTTACTAAGTCACGTGTATTCTATCACACTCAACTATTATAAGTAACTTATCTATAACACTGAACATATAGACCCCGGCAAACTTCTTGGAACAATTTGGGCGTAGTGTAGAATGGTTTGCGCAGGTACACTGGCAAGCATTATAAAATGTACTCTTATATTATTTTAATTTATTACTCCGGTCCCCGCACCAAAGAGACTTACAATTTGGCTTCTATGCAGTCTACGTTTTGTGCCAAGAAGTTTGCCGGTTACTGTACTTGTATTCCGTCACACCTAACTTATAATAAGTCACTTGAATTCTATCACACTTCATTTACGAGCTTTTTTGTATTCTATCACACTCAACATACACTAAGTCACTTGTATTCTATCACATGCATCTATAAGAAGCCTGTATTCTTCACCATACCTGACCATTATCCAACCGATGTTTCAGCTTCTTATGCAGTTCTATACCCTTAGCACTAACGAAGGAGTATCCGCAAAGTTCGCACACGAAGTCCGACGGGTGTTTGATGCGAATATGACCCATGTATGTTGTGAATTTGCTGTTGGAAGGAGACAGAATACTTTGTATTTTGTAGGATGTCTCTTTCATTGAAGCATTCTAAGGGTCAGGTCACACCGAGACGTGACAAGAAAAGAGGCGCGCACTTTTTAAAATAGTGATACAATGGTGCTGATTCTGTTGCTTACAACTAAACTAATTTAGTCTCACTACATCTCTTTCTAACAAAGAATATAAGAAAAGGATGTAAGAGTCCTGTCAAATTAGTCCAATGCTTGTTTTCAATATAAATTTAGTCGCCGTCTTATCTATCGTGGTTACGTCTAAATACCCGCAAATGAAGACGGCAAAGACTAATTCGACGGCTTTAAATATGTTCTATCCTTTTTCAATAATGTTTGTAAGAAAGAGATGTGATGTGACTAAAATTAGTTTAGTGCGATTTACAACAGAATCGGCACCAATATAGAACATAATTTACTACAGAAATAGGTACACATTTCAGTAACCTAGATTTAGGAAAACGAGTTTTCGGATCGGATATTTCAATGCAGCATGTCCATAAGCCATAGCGCAGTGGTCAAAGAGTTAGAATTCCGTCCCGTTAGTCGTGGGTTCGATCCCCGATCTGGTCGAATCTTTATGAAATTTTTGACCTTTTTTAATCGACTTTAAAGAAAGGAGATTATCAATTCGACACGTATGTATGTAATATTATTGGAACTGTATTATATTCACATATGATAATATATTAGGGCTTCCAAACAAATATACAAAATATCATAGGTTTCAAAATATCATATGTTTGTGGGTATGTTTTTCCACGCATATTTCCGAAACTATTAATCGGATGGTGATCATTCTTTTTTAATTGGTTTACATTTACTTCAACTCAGGGAACAGTGCAAGTTTCATCGAAATCGGTTCAGTCGTTTTCAAGATATGGACTTATATGTGTGACGTCCTGGCTTATCGATAGAAGCTACGTATGTGGTGTCAAAGGAAAAACATCTCAAAACCTTAGTCCAATTCTAGTATATGTAAGAAAAACTAACAATTACGAAAAAAAAGTAATTAAAAAAGATATAATCGACTTCAATAAATTTTGTATCTTTCTTATTTTTTACCGACTTCAAAAAAAAGGAGAAGGTTCTCAATTCGACTGTATGTTTATTACCTCATAACTCCGTCATTTATTAACCGATTTGGAAAATTCTTTTGAAGGGTACACTTCCCGTTTGGTCCCATTGTCATCAGATCAGGATTTGATAAATTTTTAGTGTACTTTGAAGTCGGTTTAAGTTTTTTGTAAAACAGTAATTGGACTGTTTTACAAAAAACTTAAACCGACTTATGTACAGCAAAGTTCTGTCAACCAAGTACTTTATGTAAGTAAATTGAATGGCAAATCTACTACTAATAAAAACTACTCACACAAATTCATCCTGACAATGCGGGCAGTTGTATTTAGTTCCTTTATGCCACCTCTCGTGTAATCTGGCCGTCTGTCTGTGTGTAGTGACATACGGACATTGGTTACAACTGAACCGCTGCGTGTGGTGCGCCGTTATGTGTTTCCGTAAAGCATGGGGGTGCTTGAAGTGAGTTTTACATATCTCACAAGAGTACTCGCCGCATTGCTGTTGACAAATTGTTTATATGGTACATATCAGTCTAAATACTATTTTTAGGATCACTGGTGTGTCTGTCTTTTTAACCGACTTCAAAAAAAGGAGGAGGTTCTCAATTCGGTTGTATGTTTTTTTTTTTAATGTTTGTTACTTCATAACTCCGTCATTTATTAACCGATTTGGAAAATTCTTTTTTTATCTGAAAGGGTACACTTCCCGTTTGGTCCCATTGTCATCAGATCAGGATTTGATTACTTCCTAGTGTACTTTGAAGTCGGTTTAAGTTTTTTGTAAAACAGTCCAATTATTTTTTGTATAGAAAGAAATGAAAAAAGATTTAATTCAGGACAACACACAACATTACATTAATGATAGTACAAAGTATAAAAATAAAATTAAAAAACTATGCAAAAATGTATTGTTGTGTGATGCCAAGAATAGGTCTCGACTCAGCATTGTGCTTAGGTCAGTAGAAAACTAACCCTCGCGCTGGTTTTCAGTCGAAGCCCACGTCCATGACATCACGAACATACAGTGAAACATTACGTATAAATATTTACAATTAAAAAATATACCATACTAGCGGCCCGGTACGTGCTTCGCTACGTATAAAGTGAAATAATAAAAATGTGATAAATGAAGAACCGCTCGTCCGATTTTGTGCAAACTTCACATAAACTATCTACTAAATAGTCCGAACAAAGCCTAAACATTTGGTTTGGATAGGTGAGCCCGTTCTTGAGTTATAAAATTACAACGAAAAGTGGCATTGATTTTTATATATATTGATGATTGATTGATGATTGATAAAAAAAACAACAACAATCAAACACACAGATAGTTACATAGGCCTGTGTTTGACTGCAATCTCACCATGGTGAGTGATGTGTCCGAAGGTGGTGCACACACAAAGCCTAGAAGGTACTGGCTCTCAAGTGCAGCTGTCGGAACACACCGATAGGTGCTTGGCGATAGATTTTCTTGAGGGTGGTAGCCAGCCAGGTGGGTACTACAAAGTACCCTACAACCGTGCTTTGTATTTCCTCACGATGTTTTCCTTCACCGAAAGCTCAAGCTCGTTGTAGGATTCGAACCCGGGACCTTCGTCTCGTCATTCAAAGTCACAGACCACTGAGCCATCATCGAGTATAGTTAATAAATCAATTTTGAATATTGGGGAACAAATTAGAAAATTTTAACAGTTTTTAAAAGTGTACCGTGTGACATATCAAATGAAAAGGCTTCAAATATATCTTTTTTTATAATTTTAAAATAAATATTTTTAAAAACGAAACTAGATGAAAATTCACCTTTCCCCCACCTTATCTCCTAAACAACTGGGCCCAAAATTTTAAAAATAATACAGTATGTTGTCCTTTACTTATATATTACAGGAAAACCTATAAGAAGTTTATGATGTGCAAACAACATGGGAAATCTATCAATAATGTGCGTACAAACTTACATTTGCAGTTGGAATGTATGGGAGAACATGTTTTTCAATTGCAATATTAGGTGTGTACGGAACCATTACCACTCGAGTTTAACTCGCACTCGCATTCCTATAATTTCCGGACCGTTATCGGTTAAAATTAAGACTCTTATATCTTTACTAATAATGAAGCAAAGACCTCAAACCTTAGCATAGCAAACCCTCCCATATGGAAGTAGCTATCACAGGTAAAATTAGCTTACGAAATGATCTATATGCCCAGTTTGGTAATAAAAAACCTACCATTGGTAAGCAAAACGATTAGTTTTTGGCATAAGTCGGTAAACAAGCATACGGCCCACCTGGCGGTAAGCGGTTACCGGAGCCATATAGACGCCTGCAACACACGAGGCATCACTTATCGTTACCGACCCGCGCCCCCTCCCCAATCAGCTCTCGCTTACTCACGCGCAAGAACGCAACATCAAGTTATTAAAAATAACTTATAAAATACTTCCACAGTCAAAAAACATAATTAAAAACCATACTTACATCTGTATGCCTCGTCATATGGCTATTATAAGCATCTTCATCCAGAAATCCTTTAAAACACTCCGTACACTTAAACACTGAATTCTTATAATTAGCGCTCTCCTGTCTCTTATTAATCTCAGCTATTTGTTCATCGAAAGACAAATCAGTAATCGTAAACAGCGTTTCATTCAATTCATCATTTAAGAATGGCTTCCTCCGCCTATCAATTTTAGGCTCACTCACATCTTTTATCTGTTTCTTACGCACTTTTTTAACTTTTTCAACCTTTTTTTTAACTTTCTCTTTCTTTTGACGACGCTTCTCTAGAGGTAAGCTATCGTCTGTGGAGTAATCTTTATCGGAAGCTATGAAATCGTCTGCAACTATATCTACATCGTTTGCCTTTTCAAGTTCGTCGTTTTCGTTTAAATATTCTAAATCAGAGCTCGCTGTTTCGTGTTTGATTTCTACGTCTACATTAACTTCTTGTATCGAAGGTGGTTCTTCTGCTCTGTGCTGTATTTCGTCGTTGTTTTCTATATATAAATCGCAGTGGTCTGTCGTGTAGTGTTTTGTATGCAAATTAGATGAAAGTTGATTGTTATCTCTGTTTATTGTTTTAATGTTTCTTAATGTAAGCTGGAAATTAATGAATATATTAAATTACTAGCTCTCCCCCGCGGTTTCATCCGCGTTCCCGGGAACGAAAGCCTATGTCCTTCTCCATACCATAGGCTATCTGCATGCCAAATTTCATGATTATCCGTTGAAGGCGTAACAAACAAACTCACTTTCGCGTTTATATTTAGGATCATGGCCATGGTATGCCAAATTTCATCTAAATCCGTTAAATCATTATGCAGTTTGTATTCTAGATCTAGAATCGCGATTCGAAGCGGGAATATCAGTCGCACGGCCATGAGTGTTATCAACATAACGGTCAGATCTAATGAATTAGGACATTGAATGTCACTACTAAAAACTAAAAACGATTATGTGTTTTATTTTGATGGTTTTAATTGACATGATCTGCTTAATTTTGCCATTTATTTACTTATTAAATATAGATTCAGTCTACTTTGTAGTTTTGCCGCGCCGGGGCACGCAATTGTTGTCAGTGCGATTAGAATGTAAATATAATGTAATGAATCTAAGCTTGTTTTGAAAAGAGTAATTGCTGAGTTTATAACCGGCTCTTCTCAGCAAATGCAACCTTCGGAACCGGTATTAGAGTATTAGAGTCAGACTTTTCATAAATGCCTGCGAAGGTCTATTTGAATAAATGATTTTGGATGTTGACATGGAAATATCCAATTAGCAGTTTTGTGACACTAAATATCAACAAACTCAATGGAATTTCAACTTAATTGTATTTATTCAAATTCTCGTTCCATTTGGATTTTATTATATATCGTAAATCTACAAAAATATGCGAACAAAAGTAATTTTTGGCTCAAAATTCAAAATTCAAAATCATTTATTCAAATAGACTTTCGCAGGCACTTATGAAAAGTCTGACTCTAATACTCTAATACCGGTTCGGAAGGTTGCATTTGCTGAGAAGAGCCGGCAATAAACTCAGCAATTACTCTTTTCACTATACGGCTATAATTGACACGCAGTTTTGACCGTACCAAAACAAATATTCACGCAATCTTCCTCAATATAAGTTAACTAACTGTCGCCCGCGGTTTCACCCGCGTTCCCGAAAAAAAGTAGCCTATGTCCTTCTCCATACAACAGGCTATCTGCATGCCAAATTTCATAATGATCCGTTCTGTAGTTGAGGCGTGAAGGCGTAACAAACAAACTCAATTTCGCATGTATAATATTAGTTAGGATTAGAATACTTACATTGTCTTGTTTTTTAATAATCTCCAACATGAGAGAGTTCGCTCGTAAGCTCTTGTTTCTGAAGCGACTGCAGTTGACCAACTTCTGTGCGCACTCCGGGCATAGCTTCTGCGGCAGTTTGTCTTCAACACATAACTGGAAAATACACAACAATATATCCATAATATAATTTGAAAAGAGTAATTGCTGAGTTTATTGCCGGCTCTTCTCAGCAAATGCAACCTTCCGAACCGGTATTAGAGTATTAGAGTCAGACTTTTCATAAGTGCCTGCGAAGGTCTATTTGAATAAATGATTTTGAATTTGAATTTAATTTGAACATACAGGGGCTCTACCGCGTAACTTTGGTGGTAATCGTAACGAAGACCATTAATTAATTTCACCCAATCAGGGCCCACGAATAGTCATCGTCGAGTCGTAACGCGTGCGCGTCATTGGTTGAAATAATTAATGGTGTTCGATACGATTACCACCAAAGTTACGCGGTAGAGCCCCGGGTCGGTTAACGAAAGCTAACCGTTCACAGTACTCACACATATAATAAAATAATAATAATAATAAAATGTATTTATTTCTCCCACAATAAGTTACAACAATAATACATAGCTACATTAAGACATAAATATACTTAGATTGCGGGAGACTGGTACCTAAACTAGGCAGGGCCTGTATTTCAGGACACCAGGTCTCCACCCCACGGTTTATGTAAAAAAAAAAATATTAAATCTCAAGCAACTAAATATATGCAATTTCACGATACAGTGTGTTTTATTACACTATTGCTTCTAATCAGTCAGTATCAATAAGGGTCACCGCTCACTGTAACAGCACGGCTACGCCTCGGCATTTACCTTGCCATGTAACTGAGGCCTTTAAATCGTATGCGTACACTGCAAAATTGTACAATGATCAAAAAGTTGACGGGTCGCGGCGCACGCGCTTGCCGCTACGCGCCAACAGTCGTGCTGACACACGCTTCCAGCGAGCGGGCCGCTCCCTTGCTGCGTGACGCCACCAAGCGGTATCTTGCCAAAGCCGCGCCACCAATGTCACAGCACCACGTCGCCCGCGAGCTGCCACCTCGCAGGCGACGCGCTGGCAGCTAGTGGTTGGATTGAGTTGTTTTTGACATTTCTCCATCGAAACACAAGACGCCGGGAGAATTTTCACCCAAACGTTGTCGACATCCCGCGTACCCTGACACAACGCTTCGCTTCATCGTTTCTCTTCTTCTCGAACTCTCTTCCGGGATCTGTGTTTCCCGACACCTACAACCCAGATGTATTCAAGGCCAGAGTGAATAGGCTTTTTCTGGGTAAGCGTGCTACATCCTCGGCCTCGTCATAACTCCTCTGCTGCGATTGAGCGGTGCTGATATAGTGGGCGATGACCCTAACTAAAAAATTAAGACACAGTCTCCTGAGACCATATGCTCGTGGTTTCAACCCTTAAGTAGCTGCCTTCACCGACCCTTTTAAAATGTACACACTTTGTTTCGATTTCTAAGCATATTGCGCGCATAGAGGTGTGTGATTTTGCATAGGTAAAGTAAATATGGAGAAGGAGAGCATTTTATTATTTCAAATTAATAAATTAATTTCATTTCATTTCAATCAATTATTTAATGAAAAAAGTACCCAAAAAGTTTTTAGGTACTAAGTTACAAAATATGTAAATAAATAATCGACCCCTTACCGATAATCCAGTGAGATGTTCATAAGCCTGTTCCAACTTGTATTTTCTTATTGGAAACAGTTTGCTTCCCATCACCAGACATATTCTGCATACCTATAAATGATAAATAAATTTATAGGCTTAGGGTCAGTCATCGAGGAAAAATCCCTTAGAGTAGTAATACCGAACAATCCGATCCCGAAACTAGTCTGTGATTTGTCACTGATTTTGAACAGTAAGAACCTATCACTGCGTCTTGTGTTCTTGACTTGGCCAATCAGAGCGCATGTGTCCTTGTCTTAGCCAATCAGAAATCAAATCAAAAGAAGTTTTCTTCCGCGGACGCTCGGACTGTGGAATGAGCTCCCCGCCGTGGTTTTCCCAATGGAGTACAGCATGGGGTTCTTCAAAAAGGGCGTGAAGAGGTTTCTTCAGGGTCGGCAACGCGCGAGTGATACCCCCGGTGTTGCAAGCGTGCATAGGCTACGGTAACTGCTTACCATCAGGCGGGCCGTATGCTTGTATGCCACCTCAGTGGTATAAAAAAATAAAATAAAACAGAGCGCATTGTCGATGGTCGCAAATTGGCAGAATAGATTGCAAGCAAAATCATCGTCATTACGCTTGTTTGGGTTAATTGTTCGATGGGGTCAGTTCACACCTAGATGAGACACGACTCGGAACGCATTTTTTAACATAGCAATACGAATTGAACTTGATTTACACAAAAAGGTACAAATTTCAATGAGAGAATTAGAGTACGTCCCGCGGCGTCACGCCGCGCCACGTCTTTGTAAAACAATTGGCCTCTTCAAGAATCGTCGCGTCGCGTCTCGTCTCGGTGTGTACTGACCCTTATTTTTTTATTTTTCCATAACAAATACATAGGTACTGTATAATAAAAGTTACCTTCAAACTAGCTGGTTCTCCATAATCACAATTCATAGCATCCTGAAATTAAAAAAAAACTAATTCATTATTTTACGAATTCACATCACTTCATGAAAATGATCATCAATCACTATTTATATAACTATATGGCATTTAGTTACACTAAGTATTAAGTCTAAATTATATCTAACTAGCTGCCCGGCGCGACTTCGTTCGCGTGGTGCTACCCTACCCTAACAAAATGATCCGCCATTTATTGAATTCATTTGTTACAAAAAATGTGATAAATGAAGAACCGCTCAACCGATTTTGTGCAAACTTCACATAAACCATCAACTAAATAGTCCGAACAAAGCCTAAATATTTGGTTTGGATATGTGAGCTCTTCTTGAGTTATAAAATTACAACGAAAAGTGGCATTGATTTTTATATATATAGATAGATGTGTCAGTTGGTCTTCTGTTTCCTCTGCTTTTCCACTCTCTCCTGTCCTGGGCAATTCCTGTCCATTCAATAGTTACTAACTAATACAAACCTGCACTATAATAGGTACAGCACCCACTCGAACTTTCCGCAACCCACTTTTAGTCTCATACAGGTCATCACATAGAAAATGCTCAGAGCAGACAGCACTGCGTTCCTTTGGCTCCCAACCCTCCTTGCTGAGGGCTCGTAGCCACGCCGTACGTAGGGATGGTCCATTGGGGAAGCTGGAAAGAGTATTAGCCAGCTCAAGTTTGCTAGTGATTCTTATCTTGTCTAAAGTTTTAATTGGTACCGGCATTGGTATTGGTATTGGTATTGGTATTGGTACCTGATGAAGGGATATCTGCTACCACAATTAACACTAAACACAAAGCATGAGTAACCAGCGAAGGGAGACCTGGCTAGCATTAAAATCCCTATGGGGCAGCAACTTAATGACATAATATTAAACCACAGATGTAAAAGAAGTTCAGAAGTATCGCTGCCATTAGCACTGGTCTGCTTAAGTTTGCCAGTTATTTATTAAATATCCATTCAGTCTACTTTTTCGCCGTGCTGTGGCACACAATTGTTGTCAGAATGATGATGTTAGGCCTTAGAAGAGTTTTTATGCATATGTGTGAGTGAGTGGTGGTGTGTGCTGAGCAGAGTTTTTGGCTTCACTTTTATTGCAGATTGTATTCCTTCTGATCTTCTTTTACTTCTGTGTATTAAACCTTGTAACTTATACTGCACTTTGGCAGCGGTTCTCTTTAAATACCACCATGGCATGTAGGACTACATGGGTAAAGAATAAATAGACAATTCAAAAAGGACTAATAAACTTCAAAAGTGAAGTGCCTTTCAACACAGTGTCATATAGACACATCAGCTACCAAGCTGCTTGTGTAAAAATAAATAATGTAGTCAAGCCTATAGGGTCTGCTAGGCCATATTGTAAGCTAACTACAGTGTGGGCTGAACTAAAATTGGGACTATGATTATTTGGCTACCATCAGTGTTTATGAAAATCAGATCATAGAGTAGCCTTAATGTCTAGATCCTATTAGTTTCATAATAGAAACCATTGCAGTTTTAATTGTTTCTTTTTATTATGAATAGTAGTCAAAATCAAAAAGCAATTCATTCAGTTTAGGCCCTGGTTTTTATTTTTTTTTATACCACTGAGGTGGCAAACAAGCATACGGCCCGCCTGATGGTATGCAGTTACCATAGCCTATGGACGCTTGCAACACCGGGGGTATCACTCGCACGTTGCCGACCCTGAAGAAACCTATTCATGCCCTTTTTGAAGAACCCCATGTTGTACTCCATTGGGAAAACCACGACGGGGAGCTCATTCCACAGCCCGAGCGTCCGCGGAAGAAAACTCCTTAGGCCGCACAGTTCGAAACAGTTCTGGTTTCAATGAACGTTAAATTATTACATATAGTTGAATTTACCACTAGTAATAGTATGTTTGATCATAATCTCACCACAGGCCAAAGGTGATAAGTAAACAAAGCCAAGAAAGGAGCTAGCATTCAAGTGCAGCTAAGAACACATAATAAGGTGCTTTGCGACAGATTATCAACCAGACAGTGGTGGCTCCCATCACTGTAAGGCGAATATTACCAAGTACCGAAGTACCCCATCACCATGCTATGGTTTCCTCACGGTGTTTTCCTTGAAGGAAGCGAACCCAAGAGCTTCTCCGCGGCATTCAACCACCACTGAGTTATCGTCGCCTTAATTGAATTGGGAAGATAGGTACTGATTTCATGAATAAATAAACATACTTACACATGGAATGTAATTCCTTGGGACTTGGAGATATGTCTGGAGTCATTCTTACAGCCCACAACACAGCACCTCATTTTAAAACTTTATTTGTGGATACACTTATAAACAAAAACTTACGAGTGCAAAATACAACATGATTTTACTATGCACTACTTAATTATATATCAATCAATCAATTAATTACAGTAAGTCTAGTACTTATTTATAAACTATATTTATACTATAACATTATAATGCTTCAAAATATTTAAATTATTAAAAATTGGGCAACGCGAAAAATATGAAAACAATAGGTATAAATAATCTGTCACTGACTGACTGACTGGACTGACTTGCCGACAATGATAATATTACAAAATGAAGGATATCTCCTTATTTTTCAAGATTTACTTAAAAAAATATACTGTCGTATACTGTATTGAGTAAGAAAGAGAATTCCGATTGGATTAATAAATGCAACATAACTTTTTAATTTGGTAGGGTTGTAAAGTATAGTGTATGTTTTGTCCCTGTCTGCCAAACTATAGATAGAGAGAGATCAATGACTGAAGTAAAGCTTCCATAGTGATGGCTAGTTGGAACGGTATTCGAGCAAAAATCGACTAAATCCTATTCGAAGACAAAATATATTTAAAAAAAATACAAAATGAAATACATTGCCTGTTAAGTAGACTGCCAGTAACAGTGTTCAAAACGTATTGCTCTATGATATATTGAGTTTGTCAAAATGAGAAGTTTTCTTGTAGGTATTTAATTTTCTTTTCTTTAAGTCTCAATAGATGGCGTTAATATGACTGAAACGAACTATCTTGCTGTCAGTTCAATAAAAAAAAAACTATGTAACTCCATGGGTGCGTTCAGTTACTACACATGTTATTGAACTGTTACTGAACGCTACGATGATCTTCGGGCGATCACACGGCGTAGTTACTGAACGCAGCCCATAACTATTTGGCTTTATACTGGTAACAGACGTTCCAATGTCAGACTCCTATTTTTATTATTACGCAGGAGACACGGCCAAGGTACGTCCTGCCTGTAGGAAAGTGTTTAGTGCGGCAGGACCCTCATAATTATTACTAATACTGGTTGGAAGCTTTCGACGTCCTGCCCAAAGACTACAGGAGGCTTACTCCCGAAACTGGTTCGAATTTGATTTTGTTTTTGATTCGATTTCGGTTCTGATTTGAACTTGATCCAAAATCGTACTCCCGAGCAAATTCGAATTGTAAACAGAGATCGACTTACGTTCGAGTGTTATCAGCGTCTTCTTCTTCTTCTTATTTTTAATTTTGGCAACCAAGCCCAAATTAGGGCTCATTTCTGCCAGTGTCGAGTTATATTATAGTATCCAGTCACAAAATCACTTCACATTATAGTCCTCAGTCAGTCACCGTCCATAAAAGTCATGTTTTATTACAATGGTGGTCATTGTACTAAAACTCTTCACGGACATTTTGAGACAACTTGAAAAGTAACGATACACATAATTCATTTCATTTCACTTCACTGGTGCACATGGATGATCTCTATTGGGTAAAATACCACCAATAATACGCAATAAAACTCAAAATACATAAATTGATGAAAATTAAAATAAAACTGCTACGTCACTCTGCAAGTTCCCGCCAAAAAGTCCGTTATCAGCGTCGTTAACTGTATCCGGAACATTACGTCATCATCAAGTGCTATTTGTCTTTGGTTAAATTCTTTTATGCGGTTGAACATTTTTGCTATTCTGCCATTTTCTTACATGATATACTAATATGCTATTGTTTTTAATACACATATCTGGTTAAAAATTAAAACAACATCATATTTCAATAATATTTTTGGTATACAGAGTGACCATATACAATACGAACAACGTGCGAATGGCGCGGTCGGTGTCAAATTTCAAAATGTTGATAGCTAATAATAATAATAATAATTATAAGGTTTATTGACTTTCAAGTTGGACAAACACTTAAGTACAAGGTTAATTATCTTATAGCTACAGTAAAATAGCACAATGCGAAAATAAAAGTAAAAGTGTTGATTGAGCTCTGGAACTCACGGTAAGATTTAACTTGTGTTGCGAGTTCCAGCTCTCACTCTTGTTGAAAACAATTTTTTATATAATGGCAAATATGACCATTGGATGGTTTATAAAAGGTACAAGTGTACGGATGTGCGCTAATCTTAAATAAACAAAAGAAATAAAAATGAAATGTGAAGTGTAAAAAATGTGTGAGTGTGTTAATATGTATGTTTAGTGAAAGTGTAGCTAACTTCAACTTATAACAATAGGTGCGCTTGCTTCTACAAGTACAAAGTTTTTGTTAGTTTTAATATTATGATAAACGCGTGTTAATAGGTACAAGTTTTAATTAAAGTGATTAATGAAATTGATGATTTTAGTGTGAGTTTGTGATAATATTGGTAATATTTCAGAGTGCATTTAAATAATTATTATAAAATACGCCAAATCATGGGCCAAGGTAAGAGCACCACAGAGAACACTAGTGATAATGTAAACACTTATGCAAACCGAATACAGATTTAGTGCATTGTTTGGTTAAATAAAAATATCACTCCATTATTTGGTAATTTCCTAACTTATTCCTCGTCGTACGTATGTCTATTCGGTTCGCTTGTTCAAGAACATTGAAAAACATCGCAATGCAAGCAATAATAGCGACAAATTTTAAGTAATATAACAATAAATCAAACTAAACAATATCACTCGAACCAAACAAAGTAACTATTTTGCTATCGTGTAATTTGACGTTTAATTTCGATCCTACCACTCGATACATAACTGTTATCGAGAGTGGAGAGTAAGGATTATTCGATCCCAATTCGATCCTAACGAATATTACGATCGAAGTTAGTTCCAATTAGAGCCACCGCACGATCGTGCACTCGTGTTGAATTCAAGAGTACGGATAGGCATTAGATTCGAATGAAACTCGATTGATTCAGAACTCGAAGCTGTCGGGAGTAAGCCCCAAGTATATACTTAGAGAGTCCTGCCGCGCTACACACGGCCCTGACCATCAGACGTCCGACAGTCGGATCGTCTGTAACTAGTATTATGTATTAATGATAGAAACAAATAATCCTTAAGCGTGACTTCCACAACAAAACAAACAACGCAAACAACGGAAACAAACATCCACTCATACCAGTGTTGCCACCTCTTATTACTAATTTCGGACGAAAAAAAACAGGCTGTTACCAAAAAGCAACGAAAATTAAGTTTTGCTCCTCTGAAATTTGGTTTCATTTAATCATGTTCATGGTTGCCATTAATATCAATTAACACTTAATAAAAGAAATCTGTATATATTTTTTTTCAATTGTCGAATTTGAATTAAAAAGGACGGACACCTTCCGTTGTTGGCCTATGTGGCAACACTAAAGTTATGTGACAGTATATTTTGATTTGACAATTCAATTTGGTGATGACAGCGCCACCTAGTTATTTTGCAGCAACTCTTTAAATACCTACAAGAAAACTTCTCATTATTACGTAAAATAAAACATTTGTATTTCAAGATTCATCTTGTATTTATTTTACTTTAATATGGTAGCAGAGCGTAAAATAACGTAATAAATACAATAATAACGATGGCGTCAGGCTCAAATAATAAAATTGAGACCCTAAATAAAGAAAATTTTGAAACGTGGCGAATTCAAGCAAAAGCCGTACTCATCAAAAGAAAATTATGGACTTGTGTTCAAAAGCCACTGGATCTTGAAAAAGCAGACGAGCAGACTACAGAAAATGACCTTATGGCTCAATCAGAGTTAGTACTATTAATCTCGCCTTCCGAACTTAAGCAAATTAAAAATTGCAAAACTGCTTACGATATTTGGACAAAACTTGATGCAATTTACGCAAGTAAGGGTCCTGCAAAAAGGCCTCCCTTCTTAAGCAGTTGATACTCTCCAAAATGCAAGATGGTAATGTTAGAGATCATCATCATCATCATCATCATCATCATATCAGCCCATGGATGTCCACTGCTGAACATAGGCCTCCCCCATTGATTTCCACTTCGAACGGTTCTGGGCCGCTTGCATCCAGCGGCGCCCAGCGACTCTGAGCAGGTCGTCGGTCCACCTGGTGGGAGGTCGTCCCGCTCGGCGCTTTCCAGTACGTGGTCGCCACTCGAGAACCTTCCTTCCCCATCGGCTATCAGTTCTTCGAGCGATGTGGCCTGCCTAGATAAAGATCACCTGCCTGTGTTAGAGATCACCTAAATAAATTTATGGACGTAGTGGACAAACTACAAGACATGGACATCCATATTCACGATGATCTACTATCTGTCATGATGCTCTACAGCCTGCCGTGTGAGTATGATAACTTTCGCGTAGCAATTGAGTCAAGAGACACATTACCAAAGCCAGATGAACTAAAAATAAAAATTATGGAGGAGTCAGAAGCGAGACAAGTTAGTAATATTTCAAATATTAAAGACGAGCAAAAAGAAGAGTCTTATTATGTAAAAACATGCAAATTTTGTAAAAAGAAAGGTCATGTCATAAAAGAATGCAGAAAACTAGAGTACAGAAAGAAGAAAGAAACTAACGAGCATGTACCTAGAAGTTCGTATGCTGTATGCATGTATTCCAAAAGCAAGGATTCCATAAATGAAGAGGAAAAATGGATTATAGATAGCGGCTGTACATCGCACATGTCACATAACAAAGAATATTTCAACAAATTCTGTGAATCAAATTGCCAGTCGCTAAAATTAGCCTCCAAAGAAGCAACAGCAGAAATAAAAGGTAAAGGCCAAATTATTCTTAACGTAAATGCCAAAGATACAGGAAAGACTGGAGAAATTACTCTGAAAGACACTATGTATGTGCCTACCCTGTGTTCTAACTTGTTATCAGTTGGAAAAGCCACTGAATCGGGATGCACTGTGCTGTTTACTAACATAAAGGCTACAATAAGACATCCTACCGAAGGCATTATACTCCATGCACCAAAAGAAAAAGATGGTTTATACTATATAAATTCTGCATCGCATAGACAAATTATGATAAACAAAGATAAATGTAATATGGTAGAAGAAAGAAAAATTCAAAAATGGCATAAATGTTTAGGCCACATGAACGAAGCTGATATGAAGCTAGCTTTAAAAAATGAAACTCTTGTTGGTTTAGACTTCAAACCAAATGATAATCTTGGAGATTGTGAAGCTTGTATTCAAGCAAAGATTACAAGACTGCCTAGTAAATCCAGTACTACACCACGTACTACAAAACAATTAGAGATAGTACACAGCGACGTCTGTGGTCCAATGAAAATACAAACACATTTTGGCAACAAATATTTTGTAACTTTTGTTGACGATTTCACCAGATATAGCCGCGTGTATTGCATAAAAAACAAAAGTGATGTATTGGAGAAATTCAAAATGTACAAGGCGGAAATGGAAAATTACACTGGTAAAACAATTATTAGTCTTCAGTCAGACAATGGTCTGGAGTATTGTAATCAAAACTTTGACAATTTTCTGAAAGATAACGGTATTACGAGACGCTTAACAGTACCATATACACCACACCAGAATGGTGTCGCACAACGTAAAAATCGAACGCTGCTGGAAAAGGCTAGAACCATGATGATAGAATCGAAAGCACCTCAGAATCTTTGGGGAGAAGCTATCCAAACTGCAAACTATCTATCCAATCGAAGTGTCAATAAAACGATTTCAGCACATGTTGGTACTATCACTACACCTTTTGAGAAATGGGTTCAGAGAAAACCCTGCGTCTTCCACTTACGTCAATTTGGAACAAAAGTATTTATACTTCTGAAAGATGGGAAGCAACATAAATTTCAATCAAAAGCTATACCTGGGATGTTTGTTGGCTACTCTGAAACGTCTAAAGCGTACAGAATTTGGGTACCTACAAAACAAAAAATTATAATTGCTAAAGATGTCAAATTCACTAATAAACTCTACTATACGGAGAATATAGAACCAAACTTAGAGGTTATAGAAACTTCAATGAAAAATGATGATGAAAACTGCTATGCAGAAATAAGTTTCTTTGAAGAAGATGATAAAAGTGATTATAAGTCAATACAAGGTGATAATGAACAAATATCTATCCCAGATATTAGAGAACATATAGAAGAAGAAAACACAGAAGAAGTTAGGAATGAAACTCCTGTTGAAAGACGAATACTTCGTGATCGTAACCTTCTTAAAAAACCTTTAAGGTTTGACGATTTTGTTAACGTTGCAGCAGAAACATTTAAGAATTACAAAGAACCTGTAACCTATCGTGAAATTCTAGAAAGAAATGATAAAGAGAAATGGTTAGGAGCAATGCTATGTGAGATCAATTCCCTTAATGAAAATGATACATGGGAACTTGTTCCTCTACCAAGGAACAGAAAAGCATTACCGTGCAAATGGGTATTTAAAGTGAAGACCAATCCAGATGGTAGCGTCGATAAATATAAAGCAAGACTGGTAGTAAAAGGATTTTCGCAGAAACCAGGCATAGGTCATATTGAAGAAGAAATAAATATGAAACAGCCAGACGGTTGTAGCGATGGAACAAATAGAGTTTGTCGTTTAAAAAGGAGCTTATATGGTTTGAAACAGGCCCCGAGATGCTGGAACACCAGTATACACGAATTCCTTATAAGGTCAAACTTCACTCAAAGTACTTCTGATCCATGCTTGTACATCAGAGAGACCGAAAAATCTAAAGTTCTGATCGCACTTTATGTTGATGATGGGTTGGTTGCATCAAGCACTGAGAATGAAGGAAAGAGATTCATCAACGAACTCCTAAATCGTTTTAAAATTGTCACAAAGCCTGCTTCTTATTTTCTTGGTTTGGAGATCGAAAGATCTAATACTGGTAATATAACACTGAGTCAAAGAGCTTTGAAAGAGATTGAATGTAAACCTGTAAATACTCCAATCATAAAAGATACTCCTCAGAAAGAAGACTCACCTAATGGATATGAAAACTTTCCATACAGACAAGTCGTAGGTTCTTTAGCCTATTTAATGGTTGCTACAAGACCGGACATAAATTTTGCAGTCAGCTCCGCCTCGAGAAATTTAGAAAACCCATCTTAAGCAGACATTATAGCAGTAAAAAGAATACTACGATACCTAAAAGGTACTATGAACAAAGGACTAGTATTTAATAATGATAATAGGCTAAACAAATTGATTTGCTACAGTGATGCAGATTTCGCAGCATCTCATTCAACATCCGGAACATTATGTCTGTATTACGGACCAATCAGCTGGCAAAGTCAAAAACAAAAAACAATCGCTTTGTCATCAACAGAAGCGGAACTGGTGGCTGCTTCAGAAACAACCCGCGAGATAGTGTGGCTAGAGAAAATGTTAGAGGAAATCACTGCTATTGAAAAACCTCCGGTTCTTTACATTGACAACGAGTCAACCATAAAACTGGCCTACAATCCGCCACATGAGCAACATAGCCGTACTAAACATATACAGCGAAGAAATCTATATGTCAGAGAGTGTGTGTCGGCTGGAATGCTTGAGGTAAAACAAGTTACAACGGAAGCTCAATTGGCTGATTGTTCTTCTTCTTCTTCTTCTTAATTTTGGCAACCAAGCCCAAATTAGGGCTCATTTCTGCCAGTGTCGAGTTATATTATAGTTTCCAGTCACAATAAATCACTTCACATTATAGTCCTCAGTCAGTTACCGTCCATAAAAGTCATGTTTTACTACAATGGTGGTCATTGTACTAAAACTCTTCACGGACATTTTGAGACAACTTGAAAAGTCACGATACACATAATTCATTTCATTACACTTCACTGGTGCACATGGATGATCTTTATTGGGTAAAATACCACCAAAAATACACAATGAAACTCGAAATACACAAATTTATGAAAATAAAAATGAAAATGCTACGTCACTCTGCAAGTTCCCGCCAAAAAGTCCTGGCTGATTGTTTTACAAAGCCTCTGTATGGACCCAGGTTAGAAAAGCTGACTAAGGCCTTAGGCCTGAGTTCCTAAAAGAGGAGTGGATGTTAAGTAGACTGCCAGTAACAGTGTTCAAAACGTATTGCTCTATGATATATTGAGTTTGTCAAAATTATTACGTAAAATAAAAGATTTGTATTTCAAGATTCATCTTGTATTTATTTTACTTTAATATTGCCAGATAACAGGATACAAAATTGTATAAATTGGTTACTTTATGTTGTGATTACTTTGCAATATATTGACACTTTGTGAATTTTCATATTTTTTTTTAAATTACAAGCTGAGTTTTTTTTTTTTACAATTCAGTGCTCAATTACAAGCTGTTCTAGAGCCGATGCGTTAAATTGACTATGGTGTGTTGAAGTACCGCGTGACGTAACGTCACGCCATTGAATACTTTTCAGAAACCAGTGACATGACGAGACCCCACTCCCGAACTTTGACGAGCTTTATTATTGCTAATTCATATTGATTTTATATTACCCAAGCCACATCCCTATTGAATACATTAATTGTAGTGTATCTGTGTATGGGTATTTAAACTCTTTAGAATTACAATCCAATCATCTATGTAGACTTCATAACAAATACGCCTTATACCGAGAGAGAAGTTCTATTTCAATAGTTAATTTATGGTTATCATTTGATTGATTTTAGATTTGAAACAAAATTCAAATTTTATTTTTTAAAGTACTTATAAACTCTTCGCTATGCATGTCATGAATAGTTGTGAATTTTGCTTAATTTAAAGGAACTCAGTATAATTATGTAATTGTAACTGGTAACCCTAAATATAACAAAAATGGCGAAAGCTTATAAAGTTTGACAGCTTTGCTTTTGCAAAAATATTTACTAATATTGGAATAATTACATACATTACATAGTAGTTATCTACTCCAGCTTGTAATTAAGTCTTATCGTAATTTCTACATCAAATTACTTTTAAAAAGGGCAAATAAGATCACTCATTGTAATAGTTCATACAAAAAAATCGAAGAATTAAATGTTATTTGGTGTTCAAATGTTTTGGATTTTATTTTCCCGTCTATAAAATGAGGTGCAGTGTTCAGAATTGTACAAATGATACAAGGCGAACAACTAAAAGCCATGGAATCACATTTCACATGTAAGTTCCTCAAATAACAATACACCGAAAAGTTGATATTATTCCAAGTGGAAAGTGATATTTTATATTATTTAGCAGTTCAAATTGGATTAAAAACATCATCACATTGGAAGGTGCAGCGTTGGCTCTCCCAAGACAAATTTATTACTTGTAAATTCCCTTTTTGACATATCATGTCCCATTGCTTCTCTTTTGTGTATTAAATTTATAAATATCTATCATCTTTCTACTAACCTCATTTATACCTACTATAAGGATGTTAGAAGGTAGTTACAATAATGGTCACAGTGTAGCCTAAAGGTGCCGGTTGGAAGCAGACTTACTTAAGGCAGCAGCAGCAGGTGATGTTGTCCCTGCATCTTTACTGATTTCTGTGTCTTACTATGAGATTCGAACGAAAGAGAAAGGAGTAGTGTTGTGGCGACAGTAGTGTCGTCTGCTGCTGCTGCCTGCGGTCCCCTTCCAACCGACATATTTAGGTTTTTTAACTCTTGTGACAAGTATGTTGTTATTTAATATGGTTTTACTATCCTCACTCTCAGGTTCCCAAAAGAACCCAAGCTCAGGTCTGAATGGGTGCAAGCCCTTGGCATGGCAGACTGGGAGCCAAAGGACAGGAGCACCATCTGCTCAGAACACTTCCGTAATGATGACTTCTATCAGACCAAATGTGGATTACGGAAGATTAAAAAGAGAGCTGTACCGGTTGTGTCGCAAGTAAGTTTATTATTTAATTTGGTGCAAGTATCTTTAGTTTTCATGGTATATACATAAATACATATGTAAAACAATGGCTTCTAAAGGTGCATCCACACTGCAGTAAACATTTGTGGAGAAACAGTGGAGTAGCACTATGCAACTCGGTATTATTAGGTAAGTTAACTAACGTTACAGTGTTGTAGTGTTGCTACACATAAGTTAACTGAGGTCTGTATGCATCTTTACATCACAAATAATTAAAACTTACACATAACCAAACTGGACCTCAGTTTGGTTGTGTCTAATACCATACAAGAGACCTTGAAAAAATGCAAGTTTTGCTGTATTTTGTCTTGCTCTATCTTAAAAATGGTAATACACAGAAATTATTCTGACGTCATGCCCTAAAATGAAACAAAAAATAGTAAAATTAGGAATACCTATCCTTTGTAAGTCATGCATTTATAAAACAATAGAACAAAATGCTGGCCCGGCTATACAACACCCAAGTTCAAAGTTGCCAATCACCCGCCAGTGTATTCCGGAATCTTCATAGGCATCCAGCTTTGTATGCTTACCACCTTCAGCCACAAATCACTGACCATGGCGAGTTTGTGTTTAAAACCAGGCCTATACATTCTAACATCTTTCAGGACTCTGCCGAAGATCTGGATGCACCTGCAACATTAAGGGTAAGATTCCAATTCTGTCATAAGATATAATAATAAAGCTTTATTTGAATCCACATTAATTATATTTTGATTTAAGTTTACTTGATTTAATTTTAATTGATTTATTTGATTATATTACTACTCATGCAAGTTCATCTCCTTCTAATGTGGACCCCCTCAGGGTAAAAGCCTCCCCCAAAGAATTCCATTTATCCCATATTCCATATATCTTTAGCAGTGTTTGTCCAGTCTCTTCCTGCAACGGATACAATCTCGTCCTGCCACCGGGCGCTCGGGCGACCTCTACTTCTCACGCCATGCGGTCCTTTCCGTTTTGTGATGTTAATTGTCCATGTATTATCACCGTATCTCCCAACATGGCCAGTCCATCTCCATTTGAGAATTTGAGAGAAGTGTAGAGCATCCTTTACCTTGGTTATTATCCGAATTTGTATGTTTCTTAATCTATCTCTCAGTTTCATATTTAAACAGCTACTTTCCATTGCCCTCTGAGTTGTTTGTATATAAAGAAAGAAGAAGAAGAAAGAAAATGTCACAGCCATTCAGCTAGGCCCTAAAATGGCACTAATGAAGGTTAAATGGTTGATTGGTTGGTTAACAAAGGCTACTAAGAGGGAATAAAACTGAATTCAACATAAAGAATAGATTGTGTTATTTGATAATAGACCCTATATCATACATACTCAGGTCTAGACTTATAGATTGAGAGATAGATTTTATTAAATATAAACAACTTTTATTATGTGTTGATTCTCGTTCTGTAAAATGGGCTTTAAGTTGTTACAATTAAGTGTTAATTTAAATGTGTCATACATTGACAGGTATGCAGGATATGCCTAGCCATGGACATGAAGATGTACAACATCAGAGAGTACAAACTGGAACATACGTTTCAACAAATCATTAGCCAAGAGGTAATATATATATAAATATCTTTCTTTGTACCCCTTTTTATTGAGTATAAATAAAAAGTAATTTAAAAATTAATTCAACTTCAAAATACACTAAAAATTATGAAATAACTCAAATGTTACAGTGTCTTGAAAAGAGAGAGAAAATGGATAGCACTCACACTAAACTTTTCTTAACAACAGATGAGTGATGAAGACAGACTGCCACAGAAGCTATGTTGGGAGTGTGGACACAGGCTGGCGAGCTGGTCTCGCTTCAGGAGCAAGGCGCTCCGCACTCACAGGCTCATGCTGGACATGGTGCATGGGGGACGATATGTGAGTATTATTGTTGTCTCGCTCGCACACGCAGGAGGAGGGGATGTTTACACGGACATAATTGCTTCTGAAAAAAAAAATATAGGGATGTTTCTAGGTAAAAAAAAAATTTTCTGTCAGTTAGATTATCAACAAATATTGCACACATATTTTTTGCTTTATCAAATAATCAAAAATTGACAAAGATATGGCGGGTTGAAGTTCGTAAGTGGCGTGACGTCACTATTGAATAAAAACTGTACCATAATGTGACGTCACGCAGAACTTCAACACACGATATCTTCGTATTTTAAAAAAAGGAAAGGAAGTCTGAACAAGAGATGTATGGATTGTGTGAAAGATAGAGTAAGGAAGGAGTGGATGCCGGTATGACGGATAGAAGAGACGACTGGAAGAAGCGTACATATTATGGAAATCTATATACTGGTGGATACGATATAAAATTCGAAGTCCTGACTCACTGACTGATATATCAACGCACAGCCTAAACCACTGGTCCTACAGACATGACATTTAGACGGTATATTCTTTGTTAAGAGTAGGTATCCACTTAGAAAGGGTTTTTCGAAATTCCACACTTAAGGGGGTAAAATAGGGGATGAAAGTTTGTATGAAAGTCCATCAGTTTCGAAGAGGATTGTTTCCTGTAGGCAAAGCAGGCGAAGCCGCGAGCAGAAGCTAGTATTTTAATATGTTATTTCAATTTCAGATAACAGTGCGAGACATAAAATCAGTAAACCGAACACACAATGAACTAAAATCAACTTTAATACAAAAGATATATGAACCAAATGACTGTGACATGGAAATAATAGATGACCAAGTCTTCGTTAAATCTGAAGTCGATAAAATTGTTGATTCAGACATTCCCATAGATATAGATGATGAATTCAAACTAGAAACAGATATACCACAAATAGCAGAAGTAGAGGTGAAAGATGAGAGCAACGAGATATATTTCGATGAATTCATAGACAATTTTGAAGATACAGACGACGATAAGAAGCTTAGTGAAGTGTTTGTGAAACCAAAGACTAAAGTTAAGAAGAAGAAGTTGAAAATTATTAAGAAGGTTAAAGTTAAGACTGCTAAGAAGAAGGAGGAAGACGATAGTCCCTCTACAACTATGGATAAGTAAGTTTTGCATGTCATATTTTGTTATAACTGTACTAAAATAACTTTAACAAACCGGCCAAGTGCGAGTCAGTCTCACACCGAGGGTTCTGTATTATAATAATATTAACTAAATAAAATTTGCTATGAAATGGATTAATAGTAGGTGTAACAAAAAAGACGTTTACTTTATTATTTGAAGAATTACGTATCTTTATAGAATAAATAATATATCAATATCGTGGGACATTCCTCACACACGGTCATCTGATCCCAAACTAAGCTTGTACTATGGAAACCAGACAACTGATATAATACATATACTACTTTTTGTTTGTAAATACATACTTATTATAGAAATACACTCTGACTCAAGACATGCACACAAATACGTGTCCATTTTATTGTTTGTTAGTTTGCATTGTATAGGCTCCGGAACTACTGAACCGATTTGTAAAATTCTTTCACTATTGGGATGCTACACTATCCCCGGGTAACATAGGCTATATTATATTTTCAAAAAAATTAGGGTTCCTTACTCCAATACAATAATAACCCAAGGTGTAAAAAAACAGTAGGTCTGAGAATATGACGTAAACTATATTTCATACCCGTAGGGTAGGGTAGCACCACGCGAACGAAGTCGCGCCGGGTTAGTATAGTTTATAATATTTTGATACCAGTTCTTCTCAAATGACTGACTTTTCAACCAGTGGTATCGTGAGTAACCTTAAGAGTGCGTATAAAGCAAAATAGCATATCTTAGAAAGGAAATTTACCCAAGTAAATAATATTTAAATGAAAAAATATTTTTATATGGGTATTTTCATTATATACGCAAAGGTTCAGTCAGAGCAAAAACATAATGGAATGAACATTTCTCAATAGAAAAAAATCACAAAGCTACCCCTAATATTATTTAATTTTCGTTTTTATTCGTTCATGGTGTATCTAATTTAAAAAAAACGATAAATAATATCACTGCCGTATAACCTAGGGCTGGTACTAACGATTTTTTCAAAATATTCTATACTTTACGAGTTTTTTTATTTTTTTATTATGTATAGGCCTGTGTTTGACCACAATCTCACCATGGTAAGTGATGATGTGGCCGAAGGTGGTAAGCACACAAAGCCTAGAAGGAACTGGCTCTCAAGTGCAGCTGTCGGAACACACCGATAGGTGCTTGGCGACAGATTTTCAACTTGAGGGTGGTAGCCAGCCAGGTGGGTACTACAAAGTACCCTACCACCGTGCTATGGTTTCCTCACGATGTTTTCCTTCACCGAAAGCTCAAGCTCATTGTAGGATTCGAACCCGGGACCTTCGTCTCGGTATCCGACGTCACTAACACTGAGCTATCATCGCCTTAAAATCGAGTTATTTACACTAGAAGCGAATTTGTTCATTTTTGTTCAGCGAAACACGCTATCGCCGTCTCATGCCACGCCAATACTTGACACAAGTTTATTTCATCTGCCATTGCCATATTTTTCTAGCTTTATGCGCGTTCGTAAGTATACCTTAGCTGATTTTTAAACAATTTCAGGTACAAAAAATCCGATGTTAGACGTAGAAAAACAAACGATGGACTCGACGAATCCCTCTTCACAATAACAACTCTAACATACGAGGAGCAAATATCAGAGATACAGAAGCGGCAAGAGGCAAATGGGTACAAGAGTGCGCCCTACAAGTGCACGGTCTGCTTTAGAGCATTCCAGATCAAGGATCGATATGACGCCCATATTGTTAGGCATAGCGAGGTGAGAAACGTCATTACACAAAACCCTTTTACACAATTACACAAAATCAACTATTACACAAAACCAACTTTTACACAAAATCTACATTTTACACCAACTCTACTATAACACAAGTTCAACTGGGACACAGAACCCACCAACACTAACTCAAAATTACAACAAAATCAACGTTTACACATAACCAACTGTTACACAATTAAACGTAGTAAAACAAACTACGATCTAGACTAATCCCTCTTCACTATAACAACTCTAATACGACTACACAAATAACACCATTACACAAAAACAACAACTACCTGCCACAATCATAAACTCCTTTAGATTCAGAAATAGGGCATTTTACTACACAGAGACAAACATCGAGACAAAGAATTATTCAATGTCAAAAAATTCAACGGAATTATTCAACTTTATTCCACCATCCCCATTTTTACACCGAACCACAAGACACCGGGAAAATTTTCACCCGTACGTTGTTGACATATCGAAAATACGGACACAGCGTTTTGCATCCTCATTTATAATGCGGACAGCAAGGGAGTGGAACTTGCTTCCGGCGTCTGTGTCTCGAACTCATACAATCTAGGAACTTTCAAGGCCAGAGTGAATAGGTTTCTTCTGGGTAAGCGTGTTTCATCTTAGGCTTCGTCATCGCCCCTTATGGGCGGGTCAGTAGCCAAACGCAAGCCATTTAATAAAAAAATAAAAAATGTTTTCAGGCGAGCGGTGCGTACGAGTGTTTCATATGTAAGACTCGTTTAAAGACTGGTAGAGCTCTCAGGAAACATCTGACGGCACAACACACTGAGAAATTTAGCTGTAAAGGATGTCCCTTCATTACTAGAAATAGGTATGTATTTGACATAAAATGTATTTATTTTTCAACTTAATAAAAGAACTTATTATAAGAAGTATAATAATAATTATCATGATAACAACGGGTAATATTAAAGGTACAGTTTGAAGCATAAATTTAAAACATATTGCCAATGACAGTTTCCTTCTTTTTAAACTTTACAAACCACCATCCTAACTAATATTATAAATGCGAAAGTGGGTTTGTTTTGTTTGTGACGCCTCAACTACCCAACGGATCATCATGAAATTTGGCATGCAGATAACCTATGGCATGGAGAAGGACATAGGCGACTTTTTATCCCAACGCGGGTGAAACCGCGAGGGACAGCTAGTATTGGTACAAAAAACCAAGAGTGAAATTACATACTTTACATGCTTTTATGCTACTTTTTTAATGCAATTTTTTACATTTTACAACAAATTACTTAGTTAATTTTAAACATTAATATTTATCATGATTGAGTATGTGTGTGTGTGTATGTATATGTATGTCATTATTTGACCAAGAAATTAGTCCGTCAGAACATCAAAAAATAATGGGCACGTATTTTTTCAAATCAATAAAAATTGAAAGATAAAGTGCGTCAAGGTTCGGGAGTCACTGACGTCACTTCATATCATACAGAAGCATGGCATCATCCGTCCTCATATCATTTTAAGGGTATTTAATGTTTAACAGGGGTGTGGCGAGAGAACATGAGAAATGGCACGCGGGAACGAAATATCAGTGTCCACATTGTCCAAGCGAGTTCGAGTAAGTAAATTATAAATATAACTAGCGATAAGCAAGGTTTGAGATGGCCAATTCTTTAGAATTACTACCTGAAACGTCGTAAGTCGCTGAACCGATCGCGATGAAATTTGGCATGCAGATAGCCTATGGTATGGAGAAGGACATAGGGTACTTTTCATCCCGGGAACGCGGGTGAAACAGCGGGGGACAGCTAGTTTAATAAAAAATATAGAAACGATTAGGTTTTTCTGCAATTCGCTCATAGAACCATCCCTTGTTTTTTTTAATAATAATATTTATTCATAAACACATTTTTTTCATCAGCAATACATGAACGGCCCTAGCTAGGCCTGTGTTGTAGGGACAGGATTCGGTCAATGTATTTACAACATATAACCCCTTACTCATAAAACGTTATTTAACTAATATACTCAAAATTCAAAATCATTTATTCAAATAGACCTTCGCAGGCACTTCAAAAAAAAAGTCTGACTCTAATACTCTAATACCGGTTCGGAAGGTTGCATTTGCTGAGAAGAGCCGGCAATAAACTCAGCAATTACTCTTTTCAAAACAGGCTTAGATTAATTACATAATATTTACATTCTAATCGCACTGAAAATAATTGCGTGATCGGCGCGGCGGCAAAAATACAAAGTAGACTGAAAAAATATTTAATAAGTAAATAAATAGCAAACTTAAGTAGACCAGCCCCCACAAGCAGCACCTGTAGCACCTACTGTTTAAAGGGTCACGTAAACAACGTCACTCTATTGTCATTGTCAAATAATGTGACATTATTTACGTGACCATTTAATCAGCAATCAGTATATTAGTTAAATAGCGCTTTATGAGTAAGGGGGTTATTGTTTACAAAAAGGTGTTTAACGCTCCATAGTACTATTTTAGATAGATAAAAATGATATTTAAAGTAGTTTTTCTAAATAAGTAGGTGTTTGTGTGTAAGGCAGTGTGTTTGTGTGGAGGAAGTGAGCATTTGTGTGTGAGGCAGTGTGTGTCTGTGATTAAGTAAGTAATCTCTTGAATTCTTATTACGAATTGTTCATGGATTACCTCTTAATTTTTTTTTCTTCAGTGGCGTCTCACGGCTTGTGTATTTTGCAAATTTACAGTTATATTATAAGTTCTAGTCACAATAAATTACTTTCACATAGTCCTCAGTCAGTCACCGTCCTTAAAAGTCATGTTTTAGTACAATGGTGGTCATTGTCCTAAAACAATTCACGGACTTATTGAGACAACTTGAAAAGTCACGATAAACATAATTCATTTCACTTCACTAGTGCACATGTATCTTTATTGGATAAAATACCACCGATAATATGCAATAAAACTCAAAATACACGAATTTATGAGAATAATAATGAAAACGCAACGTCAAAAAGTCCACCTCTTTAATTATAAATTAAAGAAGCGAAAATGTTTACTGAAAACACATCTTTTCTATGAAATATGGTGTTGAAACGTGTATAATGTCATAGTAAACTGACGACTTACATGGGCCACATACGCATCAAGCACGTGTCGGACTTCGTGTGCGAACTGTGCGGCTACACTTTCGTCAGCAAGAAGGGCATCGACGTGCACAAGAAGAAGAAACATCGACTCGTTGATAAAGCTGTGAGTCATTATGGTTATAGCTTATATCTAATTTTTATTTTTTATTTTCACTGTTTATATGCCTGTTTTTTACCACAATCTCTCCATGGTACGCAACTGATAAGGCGCGTCGTGAATCTTCGTTCAAGAAAGTATGGTCCCGAAGATTCACGAAAGAATGCTAAAACTTACAATCAACCTTAGATCACAACTATAAGGTTCATAATACAGTGCAGATGTTAGTTCTGTCTCACTCACAAGTGGGGCCCCTCCGCACACATGGCGGCAGCTGCCGACTAATAGCATTTCCCGCGCTTTGAAAATGTATCTTCTGCGCAGGTACATCGGTAAGCCATATCAGTTGGGTACTACTGTACAGCTTAGTTAACTAAAGCTGGCACCGACCTATAAGTGATGATGTGTCCGAAGGTGGTGCACACACAAAGCCTAGAAGCAACTGTCTCTCAAGTGCAGCTGTCGGAACACCGATAGGTGCCTGGCGATAGATTTTCAACTTGAGGATGGTATCCAGCCAGGTGGGTACTACAAAGTACCCTACCACCGTGATATGGTTTCCTCATTATGTTTTCTTCACCGAAGCCCAAGTTCATTGCAAGGATCCATGACTTTCGTTACGGCATTCGCTGCTGATCATAAGTAATTACCAACATGTAGGAAAATGGCGGTGAGAAACTTAATTCTAATCCGTCTATATCTCAGCAATCCCTGCATATTTCAGCAATGTGATTGTATTGCGCTATGAGACGGTGGTTGTACAACATTGTGGAGCTGATATTTTAATGAAGTCATCTAACTTTTAGAAAAATGGCGGTGATCAACTCAATTCTAATCCGTCTGTATCTCAGCAATCCCTGCATATTTCAGTAATGTGATTGTATTGCGCTATGAGACAGTTGTTGTACAACATTGTTGAGCTGGTATTTTAATGAAATCATCTAACTTTTATAAAAATGGCAGTGAGAAACTCCATTCTAATCCGTCTGTATCTCAGCAATCCCTGCATATTTCAGTAATGTGATTGTATTGCGCTATGAGACAGTTGTTGTACAACATTGTTGAGCTGATATTTTAATGAAATCATCTAACTTTTAGAAAAATGGCGGTGATCAACTCAATTCTAATCCGTCTGTACCTCAGCAATCCCTGCATATTTCAGTAATGTGATTGTATTGCGCTATGAGACAGTTGTTTTACAACATTGTGCAGCTGATATGTTAATGAAATCATCTAACGTTTATAAAAATGGCGGTGATTAACTCAATTCTAATCCGTCTGTATTTCAGCAATGTGATTGTATTGCGCTATGAGACAGTTGTTTTACAACATTGTGGAGCTGATATTTTAATGCAATCATCTAACGTTTATAAAAATGGCGGTGATTAACTCAACTCTAATCAGTCTGTATCTCAGCAATCCCTGAATATTTCAGCAATGTGATTGTATTGCGTTATGAGTCAGTTGTTGTACAACATTGTGGAACTGATATTTCTGTCGCCATCTTTATTTGTACATTTTATTACAGATGAATATTGAAGGTCCGTACTGCGAGGTGTGTGACGTACGGTTTATATCTGAAGAGGCACATGCTAGACATCTCAAGCTATCATCCAGACACAGTAGCGATAATGATCCGTGAGTATTTATTAACTAGTTTTCTGCCCCATGCTTTCCCGCGATTCTCTGTTATACTCCGCTATATATAGAGTTGAATATTGTGTAACTTTTACTTAGTAGGTGCCTACAACCAATGTGCGAAGGAGTCGGCGGCACACAAAAAAGTCTGTCACGGATTTTTCACAGATTAAAAGCACACGTACAGTAGTAACCAACTGATAAGGCGCGTCGTGAATCTTCGTTCGCACAGAAAAGAAAGTATGGCTCCGAAGATTAACGAAATAATGCTTAAACTTACAATCAACCTTAGATCACTGCTATAAGGTTCATAATACAGTGCAGCTGTTAGTTCCGTCTCACTCGCAAGTGACGCCCCTCCGCACACATGGCGGCAGCTGCCGACCAATAGCATTGAATAGCTTTGAAAATTTATCTTCTTATTCAGGTACATCGGTAAGCCATAGCAGTTGGGTACTACTGTACATATTTGATCATTCTGACGGCGGAAGTCTATGGACGTATACGCTACTGCTTAGAATTGTAAAAAATCTATTTTCACATGCTAAAAAGTGCGGCCCGGATAGTCTGTCGTCTGCGCTACAGCTTTATCAAATCCTTTTATACTTAATAAAGCGGAAGAGATATCTTTTTGTATAAACGGGCTAATCTCAGGAACTACCAATAGGATTCAAAAAATTCTTTCACTAATAGGAAGCCACATTATCCTATTACTAGTCTACTTTTTATTCCGGGGAATGCGGGTGAAACCGCGGGGAACAGCTAGTTACTTATGTTCTTTTCTTAGTAACCGCATAAGAAACGACTCTCAGAGCATGAACGCTGAGAAGAATGGCCGAGTCATGAGGAAGATTGAACGCAGGCCGGTCATACACCCCAGGGAACCCGCCGACCCGGCCATGAAGCAGGATAATACTGGACCAGTACCCTGCGAACAGGTAATCTACATCTTTCAATGCTAAAAAGGCGAAAAATAACGATACTTTTCATACTACATATCAATGCTGCTCAATGAAATAAAGAGTAAGTAATAATGAGCTCATTGGGGAGGGGGGAAAGGTCGGTAACGCGTGAGCGATGCTTCATTTGATGCAAGCGTCCATGTGGCTACGGCAACCGCTTACCATCAGGCGGTCCGTATGTTTGTTTACCGACACAGACGTATAAAAAAAAACAAATGTTTTTGTTCGGAGCCCATACTCATCAGGCGCCATTTTGATTTTTATTTTCAAGTGTTGGCGCACTCTTAAATCTTTGTACATCATCATCATCATCAGCCTATAATATCCCACTGCTGAGCACAGGCCTCCTCCACACAAATCAGGGTGAAAGGGAATGCGCAGATAGGCTAGTGGTCAACCTACTGTTGGAGTTGTCAACCCGCCTAGAAGGCCTCCAACTAGCTTAACGACTATCACAATTAAGTGATAACCGGGACCAATGGCTTTAAGTGCCGAAAACGCTCGATTTGAAATACCACTAGGCGGTCACCCATCCAGGTACCGACCACGACGGTGGTAGCTTAACTTGCCGATCGATTAAGAACCGCTTATGCTACATACTACACCACGAGCGCTTCCATCTTTATACATCTATTAATAATTCAAGTGATTTTGTATTTTTATTAACTTTCCAGTGTGGTCTACAACTCCGTGACTTACGCTTATACGCGCAACACTTTAGAAGAGCGCACCCAGACAAGAATCGAACCAAGTACCCCGCGATGAAGACGCCGTGCATGTGTGAACAGTGTGGACGGATATTCCAGGTATGTTTTCATTCACACATAGGCTGCGTTGTCAACCAGTTTACACTGCTTTTTCAATCAGTTAAATCAGCGTTGTCAACTAGTTTAGGCAGTGTTGCCAACCAGTAAGGTTGCGTTGTCAACCAGTTTAGACAGCGTTATCAACCAGTTTAGGCAGCGTTGTCAACCCGTTAAACAGCGTTGTCAACCAGTTTAGGCAGCGTTGTCAACTAGTTAAGGCAGCGTTGTCAACTAATTTAGGCAGCGCTGCCAACCAGTACGGCTGCGTTGTCAACCAAATTAGGCAGCGTTGTCAACTAGTTTAGGCAGCGTTGTCAACCAGTTTAGGCTGCGTTGTCAACCAGTTTAGACTCTAACTGTAATTTAATTAAAATATTGTGTCACAATGAGTTTCAATTTGTTCGTTAGAGCATGGCCCTGCTAAAAGACCACATGTGGGTGCACACGGGCGAGAAGCGGTTCAAGTGCGACCGCTGCCCCAAGAGCTTCACGCAGAAGACCAACCTGGTGTTCCACATGCGCGTGCACAGCGCGCAGCGCCCCTCCTACGAGTGCCCGCTCTGCGGGAAGCACTTTGCCTTCTTTAACAACAGGCGGAGGCATATGTTCGTGAGTAATCATTATTTGTATCTAGTGTTTGTGAACCCCAGTCTTATTGGTTGGGGTCATTTTGGACCCCAATTAAATTTTTTGGGATTTTTTCGACTCCCAGTTATGTTAGTTGGGGTTATCTGAACTAATATTATATATGTGAAAGTGGGTTTGTTTGTTTGATACGCCTTCACGCCTCCTGTTCAACGGATCATCATGAAATTTGGTATGGAGAAGGACATCGGCTACTTATTATCCCTGGAATGCGAATGAAACCGCTAGTATAATATAAAATTGTTAAATTGCTTGGTAGTTTGAATCTTTAAAATTGGTTTGGTCAATTTCCTTTCGCAACATTAATTGATTGAGGGGAGATTTTTATATTAAACAATCTAAGAATCGCTATAACCAATTTTCTGTGAAAAATAATTAATGATATATGTACTTTTACTTAATTTCAATTCATCAAACTTGCTACTTCAAACACCTACGCCCTTACTCATAAAACGTTATTTAATTAATATACAGTTTAAAGGGTCACGTAAACAACGTCACTCTATTGTCATTGTCAAATAATGTGACATTATTTACATGCACATTTAAACAGTATATTAGTTAAATAACGCTTTATGAGTAAAGGGGATAGTGTTGTAAATATAAACTACTTTATATTGCAACTAGCTTTTTGCCCGCGGCTTCGCTCGCGTAGACTATACGATTTGTTCGCGTAATAAACGCTAAGATATTAATTTCGTGAAGATTCCTAATTGTTCTTGTGAACTCGGTGGCCAATGCGATGATGGGAGCGCGGCGCGGCGACGACTGGTGGAGGACCACGTGCTCCCATCCATCAATCATCAATCAGCCAGGACTTTGCTTTTTAAATGAGTTATTTTAATCTTTTATATAAAGCCGGCCAAGCGCAAGACTTAGTCTCACTCGCGCACCGAAGGCTCTGACCTTCCTTGGACGTATATTTATTGGATTGGGCCATCACTGTTGCTTAAAACCGGACAGCATAATTAAGTTTGTTTGTGAAGGAATTTGGATGATATTGAAAAAACTGTGCTAGTTAGAAACATTGTTCTATTTTTCCTATACTTTTTCCAGATTTTTCGCATTGCGGACCTCGGAGATTGGAATTATTCATCAACAGTCAAAAAGTCTTAAAAAATAATAGAAACATGTTTTAAAATGTACAAATAAAGCCCTTTCACATGATACCTCACTGTACATACATTTGTAGCCCTGCTTTGAAATTGCAGGGCCCACTCTGTTCACCTTTACAACCGTAAAAGTAAAAAAATATATATTTGCAATAAGGTTGGGTAAGCAATATTTAAATCTATTCCAAATTTTAAATCAACAGCATTACTGGTTGTTGAAATACCGCTGTAACAGTCGAACAGACAGACTAACTGGCACCATAAGGGTTCCTTTATTAGCTTTTTAGTTCGGAACCCAAATAAAAACGAAATACCAGTCACTAATAACGATACCCCAAGCACTATATAATCATTTTATAACTATACTAAAAATTAGTGCCAAAGTAGATGCCTCATAGAGTAGGTATAGGCTACACGTTATGAAAGGATTTCCCGAAACGTAACCACTTGAAAGAGAAATTGGACTCTGGCTGCAAGCAGGTTCTCTCGTTATCAATTTGGAGCAGTCCGAGCAGGGAGGTTCCTCCCCCTTACATCGCAGTTGTGTTCCTGCGGTGAGTGAGGTCGCCAGATCTGGGTGTAGGGGACCAGTATGTAGTAGGCACCAAATAATACCTACCGCTGCCGGCACAACGACTCCTCTCAACCTTCAAACACTTTTTCAAGAAGGGTGTGGAGAGAGATTCGGTAAAGCGTGAGTGATACCCCTGGTGTTGCAAGCGTCTATAGTCTACGTTAACTGCTTGCCATCAGACGAATAGCAAGTTTTTTATTTGTCCTGTCTTCGTCGTAAGTGTAACTATTTATATGCCCTATATATGCCTATATGGCTACCAGTATGGTACTTTTGTCGATCAGGCTGGCCACCACATACTATCGTGCGTAAAAAGCACAGGCAGGATTCCGCTCCACTCCGACTTTAATGACATTCATACATAGGGCTCTTGCCAGAGCTCTCGTGTCTATTCAGAGCTATTCGTTCTATATCGAGGCGCCTGATTGACGGTTCCTATAGCCAAAGGGCTGACGAATACTCCAGCTAGAAGATTAGCATCACCATACAAAAGGGCATCGCCCGCCGCCTGCAAAGTTTGGGCAAACTACCAACTGGCAGCTTAGATCAGCTATATTCTCTTTGTGAACTGCTGGTCTCTTTTTTTATTTTTATTTGTGTTCTGTTTGTTTTCTATTTCCCACTTAGTCTGTCAAGCAATTTCATCATACCTGAATTGTTCATGGTCGTTTTTGAGAAATCGATGAACATACATGAAAAAAGAACATACGCGTCCAACTTAGTTTCCTCCTTCTTCAGTCGGAAAAAATAGGAAACCTTTTATCACGGGAGAATTCCCGCGAGGGTGGTACAGTGGGAATAGTTACTCGACCCAGAGCTATGCCATATGTAGGCAAAGAACTTTAAATGAGAACACATCGTGAAGTTTTGCAGGTTCGATTCTTACTTAGGTAAGCCTTTTTCATAAGTTCGTCAATGCAGCTGTACTTATTTTATTTGTTCATTCAAGCTTTTTTTTGTAGTGAACCAAAACTAAAAGGTCAAACGGGAGAGCGCTGCGCTGATGGCTCTCATCAACCAAAAAAATTATATCAAAACCATTGATCCTGTCATAAAATTGTGAGAACGAAACCATAGTGCGATTCAGGAAAAAGACAACGCCATCTAGTAGTTCTCTCCCTCTGTGTCTCATAGCCGTGAGACGGTCTGTAAATAAATAAATTGAGATATCTTTTTTTCCCTTGAGCCGATTTTGATGAAACAAAGCCTAGTTGAAGCGCCCAGCAACGCTCAATCACCCTGTGGAAATCCCATGCAAATCCGTTCAGTGGATTCGAAGATTATCCTGTTCAAACAGACAAACAGACAGACAGACAGACAGACAATTTTTTTTTAAATGGTATTTATGTATTGTGTTAGTCATTCTACATCACCCCCAATCAGTTTTTGGTAAATATATTCAATGTACAGACACGACTTTTCTACAGTTTTATTATATGTATAGATATAGATGATAGAAATTGAATCACGATATGCAATTAGGACCGTGCATTGTCTCATACTTTTGTTCGCTAGGTGATAAACTATTAAAAAACAAAATTGTTGCTTACCGACATTACATTATAAAAAAATAAATGTACATTCATTAGGTACCTAACATTATATAACTTTCGCCGTTCCATTCGATCCATGCATCAACTATATTATATTACATTGTGTTTCTCATGTAAGTGAATTATATATTCTGTTTTGAGGAATAAATGTCTTAAACCATAAAAACATGTTGTCCCCAGATCCACACAGGGCTGAAGCCCTTCAAATGCGACACGTGTGGCAAGTGCTTCACGACCTCGGGCGAGCAGCGCGCGCACGTCGAACACGTGCACCTCAAGAAGCCGTGGCCCAAGCGCGCCCGCGCGAGGCACGACAACACTAACGTGCACACTGACGCTTGGGATAAGTGTGCCAGTGAAGATTAGTGAAAATAGTGTTCAAATGTGTGGGGTGCGTTTGTACCCCAGTGTGTTTGTGTGGGGTGCGTTTGTACCCCAGTGTGTTTGTGTGGGGTGACTTTGTACCCCAGTGTGTTGTGTGGGCTCGGTTGTACAGTAGTACCCAACTAATATGGCTTACCGATGTACCTGCATAGAAGATACATTTTCAAAGCGCAGGAAATGCTATTTTCGGCAGCTGCCGCTATGTGAGGGGCGTGACTTGCGAGTGAGACGGAACTAACAGCTGCAGTGTAATATGAACCTTATAGTAGTGATCTAAGGTTGATTGTAAGTTTTAAGCATTATTTCGTTAATCTTCGGGCCATACTTTCATTTCTGTGCGAACGAAGATTCACGACGCGCCTTATCAGTTGGGTACTACTGTACCCCAGTGTGTTTGTGTGGGGTGAGTTTGTACCCCATGTGAAAAATGGGTTGATTTTTACATGAGGTCCTGTTCTAATTGCACTGGATAGTGACATTTGAAATTATTTTGTACAAAGACAAAACTGATATAGAAATATTATTTTGTAAAACAGATTTTTTGTTTGACTTATATTTTATTAAACTTAATTTAAAGAAGACGCAAGGAAAAAACAAATTATATGAATAATTTATCATCACATAAATATATCACAGTGCATGGATCTCAGTTAGGGTATTAAATAATTATTTTAATCATAAATCTTATTAATTAAGCAATATGAAAGATTAACAATGAAAAATTCATAACAATTAATTGTTTATAAGACTGAAATTTATAAAATGAACTTTTTTTTTATGTTCTGTGAAAGAGTAAATATGCTATGGCAAGCGAACTTAGACATATTTAATATTGCAAATCTTATGCAATTTCAATATTATTTTGTAAATAATCATTCCTTCCTAATTTCGGGATTATTGACGGGCCAATTGGCGCAACTGTTAAGATTCCACCTAGCAGGCCGCAGGTCGTGGGTTCGGTTCCCACAATGGACATTTGTGTGCATGAACATGCCTGTATGTGCTGAGTCTGGGTGTAATTATGAATATTAAGTACGTATTTGCAAAAAAAAACGTTTTGTATGTAGTATGTCGGTTATCTGGTTTCCATAGTACAAGCTCTGCTTAGTTTGGGATCTGATGACCGTGCGTGAGGAATGTCACAGGATATTTATTATATTTTATCAGTAATATTGCTGCAGGGGCCTCTAGATGTTTAAAAGATCTGAATTAATATCACATAGCGAATAAATTTGAAATGTAAGGAGTATTTAAGACGTAAGTAATATTTTTCTCAATTAAAAATGGATCTCGAAAATTATGAGTGCTGCTGAGTAGTGTGTGTTGAGTGTGCTGATTTTGTACTCTGAAATATATTTAAATTGTAAATAGTGCATCGTAGTTTATGATAATAAGTATTTATTAAATTAGACTGTATGAATATATGAATGAAATTATATTCGTTCGTTTGTCTCTTCATAGTTCGATACCCATCCAGGACAAATATGTGTTCTAAGGTTGGGTGTACATTATGTATATATGTAGTATATCAGATATCGTAGTTTCCATAGTACAAGCTCTGCTTAGTTTGTGACCATATGGCTGTGTAAAAGTAAATTATGATACATGTGTGCAAAGTTGGTCGTTACACGCAAGGCGGTATTATGCGAGTGAGTCGCAGGTGAATGCGATAAGGGGGCCAAGAGAGAGATGCGCTGTCAAACTGTATTATTTAAATTAAGAATGCTTCGTCTACACACATACCTATCAACTGTGCGGTAATGTGAACTAAAAAGCACTAGTGCGTAATAAGCTGCATTATGAAACTAAAACGGTGCAATAAATGTCACTTTATGAGCAAGTGTGTTGAAAATTGTATTACTCAACACCTCATCATTTTTGGTTTTATTTATTTATTATCTGTTCAAAAATATACACAAGCATTGTTAAACATTACGAAGATATTGTTTCTTTAAAGTTACTTTTTTGACACAAACAGTGCAGTTATTTCAATTTTTGATCAATTTGTAACAAATAACATGACATGGGGATAAATTCTAAGTCAGATAGTCTGGAATATGATAAAGCTTAAATAAACGTGTAAATAATCTGCCAATAAAAAAAAAACGTATCAAAATTTATTCTTCTGATTTATGTGTGTACATACAAACGAACGAATTATTTTATAAATTGTGTATTTTATTTGTAATTTTTTTTAAATATGTAGAAATAGAGACACATCTAAACCACATTTACATGATAGTATTTTTAAAATTGTTAATTATTTATTTGAAGTTCCTGCTTATTTTTAACTTCGTCTCTATTTCTACGTTATTTAAAGATGAAAATTGTGTGTATCGTGAATGTCTTAGAGTATTTATTGAAATTAAATTATTCATAAATATAGTAATATCCATATAAATCATATTTTTTTATTTACCCTAGATTTTGATGGGCCAGATGGCGCAGTTGGTTAAGACTGGTAAAGATTCCACCTATTGCGCCGCAGGTCGTGGGTTCCACAGTGGGATTCCCGCACACGAAATGCATTTGTGTGCATGAACATGTCGGTATGTATGTGAGTCTGGGTGTAATTATGTATATTATGTCTGTATTTGACTTTTTGGCGGGAACTTGCAGAGTGACGTAGCGTCTTCATTTTTATTTTCATAAATTTGTGTATTTTGAGTTTTATTGTGTATTTTTGGTGGTATTTTACCCAATAAAGATCATCCATGTGCACCAGTGAAGTGAAATGAATGAATTATGTGTATCGTGACTGTTCAAGTTGTCTCAAAAAGTCCGTGAAGAGTTTTAGTACAATGACCACCATTGTAGTAAAACATGACTTCTATGGACGGTGACTGACTGAGGACTAAAATGTGAAGTGATTTATTGTGACTGGAAACCACAGCTGGAAACTATAAAATAACTCGACACTGGCAGAAATTAGCCCTAACATGGGCTTGGTTGCCAAACATAAAAATAAGAAGTATGTATTTACAAACAAAAAGTAGTATATGCATTATAACTGTTATCTGGTTTCCATAGTACAAGTATTTATAGTAGTATTTATATACTATTACCCCCTTATTAATAAATAAGGTGTGTAGTAATACCTAGGTTTAAAATATATCCGTCACTTTCTAATGTCATATAAACAAAAAGGGCTGGGGCTATCTTAATACCTGGGTATTACAAGACTGACTGACTGACAAGATATAGTTCCACAAACTTAGGCCCGGCGCTGTTATCGCATTTGGTGGAGCAAACAACCAATGGCGAAAGGATAATGGAAAATAACTTTAAACTATATTTTGTTGACTAGATTTTATATTACAACTTTAGTTATTATACATACTTTTATTTTAAACAAATCATGTAGCTTAGATACCGTCTAAAATGTTTGCATCTAAGGACAAAGCTCAACAAAGTCGCTGTCTACATTACAATTAAAATTGTACCAACTGAACAATACGTACGTGCAACGCTGCCCTAAAACGTACTGCGCGTTCATAGTTTTGTACGACTAAATACTAATAATAACAGCCCTGATTCTGTTGTTTACAACTAAACTAATTTTATTGTCATTGTATCTCTTTCTAGCAAAGAACATAAGAAAAGGATGTAAGATTAAGTCCTGTCAAATTAGTCCAATGCTTATTTTCAATATAAATTTAGTCGCCGTCTATCGCGGTTACGTCTAAATACACGCAAATGAACACGGCAAAGACTAATTTGACAGCTTTAAATATGTTCTATCCTTTTTCAATAATGTTCGTAAGAAAGAGATGTAATGTGACTAAAATTAGTTTAGTGCGATTTACAACAGAATTGCACCAATGAATGCCAATTTCTCGTTTTTAGTTCTGAACCAAAAAGGTACCCAATACAAATATTTTTCATTTGCAATATGTTTGGATAATATAGCGCTGTGACAGACAGACGGATGGAGTCGCATCATAATTCCTTCCATGCACTCTTACAGCTGGCAAAACATTTATTTTTAAAAATATATTTAGAATTAGGATATCATAATGTCTTATAATATGTATCTTATGATCTATAGTACATAGGTTTCTCGTCCATGAGTATGTCGCCTATTTTGGGATCGTTGCAGGCGGGCCAGAGGGGCTGCACTATGTCTAAGTCTGATGTACTTATCGTGTTGGCAGGCTGCGGCGACATCTGTACCTGAAAGCAGAATTGAATTATGTATTTATTAAAAAGCTGGTCAAGTTCGAATCGAACTCGCACACGAAGGGTTCCGCACCACCGTACAATAAATTATTGTGTTTTTATAGCGACTTTACACACTGTGAACATTTCAAGCGTCTACCTATCGCCATTATTAAAATCGAAAAAGACGACGATTATGGTATTGGGCCACCTTTAATGTTTTATTTTATATTTTTTTTTATTATTTGTATTATTGACTGTCGACAGAAGTGGCCGTCCACTAAAGTGACTGTCTACAGAAGTGACTGTCTACAGAAGATACTGTTTACAGAAGTGAATGTCTGCAGAAGTGAGTGCCTACATAAGAGACTGTCTAAAGAAGATACTGTTTACAGAAGTGACTGTCTACAGAAGAGACTGTCTACAGAACTAACTGCCTACAGAAGTGAATGTCTACAGAAGAGACTGTCTACAGAAGTGTCTGTCTACAGAAGATATTGTTTACAGATGAGACTGTCTACAGAAGTGACTAAGCGATATACCTGTCTAGAATCCCTCCGTTTGCCTCTAGTCCGCTTTGGCCACGGTTTCTTGAGATGCACATAGGTAATGTGGACTCTCTTCTCGCTCGCGTGTTTGAAGCATTTGCCGCACATTTCACATTTGAAAGGTTTTAATCCTGTGTGACTCTGTGGACAGATAATAAATTCATGAATAAATAATATACGGGGCGGATACGACAATGAATGAAACCACGTTAAGTACAAATTAATACGATTTACTTTAACTGTGGGGCTAACTTCGAAATCGCAAAACAAAATTACTGCTTTTCATACAAAAGCCACATGTCTCGTCGGCAAAAAATTATGAAAAGCTGTATTTTTTTTGCGATTTCGAAGTTGGTCCCATAGTAAAAAAAAATCGTATACACGAGTACTTTACTTGGTTTCATTTACTGTCGTATTCTCCCGTATAAATAAATATCACTGATCCAGAAATCGTTCGAAAGAATAAAAGAAAAAAAACATTTATTGTATGACGTTACATTTCTGCGGATCTAGCTATATGTCTTCATAATTTCAAGCTACTGTCCAATAAAAGTGCCCAAAGCTACTGTCCACAGCCGTAAAAAGCTACTGTCCACAAAAGTGTCCCAATCTACAGTCCACAGAAGTTCTCCAAGCTACTGTACATAGAAGAGCCCCAAACTACCATCCACAAATAAGCCCCAAGCTACTGTCCACAAACGTGTCCTAAGCAACTGCCTACAAAAGTGCCCCAAGCAACTGTCCACAAAAGTGCCCCAAGCTACTGTACACAAAATTGCCCCAAGCTACTGTCCACAAAAGTGCCCCAAACTACTGTCCACAAAGATGCCCCAATCTAATGTCTACAGTAATGACAATAATCAATGAAAGCGCACTCACAAACATATGCCGGTGCATATTGCTAGCGGTGGTGAACCGTTTGGCGCACAGATGGCAGGCGTGCCGCGCGGCGCAGGGTGCGCGGTGCACGCGGCTGTGCGCTATGAGCCGGTACTTGCGCTGGAACAGCTTGCCGCATGTGCTGCACGAGAACTGCTTGTGGCTTGTGTGCGTCCAGCTGTGGTCTTGGAGGAGGGCTAGACTCTGGACAGAAGATTGGAAACTCTTTATTGTACAAAAGCATCAGTACCAAAAAGCTGTAAAGTAAAGAACTAAAACAACTTAACATAAAAAAATAGGCCAGGTGCGAGTCGGACTCGCACACGGAGTGTTCCGTACAATATTGACTAACCCAACTTTGCTATGATAAAAAAAGACGTTTCCTGTATGGGGGGCGCCCTTAATTTTTTTATACAACTAAGTCGCATACGGCCCGCCTGATGGTAAGCGGTTACCGTCACTATATGGACGCTTGCAACACAAGAAGCATGGCTCACGCGTTACCGACAAACCCCTCCCCTGTGAGCTCAAGCGACCTTACTCACGCGCAGGAACACAACTTTACACAACATAAAGTTATTTGTCTGCGGTATTCTGTAAGGTGGAGGTACTTCCCCAGTCGAGCTGCTCTTTGAGGGAATAATTTTTAATTTTATTTAATTTTTATTATTTGTTTTTATAGCGGCAATAGAAATACACATTCTCTGAAAATTTCAGCTGTCTACCTAATACCGTTCATGAGATAATGCCCACTGACAGACAGACGGACGGACGGACAGCGGAGTGTTAGTAGTAAGGTCCCGTTTGGCAACCTTCGGTCGACCTTCCCACGGTGAGATTGTGCCATGATAGTAGTCAGACACAAGCTTAGTCATAGAAAAAAAAAAAAACAACCTAACCGTTAATAATTCTCTAACATTATTTTTTTCTTTTATTTTGAAATTATGTTTTTTTGCACACCTGAAACATCTTCCCGCAAACTTCGCACATACTTTTAGTCTTCATCGATGGGTAGTGGGTTCGATTCTTGTCCGGATGCGTGCGCCGGAAGTGTCTGTAGTAGGATAACGAGTCTGGTAGTTGCATGTCACACTGAAAATAAATTTATGTTATTTTTTTGTTGAATTACAAGTTATATTTAACTTATTGGTGACTTTGTCAGTGCTGTGACGCCATCGATATCTTTTCGGATTCTTTAAGAAGTTTGCGGAAGATAGATCTCGTCTCGTTGGCTTTACTTTAGTTGCCTAATTGGATTGCTCGGTAAGGGATTTTTCCTTGATGTAACAAACTCACATTCGCATTTATAATAAACTAGCTGTCCCCCGCGGCTTCACCCGCGTTCCCGGGATAATGATAAAAGTAGCCCATGTCCTTCTCCATACCATAGGCTATCTGCATGCCAAATTTCATGATGATCCAATGAGTAGTTAAGGCGTGATGGCATAACAAACAAACAAACTCACTTTCGCATTTATAATATTAGTTAGGATAAATAAATAAATTCAAATTTACTGTCAAACCCATTATATAATACAAAAACATCAAAAAAACAAAAAAATTAAAACAAGCGCTGATTTTCAGTTTGCCCCAATATATAAATAATATAAATGAAATATAAAACTAAATTATACCATGCTCCGTGCCTATTTCAATAATATTCCATAAAAAACAAGAGGAAAAAAAAATGATAATGATAAATAAAAATATTAAATTAAATATTATATTAGTAGGTGTACAGTATTTCACTAGGTTGAATGATAATTACCTGTTCACATGAAATAGGCCCCTCTGGCTTGCAATTATTCCTTCTTTTCTTATGTTCTGCCTCTTTTTGTGTCTTGTCTTTATTATCTTGCTCTTTTGGTCTCCGGGCGCGTTTTCTTGTGCTATCTCTGTAATAGATTACATATATTTTTCTTTTCACTGCACATACAATTTGAATAACCCGAAATAATTTTATACAAAAGTGTATATCTATCCGAAAGGGTGTGAAGACTACACAGGATCACAGTTTTTTTTTTAAGAAGTTTTAGCTCAAAATAAATTACTCACCAATTCCACTTACCTACTTACCAAGTTTCAACATTATAGTTCTTATAGTTTTGGAAAAAAAGTGGCTGTGACATACGGACGGACGGACGGACAGACAGACAGACAGACAAACAGACATGACGAATCTATAAGGGTTCCGTTTTTTGCCATTTGGCTACGGAACCCTAAAAACGCTGGGACCCGTGCAAATTAATTGTCAATCCTCAGCCTAAACACAAAATTGAAGATCCTAAGTTCGAAACTGACGGAATTTCATACAAACTTTCACCCCTTATTTTACCCCCTTAGGGATGGAATTTCGAAAAACCCTTTCTTAGTGGATACCTACTCTTCACAAAGAATGTACCCTCTAAATGTCATGTCTCTAGGACCAGCGGTTTAGGCTGTGCGTTGATATATCAGTCAGTCAATCAGGACTTTGAATTTTATATATAGCTAGCTGCCCGGCGCGACTTCGTTCGCGTGGTGCTACCCTACGCTATCTAAACCATCCAGGGAGACACCCAAACGCATACAAAAAAAAACATTCAAATCGGTCCAGCCGTTTAGGAGGAATTCAGTGACATACACACGTACGGTTAATTGTTCGATGAGATGGTATAAAGTTTTACTATTTGTTTGGATGTAGAAGGTAATCTCTGTAACTACTAATGCGTTTTTTTTTCTACTAATTTATCCAAGTGATAATGCTGCTGATTCTGTTGTTTACAACTAAACTAATTTAGTCTCACTATGTCTCTTTCTAACAAAGAACATAAGAAAAGGATGTACGAAATTTAGTCCTGTCAAATTAGTCCAATGCTTGTTTCAATATAAATTTAGTCGCCATCTATCGCGGTTACGTCTATGAAGACGGAAGAATTCGACAGCATTAAATATGTTCTATCCTTTTTCAATAATGTTTGTAAGAAAGAGATGTGATGTGACTAAAATTTGTTTAGTGCGATTAACAACAGAATCGGCACCATTTCATAGATTACTTATCATCATTGTGTCTCGCTGATAACTTGAGATGTCTGTCCAAAGCTTCTTTGGTCACGAATCGGACCTCACACTCTGTGCAACATGGCCCGTCTTCTGGTATCTGGAAATTACAGAGATTGTTATAATAATTTTTCTAATTATATATAAGCTATATTCATTTAGACATACATTGATATACATAATTGGTCATTTTTTATACTTCTAGCCGGGGAACATGGTCCACAGAAAGGTCTCGTCCCACAAAAAGTCAACATGGTCACCAAAGGGGACTTGGTCCACAAAAAGAGACATGGTCCACAGAAAAAGAATATGGTCCAGAGATGGGACTTGGTCCACAAAAAGAGAAAATGGTCCACGGAAGGGACTCGGTCCACAGAAAGGACTTGATCCACAGAAAGAGACATGGCCCACGGAAAGAGAACATGGTCCACAGTAAGACAAAATGGTCCACAGATAGAGAACATGGTCCACAGAAGGGACTTGGTCCTCAGAAGGGACTTGCTCCACAGAAAGAGAACATGGTCCGCGGAAGGGACGCGGTCCACAAAAGGGAGGGACTTACTTGGTCAACAGAACCAGACATGGTCAACAGAAAGGGATCATGGTCCACAGAAGGGACTTGGTCCACAGAAGAGCCTTCTTCCACAGAAAGAGAACACGGGCTACAAAAGGGATTCGGTCCACAGAAGAAACTTCGTCAACAGAATGAGACATAGTCCTCAGAAGGGACTTGGTCTACAGAAGGGACATGGTCTACAGAAGGGACATGGTCTACAGAAGGGACATGGTCTACAGAAGGGACATGGTCTACAGAAGGGACATGGTCTACAGAAGGGACTTGGTCTACAAAAGGGACTTGGTCTACAAAATGGACTTGGTCTACAGAAGGGACATGGGCCACAGAAGGCGTCTAGAATATAGGGTCGGCAACGCGCGAGTAATACCCCTGGTATTGCAAGCGTCAATAGACTACGGTAACCGCTTACCACCAGCCAGGCCGTAAGACTTTATAATTAACTTACCAGTTGTTCATCAAAGCGGTGTTTGAGCTTCTTATGCAGTCCCAAACCCTTTTTGCTAACGAAGGAGTACCCGCACAGTTCGCACACGAAGTCCGACGGGTGTTTGATTCGGATATGACTCATGTATGTTGATATTTTACTGAAAAATAATACCACAGGCTATCTACGGGCCATATCGCAATCGCTTCAGTTTAGGCGTTTAAAGGTAACAGACAGACAGAGTTAATTTTGCATTTATACTCACACAAAGTCCTCTTGGCAATGTGGACATTGATATCTTGTACCGTTATGGAATTCCTCGTGTAATTTTGCTGCGTGTCTGTAAAATTATCAACAAATGTCTTCTGAAATGAGAAATATCATCTCCACAATGTTGTACAACAACTGTATCATATCGCAATGAAATCACATTGCTGAAATATATAGGGATTGCTGAGATACAAGCGGATTACAATTGATTTCCTAACCGCCATTTTTCTAAAAGTTAGATGATTTAATCAAAATATCAGCTCCACAATGATGTACAACAACTGTATCATATCGCAATGAAATCACATTGCTGAAATATGCAGCGATTGCTGAGATAAAAGCGGATTACAATTGATTTCCTAGCCGCCATTTTCTACAAGTTAGAGGTTTTCATTAAAATATCAGCTCCACGATGTTGTACAACAACAGAACTGTATCATATCGCAATGAAATCACATTGCTGAAATATACAGAGATTGCTCAGATACAAGCGGATTATAATTGAGTTCGTAACCGCCATTTTTGAAGTTTGATGTTTGATGATTTAATCAAAATATCAGCTCTACAATGTTGTACAACCACTGACTCATAGCGCAATACAATCACATTGCTGAAATATGCAGAGATTGCTGAGATATAGCCGGATAAGAGTACCTTCTCGTGGTGACATACGGACATCTTTTGCAGCTAAACTTCTGCATGTGCGATGTAGAATGATTCCTTAACGCATGTTGTTTCTTAAACCTAATCTTGCATATTTTACACTCATATGTTCCACTTTGCTGGAAAAGAAAATTATTAGTCGGTCACTCAAAAACCTGGAATAAGAATGTGAAGCACAACTAAAACTGAACCTTATTGTTAGTGTCGACGTCTCAATACGCAATGACAACCAATCGACATACATATTATCAGTAAGATTAATTTCATCTGGCGCCATTCAAATAAGAAGAGATGTAAAAAAAGAGTTCACTTACATCTGTGTGTCTAATCATATGTCCCTTATAAGCGTCCTCATCTAAGAAACCTTTATAACATTCCTTGCACTTAAATTCAGAGTTCCTATAATTTGCACTATCTTGTCTCTTCTCAATCTCCATAACTTGTTCCTTATAAGTCAAATCATTAATTTCAAATATTGCTTCATTCAAAACCTCATTAGCTGGTTTACGACGTCTATCTATCTTTGTTTCTTTAATTTTCTTTCGTGATTTCTTTTCTTTATGTTTGGCTAGTACTATATCACTGGAACACGTTGAAGCTCCTTCTACGTTAAAATCACTGTCATTCTCTTCTTTAATGTCAGTGATGTTTACTTCTTGTATAGGGATCATTTCATTATTTTTAATCGTATCATGTATATGAAGATCATTGTAATTTGTGTCGTAATGTCTGTGAGTTAAGTTTGAGATTAGATTATGTGATTCTCGATCGATTGATTTAATTGTTTCATTTGTTAGCTGAAATGAAAAAAAAATGCTTGTTATTAAATTAATTAATTTCCTGGGACTTTCCTCACACACGGTCATCTGATCCCAAACTAAGCAGAGCTTGTACTATGGAAACCAGATAACTGACATATTACTTTTTGTTTGTAAATACATACTTAATATACATAATTACACTCAGACTCAGGACATTTAGACGTGTTCATGCAAACAAATGAATATCCTGTGTGGAATCGAACCCACGACCTGTGGCGCGATCTTAACCAACTGCGCCAACTGGCCCGTCATAATATAGACCTGCAGGAGTCCTTGCTCTGTGATTCTTTCTAATTAATCTTATTAGTTCTTTCTAAAAATCTTATAGAGGGTCAAAAGTTAAGATTGGTATAACTTTTGTATGGGCTGTTGCCACTATCCCACCATTAGTGATGATCTGCCCGAAGTAACCACACTCACTGGCTCTCAAGTGCTGTTTGATCATACTGGTAAGTGCTTAGTCAGGCATAGCCAACCATACCTTTGTTTGTGAAATCAGTGAAATTGTGAGATCTGCATTTATATTTTTTTACTGTATACATATAGTGCCTGTGTTTGACCGCAATCCCACTATGATGTGGCCGAAGCTGATGCACATACAAAGCCTAGAAGGAACTGGCTCTCAAGTGCAGCTGTCGGAACACACCGATAGCTTGGCGACAGATTTCAGACAGGTACTACAAAGTACCCTACCATCATATTATGGTTTCCTCATCCACGGTGGACTTTGGTCTACATTCCTCTAGTTTTTAAGTGAGCTTGAGACCTCGCCGTGGGGACATCAATGACCTCTTGATAATGATGACTATTTGACTCAATAATTGTGTGCCATTACCTGGCAGAGCCACTAATAGGGGCTTGAGTTCCGAGTCTGATACAAATAGTCTATTGCTATTATGAATATCAGTTTTTTCTGGACCCAGGTTTTAAAGTTTGAAGGATAATTCGGTCAAGAATAGTCCAAGTGCTATGCGGCTTATTCTACACAAAAGTCAAATGATATCATATTGTCATTTGACTTTTGGTGGGAAAGAACAAATTAGCAAGATTTTGAATTATATATTAGAAAATAATGAGAACTCACATATTGTCCGCCGTGTACCATGTCCAGCATGAGCCTGTGAGTGCGGAGCGCCTTGCTCCTGAAGCGAGACCAGCTCGCCAGCCTGTGTCCGCACTCCCAACATAGCTTCTGTGGCAGTCTGTCTTCATCACTCATCTGTGAAATTGTTTAGCAAATACAATTAACACTGTTTAATTTAAGTACTAGCTGTTTCCCCAGGTTTCATCTGCCCGAGATTAGAAGTAGCCTATGTTCTTCCCCATACCCTAGGTTATCTGCGTGCCAAATTTCCTTATGATCGGTTGAGTACTCAAGGTGTGAAAGTAACAAACACACTCTCATTCACATTTATTAGGTATATTGCACATTATTACAAGTATTAGTAAGGAAGTAAGGATTCCCTGACACTATCTAGCATCACTGTGGCGCTCGTGGTGTAGCATGATAAGCGGTTCTTAATCGATCGGAAAGTTAAGCTACCACCGTCGTGGTCGGTACCTGGATGGGTGACCGACTAGTGGTATTTAAAATCGAGCGTTTCCGTGCTTCGGAAGGCACGTAAAGCCGTTGGTCTCGGTTACCACTTAATTGTGATAGTCGTTAAGCTAGTTGGAGGCCTTCTAGGCGGCTTAAAAACTCCAACAGTAGGTTGACCACTAGCCTACCTCCACCGATCCGCAGTGGGCACGCGTGGTGGAGCATCTGCCCATTCCCTTTCACCCTGATTTGTGAAAGGAGGCCTGTGCTCAGCAGTGGGACATTATAGGCTGATGATAATGATGATGATCTAGCATCAGGACTTTTTATCACTCATGTCCACTACATACCATATGCTTCCTTCAACATTTCAAGATCCGCATCCATCAACACTGTCAGTTTCTCTATCTATGTCTTATTCAGCTTGAAGAATCATTAACCTGCCTTCATATAGATTACTGTCTTTTTTTTCTTTGTACCACTAAGGTGGCAAAGAAGCATACGGCCCGCCTGATGTTAAGCGGTTACCGTAGACTATGGACGCTTGCAACACCAGGGGTATTATTCGCGCGTTGCCGACCCTGAAGAAACTCTTCACACCCTTCTTGAAGAACCCCATGCTGTACTCGATTGTAGCTGTCCAGGGGAGGGAGAAAATTTATTTATTTATTTATGACACACAAGCAGCTATATGCAGTTTGAGTCTATATCACTGCACTTTAACTCTTAAGTACTTGTTGAGTCTATTTTAAAAGGAGTTCACTATTTTTGCACTGGTAATTATTATTATTGTCTCTGGTAAGTGATTCCACTCCAAACCACACAGTTAGGCATAAAGTGTTGGGGGGATTGCTTTTGCTATTTTATCCAGTAATTTCCTATAAATAAATATCCTGGGACATTCCTCACACACGGTCATCTGATCCCAAACTAAGCAGAGCTTGTATGTACTATGGAAACCAGATAACTGATATAATACTACTTTTTGTTTGTAAATACATACTTAATATACATAATTACACCCAGACTCAGGACATACAGACATGTTCATGCACACAAATGCATGTCCTGTGAGGGAATCAAACCCACGACCTGCGGCACTATATGCAGTCTGTTAAGACTCCACGTCTTAACCAACTGCACCATCTGGCCTGTCAGTAATTTCCTATATATTATTCCAGAGTATAATGTATCTTTGTGACAAATTTCATCCCAATCCATTCCATAAACAAATCCAAACATTTTCATAAACTTTCACGTTTATATTATGAGTAGGACTAGCTTCCAACCCATCTTCTCAAGGCATATAGTCTTACTGGGATAAAAAGTAGCCTTAAGCACTTGGGAATACTTTTGCTAACTATTAGTGATGGAATTTTCAGAATCTGATCAGGGGCTCTACCGTGTTACTTTGCTGGTAATCGTAACGAACACCATTAACTATTACATCCAATGATGCGCACGCGGTATGACGCGACGATGACCATTCATTGGCCCTGATTGGTTGAAATTCATTAATGGTGTTCGCCTCAGTACATGCATAGAAACAAACACAAGATATACAATTGAATATTTGTTTTTTAATGTTTAATTCATCCAATATAAGGATTCTGACCCAAAAGAGTACCTAATGTTTCTTTGTTTTTAATGAGGAGTTGTAAATGAGTATCTGATTAAGATGGACCTGAACCATCCTGTGAGTCTCATCGCAATAAGATTAGCCATATAAATAAAAAGTAAATTTTCTGGTTCTTACATTTATTCCTATAAATTCTTGAAAGTACTGGAGTAGATTGTGTTTATTCATGTCTTGGAATTTCCCATCCATTGATAGACAAATCCTGCATACCTAAAAAAAAGAAAATAGTCACTTTTAATTAAGGAGTTAGTATTTTTGCGTGGTGATGGTGGCCAGCCAGACTGTGCTATGGTTTCCTCATGATGTCTCTTTACCGAAAGCTTAACCACTGCCAGCTTTAATAGCTTTGGCAATGATTTGCGAATTTATTTAAAAATTTCATTGTTTTTAAATGTTTTTGTAAAAACACTCACCTGCAGTTCAGGCACTGGTGTCGATTTACTGTAGCTTGTGAACATGGTTCAAATACTTTTATACATATGTAATCTTAGGGTAAATAGAATAAATAGACAGAGGAATTTATTTAGATTTTTTTAGAGCTACTGAGCTACTTTATTTCAAGAAAACATTGTTGTTTTTTTTACTGCTTGCTACTCTTATGTATTAGCTTTTATTCTCTGCTACGATACTTAACATATAAATACAGTACAGTACACATTTTTATTGTTTTTAATACATGATTTGATAAATAAAATTGTATTTGTTTATTTTTTGTGATTTGTTTTTTTTTTTAAATTTTTTCATGACCTTGCATACAAAGTCTTTCAGTCGCATCCATTTTATTTTGTAATATCACTTTCATATAGTCCGTACATTACCTTTCAAATAGTCCGCATCATCAGTCACCGTCCAAAGTCATGTTTAAGTAAAATGGTGGTCATTGTACTAAAAAAAATCACGGTTTTTTAGAGACGACTTGTAAAGTCACGATACACATAATTCATTTCATTTCACTTCACTGGTGCACATGGATAGATCTTTATTGGATAAAATACCACCGATAATATGCAATAAAACTCAAAATACACGAATGAAAAAAAATGAACAACGCTGTAAGTTCCCGCCAAAAAGTACAAAATTCAATAAGTCCAATAAGTCTAGCTAGTCCGAAAAATTAGTCCATCATTTAGAAAAACCGTTTATCTACATACAACATTATTTTAGAGTTTTATCTATTCAATAACCTTGATATAGTTCCAAGCACAAATTATAAAGTTATATGTACATACAAGTAGTTCCAAGCTCGTAAATGAAAATAAAATCTAAAAAATCATTAATGAAAAATATCAACCGAGAAAAATCGACTATATTTTTATTCGCTATGGCTAGCTCTCCTTTATTTAGTGTATTCTTTTAGAATTAGGTATATAAATGGGTTTAAATATTATAAATTGACGGGGAAATTGATGTGATGTCACAAACATATGAAGACATTTTAATCAATTTTTGAACGTCCCCTTCGAAGCATAGAGAAAAGCGGGAACGAAAACATTTGGGCGGGAAATCAATGTAATCATAGACAATATTCAAAGAAGCGGCGCCGGAAAATTGCAAAAACGGGAAGAGAGGTAAAGTAAATATAACTTTATAATAGTAACATCTGAGTGATTTTATATTGAAAAAAATCATAAATTCTTTGAGATTTCAATGTATATACTCATACTTTTAGCTTATAATATTGTAGAGTATTAAGTAGATTTTACAATGTTAGTGTCTACATAGTTTACCTTCGAAGGGAAAGTGACTCATATGTCTCCTAATATCATTGCTCGTACAAAAGTGATTCCTTAGACTTAGCTTCTCTAAGTCTAAGGTATCACTTTTGTACTGTCTCAAAGATAAGAAATCGCCATTTCCGTAGGGCCGTAAGTAGGTAATTCAATTAATTTTGTTACAGAAAATGAGCCGCTTCAATCTGCGGCGTAAGCCGAGGATCAGCTATTACGAGCCAGAAGAACCGAATTTAGACGAATATGTGTGTAAGTATACCTATAATTATCTAGGCTATACTATCTAGAGGCAGTAGGCCAGGCCCGGTCAACTGTCTTCAGGTGACCTTGGACACGAAGTGGGCTTAAACGAATGACAAGAATAGCAATTGCTGCCGCCTCTGTCTAACATGATGACGTACACTTTAACGTTACCATGTTAAATAAAATAAAATATCAATTTTATACATTAGTTTTTTCTTAAATTATATGTAGCTTATGAATTACTAATTTAATATTTTTTGGAACAATCAATGATTTTTATTAAATTAGGAAGTAATCATATAAATTTAGAACAATAAATTAATTATTTCTGTTTCTAAAATATAATATTAATGGACTCTGGTAGTTTTGTTCTGGTAACACTACAAGATAAATGTCTGCCGTTGAGGACGGTCGTTTTTTCTTGTGCTTATTTAAAATTATATAAACCAAATTATATAAAACTTTAGTTCTCTTGGTAGTTTGTGATATAAACTTATACGCTTGTTTTGCCATTATAACGTTGTGTCGAGCATCCTGTTCCTCCGTTTAATTGTGTAAGTGAAACCAAGTTTTGAAATAGTGACTCTTAGTGAGACAGTGACTTTTAATCGTATTTAAGATGATGAATCGGATAAAGGAAAGCTTAAGAAAGTGCATCAAATGTGGTTCTTCACCTTCTGAAGATGACCAGCATCACGTTACATCGTTTTCCGAAACCAGACCGAACAAATAGTCTTCGGTATGTAGTAATCACGTGGTGATTTTTGAGTAGGTATATACCTACTTGTTGTAAACTTTTATTAAGTAGCTAAAATTTCGCCTTTTTTCTCTACTTTCAGTTGTGAAATATGGGCTAAGTACTGTTTCCCGAATGAACCATGGTCATCACCTATATTCCAAGGGAAACTGCATTCTCGACATAAAATGTTGTGAACGGAAGCTCTTTAGAACAGCAGTACCATCTGAAGAACCTGATGAGGTTAGTTAATAAACATTTTTGTGCATTAAGCTACTTATTTTTAATAGTAGTATTCTTTGTCTATATAACATTTCTTATTTTAAGGCTGCAAATCCAATTCTGGATCCAACAAGTAAAACAACCAGTTGCCTACTATCTTTCTGGTGGATCTGTAACTGCTGATAGATTAACCGTTATCCTAAAGGAGGTGAGCATAATATTTCACAATAATTCATTTGACTTTCTCTGTACGCATTTTATTATAATAAGCTATTTGTGTAGCTTATGGGTTCTGATAATAGAGAGAAACGGACAAAATCTTGTAATGTTTATTATATTATTTCGACTAAAAACCAGCGCGAGGGTTAATTTTTTCTAGCCTAAGCACATTGCTGAGTCTTTAATTGTTTGCTCTGTTTTATTATTTTTTGTACCTACAGTAATTAATGTAATGTTGTGTGTACCCTATGGAATGGAAAAGGACATAGTGAAACACATCACTTTCTCATTTATAATATTAGTTGGGATATATATATTGTATAAGGTCACCTATTACAAATAAAACATAATTAAATAAGTTTTATTAATATGTTACAGGTATTGCTAAATGGAGCTATATTAAAGAATTCTACGAGCAGGACAACAGTAACCCCAATTTTGTGTTTGCACCGTGCTTAAAACAAGACCACCTTAATCCAAACACAAAACAAAAAATGAAGGTCAAGCTTGCTGCTCAAGTTTTAAGTCACTCAGTAGCAGCAGGCATGTATGCGAAAATAGGAACAGGTAAAGGTCTTTTACTATAAATTTTAGACATATATATACTAATATTATACAGAGGACAGATTTGATTGTTTGTTTGCATTGAATAGGCTCCGAAAGTACTGGACCGATTCGAAATTCAACAGTGAAAGAATTTCACTGTTGGGAAGCTACACTATCCCCGAGTGACATAGGCTATATTATATTTTCAAAATAATTAGGGATCCTTTACTAAAACTCAAATGCAAGTGCATATGTAAAGCTTGAGAGTTTGGTTTTACCATACCATATTGAAATATTATACACTATACAACTCATCATCACAGAGTATGGCAAAGAAATATACATACATACACTCGAAAAATATAACCTTCTTCCCGGTTCTTTCGGGTAAAAAACCAGCCAAGTAGCGTGATAAATAGATAACCTAGTAGTCAATAAGTTATTAGTGAAATTGGCCGGTTGGTAAATGTTTTTTTTGTAATGTTTCCAGGAGAATAATCAAGTGATGCCACAACGACAGCAAATGCTATTGCCAGGATGGACAAATTATTTGATAGTGTCAATTCGTACACACCAGATCTACGAAGAGGGAAACCATTGGCCACAAATTTAAAGGACAGCACAAAACATTTAATTTTTTTTAAAGAAATGAAGGATTTTTTAAAAAATATTACTTTCTTGGGGTGCAGAAGTTCTCCTCCATCCCAAGAAGGTTGAATTCTCTGAAGAGAAAAATTAATATACTACAACTCGAGTAATGAGGCGTTTTCTTTCTATAGGGTATTATAGAGTTTGGTTAAAAATACCTATCAAACTGTTGATAATTCGAACAAATTTGAACCTTAAGTACACGATTTGACAGGTATTTTCAACCAAGTCTATAAAACTCTATGGAAAGAAAACGTCTCATTAAAGGTGAACGCACACTTATCCGAGCCGAACGTATCGAACGAAACGAATTTTAGAATTATGTATATGAAATCTTATGAAAGCTCGCACACTTGCCCGCGTCGAATAGTCCGAATCTGGATGAAATTTCATATACAGAATTCTAAAATTCGTTTCTTTCGATGCGTTCGGCTCGGATAAGTGTGCGTTCACATTTAAACAGGGCTATTTTTTACGAGTAGCTAATCTTTCATGGTTGATAATACAATTTTTCTCGATACGCGCTTTGTGAGTTTGTCCCATGGTAAAATTTATTTATATTATTGAGAATATTCAACCCTGAAAATTCATCTAGTCTTTAAAAAATAGCCCTGTATTTATTCGCCTTTAAGAATATTTTTTAAACAGAAAATAAGTAAAAACAAAACACTACATGACATCCAAACTAAATCTTGTTTTAACATCATTGAATATTTACTAATTCCCAAGATAGCTTTTACAATGAGAATATGTTTAATCATAAAATGAACCGAAGACTAATTTGATATATGAACTGTTCAACAAATATTTTAAAGGACAAATAAACAAAAAATTTTTGAGGTAAAAATAAAATTGACTAAGAAGTCGATTATATTTTGTACCATTTCCAAAACAAATAAGATTTGAGTTTTTCTAGAAGGAGGAATTTTCTTACCATAGAGTTTGTTGAAAATACCTGTCAGTGTTGGTAATTTGAACTATGTAGGTAATTTGAAACTTAAGTACACAATTTGACAGGTATTTTGAACAAACTCTATGGAAAGAAAACTCCTCATTGTAATCCGAGTTTTGTTTCTTTAGAGAAAGTGTGTTATTTTGTCATAAATAAACAAAATGTATAGAGTAGAAAATTAGACGCAATACCTTCTATTCACATTAGTAACTGATGGACTGACGGGCCAGTAGGCGCGGTTGGTTAAGATTCCACCTATCGTGCCGTAGGTCGTGGGTTCGATTCCCACACAGGACATGCATTTGAGTGCATGAACATGTCTGTATGTCCCGAGTCTGGGTGTAATTATATATATTAAGTATGTACTAAAAAAAAACAAGAATTTACAAACAAAAAGTTGTATATGCAGTAGGTAGTATACTCGTTATCTGGTTTCCATAGTACAAGGTCTGCTTTTGGGATCAGTTAGCCGTGTGTGAGGAATTTCCCAGGATATGTATTTACTTAATTACAATCAAGTCTTGTTTGTTTTTATTTCTTAATTAAACAAAATTGTTCCAATTTTGATATGTCTTGTGCATTTATTGAGAAATTATTTTATATAACATTTTTTTTACATTCTGTACACTAAATGCATATTTCAGAAATAAATTTGTTAAACTGATACCATTTTTTTAATTCCGCCAGTTCGTTACTATATCTCAGTAATATATATTATTATAGGTATAGTACCTATGTATGTAGGTATATATACCTATATTCCTAAGATTTAAATTTCCCGCCTTGTATACAAGTCAGTCAAGTTTTTGTGGGGTGCCACTAGATGGCTAAATTCCTGTCTCATATTTTATCTATGCGCTTGTCATTCTTCTCGTGAGAGTATAAATGTTCTATGCAGTAGGCATCCGTCCGTAGGGGTCAGATGACCGTGTGTGAATGTCCCAACATTCACACACGTTCACCCCAAACGAAGCAGAGCTTGTACTATGGAAACCAGATAACTGATATAATACTGATATATTGTACATATTTACATTACACCCTATCCAAACATGTTTCTGTAAACAAATATATGTCCTGGCTGGGAATCGAACCCACAACCTGTGATGGAGTAGCCAGGGAAGTAACTAGTGTTGTCAAACTATCGATAGTTGACCTCGAAAACTAGTTATAATATCGATATTGCTATCGATTGTATCGATACTATCGATATCGCAAACCAACCAATACTATTGATCATGGCAATACTATCGATACTGTCGATACTATCGATAGTATTGGTAATTACAATTGATACTATCGAATTCGATAGTACAATACTATCGATAGTATCGATACAATCGATAGCGCTGTCGATATTTTTACTATTTTCCAAGGTCACAATAGTATCGATAGACAATCGATAGTTTCACTATTGCTATGCAACACTAGAAGTAACCACCATGCGCCAGCCCGTCATATGTAAGGTTAAGGAATCACGCTCGGTCACGTATTAGGATGGGTGACCGTCAAGGTCGAATCTACAATGAGCTTGAGCTTTCTGTGAAGGAAAACATCGTGAGGAAACCATAACACGGTGGTAGGGTACTTTACATATAATATCATTCGGTATAGCAGCTCTGAACAATCACGATATTGTCGACAGTTTGCGACAAATGCAGCGACTATGTATACGAATATTGCGCTATACATGGACCCTTGCTCGTTATACCGGATAATAAGGTAAGTTATCATTATTATAGATAATGATTATAGCTGTCATACATAATAATAAATGCTTATTATTATTATTATATACATAATGTACAGGATGTAAGGATTAATACTCACAGATAGATAGATAGATAACTCTTTATTGTACACCAGAAAAACAGTTATAAAAACAGAAAGAAAAGAACATAATATTAATATATATATATATATGATACTTGCTATACCATGAGCGCCTGTAAACTTTGACAAATATCCTCCGTAATAAAGATTTATCTTCACGTATTTTTATCGTTTCCCTTACATCCTGTTTACAACTACTACTAATCCAAGAAAATAACAATAATAATTCGGTTAATTAGTTAACGAAAAATACTTACTAATGTATTAATTAGATCCCACAAAAGAGCAACCTCCCATCGTTGGTCCCGCGCGCTGCGCTCACCATTCCCAACGTGTTCCTACACATCGCTCCTTCCGTTATACCAGGTTTGTATGCCAAAGATTTAAATATCAATTACTTATAGTGTATATTTGTAGTTGACGAAACTTTTCTATCACATTTGGTTCATTGACATAAATAAAACAACAAATATACAAAAAGAATACATAGCTTTACCAAGAATCGTATATATTAATCTTGAGCTTTACTCGCGACTGCCGTAAATGTCGTTATATAAAACGCGGGCCCAGAATAGATATACATATACGGGCATATAATTTGTTTGTAGTGCCTTACTGGGTACTAAAATTACTGAATTAGGTACTTACTAGGTACTCTAAAGGGATTTTTCCTCGATGAGTTACAAGAATAACATTAATTTAATTGCCTATGATACCATTAGATATAAACTTTTATTATGGATTCTTCTATTATTGAAAATTGTCCTGTACCTCTACCATGAGTTTTCTACACCAACGTAATCTAACACGCTAGCGACTACGGCGAATATTTTGTATAGCGAGCACCGCCTCTAGTGGACACTTTTGGAAGCATTTCATACAAAATGTGTCACAGAAGTCGCTAGCGACTGTAGATTACGTTAGTGTAGAAAACTCATGGTAGAGGTACTGGTAAAGTTACGCCAACTAATTTAATAACGTTGAATAGGTACCTAAAAAAATAAAATAGGTTTAACTAATTATATTTTTCTGTACTGTATACCATTTGTGAAACACTGCACTAAAATAGGGGCGGGTTTGGGAGTGTTCACAACACTAACATTGCCGCGCGGCGTCCGCTTCGGCCCCTACCGCGGGCTGCGCACCAATGAAGTCAACTCTATGTACTGCTGGCAGGTAATTAATTACATCTGTTTTACTTAACGAATACATTTAGAAATATTTGGCTCTCTGAGTTTGTAACTTACATATGTGTTAATTAACAAAATCGTAAAGGAAAACTGAAAGGATCTTGAAGTAACGTTGTTGAAAAGGTAGGTATATCAATCTGCAATAGTACCTACCAACGACAAACCTACGCAAAGCATTCGGGTAGGTAGTTTTCACAGTGAAACATGCAACTTTGGGACTACGATCAAAATATTCACTTACAAGATACAAATTCCGTTAAAAAACTATTTTTTAAACTGAACAATACCCATCGCTATATGAGTTATGAATGTAATAGTGGATCCAATGGATATACCTACCTATACGGGAAAGGGAACACCGAAATAGAGATGTATAACTTGTTTGAAAGATGATAAGAATGGAGTGAATGCATGGACGACGAATAAGAATGACGGATAGAAAGAAAGAAACGATGGAAGAAACTGACTGGTCGGTTTACTAAAGCTGGCACGTGCAACAAATTTACACGTTGCGCTTGTGTAGTGTCTGTGAATAAGCGCGCGGCGTCACGTCGCACTGCGTGCGCGGCATCAACACTGTCCGTCTCTCTCGCAAGGTCAAGCTTATGAGGATTAGTAGTTGTTTTGCTAAAAAAAAAAACTATTATTATTTTGCTTTTGCTACTGCTCATTAATACTTTTAGAGTAGTATTTTTTTACATTCGTCCGTCAGAATTGACTGACTGATTAGAAGCAATAATGTAATAAATCGTACTGTATCGTGAAATTGCTTATGTGTGAGTACTGGGAACGTGCCTACCTATATATATAATTGCGGCAACCCCAAATGGGGACAGGGCAGGTAACTAGATAATGATTCACCTACCAATAATAACAGGTCTTCTAAATAAATGTAGATATACGATGGTAACAACAAACGTTCGCACGTGGTGGACGCGGAGGACTGCAACAAGTCCAACTGGATGCGGTACGTGAACTGCTCGCGACACTGGCGAGAACAGAACCTCGTCGCCTACCAGTACCAGGGGCAACTCTATTATAGGTACATAAGCTCACATATTTACAATAAATTTGTACAATATACAATCTATTGTATAGGTATTTATATAGAAAATTACCTCGAGTCTGCCGGATAGTCTCTTTGGATAGTCAAGCAAGATGCGTTGGTTGAAAGAGCTCCCCGCCCACTGATCTATATGGAGATATTCGGTCGTATTCGAGAGGTGAGTGCGCATGACAGCTCCGGGACCATTTTACAGAAATAGGAGCCAGCTTCCCTGGCGTTCCTAGCGGGGATTGAATACGCTAGCCCCAACAAGGTGTGCTCGTGCTTGTGCTTGCGCTTGCGTTCGCGCTTGTGGTCGTGCTTGCGCTTGCGTTCGCGCTTTTGGTTGTGCTTGCACTTGCATGCTGGGGTGCGCGTGGTGACCGACTTTGACAGATCCGGTACCATTCTGGACAAATGGTAGTGAGTGATCACGGTGCGTGTGGTGCGACTCACATTTTATAATACCTACCTACCGCAGATAGTCCCAAACGCCTCGTAAGGGGTTGCCTGGTATAATGTGCCGACTTTTATGACCGGGAGCTTGGTAGAAGTGGCCACTATAGAAATGGGGTATGGTTTATACTGAGGCCTCTATCAATTTTGATGACAAAGTGCGAGCCTTTTTTCTCCGCAACTAACTTTGTCAAAATTATCGTCAGTTTTCCTGTAATCTAAGGCAATACCTAATAACCCTATTAAAATCAAAATTTCAGCTTAAGAAACCTAGGAGAACAGGGGGGACATACAGTTTTTGCAATTTTTAGCTAAGTAGGTACCTACATCGTTGTGACGATGGAACATAAAAATGTAATAAAAATATTATTGGGAAAATGTCACGACGTAGAAAAGGGACACGATAAGTTAATTAAAAAAAAATTGGATTCAACCTGACCCTCGAAATTAATGTAAAATTAGTTTTTATAAATTTATTTATGCGTGATATATAATGTGCGCATCAAGCAATGCTATTCTGCGAAACATAAACTCGCCTACGCGGTTCACCCAGTGAACCGCGTTCCCTTCGACGTTCATTTCGCTAAGCGAGTTTCGGTGTGGTTTTGGTATTCTCGAACACCTCATATGTCTGAGTGAAGTGAAGTGAGTTTGAAACATCAGCGTGATGTTGGCAATAAACTAGAGATTGACGCCATGACAGTCTTTATGAAGCGATATTTATCGGTTTTTCATTATTTGCATTTCTTTTGATTTGCAACTATTGTACATTATTAAAAATATATAATATTACTGATTACTTATATATTTATGTATTTCAAAGTGAATATTTCTCTATAAGCGTACAAAATTAACACAACAATTACAAAATTCTACATGAGGCAGAATGGTTCAATACCTATGCCTATGATGCGGCAAGGAATTAAAAAATCATTGACTGTTTTGTTTTGTTTATATTAATAATCTTGTGATATTAAAATGTGTTGTTTGCTTAATTTAGAGGAAAATCTTCACAAATTCCTCAAGATGAAACAAATATTATTTTTTCTACAACCAAACCTAAATGGGAAGCATCTTTTATGAGTAAAAAGTAGCATTGCTTCGTTATGTAATTTGAAGTTCATATTCATATTGTGACTGTATTGATATTGTGTGTATCCTGTGAGCTTGAAGGCATCCTGTCTTAGCCAAAGGCATTTCTAGGACCCTGGGTGCAAGAGAAAAAGCCCAGAGAGATTGAGAGCAAATCACTTTACGCATATTCGCATATTGATGGCAGCACAACAAAGACTTGGAAGCATGGATGAAGGTGCAGTTTTTTATTTTTAAACATTACGAGAGTAGACTTTTCATTTGTATGTTATATAAATAATCATTACATATAAATTATCTAGCTCCAAGACGCCAAAGAATAGCAGCAATGGGTTCATCACCATCTCAATGTTGAACTCAATTTGCAAGTGTTGCTGAGAGATTTTTGCATATGGAAGAGCAACATAGAACAAGCTAAAGTACAGCAAAATGGTCATTTAACCATCTGTGATAAACTTATGTGAAACAATTATTAGCTAAAATTCACCGAGTTCCGAATGTCAGCACAAGCTATGATGTCTTTGGGTGAAGGCTTGGTGAAGATTGGACAAGGGTTGCTGTTAATAAAAATAAAGATTAATCAAGTATTTTTTTGTATAGAACTGTATCTCCAACCTGTTTTTAGTACCTATTTGTTGTGTTTTCTCTTGTTATGTTAGAATAGTTAGAAATACATACTTAAGAGATTAAAATGACTATTAATAAATTAAATTAGGACCCCATAAAAGAAAGGTTTCTTCTTGCCGGAGCCTTCTCAGTTCAAGTTGTATTCTGAACCAATTTTGTTAATGTTCATAAGTACCTTATCACCTAAATTGAATAAATGCTTTTTGATTTTGATGTGTTGATTTTAATTTAGTACCTTACCCCAGTTTCTAAAAGTCTGATTAATGTTAATCTCTTATTATAATATACTAATATAATAAAGCAGAAGAGTTCTTGTTTGTTTAAACGGGCTAAACTCTGGAATTACCTTTCAGATTGGAAAAATTCTTTTACTTATAGGAAGCTACATTGTTCTCGAGTATATATAGGCTTTTTATCCCGGAAACCGAGGGGACAGCTATTCTATACTAATAAAAATATATTAAAGAGGAAAGATTTGATTGTTTGTTTGCATTGAATAGGCTCCAAAACTACTGAACTGATTTGAAAAATTCTTTCACTGTTGGGAAGCTACACTATCTCCGGGTGACACAGGCTACCTAAAGTATATTTTCAAAAAATTTAGGGATCCTTAAACTTCAAAAAAGTAACCCAAGTTGTAAAAAAAATTCAGTAGGTCAGAATAGGGCGTAAACTATTATTCATACACGTGGGGTAGGGTAGGGTAGCTCCATGCGAACGAAGTCGCGCCCGGGCAGCTAGTATTATTATAAGTAGACTTCACTGGTAAAGTATGATCAATTATTTATAGAAATACCAAGATGACCAGATTATCATGGATTGGACTTTCAGAAGGGGCCATGATTATTATTTACAAAGTTCAAAGTGTATTAGTTTAGTAACAGCGTTCTTGTTTTTAAATATTATTGTTGGTGTGTCCCACCATAATAATTAAATAAAATATATTTAGATTTCAATTTTTTTTTTGTATATCAATATAAATATTCTATATCTAGGTAATTTAATAAAATTGTAGAAACATTTTGCCGTATTATTAACCATGTAAAAATACAATTTCTAGTTTCTTCACTTTGATCTCACTTACAAAACACTAACTTTTAATTTGACACATAAAATCGTAAGTGATCGTCGAAGTGATCGCGGATTTTTTGACGAGAATGCCGATACCACAAATGTTCCTCAGAGAAATGTCAAAAATCTCGCTTGAGTGAGTTGTTCGATCTACCCGGCAAGTTTCACATCGACGACACTATCACGCGAGGGGCGCCACATGTGCATTTGCATGTTTGTGAATACCGATTTGAAATCTCACGCCGGTTTCAGCGTCGAGATTACTCGCAGAATAGCACTGCTGCAATGCTATTCTGCGAAACATAAACTCGCCTACGCGGTTCACCCAGTGAACCGCGTTCCCTTCGACGTTCATTTCGCTAAGCGAGTTTCGGTGTGGTTTTGGTATTCTCGAACACCTCATATGTCTGAGTGAAGTGAAGTGAGTTTGAAACATCAGCGTGATGTTGGCAATAAACTAGAGATTGACGCCATGACAGTCTTTATGAAGCGATATTTATCGGTTTTTCATTATTTGCATTTCTTTTGATTTGCAACTATTGTACATTATTAAAAATATATAATATTACTGATTACTTATATATTTATGTATTTCAAAGTGAATATTTCTCTATAAGCGTACAAAATTAACACAACAATTACAAAATTCTACATGAGGCAGAATGGTTCAATACCTATGCCTATGATGCGGCAAGGAATTAAAAAATCATTGACTGTTTTGTTTTGTTTATATTAATAATCTTGTGATATTAAAATGTGTTGTTTGCTTAATTTAGAGGAAAATCTTCACAAATTCCTCAAGATGAAACAAATATTATTTTTTCTACAACCAAACCTAAATGGGAAGCATCTTTTATGAGTAAAAAGTAGCATTGCTTCGTTATGTAATTTGAAGTTCATATTCATATTGTGACTGTATTGATATTGTGTGTATCCTGTGAGCTTGAAGGCATCCTGTCTTAGCCAAAGGCATTTCTAGGACCCTGGGTGCAAGAGAAAAAGCCCAGAGAGATTGAGAGCAAATCACTTTACGCATATTCGCATATTGATGGCAGCACAACAAAGACTTGGAAGCATGGATGAAGGTGCAGTTTTTTATTTTTAAACATTACGAGAGTAGACTTTTCATTTGTATGTTATATAAATAATCATTACATATAAATTATCTAGCTCCAAGACGCCAAAGAATAGCAGCAATGGGTTCATCACCATCTCAATGTTGAACTCAATTTGCAAGTGTTGCTGAGAGATTTTTGCATATGGAAGAGCAACATAGAACAAGCTAAAGTACAGCAAAATGGTCATTTAACCATCTGTGATAAACTTATGTGAAACAATTATTAGCTAAAATTCACCGAGTTCCGAATGTCAGCACAAGCTATGATGTCTTTGGGTGAAGGCTTGGTGAAGATTGGACAAGGGTTGCTGTTAATAAAAATAAAGATTAATCAAGTATTTTTTTGTATAGAACTGTATCTCCAACCTGTTTTTAGTACCTATTTGTTGTGTTTTCTCTTGTTATGTTAGAATAGTTAGAAATACATACTTAAGAGATTAAAATGACTATTAATAAATTAAATTAGGACCCCATAAAAGAAAGGTTTCTTCTTGCCGGAGCCTTCTCAGTTCAAGTTGTATTCTGAACCAATTTTGTTAATGTTCATAAGTACCTTATCACCTAAATTGAATAAATGCTTTTTGATTTTGATGTGTTGATTTTAATTTAGTACCTTACCCCAGTTTCTAAAAGCCTGATTAATGTTAATCTCTTATTATAATATACTAATATAATAAAGCAGAAGAGTTCTTGTTTGTTTAAACGGGCTAAACTCTGGAATTACCTTTCAGATTGGAAAAATTCTTTTACTTATAGGAAGCTACATTGTTCTCGAGTATATATAGGCTTTTTATCCCGGAAACCGAGGGGACAGCTATTCTATACTAATAAAAATATATTAAAGAGGAAAGATTTGATTGTTTGTTTGCATTGAATAGGCTCCAAAACTACTGAACTGATTTGAAAAATTCTTTCACTGTTGGGAAGCTACACTATCTCCGGGTGACACAGGCTACCTAAAGTATATTTTCAAAAAATTTAGGGATCCTTAAACTTCAAAAAAGTAACCCAAGTTGTAAAAAAAATTCAGTAGGTCAGAATAGGGCGTAAACTATTATTCATACACGTGGGGTAGGGTAGGGTAGCTCCATGCGAACGAAGTCGCGCCCGGGCAGCTAGTATTATTATAAGTAGACTTCACTGGTAAAGTATGATCAATTATTTATAGAAATACCAAGATGACCAGATTATCATGGATTGGACTTTCAGAAGGGGCCATGATTATTATTTACAAAGTTCAAAGTGTATTAGTTTAGTAACAGCGTTCTTGTTTTTAAATATTATTGTTGGTGTGTCCCACCATAATAATTAAATAAAATATATTTAGATTTCAATTTTTTTTTTGTATATCAATATAAATATTCTATATCTAGGTAATTTAATAAAATTGTAGAAACATTTTGCCGTATTATTAACCATGTAAAAATACAATTTCTAGTTTCTTCACTTTGATCTCACTTACAAAACACTAACTTTTAATTTGACACATAAAATCGTAAGTGATCGTCGAAGTGATCGCGGATTTTTTGACGAGAATGCCGATACCACAAATGTTCCTCAGAGAAATGCACGGCTGGTAGTCTCCATAGATCAAATCCTCGCCTTACGTTTTTAGATTTTCTGTGGAAAAACTAATGAAAGCGTAGACAGAGAACGAATGAAAGTGACTGTTTCCCTCCCCACTTCCACCGTACTTCTTTCCTGTGTCGCCATTAAAATCGACGCCATGTTTGTTTGTAGTTCAATCAAAGTCAAACCAAATTATTAATAGCTACATAAATATTAACTTTATATAAGTAGCTAAAATAATGATAGGATATCTCAATTTTGTTCTTGTAATAATAACAGTTAAGAGTGAGAATACAAAATGTGCAACAAGTGTTGTATTGTGAATTGTGCTAGTAGGCGAAACTCGGCGAAAGGGCGCTAATGGCTAAGGACGCACAGTACACCTACTGCAAAATAGAAGTTGTCAAGAATCGGACTGAAACAGGTAAAATCCCACAACGAATTATGTGTTTATATGAAGTACCCTGGAAGGTTGTTTTACCTTTCCACAAAACAATTTAATGGATTGACCTTGATACCTTGTACAGTACCTTGATCATTTGAAAGTCTAAAATTATAAGAATCCTGACAGATATGGAGCTTAAGGATTCCATCTTATACTATTTTGTAACTCTGGTTCCAATTGAAGTAACTATGTACATCATTAGTAGCCATCAAGTTGTAAAATGAGACTATATTTGAAATAAAAATAAATTAACATGTAATTATATTAAATTTTCAGGAATTGATGCTATGCCAGCTGCTCTTTTAGATGGGAAAAACATAGAGGGCATCAGTTCGCCTTCCATTTCAGGCCACGGATGCAATACAATAATAAAAGCAATCGCAAAAGGTGAAGTTCATAATAATATTTTTATTGCATTATTATAAATCATGCTTTTGAGTAGGTAATTGATATGCAATAAATTTTAATTTTCAGACATGGATTCCACGTCCACACCTTTACATTGGAAAAACATTGATGGGTCTCACCTTCTACTTCAGGCAATGGTAATAATACCTTAGAAAAAACAAGAAGAGGTAATGCAAATCCTACTTAATCTTATTGTGCGAAAGATTTTGTGTGTATACTAGGGCGACTTGTAATTAGTAAACGATACTTAGATACATGATTGTACTCATGAAAACAAACAACTTTCCCAAAGAAACTTTTTTTATTTATTTACTGAGCACATGAGCCCATAATATTTAGTACCTAACAAGAATAAGAATACACCATCAGCTTTTATTTAATTTAGTTATTTATCCCTATTTGTTTCTTTGGGAAAGTTGTTTGTTATCATATACATTACATTACAATCATGTGTCTAAATATTGTGTACTAATTACCAGTCACCCTATATGTTTCTGACCAGTCAGTATCAGAACTACTTACAAATTTTGATGAATATCTGTTTAATTTTCATGAAAGTTTGTAATTTGTTTCGTTAGGCCCTGGATTGAGACATAGGACACTATTTATTCCGGAAACAAGGGTGAAATCGTGTGGAACAGCTAGAGATTTTTAAATTAGAATAGTTACTCCACAGTCTCTTTTATAAAATTATTTCTGTATACTTTTTCTTGTACCATTATATTCATAAAATTGATATTGCAATCTGCACATTACTTTATTACGGTCAACTTATATTTTTGAGAGTTGTTTATATTGAGGAATACCTAAACGCTTTCATCCATTTAAATATTACTTAAACTGTACATTTTAGATACAACATGTAAATAACTATGATAAGGACACCATTCATATATATATTTTTAATTTTCAGATTGCGTTTCCTCTACACCTACAAATTCGGTAGGAAAAATGTAACCGAGTATTATTTTATAGAAAAAGTCACTGACACCTATCTCGGAAGCCGAGAGATAATAAGATAAAAGATAATATTAAAATTATGAATAGAACAGATGTGTTTAGGTGGATAGATAAAATGTTACCTTCAATGCAACAAAAGGCACTTAACAAATAAAACTAAATAAAAAAATAAAAGGATCAATAAATAACAAGGTATTTTATTTTTACATCGACTTCCTCATTCCTGACAATAAAAATGTAGAATATAGAAATAAAATTATATAGGCACTAAAATTAACGAAGGCAAAAAGACTATTGTTCCGGGTTCAATACACTACTCAAGACGTCCAAAAAAAAAAAAAAACTGTCATAATCATTAGTCATTTCATTCGTAATGCGATATTTTTACTATGGGAGTGCCCCGTCTGATGCGTTAGCATCTCTACTAAGTCTGTGGAGAAATGTCAAAAATCTCGCTTGAGTGAGTTGTTCGATCTACCCGGCAAGTTTCACATCGACGACACTATCACGCGAGGGGCGCCACATGTGCATTTGCATGTTTGTGAATACCGATTTGAAATCTCACGCCGGTTTCAGCGTCGAGATTACTCGCAGAATAGCACTGCTGATCTATCACTATGCCAAATTTCAAGTTTCTAGGTTGCTTGGTTTTCGAGTAAAACCTCTGTGACAGACGGAAGGACGGACACTATCGATCCTATAAAGATTCCGTTTTTTCTTGTAAGGTCACCCGAGTCCCACCCAGCCCAGTGGTTTACTATCCATCATTACGTTAGAACCCTAGCAGTGAGAATGTATAAGAGCTCTGTAGATGATGACATCTTTATCAAAAAATCTAGATAACTGAATAATTATTACTGGATTACAGAACAATAAAAATAATTCCACGCTTCACCGAGCTGATGGTATTCTACGGCAGTGAATTCGCAAACTCTCTCAACGTTGATTTACGAACGTACAATTCACCACCGGGGTACGCACAGAAATTCGGTAAATATACCTCTTATATACCTACCTATATATAGGTACCTACTCCCTGCCTCTTATAATAGTAATTTATGTATAACTATAGAGTATTTAGATTCTTTGTTAATATTAAATATTTTTATTTTATCTATGAATTATAAATAAAACTTTGTAAATGCGTTCCTAAACTTACATATCTATATATATAAAAATCAATGCCACTTTTCGTTGTAATTTTATAACTCAAGAACGGGCTCACCTATCCAAACCAAATGTTTAGGCTTTGTTCGGACTATTTAGTAGATGGTTTATGTGAAGTTTGCACAAAATCGGTCGAGCGGTTCTTCATTTATCACATTTTTTTAAACAAATGAATTCAATAAATGGCGGACCATTTTGTTAATGGAGATTTTGCTGTCAGGGTAGGGTAGGGTAGGGTAGGGTGGTGTGGGGTAGGGTAGGGTAGAGTAGGGTGGGGTGGGGTAGGGTAGGGTAGGGTGGGGTGGGGTAGGGTAGCACCACAGGGTAGAGTAGCACCACGCGAACGAAGTCGCGCCGGGCAGCTAGTTAAACATATAAGGTAACCTAATTTCAGTCATACATAATACCTATTTATTCTTTATTTAGGAACGCCTGCACCAAAAAAACCGAAACTTGAATCAAAAAATGAACAACCGAAGATATTTGAGACTAAAACGTCAAGTTCAAGCCTAAAGATAAGCAAGAACGATTCAAAAAAGAAAAACGTTAAAAATAAACTAACAGTAGTAAATACTTCTGCTGTTTCCGAGAAAGATGTTAATGAAAATGTGTGTGTTAAAATCCCTATAAATAACAATAATACTTCACTAGAAACAGAGGAATTAGTCGTTAATAAAGTTGATATTGAATGCAATGAATGCGGTGAAAAGTTTAATTCAAAAAACGAATTACGGCAACATATTGGAATTCACACACAAAATGCATATTTTAAATGTACTGAATGCAAATATCAGAATGTTGCCAAAGACGCATTAGAAAAACATATGAGATTTCATGATAAAAAACGTTTATTTGAATGCAATTATTGTAGTTATAGATTCAAAACAGCTTGTTACTTAAATACGCATAAATTATCGCATTTAGACAATGTTGGAAAAAATCAAACGATTCACAATTGCGATATATGCGAATTTAAAAGTCCAAGCGAAAATATTATGGAAAGTCATTTATTGGAACACGCGGGCTTACCCAAATCGCAGCCTAGTTTAGAAGATACTAGAAAAGGAAATAAAGAAAATATAGATACAAATGCAATTGATTTAGAATTAAAAAGTCTCACCCGGAAGATGTACGCATGTAATATTTGTCAATATAAATTTACAAAAAGTTCTCATTTGAAATCACACATGAGAATACACACTGGTGAGAAGCCATACGGATGTAGTATTTGTCAATATAAATTTACACAAAGCGGTAGCTTGGAAACACACATGAGAATACACACTGGTGAGAAGCCATACGGATGTAATATTTGTCAATATAAATGTACAGAAAGCGGTAATTTGAAATCACACATGAGAATACACACTGGTGAGAAGCCATACGGATGTAATATTTGTCAATATAAATGTACACAAAGCGGTAGTTTAAAATCACACATGAGAATACACACTGGTGAGAAGCCATACGGATGTAATATTTGTCAATATAAATTTACACAAAGCGGTAGTTTAAAATCACACATGAGAATACACACTGGTGAGAAACCATACGCATGTTCTAAATGCGATTCAAAGTTTTCTCATAAAAATAGTTTAAAGACTCATATGAAAATACACTCAACGGATTTTAAGAAGACTTTAGGCTTTGTAATTTAATTTGTTAAAAAAAGTTGTTAAGTACAATGTAATTTTGGTTATGATTTTGTGTATTACATTTTCGTAATTAGAATTTTAGATTTACTAATTTAGGGAAGATTTTTCGATGCATATAATAATCCATTCATTATCTCATTGATTGAATTCATTATCTCAGTCCATTCGAATGAGTGCTTTGGAAAATCAGGGCTAAATAAATGGGCCTACTTTTCCGGCGTTTTTATGAAGATGATTTTTTTGATGGAGTAATAACATCTACCTGCGACTTCGCCCACACAAAAAGTTCCCAATATAATTAGGTACCATCTAGAAAGTATCCACACAAACTAGTATTAAGTAAGTAAGTACCTACTTACTATAATAATTAGGATAAGTACTGTGATGATATCAAAGTATGTTTGGATAGGTATTAGTTCTCATCAGGAACGCGGGCAGACGGCTTTTAATTTTACAATAAAAGTTAAATGCAAGTTTTTATGGAAAACTTACTCCTTGGTTGTGAAATAGCAACTTCTTTTAGCTCAGTGGATTGCGAAGGTACAGGGTTCGAATCCACTTGAGCTGTCATCGAAGGAAAACATCGTGACGAAACTATAGAACGATGGTCTCTTTGTAGTACCCACCTGGCTGGCTACCACCCTCAAGTTGTAAATCTGTCGCCAAGCACCTATCGGTGTGTTCCGACAGCTGCACTTGAGAGCCAGTTCCTTCAAGGCTTTGTTTATACACGTTCGGACACATCATCACTTACCATGGTGGATTTTGTATGTTTTAAAATTATTGTTTCAACCGATGAAAATATTTCTTTGAATGTTATTATAATGCGGTATGATTTTTTTCAATACTGATTCTCTAGGTATATGTTATTTTATTAGTAAGTAGGTATAGTAAGGGCACGAGTGTTGAGCACAGATCGACTCCTGCGCAGTAGTTAATTTTTCGGTCTGTTTGTCGGAATGAAGGCGGGGGGAGCGGCGAGCTGCACGCGATTGGTTCGTCAGTCGATGTGAGTCGTCTATTGGACTCTCGCGTGTCATGCTACTGTGATTTGGCCAAAAGTGTAGATGCGCGAGCTTGCGCCCACTACTGCCTATCTGTGTCTGTGCTCACCGTTCGTGCCTCATACTGTACATACCTATTCAATTTTTTTTTGAAAACTTTTACATTATTAACTAGGTATTAGACATAATTATTCTTGACTACCTAATTGTAAGTCAAGTAGTGCGTATGTGCGTATTCTTCTGTCATTATTTAATTTGTATTTTTGTTTTAAAATAGCTTCTAAGTTGATATTGTGGATTGATTGAAGAAATCACTTTGTTTTTATTTTAGGTACGTACCTACTTAAATTCATGTTAGGGATACGGTCAACTACCTAGTAGTTATATGAATTTGATCAAATTCATATAACTACAGATATATGAATTTGATCAAATTCATATAACTATAGATATAACTACAGAAATCGTAATCAATATTCGCTAGCTACTGTGAAATATTTTGTTTGTATAAATCATAGAAATAAATATACCTAGAAAGAACGTCGCCATACTACACGAATATATAAAACAGGCCAAGTTTTATAGGCTGCTGCGCGTAACAGCTACGTTTTACGCTCCCTCTGCGTCATTCTGCTTGTCATAGTGACGTTCATAATGATAGTAGTTGTTGAAATATTCCAATTCAAATCGGGAGAAATTTAAATATAGGACATTTTACAATTTTATTTATTTTTATTTGATTTAGCCCCTAACTGTTACAGGCTATTTTTATCGACGCGGGCACAGCTGCGACAATTTATCTGGATGTATCCTTAATCAAAGGTATAAATATATAATTCCAAAACTGAACACTAGAGACGCTACTCGGATCTTGTCAAAATATACTACAAAATTTTCACTGTAGTCGCTAGCGAGTATCGATTGAATTACTATAACAACTATCGTAATTTCGATTCCGAATGAAATCTTTTTACTTTTAATTAATAGTTTCGATTCCTTTTTTATTTGTTAAATATGTTTTAAATAAAATGTTATTTCATTTAATTTGTTTTATTTAAAAACCATTAATCTCTAAATCCGTGCTTCGGAAGGCACGCAAAGCCGTTGGTCCCGGTTATCACTTAATTGTGATAGTCGTTAAGCTAGTTGGATGCCACCTAGGCGGCTTGAAAAATTCCAACAGTAGGTTGACCACTAGCCTACCTCCACCAATCCGCAGTGGGCATGCGTGGTGGAGTATCTGCCCATTCCCTTTCACCCTCATTTGTGAAAGGAGGCCTGTGCTCAGCAGTGGGACATTATAGGCTGATGATGATGAATCTCTAAAGGCCTATCTGATTTCAATCACATATAATAATATAAAAGTTATGTGTGTTCTACCGCTTGTAGAATGAGCTCCCCGCCGTGGTTTTCCCAATGGAGTACAGCATGGGGTTCTTCAAAAAGGGCGTGAAGAGATTTCTTCAGGGTTGGCAACGCGCGAGTGATACCCCTGGTGTTGCAAGCGTCCATAGGCTACGGTAACCGCTTACCATCAGGCGGGACGTATGCTTGTTTGCCACCTTAGTGGTATAAAAAAAAAGTATGTTAGCTTTGTAATGAAAAACTTTCACCAATCTAAGTACTATGGAACCAAGTCTAGAAAAAACTGGAGCCGTATCTCACGTGGAGAAGAGGGGGGAGATATATCACGTATATGTAATTTATTTTCCCGCAAAAAACAGAAAAATTACGAGAAAACTGGGTAAAATTTTAGATTTTTATTAGTCCCTTAGTTATTAGTATTTTAATGTTCGATTTTCAAACTGATTCTAGAGGTTCATTCTTAGAAGGTACCTACTTACTTAGTCATAAATAAAAAATATTACGCATGTTTTTTTAAAATATAAATCAAGCACAGATTAACGTATTTACAGGAATTTACGCATTTTGAGCAATCTCACAGATTAATATAGTGGCTCCTGGAACAGGTTCGAGCCCAAGTATCACATGTCAACAGGGGGGGGGGGGGGGCTAGCATCGAGTAATTGATGCACACCCCCCTCAGTGCTAAGAAGAACATGAAAACTTTTGTCGGTATGAAAAATTAAAAAATAAAATACTATTCTTAGTCACATAGGGTAAAAGTTGTGCAGCATGAAAAAGCCAACTGTCTGTATGTATGGCCGTATCTAATCTAGATCTACCAGGTCGGTTATAAGTGTGAGTACTGTGAACGAACCAGCTTTCTGTACCGACAACCTACACAAAGAAGTTCACACCATCGTTCATAGATGGTGCCACAAGATTCATAATTCTGCATCGCGCTATCGAAGTGCAGACAAAATTCTGAATTTATCCAAGATCTACAGTTTGAAGGCGGCAACGTGGAAGACTTTCCCTTTAAAATGGAGGAGTCATGCGACATTGTTACTCTGTAAGGCTGTCTACTTGACGACCTTGAGCCAGAGATTTTTTAATAACTACTCAATAAAAAAAAATACAAACAAAATATAACATAAGCGGGAAAAAGTACTTACACTGGGTAGATAGAACAACATAGTAATGAGTATGTATAAAAACCTTCGTAACAGAGAAAATATGAGCTATTTTGAGCCCAAAGAACCAGCCGCTGATCAATATGTGTGTAAGTATAGTATATAATGTTAAAGAGTCAATATAGTTTTACCATGGTTTCACCACGTACCATCCTATTCTAGATGTCAACGGATAAATAGAAAATATAAAAGTATTTTATTACTTATGTATTAAAAAGTTTAAGCTTGTTTATCTATCTATCATGTTCTTGAAATAAGCATAGGTAAATAGAAACCAGAAAAATAAAATAGGATGGAATAAGACAGTAGCTAGAATTAATTACAATAAAATCACCATGATGCCGCCATCGCGCGCTCGCACTAAAAGCTTTATACATTTCAGTTTGCGACAAATGTGCAGACTTTGTGTACGAATATTGTTCAATACATGGACCACTCCTCGTCATCCCTGATGATCAGGTAAGGGTACTCCAGTACATCATTCGGTCAGTCTGATAAGTTCCTCCGTGGACGGACAGGCACCAATAAGGTATAGTGCCTATCCCCTAAAAACCGGCCAAGTGCGAGTCAGACTCGCGCACCAAGGGTTCCGTACAAACCTATAGGTATATAAGTGAATGGTAGTATAGACCTGAGTATTTGATATGAATTTCAATTTATGACGTATTAAAAAAAAAACTAGTAACTAGATCTCGTTCAAACAAATTTTCGGTGGAAGTTTGCATCGTATTGTATATCATATATTTTTTATAGATTTATCATTCTCTTATTTTAGAAGTTACAGGGGGGGGGGACACACATTTTACCACTTTGGAAGATTCTCTCGCGCAAACTATTCAGTTTAGAAAAAATTTATATTAGAAACCTCAATATCATTTTTGAAGACCTATCCATAGACACCCCACACTTATGGGTTTCATAAAAAAAAAATGAGTTTCAGTTCTAAGTATGGGGACCCCCAAAATTTATTGTTTTTTTTTCTATTTTTGTGTGAAAATCTTAATGCGGTTCACAGAATACATCTACTTACCAAGTTTCAACATTATAGTTCTTATAGATTCGGAAAAAAGTGGCTGTGTGTGACCACAGGCTGTGACATACGGACGGACAGACAGACAGACAGACATGACGAATCTATAAGGGTTCCGTTTTTTGCCATTTGGCTACAGAACCCTAAAAAGGAAGCTAAGCAATATTGCTAACGCAATTAATTTTTTCGAATTTAAAGCGGTTCTTACGAAAAAGAAGAAGCAGAAAATACGCGCGTATTTTTACTCGGCTTAAGTATGCCTAGGGACTCAACAGACATTGACTTTAATGTCGTAGAAATACATTATTTTTATCTTATTAGATCCCACAGAAGAGAGACTTCCCATCGTTGGTCCCGCGCGCTGCGCTTACTATTCCCAAAGTGTTCCTACACATCGCTCCTTCCGTTATACCAGGTTTGTAGACTAGATTTATACAAGATAGATAAAATCTAAATTAAAATAAAAAATTACAAAAAGATCACTTGGGCCAAATCGCTGCCCTGTGCAAACGTACCAAGAAAGCTGGCGGATGGCAACTTGCGTTGCGTTGGCTGGATTGTTTCAACCGATGAAAATATTTCTTTGAATGTTATTATAATGCGGTATGATTTTTTTCAATACTGATTCTCTAGGTATATGTTATTTTATTAGTAAGTAGGTATAGTAAGGGCACGAGTGTTGAGCACAGATCGACTCCTGCGCAGTAGTTAATTTTTCGGTCTGTTTGTCGGAATGAAGGCGGGGGGAGCGGCGAGCTGCACGCGATTGGTTCGTCAGTCGATGTGAGTCGTCTATTGGACTCTCGCGTGTCATGCTACTGTGATTTGGCCAAAAGTGTAGATGCGCGAGCTTGCGCCCACTACTGCCTATCTGTGTCTGTGCTCACCGTTCGTGCCTCATACTGTACATACCTATTCAATTTTTTTTTGAAAACTTTTACATTATTAACTAGGTATTAGACATAATTATTCTTGACTACCTAATTGTAAGTCAAGTAGTGCGTATGTGCGTATTCTTCTGTCATTATTTAATTTGTATTTTTGTTTTAAAATAGCTTCTAAGTTGATATTGTGGATTGATTGAAGAAATCACTTTGTTTTTATTTTAGGTACGTACCTACTTAAATTCATGTTAGGGATACGGTCAACTACCTAGTAGTTATATGAATTTGATCAAATTCATATAACTACAGATATATGAATTTGATCAAATTCATATAACTATAGATATAACTACAGAAATCGTAATCAATATTCGCTAGCTACTGTGAAATATTTTGTTTGTATAAATCATAGAAATAAATATACCTAGAAAGAACGTCGCCATACTACACGAATATATAAAACAGGCCAAGTTTTATAGGCTGCTGCGCGTAACAGCTACGTTTTACGCTCCCTCTGCGTCATTCTGCTTGTCATAGTGACGTTCATAATGATAGTAGTTGTTGAAATATTCCAATTCAAATCGGGAGAAATTTAAATATAGGACATTTTACAATTTTATTTATTTTTATTTGATTTAGCCCCTAACTGTTACAGGCTATTTTTATCGACGCGGGCACAGCTGCGACAATTTATCTGGATGTATCCTTAATCAAAGGTATAAATATATAATTCCAAAACTGAACACTAGAGACGCTACTCGGATCTTGTCAAAATATACTACAAAATTTTCACTGTAGTCGCTAGCGAGTATCGATTGAATTACTATAACAACTATCGTAATTTCGATTCCGAATGAAATCTTTTTACTTTTAATTAATAGTTTCGATTCCTTTTTTATTTGTTAAATATGTTTTAAATAAAATGTTATTTCATTTAATTTGTTTTATTTAAAAACCATTAATCTCTAAATCCGTGCTTCGGAAGGCACGCAAAGCCGTTGGTCCCGGTTATCACTTAATTGTGATAGTCGTTAAGCTAGTTGGATGCCACCTAGGCGGCTTGAAAAATTCCAACAGTAGGTTGACCACTAGCCTACCTCCACCAATCCGCAGTGGGCATGCGTGGTGGAGTATCTGCCCATTCCCTTTCACCCTCATTTGTGAAAGGAGGCCTGTGCTCAGCAGTGGGACATTATAGGCTGATGATGATGAATCTCTAAAGGCCTATCTGATTTCAATCACATATAATAATATAAAAGTTATGTGTGTTCTACCGCTTGTAGAATGAGCTCCCCGCCGTGGTTTTCCCAATGGAGTACAGCATGGGGTTCTTCAAAAAGGGCGTGAAGAGATTTCTTCAGGGTTGGCAACGCGCGAGTGATACCCCTGGTGTTGCAAGCGTCCATAGGCTACGGTAACCGCTTACCATCAGGCGGGACGTATGCTTGTTTGCCACCTTAGTGGTATAAAAAAAAAGTATGTTAGCTTTGTAATGAAAAACTTTCACCAATCTAAGTACTATGGAACCAAGTCTAGAAAAAACTGGAGCCGTATCTCACGTGGAGAAGAGGGGGGAGATATATCACGTATATGTAATTTATTTTCCCGCAAAAAACAGAAAAATTACGAGAAAACTGGGTAAAATTTTAGATTTTTATTAGTCCCTTAGTTATTAGTATTTTAATGTTCGATTTTCAAACTGATTCTAGAGGTTCATTCTTAGAAGGTACCTACTTACTTAGTCATAAATAAAAAATATTACGCATGTTTTTTTAAAATATAAATCAAGCACAGATTAACGTATTTACAGGAATTTACGCATTTTGAGCAATCTCACAGATTAATATAGTGGCTCCTGGAACAGGTTCGAGCCCAAGTATCACATGTCAACAGGGGGGGGGGGGGGGCTAGCATCGAGTAATTGATGCACACCCCCCTCAGTGCTAAGAAGAACATGAAAACTTTTGTCGGTATGAAAAATTAAAAAATAAAATACTATTCTTAGTCACATAGGGTAAAAGTTGTGCAGCATGAAAAAGCCAACTGTCTGTATGTATGGCCGTATCTAATCTAGATCTACCAGGTCGGTTATAAGTGTGAGTACTGTGAACGAACCAGCTTTCTGTACCGACAACCTACACAAAGAAGTTCACACCATCGTTCATAGATGGTGCCACAAGATTCATAATTCTGCATCGCGCTATCGAAGTGCAGACAAAATTCTGAATTTATCCAAGATCTACAGTTTGAAGGCGGCAACGTGGAAGACTTTCCCTTTAAAATGGAGGAGTCATGCGACATTGTTACTCTGTAAGGCTGTCTACTTGACGACCTTGAGCCAGAGATTTTTTAATAACTACTCAATAAAAAAAAATACAAACAAAATATAACATAAGCGGGAAAAAGTACTTACACTGGGTAGATAGAACAACATAGTAATGAGTATGTATAAAAACCTTCGTAACAGAGAAAATATGAGCTATTTTGAGCCCAAAGAACCAGCCGCTGATCAATATGTGTGTAAGTATAGTATATAATGTTAAAGAGTCAATATAGTTTTACCATGGTTTCACCACGTACCATCCTATTCTAGATGTCAACGGATAAATAGAAAATATAAAAGTATTTTATTACTTATGTATTAAAAAGTTTAAGCTTGTTTATCTATCTATCATGTTCTTGAAATAAGCATAGGTAAATAGAAACCAGAAAAATAAAATAGGATGGAATAAGACAGTAGCTAGAATTAATTACAATAAAATCACCATGATGCCGCCATCGCGCGCTCGCACTAAAAGCTTTATACATTTCAGTTTGCGACAAATGTGCAGACTTTGTGTACGAATATTGTTCAATACATGGACCACTCCTCGTCATCCCTGATGATCAGGTAAGGGTACTCCAGTACATCATTCGGTCAGTCTGATAAGTTCCTCCGTGGACGGACAGGCACCAATAAGGTATAGTGCCTATCCCCTAAAAACCGGCCAAGTGCGAGTCAGACTCGCGCACCAAGGGTTCCGTACAAACCTATAGGTATATAAGTGAATGGTAGTATAGACCTGAGTATTTGATATGAATTTCAATTTATGACGTATTAAAAAAAAAACTAGTAACTAGATCTCGTTCAAACAAATTTTCGGTGGAAGTTTGCATCGTATTGTATATCATATATTTTTTATAGATTTATCATTCTCTTATTTTAGAAGTTACAGGGGGGGGGGACACACATTTTACCACTTTGGAAGATTCTCTCGCGCAAACTATTCAGTTTAGAAAAAATTTATATTAGAAACCTCAATATCATTTTTGAAGACCTATCCATAGACACCCCACACTTATGGGTTTCATAAAAAAAAAATGAGTTTCAGTTCTAAGTATGGGGACCCCCAAAATTTATTGTTTTTTTTTCTATTTTTGTGTGAAAATCTTAATGCGGTTCACAGAATACATCTACTTACCAAGTTTCAACATTATAGTTCTTATAGATTCGGAAAAAAGTGGCTGTGTGTGACCACAGGCTGTGACATACGGACGGACAGACAGACAGACAGACATGACGAATCTATAAGGGTTCCGTTTTTTGCCATTTGGCTACAGAACCCTAAAAAGGAAGCTAAGCAATATTGCTAACGCAATTAATTTTTTCGAATTTAAAGCGGTTCTTACGAAAAAGAAGAAGCAGAAAATACGCGCGTATTTTTACTCGGCTTAAGTATGCCTAGGGACTCAACAGACATTGACTTTAATGTCGTAGAAATACATTATTTTTATCTTATTAGATCCCACAGAAGAGAGACTTCCCATCGTTGGTCCCGCGCGCTGCGCTTACTATTCCCAAAGTGTTCCTACACATCGCTCCTTCCGTTATACCAGGTTTGTAGACTAGATTTATACAAGATAGATAAAATCTAAATTAAAATAAAAAATTACAAAAAGATCACTTGGGCCAAATCGCTGCCCTGTGCAAACGTACCAAGAAAGCTGGCGGCATTACCACGTTGGATGGCAATGCTTATTCTTTGATCTAGATAAACACCCTCCTGTCACGTGAGGTCTCAATGAGACGATGTGAGACCTCATGAACATCCGGCCCCCATTATTAAATGTATATTTGCATCCTAGGGGCTGGTTTGGGCGTGTTCACAACACTAACTTTACCGCGCGGTGTTCGCTTCGGCCCATACCGTGGGCAGATAAGCAAGGACACCAAATCTCTTTATTGTTGGCAGGTGAGTTACATTTATGAATGGTTCGGAAAATCAAATAAATCAGGCAAACCAATAATAGATAAAACGTGCTATAAGTTTTTTTAGACAGTCTCATCATGGTAATTAGTCACTCAATTCAGGGGGCCTACCACAAGCTCTTAAAACAAGGTTAAAATAACCTTATTTGTGTTTTGTCTTGTTTTGACGCCGGATGTCAAAGAGGGACAAAAGACAAATAAGGTTATTTTAACCTTGTTTTAAGAGCTTGTGGTAGGCCCCCTGATGGACGAGTGCAAAAAAGACCACTTCTATATTTATGAGCAAAAGCAAAACAATAGAGATACGGACAGGCTTGTCATGATGCACATGCAGTGCGACCATATAATTTAGTCCAATTTCTTTGAGTGCGACGTAACGCCGCGCGCTTATTCACAGACACTACACAAGCGCAACGTGTAAATGTGTTGCACGTGCCAGCTTTAGTTAATCGACCCGTACCTACCTGATGATGTGGCCGAAGGTGATAAAGCGTCTTAATAGCACGATATAGGTAGAATTAAGTCTTAGTGGAAGTCAATGATATTATAAGTAAATTACTGTAGTTAGGTGATTACCTATCTACAGTAATCTGTCTCAATGTACCACTCGCGGAGCAATCGTACGTTGAGACAGACTCTGAAGTCGCGTCGGCCGTCAACGGAAGTGTGTTGTGTGCCGACTGCCGAGTGTAACAGCAACATATACTTGTCACTTTTCGCTCCCGATAATGAGTTTTCTTATGATACCTCTATGCTCAAAATTGTCGTTAAACTGTTGATAATTGAAACGAATTCGAACCTTAAGTTCACGATTTGACTGGTATTTTAACCATATAAGTATCATAAGAAAACTTCTCATAAAGATATGCAGTAAGTTTCTCCTTATATATAGATATACGATGGTAACAACAAACGTTCGCACGTGGTGGACGCGGAGGACTGCAACAAGTCCAACTGGATGCGGTACGTGAACTGCTCGCGACACTGGCGAGAACAGAACCTCGTCGCCTACCAGTACCAGGGGCAACTCTATTATAGGTATCTATAATAACTTATTATCTCCTAAGAAGTCGAGGAAGAGAAATCTCCTGCATTTGTGATTACATTGACTGTTGTCTCACCAGGTGCGTGTGTGTGAAAGTGACGGCATCAATTTATTAACAAATCACCTCCAATTTCAAGAGCTTTTTTTTTTTTTTTTTTTTTTTTTTATGTTAAATGGGCTTGCGTTTGACCTTCGACTGACCCCAAGAGGAGTTAAGTCGAGGCCGAGGATGTAGCACGCTTACCCAGAAAAAGCCTATTCACTCTGGCCTTGAATACATCTAGGTTGCAGGTGTCGGGAAACACAGATCCCGGAAGAGAGTTCCACTCCTTTGCTGTTCGTATAAGAAACGATGAAGCTTTATACTTGCCCAGCAAATAATTGCACCCAGACTCTTCGCTCTCTAGTCAAGCTACCACTCGACATCGCACAGATATAGAGTAGACATCCACACCCTATTCCCTTAAATTATATCCGAATTTAGTTTATTCCTAACATATTCCATGCATTTAATTCCATTCTCATAAATATCATTATATTATATTTTAATTTATTCCAGGACAATAAAAATAATACCACGATTCACAGAACTATTGATTTTCTATGGCAGTGAATTCGCTAACATATTAAACATAGACTTACGTATGTACAACTCGAAAGAGCATCACCTCACAAATGGTAAGTTGCGTTAAGTCGGTTAACTAATTCTGGCACGTTCAACACATTTACACGTTTAGGGTTGCCAGGTCGCCAAACCTAATAGCCGGACAGACCAGCCAGTTTGACCGGACATTTGGGTAGAAAAGCCGGACACCCTACATTATTGAGGATTTTGTCTCAGTATTAATAGTTACGACAAAAAAGTTGTATGTAAAATCAAGCTTTCTTTTATTATTATCATAAATCTTGTTAAATTCTAGTGAAATAATAAATAAAATCGAATGCCAAATCAGTCTTAGGTAGGTACTTTATTATTAATCAGTCAAATTTAAATTCTAGATACTTAAACATTTATCAACATATTTATATTCTTCTTAAATACTAATCTCGTCGCCTGCGCTCGGCCACGCTCGGCGCTCGCTCGTTTGCGAAATGTAAAAAGCCTAACAAAAGCCGGACAAGCCGGATACCGTTTATTTTGGTCGGCGAGCAATCAAAAAGCCTACCTATGTCCGGCTTTATCCGGACGCCTGGCAATGCTATACACGTTGCAGCTTGTGTCGTGTATCTGCATAAGCGCTCGGAGTGACGTCGCACTGCATACACTTTATAAAAAGTCTGATCTTTTTTGCATTCATCAGTTAGAATTGACTGAATGATTAGAAGCAATAAGTAATGCAATATAACATACCGTATCATGAAATTACAGAAGTGTGAGTACCTACTGTGAACGTGCCAGCTTTAGTATGTTTAGTATGTTTTATGTTATTTGATTGAGAGAGCTCGGTCTATTCAGACTGCACCAGATGCGTAGTGATGTGGTTTGGTCAGCCAATAAGATCGCTTAATTCATAGCTTAAAAAATCTTCTAATGGCCGTCCCAATGAATCCTTCTGGCCGATTAAAACACATCTCTCTATAGATCCTAGTGGAAAACCATCATAAATCCGTAAGGAACCGACTCTCTCGAATTAAAATTTGTAAAATTAATTATTTTCGAAAAACAAGTAATCTCAGATTACAGAACAAAGGCAGATAGAGCGCGCGGAACACTGGAGTGAGGCCAAATAAGCAAATAAATACAAATTGAAAAACACATACCTGGTATTCGCTTTTGAATTTATATTTGCTTTGTTTAAACAAAGTTTATTAAAAAAGTGATTTTTCACTAAATAAAGTTTTTAAATAGTGCAAATACAAATTCAGAAGCGAATAACAGTTATGTACTTTTCAATTTGTATTTACTTTGCTGGCCTCACTCCCGCGTTCCGCGCGCTCCATCTGCTTTGTTCTGTAATCTGTAACCTATCACATTATTTTTGGCTCATAGGTCCAAATAAAATAGAAGAAGAAACGATTACAGCCGAGTCCGAAAAACATGAAAATAATATTAATGTTGTAACAGATATTATTGATGATTTTCTATACGACGAAGAAACAAATGCTGATACACAACTGTACGAAAATTCTTATTTCAACGTAAATTCTGATAGTAAATCACCTATTAGCGTAAGATACGATCGTGACAATGAATGCTTTAAAGTAGAATATAACGATACATTGAATATAAAAGAACAAGCCGACAAAAATAATGATAACATTTTTCAATGCAATCAATGTGACTTTAAAACCAAGCATCGAAAAAATTTAAAAAGGCATGCCTTATCACTTCATTCACAATTCCAGAATACCTTTGAATGTAATGTGTGCTCTTACAAAACACATATGAAGACATATATGAATAGACACAGTAGAATACACATAACCGCTAGGTGCTACAAATGTCAGCGCTGCAAAGACGATTTTCAAACAAAATCAGTATTCGACGAACATAAAGAGAAATGTGAAACTAAGAAACATAAATGCAGTGAATGCAGTTACGAATGTAAGCGTCCTTGCAAGTTAAGAGAGCATATGCAAAGACATACAAAAGATACAATATATAAATGCGATCTCTGTACATATTTTGGTTATGTAAAAAGAGATTTGCTGTCACATAAGAGATCAGTACACAAAGTTAAACAACTAAGTACCGATAATAGCTTTGATTAATTGATTAATTTGAATAGGGATGCGGACTGATAAAATTATAATTCTAATTAGTCCGTCGGTTAGATATGTGGTGCTTGGTGCGCACATAGCCGTTCCTGTCGCCATCTGTCATTATACTATCTCTGATTCTCGAATAAAGGAAAACTAAGACTACCTAGGTATATAAACTTCAATAGGCTAGCGGCTTGAAAAATTAAATTAAGCCACGACACGAAAATATTGGACACGTATTTTTGCTTTATCATATCAATAGAAATTGACAAAGATAAATCGCGTATCTAAGTTCTTCACGTGGAACTACAACTTAATAATATAAATACAATTGTGTCTAATATTTTTTGATAATGTAATCTGCCCGCCGGCCCCGCGCTTTAAAAAGGCGCCAATTATTTTTAGTATTCGCTCCACAATGATTTTCACATTTGGCGCCCATGGCCACCGGGCCTAGAGCGACCGCTCCTGTCGCTCTACCTAGAGCCGGTGCTGCGAATAAGCAAGATAAAAGACAGCCCATCTCGCTTACACGTAAACAACCATGCCTTTTACATCTGTCATTCACTATTTGGGTTTGTGCCAGTGCCACCACGTTATCTGTTCAGTTGGCCAACATTAGCCTAAAACGTCAAATATTTAGGCAATATTGCCGTACTGATCAGTTCGTGGGAAAGTACCTATTTTGATTCTCAAAGACGGGCTTGGCCACGCATTATTAAGTCCTCATATGATTATACACATTCAAATATAGAAGCTAAATGGTTGATTAGGAATAAGTATAAATTATAGATTTAAACATCTAGCAATGATAATTCAAGATATAAGGTGGATCTAAGAGGCCCGTTCTGACAAGAGGGTGTCTCTTCTTGTCACACTATGTTTGTCTCGCCACCTGTAACTAAGATTAGTTTTAAATTATTTATCGTATAGTCGTCTAAAGTACTAAATGCATGTATGATTTGATAAAATTATTGATATAATGATGTTATTTTTTATTTTATTAATAAACAATATCTTATGGTATCAAGAAAAAACAGGAAAAGAAGGAGAACCAATCACATGGTGTCCGGTACACCTCGAAACGAAAGAGTTTATTGTGGCTTTTTGTAAATAAATACATAAATTAACGTTTATTTGTCTCTAACTTAAAAATAGCTTAATAAAACAAAAGAACAAAAAAAAAGAAAGAAAAGCCTAGACAAAAAGATATGGTACTCAGATATGGCTGTGGATGAGCATATCGCACAACCGCTGATACAAAGAGAATATAATCACTACATTCTACGCCACAGTTCTACGCAGATATTCTGCACTAGCCTGACATTCAATGATGAGTCTGCATAAAATTACACGATTGAAATAAATTAAAAAGTAATAAATTGTAAATAAATTCTAAGTTAAGAATAAAATAAATAACTAGCCCTTGTCTTGCTTGACGTCATTTAGAACGTTATAAGTAATGGAGTGGTGTAAAGCCGGCAGCCACCCGGCTTTTAGTCGATTATTGGTGGGGTGGGCATGGCAGCACAACACTATGTTTGACAGTGAGAGACTGTTGACATTTCAAGTTGTTATGCTTTGGTTTGGAGTTTTATAACCTAAAAACACGTGAAGGGATTTTACTTTCTTCCTAAATGTCCGAGAAAACTTAACAAAATGCCTCATATACACATAGATGAAGTTATCACGAAAGATAAATTGTCCCCTATGCTCGTGAATTTCCAAAATGGGTATACCACGGACAAATTCAAGAAGGAAAATTGTATTGTGCTTGAAAATGAACTAAACAGCCGAAAATCTGTGGCTACCGAACTTTGCAACCTGTTATATGCTGGAGAAGAAGATGAAGAACAGTTAGGGAAGACTCTACTTCTCGCACGCAACAAGAAAACTGGAAAAGTGCGGTTAATAGAAGTAGGCAATGTTGACATGAAACCTATTATAAAACCTGATTTAGATACCTCGCAGTTACTAGACACTAGTTATTTAGAACTCAGTAGGAAGTTCGGATCGAAGAAACACAAGAAAATGATGGAGCAGAAAGAAAAATTGAAAGTAAACGTTGAGACGGTAACCACTCAAATGCACAATGTAACTGCAAATATAACTGAGGACCAACTAGATATATCAGCATATAATAAAACTGATGCAGATGACCTTTATATACCTCCAATAAATAGAGATGCAACAAAGGTTGACGAAGTATATGACTTAGATGAAATCTTGACAACAGAAGAGTACGAGAAAATCCATAGAGAATTAGAAGGCTCAGATTACAAAACTGGAATAAATCCATTTTTACGAAATATCATAGCAAGAAAACTGTCACAAAAGCAGACTGTTCTAGCTGTATATGCCAATTCATTATTACAATTATTTTCAACGTTGGTGAAAGATATTGGAAAGAAGACTTTTATTGTGTGCCCATACTCCGTGACATTAAACAAAATAATTTTAACTAATTTCTTAAGTCATAACAATGGTAAACGCGGAAGATCGGCGCAACTGAAAGATAAATCTTTGTGTTACGCGTTAGTTTTTATTTTACTTATAAATAACTTTAAATTCGAATTGGAGGAGCTCTGTCAGTATTTGAAGTTGACTCCTAGGTCTGTGGCAACCAAAGCATTACTAACAGGAGCAACCATAGCAACGGTCAATAGTAAAAAGGTTGCCCATCTCAAGTTGCCACTAAGCAAACCAGCATTAAGAAGAAAAAGTGCAAAATTTTGAATAAATCTGTTTACATATATCTGTCTTTTATCTGACTAGAACACACTCCATTCCTGGGGATAAACTTTCCTATCTTTCCAACACTTCTCTGCCTATCAAAACAAGTCTAATAATATTTTTCTTCTGTCTTCAGTACTTTAAGTTCATTCATATGAAAATCAAGCAAAGTTCAAGGTTATACAGTAGTACCCAACTAATATGGCTTACCGATGTACATGTAAGAAGACACCCCCAACTGATAAGGCGCGTCGTGAATCTTCGTTCGCACAGAAAATAAAGTATGGCCCGACGATTAACGAAAGAATGCTTAAAACTTACAATCAACCTTAGATCACTACTATAAGGTTCATAATACACTGCAGCTGTTTGTTCCGTCTCACTCGCAAGTGACGCCCCTCCGCATACATGGCGGCAGCTGCTGACCAATAGCATTTCCCGCGCTTTTAAAATGTATCTTCTGCGCAGGTACATCGGTAAGCCATATTAGTTGGGTACTAATGTAACAGTAATAATAAGATACGTATGAAAACAACATTTCTGATTCAAAGAATTGATATATTATCATAATAGTAAAGTTTATATCTTATAAAGAACTATGATTATCATTACAAATAATTACAATTTTTAACTGCAGTTTCTAGTACTAGATGAAAATATTATATAGTATGAACCATGCACTCGTGAGACTGCATGAAACAGACATACAGTTTTATGGAATCAAGTTAAATGCACATCAAAATAAATATTAGGACTATAAATTAACACTAAAAAAACACACCCACATTACACAACTTAAGTAGGTATTTAATGAATACTGTATAAGCAGTTTAACATAATCTTATGTTCCACAGTAATAACCACAGATTACAGAATAAGAAGATGGAGCGCACGGAATACGAAAGTGAAACCAAAAAAGCAAATACAAATTGAAAATCTGATACCTGGTATTCGTTTTCCAGTTTTTATTTGCATTGTTTAACCACAGTTTATTAATAAAGAAGAATGTTTTTTGTTACATAAAGTTTGTTAAACAAAGCAAATACACATTCAAAAGCGAATACCAGGTACTTTTTTTTCAATTTGCTTTTTTGGCCTCACTCCCGTGTTCCGCGCGCTCCATCTGCCTTATTCTGTAATCTGTGGTAATAACATTCACAATGTCAAAAAAAAATTAAATGGACTTAAAGCTTGGACTTAAATGGACTTAATGAAGCAGACAATATCAACTCGTATACGTAAAGTAATCGCATCAACTCGAGCCGTTGAGTATTATTTGTATGTAACTCCCTACTTCAACGCACACTAATCGAAATCGTAAACAATATCTCTACGGATTCGTTGAAGTTTTGTAACGAGAATCGAGCCACAGCTGCTGATCCCCTTTGGCACGTCCGGTACGGTGACGAATGTGATACGTAGTATCCCCTATAGTGATCTGTGATGTGACGATCCCTTTCAGAGTTGACATGTGTGCTGTGACCATAAATACCTATATTTTTCTAATGAAAAATAGGCATGGTTTTCCCAATGGAGTACAGCATGGGGTTCTTCAAAAAGGGTGTGAAGGGTTTCTTCAGGGTTGGCAACGCGCGAGTGATACCCCTGGTGTTGCAAGCGTCCATAGGCTATGGTAACTGCTTACCATCAGGCGGGCCGTATGCTTGTTTGCCACTTCAGTGGTATAAAAAAAAACTATTTGTTTACAATAGCTTATAAAACTTAGCGAAGAACCGATAACCGATGGGGAAGTAAGGTTGTCGAGTGGCGACCACGTGGACCGACCTCCCACCAGGTGGACCGATGACGTGGTCAGTCGCTGGGCTCCGCTTGATGCAAACGGGCCAAAACCGTTCCAAGTGGAAGTTAATGGGAGAGGCCTATGTTCAGCAGTGGACATCCTTAGGAGAATAATAACAGTAGACGTACATTTTCGTTTGCAAATGGGTGTTAGTAAGTATACTCATTTATCAATTGAAATCAAATGCTTTGTTGGTAGAAATGCCATATTTATTTAAAGGTTTACGATCTCTGCTTCTTTGTTTAAGTTTTACGTAATCTTCAAATAAGTTTTTGTTAAAAAATTCATTTGTAATACAAACTTTTTTTGGTCGTCTTCCAATATACTAATGTATACCAAATATCAAGTCAATCCGACCAATGGAAGTGAGTGAAATTCGACTTGCAAGATTCCACCCGAACAAACATAGTTACTTGCAAGTTAAATAAAAGTCGTAAAAATGGAGTACCTATATAAAAGAAAATTGCAACTGAATACGCTGAGTGCTCTTATTATTATTATAACTGCTGAATATTACTATTTTACACAATACTCAAAATTGATAAACTGCTTACTCTACTCCCTCTACTCTTACTGCTGCTGCATTTGTCAATTCTGCTTTCTTATATTCTAAATACTGATTTATTAAAAAATAATACCTAAATTAACGTAATATGTATGATAGAGATCGAAATGAGATTTCAGGATTATAATTTTTTTAAGTTGAAATATTTATTTCATATATTTAATAAGAAGTACCTGGCTGGCCAAACGAGCTTTGCTCGGTGTACACAAAAAATGCAAAAGGATCCGACGGGGATCAAACCCACTACCTACGAGACGGAATTCTAACTCAATGAACACTGGGCTATCTCTTATGTGAGTATATGCTGCAGAGAAATTACCGATCTTACCATCTGGGTGAATCTCGGAAAAACGCCTTTTCCCAGAGATAAGACCTAGCTGTATCGATTTATCACATCAGTTCAGGTATTCTATTTGTGAGTTGGGTGGTAATAATTAATTTATGGAGACATAGGTTCATCTTTAATATCTACGTCTGCATGTAGTCCTTGAATATCAATTGAAGAACTACACAAAGCTTCATCTAGACGCTCCAACTTGATATCACTTGTCGTACTTTCAGCTTCCATTAATCTATGCAAGGCGCCAAATTCAGAAGTTAAATAGCTATCTTCGTCGCTCATTTCTGTCGTACAAAGTTCACTAAGTATCATTTTACTCTTGAAACCATCGAAATTAGTCATCTTATACCTCTGAATAGCGTATTCCAAAGCATTATAGGGACAATTACATGATCCGCATGTAAAAATAACAGAGTCCCGTAAATGTTTGAGTTTCTGATATAGATTAAAATGAAAATCGTCATTGAAGTTTTTGATGCAGTCTTCGCATTCCACGTTGAAAACTCGACGCCTAGATCCAAAAGTCGCCAGATCGTCCACATCAAATTCACAATGGAACTTCTTAATGTGTCGTTTAAGAGTTTTTCTGGTACTAAAATCTTTCATGCAAATAATACATCTAGGTAATACTTTCTGCTTTATATTCGGCACTAAATTCACGTGGCACAGTTCATTGTGCTGCTCAAACTTCTCATGCCCTTTAAAAACGAGGTTGCACTCTTCGCATTTGTAAATTTCGTCTTCAGCTAAATGCTTTGTCTGCAAATGTATCACCAGAGCTTCATTGGAGCTGAAGGAAACTGAACAGAGATCGCATGGATGAGTGTTCATATTAAAAGAATGGAGCAATTTTAAGTGAATTTTGCATGATTTTGCTGATTCGAATCTCTTATGGCAAATATGACATTGTGGAAACGTTGCCGAATTCGGATGCTTAGTTCTTACGTGCTTACGCAAGCTCCTCTTTTCTTTAAAAAGGGTTTCGCATTCAATACATTTGTACCGTTGCATCCCCAAATGAGTGTACTCAATGTGTCTCCTTATGTTTCTCTTGGACTTAAATTGCTTATCACAATAATCGCACTTCGACCATGTATCATTATTGTGGACGATTTTAATATGGGAGGCCAAGTAGTATTTGTTACTGCAAATCTTACCGCAATATTCACATTCAACGGCTTCATCTGTCGTATGCTTTAATTTCATATGATGTTTAAGCGATCTCTCGCTGTAGTAAATTCGATCGCAGTGGACGCATTTATAAGACCCGTCAAGTACTTCTTCATAATTGGTCGAAGTTATATTAGAATCAGCGATTTGTGCTTGCGGATGAAAAATTCTAACGTGGAATTCTAAGCTAGATATATCTGTGAATAATTTATCGCAATGACTGCAAGAGTTAACATTTGCTGGTGGAATACAGATTTTCTTATGTTCGATCATGATTTCTTTACTGTAGAATTTATTGAAGCAAACATTACAAGTGGAGAGATTATATTCAATATCGTGATTCGCCCTCATATGGTCCTTTAACTCATAAACAGTAGTAAAAGCAATGTTACAAAACTCGCAGTTGTAGAAATGTATGTCCCCACCGCCACCGTACTGTTTCAACAAAGACTTCCTACAATACTTGTAGAATGTTTTAAACGAATGTTCTAATTTAACATGCTGTCGTAACTGAGGCTCTTCTTCGAAACTCCTTCCGCAAGAGTCGCAAGTAATATCACTGTCTTTCATTTCCAAATCATCATTTGGACTATCTTGTCTGTGATACACTTGTGTATGACTATCCAAATTATCTTTACCAAAAATTATTTTCGGGCAGAAATCGCACTTGTATTGTTCCTGATTATCAGTATTATGCCTTGTTCTAGAATGCCTTCGCAAACTCTGATTGGAAGTGTACACTTTAGGGCAAATATCACATTTAAATTCACCTCTCTCACCATGAAACATTTCAATATGTCTTTTCAAGTTACGATTGTTTGTATATACTTTGTCACACAAATGACATTTAATAATTCCCCTTACCGTAGAAGTATGCATGGTCTGTATATGTACAATCAAGGAATGCTTCCCTTTAAACACTTTATTACATTCATCACAAGTTGGGTACTCAACATTTGGGTTATGCAACTGATTCAAATGCCTCTTCAAGTTCCTTTCCGTTGTAAAAGATTTTCCACACAATCTACAACGAATTTGCGGACCTAATCCTTGTAAATGAACTGTCATCATGTGTGACATGATATTCTGTTTCCTGGTAAAAATTCGTCCACATAAATCGCACTCTGGAAGCGGTAGTCCATACCTGTTATGTCCTCTCGTGAGATGAAGTTGTAACCCAGCTGGGCTACCGAAAGTTTGCTCACAAATCTCGCAATAGCATGTTGAATTTATATGACAATTTTCTATATGAGTTTGTAAATTATATTTTCTTGTGAAAGAGCGACTGCAGTAGTCACAAACAAAGTCTAACTGGCTTGAATACATTGTTATGACACTTTTTTAATATTATACTAGTTATAACTAGATATCATTGCAGTTGCAGTCTACAGAAGGTATCAATAGTGTCATATGAAGGGTTCCAGGTTTTTCAGCATATTTTGGCTAGTCTTACACAATTCACAATGGCAATTCTAGATATTTAGATGGTGTCTATATTGTATTACTTTGTCCTATGGATTATTTAAAACACTATTCTACATTACGTTGAATAATGAATGTGTTAGTTTACTTGCTTTCCATTTCTAATAGTAAGACATCGCAGTTCTGTTGCTAACAGTTGTAGATCACCTTAACATCTATACATTGGATGTTTTTCTTATGTTTAGCTGCGAGAACACACCATTATGTAACTATTCATGCTGCTGCAGTCTGAAACAAAGGAGTAGATTTTATAATGATAAAATATTTTTTTACAATAAAACATTCGCTAAACAGTTTTATCGGCTTTCCTTAGAAATATAATGTAAATAAATTTGAAACCCTCACAACAAGTAATTTAGTGACTCTCATATTCCAAATGCATTAATGCTTTCCATACACTTGTACCTTTTAATACATCCAAGGGTCATATTTGCCGCTATAAACTTTATTTTCAAAGATAGTGAGAGCTGGAACTCACAACACAAGATAAATCTTACCGTGGGTTCCACAGCTCAATCAACACTTTTATTTTTATTTTCGCACTGTGCTATTTTACTGTAGCTATAAGACAATTAACTTTGTACTTTAAGTGTTTGTCCAACTAGAAACTCAATAAACTTTATTATTTACGATACACATCTGTGTTTGGATCACAGAAATTCATATGTGTACCAAATTTCAACATAATCAGTTCAGTAGTTTCAAAGAAAATTGGCTGTGGCAGATGGATAAACAGACACATAAGTGATCCTACAAGGGTTCCGCTTTTCCTTTTTGAAAATCAAAATCAAAAAGTCATTATTCAGTTTAGGCACTGGTAATGCACAAATGAAACTTTTTTTTTTAGGTTTAGTTTATAGGTTGGTTGTCTGTGTCGATGCAACTGAGTTGAGTGAGCACTATTGTGTTGCGGCGGAGCCTTGCAGCCAGAGCTTTTACTTTTCCAAAAATGTTGATGCTATTTGGAGTTTTTATGACAAATTGTTATTAGGCTAGTCATATGAAAATTAACCTTATGGCTTTGGCATAAGGTTTATCTGTATAATCATAAAATCAACCTCAGATTAAACAGATAAACCTTATTGTAAAGCTATAAGGTTAATTTTCATATGACTCAAACAACTGTCACAGAGATCAAGCTATATTTTACAAACCATAGTAGGTAAATGTATGGCATGAAGGCCAGGGCGGTGCAAAAATATGGCAACTTCCGAAGGGTGTCACAGTTAAAATAAGTTTGGGAAGCCCTGCTATATGGTTTATAGTTATGATCTACCTGCACAGCAAATTTCATCACAATTTATGACTACAGATGTATCCATAGGTAACAACAACATAGAGCATAGCATTTATTCGCTTAAAGTGAACCTTGACTAGGGATGTACACTTTACAAAGTACCGCAGCCAAATAATTGTGTTCCTGTGCACGGTAAAGGTTGCCATTGCTCATTGGGGAGGGAGAAAGGATTCGTAAGATGTGATTGATGCTCCGTATGTTACAGCCATATGACAATAGTAAATTCTTACTATTAGGTGAACCATACGCTTGATTGCATTTATTATTATTAATCAATCCTGGAAAAAAAAAAAAAAAAAAAATTTGCAAATAAGGTGATCAATGTTACAGTTTTATTCAGTTTGCATGTGTATCAAGTGTGTTTCTACTCCCTCGCCTGCTGGTATTCTGTTTAGTGGAGGTACTTCCCCAATCAAGCTGAATGGGACTGACTACGACGAAAACTACACATCAATATGGTGGATTACGAAATATGTGGTAGACCTATACTGTTAAATTCCATATTATTAAAGATTTTTTTGTCTCGTAGCTAAACTGGTATTTTAGATCCGATTTCGGCATAAAAACTAAGATTTTTTAGAAAGGTACTTACTTATCCATTGTCTCAGTCCATTGTGTACAGCAGGTTGGTAAGCAATTTCTTCAATTCAGTGCTAGATTGAAATAGAAATAAAGTATTATTCCGCTTATAATGACTGCTTATATAGAGTTATTTTCATAGAAGTAATTAGAAAATCCTACGATAATCTGATATTTTTTGATTTTTGTTTGACAACTTTGTTTGACTGAGTTTGACACGACCACAGACTTGACATTTCTTTCCTACTCGTTCATGGATTGTATGTACTGCTCTACGGTACTGCTGCTTGCTGTGTATATGTCATAGATAATAAACTATACTGTGCTGTGTGTCATGTGTTGGGGTGCGTGCGTGTTTGTGTTCACGAATTTCACGACAGCCTAAATTTTTAGGCGTAGCCCAGACGAAAGACCGCACCGCGCAAACTTTTGATTTGACTCTGTAAAATAGAACCTATAAAATTCTAAGCAGTAACTAACGCACACGACGCGCTAAAAGTCCGGCGCACAACCCTTTGTTTTCACAGTATTTCACACAGACGTTTTGTGTGCCGCAGATTAAAGTCCGTCGTCTGTGCTGCACCTTATCCAGTGAAACGTCTACCACTGTTTTAATCAAGTTCGTAGTATCACCTCCCCCTTTAGTTGTATATCATCAAGTTGATTATGAGTAGGTAACATCAAAAATAACGAACGTTTTCCTTAGGGCTGATTCAGTTACCAACATTTGAAAAAGCGTTTAATTTTACCACTGGCGTTCTGTTATGTATTTGGCCTTATTTCAATTCAAATGTCAATTTCCAATTTCATTCGCTGGGTCTGGGTGTGTTCAGTTTCCAAAAACTTTGTAATCCAGCATTACTTGTATGTTATTATCTTCAAAGCTCTTGCAATAGAGTGAGATAGAAGACTACATAAAATTGACAGATAACATGATTTATTATAAAATGTATGTAAGAGGAACGCAACACGCTTGTGTATGTTTTTTTTCGAATCTGTAATTTATTTTCTTTCATGTTCGTAGATTGAGGATACCGTTTCAATAATTATTTTTAAAACTGTGAAATATGTCTACAATAACAATTTGTAGAATTTGCCTAGCAGATAATGTTCGTATGCACGTAGTTCAAAATTCTAATCTCCTTGCTGTTTACGAAAAACTGCGTAACAATTCCGTAAGTAATAAACAAATTATAATATTATAGTCACAGCCTCATGCTGAAGCCAAGAGTTACAGCAGATGTGAAGCTTCCTAATGCTACTTTCTAGTCTTGATAAAAATGTTGAAGTACATTGCAATAGGCAAGGTATAATGCTGGAAGCACTGAGATTCTTATATGGGCTACATACTGGAAAAGGAAAAAGAAGACAGCTTAAAATATTGCATGACTAAATTGCTGCTATATCACATGGGCCTTGCACTTGAATAAATTTACATAAAGTAGTCTAATTCAGTTTTTTTTGTTACAGTCACAAATTAAAGATAGTTCTATGCTAGCATGTTATATATGCTACAGGCAGCTGAGTAAATGTCTACGTTTTATGCTTAAAGCACAGCAAGCTGATACACTGTTAGCACAATTATTGAAAGAAGATCAGGTAAGAAACCTTCCCACTCTCTGACCTTACTTTATTAACATGAAAAATGTTGCTTCCTATTTTACTTGTTTATTTGTTGATTAATCTGTCTCATTAGGAAATTAAGTAGGTGGGCTTTTGAGGGAGGAACATTTTAGCTGCTCCAGCCCTATCCCTTGATCAGGCAGGATTGACTGATCAGGGCAGAGCGAGATTGTCTTTCAGTGCCCTTTGGTAAATGAATCGATTTGGCTAGCTAAAAACAATGCCAGAATGCCCCTCTGCCTGTCAAGCCACCCCTGTCCTACTGTGCAGCCTGGGGCCTCTCAAAAAGCACCATCAGAAATAAGATTTCCACATTGTGACACTCCTGGAGACTATAGCAACCATTCTTCTTGCATCCTAGGGCCAGCACTGCATTTAAAAATTATGTCAAAAATCATATCAGTATACAATGTTTTTTTTTCTGTATTTATATATATGGGATAGTGTCCATGTGACAAGAAATACCAAATATTAATTTCTTAACCACCATTATTGTAATTGATCACTATACTAGCTGCTGCTGGTGGCCATTTTGACATCCCATGAAACCTGAGCCAAAAATTAACATGCATAGTGACGCCGGGCCAGCTGGCGTGGTTGGTTAAGACTCTGGTTAAGATTCTACCTATCGCGCTGCAGGTCGTGGGTTCGATTCCCACACAGGACATGCATTTGTGTGCATGAACATGTCTGTATGTCCTGAGTCTGGGTGTAATTATGTATATTAACTATGTATTTACAAACAAAAAAGTACCTATATGTATTATATCAGGTTATGGAACATTAGGAACATTATCTGGTTCAGATGACCGTGTGTGAGGAATGTCCCAGGATATTTATTATTTATTTAAAACTTTTTTCCAGCAAACACAACTATCACACATAGTTAGACAAGCTCACAATCTCACAGCAGGTCTCAGCACATCTCCAGTAGAATTGATTGATTTGCAGCCTTGTGATGATATAATTGTAAAATCAGAGGTAGAACCTAATCTTGATCTGGTTAAAAATGATGTCAAATTGAAAGAAGAGTGTGAAAGTGAGGGTCAGTTACTCAGTTTTTTTTTTTATACAGTTATTTTATTGGCTTTAAAATGTAGCTGCCAGAACATGCATTTTGAGTGTGATTGCTGCTCCAATCCAAGTTCAGGCTCATATGATGGTGTAGCGCCCCATACCTAGAAGAATAGAAACATGGAAGATACTCACCTTTATCTTTACCTCATTGTTTCTCCTCAAAAAGAAAGAACATTTAATTAAATATTTTTTCATTGTATATATCCTGGTAATATGGTATTGTGGTACGATTTCCATGTTTCTATGCGGTATGTGGCGCTACACCATCATATGAGCCCGAACTTGGAGTGGAGCAGCGATCACACTCAAAATGCATGTTCTGGCAGCTGCATTTTCAAGCCAATAAAATAACTGTTTATTAAAAAAAATGGCATATAATTTGTTGAATGTCTACAACATCTATATAATTATTTTTATTTTAGTGAAACCTGATGTACCTTTGGAAACAGACAATCATGACAGTATAACTGATTCAGAAGATGATGTGCCACTTAAGAATATTAGTGTTAAGAAGGAATTGAAAGGAAGACTTAAGGTTAGAGATAGAGTTAAAGTGAGGAAGAGAGAAGATGACGAGAAGAAAACTAGGGATAAAGGTATAGTTTACAACATAAATGCTGTCAGTGAGACTAGAATGTTAATTTTATGGAACTGTGTGTGTGTGGGGTGTGTTTTTGTGTTTTAAGTACCACCGCGGGTGTGTGTATGAATACACAAGGCACGACCGAGGATCTCGAAAAGGTCCTCGGTTCGACTTGACCAAAGATTTTTAATCTGCAAGTGACATTGTTAAACCTATTTTTCAGGTCCTCGTAAGGGTGTCTGTACAAACAGGGGTGGGGGGTCTGTTTTTGTGTGTGGTCTCAAGTTTCCAAACCCATTGGTTTAAGGCCAATTTTCTAAATCATACAGAAGATGGATAATATGAAAAACTCGGCTAATGCATCCTGTATGGTTACTGCATAACAGTTTATTTTTTTTCAAGATAACCATGTTTTTTTTTTTTTTATTTCAGCCTACAATATAGATGCTTGTAGAATACAACTAACACAAGAGCAGCAAATGCAAGAGGTATTGCAGCGAGCTCAATCTATTAACTACCTGAACTCTCCGTACAAATGCGAGCTGTGCTACAAAGGGTTTGTGGACACACGGGCCTATGAGAACCATAAGGAGAAACACGATGAGGTATGTGTTTTATTCACCGGGTATTATTTACCCTCGATTTTAATAAAGTTTACGCTCTCACAATAACACCGCGCACGCAACACACTTCAAGCGCAACGTGTGTTAACATGTCAGTTATACTTGTACGTAGTATTTATCTACTCTGAGGTTATACATATTGAACTAGACTACACTACATTTTTTTTTTTTTTTTGTTTTTATTGACGTTATATATTGTCCCATTTGATAAATATTTATCAAATGGGACATGACTTACAGTTAGGTAATGTTATTAATTATAGTTAATTTATTGTATTGTTTTCATTGTAATTTCTAAAATTTAATGTGTATGTAAAATGATTCTAGGCTAGTTTTTAACTCTTAAATTTATATTATTATTACTATGTGTCCTATCACTAATTGCTGTGCCCTACAGTGTCCATGTGAACTATTTAATATTGTTTAAGATCTTACCACACACATGTGATGCAATAAATAAATAAATAAACACTAGAGTACACTTAACTAGAGTATACTACACTAGAGTACACTATACTAGAGTACACTACACAAGAGTAAACTACACTAGAGTACACTACACTAGAGTACACATCATTAGAGTAAACTTTATTAGAGTACACATCAATAGATTACACTACACTAGAGTACACATCAATAGATTACACTACACTATAGTAGAGTACACAAGACTAGTGATAGCATGCAGTAATACATATATCTCACAGCGCCGCGGTACGTTTAAATGCGGTGTGTGGCACTTCACTAGAGTACAGTTCACTAGAGTAAACTACACTAGAGTACACTTTACTTGATTACACTACACTAGAGTACACTACAATAGAGTACACTTCGCTAGAGTACACTTCAATATAAGTACACTAGAGTGCACTACAGTACATTACAGTAGAGTACACTAGACTAGTGCTAGCATGCAGTGATATGTATCTCTCACAGCACAGCGGTACGTTTAAATTCGGTGTGTGCCACATCACTAGAGCACACTTCACTAGAGTAAATTACACTAGATTACACTACACTAGAGTATACATTACTTAATTACACTTCAATATAAGTACACTTCACTAGAGTACACGTCACTAAAGTACACTACACTTAACTAAACTTTACTAGAGTACACTAAACTAGAGTACACAACACTAGAGTACTCTACACTTGAGTACACTACACTAGAGAACACATCGCTAGAGTCCACTACATTAAAGTACACTTTAATAAATAAATAATAATAAATATCCTGGGACATTCCTCACACACGGTCATCTGATCCCAAACTAAGCAGAGCTTGTACTATGGAAACCAGATAACTGATATAATACATATACTACTTTTTGTTTGTAAATACATACTTAATATACATAATTACACCCAGACTCAGGACATACAGACATGTTCATGCACACAAATGCATGTCCTGTGCGGGAATCGAACCCACGACCTGTGGCGCAATAGGTGGAATCTTTACCAGACTCTTAACCAACTGCGCCAACTGGCCCGTCAGTTTACTAGAGTACACTACACTAGAGTGCACTACAGTATAGTAGAGTAGTGGGTGGGTGGCATGCAGTGATATGTGTTGTGTCGGTGGCTCGGCAGCGGCGCGGCAGGTTCGAGTGCGGCGTGTGCCGCATGCGGTACGGCAGCGCGCGCCAGCTGCGCTCGCACAGCGCCACCGCGCACGCGACACACTACAAGTGCAACGCGTGCGAACACCTCTCACATACCGCGTGAGTCACTTTATCTATACTAATATAATACATAAGTTTAGTAATCTCAGTATGTTTTTTCTCTTTTTTTTTTTTTTTTTTTTCTCTTGTTTTTTTTTTTTTTTCTTTTTTTGTTGTTTTCTCTATTAGTTCTTCATCTTTAAAATTATTAATACTTTTTTGTAATCTGTGGATGGCGTAGTTGGTTTGACTTTGACAATATTTTTATAACTGTGTACCCTGTATAACCAATTATTGTCATTCTGTTTGTTATCCTGAATAAAATTAAATTAAATAAAATAATTCAAGTTGTATTTGGAACCGGTGTAGAGTCATTTGTTAACCTTCACAAGTGCCCTATAAGGGCCAAAATTGAATAAATGAATTTTGATTTTGATTTAATGTCATAAGGCGGCAGAGTATTTTTATTTGTTTAAACGGGCTAATCTCTGGAACTACCGGACGGATTCGAAAAATTCTTTCACTAATAGGAAGCTACATAATCCCCTATTATAGGCTGCAGGACCTAGGACCACGGGAATGCGGGTGAAACCACGTGAGAAAGCTAGTATTTATATGTTATTAGTTTAGTTTAGGACAGAGTACACACGGAGACAATTTTGTTTATATTTAGGGTGAGAGTGAGTATAATCAGTTTTATATAAAATTACTTTTTGCGTACATAAAGTGCACTTCGGTGAAGTAAGCGGTAGCATGGTGTGTGGCAGGCCCGCTTGGCTTCCAACTTCAAGTTGAAATTATATATACTTATCTTATTTATAAAACAAAGTCGGGTTTGTTCTAAGTGTTCGAACACTTATAACTCGAAAACGGCTGGACCGATTTTGATTTGTTGGATTTGTCCTGACTAGCAGAATAATTAAAAAACCGGCCAAGTGCGAGTCAGACACGCGCACCGAGGGTTCCGTACAAACCTGTAGGTATATAAGTAAATGGTAGTATAGACCTGAGTATTTGATATGAATTTCAATTTATGACGTATTAAAAAAAAACTACTTACTAGATCTCGTTCAAACCAATTTTCGGTGGAAGTTTGTATCGTAATGTATATCATATATTTTTTATAGATTTATCATTCTCTTATTTTAGAAGTTACAGGGGGGGGGGGGGACACACATTTTACCACTTTGGAAGATTCTCTCGTGCAAACTATTCAGTTTAGTTTTTTTTTTAATTAGTAACCTCAATATCATTTTTGAAGACCATAGACACACCACACTTATGGGTTTTATTAAAAAAAAAATTGACTTTCAGTTCTAAGTATGGGGACCCCCAAAATTTATTGTTTTTTTTCTATTTTTGTGTGAAAATATGAATGCGGTTCACAGAATACATCTACTTACCAAGTTTCAACATTATATTCAACGTCCGTATGTCACAGCCACTTTTTTCCGAATCTATAAGAACTTATAGATTCGGAAAAAAGTGGCTGTGACATACGGACGGACAGACAGACAGACAGACAGACATGACGAATCTATAAGGGTTCCGTTTTTTGCCATTTGGCTACGGAACCCTAAAAAGGGTAGGGTAAGCGAAAACCACCCGAACGTAGTCGCGCCGGCCAGCTAGTATATGATAACTTTTGATCATTTTTGAATGACTTTACCCTTTAAATTAATTAAATAAAAATTTACCCTTTACTTTATATATTAAATGATCTTTTCTTTTATTTAGTAATCAGGCGAGGGAGCACGAGAATTGGCATAATGGATTCACGTTCGAATGTCAACTATGTAGTCAGAAATTTAAGTAAGTGTTGTGCAATTAATATTAGTTGATTAAAAGTGCTCGAATTACATTAACTCATCAAAATATTTAAAAAAATGCTTCATATCAATCAATAATATGTATAATCATTACCTAATTATTATAAGCTTTTGCAACACCCTAACAGGGTCTATGTATACATATATACTGTATTGTGTTATGTTGTGTACATTGTGCAATAAATAATAAATAAAAGTACACGATTTCTTTGGTACTAGGCGCACAGATCGCGAAAGGGAAAAACTTAATAATTAAGATTTAAATAAATATATATTATAAACATCTTAATATTATTAAGATTTTTATAAAAATAATGTCTCCCATAGAGCGGGAAAACGTTGGTTATGATTTTAATTCAATAAACTGGGAAACAAAAGTTTGGTTCGACGGGCAAGCTGGCATGGTCGGTTAAGACTCTGGTTAAGATTCCACCTATCGCGCCGCAGTCCTGAGTCTGGGTGTAATTATGTATATTAAGTATGTATTTACAAACAAAAAGTAGCATATGTATTATATCAGTTGTGTGGTTTCCATAGTACAGGCTCTGCTTAGTTTGGGATCAGATGACCGTGTGTGAGGAATGTCACAGGATATTTGTTTATTTATTGGTATGAATATTTGAGTCATTTATTTTGAGCTGATACTTTTTATAGAGTGAGACCTGATGTAGTTTACACCCCTCTAGGATAGATATGCCATATCCGTTACACGTTGTATAAACAGCAAGAAGCAACTATCTCTTTCACTCTTAAAGCTTTGTCCTACTTCTAGATAAAGTATTATCTGCGTGACTGATAAACTTAATATGTATGTATTTGTATAGAAAATCAACATCATATCTAACACACATGAGAATACGACATCCGACTGAACACGTTTGCAATGTTTGCGGAAAGAGCTTCGTCGGGAGACACGGGCTACTTATGCATAAAACTAAGAGCCATAAGAGGGAGGAGGTAAGTTAAGAAACTGACTATAACACACACACCCCCCCACCCACACACACACCTTACTTAAAACAAGAAACACACAGACGTATCACGATTCACGGTATCTCACAAATGCACCCACCCTTTCATACAACCCACTCGCACACCTTCCCACTTCCCACCCACTCGCACACCTTCCTCCTATTATAAATGTATAATGTAAAAGTATAATTTAATTGTATCGTTTTTTATTGTTTATTTCAAGTTGTTTACGAACGTTATTCATACCCTTTGTTTTTTGTTATAACGTTGCGTCGTCACTCACCTAGTAAAGGCTCTGCCAGAATACCAGCGTTGCACTGTTTTATGAGCAGTGCAGCTTTATGCTGAGGTAGGGACCTTTTGACCCCACACAACATACTTATTATGTAATTATAAGCTGTTATTTATGTGTGTACCCATAGAATAAGTTTCTGTTTTTTTTTTCTATCTCTTTTTCTTTATAAAATTTTGTTAATATAAGTGTGTACTGTGGGGCAATAAATATTTTTTCTTTCTTTCTTTTCTTTCATTCTTTCTTTCTTTCTTCTCCTTGTCAAATTGTTACATACAACTAAAATGATTTTTCTTCAATAATTTCTTAATTAATTACCAATGTACCTAATTTAATAATTGTACATTTCAATTTATATTGAATTATTCACACCCCTTAATCCAAAATGCTACTCCCATGCACAAATACAACCTCTCACCCTTACTCACACACAATTACACACACTCCATTCAATTAATTATACTCTATTCCAAACAATGTTGTTTTTCACTCTTCACTAAGTATACTATAATCTTCCGTCTCACTCTAGTTCAAAGCCAACCCCGACGAACCAGCGTCAGAAAGGTTCTGCGAAGATTGCAACATACAGTTTGTGAGCCTCGAAGCGTGGAAGATGCACTTCATAACCAGCTCTGTGAAACATAGTAATTATAGCAGGTAATCAGTGGTTAGTGGCAGCCACAGGTGGCGTATAATAAGCGTGTGACAGCCACAAGACATTTTTCTTCCTTTTTAGAGTTCTGTACCAAAAAGGGTCGCTCACTTCCCTCCAATATGGCGAGGAGGGCGATGGCTGCCACACGCGTCATACTTGTGAACAGGTGCTGCTTGTGGGGGCTGGTCTGCTTAAGTTTGCTATTTATTTACTTATTAAATATTTTTTCAGTCTACTTTGTAATTTTGCCGCCGCGCCGGGGCACGCAATTGTTTTCAGTGCGATTAGAATGTAAATATTATGTAATTAATCTAAGCCTGTTTTGAAAAGAGTAATTGCTGAGTTTATTGCCGGCTCTTCTCAGCAAATGCAACCTTCCGAACCGGTATTAGAGTATTAGAGTCAGACTTTTCATAAGTGCCTGCGAAGGTCTATTTGAATAAATGATTTTGAATTTTGAATTGAATTTTGAGGCAATATATCAGCAACTATTAATGCTACTGAAATAATTTTTAATATTGCATACCCAAACTTATTACACTTTTTTCTTTGCAAAATCATATAAAAGGGCTTGCGTGAAAAATGCCTAAAAATAAGAATTGCGCGTCGCAAGCTTTTAATAATCTGACTTTAATAAGTTCGATAGAAAGAAAGAAAGAAAAGAAAGAAAGAAAAAAGATGTATTCTGGACAACACACAACATTACATTAGACTGTAGAAATTACAAAAAACAAGAATTAAAGAAAACAAACAGAACCAATTAAAAACTACACAAAAATGCAATGTTGCGTGATGCCAGGAACAGGATAGGTAGCATTTGCTGAGAAAAGCTGGCAATAAACTCAGTAATTACTTAAAACAAGGTCAGATTCGCTACATAGACTGACAACAATTGCGTGACCCCGGCGGCATATCTACAAAATAGACTCAATCAGTATTTAATAAGTAATATGCAAAAAACAGACCAGCCCCCACAAGCAGCAATGTGCACAAGTATGACTCGTGTGGCAGCCACCGCGCTCTGCCGTAATGGGACGAAATGTTAATATATCGCTTATTATTTCCAGTCTCCAATGTCGCATATGCAGCGATAGTCTTGCGAGCGATGACTCGCTAAAAGCACACATGCGGGAACACGAGAAAGCGTTCCGCATATCACGGAAACAACGGCCACCTACGGGGAATCCCTCGAAGATGCAAGTTCAGGTGCAGCTTGCTTGTGATCAGGTAAATATTAACCCACCGAAAAAAAAGTGAAAAGGGGAATTACAAACGACGTCTATCGTCCTTGAATATGTGGAATGTGGAATTCTTTGGCGTCCCACGGCTTGTGTATTTTGCCAATTTCCAGTTATATTATGAGTTCTGGACATAGTCCTCAGTCAGTCACCGTCCATAAAAGTCATGTTTAACTACAATGGTGGTCATTGTACTAAAACTCTTCACGGACTTTTTGAGACAACTTGAAAAGACATGATACACATAATTCATTTCATTTCACCGGTGCACATGTATTGATCTTTATTGGATAAAATACCACCGATAATATGCAATAAAACTCAAAATACACGAATTTATGAATATAAAAATGAAAACGCAACGTCACTCTGCAAGTTCCCGCCAAAAAGTCCGAGAAAATGAAGTTCCAAACAAATTTCGAATTCTAATCCGATTTAAATATTCTTTTATATTTGACATTCCAATTTTAAAGAGCATTTCAGTTTCCAGAACAAAAGGCAGATAGAGCGCGCGAAACACGGGAGTGAGGCCAAAAAAAGCAATTAGGTACAAATTGAAAAACACCTGGTATTCGCTTATGAATTTGTATTTGCTATGTTTAAAAGCTGCTGTATGCTAATTTATAAAAATAATGTATTTTTCGTTAAATATGTGTATGATGAAATATGTGTATCGTGTCTTTTCAAAAGTCCGTGAAGAGTTTTAGTACATGACCGTAGTATGACATGACTTTTATGGACGGTGACTGACTGCATGAGGACTATGTGAAAGTGATTTATTGTGACTAGAACTTATATAATATAACTGGAAATTGGCAAAATACACACCCACGTGACGCCAATGAGAAAAAAAAGTTCATTTTCTCTATTTCATTAGAATATTTTGATTGTAGTTCATTTAATTTCTTTCTCATTTGTTGTTATAATAATTAAATAAGATTCTTTGAGTTCAATTTTTTTGTGTAGGTATTAATATAGGTTTTTAGTTTTAATTGTAAAAATGTCTGTGTTTGATTTGTTGTGTCTAATAATCAGTGGCGTGCATTGGTTTTCGAAGCAGAAAATTCAAACCGTACGCGGGTGAAACCGCGGGGGTTTGCTAGTTTGCTATAAAACTCGTGTATTTATGAAAATTTTCGGCAAAAAGTCTCTGGAATTAACTTCGTCAGTGCGATGCAAGATTTTGTGTTGCCATCTATCCATCGGCGTGTGAACTTCGTTATATGTGTTGTCTTTTTAACCGACTTCAAAAAAAGGAGGAGGTTCTCAGTTCGGTTGTGTTTTTTTAATGTACGTTACCTCATAACTCCGTCATTTGTCAACCCATTTGGAAAATTATTTTTTTGTCTGGAAGGGGTGTACCCTTCCCATCGAGGAAAGATCCCTTTAGAGTAGTAATAATGAACAATCAAATTCCGAAACTCGTCAGTGATTTGTCACTGAATTTGAACAGTAAGCACCAATCACTGCATCGAGTGTTTTTGACTTGGGCAATCAGAGTGCATGCGTGCTTGACTTAGCCAATCAGAGCGCGTTGTCGACGGTGGGAAATTGGCGGAATATATTTCAACCAAAATGAACGTCATTGCGCTTCTTTGGGTTAATTGTTCGATGACCCTTCCAGACAAAAAATAATTTTCCCGTTTGGTCCCATTGTCATCAGATCAGGATTTGATTACTTCTTAACTTCTTAGTGTACTTTGAAGTCGGTTTAAGTTTTTTGTAAAACAGTCCAATTATGAAACATGTGTTTATCTTTTCAGTGTGGGGCTAACTTTATCAGTCGTTCTAAGCTAAAAGCTCACATGAACAGAGTACATCTTGGTTTGAAATACAATAAAAATATTGTATGCGAAGTTTGCGGGAAGAACTGCACGGTAAGTGAGCAAGAGTGAATGGGATAGAAATATCAACTCCACAAAGTTGTAAAACAACTGTCTCATAGCACATAACAATCACATTTCTGAAATATGCAGAGATTGCAGAGCAATCTCTGCATATTTCAGAAATGTGATTGTGTGAAGCTTACATTGGAAACACTTTATTTTTAACCGACTTCAAAAAAAGGAGGAGGTTCTCAATTCGTTTGTATTTTTTTTTATGTTTGTTACCTCATATCTCCTTCATATAATAACCGATTTAGTTTTTTTTTTTTGGAAGGGTACACTTCCCCTTTGGTCCCATTGTCATCAGATCAGGATTTGATTACTTCTTAGTGTATTTTGAAGTCGGTTTAAGTTTTTTGTAAAACAGTCCAATTATTTAATTATTATTTGTTTCGTCTTTGGGCACGGAATCGATTTCTGAGTCTGACGCTAATGCTGGGAGAGAACAGATATTGGCTAGGTGTTTCAGTTCTTAGGATGTAGGCCTGCCGGGGGGTCGATTCTCGTAACAAAATGTCAGCGGTGTCGTAGCGACATCAACTATTTAAATTGTGTTTCGTGAAATATTTCGTATAAAAAACATTCAAACGTGTACAGTAGTACCCAACTAATGTGGCTTATCGATGTACCTGCTCAGAAGATACATTTTCAAAGCGCGGGAAATGCTATTGGTCGGCAGCTGCCGCCATGTGTGCGGAGGAGCGTCACTTGCGAGTGATACGGAACTAACAGCTGCACTGTATTATGAACCTTATACTAGTGATCTAAGGTTGATTGTCAGTTTTAAGCATTCTTTCGTTAATCTTTGTGCCATACTTTCTTTTCTGTGCGAACGAAGATTCACGACGCGCCTTATCAGTTGGGTACTACTGTATATGCCTCAATAATTTGTATATAGGATCACTTTTCAATTGTTAATTTGACATTATAATAGTAAAAACACAGTTTAAACGTTGAAGTCGCTACGTCGTCGCTGAAGTTTTGTTACGAGAATCGAGCCTCTGAATTGCAGAGCTTCTTCCACTAACATCTTTATAACTCTTGAACCAGATACCGACAAAAATCTGATATCTGGTGACAAAACAGACAAATTCAACGAGGAACAGGTATTTTCGCTAGGTGCTCTAGATTGTGATAGACCTAAAAACCCTTATAACTGCTAAACCTAGCACAGAAAAAATTTGATATTTGGAGACACATTTTGAGAAAACAGCGACAGACTCAGAATTGAACTCTAAACCTAATAGTAGTCCTGACAGAAGAATCACACCATATATTATGATTTCTGGAATATTTTCCGAGTTAGAAGGTTAGCATACGACCCGCTTTAATAATAATAATTAGTTTTATAGAAGTATTGTAAAAGAATATAATCGTATTTGTTTATAGGATTAGGTTTTTTTATAATATTTTTAATTGTAATGTTATAAAAAATATATTTTTAAGATAAAAACTAAATAAAGAGATAATAATAATTCGTTTATTTCAGGCTACTAGGGCCAATAAATATATACCTTACCAGCTAACATAAATATTATAATAAAACATTTTGTTTTGTTGCTTTGTGGTAACCGGTTACCGTAGCCATATGGAAGCTTGGAGTGGCCATAATATACATCTAAACGGATCCTCTAACAAGAAATTTGTTATTTCAGTCAAACGCTTCGCTAAAATACCACCAGCGTACACACACAGGTGAGAGACCTTACTCGTGCGTGACGTGCAACAAACGCTTCTCCGACACGAACCAGCTTCGAATCCACGGCCGCACGCACTCGGGCGAGCGGCCCTACTGCTGCGCCGTGTGCGGCAAGCGGTTCAGTCAGAAACCTGCGCTTAATAGACATTATAGGGTAAGTTGAGGTCACTTTTGTAGGTAGTGGTTAGTTTAGTATGTTGTGGCCATTTATTATGTTTGATGAGTTTTGTAGGTCAGGGTCATTTTTGTAGTGTAAGGTAACTTTCGTAGGTTGGGGTCATATTTGTAGTTCAAGGTCACTTAAGGTTATTTTTGAGCTGAAAGGTTGAAGAACAGGAAAACAAAGTAGAAGCGGTAAATAGACAAATAAATTTCTTCTATAATAAAATTTATTCGATAATAATATAATCATAAGAGCAAATTTTGGTTTTATCCGGTTCCTCCATAATTAGATTTTTCCCATTGCAGGTACACACTGGGGCGAAGCCCTACGAATGCCAGTACTGCTCGAAGACATTCAGTCAATCAAACTCTTTAAAACTACACGTCAGAACCGTTCACTTAAAACTGCCCCCTAATAACAGAAGAAATAAGACTCAGAAAACTGTGCAAGTTAATGAAACAGTAAAACAGGAACAAGGACAAGCTGATGTGACGCTTCAAAATTTAGGATAAAAGTTTTTGGTTTAGATACAGTCGTGAACTTTAATTGTTTGCTGTACGATCTTCAACCTTAAGATATACTATTTTAGCGTGTAAGTTGGTAATGTTGGTATTGACAATACGCTGTGCACTGACGTTACTAGGGGCCAGATATCGTATATTATTTGATTTGGAGCTTTCGAATAAAAATAAAAGTGTTCTTATGACATAACTAGGAAACGCTTGTTTTTTGGGATTTGTCAATAATTCTAATCCGTATATCAAATTTAAAGCCATTTATTCAGTTTAGGCCCTAGGAGGGGGCATTGATGAAGCTCAAACTGTCAACTGTGAAGAACTGGTATGAAACTTGATTAGGTAACATTAATTCATTTAAAAATACAGATTGTCCGACCGATGGCAGTGTTTAATGCCTGAAAAAAGTTACATCCTTATTTTATTCATGAAATTTACTGATGAACTACAATATGATAAATATATTTTTATAAAAATAACGGAACAGTTCTCAATATAATAACTGGAACCAAATCACAATTGCAGTGTCAATTTGGTTAAAATAAAAGGAATTGAGATGATTTTTCTACTGTAGCAGTTTTTCCTGAGGTCATATTTGTAGTTTGTAGTCACTTTTTCGGAAAAAGTAATTTTTTGACGTTGAGGTCACATTTGTATTTTATGTTTGTGGTCTAGTATCGTTGTTCGGTGTTGAATAGGATATGCGCTTAAAAACACTGCGATCGATTTAGTTTGAAAGTATGTTGCAGGATATTACTGTTTTTTTTTTAATATACCGTAAAAACATATAAATATTTCTATCAATATTTTTAAAACGTTGGAATGTATTAAACACCGAAATTTGATATTATTTATATTGTATAGGAAATTTTGTAAATATCTACAGTATTATTTTATTGTAATATACTAAATAAAAGTTTATTTGTACAATTACCTACTTAGTTTATTTGACCTTTCTTAGTTTTTAGTTCTTAGTTTATTGTTACTTACCTACTTGTTAGGGTTCCGTAGCCAAATGGCAAAAAACGGAACCCTTATAGATTCGTCATGTCTGTCTGTCTGTCTGTCTGTCTGTCTGTCTGTCTGTCTGTCCGTGTATGTCACAGCCATTTATTTCCGAAACTATAAGAACTATAATGTTGAAACTTGGTAAGTAGATGTATTCTGTGAACCGCATTAAGATTTTTACACAAAAATAGAAAAAAAACAATAAATTTTGGGGGTTCCCCATACTTAGAACTGAAACTCAAATTTTTTTTTTTCATCAAACCCATAAGTGTGGGGTGTCTATGGATAGGTCTTCAAAAATGATATTGAGGTTTCTAATATCATTTTTTTCTAAACTGAATAGTTTGCGCGAGAGACACTTCCAAAGTGGTAAAATGTGTGTCCCCCCCCCTGTAACTTCTAAAATAAGAGAATGATAAATCTATAAAAAATATATGATGTACATTACGGTGCAAACTTCCACTGAAAATTGGTTTGAACGAGATCTAGTAAGTAGTTTTTTTTTAATAGGTCATAAATTGAAATTAATATCAAATACTCAGGTCTATACTACCATTTACTTATATACCTACAGGTTTGTACGGAACCCTCGGTGCGCGAGTCTGACTCGCACTTGGCCGGTTTATTTATTAAAATAATAATCTTCAAATCAAACAGACTCAGAATTCGAATCCGTGATGTTGGCCCTGCCAGAAAGTTTCACACAAAAAATAAAATAGCTAGAGGGTTACCCAAATGCTCTTTAAGCCGTGTACAGAAAGAAAGCTGGCAGCCTACCAGCGCTTATAGGAACCGGTTCACGCCGGTAACCGGTGCAGGCATTTATATGAACAAGCGCGGATAAGCGCCGAATGTCGCCGACAACATTCGACACGCGCCGGTCAGCGCTAGCGCCGCTGCCCGCCAAAAAATCGTTTTTTTTTATACCTTTGAGGTGGCAAACAAGAATACGGCCCGCCTGATGGTAAGCAGTTACCGTAGCCTATGGACGCTTGCAACACCAGGGGTATCACTCGACCTTTAAGAAACCTCTTCACACCCTTTTTGAAGAACCCCATGCTGTACTCCATTGGAAAAACCACGGAATCGTCCGATGAGTACGACATTTTGCTCGCTCTGCTTCAATCTGCTTGCTAAATGTAACTTACCAGAATGGACCAGCTCCGATAAGTGCTGGTAGATCGGCGCCGGCTACCAGCTTTCTTTCTGTATACGGCCTTAGTCCTAGTCATCGAACAAATTAACCCAAAGAAGCGCAGTGACGTTCATTTTGGTTGAAATATATTCCTCAAATTTCCCACCGTCGACAATGCGCTCTGATTGGCTTAGTCAAGAACACATGTGCTCTGATTGGCCACGTCAAAAACACACGATGCAGTGATTGGTCCTTACTGTTTAAATTCAGTGACAAGTCCCTGACTAGTTTCGGCATTTGATTGTTCAGTATTACTACTCTAAAGGGATTTTTCCTCGATGGACCTAGTTGTTTAGTAAAACCACAGAATATTCAATAGTAAGAAAAACTAGGCATCTATTCACACGTACCACAACCACACCACAGCGTCGTGACATAATGTGGTCAAGCTGTGGTTACGTGTCAATAGTGTCGCTGCGATTTTGCGGTTGCGTTGTGGTAACTACAAAATGTTTGTTCCGCTTTCGTACCGCTAGTTCACGGTGTCGCTGGTGGTTGCGTCATGATTGCGGTATGGTCGGTATCACACACGCGGTCGATAGTGACACCAAAATGTGGTCTGTGTGAATTCGATTATTTTTCATACTAATCAGCGCCCGCCCACGTGGTGTGGTTGTGATGCGGTTGCGGTTGTAGTGAGAATAGAGCCTTAGAATTCTGTTCCGAATGAACTATAGTCACGCCATCACACGTGAACGGGGCTGGACCGATTTCGATAATTTTTTTTTGTTGTGTTTGTTATTGTCAGGAGAAGGTTCTTTTGAAAGAAAAAAATAAGAAAGTTGCGAGGGTAGGATAGGGTAGGGCTGGGTAGGGTAGTAGGGTAAGGTAGGGTAGGGTATAGGTTAGTAGGACACCACGCGAACGAAGTCGTGCCGGGCAGCTATTGCAGCTAGTATCTTAAAAATGTAACTGACCAAAGAATATTTCTGGTTATATCATCAATACAAACGTGCGCAGTATCTCTACTTAGTTTGTGATACAAACTAACTAATAAAGGGGATACCCAAGAATCTTATATAAGATTCTTGTGGATACCTCATCAAAGATTTAAGCACTAACGAAACGCGTTTGACATTACACATAAGAAAAATTAATCGACTAAATTTGAATTTGTACAAATCTTTTAAATAATAAATGTCACACAAGTTAATTAATTTTCTTTAATTTTTATTATTCCTAAAACTTCAATCAGTTCATTCAAATTTCAGGGTTATTTAATGGATATTTTATAAAGTGGATTGTCGATGGTATAAAAATTAAAAATACTCGACTAAAAAAATAAGTCTGTTAACGGATGTCATCAAACGACTAATACAAATGTCATTTCGTCCAATCAAAAATCAAACACTTCAACCACAGACTTAGTAGAGATGCTAACGCATCAGACGGGGCACTCCCATAGTAAAAATATCGCATTACGAATGGCATGACTAATGATTATGACAGTTTTTTTTTTTTTTTTGGGCGTCTTGAGTAGTGTATTGAACCCGGAACAATAGTCTTTTTGCCTTCGTTAATTTTAGTGCCTATATAATTTTATTTCTATATTCTACATTTTTATTGTTAGGAATGAGGAAGTCGATGTAAAAATAAAATACCTTGTTATTTATTGATCCTTTTATTTTTTAATTTAGTTTTATTTGTTAAGTGCCTTTTGTTGCATTGAAGGTAACATTTTATCTATCCACCTAAACACATCTGTTCTATTCATAATTTTAAATAATTTTAATATTATTATTCCAACGGCTTCCGAGATAGGTGTCAGTGACTTTTTCTATAAAATAATACTCGGTTACATTTTTCCTACCGAATTTGTAGGTGTAGAGGAAACGCAATCTGAAAATTAAAAATATATATATGAATGGTGTCCTTATCATAGTTATTTACATGTTGTAACTAAAATGTACAGTTTAAGTAATATGTAAATGGATGAAAGCGTTTAGGTATTCCTCAATATAAACAACTCTCAAAAATATAAGTTGACCGTAATAAAGTAATGTGCAGATTGCAATATCAATTTTATGAATATAATGGTACAAGAAAAAGTATACAGAAATAATTTTATAAAAGAGACTGTGGAGTAACTAATCTTATTTAAAAATCTCTAGCTGTTCCATACGATTTCACCCTTGTTTCCGGAATAAATAGTGTCCTATGTCTCAATCCAGGACCTAACGAAACAAATTACAAACTTTCATGAAAATTAAACAGATATTCATCAAAATTTGTAAGTAGTTCTGATACTGACTGGTCACAAACATATAGGGTGACTGGTAATTAGTACACAATATTTAGACACATGATTGTAATGTAATGTATATGATAACAAATAACTTTCCCAAAGAAACAAATAGGGATAAATAACTAAATTAAATAAAAGCTGATGGTGTATTCTTATTCTTGTTAGGTACTAAATATTATGGGCTCATGTGCTGAGTAAATAAATAAAAAAAGTTTCTTTGGGAATGTTGTTTGTTTTCATGAGTACAATCATGTATCTAAGTATAGTTTACTAATTACAAGTCGCCCTAGTATACACACAAAATCTTTCGCACAATAAGATTAAGTAGGATTTGCATTACCTCTTCTTGTTTTTTCTAAGGTATTATTACCATTGCCTGAAGTAGAAGGTGAGACCCATCAATGTTTTTCCAATGTAAAGGTGTGGACGTGGAATCCATGTCTGAAAATTAAAAATTATTGCATATCAATTACCTACTCAAAAGCATGATTTATAATAATGCAATAAAAATATTATTATGAACTTCACCTTTTGCGATTGCTTTTATTATTGTATTGCATCCGTGGCCTGAAATGGAAGGCGAACTGATGCCCTCTATGTTTTTCCCATCTAAAAGAGCAGCTGGCATTGCATCAATTCCTGAAAATTTTATATAATTACATGTTAATTTATTTTTATTTCAAATATAGTCTCATTTTACAACTTGATGGCTACTAATGATGTACATAGTTACTTCAATTGGAACCAGAGTTACAAAATAGTATACTGATAAGATGGAATCCTTAAGCTCCATATCTGTCAGGATTCTTATAATTTTAGACTTTCAAATGATCAAGGTACTGTACAAGGTATCAAGGTCAATCCATTAAATTGTTTTGTGGAAAGGTAAAACAACCTTCCAGGGTACTTCATATAAACACATAATTCGTTGTGGGATTTTACCTGTTTCAGTCAGATTCTTGACAACTTCTATTTTGCAGTAGGTGTACTGTGCGTCCTTAGCCATTAGCGCCCTTTCGCCGAGTTTCGCCTACTAGCACAATTCACAATACAACACTTGTTGCACATTTTGTATTCTCACTCTTAACTGTTATTATTACAAGAACAAAATTGAGATATCCTATCATTATTTTAGCTACTTATATAAAGTTAATATTTATGTAGCTATTAAGTAATAATTTGGTTTGACTTTGATTGAACTACAAACAAACATGGCGTCGATTTTAATGGCGACACAGGAAAGAAGTACGGTGGAAGTGGGGAGGGAAACAGTCACTTTCATTCGTTCTCTGTCTACGCTTTCATTAGTTTTTCCACAGAAAATCTAAAAACGTAAGGCGAGGATTTGATCTATGGAGATTACCAGCCGTGACTTCAACCAAACCAACAGTCAACATAAAAAAAATCGTAAACGATCCATTAATGTTTTGTTATAAATTATTATTTTTATTATATAAATAATGTTAAAATTACCGTAAGATAAGTTCCTACGAGACAATCGAACTTCTATTCACGTTTTTTAATTAATAAAAAGTGTTTTTACTGTGTAATTATTGTGATGTCGGCAGATTTATAAATGGTGTAAAACATAAACAGATTGAAATGCTACCTATTTTGTTATACAATAATATGGAAGGGAGCTCAAATTCGTTGAACAACAATCCAAATTCAAACTTCGGACTTTCATATGACGATAGTGTTATTCTAAACTGCGTTAGGAGTAGGAAAAAGGTGACAGAGTTACCAAATTGTCCAGTATGTAGTTGTACGATTAGGCAAGGGGAATTAGATACTCATTTATCGTTAGAAGTTGAAAGACTACAGAAGTTATCGAATGGAGCTTCGAAAAGGAAACTTTCGGCTAATAGTTCAAGCTCCAGTATCAATCTAGCTGTTCCAGGATCCAGTACAAACACGGACTTGCCTGAAGAACAGGATGTTGATGTTTCTGGGTGCACAGGGAGTGATGTTTACCAGGTAAGTTATAAAACTGACCTTACATTGTTTCTGAAGTCAACAAACTAGAAAAATACATAGTACAAGGGGTACATAGTAATAATATAGAGTATTAGTAATATTATAAAGTATTATTTTTAGTTAGTGCTATATTAATTGTTATTTTGAATAATTACATTTAAAACAAAATTGAATATTATCAGTAAATTCAAATTCAAAAAGTATTTATTCAATTTGGGCCCTGATAAGGCACTTATGAAGTAGATTAGAAGTATATTAATTTGTTCAAGTTTCAGTTGTTTTATAAACATATGCACATTTACAAATATATGCACACTAACTGTGTATTTGTTGTATCTATTGGCTGTAAATCTTCCAATACACAAAGAAAAGATGAAAAAATCATTTGACCCCTCCTTAGTTATCTGTCTTTAGTTATTATAATAATTGTACTGAGCCCAAACTCGATGAGTGTACCTAATAGTAGAACTGGCTCTCAGAATAACCCAGCATCTTCATCTCGAGATCCAATATCACTACCACTGAGCTATCATCGCCTTTATTAAGGTACCAGCTGTAATTTTTATTAAAGCTTTTATTCTTCTACCATTTCACATCTTTTCCACAGCGTATCCACTCCAACCGTCTCCGGCGCCTCCGTACTCGTCGCCGCAGCACTCCACCACCACAGAATGGTGAATGTCCCGTTTGCAACCAAACTGTGCCAGCCTCTAGACTACAGAGACACGCTCTGAGATGCCTGAAGCGAACTGGTGCTGAGATGGACGAGGATGTTCCTGACACCAGCTCAGAGGAGGGCAGTATTGATGTTGAGGTAAATATAACACTAAAATGCAGGCATTATTGAATAGTCTGAATCTAATATCATTTCTGAAGATAGTGCTCTGAAGAGGTTAATAAATCATATCTATACTATAATAATATTATAAAGCTGAAGAGTTTGTTTGTTTGAATGCGCTAATCTCAAAGATATTCAGGAACTACTGGTTCGAATAGAAAAAATCTTTTTGTGTTGGATAGTCCATTTATCGAGGAAGGATTTAGGCTATATAACATCACGCTGCGACTAATAGCGAAGTCGCGCCGGGCAGCTAGTCATCAGCCTATAATGTCCCACTACTAAGCACAGGCACACAAAAGAGTGTGAAGGTAGGGTCGCCATCTTATAAATGTGGCAACCAGGACAAGAAGCGTGAACTCGCATATGGCTGCATTTCAACCAGAGATGTGAAGTAGGGATATGTTTAGCTGATAAATCTCTCCACCGTGGTTTTCCCAATGGAGTACAGCATGGGGTTCTTCAAAAAGGGCATGAAGAGATTTCTTCAGGGTCGGCAACGCGCGAGCGATACCCCTGGTGTTGCAAGCGTCCATAGGCTATGGTAACTGCTTACCATCAGGCGGGCCGTAGGCTTGTTTGCCACCTTAATGGTATAAAAAAAAATAGGACATTTTCACTTTAAAAATGTAATGCCAACCTAACTAAATTCTTTTGACATAATGGTAGGTATAAAAACCGGCCAAGTGCGAGTTAGACTCGCGTACCGAGGGTTCCGTACAAACCTGTATATAAGTAAATGATAGTATAGACCTGAGTATTTGATATGAATTTCAATTTATGGCGTATAAAAAAAAAAACTTACTAGATCTAGTTCAAACCAATTTTCGGTGGAAGTTTGCATGGTAATGTACATCATATATTTTTTTTTAGTTTTATCATTCTCTTATTTTAGAAGTTACAGGGGGGGGGGACACACATTTTACCACTTTGGAAGTGTCTCTCGCGCAAACTATTCAGTTTAGAAAAACATTATATTAGAAGCCTCAATATCATTTTTGAAGACCTATCCATAGATAACCCACACGTATGGGTTTGATAGTTCTTATAGTTTCGGAAGAAAGTGGCTGTGACATACGGACGGACAGACAGACAGACATGACGAATCCATAATCCATAAGGGTTCCGTTTTCATACGGATTATCTATTTAGATTTGACGGGCCAGCTGGCGTGGTTGGTTAAGACTCTGGTTAAGATTCCACCTATCACACCAATCGGTCGTGGGTTCGATTCCCACACTGGACATGCATTTGTGTGCATGAACATGTCTGTATGTCCTGAGTCTGGGCGTAATTATGTATATTAAGTATGTATTTACAAACAAAAAGTAGTATATTATATCGGTTATCTGGTTTCCATAGTACAAGCTCTGCTTAGTTTGGGATCAGATGACCGTGTGTGAGAATTGTCCGGGATATAAATTTATTTATTAATATCCTATCTCTATGTACAGATGTCCAATGTGTTGATATTCCAGAATGATTCCCCGTCCGGTTTCGGTGCTGAGTACCAGTGGTGTGGCGAGTGGAGGGTGCGCGCCGCAGCCCTGCAGCAGGGGGACACCCGCGCCGCCACCTGCGTGCGGACAGTCTCACACGATCAGGCGCTTGTGAGTATACCACTGGCGCCGATTCTGTTCTAAAACACTTTTTTTTTATACCACTATGTCGTTAAACAAGCATACGGCCCGCCTGATGGGAAGTGGTTACCGTAGCCATATGGACGCTTGCAACACAAGAAGCATCGCTCAAGCGGTACCGACCTTTCCCCCCTCCCCTATGAGCTCTGGCGACCTTACTCACGCGCAGGAACACAACTTTACACAATATAAAGTTATTTTTGGCTGCGGTATTCTGTAAGGTGGAGGTACTTCCCCAGTCGAACTGCTCTTTGAGCGAATAAGCGCTATGCTCTACCTCTCTCAAAACTAATTTTAGTCACATCAAAATTAAAAAAAACATTTATTCAGTTTAGGGCCTGGTACAGTATTACCCAACTAATATGGCTTACCGATGTACCTGCGCAGAAGAAACATTTTCAAAGCGCGGGAAATGCTATTGGTCGGCACATGTGTGCGGAGGGGCGTCACTTGCGAGTGAGACGGAACTTACGGCTGCAGTGTATTATGAACCTTATAGTGGTGATCTAAGGTTGATTGTAAATTTAAGCATTCTTTCGTTAATCTTCGGGCCATACTTTCTTTACTGTGCGAACGAAGATTCACAACGCGCCTTATCAGTTGGGTACTACTGTAAGGCACTTATGAACGTTACATACAGTTGAATGTACCGGGTTCGAAATACACTTAAACTGAGAAGACTCCGGCAAGAAACTCAGCAAGCCTTTTTTTTATTTGTGGAATATCTTTTCATATTACAGCTTTTTTTCCAAATACTTATGCAATATAACACATCTCTTTCTTACATACATTATTGAAAAAGGATAGAACGTATTTAGAGCTGTCAAATTAGTGTTTGCCGTCTTCATCTGCGGTATTTACCGAATTGTGTCCTGGAATTGTCTATAAATCTTACCTTGAGAATTTTAGGTATGAATTTATCACCAAACACAAATAACATTGCAGGTGGTGGATGGTGATGAAGATACAGAACTTTACGGGCCCCCACAGTACTCTCCGTCTAGGATTGCACAGGATGTAAGTAAAGAACATAATCTCTCTTATGAATGCCGGCTTAGAGAGCTAGGAATAACAACTTTAGAAAAACGTAGACAAAGAGGTGACCTAATAGAGACCTACAAGATATTAAGCAACTACTATAATGTACCAAACTTATCTACTGCATTGTACAAACCAAACAACAATACAAACCTGAGAGGGCACTCGCTGAAAATAGTAACGCATACCTGTACAAGCAATCCCAAAAAACACTTTTTGCCAAACCGTGTCGTGTGTGCGTGGAATAAGCTACCAGAGACAGTGATCAGTGCTCCTTCAGTGAACAGTTTCAAGAATAGACTCGATAATTATATTAGGACAAGTGCACTGAAGTGATATACACGCATCAGCTTTAAGCTGCATAGTGTATTAACAATAATAATAATAATAATAATAACAATGGGTCCATTTGTATGAAACGCGTCCCCAGAATGTAGCACTATAAGCTATGGTGGAGATTGTTGGCCACATTGAGGGCATCATTTCATTGTATGAAACCAAGTCTGGATTCCATGGGAGAAAAAAGATATTCACAATTGAAGTTACAAAAATGTTCCTTTGGTAATGATTGTTATTTGTTATTATTAGCTATGCCCTGCGGCACAGAATACTGAATACCAGTGATTCCAATCGAGTTTTTAAGACAAAAATAACTGTATGTCAATTTCCAGGATCCATGCTATATTTCTGCTAATATTTATCGATATCGGTCCAGTAACATAGTTGTGAAAACATAACAATACGGACAGATCTACTCTCGCATTTATCATATTAAAGTACTAGCTGTGCTCATCTTGCTACAGTCTGGGGATGTTAGTACCCATTCTTCTTTAATGGTGTAGCTATGGGATGTTCTCAGAAACGGGTAATCCTATTGCTATGGGAATTTCACGGGATGGTTCAGTCAGTAGGCATTGCTTAGTGAAAATACCATAATTTGGCCAATATTAAAAGAAAACTCTGCAGCTGCAGAGTATTTTTAGGGTTCCGTAGCCGAAAGGTGCCAAACGGAACCTTATTACTAAGACTCCGCTGTCCGTCCGTCTGTCTGTTAGTGGGCTGTATCTCATGAACGGTAATAGCTAGGCAGCTGAAATTTTCAGAGACATGTATTTCTATTGCCGCTATAACAAAAAATAATAAAAATGAAATAAAATTCAAAATTAAAGGGCGCGCCCATACAACAAACGTGATTTTTTACCAATTTATTTTTGTTGCGCCTACTATTCGTTTCACAGTCAATTAGAGTAAGATAACATTATTATTATTATTGTACGGAACCCTCCGTGTGCGAGTCCAACTCGTACTTGGCCAGTTTTTTTTTGTTTTTCGCACAATTCAAAATATTATATCCTAAGAAAATTATATATGACTTAACATCAGATTCAACAAAATGTAAATTATATTTTCCAGGCAGACCTAAATCCAGTAGAAGACGCGCAAACAAACGAAACAGACAGACCAGAAGACGCAGAAAACAAAGAAGAACACAAACCAGAAGTTATAGTATCAAAATCAAACGGATTAGTGGTAGCTAGTGCAGAGGTAAGTGTAGTAGAGTAATCGAATGTTATCTATTAGTACGTAAAGTACGCTTAAGAGGAAATGCTGGTGGCGTTTGTTTCATACAAACGCAATCCTCAGTTTCCTCTCTGGATATTGACACTAGAGCAATGATTATTCTACCATGCAATCTGTAGGTACCACTGTATGTCCCTCGGTTGTGTTTTTCTCCATAAATTAATTATTATAAGAATTAGGAGCCTTCTAAAATCACAAAAACTTACCATTTTTAACGCCCTTATCAGACGTCCAGAGAACAAATTTGACGAATATAAAAAAACAAAGGATCACCGACAGACATAGCCAAAGCCCTACTTATTATGATTCTTGAATTTTGTTTTTACATCTATCCAGTTTTGGAGTAGAAAACCGTGGATTACGAAATAGCGATTTCGTCTAATTTAAATAGGTATAATCGGTCCAAGCCGTAGTTGTCTCTATCGCCCTCGGGCGGGATAGCTCGGGCACAGCGTGAAAGTAATAGTGAAAACCTATTTTTGAAATTTCTTGTAGCTATCCTATCCTCTTAATTAATCGTTTTCCACAGTAGAAATTCTGTGTGAAAATAAACTTATTAAAGTAACTAGCTTCCCGGCGAGACTACTCCACCCCACCCGTTACCGTTTTTTACACCTTGGGTTACATTATTGCAGTTTTAGTAAGGACCCCTAATTTTTTGAAAATATTATATAGCCTATGTCACACGGGGATAGTGTAGCTTCCCAACAGTGAAAGAATTTTTCAAATCGCTTCAGTACTTTCGGAGCCTATTCAATGCAAACAAACAATCAAATCTTTCCTCCTTATAATACTAGTATGCGGTGTCACCCGCGTTCCCGGGATAAAAAGTAACCTTTAATACTCTGGGATAATGTAGCTTCAAAAAAAAAACTTTAAAAAGTTGTCATATTATTAGTATAGTATGAAGCGCTCGTGGTGTAGCATGATTAGCCGTTCTTAATCGATCGGCAAAGTCAAGCTACGTCTGTCTTGGTACCTGGATGGGTGACCGCCTAGTGGTATTTCAAATAGAGCGTTTCCGTGCTTCGGAAGGCACGTAAAGCCGTTGGTCCCGGTTATCACTTAATTGTGATAGTCGTTAAGCTAGTTGGATGCCTCCTAGGCGGCTTGAAAAATTCCAACAGTAGGTTGACCACTAGCCTACCTCCACCGATCCGCAGTGGGCACGCGTGGTGGAGTATCTGCCCATTCCCTTTCACCCTGATTTGTGAAAGGCCTGTGCTCAGCAGTGGGACATTATAGGCTGATGATGATGATGATGATGGAGGGATATAGGGTACTTTTTATCCCGGGAAAGCGAGAGAAACTGCGGGAGACAGCAATTTTTTTGTATATATATATTTTACTAGCTGCCCGGCGCGACTGCGTTCGCGTGGTGCTACCCTACCATGTGGTGATACCCCACCCTATATGAATAAATTTTCCCCGTTTTTGCAACATGATGCTTCGCTCCTATTAGTCGCAGCGTGATGTTATATAGCCTAAAGCCTTCCTCGATAAATGGACTATCCAACACAACAATATTTTTTCTATTCGAACTAGTAGTTCCTGAGATTAGCGCGTTCAAACAAACAAACTCTTCAGCTTTATATATAAAGTATAGATTATCAATATGTAAAGCTCTAAAACATTTCTGTTTCAGACTAGAATACAAGCTTTGAAAGCGAAAATCAAAGATCTGGAGTTGAAATACAATGGCGCATCTGAGGTAACTATCGTGTAAATAAATAAAGGGTATATGTGTCACGGTATTTTTGTGAAAACCGTTAGTTTATAATCTACCTAGCGAGATTATAAACTCCCCGATATATTGTGAACTGTATCATACTGCTTACAATATAACGTATTATAGTATATTTTCGATAGTTTATAATCTAACGTTGTCTTCTTCTTCTTATTTTTAATTTTGGCAACCAAGCCCAAATTAGGGCTCATTTCTGCCAGTGTCGAGTTATATTATAATTTCCAGTCACAAAATCACTTCACATTATAGTCCTCAGTCAGTCCATAAAAGTCATGTTTTACTACAATATGTACTAAAACTCTTCACGGACATTTTGAGACAACTTGAAAAGTAGCGATACACATAATTCATTTCATTTCACTTCACTGGTGCACATGGATGATCTTTATTGGGTAAAATACCACCAATAATACACAATAAAACTCAAAATACACAAATTATTGAAAATAAAAATGAAAATGCTACGTCACTCTGCAATTTCCCGCCAAAAAGTCATCTAACGTTGTCAAACCGTCATATTGCGAACCGTCCCTGAGTTAGAAAACAAACAGGAGTTTCAAACAAAATAAATGCACTTTTAATTGTTTGAGATCAAAATTGAAATGTCAATCAAATTATTTTTTAAGAAACAATAAATACAATCTACTGCATCACGTATCGCCAAATATGGTGTCGCGGGACACATGACGTTTAACCAATCAGCGCGCAAGGTGCGTCCCACATTCAAGTATGATGCCAGTTCACAATATGACGGTTTGTCATGGATACATTATAAACAATCGGAAATGAATACGTTATATTGTAAGCAGTATGGTACAGTTCACAATATATCGGGGAGTTTATAATAAAAAAATACGGTGACATTTACATCCAAAAGTGGTGAAGACTAAATCAGGTACTAGGTAGACCTGAGTTAAAAATTTTTTTTTTAGAAATTCAACATAATGGGCTAAAACATGGGAAGCTACTGTTTTAAAACTCAGTCGTATGGAATCTCAAATAATTTAATTTAAATTTTCAGGTAAAATGTTTGATATGTCTCGGACCTTACACATCTCCCGCCGTTTCTATACAATGTTGGCACGTGTACTGCGAGGTAAGTTATAATGTCGAGCTACCAACTAACATTGAGTTATTAAGATAAACTAGTGGGGCTACTGTGTAATGCCCAGTTTCAATAAACAAAAACTATTGCTTACCAATTGTAGGTTTTTTTATTGCCAAACTGGGCATATATATCATTTCGTAAGCTAATTTTACCTGTGATAGCTACTTCCATATGGGAGGTTCTGCTATGCAAAGCTTTGAGGTTTTCGCTTCATTATTAGCAAAGATATAGGAGTCTTAGTTTTAATAAATCTTAACCGATAACGGTCCGTAAATTATTGAAACCGGGCATAAGCCTGAACTTAATTGAACTGGACTTAATTGAAATACTACTATCTGGAGTTTTATAACATTCAGACCTGAAGCGGTCACGAGACGAGTCAATGGATGACTGTCTTAACTTGTTTGATATTCACATGCTTCATAAATATAAAAAATTAAAGTTACCTTTCTATTAGATGTTAATTTCAACTTGATACCTCTACCAGTTTCTAAGAAAAAAGGGTCATGACAGATGGACTATAGGAACGGTCAGGCAACAAGGTCCTATAGGGGTCTATAGTCCCACAAACTTATCTGTCCCGGTGACCAAAAGAGGAACTAACGACGCCATTGGTCAAAGAGAATATAACTAGGTTCATTGGTTGTTTGCTCCACCAAATGCGATAACAGCGACTCGCAACGGGCACTGCTAAGTTTGTGGGACCGTACTTGAGGTATAATAATAATAAATATCCTGGGACATTCCTCACACACGGTCATCAGACCCCAAACTAAGCAGAGCTTGTACTATGGAAACCAGATAACTGACATACTACTTTTTGTTTGTAAGTACATACTTAATATACATAATTACACCCAGACTCAGGACATACAGACATGTTCATGCACACAAATGCATGTCCTGTGTGGGAATCGAACCCACGACCTGCGGCGCGGTAGGTGGAATCTTAACCAGATTCTTAACCAACCGCGCCAGCTGGCCCGTCTAGGTATGGAACCATAATGTACCGCAAAAAAGAAAACAATGTTTTGAGGTTGACCCCTCCTAACTGAGACTTGTAACTTTAAACCATTTTTCTTTATACAGGTGTGCTGGCTACAATCTCTAAGGGCTAAGAAAATATGTCCACAATGCAACGCCATAACAACTGCTCAGCATTTACGAAGAATTTATATGTGAACTTGTGAGAAAAGCAAGTTAAACATTACTTTACGCCATCCCTCTGTTCTAACCTGGTTTGGTGTAGGCACTATGAATATGATGTCATGGCCAAACTACAGTAAAAAAAAAATAAGGCCGACTGACAGGAACTACGGATATGTATATTTTTAAAGAATGAATAAATGACACATTTAGAATAAAAATGGTAGGTAGCTAATAAAAATATTTTGCCCATAAAAACGTATTATATTTGATTTATTTGTGGTACATTATGTATTTTTTTTTTCTATTACTGCTCAAGTATGAGTTAAAGTTCGATGACTGAATTTAGTTTAAGATTTAAATAATTATTACCTTCATTTTCAATCACAATGGATATTTTATGTAATAGATAAGATTTTTTTATTTAAAAAAACTTCAATATCGAACATGCTACTTTTAAAATATGATTGCGAAAGTACTAACATGCAAGAATGAGTACACATTCTAAAAAATATTCTTGGATATGAGAATAAATAGAAAAAAACGATTTGAATGGTTCACTGGCAATGATTTGAATGGTTCGATATAGTACTTTAATCTTACTACCGTCAAGACTATTTTCAATAAAGCGTATATTAAGCGGCATGAGTCGTGAGCACTTTTAAACAAAGTTTAAAACTTTGATTAAGGATACATCCAGATAGAGTGTCACAGCTGTGCATGCGTCGATAAAAATAGCCCCTAACTGTTAGGGGCTAAATCAAATAAAAATAAATAAAATTGCAAAAAAATGTTCAATATTTAAATTTCTCCCGATTTTAATTGGAATATTTCAACAACTACTATAATTATGAACGTCACTATGACAAGTAGAATGACGCAGAGGGAGCGTAAAACGTAGCTGTTACGCGCAGCAGCCTATAAAAGTTGGCCTGTTTTATATATTCGTGTAGTATGGCGACGTTCTTTCTAGGTATATTTATTTCTATGGTTTAAAAGTTATTAGTTTTCAAACATTTAAATACATTTGTTGAAATGTCAACGTCAATTTGTTGTCACGTTACCTTATTTAATATACATTTTAACAAAATTAACTTTAATAACTTAACTCTAAGAACTTTTAAACTTTATGTTCAAAAGTGTCCTCACGACTCGTGCCGCTTATTATAATTATAATGCTTTCACCGTCCACGCGACTACGCGAAACAAGTAGCATGTCCAATCAGCCATTTTTTTTCCACATACCAATTAAATGTATTTAAGATTTAAAATTGCCTTCTATGAAGATGAAACAATAATAGTTATTAAATTAGCTATAGGCATAATTATTGATATGATATGCATACATCATAGATATTGTAAATAAAATTATTTTTTTCCATGAATGTCGTTTTTATTTTTGGAAAATCGGTACGTACTACTTATTCCTAAGCCCACCTACAGTCACCTACAGTTGGGGATATAATAAGGCTCCTGGCTGTCTTGCCAAGAACCAGTTGAACGGTGTGTTCTAAGCATAGAAATAGAATACTGATTCTATTTCTATGGTTCTAAGCATTATTTTAGACTGGGTGTTATCTCTGACTTAGAGATATCACCTCTATGGCGAAGTCTCAGTATACTGTAGGGTAGGTACGTACTTTAGTCTTTGGCCGAGCATTTGCTTCAGTTGCCGCAAGCTGTGCCCAGTTAGGAAGACGCTCGACAAAATACATACTCTTAGAACTGTGCCAAAACATTTCATAATGTACTCGTGATTTACCCTTTGGTAAAACCTCAGAGTATATAAATACTACGTACAATAAAACGTAGTGATTACCCATCAAATGATTTTGTTTGAGTAGGTAGTTACCTTGAACGCAAAGAGTATAGTAATATATCGGCAACTTCAACGATTTGATTCAAACTCAAACAAAACATTTGATGGGTACCCAGTTCTGTTTCCGTATCCTTTAAATAGACTGCGCGGGATTATGAAAAACCAAAGACAATTGGCGGAAGCAGAGTGACGTTGCGTTTTCGTTTTTATTTTCATAAATTCGTGAATTTTAGTTTTATTGCATGTTTATCGGTGGTATTTTATCCATTAAAGATCAATCCATGCAAAGAAATTGGACTAAAGCAGTAGAAGGACTGGTAATAAATGAAGCGACTTTTGAATAGCTGTACTCATTACTCTTATTGGGATTCGTTGTGCCAAAAAGAGACAGTTATATATTTATTATATCCTAAAATAGTAAGGTTGTACACTGTTGCAAGACTTTGTTGATCAAGTAAATTTACAATAGGGTTCTGAATACAATAATATTGATATCGACAAAATTTGGTTTAAATTAAAAATAGAAATGGTAAAACTTTCCTGGACGAGATGAGGGGTAGAGGAGAAGCCCTTCCCCTCGGTACCCCTCAAACTTGAAGCAAGGTCATGGATTCCGAGATATTCATGGTTGAGGTTTGATATTGTGTATGAGGTTTTTTGCATAAATTCACTTCTGCATCGGCTCTGGCGCTGCGGAAAGTGCAGCTCCTTCGCCCTTGCGTAACAAAAAGCAGGCGGGGGCTGCTCTCCCTCCGCGCCGCCGGCTTTTTATATACACTCTAGGGGTAATAGCCACAAGACTACAAAGATTCGGGATGCGCTGCTTTGGTTTTTGAACCGTTTGAACCTACCAGTACAGAAATCGGTTTTGACAGATGACACACCTTATCTAACCATAGGTGAAATGTCACACGGCAACAAAACGCAACTGTATATCACAAAACGCAAGATTGTGATTTTATTAACACACTTCAATCATTTGATATCTCAAAAACTATGAAGTTGCTTCTTGAAAAGACTTCGCTGAAAGACTCCTTAGATCATCTACCATCTGTAAAAAAAAAAGAGTACCAAGACCAGCGTCCCGTCTCAGAAAGTTTATCCTATTGTTTTTTCGTGGTTCTTAGTTTGACTCTACTCTAATAAATATTTAAATCAACCACGTAATAAGTTAATCCTCACTAATATTATAATGCGAAAGTGAGTTTGTTTGTTACGCCTTCACGCATCATCATGAAATTTAGCATGCAGATAGCCTATGGTACGGAGAAGGACACATGGCACTTTCTATCCCGGGTACGCGGGTGAAACCGCGGGGGACAGCTAGTTTATAATAATTGTAAAAATCTAAATGGCGGCGGGTGGCTATGCCAGCTCCCATACAAAAATGAATAGGTACATACTTTCTTCAAGTAGGTACTTATACTATAGACAGTTTACAGATAAGGTTGTAAAATAAAATAAAAATCATTTACGCGTTTATTATTAAATTAATCATAAAACAATATTTTTGTGTACCGTTTAGGCAAGTAATTGTTTAAATAAATTATAAATAAAATTATAAATTTATATTTAAATAAAAATATCGAAAACACAAACAACGAAAAAGGCCTAAAAACTAAAAAAAACTTCACTTTTTATTTCTTTTTCTGTTTTTGTATGATTCGTATGCCCTCTTCTTTTAGCTATGCACTTCTGAAGACTGGAATGCTTGCTCTCGATCATAATGCCTCACGTTTTCAGCTGGAATCTCTTCCCAAGCAATTTTCAAAGCGTCGCTAACCCACCGTCATCGGGGAATCTAAAATAAACAATATAATCTTATAATTTAGACACTTTCATCATTTATGGTACTTATGAGTTTTTTTGATATAAATTCATTTATGCGCCGACTCTGGCTCTGCAGGAATTACCGCAGCCTAGCTTTCGCCAGCCATTTCATAACGAAACGACGCAAAATAGTTATTTTATTAACACATATCTTCTTTTATTTAACTATCGAAAATTATGAAAAAAGTCAAAAAAATACGAAATCCCCGACCAGCGTCTCATGAAGGAAAGTTTATCCTCATTGATATGTCGATAAGAAATGTACGGCACTATTCGAACCTATACCAAAATATTTAAAATATAGCAATATTTTGGTAATCTAATTTGTTTTAAACATATAATACGCATAATACTATAATACATAAATGTTAGTCTACAATTCTACAAATTATCAAAGCAATCTTACGAATAAAATCCGAAATATGTTCAAAATGCCGTCTTACCGATGAAAGCTAATAATTTCAGATTCATTTTCCTTTCGGTAGGAATGATATTTGCACTCGATTACAACACACACCATTTTTAGGTTTATCACAGATCACAATTTAATACATTTAGTTTTGCTTGAATCTAAATAAACAATATTAATTTTAAATTTTCGCGTAGTCGACGTCCGTCTGCTGTATGTCAACAAACTACGACTAAAATAAAAACAACATCTGAGGGCCAACACCATAGTTCACTTTTAGACCTATTCAATTTGGTAGTACAATTAGACCAAACGTAACCACTGACAACTCAAAATGTGTTACAGGCGGTATGAACAGAAACACACAACTATATCTCATTCCTTTTTTATCTTATGGAGTAATCGTATGAAAATTATCGAGACAGATATAAATATAAAGTTTGCGCCTTTGACATTACTTCTACATGTGCACCAGTGAAGTGAAATGTAATGAATTATGGGTATCGTGACTTTAAAAGTCTGTGTAGAGTTTTAGTACCTACAGTGACCATCGTTGCAGTAAAACATGACTTTTACAGACAGTTACTGACTGAGGATTAGTGAAGTGATTTATTGTGGTGGAAACTATAATATAACTCGACACTGGCAGAAATGAGCCCTAATTTGGGATTGGTTGCCAAACTAAAATTTTATTTCTACATTTATTTGTATTATTCTTTATCTTATTTTCTTCTAATCATTAGTTTCAGCGCTTACGAGTGTCTCGACTCCATCTCCACCATCGGGCTGAAAGAAATAAAATGTGGGTGATTCTCTATAAAGTAGTTTACGCAAATTACACTGATGCTAAGTTGGCAAACAAGCCTACGGCCCGCCTGATGGTTTTTACCGTAGCCGATGGACGCTAGCAAGACCAGGGGTATCACTCGCGCGATGCTGACCCTGAAGAAATCTCTTCAGACCCTTTTTGAAGAACCCCTTGCCATCCATTAGGAAAACCACGGCGGGGAGCTCATTCCACAGTCCGAGCGTCCGCGGAAGAAAACTCCTTTTAGCCCGCACAGTTCGAAACAATTCTGGTTTTAATGTGTGAGGATGGACTCCCCGTCGATGGCGAGAGTTGCGATGGTGAAAGGTAGCCGTGGGCATCATGTCGAACAATTCTTTAGAACACTCCCCGTTGTACAAGCCGTAGAACACACATAAGGAGGCAAAGTCTCTCCTCAGACTGAGGGGCTCTACACCGCTTGTGAGCTCGGGATCGTCAACAATTCTGGTGTCTCTCCCTTTCTCGCTATGCGTGCCTCTTTTTGGCCCAGTGAAAAAAAATGGGCTGTTATTTTTAAAACCGTTATCATCGATAGCGTGTTGGTAGTTAATTAAATAATTTGTGGGAACAAGTTGAGACGGAGACCGAGCTGTCTCATTTCACTACTTATTGTGTATGATTTCAGGGTAATTAACTGGCAGTATCAAAAATAAATAAATATCTTGGGAAATTCTTCACACACGGTTAAGTATTTGATCCCAAACTAAGAAAAGATTGTACTATGGAAACCATTCATAAATATATACAGACATGTTCAGGCAAATGTATGTCATGGATGGAAATCGAACCAATGACCTGCAGCGTTATAGGTAGGCATCTTTCCATCCAACAATACCAACTGGCCCGTCTTTAAGTACCTGCATATCTGCCACAGTCAATGGAGGGTCATCTTCACGTAGAACAGTTTCTCCGTCGAGTTTTTTCAAGTTGGGCAGTCTTCGAGCTGCTTCAGAGCGCCATGTTTCCAACTCGCAAGCGTCGTACAATGGGTTGCCAACGAAGAGCAAATCCTCTAAGTGAGGCAACTCCTGAGAGTCCAAATACTCCAAATTATATATAGTAGAATGATTTTGAATGAACTGGCAGTAAGTGTGGCTAGAAAGAATAATAATTAAGCACCCTTTATAGATTGACTAGCTGTCTCCTGCGGTTTTACCCGCATTATCGTGCTATAAAGTAGTATGTCTTCCTCCATACCAGGATATCTACGTGCCAAAATTCATCGCAGTTCAGTGGTTTCGACGTGAAAGAGTAACAGACAGACATTTGAACGGATTAGTCCTACCATCGCTGACGATGATGATCATTGAACGTAATGATCAAAAGAACAAAACAAAAACTCTAAAAATTATATTTTTTGGCCATTATTTCAGTCATTGACAAAATATTATGTTTCTTTTTAATCTATTTCTATGTAATCTGACGAATCACAGATCACTTTATACTTGTGGCGAACTTATAACAGGTGGAGATTTCGAGATGGCATATTTTCGAAACCTAATGTTGGATTATAGTCATGCTGAACAACTTTTACTATGGGACCAACTCAACATTGAAATCTCCATCCAGTATAATTTAACAATAGAATAAATAAAAAGCATTTAAAAAAATACTGTTTATCCGGAAGAAAACCTCGTAAGTAGAGAGAACAGCAGCAGAGCAATGGAAGAAAAAAAAAATTGGCTGGAGGAGTGTGAAGCTCATCTATGCTAAAGATTTACCTGAAGCTTATTGAATTCGCTCCATTCTTTTACCAAATTATTGCTCATATATAGAACTTTCAAATTGCGCAGCACATTAATACCTTTTAGTTTCTCAACTAAATTGTAAGATATCCACAGCTCTTCTAATGTATCACCGAGGCATTCCTGTAAAATAAAGACAATGTTATCTACGTTCACGTTGTCTTATTTTCAAATGAATCTTATGGCCGTAGCACGTCCGTAGCATAAGGTTCATCTGTAATCAACCATAGAATAAACAGATGAACCTATTGGATAAAGCGATATGGTTAGCTTTCTTATGACTCTGTCTGTCACAGGTAACGTGCTATATTTTATGAGCTGTAGTTCAATTCAGTTTAATATCTTTTTATGGCGTAAAATAAAGAGCTATCCTAGCTACGTAATAAATTCAAGGTAAATCAATCCTCGAAAAAAAAACAGCAAGGAAATAACTAGGAGTAATAATGTAACCCATAATGCATTATATTTGGTGGCTGGTATAAATGTATTAATAATGAATATATCGACTTGCTTACCATTCCTGCGAATGATTTAATATAATTTCTACCCAATGACAAAACCCTTAGTTTTTTTAAACTGTTAAGGCTAGTTACTTTTTCGATCATATTCGTCGACAGGCTTAATTTTCTGAAAAATAAAATTGGATTGACAAGTGCCATAGAGATATCTTCACAAAAGATTAAAATTCTATAAAAAAACAAAATTCCTAAAAGGAATCATTGAACTTACTCGCAGTTAGTTAAACTGGCTAAGGTACTGTCCATTTTCTCTATCGGTGGCCACTGAAATATCAAACTGACTTCGGTAGCAGTAGCAGCTTGCTGCCCAGATTTATCTTCCCATTTTTTGATAGCTTCCTTAATTGTTGTCGCTTTAGCCATTTTAAAATGCTTTTATTTTTATAAAAGCTTTTAATAAACGAAGCTTTCAGAAATTAACTACAAATTAAACATAGCAACCGTAATATTGATCAAATAATGAGAATAAACCGCATGAATCAGAAAGAACACTATGGAATTTGATTGGATCAAAAGACTTGGTATCATCCATCACCTTTGAAGAGGATTGGGTTGCCATACCTAAATATAAGAATAAGACATGGTTTCACTTCAGTACGTAAATAACTGAGGTAAAAAAAAAAAATATATTTTTCCCGCTATTTTTTGTATTTTTAATTATGTAGTAATTAATAATAAATGTCGCTAATATTTGTTGAATTCTAAAATCTAAGCAAGAAATATGTAAATGTAAGAATAAGACGAAAGTCGGCAACGCTATCTATGTCGCATGTCGAGACGACATAGGTAACACGAAGTCATATTCACGAAATGGCGTCGCGTCTCTTCCATTGAAAAAGCCACGCCTTTTATAAATACGATCATATTGTGTGTTTACTGTGCTACATAATAAATAAAAAGATAACGTGAGTGTAGGTGTATTTCAAAGTTGACATTTTTGAATTTCTATCTATCGCCACTCTTTTTTATTTTTTTTTCTTTTACGGCTTCTTTTTTTTTAATTAAAAAAAAAACAAACGCCAATCTTTTTCGAAAGTGGAAGAAAAATTTGGATTTTTGTGTTCAAGTGTTTGTTATTTCGTGATAGAATGTAATAATATTAGCTATAATATCAAATCTAAATAGTAGGACTCTTCTTCAACATGCCACACGTAATGTATTAAATAGTGGAAATCGATCATTCCTTTTACTTTTTTTCTGAGTCGCCGCCATAGCCAAGTTTTTTCTTTTTAGAAAAAGTAAATTTTTGTCAATATTTCCTTCCCGCTTTTTATTGTTTGTTTGAATTTGTTGAAAAATATTTAAGTGGAAAATACAGTTTGTATTCAATGCCTTTGAATATTCAGTTCAGTTTGCAGGTAAGCTTTGTCCTCAAAAAAATACGAGTACGACATAAATAAAGATAAATTATCACCAATTCAGTAAATTCTAATTTAAAATATCACTAAACGAGCGTATCTAAAAGCAAAACTGTATTGTTTATATAATTTGGACCCTCCACCCAGTGATTACGTAATTTTTCTGAGAACATACATGTATGTTTACATCATAATTGTAGTTATTCTAGTCTGGTTAACCTCACAATTCCATTTTTTCAGCTATAAAGTTCAAGATACATTGTAACTATGTCGGTCTCAAAGGAGCGTGTTGTGAATATCATCCCTACTATTAGATTAAAGGTAAGTATTTCCATAATACATTACATATCCCATATTTACTCATAAAATAACCAATAATTTCAGAGGATTTGCTTGTCATAAAGGCAGTTTGGTTATTTGTTCAGTTTCGCTGTGCAGCATTGAAGACTATCTTAACTTATGGAGTATAAGTTGCTTTCCTGCAGTATGTAATGTTATTCCAGTGTAAAAATATCCCTTTTGTTTTATTTTAGAGTATGATCAAGCTATGTGATAAATTATAATCAATCATACTTGAGTAAAAAACAGCCACATAAATTTGTAGGATAAATATATCAATATCCTCACAGACGGCTTTCTGATCCCAAACTAAGCAGAGCATGTATTAAACCAGACTACAGATATACTACATAACAACTTTTTGTTTGTAAATACATACCTAATATAAATAATTACACCCAGACTCAGGACATGCAGACATGTTTGTGCACGCGAATGCATGTCCTAGATGGGAATAGAACCCACAACCTGCAGCATGATAGGTGTAATCTTAACCAACGTCGCTAACTAGACCATTGAGAATTAATACTTATAAAATATTGGGTGAATACAGGGTGAGCCCGCTTTCCTAGATTAAAATTGTTTCTATTAATGCCAAATCATATCATGTGCTGTTGAAATGTTAACAAGTCACTCTTACCTTTATGATATAGAATCTATTTTATTGATTGTTCTGCTATTTCATAATAATTAGAGCAGGCACATATTCATGTTATTTTTTCATTCTTATACAATCAAATATTTCGATATTGACTGTTAGTTCCTGAGATAAGCATGTTCCAAAATACAAACACTTATGTCATTGAAATTTCAGTGGTTGAAAAATCGGTTGATATTCAACCATAATTCTAAAAAAATTGGTTGCATATAAACTTTTAACCATGCCAAATCGCACACTATATGTAAAAAAAGGGGTACTAGAAATCTCACATGTTTCTAGTATAGATAATATATTTATAAAACATTTAACAGAAAGAGCGACCACCATCAGATGACGAAGACTCGGTACACTGCCGTCTCTGTTCCAAAACCTTTGCCAACGAGAGAGCGCTGAGCAACCATGCACGTATGGAACACGTTGAGGCATACGCAGCTGGTGATCCTGCTGCGTGGGAAAAGCAGAAGGAGGGACAAAAACGTGACAAGCAAAAGAAGAATTCTCCGGTGAGACTCTGATTAATTTAATTTAGTTTAGTTATTTTTTGTGACTGGACTAGAATATCATCATCATCAGCCTATAATAACCCACTGCTGAGCACAGTCCTCTTGCACACAAATGAGAGTGAAAGGGATTGTACAGATACTCCACCATGCGTGCCCACTGCGGATCAATGGAGGTAGGCTAGTGGTCAACCTACTGTTGGAGTTGTCAAGCCGCCTAAGAGGCCTCCAACTGGCTTAACGACTATCACAATTAAGTGATAACCGGGACCAACGGCTTTACGTGCCTTTCGAAGGCCACCCATCCAGGTACCGGCTCACTGGTGGTAGCTTAACTTTGCCCATGAAGAACGGCTAATCAAGCTACACCACCAGCCCTTCGCATAGATAGATAACACCAATTAAATCTTTTAGGCAATTCAAAAATTAAAATTAAAACGGGAACTCAAGAAAGAGATAGATATCAAGACAGAAGAGATGATTTCCTCCATGGAACCGACCAGCATCACCAGCCTGGCTTCCAACGATGTCAGTTACATCATCATAAAGAGTGAAGACGTACCAGTCAAGAAGAAACGTGAGAAAGCCGAGTCGAAGAAGGCTACACAGATTTTGAAGAAGGAGAAGGAAGCCCAGTCCTTATCGTGAGTTTTTATTCATCCATTCTTATTAATGCTATTAAACTGTATGTTGGCCATTTTGAAATGAGGGTATCTCCTTCAGATATATGAGCTGTCAAAACGGTTATCATAGCGTGCCACTAGTATTGAATAGTAGACTGTTATTTATCATCATCCAAATGAGGTTTTAATACTTACATAAATCATAACAGTATTTGTACATGTCCCTCAGGTAAGGATAATAAAAGGATCTTTTATTTTCTCCAAAAGCGTCCTTGGTATATAATTGAGCTATCATTACTATGGATAGAGAAGATGTCCCGCCGGCCACACTTGTTGTAGAACGACGAACGAAACGCGTAAGCGCCGTGAAAGTCACGGTGATTGCGAGAAAATACTCCTAAAAGCGTTCTGATAGTGTTTCTGTCTGCTTAGATTACACTGATTGTTGTTTCAGCGTTAAAGAGAACTTATTTGACGGTCATCTGATCCCAAACTAAGCAGAGCTTGTACTATGGAAACCAGATAACTCATATACATACATATACTACTTTTTGTTTGTAAATACATAAATTACACCCAGACTCAGGACATACGCTCTTTAGCGATAAGACCGCCCATTGTACTGTTATTAATATTATGTTCTTTTCTTTCTGTTTTGTTAACTGTTTTTCTAGTGTACAATAAAGAGTTATCTATCTATACAGACATGTTCATGCACACAAACGCATGTCCTGTGCGGGAATCGAACCCACGACCTGCGGCGCAAGGCCCGTCCTATTTTATATTATTAGTCCTATAGCCTATAGGTATCCCTAAAAGTTAATAATACTCTACCTATCTCTATAATAATTACTCAATTCTTGTCCTAACAGCGGTCCCTTCGAATGTCTCCAACCTTCGACCCTAGTAGCTGAAGGCACATGCCACCAGATCTTCTTCTCATGCTGCGAATATTCTGTACATTACCGTGACGAACACAATCGTCGGCGCAAGGGGCTTCGGTGTCAAGTCTGCGAGAAACCGCTGTTAGCTGAAGTAGCTGATAAGAAAAATGCATGTGAGGTTAGTGTCATAACTTTGGTGTACTTTTCGGTGTACTATAACTTAGGTGTACAGTCGAGGATATACAACGTGTAACAGATTAAGACGTAAAAGCTCGCAAAATCGCAAAAAAAACACAGCTTGTCATACATTTTTGCCGAGGAGTTTTTGAGAGAGAGCATAGCGTTTATTCGCTCAGAGAGCAGCTCGACCTTACAGAATACCGCAGACAAATAACTTAGGTGTACCTTTTGGTGTACCCACTATAACTCGGGTGTACTATAACTTAGGTGTACTTTTTGTTGTACCTACTATAACTCGGGTGTACTCTTCGGTGTACTATAACTAAGGTGTACCTTTTGGTGTACTATGACTTGGGTGTAACTTTCGGTGTACTATAACTTAGGTGTTCTAAGTGCATTGTACATTCTGTTACACTTACAATTGTTACATGTAAAATTAAGTTCTACATTCGTATTGATTTTGTTAACAAACGTAAATTATCTCACTGTATCTCTTTCTAACAAAATACATAATAGATTCCAATATTTTCAGTGTGAATTTAGTCGCCATCAAAATTGGTCACGACAATTTGCCATTAACTTTTATGTACTCTTCGGTGTCCTATAACTTGGGTGTACCCTTCAGTGTACAATAACTTGGGATGTACCCACAGATATAAATCTAAATAAATGACGCGAGTCTTTGTACTTCGCGTGTCAAATACCGTGCCAAAAGGGGGAGCAATGTTCTTCTTTTGAAACTGTTTCTTACGGACAGGGAACTCGCATGCGGCTGCATGTGCACCAGTCATGTGTAGCGAGGGATGTGTTTACCTGACTAATAGGATCGCTTCATTTTCACGTCATAGCTCTAATGCCAGCCTAAATAGCGCTCTTCTAAGTATTATTCTTCTTACAAGCTTTTGAATAACTTGCAATGTATGTATGTTTGTTCGGGTGGAATCTTGCAAGTCGAATTTCACCCACTTCCAGTCGGATTGACTTGATATTTGGTACACATTAGTATATTGGACCAAGTGACCAAGGAAATCTTGTATTTAAAATTAATTTTGTATCCAAACTTATTTAGGTTTCAAATTCAAATAGTATTTATTCAATTTAGGCCCTGATAAGGCACTTATGAACGTTAACAAATGAGTCTACACCGGTTCCAAATACAACTTGAACTGAGAAGACTCCGGCAAGAAACTCAAGTCTTTTTTTTTATGTGTACTTAGAAGTATTAAAATTTACAAACTATACATCAATAGCCTGCGAAGGGAGCAATTAATTCAAATGAATGAATATTTCATGTACAAAATCAGAAACTTTATAGTGCCCTTTCTTGCATAATTTTTGTTTTACTATCTTTTTAAATCTATGTATAGGTAGCTCTTGGATTTCTTTGGGTAAAAGTTTAGTTCAGTTGTCTGTGGATGTACCTCTTATGTACAACTTATAATAAGTATGATTAAAATAATTCACGTTTCAGTTATGCGGCGCTGGTTTCGACACAAGTAAAGAGTTGTCCGACCACATGTGCTTAGCGCATGTTAAACTGAGACCGTTTGAATGCAGCTTTTGTCACAAGCGGTTCACACAGCAGGTCAGTACGAATATAATGTGAATCCAGCAAGCAAAAAAGAAAGGGATAATGGACTGTTTTTTTTTCTCCATCATTTATTAACCGATTTGGAATATTGTTTTTTTGTCTGAACACTTTCCGTTTGGTCCCATTGTCATCAGATCAGCATTTGATTACTTATAAGTGTACTGAAGTCGGTTACAGTTTTTGTAAAACATTTTTTATAAATTGTTTATTACTAATTTCAGGGTGGCTTACAACAGCATATGCGAATGCACACAGGCGACCGTCCTTTCAACTGTACGTTCTGTCCAAAATCATTCACACAGAAGTCCGGACGCGATCAACATCTCAGAATACACACAAATGTCAAGCCATACCGCTGTGTGGTCTGCAACAAATCATTCTGTCAATCCATACATCTGAAACAACATATGAGGACACATACAAATGTATGCCCGTTCGAGTGTGGTGTATGCAACAAGAAATTTAAACAGAGCAGCCATTTAAATTACCACTTAAAGAATCATAATCCGGTCAATATGACTGAAGAACAGAAGCAAAAGTATTCGGAATTGATCGGGCTCATGTCTAAGGAGATTGTTGAAGTTGAAATACTGCCGAATCAACCGGAGATACAGTATGAAGATGCTGAGGAAGGGGAGTATACTACCGTGTTGGATGGAGTTGAAACTTGGTGCATGAAAGTTGAACAAAGTTGAGTGTAATGTGTAATTCAAAGTGACAGTGTAATGCCAAGTTAATTGGTAGTGTTTGAATTTGTTCTGTAGATATTTGTTGAAATGGATGCAAATTTTGCATAGTAGTCATTGTCATGGGCATCCAGTATCTACAGGGTGTAACGGAAAGTGTATACAAGGTGTATGCCATTACAGCATGTTAGATGAATTTCCTTACAAAATGTATGGGAAAAGTTTTTTTTTCCATTTGTGACCTTTCTAGTACCCTAACCTAACTTGGCCCCATAGAGCCTTTTGATCCTTATCAGAGACAGAAACGATTAAGCTAAATATTTTTCTAAAGTCACTATTTTCTCGCTGACTGTACCTTTTTTCAAAAATCTGTAAAAGCCGATTACAGTAACACAAAAAATAAAGGACAGTCACTTAAGACCATATTTGCGTGTCTTCAACCCTTAAGGTAGCTGCCCTTACTGACCCGTCTAAAATGTCCACCCTGTATACATTACAGTAATCCACTTATTTAGTAATAGGCGCACAGATCGCGGCAGAGAAAATGTTATATTAATATTAGCAGACGCAAAATGTAAATGACCCCCATTGAGCGGTGACATGTTGGTTATGAATTAAATTCGATAAACTTGGAAGCAAGACTTTTGTATGAATTTGTGAGTAATTTATTATAATCTGTAACTTTGTATAGAGAGTCGGTACCTGTGTAGTCTTCACACCTTTCGGATATATATAACCTTTCCGCTACACTCAGTATAGTCACAGTCTATAAAACCATACAGTAGTCCGACGCCTTTGATCTCGTGGAAAACGTCGACAACAACGTCTAGACAGTATCGCGACGGCCATATAAAGTATGCTGTGTCCCGAGCTACTAACATCGTTTTGTTCGCAGGTCGGGCCACGTCTCGCCCCTCACACCCCGCACGATTGCCCTGTCTAGACGTCTTCGTCGAACGAATGTATTGTTTTATAGACTGAGGTATGGTAGTAGTATTTATTGTGTATAATAAATACTATATATAATATGGTACATAGTTTTCAAAATATAATTATACTATTAGTGCTACTATTAGGATATGAAAGCACTTTAGGAACCTCTTGCAGAAAGGGCGAGTTGATTTAAACTACGAAATTAAGATGAAAGTACTTTAACTATCCAAGTGCCAAATTTCATCAATGCCCGTTCAGCGACATAAACACACGAGTTTTCGCATTTATTTATTGGAATCATTGAATTTATTAGTAGAAAATTAACTTACGGAAATGAAGTCTGATTTTAATGTTCCTTTCGAAAATTTGTATAAAAAATTATTTGATGAAAAGCATGTATTGAAAATGTTAATAAAATGTGCCAAAATGCAAAACAATGGTAATAAGTAATAGTCTTGTGTTTATCGCACAGAATAGTACAGTAGTATAGTACCCAACTGATAAGGCGCATCGTGAATCTTCGTTCGCACAGAAAAGAAAGTATGGCCCTAAAGATTAACGAAAGAATGCTTAAAACTTATAATCAACCTTACATCACTAATATAAGGTTCATAATACACTGCAGCTGTTAGTTCCGTCTCGCTCGCAAGTGCCGCCCCTCCGCACACATGGCGGCAGCTGCCGACCAATAGCATTTGCCGCGCTTTGAAGATGTATCTTCTGCGCAGGTACATCGGTAAGCCATATCAGGTGGGTACTACTGTACTTTAGTCGCCACAGAGCAAGGAATCATATATATAGACACGAAAACAATGACATAGATACTCATGCCAGTCTAATATCGACTATATCACAGCACAATGCGTCAAAAGTACTAAATGATACGACAATACATTTCATCTGTTGGTAAAACGGTGCCGCCCACTGCGACGCTTGTATATTATGGGAATCTTTTGAGTAAGGCATCTCTAGCTAGTTTTTTTTTTAATGCTTGCGATATTTACCTTGTATTCTGAGCACTTGTATGTAATATTGTAAATAATAGAAATAAAATTTTAAATTTTATTCATGTTGTTTTATTTTTAGTCGGTACCTTATCCCTAGTCCATGGCCACTGTTGAAGGAAATAAAGTCTTCTGGGACTAATATATTGTAATCAATATAAACAGGTAGGTACAATCCGGATCCAGGTGGTGGGGCTAAGAGGCTCAAGCCCCCCGCCCCAAAAGCATCTGGGCCAACCCCTGATAAATTTAATAAAGGGTACTCTGAGTTAGATCAAGTCTTTCAGCCCACCAAACCGAAACCTGGATCCACCACTGCCGACAATGACGATCGCAGCCGATCACGCGTAGTTGACGTGAACAGCCACAGATCTTCAACTTGATTAGATAATTAAAAAAACCTCGCACACGGAGGGTTCCGTACAATGATAACTAACTCAACTTTGCTATGAAAAAAAAACGCAAAAAAAAGACGTTTCCTTTATGGGCGCCCCCTTTAATTTTATTATTTGTTGTTATAGCCGCAACAGAAATAGTCTCTGAAAATTTCAGCCGTCTACCTATTACCGTTCATGAGATAAGCCCACTGACAGACAGCGGAGTCGTAATAATAGGGTCCCGTTTGGCACCCTTCGGGTACGGAACCCTAAAAAGTACACCAAAGAGAATATAAACCCTATGAACAAGGGCTATGAAGTACTTTTCTATTGTAAGTATAGGCTGTTTGATAAGACACCATGGTCAGTTATGGCGGAAGGTGGTAAGGGAACTGGCACTCAAGTGCACCGATACGCCAGTGGTTCTTATCACGATCGGTAAATTCCTCCATAAAATTTCGATTGCATCTAAGGATTAATAGGAACTTCACCATCATTACAGTACGAGGCACGAAGGGTGAGCCCAGATGTGCTCACGACTCGTGCCAGATATCATACCCATTAAGACGGGAGTGGGGCTGCGATTATTCCATAAAAATGTATTCCCCTGTTTTCTTCCTGAATAATGCCTCTAGAGTCATCATTTAAAGTTCTGCTTTGGACACGTCCCTGTTACTTCCTTTTTTTCAGAAACTAAATATTAAATAAATTATGGCCCTTCTAAAATTACAATAAAGCCCTATTTTTCCGCCGTGATTAAAATAACTACCAGACAAATCCGAAAAGATTTTAACATAAAAGAAAGTAATAGGGACCTAGATAACCCCTCACTTAAAACTTTAATGTAAAAAATAATGTAATCGGCTTAGTTTTCGAGGAGGAAAATGGGGAAAACGAAACGACGATTTCGTATTTTTTTTTGTGTATAAATCGATCTTAGCTGCAGATGTCCCTATCGCACATAGCGCACAGCATAGCGGCATAGCGCGACGGCAATAGTTTCTTCACTACCTATTTTTCAAATTCCTCGCAGCTAGGAACTCCTCTTAACTTCGGATTTGATGTTATGAAGCGAGGTCTTGCACTTGTCCGGTACCGGATTTTTACATCCTAAACTTCGCCGATCTTATTGAAATACAAATAAAACACCTAAATAGAGCAATAAACATGTTTTATTTTGTACAATTCAATCTCCTCTCTTAATAAATCTGCTGACAGGAGACAGAGGTGGCGACCGGCGGCGTATATTGTAGGTGACGCGACTCCCGGGTGAGTTAAGGCGAGGCTTGATGTCCAAGTGCTTCACCTCAGATTTAGTAAGCTGCTTGGAACTTTGCTTTTTAATTGGAGACAAGTCTGATAGCAGGTCTGATGGCCCTGAAATAATTGGGTAAATTGTCATTCACGGCTATCCGATCCCAAACTAAGCAGAGTACCTACTATGGAAACCGAAAAATTAAGTTTCTGATTTTGTAGATGACAAGAATGCAGTTTTTTTTTTACACACGGTCATCTGAGTCTCTCTTATGAGAGTCTGCATGTCCTGTGTGGGAATCGAACCCACGACCTGCGGCTGCTGCGGATTTGAATGAATTGTTCGCTTCGCATGCTATTGTTATATACATTTTTGTAAATAGTAATATTTATAAGTACCTACACATAAAAAAAAAAGACTTGCTGAGTTTCTTGCAGGAGTCTTCTCAGTTCAAGTTGTATTTGGAACCGGTGTAGAGTGATTTTTTAACGTTCATAAGTGCCTTATCAAGGCCTAAATTCAATAAATATTTTTTGAAATTTTTGAACCAGATAACCCTACTATTCCTTACCTACTTTTGTATCTTTTTTTTAAATAATAAATTACATATAGATTAGATTTGGGATCTACATACATACATGTTCAAGCACATAAATATATGCCCTGGGTGGGAATTGAACCCCTGCGGCGTTATAGCCAAGGTTCATACTAACCAGGACAACTGGGTCGTCAATCGTTTTTATTGACAGTAAAGTAAGGTATACTTAATGGCACAATCCTACGAACAACATTTTTTTAGGTAAACAATGATAAGATCTTTAAGAAATTCGTTACCTACCTTTCTTTAAAGTCTTCTTAATTTTTTTCTTGTTCATAGAGAGTTCGGAGGTAATAATGACTTCATTTTTCTGTGACTTTAAATTTGAATTCACTCGTGGTTGAATTCTGTTGAAGAGAACATCATAAATGTTCAAAATACAGTACCGAAAGGAAGGTCCGAATTATTAAAGCTAATAAAAATCATGAATCTTAAGGCGATGATAGCTCAGTGGTAGTGACGTCGGATACCGAGACGAAGGTCCCGGGTTCGAATCCTACAATGAGCTTGAGCTTTCGGTGAAGGAAAACATCGTGAGGAAACCATAGCACGGTGGTAGGGTACTTTGTAGTACCCGTTTGGCTGGCTACCACCCTTAAGTTGAAAATCTGTCGCCAAGCACCTATCGGTGTGTTCCTTAACAGGTTCCCTGTCCAAGTTTTAGAGTGGAAGTCCCTCACACGTCCAGTTGTGTTTTTGTAAAAAAACAGTGTTTTAGGGGTTTAGATATATACCTATTTGTTTCAAAATATTATAGACATATCAGAAAAGTATTTTTTTCAAGCATACCACATGTGGTCTGTGGACTCTCTAGAACGAAATTGACTAAAAATTTTCTGATGAGTCCGCAGACCATATGTGGTATGCTTGAAAAAAAAGGTGAAACAGCATCAGTTGCCACTAATAAAGCTAAAAGAGTTTCGCAAATATGCAACATTTGTACCAAACCGTATTGTCTACAGTGTTTCCAAAAAATACATGTGAACATGTAAGTAACTTTATTTTTTTCAATTATTGTTTTCTTTTTCTATAAGATATTCAATATTTTGTTATTTTTTCTACCTATCCATTGTTGATTTAGCTAAAAGTAAATGAAAAAGCAATAACATTTAGTAAAGTTAGATTCCGTTTTCTTATATTTAGGCAAAGAATTTAAAACGTCCAGAAGGATAGTCGGCTCTATGGCAACATGAAATAAACAAGCCAGAATTGACAGTATTTGACAGCCGTGCGCAGTACGAACTGAGAGCGATTTGCTCAGGGAGCCCCTCAAGCGGAGTGAAATTAAATGTCATGCTTTAGTAAGGCAGATTATCCATCTGTGTAGAGGCACGATGCCCTATGAAAATCTTTGTATTTAGGTTATTTTTTTCAGATCCCGATATCCCGAAAATTTGACGTCTGTTCTCTATGTCCCAACCCTTTTTGGTTTCTATATGATATGTCCTGTCACGTCCACATCAAATAAACGCCGTTCTCTCCACGTTCACGGCTCTAAAAACCTTCAAAATTGTATCGACGCACAGACTACATATGGTCTGTGAACTTGTAGTGCTTTCCGTTTACAGACCACATATGGTCTGTGGACAGGGAACCTGTTAAGCTGCACTTGAGAGCCAGTTCCTTCTAGGCTTTGTGTGCTTACCACCTTCGACCACATCATCACTTACCATAGTGAGATGTGGTCAAACACAGGCATATACACAGTAAAAAAAAAAAATGAATGAATGAGTCGTGATTGGAACAATGAAATATGTATCCTGAACCTATGACAAATCGCATTCAGCCACGCAGTATGTTTCGTGCAACATAATTATTGTGTCGTACATTAATGCCTACAGATTGTTTCGTGGAACATATTATTATGTTGTAGATTTGCTAACAGTTTTTTCATGAAACAATGGTTTAGTAGAGTTGCTTACAGAATGTTTCGTGCAACACATTGTATTGAAGAGTTGCTTATAGTATGTTGCAACTTGCAACCCACATATAGTGTTATAGAGTTGCTTACAGTCTGTTTCGTGCAACATATTGTATTGAAGAGTTGCATAAAGTATGTTGCAACCCACATTTAGTGTTGTAGAGTTGCTCACAGTCCGTTTCGTGCAACATATTGTATTGAAGAGTTGCATAAAGTATGTTGCAACCCATATTTAGTGTTGTAGAGTTGCTTACAGTCTGTTTCGTGCAACATATTGTATTAAAGAGTTGCTTATAGTATGTTTCGTGCAACGTAATATGTTAGAGTTGCTATCAGTATGCGTTGTGCTACTTGTGCTACATATCGTGTTAGTAACAGTATATTAAGTGCAACATATTGTATTGAAGAGTTGCTTATAGTATGTTGCAACGCACATTTAGTGTTGTAGAGTTGATTACAGTCTGTTTCGTGCAACATATTGTATTAAAGAGTTGCTTATAGTATGTTTCGTGCAACGTAATATGTTAGAGTTGCTATCAGTATGCGTTGTGCTACTTGTGCTACATATCGTGTTAGTAACAGTATATTAAGTGCAACATATTGTATTGAAGAGTTGCTTATAGTATGTTGCAACCCACATTTAGTGTTGTAGAGTTGCTCACAGTCTGTTTCGTGCAACATATTGTAATGAAGAGTTGCTTATAGTATGTTTCGTGCAAAAAATATGTTAAGAGTTGCTATCAGTATGCGTTGTGCTACTTGTGCTACATATTGTGTTAGTAACAGTATATTAAGTGCAACATATTGTATTGAAGAGTTGCTTATAGTATGTTGCAACCCACATTTAGTGTTGTAGAGTTGCTCACAGTCTGTTTCGTGCAACATAATGTATTGAAGAGTTGCTTATAGTATGTTTCGTGCAACATATTATGTAGTAGAGTGGACAAGAACATGTCAAAATAGCAACATAGATGATGTTTATCGTCTGCAAGCATCAGTTACCTACCAACTATATTTTTTAATAGAACAACTAGGTAGGGAATCTTAGTTGCCAGTTGTCCAATTTTGTGTCGATTTGCGCGTGACATTTCAATTTTTGGGGGTATGTATTATAAACCGTTGATCGGTACGTGTAATAACTATTAATAAGCTAACTAGTTTCCTGAAAAAAACTATTAAGTCCGTCATTTACATTATCACAAAATTGTTGACAATTTTTTTTTTCTTTTGTCAATTAAACTATAAAAAGTTACGAATATATGGTTTGTTGAAGTTCCACATGACAAGAGATTCAAGTGACAAGTGACTCTCCCGAACTTTGTCGTGTTTTATATTTATCAATTTATAGTGATTTGGTAAAGAAAAAAATACTACGTGTCCAATATCTTTGGATAATGTAACTAACGGACTCGAAGGTCGAATAAGAATTAAAATAAAAACCCAGGAAAAATCCCTCTATCTATGTAAGTGCCAAAAAATCATCTATATCTCGGGGGATAAATAGCGCATATTGCAAAAATCTTTTACCACCTACCTGTCTACAGGTCGCCTGTTATGAAAGACGCCGTATTTTAAATGTGGTGCAGTGGGATCAGGGCCTCTGCATGCTGCGTGTCTCTTCAACCAGTCATTGGATCCTGTTGGCATGCGTTTCGGAACTTTCGGACTGAAAAAGAACACATTTACTAATAAATGGGAGGGTAAAAGGATACCAACGTACCTATAGCAGGTTGTCAACAAATATGAGTAATATTCAAAATTCAAAATTTTTAAAAGGTTTATTATATTTTGCTTTCAGTTTTTTCGGTGTTTTTTTTTTTTGTAAATAGTTTTTATTTCAAAAATATTTTTTTGAACCTTATGTCTATCAATCTTATGACATCAATTATTATAATAGGATGCGCTTCCCTTGTGATAACCAACGGTTTAAATAGATATTGATTACCCCATTTTGATGCGGCATAGGACCTATTGTAATATATATATTTTTTTACCGCGAGCCAAGCCTAATATTTAGGGACTCTTAAAAGCAAAGAGTATAGTAAACTAACTATCCATCTTAAAAGCTAATACTAAAATCTTATTTTTAATTTTGGCAAACAAGCCCAAATTAGGGCTCATTTCTGCCAGTGTCGAGTTATATTATAGTTTCCAGTCACAATAAATCACTTCACATTATAGTCCTCAGTCAGTCACCGTCCATAAAAGTCACGTTTTACGACAATGGTGGTCATTGTACTAAAACTCTTCACAGACATTTTGAGACAACTTGAAAAGTCACGATACACATAATTCATTTCATTTCACTACACTGGTGCATATGGATGATCTTTATTGGGTAAAATACCACCAAAAATACACAATAAAACTCAAAATACACAAATTTATGAAAATAAAAATGAAAATGCTACGTCACTCTGCAAGTTCCCGCCAAAAAGTCTTTGCCAGACTCTATCAATAATTTAATAATATTCTCTTTATTCTTAAATTAATTTACGGTTTCTATGCTCGTCAGCAAATAATGTCTGTGTTTATCAGGTTTTGTCAGGAAATCTGTTTTGGATCTGGTAACCCTAGCACAAGTAAACAAACAAAATAGTCTGTGTATCGGCTCGGCGCATTTATTTTATATTATTGTGTTATTTATGCCGTATCTAAAAATATGCCTGCCTGTGTAGTAAAATGGTGTAGAAGCCATACAGATATTAAAAACTCTGGTATTACTTTCCACAAGTAAGTAGAATAGAAGTGAACATATCAAATAGGTACCCATATTCACAACTGTGATGTGGTTTAATTAAGCAACAAGTAGGTACTCACTTTGTTTTATAAAATTTAAACGTAGGTGTCGTATGTTTTCTAAATGTTTTTATTTACGATTACGCAAAAAAAACATAGCTTGATCTGTGTGACAGTTGTTCATATTAAAATTAACCTTATGTCCTAAGCATAAGGTTTATCTGTATCATCATAAAATCAACCACAGATTAAATAGGTGAACCTGGTGGGTGAACCTCAATAAGGTTACCTTATTATAAAGCTTAGTTAATTTTCATATGACTGAGTCATGAGTTGTTTGAGTCATAATGACTCAAACAACTGTCGCAGGTATAAAGCTATATTTAACAAATCATAAGTATGTGGTTGGCTTGGCATTAATGTATAGAATTGTAGTTCCATAAAATTATCACAAAAGCAATTCCTTATGCGTTAAGCGCACGGTGCCAATTCTCACCTAATCGAAATTGATCGCTCGATCGAAAAAAGTAGGTACGAATTCGAATTTCTATCGAGTGTAAATCACGTTACGTTATTGTGCCTATTTCGAGGCCTGCATATTTAGAAAGAAGACCAGTCAACTCGAGCTTTAATCGGTCGGGTCCGTTCGAATTGACTCCGCCCCTCTAAATTTTACAGTCAAATAGGACTCTAATAACGATCGATTCGAAAGTTATTTCGAAGGACATGAGAATTATGGCTAGTAATGAGCGTTTTTCTCTGCTGACTGATACCTCTATGCTCAAAATACCTGTCAAACAGTGCTGTTATCATTGAAATCCAAAATACCGTATATCACAGTTTGGATTGCCGTATTTTAAGGAAAATAGTACTAAAATTGCCGTATATCATGATTTTTTTAAATGACTCTACCATTTGATTTTCTTTTTCCAAAAAGGTTCAGTATCACTCATTTTATCGTATTTGTTGTCATATTTCACACGCAATCAATCACAAAATTTTGTTTTTTTTTTTGCAACTGTATCGTATTTTGATCAGCGAAGGATCGCAAGGCTGTAATCATAAAAATGGTACCTGCATATGTGCATTGTGCGTTTTGTTTTATTCATTACACTATTCAAAATACCCTATTATTAAGACTCCGCTGTCCGTCCGTCCGGCCGTCTGTCTGTCAGTGGGCTGTATCTCATGAACCGTATTAGTTAGACAGTTGAAATTATCACAGAATGTGTATTTCTATTGCAGCTATAATAGCAAATAATCAAAACGAAATGAATTTAAAAATTAAAGTGGTCTCTATACAAGAAACGTCTGAAAAAAATACGATGCGCTGCCTATATTAGACTGATAAATTAACAGTAAAAAGTTCAAAAGAGAGTATCATCTCAGAATACAACCTATTTTCGTCAATAATAAGTTACCCCCTACATTTTGGAATAAAAATGCTTGAGAACGTAGACCACTAAGCTGTGATTTTAAATTTTGAGTATGTCAATAATTTGGCGCCATAAGTATCGATTATATCGATCCTTGGTGTACAAGATATAAAACATTTATTTCACAATAGGTGTCCCCGAGTTTTCACCCTCGTTTCCGGCAGGGATAAATCCGGCAATTAGCCTATGTCAAAAATTTCCAAATCTGTCCGGCCATTCCCAAGTGATGCGCTTACCAACGAACAGCATTTTCATAGTCAGAGAGAGCCAAATAAATTTTTACTTCTATAATTGCATGAAAAAATAAAACAAGGCTTAACCATATATTACTCGATTGAAATTATGCAACTATAATGCTTTAAATATTCAATTTCGCTCCTCAAAGCAAACAGACCTCGCGAGGAAATGGGCTTGAAATATCTGAGAACCCTTATAAGAGTTGGGACAAAATCTGATATTTGGTAACAAAATTGACAAATTAGAGTCAGAATTCAAATCCCTGGCAGGAAGTGCATAGCTATACTAGTCCCGAATGACTCAGGCTTAGCAAGTGCAACCGCGGGGAACAGCTATAGGATATTATTGTGTAATTTTGGAACCCGTCCAAGCTGTAGGTATATAAGTGTGTGACCCCCTGACAAAGCTGGATCCGCCCTTGATATGTAGTTTATCAACTACCTGGACGTTTTTTGTTTTAAAAATAATTACTTTTGAATACGCAGTTTTCCCATAAATGATGACATGTGGAGTAAATGGACACAAGCAGTTCGGTTAGAAAGGGGTGAGATAAATTGGATGCCTAGCAAGAGCAGCAAAATTTGCAGCATACACTTTCAGGAAGAAGACGTTTATTCGTTACAAACTGGGAGGTATCGAATAAAAAAAAACGCAGTGCCAATTTGCACAGTAAGTATATACCTATATCCTTTGGCTTGCTCGCAGGATTCTCATGACATCACATGATTGCCTCGTAGTTATGTATTTTATTTGTTTACTTTGATCAAACGCCTATGTTGATGTTCTCTTTACAAGAATTTTAACTAACTCGTATTTAAACAGATGGTTAATACGCCTTCGAACTTATCAGATGAATATCTACTAGTTACGAAACCGCTTGCGAATGCACCGGAAGACTCACAATTACAAAGAAAACGAACTCAATCATCTAGATTGGTAAATGGAGACTCAAAAGCACAGGTAAGTGTATAGTATAGCCTGTAAAATGTCTAATATATCCAACACCTACGGTTAGAACAACTATCTTATCTTATCTTGTGCAGGGGCTGAGAAATAACTCGGACCCATTGGGATCTATTGTGGTCCCCTCGATAACTTACTTCTCCCCAGTCTCGTTGAAAACTGTTACTGTTTTACAGCGAGGCTAGGAGATATGAGCCTATAGTCTTCTGGTTTTGGATATCTACCCTAGGAGTCTCATTTGCTTACCAGCCAGTGCATCGCATGTACACAGAAGGTGCTCCATGCGTTCCGTATGTTCCCCACACAACCTGAGAACAACTAAATAACTTATCAACTACATAATTGATTTAAGATATATTTAGTAACCGTGTGTGAAGAATGTGCAAGGATATTTTATTAAAGAATAAATAAAAAGATACAATTTTATTTAATTGCATAGCACCATCCTCACAACAAAAAAATTCATCGCGTGACATCGGTGCGTCCAATCGCTATCTTACGCTTTTCACCATATGGAACGTCGTATCTGCCGGTTATTTACCAAGGTAATTTATGGCCGATGCCCATAATTTACGGACCGTTATCGGTTAAAATTAAGACTCTTATATCTTTACTAATAATGAAGCAAAGAACTCAATGCTTTGCACAGCAGACCCTCCCATATGGAAGTAGCTATCACAGGTAAAATTAGCTTACGAAATTATCTATATGCCCAGTTTGGGAATAAAAAAACCTACCATTGGTAAGCAAAACGATTCGTTTTTATTTATAGAAACCGGGCATTAGACGTTGATTATTTGTATAGATGCAGATATCATTTTAAATGTTCGTGGATTTTATAAGGGCGAGATATAGATAGTACTGTCAGTATGGGTTCACGGAGCCAATCAAAATTGATTGCTTGATCGAAAAAAGTACGAATTCGAATTTTTATCGAGTGTGTACGTTATTCTGGCAATTTCGAGGAATTTAGATGGGAAAACCAGTCAACCCGAGCTTTGATTGGTCGGGACGTTCAATGAAGAACACAGTCACCTCCGATATTACATTACTTACAGGCAGATTCACTTCTAGTATTGCAATCAATGCTATTATAATGGAGATAAGTTACCCTCATACGGCGTTCAGTTATTTTTGAATTAGGTGAATGCGATAAATTCAAATTAAAAATCATTTATTCAAATAGAGCTTCGTAGGCACTTATGAAAAGTCTGACTCTAATACTCAAATACCAGTTGGGAAGGTTGCATTTGCATAGATAATACGGAACGTATAAGTGTACTACTATATTATGCATGTATTATATATATAAACCTTCTTCTTGAATCACTATCTATTTAAAAAAACGCATGAAAATCCGTTGCGTACTTAGTTTTAAAGATCTAAGCATACATAGGGACATACAGATTTAATTATGTACAATGTTGTATTGATTAATTTAATGTCGCATTTTCTTTCAGATACTTGGAACTACAGAAGAAACAAATGAACACCCACTTTTAAATGATAGTCACAAAACAATGCTCTTGAAAACAGATCTCAGAAGGAAAGAGAAAATCATAAATAATCAAGCAAAGGATATAAAAATAATGAATAAAAAAATAAAGCTCCTTGAAGAAAGGAATCAATATCTAAAAGATATAATAAAAGATTTATTCACATGACCTGATAAAAAAAATTTGTTTATTTATTAAATATCCTGGGACATTCCACACACACGGTCATGATCTCAAACTAACTTATTAACTTAAGGACAACCAACACCACGTAACGTAACACTAGCTCGTTCGTGATTTAACATTTTAATTACAGATTTAATTCGTTACAAGTATCTCAAGAACCATGAATATATAATATAAAAAAGAAAATGTTTTCATTCAGTTTCCTTTCATCACAGTTTTTCGATTTAAGTTTTAACAAGTTTCATCATGTTCTGGTTTTATTGAGAAAGGAAATTATCTATAAGTATAGTAAGGGGCACGAGTGGTGAGCACAGATGCCTGTGCAGTAGTTAATTTTTCGGCCACCGAGCTGCACACGATTGGTTCGTCAGTTAATGCTCGTCGTCTATTGGATTCTTGCGTGTCATTTCGCTACTGTGATTTGCCCAAAAGTATACATGCGCGAGCTTGCCCCCACTACTGCCTATCTGTGCTCACCATTCGTGCCTCATACGTACCTACTAATAATAATAAAAAAATAATTATTAAAATCGGACTACTCTGTAGAAAGTTACGCGTGTTCATACTTAAAAATAATATACGCGTCGACTTGTAAACCTCCTCCGTTATTTCGTCGATCAAAAAGTTGCAAAAGGTCTTTCGTAGTTTTGATGTAGAAGATCTCTAGAAAATTACGAAAATTCATTCACTTATAGCTAGATATCCCGGAGTGCTATAGGCTACTTTTAATACCGGGAACATGGGTGAAACCGCGCGGGATAGCTAGTGACCCAATAATATAGTATGTTATTATTTCCTTTTCAACAAATCAACGATTTTTTTGGGGAAGCGTTTTTGTTCGCTCTGGCATCCCTCAGACATACACACGTACCAGTAAGATACGTAGTATCCCCTATAGTTAGCGTAGCTATTAATATAGTGATCTGTGCCTATAGTGGTCTGTGCCAGTAAGTAAGTAACACAGGCACTAAGCGCGATGTAAAACTTGTTTTCTAGAAGATAGAACAGAACAGCATCGGTAGGTGTGTGGCCGCGCTCAACCAATGATTATTTGTCTTAGCTTAGCGTTATATTCTAATTTTACATAGTAACTTAGTTACTAATCTGTGTACTCTTTGATTATTTCGAGCTGCTTTGCTCGGGTGCTCGGGTTTGATTAAGGTGACGAAGCATTTGGGTAGTCAGTCCATATCGGTGGCTCCATTTTTGCAAATTCATTTCAGACACCCAACGAAGTTTACGAGTCCAGGAAGCCAATTCTCACCCAATCGAAATTGATCGCTCGGTCGAAAAAAGGACGAATTCGAACCTTCATCGAGTGTAAATCGCGTTAAATTATTCTGGCAAATTTGAGGCTGGCATCACGCTGGCATATTTAGAACGAAAACCAGCCAATTCGTGCTTTGATTGAGCCGTTCGAAATTTTGCAGTCGAATAGGACTCGAACCGTAAGTATGATTCGAAGGACTCGAGAATTGGGTCCCAGGTCCTTATCTGGTTTCCATAGTACAAAATCTGTTTAGTATGGAATGGAATCAGATAGATGTGGAAAGATGTCCAAGGTTTTTATAAGGTATCTTCACAATGGCAAGCATAAACCTAGTGCCATAGCCTAGTGCGTGTATTTTATAGTGATTGATTAATTTACCTACTAGGAGAAATTACACACTTCTACGTATGTGTAACTACATAGGGGAAGTCGGTAAAATATTGAACTTACTTCTGTGCAAGTGCTGCAGATGTTATTTTCTTCGGTTTCTTTACGAGTGGAGTGGACCAGGATTGGGAGTATGGTGCTGGGTATTGCATTTGTCTGCAGTAGAGTAATTTAAGGAATAAGTGAAATAGGTACTGTAAATAGGAAATAAAACTACCATCATTCTGAAACTTTGTGCTTTAACAGAAGCCAACATTGAACCTGTCACATTGTTCCCTAATATTACGCCAAACTGTAGACCTATAGCGGTCAGATCACGAAGATTCTCGGACGATGATATGAATTTTATAAGAAATGAAATAAAGAAGTTACTAGCTGATGGCATAATAGAACACAGCTTCTCACCTTGGAGGGCACAAGTCCTAATAACAACAAACGAAAATCATAAGAAAAGAATGTGTATTGATTATTCACAAACTATCAACAGATTCACTCAACTTGATGCCTACCCACTTCCACGAATCGAAGATGTCATCGGTAAGGTATCTAAGTACAGAAAATTCAGTAAAATTGATCTGAAAAGTGCGTATCACCAGATTCCTATTAAAGAGACGGAAAAACCTTATACAGCGTTTGAAGCTGAAGGAAATCTTTATCAATTTCGCAGGATACCGTTTGGTGTTACTAATGGGGTTGCTGCATTTCAAAGAGCCATCACTAATATCATTGAAAAAGAGAAACTAGAAGGAGTTTACGGATATCTTGATGACTTAACCATCTGTGGTATCCATCAATCAGATCATGATAAGAAGCTGCAGGAATTTCTTTCAGTTACAAAACGCTATAATCTCACACTAAACATAGAGAAAAGTGAATTCTCTAAAGATGAAATCAACATTCTCGGATACAATATTAGCAAAGGCGTCATCAAACCAGATCCTGAGCGTTTACGCCCTCTTCTAGATTTGCCCGCTCCTTCAGATTCAGCATCACTCCGACGCGCTTTAGGACTACTGGCGCATTATTCAAAATGGATACCGAAATTCTCTGAGAAAATTCGGCCACTAGCATCGGTGGAAACGTTTCCTTTAGACGAAAACACCAAAATGATATTCAACAGCTTGAAAAATGAAGTAGCTAACTCGGCTGTTAATGCTATTGATAACAACATTCTTTTTACTGTAGAAACAGATGCTTCAGATTATGCCATAGCTGGAACGCTATCACAAGAGGGAAGGCCAGTAGCCTTTTTCACGAGAACTCTTTCAAGCAGTGAAAGAAATCACCCTGCTATTGAAAAAGAAGCTGCAGCAATAGTCGAATGTTTAAGGAAATGGAGACAATTTCTTTTAGGCAGACAATTTCAACTGATTACAGATCAAAAATCAATTTCATTTATGTTCAATCAGACTCATTCCTCTAAAATTAAAAATGATAAAATTCAAAGATGGCGTCTAGAACTATCGAATTATTGTTTCGATATTACATATCGCCCCGGTAGAGAAAATGCAGTTGCCGACGCTTTATCCAGAGTGAATACAGTTGCTTCAGTGAACACTATAAACACTCTACCAGAGCTACACAAAATACTATGTCATCCGGGAATCACCAGAATGTTTCATTGGATTAAATCTAAGAATCTACCATATTCAATTGAAGACGTAAGAAGAGTAACTGCTGCTTGTGCCGTTTGTGCTGAAATTAAACCTAGATTCTATAGATATCATGGTAATCTTATCAAAGCTACAAGCCCTTTCGAAAGAATTTCGATCGACTTTAAAGGACCTCTACCAACTAGCAGTGGAAATCGCTATATGCTTACGATCGTAGACGAATACTCAAGATTTCCATTTGCTTTTCCTTGTCCTGACCTGACTACACTGACAGTAAAGAAAAAGTTAACAGAACTATTCGCTATATTTGGTATGCCATCTTATATTCATTCAGATCGAGGTACCTCATTTATTTCGGAAGAATTAAAACATTTTCTACACAATATGGGAATTGCGACCAGCTATACAACCCCATATAACCCTCAAGGCAATGGCCAAACAGAAAGATATAATGGTATTATATGGAGAACAATACAATTGGCTTTAAGAACACAAAATTTGCCTAAAGAAAAATGGGAACAGGTATTAGCACCAGCGCTCCATTCCATTAGATCTCTTCTATGTACTGCAACTAATTGTACTCCACATGAGAGAATATTTTCGCATCCTAGAAGATCATCGAACGGACAATCATTACCTACATGGCTCACAGTTCCAGGCCCAGTATTAATGCGAAATTATGTTCGTAATTCAAAATACGACCCCATAGTTGAAGAAGTACAGATGCTTGAAGCCAATCCACAATATTCGAGGGTGAGACTGTCGAACGGTAGAGAGACGATGGTTTCGAACCGACATTTAGCCCCTGCTGGAGCACCGATCGAAAACATCGACGATTCCGACGATGAAGAAGACAATGTGCCAGTTTTACCGGATGCTTCAAGTGTCCCTGAATTAAACCTGGAACAGCATGCACCGCCTCCTGAACCAAGCCTTCGACGTTCAGAACGATCACACCGAAGGCCGGCGTATTTGGAAGACTACGTTCATGACTAAAGTGCAGGAGAATGTGGTGATGCCATATACTTTATTATAAAACATAACTGTCATTCATACTTCAGTTTTTGCTAAATAAAGTCTATTAAATTCAGGCTCATATCTATTATTATGAATACTACACTTACATTGTTTTAATTTTCTTTTTGTCCATCCTGAAAATTTCAGTTCATTTTTTACGAAATAATTTTGACAATAAACTAATTGACGTTTTTAAATCTGCCGCCCAAAGACAAGAGCGATCGCCGAGAGAAAAACAAGAAGCTCTCTGCTGATTCAACTTTATAATTAGGAATACACAAGGTGGAATAATATTATTATCGTAGAAGAATATTTATGAGTTTATTTAGAATTTCTATAAGAATAAATTTAATATTATGTATGTAGCAATGAATTTTTTTTGCTGAACTTACGTTTTCACATAGGTACGTAAAATGGAACAGTTCTGTCAAACAGTTATACAGCGACATCTATCGGTACTTTAAAGAAATTTAAGTGTTACCCACATTTAAAACTTTACCTCATAAGCACGATTTTAACAGATTGGAAAACCTACTACTTATTATTTTTTGGTGTAGAATGCTCTACGCTATCTTGCGTGGCTGATGGCCTACGGAACAGATCAGTGAATTATGTTTTTCCAATGATTCGAGATTTATTATAATTAGAGTACCTACAATGAGTACACATAAGAAAGAAACGTAAAATTATTCATCATCGTATCAGCCTATGGATATATTCTCTATTATTTTACGCTTTCGTCAGTATAAATACGTAATCTGAGCCGATATAGAAAAAAATTTTAGGCACATTTTTATTCAAGAAGATCAAAGAAATATCCAATTAATATTATGGTGCGTCCATGCTTAGCGAAGCGAGCACGAGCCGAGCCTCGAACGAACAGGATTCGTTCGTTGCTCGCGATGTCAAGTGTGGACGTACAACGAGCTTTCAACAATCACCACAGAATAAATAATAGTACAAATATATAAAAAAAAAACATATTGGATACTGCTGAATAGGTTTCCCCCATTGACTTCCACTTCGAACAGTTTTGGGCCGCTTGCATCCAACGACGCCCAGTGACTCTAACCACGTCGTCGGTTCACGTGGTCGTCACTCGAGAACCTTTCTTCCCCAGCGGTTATCGGCTCTTCAAGCGATGAGGCCCGCCCATTGCCTCTTCAGCTAACTAACTCTACGAGCTATGTCCGTCGTTTTCGTTTTCCTAAGAATGTCCACATTTCGGACCCTGTCACGTAGAGAAATTCCGAGCATAGTGAGTGCATCTGAGCTTATTTATGCGGCCAGCAGTAAAAGACCACGTCTCTGTCCCGTATGTTAACACTGGTAGTAAGCACTGATTGAAGACCTTTGTCTTCCGACTCTAAGGTATTCTGGACGTGAAGATATGCGGCTGCCTCCCGACCGCTACCCAGCCGAGTTGGATTCTTCGATTGACCTATTTGTCGAAGTTGGACCTACCTAGCTTGGCTAGGCTTGTTCGGGAGGTTGGAAGTCGTCAAACGTACGTGCCAGACGATTCGTAATGACTCTCGAAAACTTGTTTTCGGCGGTAGTTCTTCAATAGGGCCTTATCGCCTTTCTTGAAGAAGAGCACCATCAATTAAAATTATTATAATAATTAAATCTTACATCTGAATGAAGTATATTTATTTAATAAAGTGGCAGGCATCACAGTAAAATTATTCAAAGCTTAATTCTATTGTCAGAATTAGTTTAGTATCTCAACTGACAGCTTATGGATTTAAGCTTTTATATCAAAACTCCAACAAGATTGGATCGCAAAAGAGAGCGGTGGTTGTGGAAAATGGTTTCCTCAACATGTATATTTGTGCATTATACTATTTTTTTATTATTATTTTTGCGCATTGTATATTGTGCTTGACGGGCCCGTTGGCGCAGTTGGTTAAGACGTGGAGTTTTAACCTATAGCGCCGCAGGTCGTGGGTTCCTTTCCCACACATGACATGCATTTGAGTGCATGAACATGTCTGTATGTCCTGAGTCTGGTTGTAATTATGTATATTAAGTATGTATTTACAAACAAAAACTAGTATAATTATGTATTATATCAGTTATCTGGTTTCCATAGTACAAGCTCTGCTTAGTTTGGGATCATTGACCGTGTGTGAGGAATGTCCCAGGATATAATAATAAATAATTATGAGAGGTCTATTTTTGTCTAGCAAGGGACGTCTTTAGGCCGATGATGACGACAGACGCGACCGATAGTGATAAAAAAAAGAAATGGGACTTTTATCGCACATGGTGGCATCACTACAGCTGTCATTGTCAACATGTCATGTCATGATATATGTCATATGTCAGACCTGTCTGTCAGACAAACAAACCAAGAAGCGGGGGGTGGGTGTTTTTTTCTTGAATTTCCTTGAATTCTGTTTTTTACAATCTTGTCTTTTGTCTCGCTCACAAACTGATATTGCGTTGCCCGGTGTGGAGGAAAATAATATAATTTATTATCTAATAGTGCAATTGATAATGTGATATTGTGCTGTGAAATATTTGCGAATCTTTGTTATTCATCAATTGTAGGTATGTATATATTGCGCTGAGGTCATTGTTGTTGATTTTAAAATCTAAAATTATAATATCTTGTATATTTGTGTGGGGGCCAGGCCTGTTGACCGCATCTATGTGTGCGTAAACGTCAAAATTCTCGGAATCCGCTCGCTCGCTACGGGAATTTGCTGCCGACGAACAAGATCGCTCAATAAAGGTACGTAAATTCTATTCATCCCGGCTAAAACGTAGTGAACGAGGTGTCAATGCCCTAATATAAATTAAAAACTAAAAAGTTGAAATAAAAAAGTTTAAGGTATTTTACAGTGTGCAGTTTTTATCTTATAACGTTGATCACGTACTATTAGTTCGTTGCGCGCATAAATTTATTGTAAATGCATAGCATCTGGTTAATTGTGAAGGGACTGGTAAATTAATTCTGTTTTTATAAATGTTAAGACCACTGTCCGTCACGTTTGTTGATCATAACAGTTGTGTGAAAAAGTAACTGGAAGTTGTATCGTAAAAGACCCTTTTTAATGAGGTTCTTAATTCAAAATTACCTGTTTAAAAAAAGAAATAATCCCTCCTTTGTGGGTGACTGCCCTTTACAACTCTGCCTTCTTCTGAAGTACTAAATCAATTACCAAAGATTGAAGCAAGAATATAATACTCAATTAATTCTTAAAACCCTGACCAGTTATGGTGCAAATGAACACCAATAACATTAAGTGGAGTCAACACAGGAAGTTGAGAATTAGAAAAAATTGCAAGTAAACCTGAACATCTGAGAAATTCTATTCATTCATATTTTTAAGCAAGCAGATGTTTGTATTTTATTTTGCTTGCTTTTGAAAAGAGTAATTGCTGAGTTTATTGCCGGCTCTTCTCAGCAAATGCAACCTTCCGAACCGGTATTAGAGTCAGACTTTTCATAAGTGCCTGCGAAGATCTATTTGAATAAATGATTTAGAATTTTGAGTACTTTGTTTATTTACAGATTACTTCAAAACACAAGTGTTCTTTTCAACTGATAGGCGGTAAAGCCAGCATTAATTGGTGAGTTAAACTCACCAATTAATGCCGGCATGATCCTATCATCATGAGTATGTGGGTTGATATTATATACATTCCTTTGTTTATTTACAGATTACTTCAAAACGCAGTGTTCTTTTCAACTGATAGGCGGTAATTGGTGAGTTTAATACGTATATTATGAACAAGCTGGAGTGTCACCTGCAGTCTTGAGCAACCTATTACAGTTTGTCAAAAAAGTTGTAAAAGTAAAAGCAAGATGTTGTAGAAGGAAGTATAATCTAAGCAAGCACAGAGGGCAAGAATAGAAAGAGTGATTTTAAGCGGCATGAAAATTTTAATTTAAATTATCCGAACGCGGTTTTGCTCCTATCTATATATATAAAAGATAGTCGTGTTAGTTACACTATTTATAACTCAAGAACGGCTGAACCGATTTGGCCGAAAATTGGTGGGGAAGTAGCTTAGAACCAGTAGACGGACATAGGATACTTTTTATAGGGTAGGGTAGCATAGGGTAGGGTACGGTATGGTGTGGTAGGGTAGGGTAGGTAAGGGGGTTAAGAAGGGGGCGCGGGTGAAACCGCAGGGGGAAAGCTAGTAATATAATATTATGTTTAACTACTATCCAATAAATTTAAAAAAATCCCTTTTTTTCCTGTTTACTTTCTGCAAAAATTGATTTGACGAACCATATCCAAAATATTATGCATGAACTATGCCCCGCCGATAGCAATAATACCTACCAGTGTGTCTTCCATGTTTTGAAAACAATTAACTTATTTCTATACCTCACTTCTGTTATCATTATCGACATTCTGGATGAGATCTTAGAACAAACTTCTACGATAGGGAATATGCACAGTTTCTAAATCATAATTTTAATAATTTTTAGGGTTCCATAGCCAAATGTCAAAAAATGGAACCCTTATAGATTCGTCATGTCTGTCTGTCTGTCCGTCCGTATGTCACAGCCATTTCTTTCCGAAACTATAAGAACTATAATGTTGAAACTTGGTAAGTAGATATATTCTGTGAACTGCATTAAAAATTTTCACAAAAATAGAAAAAACATACATAGAACAATTACATAGAAGTGAAACTCTTTTTTTTTTAACAAAACCCATAAGTGTGGGGTGTCTATGGATAGGTCTTCAAAAATGATATCGAGGTTTCTAATATCATTTTTTTCTAAACTGAATAGTTTGCGCGAGACACACTTCCAAAGTGGTAAAATGTGTGTCCCCCCCCTGTAACTTCTAAAATAAGAGAATGATAAATCTATAAAAAATATATGATGTACATTACGATGCAAACTACCAACGAAAATTGGTTTGAGCGAGATCTTAGTAGAGTAAGTAGTTTTTTTTTAATACGTCATAAATTGAAATCCATATCAAATACTCAGGTCTATACTACCATTTACTTATATACCTACAGGTTTGTACGGAACCCTCGGTGCGCGTGTCTGACTCGCACTTGGCCGGTTTTTGATTGTTAACATAAAACATGCAAAACAAGCATAAATGTCTATTCTGTCGCCAAGCACCTATCGGTGTGCTCCGACAGCTGCCCTTGAGAGCCAGTTCCTTCTAGCCTTTGTGTGTGCACCCACCTTCGACCACATCATCACTTACCATGGTGAGATTGTGGTCAAACACAGGCCTATACATAATAATAAAAGAAAAAAAAATGTTCATAGTTCAAATCATTTATTTCAAATAGACCTTCGCAGCTATATGAATAGTCTGACTCTAGTACTGGTTTGGAAGTCTGCATTTGCCGAGAAGAGCCGGCAATAAACTCAGCAATTACTCTTTTCGAAACAAAACTTGATTTATAACATAGTCATAGACAACAATTGAGTGCCCCCCGTGGCGGAATGTAACTTATATTTGCCTCAAAAAAAGTGCTTATTCTCTGTTGCGTGTCCCGGCGTTGAAACTACAAAGTGGCGCACACTTTTATATATACAATACTAGCTGCCCGGCGCGACTTCGTTCGCGTGGTGCTACCCTACCCTGTGGTGATACCCCACCCTGCCCTACCTTACCCTATATGAATAATTTTCCCCGTTTTTGCAACATCTTTCACTGATGCTTCGCTCCTATTAGTCGCAGCGTGATGTTATATAGCCTAAAGCCTTCCTCGATAAATGGACTATCCAACACAATAAGAATTTTTCAATTCGAACCAGTAGTTCCTGAGATTAGCGCGTTCAAACATACAATCTCTTCAGCTTTATAATATTACTAGCTGGCTCGCGCGGTGTCACCCGTGTTCCCATGATAAAAAGTAGCCTATAATAGGGCCTATGTAGCTTCCTATTAGTGAAAGAATTTTTCGAATTCGACTGGTAGTTCCAGTGATTAGCCCGTTTAAACAAACAAACAAAAAATCTCTTCCGCTTTATTATATTAGTATTAGTATAGAATTAATAAGTTTAATCAATAGTAAGTAAGTATATTGTCGTTTGTTACAGAGCAGAGGAATCATGTCGCTCTGGGGCAGAGCTCAGCAGCTGCCTCCTGAGAGTCTGCAGAAGGTAAGCAACACATTAATTATAAAGTTTTAAAGGTTTAGCTTGCCCTAGACGGGTATCAAAAGTTGGGGGCCCTTCTACCTGATTGCGGCCAAACCAAATGGAGGGTAATTTTTGCTTATACACGTTCGGGGCCCCGAGTCTTTGATGCGGTAGGTGCGCCCCTGACTGCAGTGGCAGGCGATGATTGGTGAAAGCTGAAATTATTATCAAAAACTCCCAATCCCTTGGAGCAATGAAAAAATCAAACTTCTAAGTTAAGTCAACGCAATCAAAAGAGACAGCCCGGCCGTATATTATAGGCCCGTTATATTCCCGATGACCTAGAACCATGACGTTTGGCAAGAAGCAAAGTCATGTAGCACAAGTAAAATGAGAAAACCGTAAATTTGTAGTTACATCACATAAAAAAATAACAATCGGAAAAGAGGGGAAAAAAATCTTCGAAATTCTTGTCCCTTTGGCCAATTTTCAGTTACCGGGCATGAAAGGTATATTATGTACATTACATATTTTTCTTAAATTGTGAGAGCTGATTTTTATTAGCACCCTGATGGTAAGTGAGTACCATTGCCTATGGATGTTAGCAATAGCAGGGGGTCGGAAACTATTGCTGACCTTTGCAAAGTCTAGAAGGTTCCTAAAGCAGGGCAGGCCATGCTGGGGCCCCTGAGCTATTTAGAACTCTCGGTGCGCGAGTCCGACTCGCATTTGCCCGGTTTATTTTTACTATAACGGCAAAAGTTTGCGGTGTCATTCGTATTATTTTGATTACAGTGTACAATATTTTTCGTCACCAGGTCCGCACGATCTATGTAGATCATTTCCCGATCGAAGTGAGACATTGCCTCGCCAATTGGATCGAGAGCAGAATATGGTAAGTCAACATAGATTAGAGAGAGAGGTAGAGCATAGCGTTTATTCGCTCAAAGAGCAGCTCGACTGGGGAAGTACCTCCACCTTACAGAATACCGCAGCCAAATAACTTTATGTTGTGTATAGTTGTGTTCCTGCGCGTGAGTAAGTGAGCCAGAGCTCATAGGGGAGGGGGGAAAGGTCGGTAACGGCGTGAAAAAAAAAAAAAACTTCGAAGAAAAGTCCCCCCAACTTCGCAACTAAAACTGTTTTTACACATAAACAGTACCGATCAATCGATGCACCTAAATGTTTAGTGTTTCCTTGTCTTAGCCAATCAGATCAAACACAATGAACATCATTCTAAATGCACTGCAATCTATAATACTTGCCTTGATTTATCAACGCACAGCCCAGTAAGGTATTCATCTAAGGGCCAAAAGTAGCCTGAAAATAAAGATTTATTACTATTTCAACTATTTATTTTCTGACATGTAATATACATTTTAAACAAAAAATAAACTTTTAATAAAAAATATTATAAATGAAGAACCGCTCGACCGATTTTGTGCAAACTTCACATAAACCATCTACTAAACAGTCGGAACAAAGCCTAAACATTTGGTTTGGATAGGTGAGCCCGTTCTTGAGTTATAAAATTACAACGAAAAATGGCATTGATTTTTATATATTTAGATATTGCTTGTGTTTTTTGTATGACGGATGCCTACGTCCCACCCTCCAAGTTTCAGGTCTCTACGATCAGCGGTTTAGGCTGTGCGTTGATTGTCAGTCAGTCATTCAGGACAAAGCATTTTATATGTATAGACTAGCTGCCCGGCACGACTTCGTTCGCGTGGTGTCCTACTAACCTATACCCTAACCTACCCTACCCTACCACTACCCCTACCCCTACCCTACCCTACCCTACCCTACCCTACCCTACCCTACCCTACCCTAAGATGAATTCCTTCGCTAAGAATTAGCGAAATCGGTCCAGCCGTTCTCGAGTTTTAGCGAGACTAACGAACAGCAATTCATTTTTATATATATAGATAGAAGAGGAATACTTTACCGAAAACACTTCTTTTTAACCGACTTCAAAAAAAGGAGGAGGTTCTCAAATCGGTTGTATTTTTTTTTTATGTTTGTTACCTCAACTCCGTCATTTATTAAGCGATTTGGAAAAATCTTTTTTGTCTGGAAGGGTACACTTCCCGTTTGGTCCCATTGTCATCAGATCAGGATTTGATTACTTCTTAGTATACTTTGAAGTCGGTTTAATTTTTTTGTAAAACAATCCAATTATGTGTGAACATTCTTATGCCAAATTCAATGCCAGTATGTAATGAAACGTTTGTCCAGGACGCCGGAACCGGAGGAGCAGCTCCGGTTCTTCGTTGATGAACTGGTTCAGGAGATCCAGACCCATGCGGACCTGATGCTGTCACCAGACATGTTCGTCACTAAGATGAAGCTCATTGAAGCCGCTAAGAACTTCCATATGCATTATAGGTAAGTGATTCTATGTTATTGTTTTTAGATTTTTACAAGGTTTTTATTAACTTGCAATGTATGTATGTTATGTATATGTTCGGGTCTAATCTTGCGAGTTGAATTTCACCCACTTCCAGTGGTGGTGTTGACATGATTTTTGGTATACATGAGTATATTGGAAGAAAAGCAACAAAAAGTACAATCACCAAAAGAAGGTTTTAATAAAAAAAAAATATTAACAAAAACTTATTAGGGTTTCAAACCAAAAAGGTAAGTATATTATAAATCAAAATAATAACAATAGTAATATGTAGTGTAAATAGGCATGGTAATTAACCCATAAATCTAATAATATGTATTCTAGATAGTATAAATTTACACAGTATAAATATGTATAAATGTATTAGAATAATTTATTTATTGCGCGGACCAAGATGTCCAAATTGTGATAATTTAAAAGCAAAAAAATTGTAAATTATAATTAAACCAATAAAAAAAAACAAAAAGCTAAAATGATGGACCGAAATTTCAAAGTACACAAGTTTTAAATTTTCTGCATTCTAAAACAGGTTTTTATTTTCTTTTTTTTTTGCGTAGTTTTGACCCTTTATCTCCCATGTTTATAAAGCAAAAAAATCCTAAATAATAACATGTTTATAAACATTACTGTTACAGGAAAAATATAACAAAGTTTCTAACTGTTACAGTTTTTTTTTATTTCAATATAACTGTTGTAAAATTGATTGTCGTGTCTGATCGTAGGATTAGGGACTATCCCGAATTAAATGCACACCCAAGGAGGTATCGGTATTTCCCGGCAACCGCACTTGAGAGCCAAGTACGCGATTGTAACAAAAGATACGCACGCTCTTGCCATAGAAACGTGCTTCATTTTATGAATACGTGTTTGTATTTTTAATAAGTAGTTGAAGTTGACTGCATTTTTAACCGACTTTAAAAAAGAGGTTCTCAATTCGGTTGTTTTTTTTTTTTTTTTTTATGTTTGTTACCTCATAACTCCGTCATTTATGAACCGATTTGGAAAATTCTTTTTTTGTCTGGAAGGGTATACTTCCCGTTTGGTCCCATTGTCATCAGATCAGGATTTGATTACTTCTTAGTGTACTTTGAAGTCGGTTTAAGTTTTTTGTAAAACAGTCCAATTATGTCTCATTACATTTATTATGCAAGTGCATTTCGTGTGTGGAACTGCATATTTTTAAGGGTTCCGGACCGGTCTGTCATATAGTTTTTACAAGCAACGTAGAAACTTTAATTTTGCCATATTGATGTTAGTGATAATTGATTACCTATCTATATATATCAAAATGGAGCGCTCGTGGTGTAGCATGATTAGCCGTTCTTAATTGATCGGCAAAGTTAAGCTACGTCTGTCGTGGTCGGTACCTGGATGGGTGACCGTCTAGTGGTATTACATATCAAGCGTTTCCATGCTTCGGAAGGCATGTAAAGCCGTTGGTCCCGGTTATCACTTAATTGTGATAGTCGTTAAGCTAGTTTGATGCCTCCTAGGCGGTTTGAAAAATTCCAACAGTAGGTTGACCACTAGCCTACCTCCACCAATCCGCAGTGGGCACGCGTGGTGGAGTATCGCCCATTCCCTTTCACCCTCATTTGTGAAAGGAGGCCTGTGCTCAGCAGTGGGACATTATAGGCTGATGATGAGGATGATATATTAAAATGGATCCCTATTTCCCTTGGTCACGCCATCACATGTGATAATGTGAATCAAATAAAATGTCAATAATACAAACCTGTTTTCGATGGATATTGTTGTCATGTAATTAGGAATTATTTTTCCAGTGTCGAGTTATATCATAAGTTCTATTACTACTCTAAAGGGGTTTTCTTCGATGCGTCCAAGGATGGTCGGAACCTGGGTGAGCGAGTCAGACTAACACTTGCTTTGCGTCGCCGGTTTTTTTAGGTATTTGTTGGTGAAAATGGGCATAACAAACAAAATAAATATCCCAAATTACTTATATGATTAATTAACAGGAAAAATATATGTATTTAATTCGGAGGGTCATCGACCTGCATGTCTTAATCATTTTAATAACCTTTAACCCGTAGCAGTGATTCTGTGACGTCTCTTTTATGACGTCACTGTTTCCTCCCACTGTTTTTAAGATATTCATCTTTGTATTTTTTTTAATATAAATTCGAATGATTGTTATGCATCTCTCATTTAGTCTTTGTTCGTCTCGAATAACAAACCTAAGGACTGTGAGTTCGTTTGTGTTCTACTTGCTACAGAACTATACAAAATGTAAGTGACTGTCATTTAAGTTTTAGCACGTTATTAAACGCGTCTAAAAATATAATACTATCTGTCTGTTTTATGTCTGAGCCTATTTTCGAAGAGGTTTTTTTATTGAACTGATTTTGAATTTCTTTGTACCACTTTTTTAACCGACTTCAAAAAAAGGAGGAGGTTCTCAATTCGTTTTTTTTTTTTTTTTTATTTTTTTTTTTATGTTTGTTACCTCATAACTCCGTCATTTATGAACCGATTTGGAAAATTCTTTTTTTGTCTGGAAGGGTACACTTCCCGTTTGGTCCCATTGTCATCAGATCAGGATTTGATTACTTCTTCGTGTACTTTGAAGTCGGTTTAAGTTTTTTTTAAAACAGTCCAATTATTTTCCAGTAATTTAGGTTTCTTGTATATCTTAAAACTAGCTGTCCCCCGCGGCTTCACCCGCGTTCCCGGGATAAAAAGTAGCATATGTCCTTCTCCATACCATAGGCTACCTGCATGCCAAATTTCATGATGATCCGTTGAGTAGTTTAGGCGTGAAGGCGTAACAAACAAACAAACAAACTCACTTTCGCATTTATAATATTAGTTAGGATTTAGTTTAATTTATTTCGTAGACTGTACGTAGAAGTGCATCTAAAGAATGCCTCTTAATTATAACCCCTAACTTTTCCCCTTTTAGTGATGATTTTGCAAAAAAGTTGAAACACATATTTTTTTACCAAAAACGTAAATATGGATTTTCAGACCCCCAACTTGAGGAATTATGGATTGCCTTCAAGATTACATTTTGAAACAAAAGATATATGTAATTACTTCGCCAGGATATACTCTTATCTCCTTCCCAAATTTCGTCGGGACAGCTAGTATAAAAACCAGATTTGACACTAAAAAAGATAAAGATAAAATTTTATTTATTGAAAACACAGATACACACACAACACAATAAAAAATAAAAAGAAACAGCATAATAACATACAACATATACAAACAAAAGACGTAAAAAACAATACAATAACCAATAACAAATACAAATATAATAACAGTGTGTGATATCGTGGATCCAATTGGCCCCAGCTCAGCATGTGCTGCAGATAACTACAGCGCTGATTTTCGGCTGAAGCCACGTGTGAATCACGTTTATTATTATTATTTTCCACACAGGACATGCATATGTGTGCATGAACATGTCTGTATGTCCTGAGTCTGGGTGTAATTATGTATATTAAGTATGTATTTACAAACAAAAAGTAGTATATGTATTATATCAGTTATCTGGTTTCCATAGTACAAGCTCTGCTTAGTTTGGGATCAGATGACCGTGTGTGAGGAATGTCACAGGATATGTATTGTATTTGTTTTGTTCCAGTCACGCGCCCCACGAGCTGTACGCATACATGCGTCGTTGTCTCGCTCTTGAGATGGAGGTGATACAGAGCGCGTGCGGCGCTCAGTACGTCGCTCAGCCGCTCACAGAGAGGAAATATAGCGAAGTAAGTCATCTATACATATATATATGTGACCGTATTTTTGTAGTAACCGTTAGTTTATAATCTACCTAGCGAGATTATAAACTCCCCGATATATTGTGAACTGTACCATACTGCTTACAATATAACGTATTCATTTCCGATTGTTTATAATGTATCCATGACAAACCGTCATATTGTAAACGGGCATCATACTTGAATGCGTCGGGACGCACGTTGCGCGCTGATTGGTTACACATCATTTGTCCCGCGATACCATCTTTGGCGATACGTAACGTGGTAGATTGTTTTTATTGTCTTAAATTTTTTTTTTTTTTTTTTTTTTTTTATGTCAAGAGGTTGACAAACAGGCAGACGGGCCTCCTGATGGAAAGTGGTCACCGTCGCCTATAGACATTTGCAATACCAGGGGGATTGCCAATGTGTTGCCGACCTTGAAGAGCTCTTTTTACGCCTCTTTTGAAGAACCCCATATCGTAGCGCTGAGGGAAAACCGTAATGGGGAGTTCATTCCACATCCTAATGGTCCGCAGTAGGAACGTCCGACTGAAACGTTGTGTGGACGATCGAGGCGGCTCGAGGACGTGACGATGAACTCCACATCGCCGGCGAGCAGTGCGATGGTAGAAAGGTGACGATGGCACCAGGTCAAAGAGTTCTTTAGAACACTCTCCATTATACAGACGGTAGAACACACAAAGCGAGCCTATATCTCTCCGAAGGCTGAGAGGTTCTAAGCCGCCTGTGAGTATGGGATCGTCAACAATACGAATGGCCCGCCTTTGCACCGAGGCAAGTGGATCAAGCTGATAAGCGGGTGCGCCTGCCCAGAGGTGCGAGCAGTACTCCATATGCGGCCTAACCTGCGCTTTATAAAGCTGTAGCCGCTGGAGATTCGTGAAGTACCACTTAGCTTTATTTAGCACACCCAACTTTTTTGAAGCCAATTTGGCTTTACTTTCCAAATGACCTCGAAACTGGACATCACTCGCAATGTCAACACCGAGGATCCCGATACTCTTTGAGATGATTACGGGAGTGTCTTCGAACTTTGGTGCAGCTACGAACGGGGTTTTTTTCGCGGAGAACGCGCAGACCTGTGTCTTCGAAGGGTTGAATCGGAATAAATTAAGTCTCCCCCATTCCGAGACCTGCTCCAAGGAGGTCTCGACTTCAGACACAAGTTGTATTCGGCTTTCCTCCACCATGGACCGAGGGTTGTTAGCACGGCCAGTATATTGAGCATCACCAGTGCTGTCATCCGCATAGCACTGAATGCTGGGGATTTTCAGCATATCATTGATATGCAGGATGAACAGTGTGGGCGATAGCACGCAGCCTTGTGGTACGCCAGCATTAATATTCTTGATGTCGGAGCAACATCCGTCAACAGCGACCTTGATACTCCGATCAGAAAGAAAGCTGGTCACCCAGGTGCACAAACCCTCGGGAATTCCATATGACGGTAGCTTCGATAGAAGTGCCCTGTGCCAGACCCGGTCGAAGGCCTTAGCAACATCAAGGCTAACTGCCAATGCCTCGCCTTTGCTCTCTATGGCTTCAGCCCATCGGTGCGTCAGGTAAACGAGAAGGTCACCAGCTGAACGACCATGACGGAAGCCGTATTGGCGGTCGCTTATCAGCTGGTGCTCCTCTAGGTACCTGAGCAGCTGAGTGTTGATGACCCGCTCCATCACCTTAGAGAGAAGGGAGGTTATAGCTATAGGCCTGTAGTTTGACGGGTCAGTTCGATCACCCTTTTTGGGAATCGTATGTACTAGGGCGGTCTTCCACGAAGAGGGAACACGTCCGGCGGTATAGGAAAGCCTGAATAGGCGCGTCAACACTGGAGACAACTCTGGAGCACACGTCCTTAGCACAATGGCGGGGATTCCGTCTGGCCCACTCGACTTTCGGACGTCAAGGGAGAACAGAGCTCGCCTGACCGCGTTTTGCGAGAAGCGTACTTCCGGCATCAAGCTGTCACACCGCGGGATAGTAGGCGGTGAGGCTCCCCCGTCGTCAATTATCGAGTTCGATGCAAAGAGAGCTGCCAGAAGATCGGCTTTCTCCTTTGCAGTGTGGGCCAGATAGTCATCCGGTGCGTGCAATGGTGGAAGTGACGACCGGCAGAAGTTACCTTCGACAGCTTTGGCAAGCGACCAAAATGCTCGGCTCCCAGAAGGGAAACCAGCAAGCCGATCACCGATTCTGCCGATGTGCTGGAACTTCGCTCTGGCAATTTGCTTCTTGCTGGACCAAGAGGCAGAATTGTATTCTTTTCTCATTTTGGATACATCTGGGTCGTTCCGAGCATGCGCTTTTGACCAGGCCCGATAGGCCTCATTCTTAAGGTTAGTAACCTTAGCACTAGGCCGGTCGAACCAGGGTTGACTCGTTCCACCGATGGGCACTACAGAACATGGAATAAAACATTCCATGCCTTGCAATACGACATCGGCGACCGAGTCTGCGCAGCTGTCCGGATTATCCGTTGAGAAACAAAGCTGCCTCCATGGGTAGGACGCATAAAACTCCCGCAGTCCATCCCAATCTGCTGACCGGTAATGCCAAACTTTGCGCGTCTCGCGGGGTCGAGATCTTCCTGGTTGCGCAAGTGGCAACACAGATTGAACCAGGCAATGATCGAACGACCCCAGAGGGGCACCGACGGAGACCTGGTAATTATCTGGATGCGTGGTCAGCAGAAGGTCCAACAAAGAGGGCTCGTGGTTCTCGATATCTGGGATGCGGGTTACTTCCTGCACCAGTTGCGAGAAACCATAGGCCAGAGCAAAGTCATAGACGGTTTTCCCTGCGTGGTCGGTCCGCGAAGACCCCAACCACTCGCTATGGTGAGCGTTAAAATCTCCAAGGACAATCACCTCGGCTGTGGGATACCGTTCCAACGTGCACGCGTTCAAAGAAGCGAGTTGTCTCAGTGTCGCCGCGATGAGACCTGTAGAGGCACGCGTATATTCGGGTGGACCCACCGTAGTCTACGCGCACCCAGAGAGTAGACAGGTCCCTGTCTTCTAGGTTATAAAGACGTCGACAACAGATGCCCTCCCGGGCGAACATGCACACCCCGGCCTTTGGGATGAACAAATGTTCGAGGTTGTAGCCGGGATAGTGGAGATACGATGTATCGCTCGGGCAGGTTATCTGTGTCTCCGTCAGAAAGAGCAAGGCCGGCTTCGCCGTCTCAAGATGGTGATGGACGGCGTTGATATTACTGTGGAGCCCCCTGATATTGCAAAAGTCCACTCTAAATGTGGAAGGGGTTGCCGCTGAAAATAACCTTTTTCTTTTGTTTTTTTTAACCATTTAAAAGATTGCGTTAAAAAGACGAGTTAATTGGAAGTATGCGGTTGATATGATAGCGGAGGCAAAACGCAATGGTTAGGGGTCGACCCTAATGCAGCGACAAGTTGTGGGATTGACATGGGGGACGGAAGGGCCCCCGGTCCCCCCCGAGAGTGCCTGTCTGGTTCCACTCCGGTCTCCTCCCCCGGCAGGACAGACACTCGTCGGGATTATGCGCACGGTTGGCGGGACAGCCTCCTAGGCCGGAGGTTATAGGTTATGCCCAGGTTCGGGTCCCCTACTGACCGGCGGGCGGCCAGCGGACAGCCGTTTCACCGGGTCTCCCTGGCCCCCATGTCAACCCAACACGCCACACACATCAGAGGTCGCCCAAATCGCATCGCTGGACCGCACCATCATACATACCGCACACTTCGGACGTAAGGGGGCAGGCTCTCGTGAACCCTTGCCGAAACACAGCGAACTGCTTCACGACAGACTCACTCACGAGGGTGGTCGCTAGCCAGTCGGACATGGGTATGTCCTACCACCAAGCCAGGCGGTGTGAGAATTAAATGGGGCCACCGCCGGTCCACCACAACCCGAAACGGGGTTCAGTAAAGCCAGAGCCTCGTTTGTTTGTCAGCAGGGTGCACCACGAGCAGGTGAGGTTGGCAAGGATCCAAAGGATGTCATTTGGACCCTTACACCCCAAATATATTACCACAATATATATATATATTGATTGACATATTTAATTTTGATCTCAAACAATTAAATATGTATTTCTTATATTTAACTCCAATGTTTGTTTTCTAACTATATGAATACAGAACGAACTACCGTCAAGACTGACCAATCAGGGATAGTTCACGTTAGATTATAAACTATCGAAAATGAATACGTTATATTGTAAGCAGTATGGGGGGTATTCACAATATATCGGGGAGTTTATAATCTCGCTAGGTAGTTTATAAACTAACGGTTATCACGGTGACATTTATATATAAAAATGAACCCCTATTTCTCCTGGTGACGCTATAACTTGAGAACGGCTTTACCGATTTCATTCATCTTTTTTTTTATGTTACTAAAGTAAACGTTTCACTACAGCTAATAACGGGCCTGCAAACCGTACGCCAGAAGGTGAATCAAGCAGGCGAGGAGATCAGGACCCTGCAAGCCAACATCGAGTCGTTCTCGCTTCAGTACCACGAGTGCTTGAAGAACAAAGGTGGGTGTTACTCACATGTTCAAGCTCATTTTGGGCTCTAGAGATATCATGCTCTTATGAGCATGACTAGCATATGAGCTAAATATAGCTTATGAGCATGACCTAATTATGAGTCTCCTTATGGAGACTCATAATTAGGGTAGTTTCTGATGTGGGATTTAGTTTATGGTAGTGTCGAAATTAGGGGTTTCTGATGTGGGCAATTAGTTTATAGTAGTGTCGAAATGTGGGGAGTTTCTGATGTGAGCAATTAGTTTATAGTAGTGTCGAAATATGGGGAGTTTGTGATGTGGGCAATTAGTTTATAGTAGTGTCGAAATATGGTTAGTATCTGATGTGGGCACTTAGTTAATAGTAGGGTCGAAATGTGGGGAGTTTCTGATGTTGGTAATTAGTTTATAGTAGTGTCGAAATTAAAGAGTTTCAGATGTGGGCAATTAGTTTATAGTAGTGTCGAAATATGGGGAGTTTGTGATGTGGGCAATTAGTTTATAGTAGTGTCGAAATATGGGGAGTTTCTGAAGTGGGCAATTAGTTTATGGTAGTGTCAAAATATGGTTAGTATCTGATGTGGGCACTTAGTTAATAGTAGGGTCGAAATGTGGGGAGTTTCTGATGTTGGTAATTAGTTTATAGTAGTGTCGAAATTAAAGGGTTTATGATGTGGGCAATTAGTTTATAGTAGTGTCGAAATGTGGGGAGTTTCTGATGTGAGCAATTAGTTTATAGTAGTGTCGAAATTAAAGAGTTTCTGATGTGGGTAATTAGTTTATAGTAGTGTCTAAATTAGGGGTTTCTGATGTGGGCATTTAGTTTATAGTAGTGTCGAAATTAGGGGTTTCTGATGTGGGCAATTAGTTTATAGTAGTGTCGAAATTAAAGAGTTTCTGATGTGGGCAATTAGTTTATAGTAGTGTCGAAATTAGGGGTTTCTTATGTGGGCAATTAGTTTATAGTAGTGTCGAAATGTGGGGAGTTTCTGATGTGAGCAATTAGTTTATAGTAGTGTCGAAATATGGGGAGTTTGTGATGTGTGCAATTAGTTTATAGTAGTGTCGAAATATGGTTAGTATCTGATGTGGGCACTTAGTTAATAGTAGGGTCGAAATGTGGGGAGTTTCTGATGTTGGTAATTAGTTTATAGTAGTGTCGAAATTAAAGAGTTTCAGATGTGGGCAATTAGTTTATAGTAGTGTCGAAATATGGGGAGTTTGTGATGTGGGCAATTAGTTTATAGTAGTGTCGAAATATGGGGAGTTTCTGAAGTGGGCAATTAGTTTATGGTAGTGTCAAAATATGGTTAGTATCTGATGTGGGCACTTAGTTAATAGTAGGGTCGAAATGTGGGGAGTTTCTGATGTTGGTAATTAGTTTATAGTAGTGTCGAAATTAAAGGGTTTATGATGTGGGCAATTAGTTTATAGTAGTGTCGAAATGTGGGGAGTTTCTGATGTGGTCAATTAGTTTATAGTAGTGTCGAAATATGGGGAGTTTGTGATGTGGGCAATTAGTTTATAGTAGTGTCGAAATATGGTTAGTATCTGATGTGGGCACTTAGTTAATAGTAGGGTCGAAATGTGGGGAGTTTCTGATGTTGGTAATTAGTTTATAGTAGTGTCGAAATATGGGGAGTTTCTGATGTGGGCAATTAGTTTATGGTAGTGTCAAAATATGGTTAGTATCTGATGTGGGCACTTAGTTAATAGTAGGGTCGAAATATGGGGAGTTTCTGATGTTGGTAATTAGTTTATAGTAGTGTCGAAATTAAAGAGTTTCTGATGTGGGCAATTAGTTTATAGTAGTGTCGAAATGTGGGGAGTTTCTGATGTGGTCAATTAGTTTATAGTAGTGTCGAAATATGGGGAGTTTGTGATGTGGGCAATTAGTTTATAGTAGTGTCGAAATATGGTTAGTATCTGATGTGGGCACTTAGTTAATAGTAGGGTCGAAATGTGCGGAGTTTCTGATGTTGGTAATTAGTTTATAGTAGTGTCGAAATTAAAGAGTTTCTGATGTGGGCAATTAGTTTATAGTAGTGTCGAAATATGGAGAGTTTCTGATGTGAGCAATTAGTTTATAGTAGTGTCGAAATATGGGGAGTTTGTGATGTGGTCAATTAGTTTATAGTAGTGTCGAAATATGGGGAGTTTCTGATGTGGGCAATTAGTTTATAGTAGTGTCGAAATTAAAGAGTTTCTGATGTGGGCAATTAGTTTATAGTAGTGTCAAAATATGGGGAGTTTCTGATGTGGTCAATTAGTTTATAGTAGTGTCGAAATATGGGGAGTTTCTGATGTGTTCAATTAGTTTATAGTAGTGTCGAAATATGGGGAGTTTCTGATGTGGTCAATTAGTTTATAGTAGTGTCGAAATATGGGGAGTTTCTGATGTGGGCAATTAGTTTATGGTAGTGTCAAAATTATGGAGAGTTTCTGATGTGGGCAATTAGTTTATAGTAGTGTCGAAATATGGTGAGTTTCTGATGTGGTCAATTAGTTTATAGTAGTGTCGAAATATGGGTAGTTTCTGATGTGGGAAATTAGTTTATAGTAGTGTCGAAATATGGGGATTTTCTGAGGTGGGCAATTAGTTTATAGTAGTGTCGAAATATGGGGAGTTTCTGATATGGGAAATTAGTTTATAGTAGTGTCGAAATATGGAGATTTTCTGATGTGGTCAATTATTTTATAGTAGTGTCGAAATATGGGGAGTTTCTGATGTGTTCAATTAGTTTATAGTAGTGTCGAAATATGGGGAGTTTCTGATTTGGTCAATTAGTTTATAGTAGTGTCGAAATATGGGGAGTTTCTGATGTGTTCAATTAGTTTATAGTAGTGTCGAAATATGGGGAGTTTCTGATGTGGTCAATTAGTTTATAGTAGTGTCGAAATATGGGGAGTTTCTGATGTGTTCAATTAGTTTATAGTAGTGTCGAAATATGGGGAGTTTCTGATGTGGTCAATTAGTTTATAGTAGTGTCGAAATATGGGGAGTTTCTGATGTGGGCAATTAGTTTATGGTAGTGTCAAAATTATGGAGAGTTTCTGATTTGGGCAAATGGTTAATTTCTTACCATAATATTATCAACCTACCGTCAGGTCACATGAACTACCTTCAGCAGTCGATGACCAACGAGCGGCGGGACCTGGTCGCGTGTCTGCGCGTACAGATTGAAGATACAGAGAGAAAGCTCAATGCGCTGGTGAGTTTTTTTTAAACGACAAAACTGGTGAACAGCTGGATATAACTTACCCGTAAATATGTTCCCGTTTTGCATGCTAATAAGTGTTCCCCCCTCCCCCCCAGGTGGCGCAAATCAGCCAGTCCCAGATGGAGCTGGTGGACCACATGAAGGACAACATCGCCAACCTGCGCCAGCTGCAGAGCCAGGTCCTCGATGAGGAGTTGATCAAGTCAGTATTAACCGTTTTTCATCAGGCGCGACTTATGCTTTTTGTTAAATTAGTAGTATGCAAAAAAATATCACCTTTGTGATAGAGACTAAAGGTCATCACTCACTATAGCAGTTGAAATAATCTATGCTTACCGCGAGACGTCAACTATTATATTTTATCTTCTTCTTCTTCTTATTTTTAATGATGGCAACCAAGCCCAAATTAGGGCTCATTTCTGCCAGTGTCGAGTTATATTATAATATCCAGTCACAAAATCGCTTCACATTATAGTCCTCAGTCAGGCACCGTCCATAAAAGTCATGTTTTACTACAATGGTGGTCATTGTACTAAAACTTTTCACGGACATTTTAAGACAACTTGAAAAGTAACGATACACATAATTCATTTCATTTCACTTCACTGGTGCACATGGATGATCTTTATTGGGTAAAATACCACCAATAATACACAATAAAACTCAAAATACACAAATTATTGAAAATAAAAATGAAAATGCTACGTCACTCTGCAAGTTCCCGCCAAAAAGTCCCATATTTTATCTTGCCGATTGTATTGTAAATCGCACTGAACTAATTTTAGTCGCGTCACATCATTTGAAGAATAAAAAATATTTTTAGAACCCCGGGATAAAAATGCGAATTTCTATGGCATGCCGGCGAATTGCGACTATTCGCGACCAAAACTGTTATGTTGTTGTTATGTTTTGCGGGGTTTATAAAATATTTCATGTATATTAACATGTTGCTAGTAATGTAATCTCAACATTGGAAGTGATTCAAAACCCTCTAAAATGTTTATTTTTTTTGTACAAATCAATGTATGGATCTCGCCATGATTCTTTAGTCTTTGCCGTCTTCATTTGCGTGTATTTAGACGTACCCGCGATTGACGGCGACTAAATTTATATTGAAAACAAACATTGGAATAATTTGACAGGACTATATTTGTTACATCCTTTTCTTATGTTCTTTGTTAGATTAAAATTAGTTTAGTTGTAAACAACACAATCAGGGCCAATATCAATAAAAAACAAAATGGCCACCTTAATATACCACATATCCAGGTGGAAACGCGAACAGCAGCTATCAGGCAACGGCGTCCCCATGCAGTCGAACCTCAACACCATACAAGAGTGGTGTGAACTCCTCGCCGACCTGATCTGGACGACGCGCCAGCAAGTCAACAATGTGTCCAGGATCAATACTAAGACCATTGTGGAGCTCAGGCAGCCGCACCTTGCTGAGATGCTTGATGAGATGAGCAAACAGGTAATTTGGCATGCTTGCCCATATTACCAACCTTTGTCAAACTTGCCACAAATGTTAAATTTGAGGCAGATTTTTTGTTGGGTACATGGTTTTGTGAGGTTTAGGTAAGTAGGCGCTCGTGGTGTAGCATGATAAGCCGTTCTTAATCGATCAGCAAGTTAAGCTACCACCGTCGTGGTCGGTACCTCGATGGGTGACCGCCTAGTGGTATTTCAAATCGAGCGTTTCCGTGCTTCGGAAGGCACGTAAAGCCGTTGGTACCGGTTATCACTTAATTGTGATAGTCGTTAAGCTAGTTGGAGGATTTCTAGGCGGCTTTAAAACTCCAACAGTAGGTTAACCACTAGCCTACCTCCACCGATCCGCAGTGGGCACGCGTGGTGGAGTATCTGCCCACTCCCTTTCACCCTGATTTGTGTGCAGGAGGCCTGTGCTCAGCAGTGGGACATTATAGGCTGATGATGATGAAGTAGGCATGTGTGCCCATGTTACCAACGTTGCCAAATTTGTCACTAATGTTAAATTTGTGGTAAATTTACTAAAATATGCAACAGCTACACAAATCTGATACGTAATGAAATAACTAAACGGCTGGACCGGTATCTAGGTTATATTATCGACTGCAGCGCCATCTGCCGGGCTGATTTGTGAATCCAAACCGTCCATGGCACCCCCAACGCATACAAAAAAAAACATTCAAATCGGTCCAGCCGTTTAGGAGTAATTTAGTGACAAACACACGTACAGTTGTTTTTTTTTATCAAATCGTTATATTGTAAGCAGTATGGTACAGTTCACAATATATCCGGGAGTTTTATCTCGCTAGGTAGATTATAAACTAACGGTTTTCACAAAAATACGGTGACATATATACCCTTTCAGTTACACCCAGTATAAAGCTAGGACAAATCCGGAGACACCCGGAAGGATGGCGATCCTACCAGTTTAGCTTCTGGATCGGTGACAAGTTTCGTACTGTGCGGGCTCAAAGGAGCTTCCTTCTGCGGACGCTCAGACTGGAATGAGCTCCCGCCGTGGTTTTCCCAATGGAGTACAGCATGGGGTTCTTCAAAAGGGGTGTGAAGAGATTTCTGCAGGGTCGGCAACGCGCGCGTGATACCCCTGGTGTTGCAAGCGTCCATAGGCTACGGTAACCGCTTACCATCAGGCGGGCCGTATGCTTGTTTGCCTAAGTGGTATAAATCAAATCACATTGAGGCAAAAGATAAATAAATGTTATTATTTTGCAGGTTACCGGTCTGCTGTCAACCCTGGTGACTTCCACCTTCGTTATCGAGAAGCAACCACCACAAGTTATGAAGACCAATACGCGGTGAGTTATATACAGGGTGGAAATTCTAGAATGGTCAATGAGGCCAGCTTCCTTAAAGGTTGAAACCACGCGAATGTGGTGTTACAGTAGTACCCAACTGATATGGCGCGTCGTGAATCTTAGTTCACACAGAAAAGAAAGTATGGCCCGTAGAAAGAATGCTTAAAACTTACAATCAACCTTCGATCACCACTATAAGGTCCATAATACAGTGCAGCTGTTAGTTCCGTCTCACTCGCTCGTGACGCCCCTCCGCACACATGTGCCGACCAATAGCATTTCCCGCGCTTTAAAAAATTTATCTTCTGCGCAGGTACATCGGTAAGCCATATTAGTTGGATACTACTGTACTAGACTATCTCTTAATTTTTGAGTTATTGCTATCGGCATTTATAAATTTGGAATAAAAGGTGTAGTCAGCGAGAAAACGGCGATATTCGAAAGAAAATATTTGCTTAGTGAATCCTAATCGTCTCCGACAAAGCTCTATGAAGCCAAGTTATGGTACTAGAAACGTCAAAAATCGTACTAAACTTATCCCATAAATTTTTGTTAGGAAAACTGTTTTACAAAAAACTTAAACCGACTTCAAAGTAAACTAAGAAGTAATCAGATCCTGATCTGATGACAATGGGACCAAACGAGAAGTGTACCCTTCCAGACAAAAAAAGAATTTTCCAAATCGGTTAATAAATGACGAGTTATGAGGTAACAAAAAAAAAATCCAACCAAATTGAGAACCTCCTCCTTTTTTTGAAGTCGGTTACAAACTTTAACCGACGTCAAAGTAAGAAGTACCAAATCAAAAATCTAATCCTGTTCTGATGACAATGGGACCAAACGGGAAGTGTACCCTTCCGGACAAAAAATAATTTTCGGTTAATAAATGACGGATTTATGAGGTAACACATGAAAAAAAACAAACCTCCTTTTTTTGAAGTCTGTTAAAAATGAATTAAAAGTATTTTATTTTTTCAAATTTTGTACAACATCCAATAGCAATAACTCAAAAAGTTTGGGATAGTCTTCCAAGACCAAATTCTCTATATAGGGTGACTGATAATTAATAAACGACACATAGACACATGATTGTACTCATGATAACAAACAACTTTCACAAAGAAACATGTTTTTTTAATTTACTCAGCACATGAGCCATAATATTTGGTACCTAACAAGAATAAGCACCTTCAGCTTTTATTTAATTTAGTTATTTAGTTTAGTTCGTTATTTATTCGACGGGCCAGTTGACGCAGTTGGTTAAGATTCACCTTACGCGTTGCAGGTCGTGGGTTCGATTCCCGCACAGGACATGCATTTGTGTGCATGAACTATGTAATGTGTAATTATGTATATTAAGTATGTATTTACAAACAAAAAGTAGTATATGTATTATATCAGTTGTCTGGTTTCCATAGTATAAGCTCTGCTTAGTTTGGGATCAGATGACCGTGTGTGAGGAATGTCACAGGATATTTATTTATTTACTAGCTACCCTACCCCACCCTACCCTACCCTCAGCAAACTACAGCAAAATCCCCATTAACAAAATGATCCGCCAGTTATATTTTAAACAGCTTGAAGACGGTGTTATGTTTAATGTGCATTTTTTTTTGGTTTCAGTTTTACTGCTACAGTACGTTTGCTGGTCGGCGGTCAGCTTAACGTTTACATGACGCCGCCTAGAGTTAGCGTAAGTATTTACGCTATCTTGTTTTTTTGTTTTGCTTGTTTTATGTTTACTTTTAGCACTCCTTTTCCATATAAATTTGAACTATGCCGAATATCACAAACCTCTGAGCGCGCAATATGTTTAAGATGTGATTTTCTCGAGTTTTTGAGTTTTAGCCAGACTAAAGAATAGCAATTCATATATACGGGTGGATACGACAATCCGACATTAAATGAAACCACGTTTAGTACTGGGGTTCAGGATAAATAATGGTACATGAATTTACCAAAACACTGGTCACACTTTTATTAAAACACTCACAAATTAAATAGTTCACTAGCACTTAACTGTATTTCACTTTGATGTTTACTACTGTGTAGAACTTTGTCACAAAAAAACATGACTTAAATACTCATGGGGATAAAAAAAAAACTTTTTCTCACGAGAACTCGAATAACATGTATGAAAGTATGATCTGCCTATTAAAGTAATGTTTAAAAAAAACCATTTTAAATTATTCACCCATTAGACAGTCTGAAGGCTTAAGTAAGAATTCTTCCTAAAATCGTTCAACAAAGGCGTTTTTTTCCACCAGGTGGTAATAATATCGGAGCAGCAAGCCCAACTGCTACTCAAGAGCGAGACCCAAGCTGGCAAGGGCAAGCAGCCGGTTGAGTGCGGCGATATTCTCAACAATACCGGCGCTATGGAGTACCAGCCTACCAGCCGACAGCTGAGCGTCAGCTTTAGGTGAGTTGTGGTTATTTGTGGCTGGTTTGGAACCACTTGTGGCTGGTTTGGAGCCACTTGTGGCTGTTTATGGCCATGTATTGTGGTTGTGGCAAGTTTGTGATAGGATGTGGCTGTTTGTGGTAAGTGTGTGGCAGTTTGTGGCAAGTATGTGGTATGTTGTGGCTGTTTGTGGCAAGTATGTGATATGTTGTGACTGTTTGTGGCCAAGTATGGTGGTAGTGGCAAGTAAATTATAGGTTGTGTCTGTTTGTTATGAGTGTGTGGCTAATTGTGGTAAGCGTGGGGTTAACTGTGGTAAATATGTGGCTAATTAAGGTAAGTATGGTGGTTTGTGATAAGTGTGTGGTTGTTTGTGGTAAGTTTGTGGCTAATTATGTTTGTTACCACCTTTCATTATACAATCAGTCAATATGGTGCGAGTTTATAAATATAATTGCAGCTAGTATGTAATAATAATAGATTAATAATATGTTTGTTTGTCCACAGAAACATGCAACTGCGTAAAATCAAGCGCGCCGAAAAGAAAGGGACAGAAAGCGTGATGGACGAAAAGTTGACTCTGCTGTTCCAATCTCAGTTCAATGTCGGTGGGGGAGAGCTTGTTTTTCAGGTTAGTCTAACGTAACGTAATATAAGGCGACTAACGCCCGGTTTCTATAAACAAAAACGGATCGTTTTGCTTACCAATGGTAGGTTATTTTATTGCCAAACTGGGCATTCAGATCATTTCCTAAGCTAATTTGACCTGTGATAGCTACTTCCATATGGGATAGTTGGATATCCTATTATTAAAATTGATCCCACCAAAAACATTTTCGTGTAAAATGTTGCCAAGATGAGACCATATGGCACGCACTGTCTATAGGTTATCAGATCTCATGTAGAGCCAAGCTTATAACTCTACACGCCCTAACTTCAAAAACTACACACCGTAGGCAAAATATGTGGCTTGGCCGTTTCGCTACTACAAGAACTATTGTACTACAGAAAAGTAATTAACAGTGAATTTATTTTTCACTTCGTGCCCATGTGATGGTATACTATAATAAATAAATATCGTGGGACATTCCTCACACACGGTCATCTGATCCCAAACTAAGCAGAGCTTGTACTATGGAAACCAGATAACTGATATAATACATATACTACATTTCGTTTGTAAATACATACTTAATATACATAAATTACACCCAGACTCAGGACATGTTCATGCACACAAAGGCATGTCCTGTGCGGGATCGAACCCACGACCTGCGGCGCAATAATCGGCGCCTGGAATCTATTACCAGAGTCTTAACCAACTGCGCCAACTGGCCCGTCTTGTTTAATAAGTTCACTATTGAAATCATGTCCCGAGAAATTTGTTTATCTGGTATAATCCAAACCCAAGTTATGAGGGTTCAAAAAAAGACGAAGCGCTTCGACAAAAGGTAGTGTCCTTGCGCTTCGCTAGGCTCGTCTTGGCGGAGCGCACTCCCGTGCCCCCAGATGTGTGCGTACTGTGAACGTGCCAGCTTCCGTTAACCGACCTGTGTATAATGAAGTATGTAATATAGGTATGGACCCTGTCTCTGCCGGTAGTGGTGATAGTCCACGGGAACCAGGAGCCTCACGGGTGGGCAACCGTCACGTGGGACAACGCCTTCAGTCCACCAGGCAGGGTGCCCTTCGCTGTTCCTGATAAGGTACCTACTAACATTCTGAGTCGAAGATCTTGCTGAGTCTCTTGCAGGGTTTTTCTCAGTTTAAGTGTATTCCGAACCGGTGGTAAATTCAACTGTATGTACAGTAGTACCCAACTGATAAGGCGCGTCGTGAATCTTCGTTCGCATAGGAAAGTATGGCCCGAAAATTAACGAAAGAATGCTTAAAACTTACAATCAACCTTAGATCACTACTGTAAGGTTCATAATACAGTGCAGCTGTTAGTTCCGTCTCACTCGCTCGTGCCGCCCCTCCGCACACATGTGGCGACCAATAGCATTTCCCGCGCTTTGAAAATGTATCTACTGCGCAGGTACATCGGTAAGCCATATCAGTTGGGTACTACTGTACCAACTTAACATGCATAAGCCTTACCATGGCTACAGTCCATGGCTGAATCTGAATAAATTACTTTTTGATTTTAAAGATTTCGAGATGGCATATTTTCATAACCTATGTTGGGTTAGTCATGCTGAACAACTTTTACTATGGGACCAACAATGAATACTCAGTTTTTTTTAATTTTTCATACATTATGATCGAGCAAGGTTGAGATAAATTGGGAATAGGGATGACTCCTAGGAAAAAAAAAAACTAATTAGTCAGTCCAGTTACACACAGGACATACAGACATGTTCATGCACACAAATGCATGTCCTGTGCGGGAATCGAACCCACGACCTGCGGCACAATAGGTGGAATCTTTACCAGACTCTTAACCAACTGCGCCAACTGGCCCGTCAGTTTAGTTGTAAACAACATAATCGACACCATTGTATATTAAAAATAATTAATAGATAATTATTATTTTTTTAACCGTCAGGTAACATGGGGTCAACTGGCTGAAACGCTCCGCATCAAATTCTGTTCAGCAACCGGTGGAGACTTGTCCGAGGACAATCTTCGCTTCCTTGCCGAGAAGATATTTAGGTAGGTACCTCATGCAGTTAAAAAAAAGATAAATTGTCTACAAAAATATTTTTTTTGTCTATAATAGTACATTATGATACATGTGTGCAAAGTTGGTTATTACACACGAGGCGGTATTGAGCCGATTAGTGAGCCGAGAGTGTAATGATCAATGCACACGCGTGTCATACGACGTTTTTCAACACACTTGCGAGGAAAAACAGACTTGTATTTTTTAAGTAGATTTTTGGTAATAATCAACACAATGAGAACGTTAACAAATATGGCGCGCAGCCTTTTTTTGACAGTGGTGAGCTGTCAAACTGTTTTACCCGTTTAAATTAAGAATGCTTCGCCTACACACATATCAATTGCATTGAGGTACAAACTTACCATAATCGGGATTATACCTATCATAAAACTGTGCGGTAATGTAAAGTAAAAAGCGCTAGTGCGTAATTAGCTACATTATGACACTAAAAACGGTGCAATAAATGTCACTTTACGAGCAAGTGTTTTGAAAAAAAATTTGTTTCACACTTGCAATTAAACCCAAAATACACGAAACGCAACGTTACTTTGTAAGTTCTCGCAAATAAGTCTTCTAGAAGATTCTCGGGAGACTTGCCATGCTGAGGTGTGAACAGTTTCTCCCCCCATAGGACGTCTCTCCCGCTGAACACCCTGGAGCTGAACGCGATGGCGGTGAGCTGGACGCAGTTCTGCAAGGACGCCCTGCCTGAACGGAACTTCACCTTTTGGGAGTGGTTCTACATGGTCGTCAAGGTTACCAGGGATTATTTGAGGACGCTGTGGTGTGATCGGTGAGTGATTTGCAGACAGGAGTCGGTTTTTTTAGTCTGGGTTTAATTAACTCATTTGCATGGAATTTGGTCTAAGCACGTTTTATACAAATAACACCAGCCAAGTGTGAGTCAGACTCGCGCACCGAGGGTTCCGTACAAACCTGTAGGTATATAAGTAAATGGTAGTATAGACCTGGTATTTAATATGAATTTCAATTTATGACGTATTAAAAAAAAACTACTTACTAGATTTCGTTTAAACCATTTTTCGGTGGAAGTTTGCATGAAGTTACAGGGGGGGGGAAAACATTTTACCACTTTGGAAGTGTCTTCGCGCAATATATTCAGTTTAGAAAAAAATGATATTAGAAACCTCAATATCATTTTTGAAGACCTATCCATAGACACCCCACACGTATGGGTTTGATGAAAAAAAAATGTTGTGTGAAAATCTTAATACGGTTCACAGAATACATCTACTTACCAAGTTTCAACAGTATAGTTCTTATAGTTTCGGGATAAAGTGGCTGTGACATACGGACGGATGACGAATGACGAATTCATAAGGGTTCCGTTTTTGCGTGGAAACGTGTTTCCCGTGAAGATTTTCTCTTCTTTAATACACTTCTATCGGTTACATTTAAAAGATAATAATAAAATAATTGAATAATTAAAGCGTCCATAGGCTGCTGTAACCGCTTACCATCAGGCAGGCCGTATGCTTGTTTGCTGCTTCAGTAGTATAAAAAAAAATATGGTGCAATTTCTACAATAATATTTTTGGCAAATTGAAAATTTATTTTTTACTTTACCAAATCATCAAAAATTGACGAAGATAAAGTGAGTCAAAGTTCAGGAATGGGGGCTCGTGACGTCACTTGTTACAAAAAAATTTACCACACCGTGACGTCACGCGGGATTTCAACACACGATATCTTTGGATTGTTTGTGTATGGCGTCACAGCGAGACGCTATATCTTCGGGAGAGTTTTTGAGATTCTTGCACTAAAATCGCTGTAACTTAGTAATTATTGATGCAATTAAAAAAAAAAACACAGTATTTATAGGTTTTTATACTGCTCCAAATCTGAGTACTCAACAGAAACCGTGAATTATCCGCATTATTTCTATTCCTACGTAGGCTGATCATGGGCTTCATTCAGAAGAAGCAGGCTGAGGACATGCTCTCCAAATGTCCACCAGGGACGTTCCTTCTCCGATTCTCCGATTCGGAACTTGGAGGTATAACCATCGCTTGGGTTGGCGGTAAGTACTTAACAATTGTACTAATATTGTACGTGCGAAAGTGTGTGTTGGTTTGTCCTTCATCATCTCTTATACAGGTTGTACGTGATAACGAACTGTATGCCATGAATTCATTCTGAATAATTTTTATTTTTTTATTTAGATTTTTTGAATCCGCAGTTATTTATTATTTAGTTCCAGTAGTTTTTTTTTTACATCCTAACTATATTATACTAGCTGCCAGGCGCGACTTCGTTCGCGTGGTGCTACCCTACCCTGGGGTGCTACCCTACCATACCCTACCCTACGGGTATGAAAAATAGTTTACGTCCTATTCTCAGACCTACTGAATATACACACAAAATTTCATAAGAATCGGTCAAACCAAGCAAGAGATTCACTCCCTCCAGTACGGCCCGTACCCCAGTGACGTGTTTTTTCAACTCGTGATATCTTTCGAATGGAATGTCCGAATTGAATAATTCAAAAAGTTATATAAAGGTATTGAAGCAGTCTTGAATATGAAGTAATTTATTTTGATAAGGATTAATACCAAGATACAAATAAAGAGCCTTTTCTAGCGGCGGCATTTCAATTAAATTTTTAAAATAGAAAAACACTTATTGTGGCATAACTATAATAGTTAGACATATGGTATCGCGACAGTTTTTGTAAATAATAATGTGTTCTGCAAAGTCGTAGTACATTATTTTATTCTATCATCAATAGTTTTCGCAGCGCACGCGATGTAATGGATATTTTAGGAATTTTTTTTACACCTTGGGTTACAATATTGGAGTTTTAGTAAGGATCCCTAATTTTTTTGAAATAATATTATAGCCTACGTTACCCGGGGATAGTGTAACTTCCCAACAGTGAAAGAATTTTTCAAATCGGTTCTGTACTTTCGGCGCCTATTACATGCAAACAAACAATCAAATCTTTCCTCTTAATAATATTAGTATAGAAATGCGAAAGTGAGTTTGTTTGTTACGCTTTAACGCCTCAAGTATTCAACGGATCATGATGAAATTTGGCATGCAGATAGCCTATGGTGTGGAGCAGGACATAGACTTTTTATCCCGGGTGAAACCGCAGGGGACAGCTAGTTATGATCCATTAATAACGTCAGGCGAATTAGAAAATTTTACTTGGTCGCTCAGCGCCCCTTGACCCGGCGCACACCCTGCACTTTAGATAAAGCCGAACCCTAGCTACTGATGCGAATAATTTATGGATTACCAATACCATTTATGCAAAAAGTGCCATAGACGAGATTATTTTTTAATTCCTCGTACCCCTGACAGAGGGCAACGAGGTATTCAGCCTGCAGCCGTTCACATCCCGCGACCTGATGCTGCGCTCGCTGGCGGACCGCGTGCTGGACCTCACGCAGCTGCAGTTCCTCTACCCCAACATAGTCAAGGACGACGTCTTCTCCAAGTACTATACTAAGCCGGGTGAGTACAGTACAGTACAGTATAGTATACCGTTCACGTCCCGCGACCTGATGCTGCGCTCGCTGGCGGACCGCGTGCTGGACCTCACGCAGCTGCAGTTCCTCTACCCCAACATAGTCAAGGACGACGTCTTCTCCAAGTACTATACTAAGCCGGGTGAGTACAGTACAGTACAGTATAGTATACCGTTCACGTCCCGCGACCTGATGCTGCGCTCGCTGGCGGACCGCGTGCTGGACCTCACGCAGCTGCAGTTCCTCTACCCCAACATAGTCAAGGACGACGTCTTCTCCAAGTACTATACTAAGCCGGGTGAGTACAGTACAGTACAGTACAGTATAGTATACCGTTCACGTCCCGCGACCTGATGCTGCGCTCGCTGGCGGACCGCGTGCTGGACCTCACGCAGCTGCAGTTCCTCTACCCCAACATAGTCAAGGACGACGTCTTCTCCAAGTACTATACTAAGCCGGGTGAGTACAGTACAGTATGTACAGTATCCTATACTATCCCTTTCACATTCAAATTTGTGAAAATGGCGTATTTTACTGATTTACCATGGGGTATTTGACCTTTTTAGGGTTCTGTACTCAAAGGGTGCCAACGGGTCAACTGTTTCATCTTGTCATTATAGAATTGACTTTAACACACGTGATTTAAAGCCTTCATTTGGATGGCAAGTTACTCCACCTATTCCGGTCTCTGGTGATGACTGATGATGATATGATTATTATATGTTTGTCCATAGAGAACGAGATGTTAAAGAACGGGTACGTGAAGCCAGTGTTGGTGACAACCCTACCTTCATACATGTCGTCGTCTCCGGCCTACGCTCACTCCCACTCTCCGGACTCGCATCGCAACACGCCCAGTGTGCAGAGCAGGTAAAACATACATACATTATATCTAGGTACAGTCGACGACATAAATATCTGCAATATGTCCCAAAATGAAACGGTAACCGGGCACGAGAGGGTGACCTGCTCATGATTACGGTAGAAAAAAAACTTTCTTTTATAATTACAAAAAATAATTAAGACCTTCACATATTGACACCCCTAAAAAATGATATTTAGTTCTTCAGTTAGATTATCAAAAAATATAGTACACTTTTTTTTTTTTTCAAATTTGATTTAATTAAAATTTAGTCTTAATAAAAAACAATGTGTCCAATATTTTTTGATAATCTAATTGACGGACTAAATAGGATTATATATTTTTTACCCAAAAAAGAACCGAATTTAACAAATTGTTTTTTTTTTTTTTTTTGTATCGGCCTGCTAAGTTACGCAGCTATCCACCACAACCCTTAAAACTCAAGATTGCCTGTATTTTTTACACAAAAAACAATAAATAATAAATATCTCGAGTAGTCATGAGCAGGTCCACTCTCTAGTGACCGCTTATCTATAAATTTTGAGGCACGTTATACAGTTGAATTCAAAAACTATTATCTCTTAAACTATTGATTGAAATTACTAAATATTATGCAGACAGAATCTTGCCACAAAATACTTGATTTGACTAGCCAGTTGGCGTGGGTTCGATTACCAAACCGGACATGCATTTGTGTACATGATCATGTCTGCATGTCCTGAGTCTGGGAGTAATTATATCTTAATATACACGGTGTCTTTTTAATCGTTTTTTAGCAAGAACAAACGTTGTTCAGACCATGGTCTACTAACATTCTATAATATCAAATGAAAAAAATTACGATATTGATTTTTGAAAAAAACACACAATAAAATTAAAAAAGTCTGAATTATCGTTACTCCTTACAACCCAGACACCGCGCTTCACTTCAAAGTAGTTGTGGCACGGGCGGCATGCCATTTTTGTAGCAGGTGTGGGGATCCGCGGCTTCCTAACTTTTTGTTTTTTTTTTTTGTTTTGCGGTTTTTTCAAAAACCAATGACTTTTTTTTTTATTTGATGTTGTGGAACGTTAGTAGACTATGGTCTGAACAAAGTTTGTTCTAACGAAAAAGCGATTAGAATGTCACCGTGTATAAAACCACGCGAACGAAGTCGTGCCGGGCCAGTTAGTATATTAAGTATGTATTTACAAACAAAAATGATATATGTAGTATGTCAGTTATCTGGTTTCCATAGTACAAGCTCTGCTTAGTTTGGGATCAGATGATCGTGTGTGAGTTCAAATATTTACATGTATTTTGTGTGTAATTACAACATTTATATCTACAGTGCGAGAATTGCTTTGAATATCTCAAGGGTTATACATATTTATGTACTCGACTGTACATGCAAAGATATCGACAAATTTCTTTTGTTTATTTAAAATACATATTCAACAATCAATTAATGAATTCCAGTTTTTAGAGGTCTCATCCCTATTTGTGATTCAAAGTATACCTATATAGGCTGACTGGTAATTAGTAAACGACACTTAGGCACATGATGGTACTCATGAAAACAAACAAGTTAAACAAAAAAAAAAAAAAAACTTACTACATGACCTCATAATATACCGGGTGTTGTTCTGCATTTGTGCCATATTTAAGGAGGTTGATATTTATCTTGTATACAACACTGATCAATTATAAAATCATGCTCGTACAATTTAATATTATTTTTAAAGTTATGTAAAAATAAAAATCCTCCCGTGTTTGACGATGTTTTATAAAGGTTTATAAGATATAGGTTGGTGACCGCTGCGCAGCGGCCCGGTTTCTCCCCTCGCTCCCGGATCGCAGACCTATTCTGTGCAGTTATGAAGTCTTATTCTGATTTGACGTTAATCACAAATCATCAATAATTGTTTACTTATCAAGCCCAGAATTAATTACCTATTTTATAATAACTAAATAAATCATTTACTATTGGTTCTGTAAATATGGCACGAATGCAATACAACACCCTGTATAGTAACTAATCACGCCGGGCACAGGATTCACCCTGTGGCCGTTGATATGCGCTGATCTCGCGGGAATCGATGTAATTGAGGACTTATAGCTACCACTTACCCAAATTGCGGAGACGATTGCACTGCACTTACACCGTAGTTAAAATGTAGTGTAATGTTGTTAAAATTGTGTTACTGTATGTTATCTGTGTGTAGATGGTGTTTGGCGATATATTTCTAATGAAATTAAATAAATTTATATTATAAAGCGCGGGATAATTATATAGCGGATCAGGCTCAAGAGCGAAGCGAAAGAGAGAGAGAAAAAACAAAAGAAAATCATCATAAAGAAAAAAAGTTTGAAAATTCGTTCCAATTAAAAATGAATAAATTAAAACTGCCAGTGTTATTGAGAACTTGCGTGAACGGCGCAACTATACTCCCGGCCTTTGAAAGTTCCCTTTCAAAAGAATTAAGTAATAAAGCGGAAATTAATCAATGTTTAAAATAAATGTGACTTGATAATATGTATGAGCAAATAACTAGATATTTAAAAAAATTAGATTAATTGTTATAGTGCATATACAACTTTATTTACTTAGTTAAAGACATAAGCGCACTACGTGTGCTACGGGCCTTGTGTATGTACCGCGTGAAATTTAAACAGTTGCCACTCGTGAGGGAGTCTCGTTGCTAATGGCTCACTTGAATCTTGACTCAAGTCGGTACAAAGCGGATTTGAATTTATTGTATTAAATTCGTTGCGAAAATGATAAAATTTAACAGTAATTATGAGTTTAGTTTCTACAAACTCTATATTAATCGCGGTAATGAAATTTAGAAATATATAAATATAAATTAATTTTCGTAAAGGTTTGATCCAATTCCAATCCTGAGAAGTGAATTGACACAAAACGTTAAATTCGTCTGTGTTAGTAAGTAGAACCATTTTGGTTTCAGGCATTTTGAATGTGGTTTTTTGTTTAAATGAAGTTATAGCCACGTAACATCGATCTAGGAACGTATTTGTCCAATAATCAGAAAAAGCTAAAATATGTTTTATATTACATTGAAGTATTTCATAAAAATATCTTGACCATTTAATTAAGTCAAAACCGCAGGATGCAAATATATTTACTAATTGTTGCATCGCATCGAGTGCGACAGCCTTATTGGGATGTGAACATATAAAATTACGTCGTGCGAGTTTGACAGGAAAATGCGTTGTTTCTAAACTAGGTAATCCAACTAGAGATCGTCCCGTGTCGTCGCGGTATATCGTAGAAATATAAAAATCTTCACCTTGCTTATCCTCTTCAGGTGGAATCGGAAGGTCAAATTCGGGAAAATTTCTGAGTTCATCGTGAGTCTTTGCGGATGTAGTTGCGGTAGAAATATATGAATACGAAACTTCGGCATCGTTTTCATTATCGAGTTGTGACTCGCCCATGACTATATAGCCAAGGGTGGTGAAAAAAGCGGAAGGATGTTGCGGAGGTCCCGTTACCTTGCCCGGCAACAAGAGATTGATAAATAATTTTGCACCTAGAATGATTTCAACCTCTGACGGTTTGAAGAAATTTTCATCGGCGAGCGGTAGGTATTTTAAATACGAGAGTGATTGGACGTCGACAGGTGTACTAGGTAAATTACCCGTAATTTGATTAATAACTAAGCTATCAATGGCATATGATTGGGACGGATCCATTCTACTGAAAAATGTAAAATAAGCTTTACCCTTAGCGGTGTTAGAATGATCGCCAAGCCCTTTCACTATAGTTCTATGCGTTAACTGATCAATAGATAAACCTAATTTTTGACAGCATGCGGAAGTAATAAAATTATTTTGTGAACCTGAGTCGATAATGCAACGACATGAAATTAAGTTATTATGACAATCTAACACGTTGACGAGTGCAGTTCCTAAGAGCATATTAGTATTTTGAGGTTTAGGAATATTGAAATTTTGGTTGTGAACGCTTTCAGCTGATAAAAAGCTAACGGAGTTGTCTACAGGCGGACGCGCATTCGCGGGTGGGACAGAAGGAGTGATAGGTTTATGCGAAGTGGTCACATGCGAGATTGATTCATTGGATAATGCATTCGTTGGAACTTGAGAAGGTTGAGCTTTTTCTTGAGTGTGGGTAGGACTATACTTTTGCATATGTATTAACGAGTGATGTCGGTACCCACATTCGCGACAAACATTCTTACTTTTACACGAACTCCAAATATGTTTAGAGCTCAAACAATTTGTACAAAAACGGTTTTCTTTTATAAATTTAAACTTCTGTTCCGGAGAGAGCTTCATAAAATTAGAACAATTATACATATTTCCATGAGTATTTTTACATAAGTTACACTCTAATTCTGAGTTTGTAGTGAATGAGTGAGATAATTTTGGAATAGAAATTGGAGGATTAGATTTATTAAAGTCCTTTGGAAGACTTGATTCAGGAATTGACGTAGTACGTTCTATAATCTTTACTTGGCTTTTAACGAAAGCAACAAAACTATCGTAAGTAGGAATATCGATGTCTCGCAGAGACATTTCGAACGACTTGGCTGTTTCACGGTCCAAGCGTTTTAATCCAACGTGAATAAAAATATAATCGCATAAATTAGACATATTTAACTCTTTGAGAGCAGCGATCGATGCAGCGTATTTGTCAATGAATGTTTCCAATTGTGTAGCGGATGCGGGATTAGGTAACGATTTTAAATCAAAAATGGTATCTAAAAAAGTTGATGCGAGGTAACGTTTGTCTTGATATTTATTTACTAACGATTGCCAAATTGACTCGTAATTTTCAGATGATGGAGTGATTCCTGAAATAATCAACTGAGCCTTGCCTTTGAGTTTACCCATTAAATAGTATAATCTTTCTGCATTTGATAATTGTTTATTAAGATGTATAGTTGTTTTAAATGTCTCATAGAATAAGCTCCATTGAGACGGAAGGCCATGAAATTCAGGAATCTCAATCGGCGGTAATTTGGGTCGCATTGATTTAGGTAAGTTAGAATTTGAATTGGAATCATTCACGTTTTTTGGAATTAGATTATTTTTAATACGCCTTACGTGACAATAAAGGTCCTCGAAACTAGACCACGTACTGAAATCAGGATTCGAATCTGGATCTAATTCCATATTGATCGCATTAATATTGTTTATAATGTTTAAGTACTCGCTACGCATTTCGTCAATAGTTTCACAAGATGAGAGGAACATTTCACGAGTGGCACAGTCATCGAGATTTTTGGAAAGATCGAAAACCCGTTGCATTCTTATATAATAGCTTTCGCAAAGTGCAAGCTTAAGTTTTAAATCTTTAGACTTTTTAGAGGCCATGTTGTCGATCTTTCGCGTTTACTTAAAAGTTGGTACACTGTAATAATTAATTGTTTGAAAATAATTTATATGCAAAATTAAAGAAATTCAATAAATTGAACAAATAGTACACACAATTAGTTAAACTATGATTTATTTACGCAAATACAACAAGTATGCTGTGAGAAAAAATACGATTGCGGGAGACAGCAAACTTGTGAGTTGCGAAGTAGGAAATGGCAAACTAATCTGAGTCCTCACAGGAGGCACCATAAAAATAATCACGCCGGGCACAGGATTCACCCTGTGGCCGTTGTATGCGCTGATCTCGCGGGAATCGATGTAATTGAGGACTTATAGCTACCACTTACCCAAATTGCGGAGACGTTTGCACTGCACTTACACCGTAGTTAAAATGTAGTGTAATGTTGTTAAAATTGTGTTACTGTATGTTATCTGTGTGTAGGTGGTGTTTGGCGATATATTTCTCATGAATTTAAATACATTTATATTATAAAGCGCGGGATAATTATATAGCGGGACAGGCTCAAAAGCGAAGCGAAAGAGAGAGAGAAAAAACAAAAGAAAATCATCATAAAGAAAAAAAGTTTGAAAATTCGTTCCAATTAAAAATGAATAAATTAAAACTGCCAGTGTTATTGAGAACTTGCGTGAACGGCGCAACTAGTAACTAACAAGAATAAGAATACACCATCAGCTTTTATTTAATTTAGTTACTTATCCCTATTTACAAACAAAACTTTCATAAAAAAAATCATAAGTCTTTTTTATTTTGTACCAAATAAAAAAAATTTTTTTTTTGGTAAGTTGTTTGTTATCATGAGTACAGTCGTGTGTCGTAAGTGTCGTTTACTAATTACCAGTCACCCTATATAAGTGATTTTTTATTTATTATTTTTGTACGGAAGTCTTATGAATTATTATGATGTTAGTAATATAGTCCTGAGGGGTTGTTAGTGTTTTACCAATAACCCTATACAGGGTGTAACGAAAAGTGTATAGTGACATTACAGTAATCCACTTTTTTAGTACTAGGTGCTCAGAACGCGGAAGAGTTTTTTTTTTATTATTTAGCAAGAGACGTGAAATGTTAATGACCCTCAGCGGTGAGACGTTGGTTATGATTTTAATTCAATAAACTTGTAAGCAAACATTTGGTTTGAATTTTTAAGTAATTTATTTTGAGAGTAACTTTTTATAGTCTGTACCTTTTTTTTTATTGAAAATAAATGATAAGTACATAAATAACTATTACATACACTACTCGCCAAACTATTAAGTTTGATGGCGAGACACGCTCTTTACAGATTATTATACCTACCATTATTAAAAAAAAAACATACAAGAAAAGCATTTACCTGCAAAATATAATAACATGTATATAACTAACTAACTATAACTAACCTGATGTAGTCTTCACACCTTTCAGATAGATATACCCTTTTCGTTACACCCTGTATAATAAATGTCAGTCTGCAGCTTTCAGAAACACATGATGCTTATTTTATTTATTTTTAAGTTTTTCTTTTTTCTTTCCCTCTAGGTACATGATTGATTTTTAATACTTTACTTTGAGAAGATTTTTGATGCGTTTTTACGTCTATAATTTTAAGCTAGATTTTAAAATTAATTTTACTTTTTTTAGTTTTATATTTTTTAATAGTCACATCCTGAGTTTTTTTTTCTAATTTTGGCAATGTGAGCGTCCATTTTATGTTTATTTTAATTTCCTGAATTCCGCTTTGGCTTCACGTAGACGGCTGATAATGGGTCGCCGATTTTTGTCTGACTACTGCCATTTTGAGACTTTGAAATTGAGTCGTCTACAATAAGCCTTAATTTTTTTTATTTTTTTTTTATATTTGTCATAAGGGGCTATCCATATATTACGCAATGATGCAATATTTTTTTAATGACCAAGCCTCTTTCGAAGTATTTTAGTAATTAAATTTTATCTGTAATAAATAATTCTTTTTTTAGCTGTGGAACTACTATCTTGCAGCTCTAAATGGATGGGATACATTTGAAATTGCAAAAGTCTCGAAAGTTGTGTTTTGAAACGTATAGATAGTTAGGTTAGGTGCAATATTGAAATATGCTCTCTTAATTTTTAAACGGTAAATAATTTACTAAAAGATTTACAGGGTGTAACAGATTAAGATGCTAAACCGTTAAAAGGTTTGTTTAGAATCGTTTTCTGAATCGATTGGAGTAAATTTTAAAATAGATATTTAAAGTTACATAAATCGATTCTGTAGGCGATTCTAAACAAACCGTTCAAATATTTAGCATTCAAATCTGTTACGCGTGGTATAAAATGTTCAATTGAAAAAAAAAAAAAGTCGATGTTATAATAAAAATGTTAAATTAAAACAATATTATTCAAATAAAAAATTAAGAGAGATTTATTTCATAAAATTTTGAATGTTATGAATATGAAATTCGATATGTGAAAATATTGTGATTGACTGCGATTGTGAACTCTATGCACTTAAAGTAGGGTCTGATTTATCAACAACAATTCTTTGACTTAAAATTGTCTAAAGAAATCTGGTTGTATCCTAAGTTACACTATTACTAGTATTTTTACCAATCGATGTTCTTTCTGTGAACAAACGCAGTCAAGCTCATGGAAAAAAAAAAACAGTATTACATGGTATTTGATTCATGAATCGTATGAAGCATTTATTTTAATTAGTTTTAGTCGTAGGTTTTATATTTTACAGTATTTTTTATTATTATTTACGATTTTCAGATTTACGTTATAAGATTGCATTGTCAGAAATTATGTCTTTTTTTATCAAATAATATTAAGTCTCGCCTTAATTTTTCATATGACATATCAAATCAAGTATCAATAACTAAAAAAAAAACCTATTTTTAACTGACGAAAAACGGAAGAGGTTACTCATAACTTTTTATTTTAATCAACTTAGGAATTGATATATCATATTCAAAATTGTTGAATACGTTTTTGAAGGTAATGCCCCAATCAATTAAAAATGAGCTCCTCTCTTGTCTCTTAAATTAGACAAGAACGTGAAAGCTCTTATTAAAAAAAAGAATTGAAAATCAACATTTTGAAATTAATTATGGTATTAATATAAAATGTTATACATTACATCGATTTTACTATTGGCATAGTTTTACATGGTTATGGTATACAATTGTATACGTAAAAAATCAGAGATAGTTATACAAATTAGCTTTCATATAAGTAGCCAACGAAAAAATCTTAGTAAAATTCTTTCCCAAGAAATAAAAACGTGGAAGCATCATATAACAGTGACCAATTTACAAAAAGTTTATTATTTTATACCAAACAATTGACTGAAGAAATATTTTGGCTTTTAAAAAACGCATGCCAAAGAAATTATTCATGGTTCACGTCTCTGTAGAAAGACGTGAACCACCTTATTTCCATTTATATTAAATTTACGAAATACTTATTTGTGAATGAAACTAACCGTCCCCCTTAAATTATTTTAAAAATCTAGAAAAATATAAAGCTACTTGGAGTAGTAAAGTATTATATGTATTTATATTCTACATATTAACATTTTCTACAAACCTGTTTCCTAAATATAATGTAAAAAAATATATATACTGTATACAAAATTATATTATATTTTATATTTGTTTTTCTATCTCTCTATTTAGACAAAATCTATCTGGGCGCATGGCAGTGCATCCCCAAGTTCCTGTACACTGAATATACTTATAGGTACAATTATATTCATAACATTGGGTCCATAATGCATTATTTCAATTATTTTCCAATACTTAGATAGGATATGATGAATGTTGCTTATTTAAGAAAATGTCTTTTAAAATTAGGCTAGCAAAAATATAGGGTAAAAGTTACGTATAAAAGTATAGACAGACATGCTACTTTTCGTGTGTATGGCTTACTGTACGTGCGTGCCTGCTGAGCGTAGACTGAAAGATACTGCACTGCAATAGATTTTGAATCTTATTAGGTTGATTATAAAGGTTTTATGCTGTCGTGTATTTCCGGGAACTGTTCGTGTATTTGTAAAACCAATCTAAAGTAAAAAAAAAAAACTCAGAAAAGTAGCCTGTCTGCTCTGACTCTGTCACAAAATATGACGCTATTGAAATGTATTAAGAAAAAAAAAGTATTTCTTTTTTGCAAATTGTGATTTTTTTTAAGCGATATTTTTTCTGTATAATTCGGTGCTAGTTTTTTTGTTTAATTATTAAGTACACTTTTTTTTAAACATGACATTATTTTTAAGTTAAGTTTAGTATTATAAGTTATTGTAAATTAAGCCCTTCTTCGAAAGGGCTTGAGCCCCAATCTTGGGCACCAAAATCAGACAATGAACAAAGATTTTTTAGAAATTTACAGTAACTTTCTTAACTTATTTTAGTAACTTAAAGAGCGATCTTAATTTTTGGTAACTCTTAAGTTTAATTTTAAATACCGTCTTTAAAGTATTAAGTCAATTATTGGTTAATTATTATTAATAATGACATATATATGTAACTTTATAAATTACGAATTTATTAAAAAAAATGGGATGTTTCCAATCAATTTTTTATTCGGATGTGACTATTATAGCTAGGGTAATTTAATTATAAATTATAAAAATAACAGCTCAATTTGTGCACAACTATTTGTGCTGTACATTTTTACTAAGGGAGAACATATTGTTGTTTTACTAAACTTCAAAATAATGGTAATATTCAAAGTTATTATATTACCATATAAAATGAAGATTATATTGGATTTATCTAGGTTTTGTATGCTTACCACCTTCGGCTACATTAATCCTATCAAAAAAATATTTTTATTAAAAAACTATGTTTTCTTGGAGTAAAAAATTTACAAAATATACATGATTATTTAATTATGGTGACATTTTTCGATGATACTTTTCAGTTTTATGCTTACCTCGCAATTTGGCTTTACCATCATAATTAATTTTGTTGTCTATGGTCACCGTAGTTATTAAAAATGATCCTTAGATACATGAAAATAATGTTTAATGTTGAACGCATGTATTTGTATTAATTATTATTACACGTAAAAAAAACAAATGTGGTTTCTTATTTTTTTTATAAAAAAAGAATAAAAATCGTCTATGGCTCTAGTTCTACAGATTGTTACTGTATAAATCTTTTCATGGACAATATTTGTTCTTTTTTTGAACACCCATCGCGAAAATGCAACACAGACCGGTCGATCAAAACTATTTTTATTTTGTAGTTTTTATATTTATTGTTTTAATAACATTTTATAATCCATTGATGCTACAGCTGACTTTTTATTGTCTGTGCTGCCTTTTTGGCGACGGTGTTAGTTGTAGGGAATTTCAGTTTTTCTCTCATTTTATTTTCTCTTTTAACATTTCGACCGATTTGTCTAATGTGTTGCATTTTCTCTTTTCTTTCCCGATCTGGTGCGGCGGTCTGCGACATCGACAAAAAATAAATAAACTTGGTAAAATTTTCACTATAATTGAAAAAAAAAAATACGTTTAAATTTCTTTTGTCCAAAATCGAAAAATCAATAAAAAATTGTTGGTTGAATCGAATTTTATATGATTATAAATTCATTAATCTATTAACATCTAAATAATAAATCTACAAAATAATAAAAAAAAACTTAAATCCTAATTCCGAAACGAAAAAATACGATAAATCAGCTACTTCAGTGCAGCGACGCCAGCTCAAACGGACAGCTTCATGGACAGTGAGCTGTTTGAGCAAATCCGCGCTTTTGAACCCGACGGTCTTGACGACTTCGACATCTATAGCAACATGAACATGAAATGAGGGTAAGTTTGTGAAAATATAGTTATATTTATATTTCAGGTGTGTATAAACCAATCTTATCTATGACTTACGTGCTTTGCAACCCGAAACTCCCGGCCTGAAACTGGTGTGGAGAACATGAAAGATATGATAAGATATGCCTCTATGTTCTTTACCTACGTCAGAACGTAGGGAAAGAACATAGAGACGTTGAAAATACGCTGGGTGGCTCTAAGTCTCGCTATCATTTTGAAAATCTGTCACCAAACAACTACCTGTGCATTTCAGCAGCTGCAGTTAGATCCTTTCCTAGCGGTGTATGCAAGTATAAGGTGTATCATTACTTAAAATGGTGATATTATAATAAAAAATAATGAGCATAGATTTCTTCAACGAACAATTATGAGTCGGCTATATTCAGCGACACTATACACCACGCCAAGAATATGTTTTTTTTGCTTATAATATTGTCCATATTGATGAAAAGTTATGCAAGGTTAGACATAATGAGAGTATAAGGCGGAATGAAAAATTTATCATTTTTTTGATCATGATAGATGATTTTTTGTGATTTTAGTCACAGTTGATCATAATGGGTACTTTTATGTCCCATACAAACTTTGTTTAAATTATTTTATTAACAAAATATTAATATTTCAGATGACTGCAAACGCTATGTTTTTACCTTACTTAGTTGATAAATCTAGATTTAGATTCGCGCTTAGATTCAGTCAATTTATCATGTAATTATATTAATTATAAGTCACATGTTTACTATATTTTATGTGCCATAGATGTTTTGTTAGACAGTTTATACTTATGTATGCGGTATTTATGAAAAAATTTGTGTATTTGACTATATACGTAGTTTTTTCTTGTTTATTGACGAAGACTTGGTATTCGCTATTTAAAATGTTTTCTATGTTATTTTAAGTGCTACGAAGTTATTAATGAAATTATACGAAATTATTTTAGCTGGGACTTAACATTTTAATAGAATTAATTTGTTCTTTTTTTTTTCATAAATACCACATAACCAATAATTTTATAAAATAGTTTTTTTTATTCTATTATACACTCAGATGTACCAAAAAAATTATATCGAAGTTTCGTTTTTTTTTTCAATATTCTGAGTTGTATATTTTGTTTTTGTACCTTATAATTTTAAACAGATATCTTTTTTACTGATGATTTTTTTACAATTTTAATTAAGGATTTTAATAAATATCTAAGGGGTCATCCATATATACATCACACAAACTAAATTTAAAAAAAGTTTATAAAATTCAATGCAATCTAAATAAAATAAATATAAAATCCATGGAAATGTACTTTGTAGTACCCACTTGGCTGGCTTTCGTTGTAAATTGACTACATTACTTTCAATGGTGAGATTGGGGCTAAACACAATAATATAATTTAAAAAATGGACCCACTTTCGAAGTACATGGATGACTTCAATTTTATTTTACATACCTATTGTACCATCAGGTTTTGGTGCCATTTTTTGCCCACTGCTGGGCAACGGGTGCCATTTAATGTTTTTATTTGATAATTATTTCCGGAACTCAATTTATTTGTTAGTTTTTCTATAATGTAATTAAACTTTTTAACATTTTATTACAGTATGAGGCACGAGTCGTGTCGAGTTGTGCATACTGTACAGTCGAGGACATAAATATGTATACACTTAGTGAAATTCAACAATGGTTTCCTCTTAAACTACTGAATGAAATTATGAAATACTAGCTGTCCCCCGCGGTTTTACCCGCGTTCCCGGGATAAAAGTAGCCTATGTCCTTCTCCATACCATAGGCTACCTGCATGGCAAATTTCATCATGATCCGTTGAGTACTTGAGGCGTGAAGGCGTAACAAACAAACAAACAAATAAACAAACAAACTCACTTTCGCTTTTATAATATTAGTTAGGATTATAAATGCAGAATCTTCTAACATATACTATTATGATGTGTGTAATAGTTTAACACTTAAATGTTAAACATGAGAGAAAATCGCTTTTGAATTTCAAAAAGTGTATACATATTTATGTCCTCGATTGTACAATATATTTTTATTAAAAAAAAACGTGTTAAAAAAATATACTTGGTTTCTTTCTTCATATGTATTATGTATATAAATATACTTAAACAGCTTAATGCATTTATTTTAAGTAAACGCGTAACACATTAACTAACTTATCAATTAAATATGTAGAGTAAATTAAGATGTAGTTGTGTGATTTTGTCAACATAACTTGACGTTGAGTATGTGGGAACATAACAATACTCATTTCAAACGTTGGTGGTGTCACAGCTCACTGTGTTGCCATCGAGTAAATCTACGTATTTTGTTGATTGATTTTAAAAACATACACCATACTGTTCTTATCTAGTTTAAAAATGTAAAACGTGAGGAAGGTGCAAGTTTTAACGTGAGTATATACTGTTTTTCGAAAAAAAAAAAAAGGTTAATTTTAGCCATATTCAGAATGCAATAATTACAACAGTAACTTTTAGTCAGATAATGGTTCTGATTCTAATTTGTTTAGTGCGATTTACAACAGAATCGGCACCAATAACAAATTCACAGAAAAAATGTTTTGACTAAAAATATCAATGCTTCCTTCCAATACTACAATAGAAAATATTTTACAAACTCGATTGGATAAACTGCCATATTCACGTAAATCTAATTATTTAATTAAAACCACTTAACTAAGTCATTTGGGCCATTTTTAGTGTTGTGTTCCAATTTGTGATATATGTGGCCTTACCTGTACCCTTTTAGAAAAAAAAAAACCAACTATGCTTTGGTTGTGATTGATACTAACTTGTTCCCATGTTAGAAGTAATTTTCCTGTGAAAATATCCTACTCCATCTATGGATTATTGGCTATATCTTAGCTAAAATCCACGGAAAAATAATCTAGCATAGAAAAATTATAGGAACAAAGCATGCATCTATCAATGTGTAATTGCAGTAAATGTAAAAAATCTAAATAAAATTCGTATAGTCAGCTTAGTGTCTATTTTGTTCACCTTTGTTTTGCTATAGATAACTTGCAGATTGAAAAATGTATCATAAATTCTAATATTTCTAGAACCATAGTAAACATATAATAAAAAGATATCAAACGCGAAGCAAAATAATAGTTTTGTGACATCTGGAGATGTTCACACCGCGATGTAACGTACCGTCACTCTAGCGATGTAACATGCCGCCACCCGAGCGATGTATCATGCCGCCTCCCTAGCGATGTATAATGCCGCCACCCTAGCGATGTAACATGCCGCCACTCTAGCGATGTATCATGCCGCCACCCTAGCGATGTAACATGCCGCCACTAGCGATGTATCATGCCGCCTCCCTAGCGATGTATCATGCCGCCACCCTAGCGATGTAACATGCCGCCACTCTAGCGATGTATCATGCCGCCACCCTAGCGATGTAACATGCCGCCACTAGCGATGTATCATGCCGCCTCCCTAGCGATGTATCATGCCGCCACCCTAGCGATGTAACATGCCGCCACTCTAGCGATGTATCATGCCGCCACCCTAGCGATGTAACATGCCGCCTCTAGCGATGTATCATGCCGCCTCCCTAGCGATGTAACATGCCGCCACTCTAGCGATGTATCATGCCGCCACCCTAGCGATGTAACATGCCGCCACTCTAGCGATGTATCATGCCGCCACCCTAGCGATGTAACATGCCGCCACCCTAGCGATGTAACATGCCGCCACCCTGGCGTAGTAACATGCCGCCACTCTAGCGATGTTACATGCCGCCACCCTGGCGATGTTACATGCCGCCTCCCTAGCGATGTATCATGCCGCCTCCCTAGCGATGTAACATGCCGCCACCCTAGCGATGTAACATGCCGCCACCCTATTGTTGTATCATGCCGCCACCCTAGCGATGTAATATGCCGCCACTCTAGCGATGTATCATGCCGCCACCCTAGCAATTTAACATGCGGCCACTCTAGTGATGTACCGAAAGCAAAATTTTATTACTTTTAAACTTCTATGAATCACTAGTATTAATAATATTGTGATTATATGATACATTTATCACTCTGTAGTTTCATCGCTTCACCTAGCATATCCATATTCAGCAATGAATTATTGTAAGGGGCAATCCATATATTACTTGTTAACATCATGGATGTTTGCTATCAGAAACGAACCTATCAAACTTGTATAGTATGTGGATGAGCATTAATGTAATTTTATTTTAAACGCTTCCCAGTGTAATGTAATGTGACACTGATATGTTTACATTATGTAATTAGCGCTTTACCATGTTAAATGTTTACATACCTAGATGTCTAATCATATTAAATATTATTACTGTTGATTTACTTGTTTTATTTGCTATAACCTTTTGCCCAAAAGCCGACGGACAAAACGTCCACCCACAAAGGTACCTATTTAATTAGTGCGTGTTACCAGTGATGACATGCGGAACGGAGACGTGGCCTTTTACTGCTGGCTAGAGGCTCAGTCACTCAGCGAGCGATATGGAACGAGCTTTGCTCGGAATTTCTACGTAACAGGGTCCAAACGAAGACATTAGTAGAACAAAAACTACCGATATAACTCGTAGAGTTAGTAAGTTGAATTGGCAATGGGAAGGCCACATCGCTCGAAGAACTGATAAACGAGCGAGAACGAAGATTGTCGGTGGCGACCGCGTACTGGAAAGCGCCGAGCGGAATGACCTCCCAGGTGTCCCAACAGGTGGTCCGACGACTGGTCTGTCGCTGGATGCAAGCGGCCCAAAACCGTTCAATGTGGAAGTTAATGGCCATAATAGGCCATGTTCAGCAGTGGACATCCTTAGGCTGATATGATGATGAACCTGTGATATAAAGCTATTTCAGGAATATATCTATGTATGCTATAAGCAATAATATGATAAATATCGATGGCCTAGTTACAACTAAATCAGAGCGAGGCAGTACTTCACATCGGGGCAAAGGCTGCAACTTTTTAAGTCGCAGGTCCGGCCTCATATGGAGTACTGCTGTCATCTATGGGCGGGAGCACCTGGATACCAGCTTGGGCCTTTAGACTCAGTTCAGCGACGTGTCATCAGAATTGTTGACGATCCCGAGCTCAAGCGGTTTAGAGCCCCTCAGTCTGAGGAGAGACTTTGCCTCCACATGTTTCTCAGTGAGTGAAACTTTGATAGACCCACATGTAAGTTAAGGGTAAAATAAAAGTAGATGTGTCACGTATCGCATTATTATTTATTTCACTAAACATTTTTTATGAATTTTATTAATATTTTTTGTGATAGATAAACCTCTAGCATACTATAACATGCGAAGTATTACACTATATTATCAAAATTTACAAATATCATACAATTGACGCGTATTTTCAAACATTCCCAGAAAGTTTAAAATATAATAAAACGCGTGTAACTATCAATTATGTGGATTTAAAACTATTCGTATAGTGTTTCCACGCCAGATGCCGGTTTGGTCAACATTTTGAAAACATTGGACAAAATTTTAAAAACATTGGTAAGATTTTAAAAATATTGGTCAAAATTTTAAAAACGTTGGCAGTGTTATTTTATACACTATGAACGTGGAACATCCGATGTGGAAGGTCATGACACCAATTCTGTATTCTAAAGGAGCATTTCAAATTGAATATTTTAACACTTTAGGCACTTACGGAACAGATTTTTCGTTTTGGTTGGCAGTGAAAGGTGAACAGTAACTTTTATAATTTCAATATAATGAGGACAGATTTTGAATTAGAAAAAAATACAACTAATAATGGAAACTTGTGTGTCAAAGTGGCAAGACCAAGTTTTCCATCAATTTTAAATTACTCAATAGGTTTTGAAAAAATTGGTACCATTTTGACGTACACAAACTAGATCAAAATCGAATTATGATTGAGATTAATAATTTTATCAATCTGCTATGCTCCATTACTTTAACTTATTTACAGAGGTCAAATTAGATACTATTTTACGCAATAACACAATTGTTTTGTACTAAATAACAAACTATTAAAACACTGGTAGAATTTTAGTTCAATGAATATATAATATGTGAAGCAAAAAATACTGCAGGTTTTGCTTAGTTTGGTATGAGATAACTGTGTGTAGTACCATGATATTTTTAATACGAGAATCAAAAATGTTTTAGAAAAGAAATCATTGAAAATTATGTGGCATCTTAATTTTTTTAATACAACGTCTATAAGGTGTCATTTAGCAATTTAACATAGATAATCACATTACATTTTCCACAGACCAGATAGTCTTAAGACTATAGGCACTGGATACCCAGGATCGCATATGCATTTGTAAACAAGACATGCCACCCTCCTCCCAGCCAATTTCCGATTGTTCTCAAACTTGTTGTGGCGTCTACAACCTATCTGATCTGGGTCTTTGAATAAAAGAAAAAAAGGTAATGTACGGTTCACTGTTCCCATACAACACACGAACGCGTCAATGTGTGCGTTTTGATATTAGTTTTAAACATGCTAGAAGGTATGTACATACGTAGCAACGATGTTTCCAGGAAAAAGCGGCCGAATACTTTTTATCATACTAAGATTTTCCATTACTAAAATGAGTATATACTATGTCTTTGAGAGTTCAAGTCTTCCCTTTGCGTATCGGGAACAAATAATCGCGTATATGTGTTACAATGTAGTTCTTTACCTGAAAAATCAGGACCAAAATGTCTTGCTGAAAGAGTTAGCGAGTCATTAGTACCTGAGATTCAAACGTGTTTGAAGTGTCACTTTAAACTGTGCAGTGAGTCAATCTTTGTATATTGATGTGGCTTTAGTGGCCTATATATTACGCCAAAATGGACTTTAAGCTTCTAGTATTATGGTCGTTTTTTATCGGCTCATAGTATTTAGATTAGTCAGCAAGGCAAAAAGTGAGCGATTTACAACATTTTTCGAATGGACTAGAAGTTAAATTACGCGGATTTTTTTAAACCAGTAAAGGGAAGAATTTCAACACTTCAAACATATATCTATCTCTATCCCTCTTTATCTGTCTCAACTTTCATTAGCTCACTTTCCTCGCGAATATTAATCAAATTAACATAAATAAATTGACCTCAATCTAAACTAATATTATACAAAAACTATTAATTATATTTACTATGCAATTATTTCTATGAAGTATTCGAAAAATCGTGCGCATCTTTGTGAAAACGGGTGGGTTCGTGACTATTTCGTGTTGGAGGAAGATAAAAAGATATGACTGGATGTTTAATAGTTTCAGGAACCGTGTATCTATAAATAAGTTACCTTGGGACACTAGATTATATCTTTTTTGGGGTATTTAAAAGCCATGAGGCAATTCCATACAATACAAACTATTTTTTACTATGTCGGTTAGCAAGAATATGGTCTGGTAGTAAACGGTTACCGTACTTAAAGACGTTACCGACCCTCCCCTCCTCCCTGAGCTGTGGCGACCTTACTCACGCGCAGTAAAATTATTTTATTTATTAACAGAATTATTTTTGATAAAACCATCCAAAAATAATATGTAAGGTTTTAGTTACAAAGTCTTATAAAAGGCGCCATTTTTGATCAAAAATGTTTACTTGCTATTTTTTTTTCTTGTGAGTTTTTCTATACACGATCCCTTTATCAAAACAATTTTAAAGGGGAAGCAGACCTGGCATTAAAAAAAGACTTAATACAAGTAATGCTCGGTTCCTAAACAAAAACGTCTGTCCTTATTTCTCGTCAAAAAGAACTAAGAAAACAAAAATTGCTTTTTGACAGTTTGGATCTGCTTTCCTTAAAAAAAATTGCAGGCAAGGAGTAGATATATTAAATACAAAGGCGACATTGTAATTTACGACTATAATTTAAATTAATGAATAACAATAGGAAATATAAGAAAATTAATATATTATAGGTATTAAACTGTAGATCGTTCTCACGATTATTTTCATCCAAAAAAAGATTCATTTAACGTTTTTAAAACAATGCTTCTTTGAATTGTTAATTATAAAGTTTTGAAGTCTAATCGTGAAAATTTAACCACAGACTATACGAATTTTAAAACTAGAAAGTCATCTATCCCTTACTTAACACTAAATAAAAACGATAATTATTTTTAAAATTATTACCTTTTAATAACTAGAAATTGAGAGAAACGTAGATTCCCTGTTTATTATCAATAATATTTATAATTAATTCAAAAATAGAAATAATAAAACAAACAATTTTTTTCTACCAAAAAATGGTAATTCACTTTTAAATCTTTATTTTATCAATATGACAACACCAAGCCGTGTGGTAGAAATTAAAATTAAATTCTTCTATATTTATAAAACGAAACGTCTTCCAATTAACCAGGTTAAAAAAAAAAGATATTATTTTAGTAGTATTTACTTTATTTGCTTATATCGTTTATTTTCGTAAAACCGAACGTAGCCGAATATTAAAAAAACCTACCAATATTCGAATAAAGGGTAGAATTCTAACTACCATTTTTACCCTGTTACTTAGAAATAAATGAGGGTAGGGATTAAGTGCTTAAAATATTTATGGTATGATAGGCCGTAGTACCCTGGTGACCCTGTCCATAACTTGAATAGAAATTCTTTTTTTACTGTTCCGTACCTAAACGGGACCATATTACCAAGAATCCGCTGTCCACCCGTCCATTTGCCGTCTGTCAGTGTGCTGTATCTCATGAACTGTAATAGTTAGACAGTTGAAATTCACAGAATAGATATTTCCGCTAAAACAACGTATAATAAAAAAAACGGCCAAGTGCGAGTCAGACTCGCACACGGAGGGTTCCGTAGAATAAATAAATCAAGCTTGCTTTGAAAAAAAAAAAAGACGTTTCTTGTATGGGCGCCCCATTAATTTTATTTAATTTTTAAAATTTGTTGTTATAGCGGCCATAGAAATACATATTCTCTGAAAATTTCAGCTGAGAATATAATACCGTTCATGAGATACAGCTAACTGACAGACAGACGGATGGACGGACAGCAGAGTCTTAGTAATAGGGTCCCGTTTGGCACCCTACGGGTACGAAACCCAAAAAATTAAATAAAAATACAAGAAACGACTTTACGGAACCCTTAGTTTGCGAATCCGACTCGCACTTGGGCTGTTTTTGTAATTACGCGTCCCATTTGCGAGCTAATGGGTTAAATTAATTGATTATGGATTATGGCTGAAATTCCGTTTTATAAATATTGAAGTGATCCCGAAATATTCGACTAAACTAATATTCTTATGTATATATAAGTTGGGAGACTAAAATAATGAAATATATTCAATAAGTTCTTACACGCAATTTTTTTTTCATTTACATTTTTTTAACATATTTTTTTTTGTTAATTCTACTTTTTCATTGGATAAGATAGTGTATATACAGTGTGTGCAAATACATGGATAATGTTATATAGGGTTTTAAAATTGGCTTTTAATTTACTAATTTTATTCACATTTTGCGGTTGACCACATTTTGAAAATGTGGTCAAAGGTGGTCATTCTACGCCATTTATAAACCTCCATCATAATATTATACATGTTTTAAGATATTTACTATAAATGATAATAGCAAATCAAACAATATCAACTATTTTCAAGCAACTACTAAAACAGCAACATTGACTTAATATTTCAACGATTTTAAATGATTGAAATCTAAAAATTCTGTTTTATCTATAACCCATTTCTTTTTGTGGTCACAAAATTAGGAATAAAGATTGTGGTAGAATGTGGTAACGACATAATCTTCTGTATTTACCACATTCGTTTTTGAAGTTTGAATTACTATTTCTCAATAAACCTAACTTATATCGTGAGTGTGCTGTACTCAAATCAGAATGTCTTATTTAATATTTGGACGTTGTGATATTATAATATATATCTATGGCAAAATAAAATAACGCTCTACGAGATGAAGAAAGTTTCAAACTATCATGTTTTTTTTTATGTTCCTTAAATATACACATTAGATTTTATGCTTTTTTTAATTTTTTCAAAGAGGAAATGCACAATTACTTTTTTCAGAATATCACAAACTATTTCAATACAAAATAAGGATAAAAATAAACGAATAATTCTATGCACATGCAAAGAAATAGACTTATATTGCATAGAATACGAGTCTTTTGGCCCACAATGTTGCCAGGCCATGAAAAAACCTACTATTTCGGTAGTTTTTTGTATTTTATAACCCAAATATTTTTTGTCATTTACTTCGCCGAGTTTTTCCTCTGCATACTAGGTTTTTCTGTTTTTACCTTGTCTTTTTTCTCAAAAATCTTGGGTTTTTCGGCTTTTATTTGAGGCGGTGGGGTGCTCTTGTCCGAGACAGGCGGTGTAGTGGGTTTTTTGGGCTTGTTGGCTTTCGCCGCTGCTGCGTAGTTAATGGGTTTGATTCCCGGCGTTAACTGGACTTTCTCTTCTAATGGTGTTGGTTGAATCTGATAACAAATTAAGAGAAGATTTATATAGCTTTTGGCCGCTCTCCATTTATAATAATAAAACAATGTCAATACAAATGTCTTGCCAAGTTTGACAAAGCCTAGAACGAACTGGCTCTCAAGTGCAGCTGTCGGAATACACCGATAGGTGCTTGGACAGATATTCAACTTGAAGGTGGTCAGCCAGGTGGGTACTACAAAGTACCCTACCTTTCCTCACGATGTTTTCTTTCACTGAAAGACCAAGTTCATTTCAGGATTAGAGCCCAGGACCTTTGTCTCAACATCCCTATCACTGACAGAGCTATCAGCCATCGCTCTGGAGTACTATCAACAATTATATGTAAATATATAGTTGTATGCATATGATAAATTCGGAGTTAGTCCCTTCTTTACATAGTTATAGTTAATATTCCAAGACCATAAGGCTTCCGTAAGACTTTTCATCACCTAGGTAAAGCTAGACCCCAAAGATTCTTTGTGTTTTTATCGTAATCACATATAAACAGTAGAACAGTATATGTAATCTGTTGTAAAGTAGTACCCAACAGATAAGGCGCGTCGTGAATCTTCGTTTGCACAGTATGGCCCGAAGATTAACGAAAGAATGCTTAAAACTTACAATCAACCTTAGATCACTACTATAAGGTTCATAATACAGTGCAGCTGTTAGTTCCGTCTCACTCGCTCGTGCCGCCCCTCCGCACACATGTGCCGACCAATAGCATTTCCCGCGCTTTGAAAATTTATCTGCTGCGCAGTTACATCGGTAAGCCATATCAGTTGGGTACTACTGTAAACAATGTTGGATCCACAGATTTGGGTGAAACTTGAAATACAAACAGGATACTTTATATCTCAAAAAACTTATGATTCGTCAGGAACACAAGTGAATCCAGTACATTATATACAGTTTAATATCCTACCTTCATAACTTCCACTTGTGCAATCACTTCCTCGTATATTTCATCAACTTTCACTTCACTTTTAACACTTTTCACTTCCTTCTTCTTGGGTTGCACTTTAGTTTCCGATTTCACCACTTGTGGCTTCTTCTTCATGTCCACTTTCACTTGTTTCTTTGGGTCCACCTTCTTGATGTCACGTTTGTCTTTGGGTCGCTTGTCTTGCTTGTCTATTGGCTGGACGTCTGCTGCGCTCACTTCTGGTGGGTCTTTTGGTGGTGATACTGTTTCTGAAATGAGTTTATGTATGCGGTTAGAATTTGAATTGGTAACTGTCAAATAATTTGTTGCACAAGGACGAATTTACTTCTTCATATCTGTTGTTTACAACTAAACTAATTTAGCCTCACTATATCTCTTTCTAACAAAGAACATAAGAAAAGGAGATATTTAGAAACATAAGACATTTAGTCCTGTCAAATTAGTCCAATGCGTGTTTTCAACATAAAGAATCATGGCGAGCTCCATACATTGATTTGTACAAAAAAATATAACATTTTAGAGGGTATTGAATCACTTCCAATGTTGAGATTACATCACCAGCAACATGTTAATATACATGAAATATTTTATAAACCCCGCAAAACATAACAACAACATAATGGTTTTGGTCGCAAATAGTCGCGATTCGCCGGCTTGCCATAGAAATTCGCATTTTTATCCCGGGGTTCTAAAAATATTTTAAATGGCTCAAGATGTTCCTTAGGCATCAAGGATCAATTATAACGTCATTCAAACGTCCCTAAAAATATTTATTTTTTTGTACAAATCTCGCCATGATCCTTTAGTCGCCATCTATCTCGGTTACGTCTAAATACCCGCAAATGAAGACGGCATCCTTTTACAATAATATTTGTAAGAAAGAGATGTGATGCGACTAAAATTAGTTTAGTGCGATTTACAACAGAATCGGCACTAATGAAGAGTTGCACTAGAAAGACAATTTTATTATAACAGATAGCTGGACCACGCTTCACCTGCGTACGATTTTTGCACGGAACCCTAATTCTTTATCGGAAATACTCGTAGCCTAAGTTACTCCTAATAACATCAGCTATCTATACATAAATAAATAATAAATATCCTGGGACATTCCTCACACACGGTCATCTGATCCCAAACTAAGCAGAGCTTGTACTATGGAAACCAGATAACTGATATAATACATATACTACTTTTTGTTTGTAAATACATACTTAATATACATAATTACACCCAGACTCAAGACATACAGACATGTTCATGCACACAAATGCATGTCCTGTGTGGGAATCGAACCCACGACCTGCAGCGTGATAGGTGGAATCTTAACCAGTCTTAACCAACCACGCCAGCTGGCCCGACAAAGTCTTACAGTAATCTACCAGTGAAAGTCCCATCAAAATTGGTACAGCCTTTAATGCTGATTCATACAGAGATGTTCATGCATACATAGATGACAAGAATAAATTTTAATGAATTGTTCGCTTCGTAGGCTATTGTTATATATATTTTGTAAATTGTAATACTTATAGGTACACATAAAAAAAAAGACTTGCTGAGTTTCTTGCCGGAGTCTTCTCAGTACAAGTTGTATTTGGAACCGGTGTAGTCATTTGTTATCGTTCATAAGAGCCTTATCAGGGCCTAAATTGTTTTTTTTTTTTTGTTTTTTTTTACATGTGCTTTTCCTTTGTGGGAATCGAACCACCGACCAGAGGCGTGATAATCTTAACCAGCCATGCCAACTGGCCTGGTGACATACCTTCCGTTTTAGGTTCCTCGGTGGAGTCAGGTTTGGTGTCTACGGTGGGTACCTCTGTTTCTCTGGACTTCAGAGTCTCTTCTGTCGCTGGCGTTGTGTCTGACGGGTTCTGTTTGTCTTCTGGTACCTCTGCAAAAATTATAAATTACATCATTAAAAAAATCTTTTGGAAAAATTCTATGCTTTTATTTTTACAAAATGACATTACAGTAATTTTATTTGGCTGCGATATTCTGAAGTTACTTCCACAGACACTTCTCCCAATTTGGAATGGGTATTTTTTTATATGAAGTCTGCTATCAAGCATATGCCCCGTCTGATAAGTATGGTTACAGTAGTACCCAACTACATTTATCTTTATTACAGAAGATACATTTTCAAAGCGCGGGAAATGCTATTGGTCGGCAGCTGCCGCCATGTGTGCGCAGAGGCGTCACTTGCGAGTGAGACGGAACTAACAGCTGCACTGTATTATGAACCTTATAGTAGTGATCTAAGGTTGATTGTAAGTTTTAAGCATTCTTTCGTTAATCTTCCGGCTATACTTTCTTTTCTGTGCGAACGAAGATTCACGACGCGCCTTATCAGATGGGTACTACTGTACGCGTGTTTGATTTTCGACTCGAGCATCATACCAACAGTACCTAGTATTTTTTTTATCGTCAAATCTCTATACTACATAAAAATTAATCCTCATTTCACTTGATCACGCTATAAATTGAGAACGACTGATTTCTTCTTTGTCACAATACGAACAAAATTATGTATGACAATCCTGATGACAAGTTGCTGGGAGTGATCAAAATTGACCTCTAATGCTAAGAGCTAATTCACGGCCATAAATTGATTGAGAATACGTACGTTAAACAGTCGTTAGTGTATTTACCTGTGGTGGGGTGTGTGTGTGTGTGTGTGGTGGCCCGTGGTAGGGTTGTGGGCACGAACTCGGCGGCGAGCGGGTTCAGCGTCGACCGGGACACTGTCTCCTCCAGCGACAACGACGAGCTGCCGTTACTTGTTCTGGAATCACAATACAACATGTCTTGTACTTACCTATTTATATTTTATATCACCTTTATGTTCACCATGTCTCTAGCAAATAAATTATTCTCATTCTCTCTCATTCTCATACAATGTGTCACATAATAGTATATTTCATTACGAGTGCGGAAAGCCTGTCATTGCAAAGAGTTCCGACATATTTGTTGACAGTCGGAACAAGTTGCAATGACGGTTCCGCACGTGTACTGAACAACTATTTTTACATACAGTTGCGAAGAAATGAAGCAATTTAATAAAATAATAAAAAACACAATAAACTCAACTAACTAATCATTTATTTCATATAAAAGTTATAATTGAAAAATAAAATGTATATTTTTTTTTAGTAAAAACTTCGTGGTTGGTTTTTTCTTTTTAATAGAAATTATTTTGACAGTTGGGAAAGATAACGCACGAGTTCGGAAAAGATAGAGAAAAAGCTTGAGTATGTAATAGCCCACATTCCGAACGCTATACGTCCCTGCAATACGCCACTTTTTGAGCAACTGCATTAAAAAGGTTATATCCATAAAAGTAATTCACTCGTTTGGACTTCATAGATTGTTTTCAACTCAAATCAAAATATAATTTAATTCCTTTCGGTGTCGAGACCCTAGGTCCATGGGGATCCGGTGCTCGCAAGCTATATAAAGAGCTGGCGAAAAGATTAGTGGTCACCACTGGGGACCGAAGAGCTGGCAGCTTCTTCGCACAACGCATCAGCATTGCGATACAGCGAGGAAATGCTGCCAGCATCTTCGGAACAATGCCGAGGGGGCCTGATTTTATAAATTTATTTTAAACTTTTTTGAAATTTTAACTTATAAAATTAATTGATGATTTCTAAATCAAAATCAAAAAGGCCCTGGTAAGGCGCTTATGAACGTTAAATTGGTACATACAGTTGAATTTACCACCGGTTCGGAATACACTTAAGCTGAGAAGATTTGGTTTGCAAGTAGCGTAGTGTGGTTGGCAGACTCACGTGGGCAAGTGATGGTGTCCATTACTGAGAGGCCTGTGCTGCCTCTCCCGCTGCTCGTCCTCCAACATGGCCTCTATGCACTGCTCCATCAAAGCCTCTTCCTCTAACTGCTGCATCACCTGGAAATATACCACAATATTGTCACAAACCATATTTCTTTTGATCATAAATAATGGCTTGTGTATTCTGCCAATTTCGAGTTATAATCTTTTTTTTTATACAACTTAGTCGGTAAATAAGCATACGGCCCACCTGATGGTAAGCGGTTACTGTAGCCATATGGACGCTTGCTACACAAGAAGCATCCGCTCACGCGTTACCGACCTTTCCCCCCTCCCCTATGAGCTCTGGCGACCTACTCACGCGCAGGAACACAACTTTACACAACATAAAGTTATTTGGCTCTATTCAGAATTCAAATTCAAAAATTGTTTATTCTAGGCCCTAATAAGGCACTTATGAACGTTACAATTGATTTTACCACCGGTTCGTGGTTACTTCTTTCTTGGTTCGTAATATATCAATTTCACATAGTCCTGTCTGAGTCAGTCACCGTTCATAAGTCATGTTTTAAAACTTTTCACGGACTAAGTCACAATACACATAATTCATTTCATTTCACTTCACTGGTGCACATGGATTGATCTTTATTGGATAAAATGCCACCGATAATATGCAATAAAACTCAAAATACACGAATTTATGAAAATAAAAACGAAAAAAGCAACGTCACTCTGCAAGTACCCACCAAAAACATCCAAAGTCCATGAAAACGTTATTTGGCTGCGGTATTCTGTAAGGTGGAGGTACTTCCCCAGTCTAGCTGCGCTTTGAGCGAATAAACGCTATGCTCGCTTTTAACCCGACTGACCCGGAAGGAGGGTTATGTTTTTCGAGTGTATGTATGTCTATTTCTTTGGCACGCTCTGCAGCCTAAACGGCTTGATGGATTTAAGCATATGAGGTGTCGTTAGATTCGTCTTAACTGTGTGAGTGTCATAGGGTATATTATTTTTATATTGCGTCTACGAATAAAAAAAGAGGGGGGGTATTAAAAACAAAAACTTCGTTATTATAACCATATGGGTATCAAATGAAAGCTTGCTTGAAGACTGTAATACTTTATAAAATTCAAGTTATATTCAAAATTCTATAGATTTAAGAGCTTGTTTTTCTCTTTTCAGTTATTTTACGCAGTCGGGTTTTTTTTGGTGACTGTACTTGTATCGTCTTCCAATATACTAATGTTTACCAAATATCAAGGCAATCCGACCACTGGAAGTGGGTGAAATTCGACTTGCAAGATTTGACCCGACTTGAAACCTCGGGGGACAGCCCCACGGTTTCACTCGCATTCCCGGGATGAAAAGTAGCCTGTGTCCTTCTCCATACCATAGACTATCTGCATGCCAAATTTAATCGCGATCAGTTCAGCGGTTTACGCGTGAAAGCGTAACAAAGAAACATACAAACAAGAGTTAATTTTGCATTTCTTATATTAGTATGGATAATCCTAACTAATATTATAAATGCGAAAGTGAGTTTGTTTGTTTATTTGTTTGTTACGCCTTCACGCCTCAACTACTCAACGGATCAACATGAAAATTGGCATGCAAATAGCCTATGGTATGGAAAAGGACATAGGCAACTTTTTCTCCCGGGAACGCGGGTGAAACCGCTGGGGACAGCTAGTTTAAAATATTCTCAAATATAGATAAACAGAAAGACTGACATACCAATGTATGAGTCATATAGATAAGAACACAACACAACACTTCAAAGCGAGACTAATGTGTACAACTAACTATGTGTAAAGTGATTTCATTATTGATAAAAAAAATCTTTGTATTTCGTTAATTGTTTTGTTTGCATAGCAACATTTATAGTGATGTTGCCATATTATGAAATGAATATTTGCCATATAAAGTGTTACCATAATAATAACTTATTTTCATAAAGTTGTTCAAGACTGTTTTTGAAGCTGTTGGTTGACTGAACTGTCGTCAACTACTTACCGGTGAATTGCGACTTTTCACATAGGTATATAAATTGACTTCTAAGTAAGAAAAATATACCACTAAAGTTGCAAACAAGTATACGTGGTGGCGCCAATTAGTAAACTATTTTATAATTTTTTTTTTTTTTTTTTTTTTTTTATACCACTTAGGTGGCAAACAAGCATACGGCCCGCCTGATGGTAAGCGGTTACCGTAGCCTATGGACGCTTGCAACACCAGGGGTATCACGCGCGCGTTGCCGACCCTGCAGAAAACTCTTCACACCCCTTTTGAAGAACCCCATGCTGTACTCCATTGGGAAAACCACGGCGGGGAGCTCATTCCACAGTCTGAGCGTCCGCGGAAGGAAGCTCCTTTGAGCCCGCACAGTACGAAACAATTCAGGTTTCAATATGTGAGGATGGACTCCCCGTCGATGGCGAGAGTTGCGATGGTAGAAAGTAGCCGTGGGCATCATCTTAAACAATTCTTCAGAACACCGTCCGTTGTACAAGCGGTAGAACACACATAAGGAGGCAAAGTCTCTCCTCAGACTGAGGGGCTCTAAACCGCTTGTGAGCTCGGGATCGTCGACAATTCTGATGGCATGTCGTTGAACCGAGTCTAAAGGATCAAGCTGGTATCCAGGTGCCCCTGCCCATAGATGACAGCAGTTTTAGTAGGTTGATACCTCCTCCCTAATCTACAGTCCCATCCCTATGATCCAACCTACTAGGTCACTTGCATTACGGCTGCGCACGCGACGTACGTACCGCACCACGAGCAATTAGTTATCCGCTTAAATTTATACGCTAATTATACTAAAAGTGCCGGAAAACTCCGTGTTGCGATCACCCGCGTTAAATCATCACCGCTAGCAAGCAAAGAAGAGAAGAGAAGAGAAAACGCAAGCTCATCATCCAACTAAGGGGAGCGCGCCATACCGGCGAAAGAATACTGGATGTGACTGGTAGGCCAAACTTCCCTGTTTCCCACTCTTACTCATTTATTCTTCGTGAGGCTTGTTTTTATTTCGTAATCTAAATCCAATTTACAGTCCATTACAAAATTTAATTAATAAATTTGGCGGACTTCGGCGCCGCCAATACATCTGTCGTGATGGTTGTCGAGGTTCATCATCAGCCTATAATGTCCCACTGCTGAGCACAGGCCTCCTGCACACAAATGAGGGTGAAAGGAATGTGCAGATTTTTGATTTAAACCATTTACAAAGGCTTCAGCCCTACTCTATCCCCCTATCGAGCCTCAAGTGATTAATCAACGCGTGTTGCTTATTTTAATAAAATTGTCCTCTATAATTGTCACAGGACCATTACAATACGCACAGGGCCTCCAATATGTTAAAGCCGGCCCTGGACATATGTTGAGGAGTCCATGTGTGGACAGGGGTACTGCAGCAACTAGCTGGTTCCAGGTTCTACCACATCGTCAATCACTTACCATCAGAAGGAACATCTGCTACAACAAATCCCAACAAATCCTAACTAATATTATAAATGCGAAAGTGAGTTTGTTTGTTATGTCTTCACGCCTAAACTACTCAACGGATCATCATGAAATTTGGCGTGCAGGTAGCCTATGGTATGGAGAAGGACATAGGCTACTTTTTGTCCCGGGAACGCGGGTGAAACCGCGGGGGACAGCTAGTGAAATATATTACCTGTTTATCAAACTCCTCCTCGTTCTCCATCCACATGTAGTCGGCGAAGTCGTCGGGCGTGGGATGGTGCGGCGGCGCGGGGTACCCCCCCACGCCCACTCCCACCGGTGGGTAGTAAGCGCCCGCCATCACGTAACCCGCTGCAATTGTCACAATATACCTTATACAAGGATGTAAAAAAAAATCGGATATATTCTCGCTAATAAAAAACTGTGTCCCTAAATCGGTCACCACGATGTACAGTCTCGGACTAAAAATGTTTACCACCTTACGATCTATAATCGCTTGCACATTTCTGTTTCATAAGGTTGACCGGAAATAAAAATACTATTGATAGACGTGGATTTTTATTATTAAACCTTTTTGCGCGCGGTGTGAGATGGAATCGACTTTGAAATGTGATAAACATTTTCTGTCCTCGACTGTACGTACAAGCACGCACACATTCGCACGCTATGTGTAAACGGCGACAGAGTCTTGTTTCCCGCGGAATAGCCAACTAATGTGTGCGTGAGAGGTGGCCGACTCTCATAGACACAGTTTTTTGGTAGCGGGAATTGTCCGAAGTGGTCTGTGACCTTATATTACTCTAACAACAGGGGCGAAGATACAGGACCCTTTGACTACCGGGGCCCCAAACCTGTTAATTTTTTTTATTTATTGTTTTTTTTTTTTTTTTTTTTCATACCACTTAGGTGGCAAACAAGCATACGGCCCGCCTGATGGTAAGCGGTTATCGTAGCCTATGGACGCTTGCAACACCAGGGGAATCACGCGCGCGTTGCCGACCCTGCAGAAATCTCTTCACGCCCCTTTTGAAGAACCCCATGCTGTACTCCATTGGGAAAACCACGGCGGGAAGCTCATTCCACAGTCTGAGCGTTCGCGGTTGACCAAAATTACATAATAGGTACATAGTGTGTAAGCAAATATCCGTAAACTTATTTGGGTTTCACTGCATTCAGATAGAAGGACCCATCTAGGGCAATCTACGCTAATATTACTATTTTTATTGTAAAATGAGTCGGAAAAGAGATAGTGGTGCCGATTCTGTTGTAAATCGCACTAAACTAATTTTAGTCACATCACATCTCTTTCTTACAAACATTATTGAAAAATCGTGGATCATATTTAAAGCTGTCAAATTAGTCTTTGCCGTCATTTGCGTGTATTTAGACGTAGCCGCGATAGATGGCGACTAAATTTATATTGAAAACAATCATTGGACTAATTTGACAGGACTATATTTGTTACATCCTTTTCTTATGTTCTTTGTTAGAAAGAGACACAGTGAGACTAAATTAGTTTAGTTGTAAACAACAGAATCGGCACCATTGTCAAAAAACTATTTTAAGGTTAAGACATGAGGCAAAGTGAAAATTCCCTTTTTGAGCACCAAACAATTAGACCAATATAGATTTCACACAAAATTAACGTTTTAAAACTTCTTTCGAGTTAATTATTCAATGTGCATTAAAAAATCAAACTGGAAAACACTGCTAAGATCATTGCTGACACCAATAATATCTTCACACACTTCATGAAGAATCTTGCGTCCTCTTCTCACTTGGCAGACATCAAACTGGTGGTAGCTTCAGTAGCTTTGACCTTCAAAAGTGCATCATCAGCCCATAATGTCCCACTGATGAGCACAGGCCGCCGTCACACAAATCAGGGTGGAAGGGAATGGGCAGATACTCCAACACGCGTGCCCAATGCGGATCGATGGAGGTAGGCTAGTGGTCAACCTACTGTTGGAGTTTTCAAGCCGCCTAGAAGGCCTCCAACAAGCTTAACGACTATCACAAGTGATAACCGGGACCAGCTATACGTGCCTTCTGAAGAATGGAAACGCTCGATTTGAAATACCACTAGGCGGTCACCCATCCAATAACCAACCACGACGGTAGTAGCTCAACTTGCCGATCGATTTAGAACGGCTTATCATGCTACACCACGAGTGCTTCAAGGCCCTCCCTGAAAAGTGCATAACTAGGGCCTAAATTGAATAATAGACTTTGAATCCCATGGACTCCCTTCGTAGAAAGCTCAGTATGAGACCAAATCAGCTTTAATATCATGGTTCATAAAAGTAACTCACCGGGTACGTGTCCTCTAGGTATGTGAACTGGGTAGATTGGTGGTCGATGGATGCCAGCGTCACCACTTCCCACAACACCGCCTCCTACCCCGCTGTCAATGATCATGCCGTTTGGCTGCTGGAAATGTGATATGGTAGATCATTAGGGAGCATCTAGGAAATATCCCTTTAGAGTAGCAATAGACTATACTGAACAATCAAATTCGGAAACTAGTCAGTGATTTGTCACTGAATATGAACATTAAGGACCACTCGCTGCATCGTGTGTATTTGACTTGGCCAATCAGAGTGCATGTGTCCTTGACTTAGCCAATCAGCGCATTGTCGGCGGTGGGAAATTGGCGGAATATATTTCAACCAAAATGAACGTCACTGCGCTTCTTTGGGTTAATTGTTCGATGTTAGGGAGCCAGCACACAAGCAATAATCGACGAGAAATTATTTTGTTGCCGAATTTAAAACATTTGAGTGTTCAATACTGAATTCATCTGAACTGAACATCTGAACATAAGCTACAAAGTCTCTCATAAACACCATAAAACTAATTGTAGTAGCTCGTGTCTGGTGTCCTATAAGGTTCGTATTTTAGAACATCAATACTCAAGCTCAAGTTTTAAGTTTAGATTAACATAACTGAATTCGGAACCTGCACCTATAGATAATAGGTTTATTTTCTTTTAACACCATCTTCTTGAGAATTGTGGCCAAGTATACTAAGGGACTAGTAGCAAGAAAGAATCCTGGATTTTTCTTATATTTAGAAAAAAATTAAGCATTTAGGTTTTACCACAGAATCTGAAACCTAGTCTGAGTAACTTTCATTATATTTAACTTAGACTGAACTGAATTATTTAAGGTCACACAGAGAGAGTTCTGCATTCCGCGATCACAGTAATCTATGCGGCGGCTATTAACGTAAAAATGTGGATGAAGTGTGACCGGTGGCGAATATTGCAGAACTCTAGACTGCTTGTTGAGTGCACAATGGTGAACACAGAACGCAGAACTCTGGCTAAGTGTCAAAAGATGTTAGAATGTATAGAAAAAAACTGGCCAAGTGTTAGTCAGACAACACAAAGGGATCCGTAAAGACGTTGCTTGAATAGGGTTGTTCCTTTAATATATTTTTTTTAATTATTTGTTGTTGTGATGTTATTCCGCAATACAAATACATCAATGTTAATTTCAACTGACTAACCTATTACAGTTCATGAGATACAACAGCCCTGTTTCGTAACCATATTTTCATAGGTTTGCATCAATAAAGCACTTTTGTCCTGTGACATTACTTTTAAACTAACCAATCGCTGAGCTTCAATTTTGAAGCTCACACGCGCGAACCAATGGGAAGCCTGAACGCGGTGGAAGCCATCTTTTCCTCCGATATAGACGAAATGCTGCTAGAACGTTAAGGAGCGAGCGTTACCGCGTGTGTTGTCGTAAATAAATTATCAAATAAGCTTATGAAATGCTGAAAACTATATAAAATTAATATTGAACTGTATCTATGTGTGTGAATACGTGTTATAAACTATTATACGTGCAAGGATTGCTGAATTTAAGCTAACCCTGCAGCCAGGATTTGGCTACGTGGGTTGTGGAACTCGTCGAGTGAAGCTGGTAAACCTTGGTCTTCAGACGTGAGTAGCCTTTGGTTAATTTGGTGGTAGTAGATCAGAACAAGTGCAGATGCTGTAACCCGTTTTCTTTTCAATAGAATATTTTCGAATCGTTCCCAGTGTGCTATAGTGGCACATTTTTTTGGTGCCGAAACCAGGGAATTAGAGTCTTAAAGTCACTAATCCAGGAACGGACCACTTCCTTTTACTTAAATTCAGTCTAATAAATCTCCTCTGGTGCCGAAAGTACTAAAAAATATCATAATTTTGCATTAAACATTCTATTCGAGTCAACTTCGCTCCTACCCACCACCACAATAAAGTATTAAAAAAAAAAAAAATTGGTTTTCCACTTCAAAGCATACGAACATAGTTTTTTAATGTGTCATATTATCATTTCTTGAAGTCTATCTTAATATCCAAAATCGTTTGGTCTTGTAAAATTAAGTAGTGTCATTCAACTGAATTCGATCACACATAGAAATCGGCTGTGTTCACAAGATTCACATACTACTTCAATTTAGTCGTATAATAGTTGCAGTACGAACCTTCCGTTTGATGCATACGAGTACATGTCAAACTGTATGTAATCAAGTATATCACGTTCATTACTTTATGCTGTTACCTATAAGGTCCACAATCGCGGTTCTTCACTTCGTTAATGCGTTAAACAAAACTCATTCTATACTCTGAAGAACTCAATACTGTTGTGTTGGTTTTTATGCCGGCATTTTACCTACCTACATTCTTATTTGTATTTATGATTTGGGTGTTTTTTTTTGTGTGACTTTCGTACGTTAGTATGTTGTTGTAACATTCGTAAGTAATGTAATTAATCCTCTCACTCGGAACTGCCCCTTTCGCTAATATAGGTACCATCGTGAACCTAGGACGTCTATCGTTGTTATTCTCACGTTCTAGGATAATACGTACCTATGTCGGTAATAAATCATAAACTTAGATAGATATTTGTGTGAGCAACATAATATTTCCACTCGCGCTATAATTTATTTATTCGTGGGTTTGTATAGTACCATTTCGCAACCGTAAACGTTGCAGGTGCTTAGAGTTTTTTCCCTTAAATTTATCAATTAAATTAAATATGTCATTCCCTGTGCGAAAAGGTTCTAAAACAGATGGGAAGCGGTTACCCAAATCAAAAGCGTATAATGATGGACCATCAATTCTGGACTTACCTGCGTTGCGTCGTAAGCGTACCCTAGCACTGAACCGTATGAAAAAAGTGTTAGAAGTCGCCGAGTCAGCAAAGTCTGATGCTTCTCAGTTAGATGCATTCCTTGCGCATTTTTCTACGGTGCCAAAGTTAAAAGACAGCTTTGAGGATTCTCATGAAGATATTCTCTGCGTTCTCGATGACTCCATGTCGGAGGAGCAGGAGGACCTCATTCGCAGTCAGTTCGACGATACTTATTTTAAGGTCGTTATATTATCTAAAGGGTTGGTCCCGTCCGTCGTTAATCAATCGAATTCATCATTAGAATCCGCCCTAGATCGGCCTTATGCTCCCAATGTGAAATTACCTAAAATTGACATACCTAAGTTTTCAGGTAAAATAAAGTCATGGCCTGAGTTCTATGACATTTTTAACTCATTGATTCATAACAATAACTCATTGTCGGATACTGAGCGTATGCACTATCTCGTTTCAAGCCTAAGCGGAGACGCTTCCGGTGTAATTCGTTCGTACCCAGTACAAGGAAAATTCTACAGTGAAGCCTACGAAACATTGACAGCGCGATACCGCGACAAGCGCGAGCTAGCATTCACGTGCTGGAAAGAGTTATTGAATATTCATATCAAAACGAACTCGCCTCTCGAATTTCGCCGCGCTTTAGATCTTTTGAGTGAGAACTTGAATATTTTGAAAAGTCTCAACTTGCCCATTGATCAGTGGGACTTCGTGCTCTGTTATTTAATATTATCAAAACTCGATACAAAAACTCGTACTGCCTTTGAGCAAGACCACACGTCTACCGAGTTACCCAGTTACAAGGCGTTGAACTCATTTTTAACATCAAGGTGTGAAGCGTTGGTTCGAGACACACATTTTTCATCTACGAATAATCCGGAACAGGGGCGTACTCAGGAGAAGAGTCCTTCGTCAAACTACTCAAACAAAAAGTCTTCGGCGTTTCTTTCCGACACTAATCCAAAGCTAGCTCAACGTGATAAAATCGAACCACCCTGCTCTTCGAAAGCAGCCACCCCCCTCCCATTAATTGTAAAATGTTCATTTTGTTTAGAAAATCATTCAATTAATTTCTGTAAAAGTTTTGCACAGTCCTCCATTGCTGAGCGAATTGAATTCGCTCAGTCCAATAAGTGGTGTTTCAATTGTCTGCGACCAAATCATAGCGTCAAGGACTGTAAGTCGATTTTTAGATGTCAAAAATGTCGTCAACGTCACCATACACTTCTTCATGATGAAACTTCGGCTACTTCTACTCTATCCGTTTCTGATAACCAGATCCAATCGTTCACTGGTCTCGGTCATTGTTCAATTGTTTTGTTATCTACTGCTAATGTGCAAGTTCGTGATTCTTCAGGCAATTTTCAAACTTTACGAGCCGTCATTGATTCAGGCAGTCAAGGCAATTTTATCACCGATCATGCTGTCAGACGTCTCGGTCTTAACCGTGCGTTTGCGTCCCGTCGTATATGTGGCTTAGGTCAGTCTTCGGCTTCTGTGTCTGGCCGGGTTGAGTTAGAGATTGGTGCAAATCAACGGACCCTTTTTAATATCGATGCGTTTACGTTACAAAGTATTTGTGGAAAGATGCCATCTATTTGCTTTGACAAGTCTTCATGGCATCATATACAGAATTTGGAATTGGCTGATCCTGACTGTAACAAACCAGGTCCCATAGATCTCCTTCTAGGTGCTGAAGTCTTCGCCTCACTCCTTCTCCCAGGTAGTGTATGTGGAGGGCTAAAGCAACCTTCAGCACTCAACTCCGTTTTCGGCTGGCTGTTAATAGGAAGTATTGGTTGTGGTAAGGAGGAGATCCAATCGTTTTTCGTCAGTCAAAGCGATGTTTCCCATGACGAAATAAAAAAGTTATGGGAATTAGATCCGTTCGAGTCGTCTCAACCCCCGCGTTTCACTCTAGAGGAACAAAAATGTGAGGAGATTTTTGTTAACTCGCACTCGAGGGATCCCACCGGTCGGTATATTGTTTCTTTGCCCTTCAAGGATAAAGGGGAGAATCTATCATTTCTCGGATCCCGTGATATCGCTTTACGTTGCTTTCACTCAATCGAACGCAAACTTATAAAGGATCCGGAACTTTATAAACAATACAGTGACTTTATGAAGGATTATATGGACAGCGGTCATATGAGTCCCGTTCCAGTTGAGGAGCTCGGATCGGGCAGGAATTATATTCCTCACCACTGTATCCTACGTCCTGCGAGTGCCACGACAAAATTACGCGTGGTTTTCAACGCTTCTGCTAAAGACACAAGAGGGGTTTCACTTAATGATACTCTTCTTATCGGACCCAAGCTACAAACGAACATTGTCGAAATTCTATTGAATTTTAGAATTCATCCCGTAGTTTTCACAGCCGATATGCGACAGATGTATAGACAAATCTTAGTGGAGGAGGCAGACCGTGAATTCCAACGTATATTTTGGAGGTTCGATCCTAATCAGGAAATTCGTGAATACCGGCTAAATACCGTCACGTACGGCATGTCCTCCGCTCCATTCCTCGCGTGCCGTACCATTCAACAGCTGGTTTCCGACGAAGGGGGCGGCCGCCCTCTTGGACAAAAGATCTTGTCTTCGGATATCTATATTGACGATATAGCAACCGGTTTTCAAAGCATTGGCGAAGCTGAGCTAGCTAAATCAGAGGTCATTGAACTGCTTAAAGAAGGTCATTTTGAACTTAGAAAATGGGCAAGTAATGTTCCAGAACTCTTAGCTGACTTACCACGGGAACACTGTCTCACTGCTCCTGTTTCCCTTGACGTTGAGGACAATCAAGTTCTCAAAGTCCTGGGGTTAAAATGGGATCCTCATTCTGATTCCTTTTGTTTCTCCGTGACTCCACAGGTAAAAAAATGCTCCAAGCGTAATATTCTTAGCGAGTTAGCCCGCATTTTCGACCCACTCGGGTTTCTTTCACCCTTGACCTTGATCGCTAAAGTTCTGGTTCAAAAGTTATGGATTCTCAAGATTGGCTGGGATGAGGACCCACCCTTAGACGTGGTTAACTTTTGGAATCGTTATCTCGAACAGCTGCCTCTTCTTGAATCGCTCAAGATCTCTCGTCGTTTAACTGTAAATAAGATTGAAATTTGTGAATTACACGGCTTTTCAGATAGTTCGGAAACCGGATATGGAGCTGTCATATACTTACGAATGGTTGATGTGGATGGTAAAGTTCAGGTATTTTTCGTCTGCTCCAAAGCTCGTGTCGCTCCAACTAAATCGACTTCTCTTCCTCGTCTCGAGCTTTGTGCAGCAGTACTCGTCGCCGATCTATTAAAATTTGTAAAAGACGTATATTTACCGCGCCTGACATGTACTGATGTCTTCGCTTGGTCTGATTCAACAGTCGTGCTCGCGTGGATTGGATCTCATCCTACTCGGTGGAAAACTTTCATTGCGAACCGTGTAGGGCATATTCATGATACAATACCAAGCGCTCGCTGGAGCCACGTAATTTCTGAACAAAATCCAGCGGATGTTGCCTCCCGCGGCCAGCTTCCATTCGATCTTGTCAACAACAGCCTATGGTGGGCGGGGCCCACTTGGCTGTCTTCTACGCCTGAACACTGGCCTCGTCATGACAATGGTCCTGATGAGGAAATATTACATACTGAAGAGAAGCTTCCGCGTATTTTGTTCACCCATGATGACCACCCATTGTTCATAGATATGCTTCTTGAACGTTACTCATCAATACGTAAAATTCAACGTATTATTTGTTGGTGGTTAAAATTCATCACTTTTATTCGTTCAAATCGTACTCCAAGTACATTTTCTTGTCTTACTCGTGTGGAATTACATAATTCGTTAATGATAATCGTTAAACATGTTCAATCGCATTATTTCGTCCACGAAATTCGACAATTGACAGAAGGCACTTTACTTTCTAAACAGATGCGTAAGTTGAACCCTTTCGTTGACACTCAGGGGGTTCTCAGGGTGGGCGGCCGTTTGGCCCGGTCTGGACTTGAGTTCGAACATAAACACCCCGCCCTCCTTCCTCGTGAATCTCGCTTAACTGACCTTCTCATCGTAGCCTTCCATCGTGAAAATTGTCATCCTGGAGTCAATACGATGCAGTATCTTTTGTCACAGCAGTTTTGGATTCTTTCTCCGAAACGTGCTATCCGCCACTGTTTGTCAAAATGTACGTCATGTTACAAATTGAATCCTACTCCTTTAGAACCATACATGAGTGATTTACCCGCCGTCCGCGTTAATCAGGTCAAACCTTTCTCCGTCGTTGGCACAGACTACGGCGGTCCGTTTAAACTTAAGTTCGGGCGATACAGGGGTGCAAAAACAGGTAAAGCTTACCTTTGTCTTTTTGTATGTCTCACCACTAAGGCATTACACCTTGAGGCCGTGACTGACCTTTCTTCCGATGCTTTTATCGCTGCTCTTCGCCGATTCGTTGGTCGCCGCGGTAGGGTCAGCATCATTCATTCTGATTGCGGGACGAATTACGTAGGTGCTAATAACAACCTTAATCAACTGATGCACACCGCAGCTCATGGGGAACAAATAGAATTTCGGTTCAACCCTCCTTCTAGTCCCCACTTCGGTGGAGTGTGGGAAATTCAGATAAAAGCAGTCAAAACTCACCTCTATCGTATCATTGGAAGTCAAGCACTTACCTTTGAAGAACTCACCACTCTATTCGTGCAAATAGAGTCGATGTTAAACTCGCGGCCACTTTGTCCTCTAAGTTCAGACCCTAACGATTTCAATGTTCTTACCCCGGGTCACTTTCTTACACTTGAACCACTAACATCCGTACCAGATGAAGACGTCACCGCTCTAAACATAAATCGCTTGGGTAGGTGGCAGCTTATTCAACGTTTCCAGCAGGACTTCTGGAACCGTTGGAAGTATGAATATCTTCAGTCTCTAACTCAGCGGGCAAAATGGACTAAGCATTCGAGACCATTGAGTGTGGGATCGATCGTAATTCTAAAAACTGATAACAATCTTCCCTTATATTGGCCCTTAGCGAGGGTTGAGGAACTGCATACGAGTCCCGATGGTCTTGTGCGCATTGCAACTATTCGTACAGTTGAAGGTTCTCGCCTTACGAGACCTTTAGTCAAACTCTGCCCTTTACCTAACCAAACCGATTAGTACGTTCTACTTTAATAAAATAAACTAGTTCAAATTTAATTCTATTTTAATTAATGTTTATTTTTAGTTCGTATGCTTTCTTCATCAGTTAGGGATATAAGTTTTATAAAATACCTTGGTTGTATTTTGGTGGGCGGGATGTTTCGTAACCATATTTTCATAGGTTTGCATCAATAAAGCACTTTTGTCCTGTGACATTACTTTTAAACTAACCAATCGCTGAGCTTCAATTTTGAAGCTCACACGCGCGAACCAATGGGAAGCCTGAACGCGGTGAAAGCCATCTTTTCCTCCGATATAGTAGAAATGCTGCTAGAACGTTAAGGAGCGAGCGTTACCGCGTGTGTTGTCGTAAATAAATTATCAAATAAGCTTATGAAATGCTGAAAACTATATAAAATTAATATTGAACTGTATCTATGTGTGTGAATACGTGTTATAAACTATTATACGTGCAAGGATTGCTGAATTTAAGCTAACCCTGCAGCCAGGATTTGGCTACGTGGGTTGTGGAACTCGTCGAGTGAAGCTGGTAAACCTTGGTCTTCAGACGTGAGTAGCCTTTGGTTAATTTGGTGGTAGTAGATCAGAACAAGTGCAGATGCTGTAACCCGTTTTCTTTTCAATAGAATATTTTCGAATCGTTCCCAGTGTGCTATAGTGGCACAAGCCCATTGACTGACTGATGGAGGGACAGATTTGAATGGGCATGCGTTTGGCATTTGACTGACCCCATGAGGAGTTATGACGAGGCCGAGGATGTAGCAAATTACCCAGAAATATTCACCCTGGCCTTGAATACATCTAAGTAAACAGACCCCGGAAGAGAGTTCCAATCCTTTGCTGTTCACATAAGAAATGAAGAGGCGAAGCGTTGTGTACGGTTACGTGGGATGTCAACCATGTATGGATGGGAATTGTCCCGGTGTCTTGTGGTTTGATGAAGAAATTTGATTGAACAAGGAATTAGGTTTCTTTATAGTAGCTACGTATGAGGGGGTTATAGTTACGAATGTGAGAGGTTACGTACCTGCCATTGACCATTCTCCTCGCTGCCGTAATAAGCACCAATATTTGCTGATGTTTCCGGTATCTTCATTATTGGTACACAATCAATTTAGCACTTCAATGCAATTATTCATATAATAAAAAAAAATATGTGTATCAATTTGTTGGTTAAGTCCGTTTATAATGTCTTGCTTTAATTATTTTTAATTCTAGGCACTTCTATCATAAGCTGATTGTTGTATGTCTGTTTTGTGTCTATCATTTCTGGTTTGCTCTGCAACTGGAAATTGAGAGAAAATGTTATTAAAATATGGATGATTAAACTCACAAAAATGTATTCTAAGAATTGAGTGAGTGAGAAGGATGTGTGTGAGTGAGAACAAGCATAGCTGTTGTTCTCATCATGATGATTATTAGATGACCTTAGCTCTCAAGATATTACAAGCTAACTTATCTACTAAGTATTGTAATGTATTTTTTTCTACTACATCTGTGCAATACAAGATAACAAAGAAACTTCAAGTCCGACTTCAACTACCATTCACTCATACATATTTTATGTAAAAATATATGTATAAGCTGTACACAAAGAATTTAAAACGTCCAGAAGGATAGTCGCCTCTATGGCAACATGAAATAAACAAGCCAGAATTGTCAGTATTTGACAGCCGTGCGCAGTACGAACTGAGAGCGATTTGCTCAGGGAGCCCCTCAAGCGGAGTGAAATTAAATGTCATGCTTTAGTAAGGCGGATTATCCATCTGGGTAGAGGCACGATGCCCTATGAAAATCTTTGGCTGTACATATATATCAGCTGATTCATAAAATGAGCATCAGAAAAAGTCTCATTAATCATTTCAATATATTAATGCTCTCAAGTTGGTAAGTAATCAATAAGAATCTTATAAGAAAATAATTACATAAAAGGAGTACCAGTCAAGATACAAAAGAGGTTGTTCCATTTTACATTTACATAACAATTGTAATCCAAGGTACTATTTGTCTATGGAATAGTTTTTTTTTAAACAGATCATGTCCAATTTACAGCCAGGCATTTTTTATTGATACACTACACTCAATGGATACAAATGTAGTTTATAGGACATCTAATCTAGCTGTTTTACTGACATGGTCATACCTTAGGTATTTTAATATAATAGTGAAGGTCAAACACAAAAAGCTTTTAATCCTGAAAGTTTAAAACAGGTATTTACTTCCTTGATTAAAAAAATAGATTGTGAGTTTAGTCTTGATGCAATAATACATTGTTGCAATAAAAATGTAAGAACATTTTTAGGACCACATTCTAGTATGATATGTTCTAATGAAAAAATAGGTTGATACTGGCCATAAAATATATAGAGCTATGTCATAGCAGGCATGGCAGTCAATTAGTAAAAAATCCAAGAAAAAGTCACATGTTAATGAGGCTGAATAACTTGCAACTTTGATTGCAAGTTTGTTTAAAAATATAGAAATATACAGATTGTCAAATCATAACTAAACTATGACTAAACTACGCATTCAAACTTTGTCGACGCAAACACTTGATAATGTTATGAAATTGAATGTCAACAAATGAAAGGCGCCCTCATTTTACAATTAAAATATTCTACTTTCTTTTTTACGCTACGGCACAGTGCACTTGCCTGCCGTTCACAACAATTAAAATTAAGTCTACGTATTAAAAAAATGTATTTTTAAAATTCGAACTAGGAACTACTAATGTAATACGGCCAAGCAAGCCAAAAATAGCCAACCTACAAACTAAAATAATTAATTGAACGAGTATATACATAATCGGCGTCTGCATGGAATAGATTCGCAACACTTCTAGGTTCAAAGTCGAACTTTAATCGGGCTTCAATACCGTGTAAATGCAATTTAAAATGAAGTAAAAATTTAACACTATAACACGTGTGTCAATATAGCTATGCTACGTAATATTACAAAAGGGATGTGTACTCACTCATTACACGAACTCTCCGTGCGTTTAGGACATTTAGAACACTAATTTAAACGTGCTCCTATCCTTCGTAGGCAGTATTGATGCACTTCTATCTGTTAAATTAGCACTATAACCTATAATTTCACAATTCCGCACACAAGACGATCAGCCAGCGTTCGTGGCGCAAATGGCGACCGTCGTGAAGTTCGCGAGGGATGATGGGGACGTGCTCGGAAATGTGAAAAACTTCGTGGTTACCATTAGCCGGTATTTTAAATTATATTGACCGATATTTAATTGTTTTACTGTAGGAATTAAAGAGAAATAAATGTAAAATACCTTTCTACGAGACAATCATACTCTTGTAAATTTAGCTGAGCCAAAAGGTTTGTCAAAACTGACAAATGGGTTCCTTGTTCAAAATAAACAAATGGCCTTTTATTTATTTTTGTCATTATGGAAGGCACTTGAATTTTGTATTAATTAATATCCATTGATTGTATCTCGTTTTTAATGAGTTAGTTCCTACTACCATTGCACTATTATTTAAATTAACATGCTATAGGTATTTGATTTCAATAAAAAAGATATTGAATTTTATAGAACGCACTTACCTACCTATTGTTTTTATTTCATTTTTAATGTTTTGTTTACGCATAATATGAAACATATATACCATGTAAATTTTAGCATTCAATAACCAATTAATTCTATGAAATTAATAACAATAAAATAATAAATTAAAACACAAGTGGCAAGGCAAAATAATCGACTAAATAAATTCATCCATCAATAATTACAACACTCAGGCTGCATTCCGAATTGAAGCTATAATCGCTGTAATCGATTTGAGCGTGTTTATACTCGTACCGAATCGGTACATGATAGCTAACGATGTTCCGTGAAACGTCATAGATGACGTCATGACATGGGCCATCTTGCGCTCACACCGACCAAGCCCTAAACTGATAACACCGTGAGCGTTGTTAAAAGTGACGGTTAATTATTGTGTTTTCGTCAAAAATCTAATAAGATTCTTTGTTTTCCATTTGGCAAAGATATTTTTTATGATTCTGTGAGAGAAAAATAATAAAAAAGTGGATATTATTATTTTTTGCGAGTCAAATTATAGAAGATTATTAGTAAGTATAGATATAAGGAGTCCAAGCGCATTGTTAGTTCAGATTTTCAGTAAATTCTCAAATGTTCTGTTTTGAATACTGTGAGCGTTCACGAGCATTCCGAATTGTTGACAGTTCTCATCTGTCATTAACGTGATATCTACTTCGGTACGCAAATCATTGCTGTGAGCACTATGAGCGATATTATCTAATTCGGAATGTAGCCTCACATCTCAAACTCAAATGTGTCTGTCAAACAAAATTCAAAACTGTCAAATAATTTATCAATTTTATTTCAGCGTATTTCAGTACCTACGTATGTTTGAAAATGACGACTCCGTACGTTAAATTGGAAACCCCTATTGATGAAACGGCGCTGGTATGCCGTGCATGTCTCGCCGAGTCTGGTGAAATGAAGAATATGATTGAATGGGGCTTGCAAGACGACTTTTTGATACATACTAATGTGCCGGTTTGTTTTTGCATTTACAGCTTATCTATAAGATGTATGGGTGCTTGAAGTGTACCCTATGGAGGTACAATGGAGCAAATACTTTTTGCTGGATCGTGTAGAATTGGGTCTAGAAATATATCTCAAGTACTGGTTCCTATATAATATGGGCCTTTGTTTACAACCCGCGAGTCAAGCGAGCGTAGCGACCGGGCCGCTGCTGTAGCGTCGATGACCGACTAGAAACAACTCACTTCAAATAAGTAAAAATAAAATAGGCCCATCTCTCAGCCTTGTTTCTTCGACTAGAGAAAACACATGTCATGCAAACATGTGTCTTTAGTAACTAATATGTATAAGATCTAGCAAAAAGAACCAGAGTATCTGACTGAGTTATTAAATTGAATGAGTCACATTCAATAAATAAATTAGAAAACAAAAATATCATTGAACAATTTCTATGTTCTGACTTCATGTCTTTAAGACTACACTCTTTGTATCTATATGTGAAGGGAAAACATTGTAATTCTTTCTAAGCATATCGCATGCACTTTGTGTGAGATTGGACATAAAGTAAATATAGAGAAGGGGTGCAAAAAGCTGTAAATATGTAATTTATAGTGGAAATGAAGCTGTAAATTTTCCTAAGAGTAAAAAATAAAATAAAGTAAAAAAATTAATTATAGCAACATTTTTTACCACTGGAAAGCCACTAGTTCACTATGAAACTGCAAGAAGTATTTTTTTGGATACGTGTACCAATGTTTTTGTATTTGGATTTGTTCAGTGTTTGCTGACTATGTTTTTGTTGATTATACATATATTTTTTTTAACAAAAAATATTGTTTCTATTTCAGGTATTAGAAGGTATATCAGAGCTACTGTGCACATCTTGTGAGGAGACACTCATGATATGTAGGAGTTTCAGGGCCCAGTGCCAGCAGTCAAACTTGATACTCAAGGATACTGCAAAGGTATGGTAATTTTGTAAAGCTAGTAAATAATCAGCTGAACAACCTCTCAGATCAGTCTAGTAGTCCTACGCAGCTTTACCCCTGTATCGTGCCCTCATGGGCAAATAAAAAAAAAGTTGTTATATTATGATACATGTGCCTTAAGTCATAGATATTAAAAATGACTTAAGCCACGAGTATCACATAACATTTTATAATACATGTGTAAAATAATGCACTTATTGCACATAAAGAAAAAGCATGTAATAAGTGCGGGTCTTTTAGAAAGAAAGAAAGAAGAAACATTTATTGGACACAACAAGATTGCACAATACACAACAATACAATACATTTATAATACAATGATACACACAACATTATATAAAAAAAAAATACAGTAAAATTTTGCGACATTATAGATATGTACTATGATGGGTCCAAAGGGCCCCAGCTCAGCATGTGCTGCAGATAACTACAGCGCTGATTTTCAGCTGAAGCCACGGGTGATGCCCGGACGAATGTGCGGTATTTAAAAAATAAACATAAGTGTACTACTTGCCTACGAAAGGAATAAATGAATCAAAACTAAAAAATACTTTTTAATTACATATACTTTACATTTTACATGCAGTGCTACAAACAGACCTATTTTGTAGTTTTTATTAATTCCTTAGATTTGCACATTATAACATACAAAATCTTCGGCTTCCATAATATAGGTAATTGAATAAACTTGCGGTTTCATCTGAATTCTAAAGAGACCAATTGTTTCGGTGGTAAAAGGTTTTTATTTAATACTATGAAGTTGGTAAACAATCATATGGCCCGTCTGATGGTAAGTGGTTACTGTAGCTTTATGGCAACTTGCGATTCCCGGGGCAGTTACCCACCCCCCGATGAGCTCTGGCTCGCTTACTGGCCCAGGAACTCCACATAAAGTTATTTGGCTGCGGTATTCTGTAAGGTGGAGGTACCTCTCTTCCTTAAAAGGTTTCCTTATTGTGTATTATATCCAAATTTATTAACTCCTAGCTTTCCGCTCTTTGAGTTCACCAGGCATCCTCTATTTTATTGCTTCAGGGGATGAATTAAACGATTTTTTTTTTTGAAAAAATATAACTAGGGAAAATTTCCCTCAACATTTTGAAATCCAATATACAGTTTTCCAAGGTTGTTAGTGTTATACCAATAATCCTGTATATTTGCAACATTATGTAACATTTTAAAGTATAATGCAATATCATCAACTAACAAACATCAAAAGAAATCATAAATTGGTTGTGAAAAAATTTAATAATTTGTTACAGAAAAAAGTGCTGCACAAAACAAAATCAGATGAAACAAGAAATAAAACATACAAAGATTACTTACAACAAAAATCTGTTTACAACACTGAAATAGATGATAACATAAACACTACGTCATGTGCACTATCTAACAATAAACTGATTATCAAAATATCTGCCCCGGAAGCTAATTCAAAGGTCTACCTAACTTGTCCACACCATTGCCAAGTCTCATTTATAAAAAAGAGAGATTTACTAATACATTTAATAAGGAGGCATCAAGCTGATAAAGATATTGTCATAGAGTTGCAATACTATTGCTCTTTCAACGATTGTCCATATCATGTGAGCTCGGGGAAGGAGAAATGCTTCTCAGGTAGGAAATTTCTTAACCAACATTATAATAAGGTACACAAAAGTAAAATTTTCCATTGCGATGAATGCGGTTCGAGTTTTCCAACCAGCACCGACTTCAATCGGCACCTGAAGACCTGTAAAATGACTTTCTCCTGCGAAATTTGTGATGTACAATACAATAGTAATGAGAAACTTCTCGTTCATTTAATGCGGAAGCATCCAGATCTACATAAACAGTACAAAAACGAAAAAAAGGCCGAGAAACGGAAATTGAAAAATGATACTGAGTGTAAAAAGCCTAAAACTGAAATAAACGATTATCTCTGCGATAGTCCCAAGCGTTCGTTCGCAACGCAAACTCTTAAACCCGAAGATAATATTAAGAATGATGTTACTTTGCTTTCATGGCAGTCCACGCCTGGGAAAAGCGATGGTTACGAAACAAAAACTGATGAAATATCCACACAAACTGTGTTTGAAGATTTGCTCTCATTAAAATCACAGACAAGTGAAGATGAATCAATATTTTTCTCTGAAACTGTTTCGTTATCTGATATACATACTCAAACATTTCCTTTAGAATTTGGATTGAGCCGATCGAATAAGGAAACGTTAACAGACTCTCAGTCACCGGATTTGAGTATTAAAGAGACGCAGACATGTTTCTGCCATCACGACTCACCTAAAATGAACTTTAAACTCATCGACAGTGTTTCATCAAGTCCCATACCTATAAATTTTACGTCAACGGAGACTCAAACAGCGGATTTGATGGGTGTAGTGACATCTGATGTTTTATTAAGTTTCAATTCGACGGAAACTCAAACGTATTTCGATAGCGAGCTGAATAAAGATGACTTGTGATATTTTAATGTTTAACTCTTTCAAGGGCACTTTCATATAAAAAGATTACAGTACACTTTTTCATGTTGTTTCTAGTTATATTTAGGGCAGTGCAATAGTGAAAATATCACAGTGAAGGTTTTTGATGAATACCTACCCGGGCGGTGGTTACCGTAGCAAACGCTCTGGAACAAAACGATACTATGAAAATCTATTACATGTATGGAGGTGCAAGGTGGATGACACCTCCATTTTAAAAGGGATGATCTTCCGCCAGGCTGGGTCATCGTGCCTCGTGACCGCGGTCCAACTGTACATGTCGGAAAGTTGTATATATTCACATTCTCGAGTAAACTTCGCAAGCGCGATGCAGGATGTAGTCGCGATGTGGCGCTACGCCATCTATCTTTCCGTGTGTGAACTATCTCAGTGTTACTGCTAGATGGCTGATAGATGTCGCTACACATGTATTCACAGTAATAAAAATAAACACATTCACCATAATTTTGAAGATTTTTCCGAGCATGTAACAAAACCACTGTCAGCGAATTTTTTAATTCAACATAATAGATACACCAACGATTATCGGCGTCACTTATGGCCTAAAATGTATCAAGCATTAAGTGAATTTCTATGTTAGATTATGAAATAATCACTACATGACAGAGTTTTAAGAAAAAAAGTCATCAATACGTGGTTAATATAGCTAACCACTGACCCTGAAAGAGTTAAGGCTACGTGGATGATTTTGTGGTATTTAGTGATGATGTAGAAACTCACGTGAGGGGAGTTCTAGAGCCGGTATTTAGTTTCAGACATTCTTAGACCTTGTTGCATAGCTTGATATGCACCTGATAATTTATCTGGTGGATATTTTTACATGCTCATCCATTTCATTTCGAAAGAAAGGAACAACATTAAAAACTTGAATCTTTTCAACATCACACATTATTACGGAGGCTGTTGTGGATATTTGTTTCTTTTTAATTTTGTGTGTATATCTGAATCAATGTTTTTATTTTTTTCTGTTATTAGATGTATATCAGGTAGCTTTTACGTACAGTAGTATCCAACTGAGATGTACCTGCGCAGAAAATACATTTTCAAAGCGCGGGAAACGCTATTGGTTGGCAGCTGCCGCAATGTGTAAGGAGGGGCGTCACTTGCGAGTGAGACGGAACTTATAGCTGCACTGTATTATGAACCTTATAGTAGCGATCTAAGGTTGATTGTAAGTTTTAAACATTCTTTCGTTAATCTTCGGGCTATACTTTTCTGTGCGAACGAAGAAACACGACGCGTCATATCAGTTGGGTACTACTGTAACAACCTCTTACTAGCGGTATACTACTGCTGTACTCACAATTTCGATTTCATTTAGTTCACTAAAATGACCACTAAATTTCAAGACAATGCATGTGGCGCTACAGTCGAATTATATATTATATATCATTTCAATAGTACCAAACAGCGTTTATTGGATTAAAATTGACATTGGGCATTGGAATTGAGTTCCAAGAGTAAGCCTGATCTATCCTGACTGTGGATTGATTTTACATTAAATTTCTCATGATTAAGTGTCAAATATCAATCCAAAATCACTAAATTTACGAACGATACTAGTCTTATATTAAGCGAATTAATTATCTGTATGTTATAAAGAATAATTTTATTTACAGTTTTATTTTCACGACTTTATTTAAAAATATTATGTATTACATGCTAGGCTGTATTCATCATTTATATTTAAGATATATGTTATTTATGAAATATTAATGATAAGTAATACAATATAGATGGTATCTAAATCCGTTTCATTTATTTCTTTGGGGTGGATTTCATAATATGTAGATACAAGTTCAACTTTATTTACAACAAATATGTACAAAATACAATCTATATAGAAAATTTCCTCAAGCCTGCCGCTGCTTCCGATTAACGGCAAGGCTCCCAGAAGGCTGGCAGCGTTTCCTCTTTGGATAGCCAAGCTGACGCGTTGGCGGAAAAAGCTCCCCGCCCGCTGTTCTCCGGAGGTGTGTAAATCAGTTCAACTGATTTACACAAAATAATATCCTGGGACATTCCTCACACAAGGTCATCTGATCCCAAACTAAGCAGCTTGTACTATGGAAACCAGATAACTGATATAATACATATACTACTTTTTGTTTGTAAATACATACTTAATATACATAATTACACCCAGACTCAGGACATACAGACCTGTTCCTGCACATAAATGCATGTCCTGTGAGGGAATCGAACCCACGCCCTGCGGCGCGATAGGTGGAATCTTAACCAGGGTCTTAACCAACCGTGCCTGTTGGCCTACCACAATCTCACCATTTTGATGTGGCCGAAGGTGGTGCACTCACAAAACCTAGAAGGAACTGGCTTTCAAGTGCAGCTGTCGGAACACACCGACAGATGCTTGGCGACATATTTTCAACTTGAGGGTGGTAGCCAGCTAGATGGGTACTACAAAGTACCCTACCACCGTGCTACAGTTTCCTCACGATGTTTTCCTACACAGAAAACTCAAGCTCATTCTAGGATTCGAACCCGGCGTCTCGGTATCAGACGTATCTACCACTGAGCTATCATCGCCTTAGGGTCCATTCACACAAACCAGTTCGGAGTGCAATTTTTGATGCTCGTTTAAAAATAGACTTTATGATCATTGAAATAAGGTTTATTTTTACGCAACGTGTAAATGTGTTGAACGTGCCAGCTTTCGTACCGACCTATAGTTTATTGAGGCACTTACCTATAGATATAACCTACAAATTCGATTTACCTCGACGCGCGACGGTAGGCAAAGTTTAAAAGGTTTGTAAAGTAATTAGGAAATATCTTGATATGGGATCTAAATTGGAAAAAGCTTGGAACTTTTAACAGGGTCGCCTGAAATGAAATTAATCATTCTAGTGGATTAAATCATATTGTAATGATAGCATTACGTCAGAGATAGGTATGGTATACCATCGCAAAAAAGGAACAGAATTCCAGCTCCTTCCGATACAGTTAGGATATTGATTTTCCTTACAGCGCAGTCGCGGCAAACACGTCTGTGGCACTCGTTGCTTTGACGTTACGCTAGGCGCTCGTGTGCATTCACACTGAAATATTAAAAGCCGTGCCAAAATAAGGAAAAACAGTGTGATTAATACAATAAATACAATTAAAAATGTCGAGTGCATTGGCTCCGTAATATTTTGGAAATTTTCTAGCAAAATTTTTCGAAGAAAATTATAGAAGAAATTTTTGATTGAAAACGTTGACTAAAATTGTTAAAACGGCTTCCTTAAGTGTTAATATATTTAAACCAATGTATATAGCGGCGAATGCCGTATACATGGGCATTGTTAAGTTAGAATCTACTGAATCTGAAGACCATTTTGACTGCATAACACTGCCACCAGATATCGAAAAATGTCGCTGCCAAGAGAGTTCACCTTTAACCAGGTCAGTCATTTTCACTATCTAACGTTTGTCTTGTGCGTAACAATATGTAAAGATGAAATCTTTTCATCTATACACAGGGCCGTCTTTAACCTATAGGAGGCCCTGGGCACTTTAGGTACGTCATTGCTATTATTAAGTGCTTTAGCATAACGGGGCTCCTATGACTACGCCAGAGTAGGATTTGATTAAAATAGGTAAAAGGCGTAGATAAATAACATTTTAGAATTATCGAATTGTTTTATATATACCTAATCTGAAAAATAACTCTTTTAGCATTCATAAAGCTTATGATGCCAGGAACTAGGGGCCCCCATCGATCGCGGGGCCCTAGGCCCAGTGTCCAGTGGAAAAGAGGTACCTGTCTATATAAATAAAAAGTAAATGCTTTTGATTAATATTCATCACTTGAGAACAGCTGGATCGACTTGGCAATTTATTTTAATTGTTCGTAATAGTCCGAAGATGCCCGGAAAATGGAAAATTCGGGATTAACTTAAAGTGACACGACAGTCACTCGGGGCAATGGTATTATAAATGAGGGCCACTATATCCACACCAAAATGGCACACAAAATAAAACAAAGAAACAAACACAATCAAAACAATTATTACAGATAAAGATAAATAAAGATAAATTTTTTATTTGCATAACACATGGTATTAAAGATGTCAGGTACAAAATTCATAGAGCATACATGTGTTGCTACTATATATAGCATGCAACTTATTCTACATATTTATTACTATTCAACTTTTCAAACTATATTATTAAAACATCAGAACACAACATATTAAATTATCAATGTCAAATAAATTCAAATTATAATGTCATGAGATCCTTCAGATCATAAATTATTATTATTTTATCAAAGTAGGTATTATTATTTATTGTAAGTCAACAAGTCTTTGACAGAATAAAAATTTTGTTCATGTAGCCATGTCTTGAGTCCAGTTTGGAAAGACCTGATAGGTAAACTAGTTATATGAGTTGGCAAGGAATTGAATACCTCTATACACATGGCGTAACAATTTTTGGAAAACATAGCCGTTCTTGTTTTAAAGGGAACGACTAGTCTATTGGGGTTTCTAGTGTTCCTTGGATATATATCACTAGCTTTACTAAACAGATCACTGTTCTGTTTCACAAACATCCCTACTTCAAGAATGTACATACAAGGTAGTGGCAGTATTTTTAGTGTTTTAAACAGAGGTTTGCATGATTCAAAGTTTGGAACGCCACATATTGCCCTGACACATTTTTTCTGACATATGAATGCTCTGTTTATATCAGTAGAATTTCCCCAAAGTAGAAGTCCATATCTTAGAATAGACGCGACGTACCCATGATATGCCATAAGTGTTGTCTCTCGAGTTGAAATATTGCGTAATTTATTTAAGACATATACAAATGTATTTATTTTGTTGCACACTTTATTAACCTGGGATTTCCAATCACATTGCTCATCAATAATTAAGCCCAGGAATGTCGTTTCATTTTTTGCATCAATGTTAATGTTATCATATTTAATATTAATAGATCTTATTAAACTACCTCTATTGTGGAATTGTATGTATTTGGTTTTATTTATATTGACACTAAGATTATTACAATATAACCACTGTATAATTAATTGTATTGTTCTATTAATTTCTAATTCATAATTCGTAATGTCAGTACATGGCACAATAATTGAAATGTCATCAGCAAATAAAATACATGGGTGGGAAATAACATCAGGAAGATCATTTATATATAATAAAAATAGAACATTATACTATACATTAACATTAACTATATATTATACATTAACTTAAATACCATAATAAATAAGAAAATATCAAATTTTTATGTCAGAAATCCAGGCAAGACATTTCCCATCATCCTGCTGAACAAATCGGGTATTGTAGCTAATATTAAATATCATTTAAAAATTCTTCTATTGTAAAGTATGTCTTTTCAATTAGATAATTGTGTAGTTTTGTTTTGAACTCGTGAAAAAGAAGACTTCTTTTAATTTTAAGTACAACAACTGCATTCATTGCCTGCCTGAACCGTCAAACTTGTCTATAATAATATAGTCAAAGTCAAAATCAAAGCCATTGATTCAATTTAGGCCCCAGAAGGGCACTCATGAATGTCACATTTACTGAATTTACCACCGGTTCGGAACTCGGCCTTCAACTGAGAAAAATCCGGCAAGAAACTCAGCAAGGTTACATTTTTTAAATATTTTTTGGACAATCTGACAATAGTGATAATATAGTACTCTTCCCCCGTGTGTCATAGCCGTGGGTGGATACTGCGTCATATACTTAGTTGCACGTAGTTTTTTTTTTTTTTTTTTATACATCTTAGTCGATAAACAAGCATACGGCCCGCCTGATGGTAAGCGGTTACCGTAGCCATATAGACGCTTGCAACACACGAAGCATCGCTCGCGTTATCGACCTATCCCCCCTCCCCTATGAGCTCTGGCAACCTTACTCACGCGCAGGAACACAACTTTACACAACATAAAGTTATTTGGCTGCGGTATTCTGTAAGGTGGAGGTACTTCCCCAGTCGAGCTGCTCTTTGAGCGAATAAACGCTATGCTCTACCTCTCTCAAAACTCTTAATATACTCTGAGCCTTTAGGTATCTTATTAAAACGATGACAGAGCTTTTTGTCTATGGTCTTATGCGATGGTAATAGGTTTTGTAATATTTCGCAGTTTATCACACACTGCTATCTGACCCCAAACTAAGCAGTAGGTACTATGGAAACCAGATAACTAATATACTATATACCTATACTACCTTTTGGTTGTAAATACATACTTAATATACATAATTACACCGAGACTCAGGACATACAGACATGTTCATGCACACAAATACATGTCATGTGTGAGAATCGAACCCACGACCTGCGATAGGTGGAATCTTAACCGCCAACTGGCTCTAAAATGAACTTGAGCTTTCGGCGAAGGAAAACATCGTGAGGAAACCATAGCACGGTGGTAGGGTACATTGTAGTACCCGTCTGGCTGGCTACCACCCTCAAGTTGAGAATCTGTCGCCAAGCATCTATCGGTGTGTTCCGACAGCTGCACTTGAGAGCGAGTTCCTTCTAGTCTTTGTGTGTGCACCACCTTCGGCCACATCATCACTTACCATGGTGAGATTGTGGTCAAACACAGTAAAAAAAAGGTGTATCCTAAAACCTCGGTAAATATAAACCGATTTTTAGTACACATCGTTTCGTAGCACTACGACGCACATCAATCGTGTCTACGAAGGCTACGAGCTGTAGCATAGCTGTAGCACACTTTGGTTTTCATACTCCAACGGCTTTACGTGCCTTTCGAAGCACGGAAACGCTCGATTTGAAATACCACTAGGCGGTCATCCATCCAGGTACCAACCTCGACGGTGGTAGCTTAACTTGCCGATCGATTAAGAACGACTTATCATGCTACAACACGAGCGCTTACTTAATTTCATCTTGTTATTGTACATCAAACTGTGGTAGGCTTGTATAAATACATTATTATATTATGAACTGATATACGACACATTTGGCTATACCTCAGAGTATATAAATACTAATACTACTACTACTATATTCGATAGAAGACAAGATTCGGATTCGAATAAAAAAAATGACAGAGAGGATAGCTTTTTTTCCTCTGCGAGCAGTTCGACTGTGGAAGTCTTCACCTTACAGAATACCGCAGAAAAATAATAACTGAATTTTACATTCCGCGTGAGGACCCCAGAGCTAATTGGGGAGGGGGAGTGGGTCGGTAACAAGATAGTGATGCTTCGGGTGCTGCAAGTGTCCGCGGTAACCGCTTACCACCGTGCCGTACTCTTAATCGCCGACTTGGAATTGAAAAAAAATATCTCTTTGTATAAGGAAAATAAAAAATCACTTAGAAATAACAAATACTTACCTAAATAGCGGCGTAGGCCGAGAGGACTCGCCGGTTTCTGTAATAGTGTCAAAGACAGCGCAGCGTTGGTTGACCTAGATTCCAGATTAAATCCATTGGAAGTAGGTTATTGTATACTGCAAGGTTCACGCGTTTTAAACTACACCACCTCTGCGGTTCCACCCGTGTTCGCCTGGTGAATCACACCTGTCAAGTGCAAGTTTAAGTCTGAATCGTGCATCGATGGTTTTTGACGCTATTGAATTATGGTGCGCCCATGCTTCGCGAAGCGAGCACGAGCTGGGCCTCGAACGAACAGGATTCGTTCGTAGTTCTCGTAGCGTGGACGGACTTGCGAGGCTCGAACGAGCATTCGTCGCGCGCTCGACTGCGCTCCGCCCGATAGTCAGTGTTTTCACGAACACAGGGATTCGCATCGCGCTCGTTGTAGGCATGTTGAGTACTTCTCCCGATAGTTCATTGGAACACAATTGTACTAGCAGACTTGGGACCCTGCTTTCGACCCCACGGGTTCACTCAGGAACCCGTATGTTGGCCTTTTAGAGGTCGTTATTCGGGAAATCTTTTCTTAGTGCTCATTTACGTTATTATAAGAAATTCTGTGCAACATTTTAGTGTTAGGAACTGGAGCCAGTGCTTTCATCATCATCATCACCCTATAATGTCCCACGAACCACCTTTCACAAATGATGGTTGAAAGGGAATGTGCAGATACTCCACCACGCGTACCCACTGCGGATTGGTGGAGGTAGGCTAGTAGTGAACCTTCTGTTGGAGTTTTCAAGCCGCCTAGGAGGCCTCCAACTAGCCTTCCGCACGTACATTACCAGAGTTTAAAGTCGAAATCAAAAATCAATTTTTCAGGCAAGTATTGAACCTTGGGACCTAGCATGTAAATGGCCCATTGATTAATTTATGGCAACCTTGACTATAGACCGGTAACGATTTGATTCGCGGATGTTTTAAGGTTATTCAACGTGTAAAAGAAAGGCCGAAGGGTATATCTATCCAAAAGCTGTGAAGACCACATCAGGTACAGACTCTATAAAAAGTTACAGCTCAAAATATATTACTCAAAAATTCAAACCTTTTTGCTTCCAAGTTTATTGAATTAGAATCATAACTGATCATAACCAACATGTCACCTCTCAATGGGGGTCATTATCATTGTGCGTCACTTGCTAATCCTAATCCTAACTAATATTATAAATGCGAAAGTGAGTTTGTTTGTTTGTTTGTTACGCCTTCACGCCTCAACTACTCAACGGATCATCATGAAATTTGGCATGCAGATAGCCTATGGTATGGTGAAGGACATAGGCTACTTTTTATCCCGGGAACGCGGGTGAAACCGCGGGGTATAGTTAGTTTTTTTACCACTAAGGTGGCAAACAAGCATACGGCCGGCCTTATGGTAAGCGGTTACCGTAGCCTATGGACACTTGCAACACCAGGGGTATCACTCGCTCGTTGCCGACCCTGCAGAAATCACTTCACACCCTTTTTGAAGAATCCCATGCTGTACTCCATTGGGAAAACACGGCGGGGAGCTCATTCCACAATCCGAGCGTCCGCGGAAGGAAGCTCCGTTGAGCCCGCACAGTTCGAAGCAATTCTGGTTTCAATGTGTGTGGATGGACTCCCCGTCGATGGCGAGAGTTGCGATGGTGGAAGGTAGCCGTGGGCATCACGTCGAACAATTCTTTAGAACACTCTCTATTGTACAAGCGGCTGTGCGCCAAGTACCTACCAAAAAAGTGTATTACTGTAATGGATCCCTTTCTGTTACACGTGTATTATTTACCTTTGTTTTAAAATTCATAACACCAGTCCATCTCAAAACCCAGCCAGCTTCTCGAGCATTAATATCACGTCACAACGTCCCGTCTAGTCTGTGTGTACGTAGGTGTATAGCGTTAGTATTGATTACTTCCCCTACTGTCTCTGGCACATTCTGAGCACAATGCCAGCCATTGACCTGAGGGAGAATCGATACGACCCTCGTTGTGTCTGGTCTGGTGCTTTCAATGTTTGGTTTATGATAAAAATTATCCAATCTTCTATCTCCTTCTATACACCGTGACTTATTATTCGTCATGAAATATTCAATCAATAATCACTAAGAATAGACACGATCGATATGCATTGTTAGTGTTTGCTGATTAGAGATCAATATACAATAAATAAATAATAAATAAATAAATATCCTGTGACATTCCTCACACACGGTCATCTGATCCCAAACTAAGCAGAGCTTGTACTATGGAAACCAGATAACTGATATAATACATATACTACTTTTTGTTTGTAAATACATACTTAATATACATAATTACACCCAGACTCAGGACATACAGACATGTTCATGCACACAAATGCATGTCCTATGTGGGAATCGAACCCACGACCTGCGGCGCGTACGGTGAACCTTAACCAACTGCGCCAACTGGCCCGACAATATATTTAAGGAATTGTATATGAGGATAGTGGCCTTGTTGGTTTGCATATATGCTCTTTATATGCATAGAAATATATATACCAAGAAAGAGCGTCACCATACTACACACGACTATATAAAACAGGCCAACTTTTTTTAAGCTTTTGTACGTGACAGCTACGTTTTACGCTCGCTCTGCGTCATTCTTCTTGTGATATTGATGTTGATAATGATAACAGTTGTTGAACTATTCAAATTAAAATCGGAAGAAATATAAATACCAAACATTATATTGCATTTTTATTTGATTTAGCCCCTTGAATCTCAATCTGGATATAGATAGATAGATAGATAAAGCCTTTATTCGCTGACAATAAACTTAAATAATACAATCATTTATAAATTTTAAACTGAGGTAAATTAGTTTTTAATAAGTTTTTTTTTTTTTTTTTTTTCAGCAACCAGTTCCTTTGTCAGGTTGTCCTTCGACATAGGCCTCCCCTAGTGCCTTCCACACTTGTCTGTCGCGAGCTAATCTTCTCCATTCTTTTGGTAAATCATCTTCCCATCTCTTTATTTGACGTCCTCTTTGTCTTTTCCCATTTCTGGGGTACCATTCCATGACGTCTTTCGTCCATTTTTCTCTGTTTGTCCTCATAATGTGTCCAGTCCAGTTCCATTTTAATTTTTTGATTTTTTTGGAAACGTCACTTACTTTTGTCTGTTTCCTTATTTTTGAAATAGTCCAGCGTTCTCGTAGTTTTATATTTAGCATACTTCGCTCCATATGACGTTGACAATTTGCGAGTTTTTGGTTGTTTTTTTTCGTCGTAGGCCAAGTTTGACATCCATAGGTAAGGCATGGGAATCTGGGTATAGTAGTATTTATATACTCTGAGATATAGGTATATGTTTGACCGTAATCTCATCGTGGTAAATGATTTCAAAATCAAAATCATTTATTCAAATAGACATTCGCAGGCACTTATGAAAAGTCTGACTCTGATAATCTAATACCGGTTTGGAAGGTTGCAATTTGCTGAAAGAGCCGGCAATAAACTCAGCAATTACTCTTTTCAAAACAAGCTTAGATTCATTACATAATATTTACATTCTAATCGCACGGACAACAATTGCGTTGCGCACGCAAAAACTACAAAGTAGGCTGACTCGATATTTAATAAGTAATTATATAGCACACTTAAGCAGACTAGCCACCGCAAGCAGCACCTGTTCACAAGTGTGTCGCGTGTGGCAGCCATCTACCCAAGGTACCTACCGCTCTGTGTACCTACCCGTAGCTTACGGCATAAAGCGGTACAGCTACACCGATCTAGTTACAAATAAATAACCAAATATTACGTAAAAAATAGTTATGATACAAAATACAAGAGTCGAAGAGGAAAACTCAATAAGAAAATTACAAAACATGTTACACTTACATACTTACATACTTTTGATTACATCGCGGGTTGGATAAGGGTCACCGCTCACTATAACAGCACGGCTACGCCTCGGCATTTACCTTGCCATGCAAGTGAGGCCTTTAAATCGTATGTGTTAAGAGTGCTTATAAAGCAAAATAACATATCTTAGAATTGAAATTAAGCCAAGTAAATAATATTTAAATGAAAATCTTGTTCCATATACAATTGTATTACTATCATTGTTTTTCTAATTGACAGGAGCTGTCAAAGCTGGACCCACAAGTCCTCGGCACGTCAGCACCGCCACAGCCAAATGCTCTGTCATGCTCCATCGATCTGCCGGCAGACTCCATCGCCGAGGTATGTTCGTAGTCTTTTGTTTTTAAAGACGCTTCCAAAAAAACTTTGTGATAACAAAATATGTCTTAATCTTTCAGATTCTTTCATAGAATTGAATGATGTAGACTTGTTCAATGAGAAACTTTTTTTTATTAATAAGTTGGTAAGCATACAATGCCTAGGAGAAATTGTTTCTTAAGTGCAATAGGGTAGTTACTTGGCGACAGTCTTCAACTTGAGGGTGGTAGCCAGCCAGGTGGGTACTACAAAGTACCCTGCTACCGTGCTATCGTTTCCTCACGATGTTTTCTTTCCCCGAAATCTATTCTCATGCTCATTGTTGGAGAATTGCCACTCGTACTAGTTTACCCTACTGATATGGCTTACCGATGTACCTGCGCAGCAGATACATTTTCAAAGCGCGGGAAATGTTATTGGTCAGCAGCTGCCGCCATGCGGCATGCATAACTTCTGGTATCTGTTAGCAGGTCATACTGTCACCAGACAACGCCGGCTCTCTGCTCTCAGTGCAGTCAGCGCCGCCGGAGCAGAGGGAGCGTCCATCCAGTCTCCTACTTGAGCTGCCGTTAGCCACTGTAAGTACCCTACTGATGTCTACCAACAAATCTTACTGGCGAACAACAAATACTACAAATTGTACTGTTGTAATTGTTGTTCTTAATCTTCTTCATCATCATCATCAGCCTCTAATGTCCTACTGCTGAGCACAGGGCTGCTTTCACAAATCACGGTGAAAGGGAATGGGCAGATACTCCACCACGCGTGCCCACTGCGGATCGGTGCAGGTAGGCTAGTGTTCAACCTACTGTTGGAGTTTTCAAGCCTAGAAAGCCTCCAACTAGCTTAATGACTATCACAATTAAGTGATAACCGGGACCAACGGCTTTTCGTGCCTTCCGAACACGAAAACGCTTGATTTGAGACACCACTCAGCGGTCACCCATCCAGGTACCGACCACGATGGTGGTAGCTTAACTTGCCGATTAAGAACGGCTTATCATGCTACACCACGAGCGCTTTTAATTCTCTTAGTCTTAGGTAGTATCTCAGTGTCTGTTTATTTGTAAGAATACGGCCCGCCTGGTGGTAAGCGGTTACCGTAGCATATATATGCTTGCAACACACTCATGCGTTACCTACCCTTGACCGCGTTTCGCCCCAGTGTGGACTGGCGACCTTACTTACGCGCAGGAAACATGGCTGCGGTTTTATGGAAGGTGTAGGTGCTTTTTGAGCAGATCTTTGAGAGGAAAAACGCTATGCTACACATCTTGTTAAAAATAAAGATATTTAAGCTTAAAAACTTAACTAAGTCATGCTCACTTTGAGGCCTTTGCTTGCGGCGGCGGTGTGTGACGGGTCGCTCACGTCCCTCCAATATGGCGAGGAGGGCGATGGCTGCCACACGCGTCATACTTGTGAACAGGTGCTGCTTGTGGGGGCTGGTCTGCTTAAGTTTGCTATTTATTTACTTATTAAATGTTTATTCAGTCTACTTTGTAATTTTGCCGCCGCGCCGGGCACGCTTTTGTTGTCAGTACGATTACAATGTAAATATTATGTAATGAATCTAAGCTTGTTTTGAAAAGAGTAATTGCTGAGTTTATTGCCGGCTCTTCTCAGCAAATGCAACCTTCCGAACCGGTATTAGAGTATTGGGACTTATGAAAAGTGACTCCACTTTTCATAATATCGTGCCTATTTGAATAAATGATTTTGAATTTAGTGGTGCCGATTCTGTTGTAAATCACACTAAACTAATTTTAGTCACATCACATCTCTTTCTTACGAAAATTATTAAAGAAGGATAGAACATAATTAGTCTTTGCCGTCTTCGTTTGCGGGTATTTAGACATAACCGAGATAGATGAGTAAGGCCGTTTATATTGAAAACAAGCATTGGACTAATTTGACAGGACTAAATATCTTACATACTTTTCTTATGTTATTTGTTAGAAAGAGAAATAGTGAGTCGAAAAGTGTCGGAGTATTAATAGTAGTTTAAGAGAGGTAGATCATAGCGTTTATTCGCTCAAAGAGCAGCTCGACTGGGGAAGTACCTCCACCTTGCCAAATAACTTTATGTTGTGTAAAGTTGTGTTCCTGCGCGTGAGTAAGGTCGCCAGAGCTCATAGGGGAGGGGGAAAGGTCAGTAACGCGTGAGCGATGCTTCTTATGTTGCAAGCGTCCATATGGCTGCGGTAACCGCTTACCATCAGGTGGGCCGTATGCTTGTTTACCGACTAAGTTATATAAAAAAAAACGAGTCAACGAGAAATGTTGTAAAACTTTGAGCATTTACACAAGATAATTTATGCTCAATCAATTTTTCGGTTTAAGAGTTGATTCTTTCGTAGAATTGTTTGGCATGACTAACCCAAATTAGGTTAGAATCGAATGGCTGATTTACGATTTTAGAATTTGGTACACGACGTATATAAAGACAGAGTATTGAAGTCGGTTAAAAATAATTCCTCGATCAACAACAAGTAAGGATATAACTTTAAATTGAGATTGCTTCATGAATTTAAAATCGACTTTCCTGAAACTGGTGGCAGCTTGCCAGCTCAGTACAACTGGTGGTGATGTCGCTTACAAAAGTTATTAAAAATCAATATTTTTGTTTTATTTAGGAGTAATGACTCATTTTTAAGGCTTTAGCCATTTGTCTTTAAAACGCAATTGTAGTTAGTAGTCATAGTGTTGACTAATGCAGACTTGTTTAAAAAAACATTTTATTTTAAATTTTAAGGAGATGATAGCTTGAGCTTTCGGTGAAGGAAAACATCGCGAGGAAACCGTAGCACGGTGGTAGGGTACTTTTTAGTACCCATCTGGCTGGCTACCACCCTCAAGTTGAAAATATGTCGCCAAGCATCTATCGGTGTGTTCCGACAGCTGCACTTGAGAATCAGTTCCTCCTAGGCTTTGTGTGTGCACCACCTTAGGACACATCATCACTTACAATGGTGAGATTGTGGTCAAACAGGCGTATACTCAGTAAAAAAAATGCAATATATACTTTGCTACCTACAGACCATGACATAAGTGTATCTACCTACTTCTTATAGCATAGCTAGGGGTGTACTAGACAGAATATCCGAAATTTAAATCGGGACACATTTCACATGTAGGTATATAATATTAGTTATGTCGGCAAAGAAGCATACGAATTAGGACCGTATAAACTGTCATAGTTTATTGTTAATAATAAAGCTGCAGGGGCAAAAATAGGCATCAATTGGACCAAATTATATTTTTATGCCTTTTGCGGTCGAGACCATGGGACCGTGGGGGTCTGAAGCTCGCCGTTTTGCTCGCACTTTGTCATCAAAATTGATCGAGACCTCAGGAGACCAGCGGCAGCTTTTTCCGCCAACGCATCAGCTTGGCTATCCAAAGAGGAAACGCTGCCAGCCTTCTGGGAACCTTGCCGTTAATTGGAAGCAGCGGCAGACTTGAGGAAATTTTCTATAACATGGCATATTTTCGAAACCTATGTTGGGCTACTCATGCTGAACAACTTTTACTATATGACCCCGTGATGTGACCAATAGTGAATTCTCTTTTTTTTACTTTTCTTACAAAATGTCAACCTTACTCGATCATCATCATCAATCAATATATATAAAAATCAATGCCACTTTTCGTTGTAATTTTATAACTCAAGAACGGGCTCACCTATCCAAACCAAATGTTTAGGCTTGGTTCGGACTATTTAGGAGATGGTTTATGTGAATTTTGCACATAATCGGTCGAGCGGTTCTTCGTTTATCACATTTTTATTATTTTACTTTATACGTAGCATGAAAAGTAAGCGTTTTTTTTTGAGAATTCAGTGTTAGTCCCATAGTAAAAATTGTTCAGCATGACTAATCCAACATAGTTTTTGAAAATATGCCATCACGAATTCTCCACCCAGTATATAGATTGTAATTTGTACATATTTGTTGTAAATAATGAATATTGGATTTCAATAAACAGTATATATGTTTGTCGACAGCAAGTTGGCGCGTACCTATCAGCGATGTCGCCAACGGAGCAGGAGGAAGACTCGCTGCTGACTCTGTCGTCAGTGACCGCGCGCCCCCTGCTGGCCGCCTCGAGGAAACTGCGCCCGGCTACTAGTTCTACTGAGTAAGTGTCTCATATGGAACTGACTCTCAAGTGCACCTCACGGAACACACCGGTGGGTGACAGATATAGCTGGTGTTAGCCAACTGCCCTACCAATGTGTGTGTATGATTCGAATCCCTTCGCCACGGCAGCGGCATTTGACTTAGCTATCATTGCTTTAAAAGCAGAACTCATAATAGAACCCACATTATTACATAACATAAGTTTTTGTTAAAAAAATAATTTTTAATACAAGCTTTTTTGGTGAGGGTACTTTTTGTTGACTGTACTTGCATTGTCTTCCAATGCACTTATGTGTACCAAATATCAAGTTAATCCGACCACTGGAAGTGGGTGAAATTCGACTTGCAAGATTCCACAATCAGGGTGAAAGGGAATGGGCAGATACTCCACCACGCGTGCCCACTGCGGATCGGCGGAGGTAGGCTAGTGGTCAACCTACTGTTGGAGTTTACAAGCCGCCTAGAAGGCCTCCAACTAGCTTAACGACTCGATTTGAAATACCACTAGGTGGTCACCCATCCAGGTACCGACCACGACGGTGGTAGCTTAACTTGCCGATCGATTAAGAACGGCTTATCATGCTACACCAGGAGCCCTGCATACAGACATGGCAAGTTAAATAAAAGCTTGTAAAATAAAGAGACATGCGACATGTACAAATGACATTAGGGTCAGTTCACATCGACACGTGACACGACCCGACGCGGCGCGCACTTTTTGATATAGCAATACAAATTATTACACTATCTATTGCATTAGGAAATGCCTGCAATGATAGCTGTAATTTGTGTTAAATATATAAATAAATATATCTTTATTTACCACACAAAAGGGCACAAATTTCAATGTGAGACTTGGAGTACGTCCCGCGGCATCACGCTGCGCCTCGAGGCGTCGATCCGCGACGCAACTTTGTGAAATAAATGGCCTCTTCAAGCATCGTCGCGTCGAGTCTCGTCGCGTCGAGGCTCGTCGCGTCGCGTCTCGTCTCGTCTCGATGTGAACTGACTCCTAGTCCTAGTGGATATCCAACCCACGAACCGTTGCACGGCAATAAACCCACCATGACCTTCTAATTCTTCATTCCAGCAGCAACTGCCCCCCAGACGGTGGCTACGGCTGGGTGGTAGTCTTCGGTGCGTTTATGGTGCAATTCTGGGTCGCTGGACTCTTCAAGTCCTATGGAGTACTGTATGTGGAGATCATGGAGACATTCCCGGACTCCTCGGAGTCTGTGGCTTCTTGGATACCTGCTGCGCTGTCTACTCTTTGCTTGGCTCTTGGTAAGTTAAATAGTAAAAAAAATCGTAAAAATGTCATATTAGCTTGGTCATCCAAAGTCTGCCAATCATTAGCAAGGCTTCCAGCGTTTCCATTTCCTCTTGCGTGGCCAAGCTAATGCGTTGGCGAATGCTGGAAGGTGTAACGGAGGTCGGTCTGGTTTTCTGAAAGTTCGATAATTTTTGAAAAACGGTTTGGATCGGAGTGCTAAAAATTAAATAAATCATTACGTTGGACAAATAGTGTCAGTATGTTGTCGTTCATACAATTGCTATAAATAAATAAAAAAAGCTAATCGTAGAGCAGGAAAATAGATAGTTCCAGCCGTAGCGCTCATAATAATATCATTGCTACAGCGGCGACAGCGCTCGAAGGCATTTGTAAAGGTGGGTCTACGCTACGCGAACCGAGCAGGAGCAAAGCGAGGATGTGCAGGCGCGATCAGCTCGTACTCGTACTGTAGCGTAGACGCACCTTTACGCTACGTAGCTGGTAGTTACAGCGCTACGCAGCGTAACTCTCTACAGCGCTCGTAAATACTTGCTACGATTCGTAGCTGTTAGTTGGAGCGCTACGCAGCGTAGCTCTCTGGTACTATAGCGGTGGTAGACACTTGTCTTATTCGTAGCTGATAGTTACAGTGCTACGCAGCGTAGTTCTGTACTTCTACAGCGCTCGTAGACACTTGCTACGATTCGTAGCTGATAGTTACAGTGCTACGCAGCGTAGCTATGTAGTTCTACAGTGCTCGTAGACACTTGCTACGATTCGTAGCTGATAGTTACAGCGCTACGCAGCGGAACTCTCTAATACTACAGCGCTCGTAGACACTTACTACGCTCTGTATCTGATAGTAACAGCGCTACGCAGCATAACTCTTTAGTGCTACATTGCTTGTAGACACTCACTACTACGCTTAGCAGCAGATAGTTACAGCGGTACGCAGCGACGCTCTCTAGTGCTACAGCGCTCGTTGACACTACTATGCTTAGCAGTGGATATTTACAGTGCTACGCAGCGTAGCTCTCTGGTACTACAGCGGTGGTAGACACTTGTCTTATTCGTAGCTGATAGTTACAGTGCTACGCAGCGTAGCTCTCTAGTTCTACCACGATCGTAGACTCTTGCTATGATTCGTAGCTGTTAGTTACAGTGCTACGCAGCGTAGCTCTCTAGTTCTACAGCGCTCGTAGACACTTGCTATGATTCGTAGCTGTTAGTTACAAGCGCTACGCAGCGTAGCTCTCTAGTACTACAGCACTCGTAGACACTACTACGCTTAGCAGCGCATAGTCATAGACGCAGCTGCGTAGCTCACGAAGAAGCAGCACTACAACGCGTGTAGTCACATGCTACGCTTCTGAACTACGCAACAAGCACTCAAGCAACTGCACAGATACAGCGGTCAGACTCCATAGTACCAGATTAGAATGTAAATATTATGTAATGAATCTAAGCTTGTTTTGAAAAGAGTAATTGCTGAGTTTATTGCCGGCTCTTCTCAGCAAATGCAACCTTCCGAAACCGGTATAAGAGTCAGAATTTGCATGAGTACCTGCGAAGGTCTATTTGAATAAATGATTTTGAATTTTAATTTGAATTGGAGTGCTAGTACTCATTTTACAATCAACTAGGAAGATATGTGAGAATCTTTCACAAAATCAATACCGCATCGACTCCTTCTCACAAGCAACTCCATCTTCACTAACCTTATCATGTTCCAGCTCCGTTATCATCAGCTCTATGTGAGAAGTACTCGTGCCGCCTGGTGGTGTTCATCGGAGGTCTTTTCTGTGCGACCGGCTTGGCGCTGTCGTACTTCAGTCAGGGGTTACTGCATCTCTTGCTGAGCTTTGGGGTTATGACTGGTAAGATTATATAATGATTTATTTATTTTATTTTATTTATATATTTTTTTATACCACTAAGGTAACAAACAAGCATACGGCTCGCCTGATGGTAAGCAGTTAACGTAGCCTATGGACGCTTGCAACACCAGGGGTATCACTCGCGCGTTGCCGATCCTTTATACCCTATAATGTAATTTAGATAGAACATATTCCTTTTATTTTCACTAGCGACCCGCCTCGGCTTCGCACGGGTGCAATTTCGTGTGGTATCAAGCGATATACGCGCCCGCGCCCCTCTCGGCCCACCCGTTCACGGTATCGCGAATACTGTTTCTTGATAATTTTAAATCTGTGATATCATTTAAAATATGAATGATAATGATTTTTTGTAAAGAACAAACTTTATCTACATTAAATACCCGTTGTAACTAACTTATTTAATTAGATAAGGATTAATATTATATGGGTCAAAATAACTTCGAAAGAAAAACCAAGAAAAAAATTCGTGTGGCACTCGGAGACTGCCGCAATGCCACCTAGAGGCGGGTTGCTGAACTAAAGAGACAAGCGTGATATTTCAAAAAGACATTAAAAGTTCTGCTATTCATCGATAGATGGCAAAACTAAAAAGTATCACCGCTGTGCCGGTCGGAGTGGGGGGTGTTAGGTTATTTTCGTTACGGAATTTCTGGATTCGGTCTCCACGCTCAAGGCCCGCGATAGAAGCTATACAATTGCTTAAAAAAAACTCTATCGCATAAATGTAGATATTTTTAAGATACACAATTACGTAGTACATAATTTTGATATATCTCGCAAAGTTTAGTCAACGTTAGCATAGATAGGTGCTTGGTGACAGATTTTCAACTTGTGGGTGGTAGCCAGACAGGTGGGTATTACAAAGTACCCTGCCACCGTGCGAACCTTCCCATCTATTATTTAAGAGGTCCTCTTGTCTGTCACTACCACCCCTGTACATACATCATCATCATCAGCCTATAATGTCCCACTGCTGAGCACAGGCCTCCTTCACAAATAAGGGTGAAAGGGAATGGGCAGATACTCTACCACGCGTGCCCACTGCGGATTGGTGGAGGTAGGCTAGTGGTCAACCTACTGTTGGAATTTTTCAAGCCGCCTAGGAGGCATCCAACTAGCTTAACGACTATCACAATTAAGTTATAACCGGGACCAATTGCTGTACGTGCCTTCCGAAGAACAGAAACGCTCGATTTGAAATACCACTAGCCGGTCACCCATCCAGGTACCGACCAAGACAGACGTAGCTTAACTTTGCCGAACGATTAAGATCGGCTAATAAGAATGTACATACATAATGACTGTAAAAACATTATTACTAACAAAAGTGTATTGTTCAAGGTATCGGCGGAGGATTGTCAACGACACCCGGCATAGTTATCGTCTCTCAATATTTCGACAAACACAGGTAATTAACATTAATTAATAAGACAGTGTCATTAGGGTTCCTACTTCTTTGGCCTGGCCCTTTCCCGTTACTTGGGGTCGGCTTTCCCAATCATGCGACGCCATTTATTTTGGTTTTGTGCGTCATCTTCCGTAAGTCCCATTTCCCGTGGCCTTTTGGACCCTTGTCATCCATGTAGTTTGAGGTCTTCCTCTTCCCCTCTTCTATGTAGCTATGAAAAGGTACTTTTGTCACGACGACGGTAAGTGTTATTAGGGTAAAGTACCTCAAAATAAAAAAAAACGGAAACCTTATAGGATCACTTTGTTGTCTGTCTGTCAAGACTCATGTCTGCAATATCTTGAAGCTGTAAAATCAAACGTTTAATGACTGATTCCTATAATTTACGGACCGTTATCGGTTAAAATTAAGACTCTTATATCTTTGCTAATAATGAAGCAAAGACCTCAAAGCTTTGCATAGCAGACCCTCCCATATGGAAGTAATAAAAACCATAAGAAATAAGAGTTGGTAAGAAGCAAGATTCATGTAGCACAAGTAAAGGAAGAAATCCGAAACCGTAAATTTGTAATTACAAAAAAAAGTAGCATAATCGGATAAAGGGGAAAAATCTTTGAGACTCGATTCCCGTGATAAACGAACTATTTAAATACCTTGTGGTATTTAAATAGTATGTACAGAACCCTTGGCCTTAATAATCTATCTCTTTCCAGGGCTCTGGCTAACGGAATATGTGTGAGCGGGACGGCAGTAGGCAGCTTTGTGTTTCCGATGTTGATTGAGAAACTGGTGGATAAATATGGGTTTCATGGAACTGTGTTACTTTTGGGTAAGTCCAATGTGAATTAGAAGATAAAATAAACATAAAATAAAATTGTAGAAGTAATAAATATATAATAAATATTCTGTTACATACTTCACACACGGTCATCTGATCCCAAACTAAGCAGAGGAACTATGGAAACCAGATAACTGGTATACTACTTTAAGTTTAGTAAATACATAATTACATACCTACTTAATATATATAATTACACCCAGACTCAGGACATACAGACATGTTCATGCACACAAATGCATGTCCCGTATGGGACCTGCGGCGCGATAGGTGGAGTCTTAACCAACTGGCTCGTCAAGTACCTACAAAGTTCATAAAAATCTGTTTCCCATGATTCAGGTGGCGGCATGCTCCACGTATGTGTGTCAGCGACGTTGTACCGACCAGCGCCGACCGTCCCCACGGCCCCCACCCCGACCACCACCACCACGGAGCATACCACATTACTGAATGAGATACAGGATGGTGAGTAATGTGCTTCCTTTTAAGAGAGGTCCCGGTCCCGGTCCTCGGAGCAGCCCGACTGGGGCACGTATACCTTACAGAAGATCTCAGCCAAATAATATTAGTCTAATGTAGTGTGAACAGGTGCTGCTTGTGGGGGCTGGTCTGCTTAAGTTAGCCATTTATTTACTTATTAAATATTTATTCAGTCTACTTTGTAATTTTGCCGCCGCGCCGGGGCACGCAATTGTTGTCAGTGCGATTAGAATGTAAATATTATGTAATGAATCTAAGCTTGTTTTGAAAAGAGTAACTGCTGAGTTTATTGCCGGTTCTTCTCAGCAAATGCAACCTTCCGACCCGGTATTAGAGTATTAGAGTCAGACTTTTCATAAGTGCCTGCGATGGTCTATTTGAATAAATGATTTTCTATCTGAAGTATAGTATGAGGCACGAGTGTTGAGCACAGATAGGCAGTAGTGGGGGTAAGCTCGCGCATGTGCACTTTTGGCCAAATCACAGTAGACAAATGACACGCGAAAATCCAATATACGACGAGCATCGACTGACGAACCAATCGTGTGCAGCTCGTCGCTCCCCCCTGTTTCATTTCACTAAACAGACCGTTTTTTTTTATATATGTTTGTTACCTCATAACTCCGTCATTTATTAACCGATTTGGACAATATTTTTTTTGTTTGGAAGGTTACACTTCCCGTTTGGTCCCATTGTCATCAGGTCAGGATTTGATTACCTTTTAGTGTACTTTACAGTCGCTTTAAGTTTTTTGTAAAACAGTTTTTAAAAGTATCAAGTTTGGCTGACATCCATATCTTTCATTCGTCTTTTGTTTAAAAGTAACCTTTATCTCTTTTCAGTTAAAATCGACCCTTCGAAAGACAACCGGCTACAGAACCTGTTCCATCCTGACACAGAAATGGCGCTCAACCAGAAGAACGCGCTCCTCAGTGAGGACCCCAAGAGAATGAACTTAATCAATGAATTGATACATCCTGGTTTTTATGAGGTATGTCTATATATCTAAGTGAGACTAGAATGAATCTAAACTTGTTTTGAAAAGTTATTGCTGAGTTTCTTGCCGGGTCTTCTCAGCAAGTGCAACCTTCCGAACCGGTATGGATATCAGAGTCAGACTATTCATCAGTACCTGTGAAAGTTTACCCGTAAATTATGTCACATTATTTGACAATGACAATAGAGTGACGTTATTTACGCGACCCTTTACAGTGTATTAGTGAACAGTATATTAGTTAAATAGCGCTTTATGAGCGAGGGGGTTAGTTGTTTTTTTTGTTTTATTAAAGTGGTTATCTCTTTACAGATTCCTCGCCCACAAATACAGTCACAGTTTTCTGATTCCGAAGATTCTGAAGGAATGGACGTCCTTGGAGTCGTTGGCAAGTATTCAATTAAAATACTCTTTTTAATTTAAAATAGTGTTTTTAGAAATTCCATCCCTAGGGTTGTGAAATAGGGGGAATGGGTAGAACTGCGACGTGGACATCTATTTTGAATATTAAACTTATGAAATGAAAAAAAAAACATACATAAACAACTTAAAGCAGACTTGAAGAAATTTGAAATTTGTACGTATATTTGTTGTAAATATAAAATATACTGTAGGATATTTAAGTTACTTCAAAAAAGTAAACAACTTAAAACTATTACATAGTGTAAATATTGTAAACAAATGGGTTTGTTCATTAAGATCCAGCTTTTAAAATACACAAGAATATCTGGCGATCCCCACACCAGGCAACGCCTGTATCGTGGAGTCCGTCTAATACATATTCCCCCTTACTCATAAAGCGCTATTTAACTAATATACTGATTAAATGGTCACTTAAATAATGTCACATTTTTTGACAATCACAATTTAGTGTTTTTATTTACGTGACCCTAAACAGTAATTAGTTAAATAATGTTTTATGAGTTAGGGGATTGTCCTCATCTAACATTATAATTTTAAAAAACATTACTAAAGCAAATAAAAATAAATAAACTATTACCAATTTAGACGGGCCAGTTGGCGTAGCTTACTGTGCCGCAGGTCGTGGGTTCGATTCCCACACAGGACATGAATTTGTGTGCATGAAAATGTCTGTATGTCCTGAGTCTGGGCGTAATCATGTATATTATGTATGTATTTACAAACAAAAAGTATATGTAGTGTATCAGTTATCTGGTTTCCATAGTACATGCTCTGCATAGTTTGGGATCAGATGACCGTGTGTGAGGAAAGTCCCAGGATATTTATTTATTATTATCTGTAGGTCTGCCTAGAGAAGTGGCCCGTCTTCGCCTGAGACCAACCCGGTCATCGTCCATCCTCCACTCAGTGGAAGATCTATCCACAGACAGCACCTGCGTCTACAAGTCTAGTAGGAGGAAGATCAGCAGGTAGTTCATTATAGGATATATTATATATATATAGGATTTTTTGTTTGTCTGTCACATATAACTACAGTAGTGTTTCGCTATGATGGCCGTTTTTACGTTTATCTAAGGCTGAGCCAAAAAGAGACGCACAGCGCTACAGAGCAAAACGACCATCCAATAGCCTTAGGCTATTTTCGCGCTAAATCTCAACGCAATCGGTTCAGTGGTTTAGGCGTAAAACCACACAGTACACGGCAGGAACACAACATACAGTAATTTGGCTGCGGTATTCTGTAAGGTGGAGGTACTTCCCCAGTCGAGCTGCTCTTTGAGCGAATAAACGCTATGCTCTCTCTTAAAACTACTTGCTAGAACCTCATGCTGTACTGGAAATAGGAACTGATGATTATTTTTTTTATTTTTTTATTTTATTTTATAAATGATACAAAATCCACAGCACTTTACAATATTAAATAAGTCATACAGTTGTTACATACTGCCAATTACGGATTTACTTTTTATGGATTTATACATGCGTTCGCAGAGTGGATGAGAAAATAATTAAAAGCAAACAGAAACATTATTAAAAGCAATCTAATACTAATGTATATTGTGTGCGTGCGTATGATGTGAGTTCTTGTGTGGTGGGGTGTGTGGGGGTGTGTGTAAGTGTGTGCGGGTGTGAAAAATACTAAACATATTATATATTTACATGTACATAACATCATGCTCATATATTTTTAATTTTTAATATTTGTAACTATAGGTACCTACATATAATTAAAGTTTTAATTTTTTTTATTTTGCAAATCAGATACTAAAATGTTAATATCACATTTCTAGATCTCTATACATCCGTCCACCACTGCCCAGTCGAATTATACAAAGCAAGCTAGCAGAGCCGGTCACCATCAAACCTGAACAGGAGATAGCTAAAGTAGAAATCGTTGAAGAGAAGAAGAGAGGATGTGTTGCTACTATATCACGGTAAGAATTAGGGGCCCGCAGGCAATAATATAATGTGCAGGAATAATAATAATAATTTATTGAGAACCATCCAAAATACACAAATGACATGACATGACACAAATAAAAACTAAACATAACTAAAAATTTTCTTAACCAAATCGACATACAAGCCTACTTAACCTGCGAACATTTAAAAAATATACAATTTTGTCAAGTTCTTGAATTTCAAAAACATTAGTATATACTAATAATATATTTTAATGCTAGTATCTAAACTAGGCCAAGCCTGTATTTTAGATACTAGTGTCTTCCTAAATGTGTTGTGTTCCTAAATCTGGCACGTTCACAGTAACAAGCAAGCAATATTACACATGCAATATGTATTACGATACAGTATGTTTTATTACATTACTAGCTGTCCCCCGCGGTTTCACCCGCGATCCCGGGACCTATGTCCTTCTCCATAACATAGGCTATCTGTATGCCAAATTTCATGATGATCCGTTGAGGAGTTGAGGCGTGAAGGCGTTAGAAACAAACAAACTCACTTTCGCATTTATAATATTAGTTAGGATTGCTTCTAAGCAGTTAGTCAATTCTAATGGACGAACGCAAAAAAGAGCACTCTATATTCATGAGCAGTAGAAAAAGTAAAACAATAACTATCTCCTTCATACTCATAAGCTTGCCCGTGCGCGAGAGAGACGGACAGATTTGTCATGATGCGCATGCAGTGCGACGTGACGCCGCGCGTTTTTCACAGACACTACACAAGCGCGACGTGTAAATGTGTTGCACGTGCCAGATTTAGTTAACCGACGTGTATTTAAAAATGTAAAAAAAAAAAACAGATACGTTCTTCACACTAGCGATGTGCGATAGTTCCAAAAAAAGTAGTCGAAAGAATCGACAATTGTAAAACTGTACATTCAATTGTCGATTCATTCGTTCTAACGAATAAACAATCGAATAACAATCGACATTTCGAATAAAAATTGACGCACGCAACGCTGGATGCAATAGTATGCACAATCGACGGGTGAGCGCGGGGCGAATAGATTCATTCATTCGGCGGACGGACAGCCAGCGCACGGCACAGGCCAGGAATTATGAACAATCGAAAGATGTCGATTGTTATTCGAATGATTCGAATAAATTGGACAATCGAATAATTCGATTGTTTTTAGTAACAATCGCCCATCGCTACTTCACACTGCTATCTGATACGTAAAGTGAAATCATTTCAGCAAGGCGATTTAATTCCCTCAGGTATCTGGACGTGTCGCTCCTCAAGTCGTGGCGCTTCGGTCTACTGTGTGCGTCAGTTGCCCTCATGTCTTGCGGGTCTCCGTACGCGCTATACTACCTGCCTGCTTATACTGTCGCCGCTGGACACACCAAGACTGCTGCTGGTAAATTTACTGATTGGCTTGAGGGATAAAAAAAAAAAAAAAATATCCTGGGACATTCCTCACACACGGTCATCTGATCCCAAACTGAGAAGAGCTTGTACTATGGAAACCAGATAACTGATATAATACATATACTACTTTTTGTTTGTAAATACATACTTAAACCCAGACTCAGGACATACAGACATGTTCATGCACACAAATGCATGTCCTGTGTGGGACTCGACCCCATAGCTATAGGTGGAATCTTAACCAGAGTCGTAACCAATCGCGCCAGCCAGGGATAAGACCACCTAGACAAGATGGTTGTCGGCAATCGTTATCGTTAGTAAGTACCTCTGTAAGGATATTTCGATCTGAAATGTCAATCCAATACAAAGGTTGATCGAACCATCTTGTCTAGGTGGTCTTATCCTACCCTATGGAGAAGGTCTATAGAATGAGCCATCACTCAAGGGTTCTTCAAAGGGGCAAGGAGTGGTGCAAATGTTGCAAGCGTCTTTAGGCTACGGTAACCGCTTACTATCAGCCGTATTGCTGCCTTAGTAGTATAAAAAAACGCCAGAGCCAAGATTAGTCATATTGACACATGCTCAATATTCAATTCGCAAGCACTTATGAATAGTCTGACTCTAATACTCTAATACCGGTTCGGAAGATGCATTCATAACTCAAGGGTAAAGTGGATAGTGTCTTCCATGTCATGTGGAACCCCCTTCCAACGCCCGTGTTTGCTGACTCAGCGATCTAGTAATACTCTTGGTATTGAAAGCACTGGGTGGAGATTTCGAGATGGCATATTTTTGAAACCTATTGCTATGTTGGGTTAGTCCTGCTGAACAACTTTTACTATGGGACCAATACTGATTTCTCAAAAAAAAAAAAAATACATTTCGTAAATAAAATTATGATCGAGCAAGGTTGACATTTACTATAGAAAGCATATTTTTTTTGAGAATTATCTAGTGGTCCTATAGTAAAAGTTGTTCAGCATGACTAGCCCAACATAGGTTTCGAAAATATGCCATCTCGAAATCTCCACCCGGTATAGGGAAGAAGGAAAGAATGGCGAGATCCATACATTGATTTGTACAAAAAAATAAATCAATTTAGAGGGTTTTGAATCACTTCCAAAGTTGAGATTACATTATCAGCAACATTTTAATATACATTAAATATTTTATAAACCCCGCAAAACATAACAACAACATAATGGTTTTGGTCGCGAATAGTCGCGATTCGCCGGCTTGCCATAGAAATTCGCATTTTTATCCCGGGGTTATAAAAATATTTTAAATGGCTCAAGTTGTTCCTTAGGCACCAAGGATCAATTATAACGTCATTCTAACGTCTCTAAAAATCTTTATTTTTTTTGTACATTTCTCGCCATGATTCTTTTAAACTTTGTTATATTTCAGGTCGTCTGGTTGCGATCAGTGCAGTGCTAGATCTATGCGGTCGCTTAGGCCTGGGTTGGCTCTGTGACCTTCATCTGTTTTGCAGAAAGAAAGCTTATATCATCAGGTAATATATTAAAATCCTTACTAATATTATTAATGAGACAGTGTTGGTTTGTACTACTTTCACACAGTAACAGAGAAACAGATCTTTTTTTTTATGTCCCAGAGTATGGCATAGGCATTTTATCCATACCTAATTGAAACGAAGAGGATAACTTGGAAAAATACGTCACCCATGTTTTATTTCATGGCATCTCAATGGCTCACCAATTATTATTATTTTCTTTTTAAATTAAATGTGCTTGCGTTTGGCCACTGGCCCGCCCATAAGGGGCGATGACGAAGCCTAATATGAAACACGCTTACCCAGAAGAAACCTATTCACTCTGGCCTTGAAAGTTCCTAGATTGTAGGCGTCAGGAAACACAGACGCCAGAAGCAAGTTCCACTCCCTTGCTGTCCACATTATAAATGAGGATGCAAAACGCTGTGTACGTATTTTCGGTATGTCAACAAACGGGTGAAAATTTTCCCGGCGTCTTGTGGTTCGGTGTAAAAATGGGGATGGTGGAATTAGGTTGAACAATTCCTGCGCACACTCTCCAAAATATATCCTGTAGAAAACCGATAAGCAAGCAACTTTTCTTCGATGGTCGAGGCTCGTGAGTTTCGCCTTAATTAAAGACTCATCTCCGATGAGTCTCCTGGCTCGGCGGTCTATTGAGTCGAGGGCCTCAAGCTGGTACTTAGCTGATCCATCCCAAAGATGGCAGCAGTACTCCATGCATGACCGGACTTGTTCTTTATAAAGTTTTCCAGATTTAGTTACGATTAACTAAAGCTGTCACATTCGACACATTTACACGTTGCGTTTATGTAATGTCTGAATAAGCGCGCGGCCTTTTTTAGCATTCGTCAAAAATCGACTAACTGATTAGAAGCAATAATTTAATAAAACACACTGTATCGTGAAATTGCATATGTATAGTCCATAGAAAAAGACCTTGCCTTACAATAATAAAATAATAAATATCCTGGGACATTCCTCACACACGGTCATCTGATCCCAAACTAAGCAGAGCTTGTACTATGGAAACCAGACAACTGATATAAGACATATACTACCTTTTGTTTGTAAATACATACTTAATATACATAATTACACCCAGACTCAGGACATACAGACATGTTCATGCACACAAATGCATGTCCTGTGCGGGAATCGAACCCACGACCTGCGGCGCAATAGGTGGAATCTTTACCAGAGTCTTAACCAACTGCGCCAACTGGCCCGTCAATGGTTTAGTGTTTGATGATGCAGATCTTATTTTTAAAGCCATCAGGATCATTATCCTATACCATCTCGGACTGACGGACCCGTCATCTGGGACTTTATAATGGCAGAATATAATGACAGAATTTCTTCTTTATATTTTCAGTATTTTGGTTTGCGGAGTTTCCGTGTTGACTCTACCCAGTTTATCATCGTGGTGGGCATTGGCTGTCGCTTCAGGTAAAGAAATATCCTTGCCTCCATCCATTATAGGACTGTTTTAACCACAATCTCACCATGGTAAGGTTTAGGGTTGTGCGTGATACCCTTGCGTGTCGTGTTGCAAGCGTCCATAGGCTACGGTAACTGCTTACCATCAGGCGGGCTGTATGCTTGTTTGCCTCCTAAGTGGTAAAAAAAAAAAAAAAATGTGATGATGTGGCCGAAGGTGGGTGCACACACAAAGCCTAGAAGGAACTGGCTCTCAAGTGCAGCTGTCGGAACACACCAATAGATTTTCAAGTTGAGGGTGGAAGCAAAATGGGTACTACAAAGTACCCTACCACCGTGCTACGGTTTCCTTCAAAGCTCAATCTCATTTTAGGATTCGAACCCGGGACGTTCGTCTCGGTATCCGATGTCCCTACCATTGAGCTATCATCGCCTTAAAATAGAGAGAGAGACCTACGATCAATGAGCTAGATGTCTAAAACAATCTATTTAGTTCGTCTTTTACATTATCAAGAAATATTAGACACGTATATTTTATTTAGTCAATTAAAAAAAAAAACGAAAATATCGAGTGTTAAAGTTCCGCGTGACGTCACGTTAGAGTACACTTTCCCCACTCCCGAACATTGACTCGCTTTATGTTTGTAAATTTTTAATGATTTGGTAAAGCAAATAATGAAAGGGTGTGAAGAGGTTTCTTCAGGGTCGGCAACGCGCGTATGATACCCCTGGTGTTGCAAGCGTCCATAGGCTACGGTAACTGCTTACCATCAGGCGGGCCGTATGCTTGTTTGCCACCTCAGCGGAATAAAAAAAAAAAAAAAAAAAAAGTGTCCAATATTTTTTGATAATCGAACGACGAACTAATTAGAATTATTGTTTTTTTCATCATCATCATCAGCCTTTAATGTCCCACTGCTGAGCACAGGCCTCATGCACACAAATTGGTGAAAGGGAAGGGGTGATACTCCACCACGCGTGCCCATTACGGCGAGGTGGAGGTAGGCTACTGGTCAACCTACTGTTGGAATTTTTCAAGCCGCCTACAAGGCCTCCAACTAGCTTAACGACTATCTCAATTAAGTGATAACGGGGATCAGCTTTACGTGCCTTCCGAAGCACGGAAACGCTCGATTTGAATACCACTAGACGGTCACCAATCCAGGTACCGACCACGACGGTGGTAGCTTAACTTTGCCACCACCACGAGCGCTTCATTGTTTTTTTTTGTATTTGTTAATTGTTTTTTCATCTAGGAATTATCCCTATTGATGTAAATGGAGCTTTATTAAGCGTCTGATAGCAAGAATGTGGTATCATTCCCAGGTGCGTACGGGCTGTGCCTCGGATGCTGGTTCCTGCTGGTGCCGGTGCTGCTGGCGGACGCGTTCGGGACAGCTCGCATCGCCTCCTCGTACGGACTAGTGCGCATGTTCCAGAGTCTGGCTGCAGTCTCAGTACCACCTACTGCTGGTATGTTTTATTAATAAATATCCTGAGACATTCCTCACACACGGTTATCTGATCCCAAACTAAGCAGAGCTTGTACTATAGAAACCAGAGAACTGATATATACATATGCCCTGTGTGGGAGTCGAACCCACGACCTGCGGCGCGATAGGGGGAATCTTAATCAACTGCGCCAACTGGTCCGTCAATAACTTTTAAATGTTTTTCAACACACTTGCTCGTAAGGTGCTCGTATTACACCGTTTTAGTGTCTTAATGCAGCTTATTACGCACTAGTAAGAGTAATTTAAGAGAGGTAGAGCAAAGCTTTTATTCGCTCATAGAGCAGCTCAACTGGGGAAGTACCTCCACCTTACAGAATACCGCAGCCAAATAACTTTATGTTGTGTAAAGTTGTGTTCCTGCGCGTAAGTGAGCCAGAGCTCATAGGGGAGGAGGGATAGGTCGGTAACGCGTGAGCGATGCTTCTTGTGTTGCGTTGCAAGCGTCTATATGGCTACGGTAACCGCTTACCATCAGGCGGGCCGTATGCTTGTTTATCGACTAATTTGAATAAGAAATTTTTTTTTTATTATATCTATACTTGTATAAAGTATCATTATTATATCAGACAACTCTCATCTTTGGTATAAAACGATATTACTTTTTGTTTCCTCATATATACTGTATTTATATTTATATTACATTGCGCACATACATTCATTTCACATAAATTCATTACACACTCACACACACCCCCCACACATCCAAAACACACGCTAACACACCCCCACTCCATTCACACTGACACCCTTTTGCTTTTCTTTTTTAAAATACAAATTATTTTTAATATAAATTGAATATGTAATCGCTGTCTTAAATGTATCCAAATTTTTTTAAATGTAAATCCGTCATTGGCTGTTTGATTAATCTTATATGTTCATTCAAATTATACTAAGAGCTGTGGATTTTATTTGATTAAATAAATAAATAAATAAATAAAAAAAATAAAAAAACTAGTTCATTTTACTTCACATTACTGCACAGTTTTATGATTAGTATAATCCTGATTATGTTAAGTTTGTATCTCAATGCAATTGATATGTGTGTAGACGAAGCATTCTTAATTTAAACGGGTAAAACAGTTTGACAGCGCATCGCTGTCAAAAAAAACAAACCTGCGCGCCATATTTGTTATCGTTCTCATTGTGTGGTTGATAATTATCAAAAAATAGACTTAAAAAAATACAAGACTGTATTTTCTTCGCAAGTGTGTTGAAAAACGTCGTAAAACGCGTATGCATTGATCATTACACTCTCCGCTTAATACCGCCTCGTCTGTAATGACCAATTTTGCACACATGTATCACAATGTACTATTATGACTTAAAGTAATGATGCCTTTAATATTGGGGCTACTTTGGCCCGATACAGTTGGATATTTTAGACAGGTCAGTGAGTGCAGCTACCCTAGTTAGGGGTTGAAGCAACGTAAATCGAGCGAAGGTCTTAGGATACTCTCCCATAAATTTTGAGAATAGTATAGAATACATTTATTTCATAAAATACGGTACATCTGTTCTTAAATAAAATAGTGAGATATCCTTAATCCAAATGGACGTCCATATAGGCTGTATATAGGCTGTACTGAAACATGTTTTGATAAAAAAAACTTTTTGTATTTTTCAGGTTTAATCCGTGATATAACCGGTGGTTACTCGTGGTGTTTCTACGGCATGGGGTCCTGTATGGTATTGGGTTCGATTCCCGTCATAATATTCCATATTTGCACTAAGAACGAAGATAACGAGTCAAGTGTTGATTGAAACTAAAATAAGAGATTTAATTCAATTACTCAATCGACTTGTCAGTCGATTATTGAAAAGAGTTTAAAGATAGGATCGAGTTTTAAAGATCCTATAATTCTTTAAACGATTCTTTTTATCGTGAATTTTTCGTGTACCATTTTATTTCTTATATAAATAATAATCTATTAATCAATTAAAATAGCGATTTAAATGATTAATCATGTTTATTAAAACTTAAGGTCAGAGATATGTTTTTTTTTAAAATAGGTTTCCGACAACCTACATAATAATAAAAATACGGTCAAGGGTTTTTTACCAATATTTAGTGAAATTCCATTTGATTACTCTGCAATAGTACTCACAATATTTCATGAAACCTCGTTCTATCATAGTATTCCTTAATTATATCGAAATGACAATTAACCATTGAGAAATCTAATAAAATACCATGTGTCACAGAACTCATGCTATTTGAAATATACTATAGTAGAAAAAGATCTACCTTTTACTACATAGGAAAATTAATAAAGTTTCTACTATGGACGTCCAAAACAAGTATTATAAACTCTCCGAAATAAAAAAATAAATACATTGAACCTATATCCATCCTTGTGTGAAAAAGAGACAAACATAGCGAGACAAAGAGAGATATCCCCTCAAAAGTGGCTATTTAAATCTCAACAAGTGCTTATATTTTTTAAGCAATGGATGATGTCTATGGAAATCATCGAACAATTAATCCAAAGAATCGCACTAACGTTCATTTTGCTTGCAATCTATTCAGCTAATTCCTCACCACCGCCACTCTCTGATTGGCTAAGTCAAGGACACACTAAATATTTAGATGCCGTGATTGGTCGGTACCGTTATTTATCAGTGCAACAGCACTATAAATAGTTTGATAGAAAATCAATTCAATGTAGTGTAAAAGTTGATGGTAGGGTTGAAAAAATCTAATAAAAAAAACATGCCAGACATTCAGTGTATTTTGCAACTTATTTCTGTTAATGAGCAGACTGGCTTTATTCGTAAGTTCTTTTAATATTTACCTACTGTATTTTTTTTTATTTGTCGCTTTAATAACCTTATGAAATCATTTTTTAATTACAAAAGAAAAAAAATCAAACATTTAATTTTAAATTCTCAGTAAATGTAGGAAAAATGTAGTAAGAAATATAATTACAATAAAAATATAAAACTGAAGATGCAGATAGCAGAGAATAATAGGCATTTTAAATAAATAAAATGGGATTAAGCCCATTATATTTATTTAAAACTTGTTTTTTTTTACGTTTTTGCAGTTACACTTCGTAAAAAACTTTTAATACATTATTACAATGAAATTATTCTTTGAAAGATTAAAAAAAAAATTTTTTTTTTATAATTTTTATATTTCATTATTAATTTACACTGCTGTTACAGTGTAATAAAAAAAAGTAATTGTATATTATCTTTTAATTAACTTTTATATATAAAAAAAATCTTATTATATTAATTTTATTTATTAATCTAAAATGATAATACATTACGGTTTTATTTGCACTCATATTTTTCAATTCGGACTGATTTAAGTGCTGACTTCGATAGCTTATATTATGCTTTGAGTGAGATTATTCACTGAATTGTGAGATTAGTTACTTAAATTGATTTAATTATTAATTTTTAGCTCTTAATAAATGTGTAGAATACAATCTTTTGAGATTAATAAGCGTGATAGGTTTATAACCATTATAATAGCTTTTTTAAACAGCTTACAGGCAGTAGCGAATAAGTTTTAGAATGTATTTGAACCTGATCAAGGAATTTTTATACTACGTACGGGACACAGCGCCTAAAAAGTGAGTATCTCTCGAGACCATTTTTCCTTATACCTTAATTAAATAAAAAAGTGGACGTTATTTTATAGTGATAAGGTTCAAAATCATTTGTGCGTTAAAAGTCGAGTTAGCTATCCAGTTACGTAGTATACAATATCCTTGAACCTGATATGTATTTTTTAAACCCAGGTTTTAAGATGACCCCGGTTCTTTTTGTTATATGACGTTACAAAGTGATGGATATATTTAAACCTGTATTTTATTAGACTTGGTTTAAACGAATAAATTAAAAGGGGAATAAATTAATTAAAATGTTCTACAAAGTGGAATTAAACTCGATAAAAAGATGTGCGCGGAGTAGGTATTGTTTATAATTAATTTAGTTTTATCAGTGCCTGCTTAAAATGTAACCCATAAAAAACTTTAATTCCATCAGATAAAATCATATAAGATGGCATTTTTTCACAATTTAGTATGTTGCTTTTGCTATATTTTTGTACCTTTAGAGATGGTTACTTAAATGTAAAAAAAGGTTTTGATTAATAGTGTTTCAATTTTTTTTTTGTAACTTGTATATGTTAGTACCTAAACTTATTACCTATTTTATTGATTTGCTTTAATTATTAATTATTGGGTTTCCTGCGGTTAGATCAGCTTTTCAGATGGAGCTTATGATTATCTGAGGCAATTTAGATTATTTTTGGATTTATTTCAGATTATTTAGCAAAAATATAGGTATTAGTTAATATTACAATTCGTATTAATATTAGGAATGATTATTTTTATAATGTGATGTATGGTTGAATATGTTATTAGGAATTATAATATTTAAATTAAATTAAAAAAAAAACATTATTAGGTTAATTCTATTTAAATGTAATTTTTTTTAAATTCATTAATACTTAAATCTATTGAAAAATTACATGAATTAACGTTTCGTTGTTCATTAATAAATAGAACATTTTATCAAAAATACTTGTTATCAAATTAATCCTTGTATTGTGATAAAAATATCATGACACTGCCTTTTAACCAATCAAAAAATCCTGCGCATTTTTTTATAATAAAATATTTCATAACTACGTGTCATAATTTTTATATTTTAATACATTATATTATTTTTTGTCATTATTATGAAATTTCATTTATGAGTCACTAGTGAGTAGAGTACCTTACTGTTAGCTAAAGAAACCAGAAAAAAATCACCTGCGGCCTGCAGCTGAAAATAGGTGAATTGCTGCCAATAATTTATTAGAAATGATCACTCACTTGTCATCTATCATATATTTTTTTCTATTTGTGTCATAATATCTGTCAGCTTATGTGCTGCCATATTACAATGGTTATTATAAAATGATAGTGTAGCTCTTAAAATAATTGAATCAAAGTTTAGGTGTTTTAGACTAAATAAAAAGAAAATTGTAAATGATTTAAATAAGAAATACGTGCATCAGTAATAAATAGACGTAATATTTATTTTTAATTATTCGTTTATTATCACGTTTTGCATAAGTATTTAATTCTTTTTCACATTCTCTAGTGATGTTTTTTGTCATGAGTAGCTTTTAGATATAGGAAAATGTATTTTACCTGTATGGTTATATGTCTTAATTTTGTTTATATTATCATCAAAAGTAGGAATTAGAGATCTTAGCATTAATAAAATAGATACAAAGAAGTCCAAAACTGTCACTACTGTCTATATTTAATATAAAATAAGTGAAAAAGCTAGTTATATCCTTTTTTATGTAATTACATAATTTTTATCCTGTCCCAGGATATTTATTATTTAATATAAAATAAGTGAAAGGGCTATGTCCTTTTTATGTACCTATGAAAGTTTAAAAAATATTATTTTAATATTCGAGTTTTTTCTTCTTCAAAGTTTTGATGTGTAATTTAGTATATATTAATTCACTGAGTTTGAAGCTATCAAGTATTTTTTCATGTTTTAATTTGAAAAAAAAGAAACGACACGTGTTACCTTTTTTATAACGCCACGGTTCTTTATTTCATATTTTATTTAAAATTAAATCAAGAAGCAAAAAGGTGAACACATTTTTGATTTTATTAGAAAACTCGTGGCGTCATTCAGAAAGCCTTATGTGTATCTAATTATTAACTACTGTACACACGGCAACAGATCAAGCTATACATTTCTAGTATAAGCTGACCTCCCATTGTAAGGACATCCTATACAATGCGAGATCAGCTTATACTGGAAATGTATAGCTTGATCTGTAGCCGTGTGTACGTATGATTTTTGAAACTATATTAAATAAGTAATATAACATAATAACTAACATATTAATGCTAAAAGATGTGTTCACTTATGTACAGGAATATAATCCTTCGAGCAGCGTTTGTGGTCAGAGAAATAAAAAAGTTTTTTTTTAAGTTTTTTAATTACACTTTGGAAAAAAAAACTGCAATATGAACATTGAATTCCAATATTTTAAGCGTTGTATATAGCTTATGGCTTAATTTATTTGGTAAATCACAGCAAAGTGTGAATTGCAGAGTTTATTTTTTATTTTTCTGACCAATATAAGCTTTATGTAAGTAGGTCGTTATACAAGAAAATGTAAAGTTAAATGTAGTATAAAAATGAATGGATTTTAGTGTGCGGCTTCTGTTTGTATTTAAAGAAGTGTGTAGTGTATTAATGGGATCATTTTTTAAAGAAAATTGCTTGTGATTCGAATTGCAAAATACTAGATATTTTAAGATTTCTAAACTTTTTTTTATTAGGTAGGTACTTATTGTTTATCATTAAATTGCAATTATTAATGATAGGGCTTTGTAAAATAGTGCGAAACGAGACGTTGGAAATTTAGAATTAGGTAATAATTTTGTTCTAATATTATTCGATAATTATTAATTATAAAGTAATAAATTTAATGTACGCTACTTAAGCGCTTCTTATTATTGCTGTTATTTTCCGCCATTTTGAATGTAATTATAATATTTGAAAACGTAATAGAATAACAAGCAATTTTCTTAATTAAACTTAATCTTAAGTACTGATCACATCTTATTTTTAAAAAGAAATTAATGGTTTAACACCATAATTTTACCATGTAATTAAATCGTAAAATTACTTAATTATAATTTCATTTATATAGATTATGATTTGGTAATATTACAAGGCGTAAAAAATGGACTGTTTTTTTTTATTATGACTTAATACCGCAGTGTTTTTGGCACTACCAGCGCAAACCGAGAATATAAACAAAACTTGTAATTCGAAAAGAAACATTTAATTAATGCAAGTACTGGTGGCGCCTCTAGTGCAAAAACAATTTCAGTTTTTTAATTATTCTTTTAAGTTTATTAATAATTTAAAATGCGTTTATTTCGCACAATAATTAAATCAAACCTTGTAAAATGGTGAAACGATATCACGTACTCGAAAACTAAATGTTAATGGAATAAACTGATTAATAATAAGTGAATTCGTGTTTTATTAAAAATTCGTTCCTTTTAATCCGATAAACTTACATTTGTATGTAAATGAAAAAATAATTATGTCAAATCGAGTTATTTATTTATTGACAGACGAGCAGCTTGTTAGCTGATGTGTCTATATCACAGTGTTGAAAATCACTTCGCATTTATATATATATATATATAGGGTGACTGGTAATTAGTAAACGATACTTAGACACATGATTGTACTCATGATAACAAACTACTTCTACCATCCCTATTGTGACTGCAAAGTTTTGGCATAATTTCGAACCGACATCTTAGAAAATAAAACAAAATGTAGATGCAAAGATATTTATTTTAAAATAAACAACACAACTTATCCACATCCTATTACCAATAATAAATAAACAAAAAACAATATTTACAAAAAACCAAAACAAATATTAAGGTTACGATACGTGTGACTTGATTAGTCTATTTTCCGTTTCTCCGGTCACCTAAGGCCATTTTTACACGGAGACGCGTGACCCTTGAACAAATTGCGGGATTTTGACTCACGTGCTTTTATAGCACGTGTGTCAAAATAGCAGTGTGTAGCAATACTCGTAACATTTTAGATTTTAGAGTTCATTATTGCAAGCAACGCCATGCAATAATAGACTATTTAGGTCGCACTTATCGTGATATAATGGCTACATTCCGAATTGAATAATATCGCTCACAGTGCTCACAGCAATAATTAGCGTACCGAGTTAGATATCACGTTTATGACAGCTGAGAACTGTCAACAATTCGGAACGCTCGTGAACGCGCTCACAGTATTCAAAACAGAACATTTGAGAATTTAATTAAAATCAGAATCAACAATGCGCTAGGACTCCTTATATCTTTTATTAGTTGACTCGCAAAATAATAATATTCGCATATTTTTCTCTCATAAAATCATAAAAAGTATCTTTGCCGTATGGAAAACCAAAAATCTTATTAGATTTTTGCCGAAAACACAATAATTAACAGTCACTTTTTGACAGCGCTCCAGGTGATATCAGTTTAGGTTTAGGGCATGGTCGGTGTGAACGCAAGATGGCGCATGTCATGACGTCATCTATGACGTTTCACGGGCGATTACAGCGTCAATTCGGAATGGAGCCAATATTACTCAATCAGTAAAATAATGTGATTCTAAACCTAATTCTTTCTTACTTTTAAGAAAAATCAAGTCATACACACAGATGTAAATAGTTCAGACAGCACCCGCGATAAAAGTTCAGTTTGCTAATGGCAGCGATCCGAATGATTTATGTCTGTGGTCACTGGTCATCATCATCATCATCAGCCTATAATGTCCTACTGCTGAGCACAGGCCTCCTTTCACAAATCAGGGTGAAAGCGAATGGGCAGATACTCCACCACGCGTGCCCACTGCGGATCGGTGGAGGTAGGCTAGTGGCCAACCTACTGTTGGAATTTTTCAAGCCGCCTAGGTGGCATCCAACTAGCTTAACGACTATCACAATTAAGTGATAAACGGGACCAACGGCTTTACGTGCCTTCCGAAGCACGGAAACGCTCAATTTGAAATACCACTAGGCGGTCACCCATCCAGGTACCGACCAAGACAGACGTAGCTTAACTTTGCCGATCGATTAAGAACGGCTAATCATGCTACACCACGAGCGCTTCACTGGTCATACCATCGAATATTTCAGATTAGTCATTGGATTCCCAATGAATTAATTGTGTGGTCTTCTTTCAATTTAATACACCATGTTTATAAGAGATATTTGATACTCATATTGACCCTACCGATTGGTGCCGCAAAAACACAGGCTGTTATATTTTGCCTTTTTGTCAATCAAATAATTTTAGGCAAGCGACTTTAAAAATCTTTGAATGTAGTTTTACTTATTTATTTAAATAAAGGAATGTTTCCTTTGAGTAAAATTTTCAATTTACGGTACTTTACCTCCACCCTCCACCTTTTTTCCACCTAATTATAGTTTATTTCTGGAATCAATTATATTATACATAGGGATTTTTATTCGTATTGTTTCGTAGAAAGAGAAAACCGAAAAAAGAATTGAGAAATATTTTTTTCAATTTTTTTATGCCATTTTTATTTTTTTCTAAATTCATCTCATGGTTTCTTTCATTATTTTTCTATTTTGTAGTTCAGATTTTGCCCATACTGGCTAGAAAAAAAAACACCCGTACCTCAACACCTCAAATAAATAAATCTATGCCTACAAATGTACCAAAATACCTCATATTTGTAAAGATAAATGCATTTTTTGTGTTAGGTTTCGCACAAAAAAACCTGTCCTTTGATTAAAATCCTTGGAAATCACTGGCAACACCTATATATATACCTATATAACGCATGCACACGATCTGTATGAACCACGCGTGCCATTTTCTGACTACCTACTATGACGTCACAAGCACTAATTAGTGACGGGAAACTCCAAATCAATACAAGTGCACCGATGCAATATGAGCGCGATAGTGCTTAAGTCGGGCACTAAATCTGCGCGAAGTCGGCGCTCCTTGCGTTATCTAGGTATATCTATATCTGTGTGTAACATATATATCTGGGAATTATAATAAATAACATATAACGAATACATATTTTTCTAAATGGCTTACAAATTACTATATCAATTCCCGAAGTAAAAACTAAAAATATATTTAAACTTTACAACATGGCTTAATATTAACATTATCCTTCCCGTTCTGACAGCATCTATCCGTCTCTTTCTTGTCTACACGTCTCCCTTTCCCGGCCAGTGGTCTATCTCTCTCATCCCATACTACGACACCGTCGCAGGCGCAAATCCGCTTTGGATTTTGGAACACCCCAGCTGAACGGGCTATGATACCGCATGCAATTCTGTTCAAGATAAAAAAGATTTTGATGCCTATCGTTTTAGAAGAAGTACGTACACACGGCTACAGATCAAGCTATACATTTCTAGTATAAGCTGACCTCCCATTGTAAGGAAATCCTATACAATGCGACATCTGCTTATACTGGAAATGTATAGCTTGATCTGTAGCCGTGTGTACATAAACAACAACATTATTTAGAGAGAATAGTTTATTGCTATAAACACAGCAATAACTCTTTTCAAAATAAGCTACGAGTCATTATTTAACACTAGCTGTCTCGCGCGGTTTCACACGCTTCCCCGTAATAAAAAGTAGCCTTTAATACTCGGGGATAATGTAGCTTCCTATTAGTGAAAGAATTTTTCGAATCCGACTGGTAGATCCAGAGATTAGCCCGTTTAAACAAACAAAAAAAACTCTTCCGCTTTATTATATTAGTATAGATTTACATTCAGATCTCACTGATAACAATTACGTGTCTGCATCTGTATACAATACATCCTAAAATTCGACGATAAGCGACCACCTGATAGAGAGAGTGGGTTTGCTAATGCCTACTCGAAAAAAAAAGAAGTTTTTTTTATTTTTTATTTCTATATATTATTCTCATCCTCACACACACACACCCCCCCCCACACATCTCGTATCACACATACACCACTCTTCTCTACTATAATACACAACCTCGCCTTTTTCGACATTCAAGCACTAACTAACTCACGAGTTTCGTCTAACGCCCGATACATTCACCAACTGATATCGATTCTACACACCCCTACACATACGCACATCCTTAGTACAACCATCATCACACACACAATCCCTCATATAACACATACACTAATCTCTCCCACACAAACCCACAATCTCCCCTTTTTTACATTGAAACTCAAGGACATTGTAGAAAGAAACTATCATCATCATCTTTTACATACATACACACACTACACATATGTATAAAACAATAGAATCTTATAATAACTGTATGATGGGCCGGTCTTATCGCAAACAAAATAAAGATCCAGACAACCTAAAGATGGAAAGGAATTTAAATACGGTAAAAACACGGTGGTGCTACTTTAAAATATATAAATAACTTAAGCACACCCTCACACAAATCTCCCTTATCACACACACACACACACACACTCCCCTCGCATACAAAAACACAAAATCTCCCCACTTGTAATAAAACTATCGCTATTAATACAAATAAATATATATAATAATGGATCACTTACGATTGCCCACTGTCACCGTCAATTTTGGAAGTAGATGATATTCCTTTTCCTAAATCGTCCCTCCTCTCAGTCACTGCCACTGATCTTCCGATGATGTCCCATACCTGGTGTTAATTTTACAAGCTTTTATTTAACTTGCAATGAAAAAAAAGAAAACGACCTGTAACTGTACGATGTGACCCGTTTTTTCAGTGACACCTTTTATTATTGGACCAACTTCGATACAACAAAAATTAAAACAGCTATTTCATAAAAGAAAAATCTCCCCGCTAATATGTATGAAACGTTGCGATATAGATGTTGGTCCCATCGTAAAAGTTGTTCGTATTTATGAGTACTTTTTACGTGGTTTCATTTATTTTCGTATCTATCCTATAAAAAGTATCCCATTGCAATTAAACTTTTGTGAATTATGTATGTGATTTTTTTTTCAATAAAAAAGCGTCGTATATCTACGCCGGGCATTGACTAGTAATACATAATATTACATTATGTATGATACATGTGTGCAGAGTTGGTAGTTTCAGACGAGGCGGTATTAAGCGCGTGAGCCGCAGGCAAACGCCAATAGAAAGCCGAGAGTGTAATTATTATTAATGATCAATGCACACTCGTGTCATACGACGTTTTTCAACACACTTGCGAGGAAAAAACAGACTTGTCTTTCTTGGACTAGATTTTTTGATAATAATCAACCACATAGAGAACGTTAACAAAAAAAAAACGCGCAGATTTTTTTTGGCAAAATGTTTTACACGTTTAAATTAAGAATACTTTGTCTACACACAAATCAATTGCATTGAGGTACAATCTTAACATAATCGGGATTATACTTGTAGCGTTCACGCACTGACACCACTGACCACTCACTGGCTCACCACTACACCAGGTCCGAGCGCAAGCGCACGTCCAACCCGCACCGCGTCTAATGTCAGACTGGCCGGTTGACAGCTACCCCCCTCTACTGGTGTACATGAGACAGTGTATTATATCTACTGTATAGATACAAACACTACAATACTTATAATAAAACTATGCGGTAATGTCTTATACAACTTAGTCGGTAAACAAGCATACGGCCAACCTGATGGTAAGCGGTTACCGTAGCCATATGGACGCTTGCAACACACGAAGCATCGCTCACGCGTTACCGACCTTTCCCCCCTCCCCTATGAGCTCTGGCGACCTTACTCACGCGCAGGAACACAACTTTACACAACATAAAGTAATTTGGCTGCGGTATTCTGTAAGGTGGAGGTACTTCCACAGTCGAGCTGCTCTTTGAGCGAATAAACCTACCTCTCTTAAAAATAAAAATAAATAATGTAAAGTAAAAAGCACTATTATTGCGTAATAAGCTGCATTAAGATACTAATAAAAACGGTGCAATAAATGTCACTTTACAAGCAAGTGTATTGATAATAAATATAAACACACCTTTAACACATTATCCAAAATCCTGAAAGTGGCTCGTCCAGTCTCATCAGCGACAATATTGCCGAGGTCCCCCGCGTGCCGCTCGTGCGGCGGGGCGGCGGGCGCGCCGTGCGGGCTGCGGTACGGGTTGTAGTGCTCGCCTATTGTGGAACAACCCTGACGGTGTGTGGGTGGCTTTAGTGATCGTGTGTGATTGTGAAGGGAGAGGGGTGTGTGTGTGCGGCGGGGCGGCGGGCGCGCCGTGCGGGCTGCGGTACGGGTTGTAGTGCTCGCCTATTGTGGAACAACCCTGACGGTGTGTGGGTGGCTTTAGTGATCGTGTGTGATTGTGAAGGGAGAGGGGTGTGTGTGTGCGGCGGGGCGGCGGGCGCGCCGTGCGGGCTGCGGTACGGGTTGTAGTGCTCGCCTATTGTGGAACAACCCTGACGGTGTGTGGGTGGCTTTAGTGATCGTGTGTGATTGTGAAGGGAGAGGGGTGTGTGTGTGCGGCGGGGCGGCGGGCGCGCCGTGCGGGCTGCGGTACGGGTTGTAGTGCTCGCCTATTGTGGAACAACCCTGACGGTGTGTGGGTGGCTTTAGTGATCGTGTGTGATTGTGAAGGGAGAGGGGTGTGTGTGTGCGGCGGGGCGGCGGGCGCGCCGTGCGGGCTGCGGTACGGGTTGTAGTGCTCGCCTATTGTGGAACAACCCTGAGGGTGTGTGGGTGGCTTTAGTGATCGTGTGTGATTGTGAAGGGAGAGGGGTGTGTGTGTGCGGCGGGTCGGCGGGCGCGCCGTGCGGGCTGCGGTACGGGTTGTAGTGCTCGCCTATTGTGGAACAACCCTGAGGGTGTGTGGGTGGCTTTAGTGATCGTGTGTGATTGTGAAGGGAGAGGGGTGTGTGTGTGCGGCGGGTCGGCGGGCGCGCCGTGCGGGCTGCGGTACGGGTTGTAGTGCTCGCCTATTGTGGAACAACCCTGAGGGTGTGTGGGTGGCTTTAGTGATCGTGTGTGATTGTGAAGGGAGAGGGGTGTGTGTGTGCGGCGGGTCGGCGGGCGCGCCGTGCGGGCTGCGGTACGGGTTGTAGTGGTCGCCTATTGTGGAACAACCCTGAGGGTGTGTGGGTGGCTTTAGTGATCGTGTGTGATTGTGAAGGGAGAGGGGTGTGTGTGTGCGGCGGGTCGGCGGGCGCGCCGTGCGGGCTGCGGTACGGGTTGTAGTGGTCGCCTATTGTGGAACAACCCTGAGGGTGTGTGGGTGGCTTTAGTGATCGTGTGTGATTGTGAAGGGAGAGGGGTGTGTGTGTGCGGCGGGTCGGCGGGCGCGCCGTGCGGGCTGCGGTACGGGTTGTAGTGGTCGCCTATTGTGGAACAACCCTGAGGGTGTGTGGGTGGCTTTAGTGATCGTGTGTGATTGTGAAGGGAGAGGGGTGTGTGTGTGCGGCGGGTCGGCGGGCGCGCCGTGCGGGCTGCGGTACGGGTTGTAGTGGTCGCCTATTGTGGAACAACCCTGAGGGTGTGTGGGTGGCTTTAGTGATCGTGTGTGATTGTGAAGGGAGAGGGGTGTGTGTGTGCGGCGGGTCGGCGGGCGCGCCGTGCGGGCTGCGGTACGGGTTGTAGTGGTCGCCTATTGTGGAACAACCCTGAGGGTGTGTGGGTGGCTTTAGTGATCGTGTGTGATTGTGAAGGGAGAGGGGTGTGTGTGTGCGACGGGTCGGCGGGCGCGCTGTGCGGGCTGCGGTACGGGTTGTAGTGCTCGCCTATTGTGGAACAACCCTGAGGGTGTGTGGGTGGCTTTAGTGATCGTGTGTGATTGTGAAGGGAGAGGGGTGTGTGCCTGTGTAGAGAAAGGGGGATGTGTATGCGTGTGACACAGTAATCCCCCATCAAACACACTTCCACCCCAATAAATGTCTTTGGTCCCCCTCTAAGGGTGCTTTATGCGTGTGCCACTACAAAGTAGAATAGACTATATACTATATTCCCCAGGTCAATCTCAATAACCAATCAATTCATAACCCTTTGAGAGATCATAACCGTGTATGCTTGCGAGAAAGGTTTGTTGTGTAAGAATGAGGTGTTTTTTTTTATAGTGTTGAGTGAGTGAGTTGGGAGACTGTGTTTTAAGGGGGAGCTATATGTCGGGAGTGTTTTTGTGTAAAAGTGTGTGATTTAGCTTCTCACTTCACTTAGATCCCCAGTTTGGTGCACATGAAGTCCATGCTCCCCTGGCGGGAGGCCGTCGATGCTCCCATCCGCCACCAGCGCCCCCTCACTCGTCTGTTGGAACCTGATCACCCCTAGAGCTTGTCCACGACAACAGGACTGCGATGATATCATTGCTACTGCTGATTGGGTGTCTGTGAGGGTAGAAATAGATTTATATTGAACTAGTAGGTAATGCAAGGTTAGGTTAGGTAGGTAAAGTAAGTTAGGTAGGACAGGGTCGGCAACGCGCGAGTGATACCCCTGGTGTTGCAAGTGTCCATAGGCTACGGTAACCGCTTACCATCAGGCGGGCCGTATGCTTGTTTAAAAAAGAAAAAAAAAGATTCAAGAAAGAAGTGACCTTCAGCAGGGTCGGCAACGAGTGTCACACGTAGTGTTATCATAGCATAGCTCATAGCTATAGATTAATTGCCTTGAACACGTGCATCATACGCTTGATTTATTGTGAACCAGCTGTCCCCCGCGGTTTCACCCGCGTTCCCGGGATAAAAAGTAGCCTATGTCCTTCTCCATACCATAGGCTATCTGCATGCCAAATTTCATGATGATCCGTTGAGTAGTTGAGTCGTGAAGGCGTAACAAATAAACAAACAAACTCACTTTCGCATTTATAATATTAGTAAGGATTTGGTTATTTTTCTTTATTCACTCCATAGTACTTCGTTTGATTAATCTTTCCTTTCATATTTTACGCGCTAATCTTTGTTTAAAACTTTCAAATTAGAAAAAGTCACCTCCGAATCCCTGCAGAACAGCTCGCTTCCCCGAGGCCCGTGTGACCATTTCTAGTACTTGAGTACTTGGTAACGTCGTCTCCACGACTATAGCGCCATCTTTGTAGACCGCCTAAAAATTTGTGTATACAGGTGAATTTTTTTTGTAGCAATGGCATTGTTATTTTCTTCAAAATTCAGCTCGGGGTCCTTTCAGCGTTTTTCTCTAAGACCTGTAGTTAAGAAGTTGCCCTCACTGGCTGGATGAAAAAATTCAACCTGTATATAGTTATATCATTTCATTCACTTCCACCATCGCAACTCTCGCCATCGACGGGTCCATCCTCACACATTGAAACCAGAATTGTTTCAAACTGTGTGGTCTCAAAGGAGTTTTCTTCCGCGGACGCTCAGACTGTAGAATGAGTGGTTTTCCCCATGGAGTACATGGAGCATGGGGTTCTTCAAAAAGTGTGTGAAGAGATTTCTTAAGGGTCGGCAACACGCGAGTGATACCCCTGGTGTTGCAAGCGTCCATAGGCTACGGTAACTGCTTACCATCAGGCGGGCCGTATGCTTGTTTGCCACTTTAGTGGTATAAAAAAAAACCGCTTCTCTCTGAATTTCTAATTCACTCCTAAGCAATGATATCTATAGTGCAAAACCTGTGTTTATTTATTAAAGGACAGCCAACCGCTACATATCTTACTTGTATACTAAACAATTTGATTGTATGCTTACAAACGAATTATAGGCTATCACAACTTAAATCTTAATTATACCGCGAGCAGAGCATTCACAAATCTGTATCCTATAATATAACTAGCTGCCCGGCTCGACTTCGTTCGCGTGGTGCTACCCTACCCTTTGGTGCTACCCTACCCTGCCCTACCCTACCAATTAATTTGTTACAAAAAATGTGATAAATGAAGAACCACTCGACCGATTTTGTGCAAACTTCACATAAACCATCTACTAAATAGTCCGAACAAAGCCTAAACATTTGGTTTGGATAGGTGAGCCCGTTCTTGAGTTATAAAATTACAACGAAAAGTGGCATTAATTTTTATATATATAGATTTAAAAGATATTGTAAAAATATATAAAGATAATATGAAAATATATATATATATATATTATAAATATACATGAGAACAAATATACATATATATATTGAACACAAATACAACTGTAGTCCTAAAGAGCATTTGCATTTTGAAGAATGAAAATATTTACACAACATTTTCAAACTTTGGTTGACATTCTAATATGGACCTTATCTTGACATAATAAATGTCTTATTTATAAAGCAGCTGTTCAGCAGCAACTTTCCCAAAGGAGTACAACTTAGGGTTCTTCAAGAATGGTGTGAAGAGATTTTTGCAGTTGGCAACACTTAATACCTCTGGTGTTGCATTCATTAATTCATCCCAGTAACCGCTTACCATCAGGTGGGCTGTTTACTTGTTTGCTACCTTAGTAGTATTAAAAAAACTTACATCTTTAACACCATCTTGGGATTGCAGCTCATTCAACGTTTTATTCAACGCATTTTCATCTTTCTTATGCCCAAAATCGACCAGCACTTCAAGCTTGAAATAAACAATTATTATATTAGAAATTATTGGGTGGTATGGCACTTTACTGATATATATGAATAAGAACCGCATTTGTGAAGAAACATACAAAAACAAAAGATGTTACAGTCTCGGTCAGGAAGCTGTAATGGAAATGGGCAGGACACACAATCCGGGGAAATGAAAAATGGAGCAAAACAATTATGTACTGGTTCACAAAAGATAGAAAGAGAAATCGCGGCAGACCTATTAGGCGTTGGGCTGATGACATAAAAGCAGTAGCTGGTGGCACATGGGCCAGATCAGCTAGAAACCGAATGTTATGGAGACAATTGGAGGAGGCCTTTGTCAATGGAAGGCAAACAGACAGGGTTGTCGAGGCAAATTAAACACTATATTATATTATAGAACAAATCAAGTATATAAAATCATTGAATTTAATTTAATTTAATTAATTAATGATGTAACTATCTTGTCTGAAAATAAAGGCTATTATTATTATTATCTCTTTATTTAGTTTTTATCTTAAAACTATTTTTTTTATAACATTACAATTAAAATTATTATTAATATGGCACTTTACTACAACTCATACTAAAGTTGTACTACACTTGGTGACAACCCTAATCAAAGAGTTAAAAAAAAAAAGTTTTGTAAACTCATCTTCTATCACAGTGTTAAAATAACAAAGAAAATAGTGCAAGTATTAATTAATTTACAAGGATATTGCAGATTATTTTTTTTGAACATTAGTACAAAAATTAACATTATACAATATTATAACTTGTTATATAATGGTGGGCAAAAAAAAATTGTTCCAATTTTGAAATTACAGTAAGGGGCACGAGTGGTCAGCACAGATTGACATCTGCGCAGTAGTAAATTTTCGGTCTTTTTGGTGGAATTAAGCAGGGGGGAGCGCCGAGCTGCACACAATTGGTTCATCAGTAGATGCATGTCATTTGGCGAAAAGTGTACATGCACGAGCTTGCCCCCACTAATGCCTATCTGTGCTCACCATTCGTGCCTCATACTGTAGCAACATGTTATTAAAATATTATAAAGAGGTAATGTTGGATAGTTAGATAGGTAACGAAGATGTAGGGGTTAGTCTACAGAACTAAAAAATCTTCCACTAATTTAGCATACATTATTGCTGCATGCTAGACTTCTACTTTTTATCCTTGGAAAGCGGGTAGAACCAGGAAAAGTACTAGTATGGAATATTTTAAAAGGCCCAGACATTACAAATATTCTACCATAAAAAATACTGCTTTTTGGTTTGATTTCGACTGCCATATGATTATTTACCAGAATATAAATTCTAGGGTTAGGCTCAAGGCTTTTTTAGGCATTATCAATAATTTTAGCGGCATTTCAAGTACCCTAATTATTTTTTTATATGTATCGAAATCTAATGAAATAAAAAAATTAAGACGAAAAGGATGATTATATAAGCTAAGATAGTTATAAAAAAAAAACATGTTGAGATGAGTACCTAACTTGTTTTTTTTTTTTTATAGTTAGATAAAAGACGTATGAGCTTACCTTCGACGCAACCATTGTTATCGCAGCACAAATTAAACGCTCGAATCTTTATTTTCGCGTAAATATACTGTTATTTATTTTTATCTAGTATTTTTCTAGAAGAATAACAATCCAACATGCGACAGACTTTTCCACTTTGACAGCTTATCAAAATATCAAATGTCATTGTCAATCAAATCAATGACAAATTTGACATTTGAAGACAGAAGTAAAGGTTCTATTCCATTACTCTATCAAGGTAAAATGCAAAAAAATAATTATAATGTTTTATTAATATTACAAGGTTATTATTGGCGTGAAAATCTGGCAATGAACTCAGTAATATACTGTGAGATGTATTTTGAGCCAAAACTCTCTGCATAACTAGAATAAACAGAATTTTGGTTTTGGGCTCGTAGTCGCAAGCGTGTTGTAATCGTTATGCTTAAAAATACATCTTATTTCTTTGTTAAAGTCTGGAACGCACACAACACATAAAATGTCAAAATCATAACTGACATTTGCGGGTACGTTTACAGTGCTTGATTCAATCAACTACGGGCCAATATCATCGTCAGATATCTTTTATCCGAGGATTAAAAACGTTTAACAGATTTTAAATAAAAAATACCGATTAAAACTGTTGCACTCCTATCTGAGGAAATTATGTTTTTCTTCTTACTTACAATCCTTAACCACCCTTAACTTTAAACCATATTATCACAAAACCACACACAATAATCACACTCTGCGCCCGGGCCCAAGGCTCTAGGCGCCAGCGAGTCGATGGCTTGGCGCCTTTTGAGAAGCGCGTGGCTGCGCGTCCCGGTCGGTTTAGTCGACGCATCGACCAAAGGGCACCAATACAATCTCGCTATATCCTGATCATGAACATGTCTGCATGTCTTGAGCGTGGGAGTGATTATGTATATTAAATACTAGCTGTCTCGCGCGGTTTCACCCGCGTTACCGTGATAAAAAGTATAATACACAACACACCCAACACAAGTATAAACAAACGAAACAACTCTTCCGCTTTATTATATTAGTATGGATATGTATTTTCAAAAAAAACGTAGTATATGTAGTATAGTATAGATAGCAGATATCCGGTTTCCATAGAAGGTTCAAGCTCTAGTTTGGAATCAGATAGCCGATAGCACCAGGTTTTTTTTAAATGTGTATATAGGCCTGTGCTTGACCACAATCTCACCATGGTAAGTGATGATGTGTCCGAAGGTGGTGCACACACAAAGCCTAGAGGGAACTGGCGCTCAAGTGCAGCTGTCGGAACACACCGATAGGTGTGATAGGACAGATTTTCAACTTGAAAGTGGTAGCCAGCCAGATGGGTATTACAATGTACCCTACCACCGTGCCACAGATTGCTCTGTGACCGTGCTATGGTTTCCTCACGATGTTTTCCTTCACCGAAAGCTCAAGCTCATTGTAGGATTCGAACCCCCGACCTTCGTCTCGGTATCCGACGTCCATACCACTGAGCTGTCATCACCTACACTTAATTTATTTACTAGCTAGCTGTCTGCTGCGGTTTCAACCGAGGGATCTTAGTTTTTCTGGAATGTGTGAAATTTCATCCAAATTAGTTGAGTACTTTTTGCGTTAAAAAGTAACAAATAGCTTCACTTTTTTATTTTTTTATTTATTCCAAACTTCCTCACATACATACAAACTTTCACGTGTATGTGAATGTTACACATGTTAATGTGTCACAGTTATGTAGGTAAGATAAGATACAAAACAGAAATTATTTCACCAACTTTATTTTCAATCAATATTATAATTTAATTGTACAAAAATTATGAAGGTAGGTACTAAAACATAAATAAATGAAAGAGATAGAACATATATTATATTTAAGGGTACAACTGCGGGGGGATGTTCAGGCTCGGGGTTTGCGAACGCACTCTCTGAAAAAAAAAAAAGAATAAAAAAATAAGTCCCCTACCATGAGTTCCTACGGCAACGTTAGCAATACTCGCTTGTGAGTACGGTGACATTTTTATGAAGATTCGAGAACAATAACAACAAAAACAAAAAACCTCATGAAACGTCTTTTAATAGCGTATTTTTTTTCACAGCAAAGTTGTGTTAGCTAATATTGTAAGGAACCCACCGTGTGCGAGAGTCCGACTCGCAATTGCTGATTTTGATATCGACGTCGAAGTCGCGAGAATCGGGACACCAGCTCTTTATGACAATTTGTTTTTATGCCTAGCTTTGTAAATACCCCGACAGTAAAGTTCGTAACTCGTTTTTTTATATGAGCGAGTGAGTACAGCCACAGTCTATTAATGGTTTAATAGACTGTGGTACAGCTATGCTATTCTGTAAAAGGTAAATCATCTCGAAAGTCACCTCACAACTCACCTCGCAACTCACACTCACTTCGATTGTCATCTCGCTTGTCATTGTATTGGTATTCTCAAGATAAAATCAAGGCCAAGTGAAGTGAAGTGAGTTTCGTGAACTCAAACGTATATTCGTAACGCCAAAATACTCAACTGTCGTAGTTCATCTCACTTCCGTCATCACTCAGCGGCGCTAGTGTCGAACTCAATTATTTTAAGAATATGAAACTCTAATCTCATCGCGGATTCAGAAGTGATATTCCAAATGAACGTTACAGAACAGCATTGCTATGGATTTTAATAAAACAAAAATACCTCTCTATAATCAGCCTCACACATAACCGGGGTGCGCATCTCAACACGCCTCGGCGGTGTGTCGTCCATGTCGTGGATCATCTTGTACACCTCCGAGTTCTGAAGGTGGTCGAGAGACGTGGGCGGCTTTTCGTACTTCATGAAGTTGATCCTGGAGATTGAGAGGGAGTTTATTTGATGGGAACTTTGTTTTTGTAGGCTGTTTATCAAAAGGTCGATAGGTTATGGGTCAGTCTGTAGGGAAAGAGATCCGTAGGATTTGCAGAGCCACTGTGCTTACCGTAGTACCTGACATACATATGTCAGTTAATTCACACTCCAATGGATAGATGGCACCACAAGACTCTACATCGCGCTATTAATATTTCCTTAGCATTCATACTATCCTTACACTAACATTATAAAGGCGAAAGTAACTCTGTCTATCTTTTACGCTTAATCATCTGAACTGATCGCGAAGAAATTTAGCACACAGCCTTGTTTGCAGCTAGTTCTCCATATATATACTGTTCAACATGTACAATCTGACTGCTGTCCAACACGATGATCTAACCTGGTGGAAAAGCTTTCCTATTCAATGGAGGAGTCTACTGTGTTGAGATACATGTTTTTTTTTATTGAAATACACTAAATACCGAAGCGCTACATCATATATGATAGATGGTTTGATGTAAGCGTAGCGAAATCCTAATGGTGCGTCCATGCTACACGAATCGAGCACGAGCCGAACCACAAACGAGCCTACAACGAACCTACAATGCGAATCTGAACGTCGTACGACGAATCTTGTACGTGAAAAAACTGACAATCGCGCTCGTTCGAGGCTCGCGAGCCCGTCCACGCTAGGCGAATCGTGCTCGCAGAGTGCTCGTGCACCATAAGACTATGGGTTTGACATTATTAAGATGACGGAGTTGGGTGCCATATAAAAAATTACACTTGTTGGCCATAACGGATCTTTTTCCGTACAGACTTGAATTGCCACTGTATTTGCCTTACATTATTGTAGTATTCATTCGTAAACAAACAGGCACTGCTTAGTTTAGGGCCTTAATTTAAAACTAATAAATGAGATGCAGACTGAGATTTCGGCTGTCAAAAATATCAACCTTTTGATAAACAGAGTACTATATTTTATAGGGCATAAATAATAGGTTAAAAGCACATGCTTTAAATATATCTTTATATATAAAATCAGTCCGGCAGATGGCGCTGAAGTCGATAATATAACCTAGATACCGACTGCAGCGTCATCTGCCGGGCTGATTTGTAAATTTTAACCATCCAGGGCGCCACACAAACGCATAAAAATTCATTCAAATCGGTCTAGCCGTTTAGGAGTTCAGTGACAAACACACGTACAGTTGATTTTTTTTGTATGCGTTTGGGTGACGCCCTGGATGGTTTAGATATGGTAGGGAAGCACCACAGGGTTGGGTAGCACCACGCGAACGAAGTCGCGCCAGGCAGCTAGTAGTTTATAATAAAAGAACATGCATATTTTTTAGATTAATAGAACATAGTGCGTGGACATACCTACTTGGTTTCTTCTATTAAAAAAAAACGCTTATTTTTTCCCAATGAGGTAGTGTATCACGCATTTAAAAGAAACCTAAACTAGCGACACGCCATGACAGCCGTTTTGACATAAGGGTTTCTCAAATTGTCTCGATATGTGTCCCAAGTCCTTCGTTCCCAAGGCTGTCAAAATTGCCATCGTAGCGTGCCCTTAGTTTAGTACTTAATTATGTTTGAGTATTAAAGACAAATACACTCACTTCAATCTTTTTGTTATAATTAGGAAGCAGTTCTTGCCTCACCGTGCAAAGATCCACTAAGTGGCAATTCGATTCCCTGAAAACGCATCAGATAAATCATTGGTATTCGTGCCGTTTTAATTAATTATTTAGGCATAAGCAGGTAGATATAATAGGTAAGTTAAAGTTGCAAAGTTCATAAGTGCCTTATCAGGGCCTAAATTGAATAAATACTTTTAGAATTAGAATTTGAAATAGAACAGTAGTGTCGGTAATTGGTTCAAACCCTAACTTAAACCTTCTTGGTATTATCTAGATTTTATCATAATTCCCAATAATTACTATAATGCATAATGCATTTAATAACTTATGGTGGATGCATAAAATCTACATCCAGCACCGAAGTACAAAGACTTTTCATAACTCGAAAAACTCGCGATGGAATTGAGATAAACAGACGAAGGTAGGAGAATATTCTTGCGTTATCTTACCTATTATGTTTCCTACAGTACGATTTAGAATTTCCCCAAGGCCAAATGTGGTTCCAGGTTTCGATCTGCCGAAGCGCGGACAAACATGCAAACAAACAGAAAAAAACAGACGCTTAGACAAACACACACACACAGAATTACAAAACAACATAAAAGACAGCGTAAATCAATTTCAAAGTTTCAACAGAAGTTCACCATGTTTTTCGCCACATCTCTAATGCGACATCTATCTCGAAAGCGCGAGAATTGGGGGCCTGGCCCCGATTCTCGTGTTTTCAACATCGATGTCGAAATCTTCATTGATGTTGAAGACGTGAGAATCGGTAATCTAATCCCTGAATTCGATAACGAAGTCGTATCGAAACGCGAAAAATAGGCCTATATTTAATAATAAATATAACAGATAATATCAACGAAGTCGACATTGTGGTATTGATGTCGAAGTCACGAGAATCATTGCCCAGTTGGCCCTCTGTGAAGAATGTTACAGGATTATGTATTTAATAATTATTTTCATTCACATTTGAATAAAGCTTGAAGAAATCTTAAAGGGTCGAAACCGTTTAAGATTCAATTTAGTGACTTATGAAGATCGAAGCTACTCAAGTTCAAGTTTGTGAGTTAGCCTTCAGCTGAGAACAGCTTAATTTATAAAAGATTTATAAAAGATTAATAAGACTTCTTGTTATGACAGTTATGTTAATTTTCGTATTTGATTTTCGCTAGGTATACTACCAACATACATTATACCAACATATACACAAATAATATACACACTTACACAATACACAACGATTTATACATATTTAATTACGCTTATCTTAGAATAATCTTTCTTAAATTAATACGTGAACATCGAAAATGATTTTCTAAATATAGGCGATTGCTAAAATATTTACATGAAATAAAGGAATACATTGTAAATATCTATGATACATGACAAACCTGTGATCGTATGGTAGAATTTCGCTTTCGTATGGCGGCCTAGAAAACGATTGAATAAATGAAATATTATGACAAATGTAAGCATTAATATAAAAATAAGCATGCTTTAATGGCCTTTCGCGCAAATAGCCCTTCGCACAAATTATCTTTCACGCATTTCGTCCACGGCCCTTCGCGCAAATGGTCTTTAACGCGAAAACCCCTTCATGCCAATGGTATTTCGCGCTAATGGCCTTTCACGAATATGCATTAGATCCTTATACAATACCTACCTAAATCAATCATACGGAAGATTGCCTCTCTGAAGTTAAGCTCCATTACTAGAATCCGAACTATACTTGATGGCGGCTGTGAAGTGGCGCTGCAAGCCGGCTTTGCGCAGGTACAGTCGTCTCGAATGTACCGCATACCTTCGTTTTCGCTACTGCGCAGCTTTCCGCGCCTAATATCACAGCCGCCAATAAGTTTGACTCAGTCCGTACAAATTAATTAAATATCAATAATATTGAAAAGCAGAAAAAAAATCTCTTCCCCTCAAAGAAGTCTATGAGAAAATCACTTTTTCCCTGCAGATCAATTTCGATCCAACAAAAATCTTAATTGACCATTTGCAGCCAACTTCAGAGAGGTAAATGTGCGTTGTGAACTTGTACTAAGAGATCTTGAGCGAATATGATTTTTTTTGTGAATTTTAATTATGTATTTCAATCAATACTCGCTAACGAATACGGTTAACATTTTGTATGTAGATTCGAGCGGCGCCTCTAGTGGTCAGTTTTGGAATCATAGTATTTCCACAGTCTATAAAACCATACAGTCGTCCGACGCCTTTGATCTCGTGGAAAATGCCGACAACGTATACTATAATATTTTGTGTCCCGAACTACTAACATCGTTTTGTTCGCAGTTCGGGCTCGGCTTTCCCGCGTCTCACCCCTCACACCCCGCAAGATTTCCCTATCTAACGTCTTCGTCGGAAGACTGTATGGTTTTATAGTACGGTTTTATAAACTGTGGTATTTCATACAACATATTTCACAGTACAAGCTCTGCTTAGTTTGGGATCAGATGACCGTGTGTGAGAAATGTCCCAGGATATTTATTATTTATTTATTAGTAGGTAGTCGTTAGCGTAGCGAGTATTACAATACCGTACCAAACTCATGGTAGAGGTTATAGGTTTAACCAATGCAATTTGTAGGTTTGAAAACCGAATGACTTCTATTCTATTAAACTTACTACTGCGTAGTAATTTATTACCTTTTGAAATTACGTCCCTTGAGGTTTAAAAATAGTTTTACAGAAATGAGATCCATAAATTTTCCGCGAGAGGCGCTGGGCCTCGATTCTCGCACCTTCAACATCGATGTCGCATTCGAAATTAGCCGAAAAAACATGGCGGAAATCCTAAAAAAAAACAATTTTTGACAGAAGTCCGCCATGTTTTGTGGCAACTGTCAAATGCGACATTGAAGTCAAGAATATGAAAATCGGACCCCTGTGCGTCAATCTTTTGCATTTAAGATAAATCATTACACGAACTAAATAACATTGAACATTTTTCAACTACAATCTAAAAAAAAACTAAACAAAATACAATAAACTCAATTCCTACAAAACAAAACAATAAACTAACAAAAAGGTTTTACGTATAGATTGGACCTTATTATGACTAAATTAGTACCTTATGGAGTTGGCATTTAGATCAAATTTGATTCGGCCAACATTGCCATGTATGGCCCTGTTAATGCACTTACGAACGGTAACAATTGACTCATTCACCGGTACGTAAAATACTTAAACTGAGAACGCTCCGCCAAGAAATTCAGCAAGGCATTTTTTTAATTTGGAACTACCGGTCCCCGATTCTCGCATTTTCGACATTGGTGTCGAAACAAACATTTGGCGAAAAACATGGATATGTGTCAAAATGTATTGAACTTCAAAGATATCTAATTTGACATCTATGTCGGAAATGCGAGATTCTGTGTCTCTACTACTTTCAAAGTAGAGGACTCGAGAATTGGTGGTCCCCTAGTAAAAGAACTGGCTTTCAAGTGAAGCTACCGATAAAAGGTACTTGACGATACTTTTCCAAAGGACAGGTGGGTAGAACAAAGTACTCTACCATCATATTATTATGCAAAGACATCATAATAGTCATAAACCAGTCCAAAATAACACGCAAAAACCACAACATAACCAAATTTCTGTACCCCAAACAGCGGCCTTGTATCAGCTCAGCTTGAGCGGTCAGGGTCTCATGAATAAGCTCTTCGTTATAAGCATCATTTGGGCCTTTCCATTTCCGGCCACCAGGGACTACGACGAACCTTTCCTCAGGAGATAGGGGGCCGAACACCCTCTTCGGTTTCCCAACGCGAGGTGTTGGCCTCTGCTTCACTTGTCTCGACTCAGATTCTAGTTTTGCTTGCTCCATCATTATCTATATAATATGGAAATTATTTTGAAGATACACGTGTTATATCATCATCTATAAGTCCTCAGTAATAGTAACGACTGCCAGAAATAAATAGTGTTATGTTCAGGGTTCATGCGTGGACGTATTAAAAAATAGGACGGAACACAACCGGACCGTCTTGTGAATACAAGCCTCACCACTCGCACATGTACGCCATTTCACGGTTGTCATTCCACATTGAGACGTCGATCAGGATGATTTGTGCCTGCTTGGGCCTTACTGATAGGTAGGAAATATTGTGCTTCACTTATTTACAAGGCAATCCGTCCTGTTTTTTTTACGTCCATGGGCTCGTATATCTTATGTTAATCAATTTCTGTCGCGAATAGGACGCGTCCTACAACTCATAAATGAAATATGTTTATTCTAGGTACTATTTAAATGATTAATTCCAATATAACTTCTAAATGCTTGAACTCATTTAGGTGTGTGCTATTGTTAGAATCCTCATGTCATCCCGAGCCCCAGGTGACTTATAACTAAACTGTCAAAATTACAAAAGAAAATACAGCAATCGTTCAATTTTGTAACGACGGCAGTAGTATTTTTTTAAATGGTAAGTCCTTATGTTTTATTTGACCAATTTAAGAAGTCACTTTTGACTAGGATGTCTTTCCCATAAACATAATATCGCTAAATTTGTTGATATGTAAGTCTTTCCCCTTGCCCCCGATTTTCGCGCTTTCGACTTTGCTGTCGCATAAGACTTTTTAGAAAAACATGGCGGACTTTTGTAAAAAAAATATCCGCCAGCTTTTTCGCACAATGTCGACATTAAAGTCGAAAACATGAGAATAGGGCCTCCGACTTTGCTAACACACACACACACATATGACATTTTGTGCTTCACTTTCTAAGGCGTGACTCAGTCTAGATTTTTTGTCCATCTATGTAAATAACCTTATTGTTTATAAAAGCGCAAACCTTCTTTTGCTTCTCGCTCTTTATGATCTCCTCTTCTTCTCTTCTTCTCATTTCCATTTCTTCTTCAGTCGGGATGTGTTGAACTTCGCCATTCCTCTCCGGTTCAGGAACTTCTTCAAAGTTCACGTGTTCTTCAACTCTAGGAGGCTCTTCCTGCTGGGATTCTTGATTTTCATAGTTTTGATTTTCTGTAATAGTTTTTTTTTACCCGTTTAAATTAAGAATGCTTGGTCTAAACACATAACACTTGCAGTGAGGTACAAACTTATCATAATCGGGATTATACCTATCATAATGTGCGATAATGTAAAGTAAAAAGCACTAGTGCGTAATAAGCTGCATTAAGATTCTAAACACGGTGCAATAAATGTCACTATACGTGCGATTGTTTTGAAAAAATATACTTATTAGAAATATGGTAAACTAGATTCAGGTCTTCGGTTTTATCTGTACCTCTGAGGGACCTCATGTTTTATTACGTCAGAAGGCGGACAGGCTGGCGATCCACATCAAAAGTGGCTGCTGTCGCTTGAGTAAATTAACAATGGCCTTGCCATTCAAATTCAAATTCAAAATCATTTATTCAAATAGACCTTCGCAGGCACTTATGAAAAGTCTGACTCTAATACTCTAATACCGGTTCGGAAGGTTGCATTTGCTGAGAAGAGCCGGCAATAAACTCAGCAATTACTCTTTTCAAAACAAGCTTAGATTCATTACATAATATTTACATTCTAATCGCACTGAAAACAATTGCGTGCCCCGGCGCGGCGGCAAAATTACAAAGTAGACTGTATAAATATTTAATAAGTAAATAAATAGCAAACTTAAACAGACCAGCCCCCACAAGCAGCACCTGTTCACAAGTATGACGCGTGTGGCAGCCACCGCCCTCCTCGCCTTTAAATTCGCATTCTAATATTACGTAAGCACCATGGGTAACGGATGTCTGGATGGTGATTACGTCACCAACACTTATTGACTAGCTGTCCCGCGCGGTTTCACCCGCATTCCCGAGGGATCGTGTTTTCCCGGGATAAAAAGTATCCTATGTTTTACTCCAGAACATATTCTATCTGTGTGCCAAATTTCATCCAAATCCGTACAGTAGTTAATGCGAAAGAGTAACAAACAACATACAAACTTTCGCGTTTATAATATTAATAAGGACTAGCTGTATTCCGAGGGATCGTATATTTTTTCGGGATAAAAATTTATAATACTAGTAGGTTGTTTACGTCATAGATTTGAGAACATTTCTGTAATCTGACGTTTACTTTATCAGAGCGGGGAGTAAGAGCTTTGCTTAATTTAGGTAGGAGAAGGGGGGAGGGTAAATTGCTGACCTATATAAAGCTTAGAAAGCAACTGGCACTCAAGTGCCGGAACACTCTAGGTATTTGGCATAAGTGGTTGTTGTTACGACTGTTTGTTGTACAGCGTAGCAAACTTACCAAATTTTGGCAAAGACATTCATTTATCATACTGTTATGTGAAAGCAGACATACCTTCAACATTCTCCTCGTGGTTTTGATGTTCGATACGTTCGGACTCCTGGAAAAGTAATTGATTGAACATTCATTAGAATTTTCTAAAAGTTTGTGCTGAAATCCTTTTTGGTATAAAGGCTAGGCAATGTATTGTAAAAAAAACGTGCAGCCATATAGTAAAAAGAAAAAAATAGGTATATTTTTAAACGAAATTTTAGGGCTATATATATTTTTCAAATTTTTAATTAAGAATGGCCAGTGTGTTGATCGTAAGGAGCTTTAAGGATACGATACTCCTTACACATGGATTGATAACGTGGAAGTTGTTATTAATTAAATTATTAATAGAAACAAAAAACCCGACTGCGTAAAACAAATATTAACTGAAAAGAGAAAAACAAGCTTTTTAATCTATAGAATTTGGAATATAACTTGAATGTTATAAGGTATTGCAGCAGTTTGTAAGCATACAATCAAATTGTTTAGTATACAAGTAAGATATGTATGGATACTTATGAGGGTAGTCGCGGGCTGTAAAAGTAAACAATGTCTCTCGTGCTAAACAAGTAATAAAAAACCATTGGATACCGAATAATTCCTGATTTAACCATCAAAGTGCTGATACATTCCCACAACACCAAGAAATAGTGTTATCTTCAAGTATTTGCTGATAAAGGACCTTGGAAAGTGAGATCGGATATTTGCCTATTTGTGAGAATTTCTGCCAGACTATCAACTACTTATTACCTGTTAAATTGTGAAATTTTCGAACAGTGAACCAAAACAGTGATATATAGCCATAAATTTGTGCAATAAAAAGAGATCTATATAAGAAAAGGTGATAAATAACATAAACAATCATAAATAAAACAGGAACTCATAGACTACTAGTGACATCTCTTGCAACTCTCATAAAACCAGAAACGGTAGCTTGAAAGTGTTGATATAACTAAAATAGCGCCATCTCTCGGACCATAGCAGGTTTACACACGCCTATTGTACAGACGCATTATAAAACCATAATAATAATTTACCGATTGAAACAGATTAAATACACACGCGAAGTGGTTGCAACTATTGGTTCAAGCAACAGGTGGCGCTAGTATATAGATAAATATACATTGATAAAAACGATACGCAGAAATGGAGCAAGTTGCAGATATATTAAAGAATATTCAATTGGAACTACAAAATCAAAAGAAAGAGCTTAAAGATATGGAAAATAATATCACGAAATCAATAAATAAAAACATTGATGAGAAATTTAAAGAAGTCGAACTTAAATATAATTTTCTGGAAACTAAAGTAGACGAACAAGAATTTCGCATTGATCAAATTGAGCGACATATCAGGAAGAAGAATATTATATTATTTGGCATAGAAGAAAGCGAAAAAACATATATGGAACTTGAGGCCAAAGTAATAAAATTCATAAATGAGATCATGTCTGTTGAATGTTTGCCGGGTGAAATTGAATCATTAATAAGAATGGGGAAGCGAACCAACACCAAAATTAGACCCATAGTACTTACTCTTACAACAATGAACAAAAAAATTCAAATTATGAAAAATAAAAATCTTTTAAGAGATTCAAAATACAATGTAAAAGAAGACTACCCAAAAAAGATTCTGGCCCAAAGGAAAACATTGCAAGACGAAGTCCAAAAACTAAGAAATGAGGGAAAAGAAGCGATAATAAAATATAATAAAATCTTGATATTAGATACAAAATACAAAAATAACAACAACAAGAGTAATCTACCAGAATCTCCTGAACATAATGCTAATGGTGGCAGACAGGACACATACTTAAAACCCTCAATAAAAAAGAATAAGACCGATATAACAACATACATGAAACAAATACAGTCGGAAAAACCTTCCACTTATAAAGAATATGCATAGGATAAAGAAAAGGCCCCTCCTACACAAATAAATAGAATAGAGAAAAATATATACCATAGCTATACAACTCCCAGTACGGGTGGTCGCCGCGGGAGTTTAAGACCAACACCCTCCACAACTAGCCAACAAAATGAGACACCAAAATGGAAACAAAAACAACAAGAGCATACACAAGTCCACACAACCAACATCAACAACAAACAGTCTTTATTAAAAATATGTACATATAATATCCGTTCTCTGAGATCAACTTCTCGTATCATAGAACTCGAGTTTGCTCTGAAGAGATTAAGGTGGGATATTATAGGAATTTCAGAAGTAAAGACTGAGGGGGAAATAATTATAGACAAAGAAGAGTACTTACTGATGTACAAAGGAGATAAAAATGGAAGAAACGGCGTAGGCTTTATGGTAAAATCCTATCTAAAAAATAATATTATAGACTTCAAAACATACTCGGATAGAGTGGCGAGACTTGATATTAAATACGAAGAGAAAATTATAACTTTAATACAAGTATATGCCCCTACCGAAAAAGCTAAAAAGAAAACCAAAGAAAACAAAGATAAAGATATCGAAACATTTTACCTACAAATTCAGGAAGCTTTAGAGGAAACCAGCAGAGATACTATAGTGATGGGAGACTTTAATGCACAGATAGGATGCCCAAAAAAAGAAGAATACAATATCTGCGGCCCTTATGGATACAAAGAAAGGAGTGATAGAGGCCAGATACTTATAAATTTTTGTCTCCAAAACAAATTACATGTTACAAACACACTTTTCAAGAAAAAACAAAAACAGAAATGGACTTGGCTCTCGCCAGATGGAAAAGCAAGAAATGAAATAGATTTCATCCTAGTAAAAAACCGCAATAATGTACAAAATTATGAAACCATTTTAACGAAATACCCTACAGATCACAAACTGTTAAGAATAACATATAACACAAGAGTAAGCACAAAAAAGAGCAGAGCAAGATACAAACAAAGAACAAATGGATTTACTGAAATCGAGGAGAAAACACTTAAAGATATGATACAAAATAAAATCCCACACATATATACCACAGACATCCAAAATATATACTCGGAAACTACTCAAGCAATTACAGAATGTGTACAAAGTTTACCAAAGGGAAATGAAATGAGGATAAATTGCGATTTCATAAATGAGGATATTGAAGCATTAATAGAGGAGAGATACCATCTAAAAAATATCATAAATAGAACTCAAACACAGAGGAAAAGATTAAAAACTCTTTACAAAAAGATTAAGGAAAAAATTAAAGATAACAAACGTAAAAAGAAACTATATTGTCTGGAAAAAGAACTAGAAATTAGAAACTCTACAAAGAGGAGTTATAAAATATTTAACAGCGGAAAACAATGGATACAGACCCTGACTAAGACAAGAGGAAATAAAATAACAAACAGATTGGAAATCATTGAGGTTGCCACAAAATTCTATGAACAATTATACTCTACCACTGATGACGATAACACAAAAATTATAAGTAATTGTAAAGATACGGTACCATGTCTTCTAAAAAGAGAGATCGACTTTGCAATATCACGATTAAAGAAAGATAAAAGTCCGGGAGAAGACCGAATCACGAACGACACTGTAATATCGATGATCGAACCACTTTCTCTACATTTAACAAAACTGTTTAACTTAATCTTAGAACAAGAATGTATTACAGATGAATGGCGCACATCATTTATAAAATTATTATATAAAAAGGGAGACCCGACGCTGATAAACAATTATAGACCCATAAGCCTGCTACCGACGCTTTACAAGCTGTTCTCTACGATATTACTTAACAGAATGTCTAAACAATTGGATGAGCAACAACCACGAGAACAAGCTGGATTCAGAAAGGGATATTCGACTGTTGATCACATATTTACACTGACTCAAGTGATAGAAAAATGCAAGGAATATAACAAAAATATATATATAGCATTCATTGATTACACGAAGGCATTCGATTCAATATCACACTCCTATCTCTGGGAAAGTCTGGTAGAGCAAGGCATCGACATAAAGTATATAAACATCATAAAGAAAATTTACTCTAATACAACTGCGAAAATAAAGATGGAACGAATGGGCAAACCTTTTAAAATAAAACGAGGTGTAAAACAGGGAGACCCACTATCACCCAAACTATTCACAGCCCTGCTTGAGTCTATATTCAGAAAGCTGGAGTGGAACCGTTATGGGATAAACATCAATGGAGAAACCCTCACCCACTTAAGATTCGCAGATGATATTGTACTCATCTCAGAAACTCAAAAGGGAATCCAGCATATGCTGGAGACATTGGAAATTGAAAGTCTCAAAGCAGGTCTCCGTATGAACGCATCAAAGACAAACTAATGACAAATGCAGAAGAAAAAACAGTCAGAACATTAAGCGGAAATATCGAATACGTCAAGGAGTATATATACCTCGGGCAGATAATATCGTTTGAAAAAGCACTAGAGAAAGAAATTGACAGAAGAATTGCCTCCGCTTGGAAAAAGTACTGGTCGCATAAAGATGTGTTCAAAAGTAATATTCCTATCCACCTTAAGAAAAAATTCATGGATAACACTATTCTCCCCTCCATAACTTACGGATGTCAGTGCTGGCCAGTCACAAAAGAAGTTACTCGCAAACTTAGAACATTCCAAAGAGCTGCTGAAAGATCAATGTTAGGCCTGAAACTAAAAGACAAAGTAAGTAGTTCAAAGATAAGAAACATTACAAAATTAGTCGACATAGTAAAAACGATATGTAAGCTTAAATGGAAGTGGGCGGGTCACGTGGTTAGAACATCAGATGGGCGATGGACCGAGAAACTACTATACTGGTATCCGAGAGATGGAAATAGGACACGTGGACGACAGAAGAAAAGGTGGGACGATGATATAGTACAGGTGGCAGGCCGAAAATGGTTTCGAGTGGCGAAAGAAAGAGAATGTTGGCAAAACATGGAGGAGGCCTTCGCCCAACAATGGGCACCAAACAAAAACGCATGAACTATTATTTAATTGTATTTTATTTATAATTCAAATTTTCTAATATTTAAACAAAAAAATGAAATAATGTTATTAATGATAAGTAATAGATATAATTAATTGATTCGTAAATTAAAGTACCTATTTAAATTTGATGTAATTATATAACTATAAAACCAAAATTTGTAAGATGTTTGGAATAAAGGCTATTTTATTTTATTTTATTTTATTTACGTTCGGACTCCTGGAAAAGTAATTGATTGAACATTCATTAGAATTTTCTAAAAGTTTGTGCTGAAATCCTTTTTGGTATAAAGGCTAGGCAATGTATTGTAAAAAAAACGTGCAGCCATATAGTAAAAAGAAAAAAATAGGTATATTTTTTAACGAAATTTTAGGGCTATATATATTTTTCAAATTTTTAATTAAGAATGGCCAGTGTGTTGATCGTAAGGAGCTTTAAGGATACGATACTCCTTACACATGGATTGATAACGTAGAAGTTGTTATTAATTAAATTATTAATAGAAACAAAAAACCCGACTGCGTAAAACAAATATTAACTGAAAAGAGAAAAACAAGCTTTTTAATCTATAGAATTTGGAATATAACTTGAATGTTATAAGGTATTGCAGCAGTTTGTAAGCATACAATCAAATTGTTTAGTATACAAGTAAGATATGTAGCGGTTGGCCGTCCTTTAATAAATAAACTAGCTTTAGCCCGCGACTTCGTCCGCGTAGATTATTTCTTTTTTCTGGATATGAATTATTGTAACAATATAGAGCTTTGTTCATGGCTATTGCCCGCCACTACGTGTGATATTTCACAAAAGTTCAGGTAGATTGAGCTTACATGCGAGCATGCCACATAAAACTGAAACAGTCCTGCCGCAAATAAACTCTAGCAAATTTCAGAGAGTATTTCCCAATGATTTATTAATAGCCATCGCGAAACAAACCTTGATAAGGAACTCTAATCTTTTAAATTAAATGGAAGGTGATTTGGGATCAATGTTATACGCGGCACGAAGACAGTTTCTCCTCTGGCAGAACCAGTTAATATTTTGGCCTCAATAACATTGCGGCGGAGAGCTGTTACTTACTGAGATAATTTTACATTAATTTTCAATCATCAGCCTATACACAAAATTTGAAGATCCTAACTTCAAAACTGACGGACTCTCATACAAACTTTCATCCCCAATTTTACCCTCTTAGGGGTGGAATTTCCAAAAATCCTTCCTTAGTGGATGCCTCCTCTATATAAGGTATCTGTTTGCAACATTTCAAATCTCTAGGTTCAGCGGTTTGGGCAGTGCGTTGATATATCAACAATCAGTTTATCATCTTAAATTCATCCCCTCTTTCTCCTCTGTTGAATTATCATAAACGCTGAGATAACTTTACATTAATTTTCAATCGTCAGCCTAAACACAAAATTTGAAGATCCTAACTGCAAAACTAACGGACTTGCATACAAACTTTCATCCCCTATTTTACCCGCTTAGGGGTGGAATTTCCAAAAATCCTTCCTTACTGGATACCTACACTGTATAATAATAAATTTAGTGAAGTTATTGTGGAATTGAAGGACTTGCATACCCAACTTCATCCCCCTTTTTAGGGTTCCGTGGCCAAATGGCAAAAAACGGAACCCTTATAGATTCGTCATGTCTGTCTGTCTGTCTGTCCGTCCGTATGTCACAGCCATTTATTTCCGAAACTATAAGAACTATAATGTTGAAACTTGGTAAGTAGATGTATTCTGTGAACCGCATTAAGATTTTCACAAAAAATAGAAAAAAAACAATAAATTTTGGGGGTTCCCCATACATAGAACTGAAACTCAATTTTTTTTTTTCAGCAAACCCGTAAGTGTGGGGTGTCTATGGATAGGTCTTCAAAAATGATATTGAGGTTTCTAATATCATTTTTTTCTAAACTGAATAGTTTGCGCGAGAGACACTTCCAAAGTGGTAAAATGTGTGTCCCCCCCCCCTGTAACTTCTAAAATAAGAGAATGATAAATCTATAAAAAATATATGATGTACATTACGGTACAAACTTCCACCGAAAATTGGTTTGAACGAGATCTAGTAAGTAGTTTTTTTTTAATACGTCATAAATTGAAATTAATATCAAATACTCAGGTCTATACTACCACTTACTTATATACCTACAGGTTTGTACGGAACCCTCGGTGCACGAGTCTGACTCGCACTTGGCCGGTTTTTCCCTCTTAGGGTTGGATTTATCACAAACGCTGAGACAACTTTACATTCATTTTCATTCGTCAGCCTATACACAAAATATGAAGATCCTAACTTCAAAACTGACGGACTTGCATACAAACTTTCATCCCCTATTTTACCCTCTTAGGGGTGGAATTTCCAAAATCCTTCCTTAGTGGATGCCTCCACTGTATAAGGTATCTGTTTGCAACATTTCAAATCTCTAGGTCCAGCGGTTTGGGCAGTGCGTTGATATATCAACAATCAGTTTATCATCTTAACTTCATCCACCTTTTTCCCCTTTCGGGGGTTGAATTTATTACAAACGCTGACACAACTTTATATTCATTTTCATTCACAAAATACACAAAATACACAAAATTTGAAGATCCTAACTTCAAAACTGACGGACTTGCATACAAACTTTCATCCCCTATTTTACCCTCTTAGGGGTGGAATTTCCAAAAATCCTTCCTTAATGGATACCTCCACTGTATAATCATAAAATTATTGAAGTTTATCGTGGAATTGAAGGCCTTGCATACCCAACTTCATCTCCCTTTTTCTATCTTCGGGGTTGGTATTATCACAAACGCTGAGACAACTTTACATTCATTTTCATTCGTCAGCCTATACACAAAATATGAAGATCCTAACTTCAAAACTGACGGACTTGCATACAAACTTTCATCCCCTATTTTACCCTCTTAGGGGTGGAATTTCCAAAATCCTTCCTTAGTGGATGCCTCCACTGTATAAGGTATCTGTTTGCAACATTTCAAATCTCTAGGTCCAGCGGTTTGGGCAGTGCGTTGATATATCAACAATCAGTTTATCATCTTAACTTCATCCACCTTTTTCCCCTTTCGGGGGTTGAATTTATTACAAACGCTGAGACAACTTTACATTCATTTTCATTCGTCAGCCTATACACAAAATTTGAAGATCCTAACTTCAAAACTGACGGACTTGCATACAAACTTTCATCCCCTATTTTACCCTCTTAGGGGTGGAATTTCCAAAAATCCTTCCTTACTGGATACCTCCACTGTATAATCATAAAATTAGCGAAGTTTATCGTGGAATTGAAGGCCTTGCATACCCAACTTCATCTCCCTTTTTCTCTCTTCGGGCTGGTATTATCACAAACGCTGAGACAACTTTACATTCATTTTCATTCGTCAGCCTATACACAAAATATGAAGATCCTAACTTCAAAACTGACGGACTTGCATACAAACTTACATCCCCTATTTTACCCTCTTAGGGGTGGAATTTCCAAAAATCCTTCCTTAGTGGATGCCTCCACTGTATAAGGTATCTGTTTGCAAAATTTCAAATCTCTAGGTCCAGCGGTTTGGGCTGTGCGCTGATATATCAACAATCAGTTTATCATTTTATATATTAAGATAAATAAATAACGAAATTTTTGTTTTTAATACCCTCCCTCTTTTCTTATCCGTAGACGCCATATAAAAATAATATACCCTATGACACTCCTACAGTTCAGACGAATCTAACGACACCTCATATGCTTAAATCCATCAAGCCATTTAGGCTGTAGAACGTGCCAAAGAAATAGACATACATACACTCGAAAAACATAACCCTCCTTCCGGGTCAGTCAGGTAAAAATTGCCATTATGTAGCCTTAAAAAAAATACACACAGTTTCTTCTACGAAATCTACATAAGCATTCCAAATCTAATCTAGGTATTCCCTCAGGGCGCAACTTTTGCCCCATTTTATTCCCTTTAGTCAAAACTGCTTTTCACACATTCTTCACTCATACCTGTTGAGAAATCTGGTTAAATTGCCTTGTGACCTGGTCCAAGGTCTGCTGGATGACTTCAGGGAGCTGAGCGAGTGCTGCCAACTGCCCTCTCATCTGTTGGAGCTGTTGGTCTAGTGGTGCACGGGGATCTAAGGAAGAAAGTCATATCATCATTCTGGATATGTTGGAAGCATATGAAGCATGCATTTTAAGTGAGGCAGAGCATTGCGTAATCAAAAGAACTCTAAATAAATAATAAATATCCTGGGACATTGCTCACACACGGTCATCTAATCCCAAACTAAGCAGAGCTTGTACTATGGAAACCAGATAACTGATATAATACATAAACTACGGGATTCCAGTATTTCTAGGCTTCGTTTACATAAATGAACATATGCGTCTTCACTTACCATGGTGATGTTTTAGTTATATGCAAGCAAATCCAACGCAAAATAATAGCTTAATGTAGAAAAAAGAATTACCAGTTTTTTACTCACCAACCAAATTCTGCACGCTTTTTAAAAGCTGATCAATAACAGTGTTCTGCTCCATACTCTCTTCTTTCTGAGCTGTCTCTTCTTCCGCTGTTTCTAGATTTAATTCTTCTTCTTTCTGTTCTTCTATTTTATCTTCTTTTATGTATTCTTGTGGTTGTTGCTCTTCAAGAGGTATTTCTTCGAATTTTGGCAATGGTATACCTAAAAATAGAATTTTGGCATTATAAAATTGCAGTATACTGGGTGGAGAATTCGAGATGGCATATCTTCAAAACCTATGTTGGATTAGTCATGCTGAACAACTTTTACTATGGGACCAACATTGAAATAGCAATTTTTTTTTTACTTTTCATACATATTGATAAAGCTAGGTTGACATTTTGTTAATTATTAATTGTGATAGTCGTAAAGCTATTTGGAGGCCTTCTAGGCGGCTTGAAAACTCCAACTATAGGTTGACCACTTGCCTACCTCCACCGAACCGCAGTGGGCACGCGTGGTGGTTATCTGACTATTCCCTTTCACCCTGATTTGTAAAAGGAGGCCTGGGCTCAGCAGTGGGACATGATGATTATGATGATGAGGATCATTCACGTTCTTTGTTGAGTACTGACTGTTGACTTAGCTGCTATATATACGAACGGGTATGCTACGTGCGGTGCAGGAGGCGGCAGAACGCGTTCCATGCCTCGTGTGCATGGACCAGAAGTAATGTAACGTAAGCAAGTAACAGAATCCTGGCTACGCCCATGATCCTCACCTATCTTTGAGCTTCTTTATCAGACTAGCATTGAAAATCTGTTCCAAAATCACTGCTAAAGCACCCCTTACCAGTATCCTCAAGGTCAGGAACTTCACTCTCAGGCAGCGGATCAACAGCTTCAAGAAACTCTGGTACTTCCTCAGGTATTAGTATAGGCTCTTCAGGTTCTACTGGCGGTAGACTTGCTTCTAGTTCAGCTCTCTGTTCCCAGGGGAGCGGGCCGGTGTCGAAGTCCTGGAATGGTGATGGGTGGTCATTTATGGGGATGGTGGCTTGTGTTTATTAGTAGCTAAAATAGGTTTTTTTTTTTTTTTACTGTGTATAGGCCTGTGTTTGACCACAATCTCACTATGGTAAGTGATGATGTGGTCGAAGGTGGTAAGCACACAAAGCCTAGAAGGAACTGGCTCTCAAGTGCAGCTGTCGGAACACACCGATAGGTGCTTGGCGACAGATTTTCAACTTGAGGGTGGTAGCCAGCCAGACGGGTACTACAAAGTACCCTACCGCCGTGCTATGGTTTCCTCACGATGTTTTCCTTCACCGAAAGCTCAAGCTCATTGTAGGATTCGAACCCGGGACCTTCGTCTCGGTATCCGACGTCACTACCACTGAGCTATCATCGCCTTATATTATATAGCTATTAGCTTTATAGCTAAAATAGGTAGAGCATAGAAGCGGTCTATATTCTTAATTAGTCTAAATCTTTCACCACAAACTGTGCAGTGGTTTCCTCGCGATGTTTTCTTTTACAGAAAACCCAAGGTCATTCGGCAACGTCCATAAACATGACCATAGAGATATATCCGCCGCCATATTGAAAAGTAAAATGGAGAACAGCTGTTCCGCATTTGAAACTGTTGGGTGGTTGACCTTTTGGGGTATAAGAAGGGTGATGTAGCGACCTGTATAACGAAGTTCACACGCAGACGGATAGATGGTGCCACAAGATTCTACATCGCACAGACGATTTTTTTTGCAGCTGCAGTTCCCAGGCACGATGACACAGCCTAGTGGAAGATCTCTCTTCTTAAATGGCGGTGTAATCCTCCTTGCACCTCCATAATAAGTATTGGTGGAGCTGATTTTATTTATTTAATTTTGATGGATTCGTTTATTTTTAGATAATCGCGGCCTCGGAATAAAAATATGATATTTTATTATACTATAGTCGAAACTAGACCGAACCTATGTTCCTAAATATATTCCCTAATTATATTATCATGTTGCCGGAATGTTGATTCATATATACAAAATAAATTTAAAATAAAGTTCGCAATCGTTTATTTTGTCGTAACATATTTTTAAAAATTCCTATAGAGATTTATATAATCTGTAATAACAATTACGTTAAAATTAAACAAACCGTTCTCTTGCAAAAGTAAGTAGCAAAAGACACTTACCTCTTCAAACATGAATGTTAAAATTACGCCAAGTCTTTCAAAAAGTAAGTATATTATTTTTAAGATTAGACAAAATGTCAAACAATCAGTGTTTTTTAAGAAGAAAAAAAGGTTTACGTTCACTGTTTCTTTGTTTAAGTTGTGTCTCATCGAATTATAGTTTTTGTAGGTCTTAGAATAATTGTGTGTAAAGTTTTTTTATTCGTTATAAACATGTGTAGGTATCAAAAACTATACTAAATTGTTAATTTATATAACTACAACTACGTATAAATTACCTCTGGCTTGTAATCCGGTGCTACTTTCGGTTTGGGTTGTTTCACAATTTTCACTTTATACGCTTCCTGAAATGCAAAGACCATTTTTAAACAACTTATTTATATTTAAACAAGTACATATTGTGTGTTATATCAAGTGATACACGGACAGTTGAGCACACAGCTTATACCGTAAAGTCTAGAAACGAAGGCTTAAAATAACGTAGAAAAAGGTTTTTTATCGGAGGTGGGAGAGCTAGTTTTGAATATATTTCTTAAAAAAACTGTTTATATATTTAGAACAATTGCTTTAAGTACATTCAACAATTTTATAGCAGGTATATTATATTATTTATAACGTGGCAATGCCGCCAGCATTTTGGTAACTCTGTCTCTCTGACAAAGATTTTTTCATTGAGTTTATTTCTTTTCATTTATGTAGTTTTTAATATCTTATTTATTAAGTCTCATGGCAACTGTAGCCTTATTATTCATGATTTGTTTATTTTCTATCAATATACCATTTTTTTTAAGAATATTAGCAATAAAATATTATTTTAAAATGTAGAAATGATTATCGCACTTGCCAAAGTTTATGTAAAATCTTAACTTATTAAAAAAAAAACAATCACCTATATTAATACACTGTTTTCACAACTGAACACAATGACTCACTATAAAACACTGAAAATAATCACTCAATAACAAAAACTAATGCCAAAATACGTATATTGTTCATTGAAGAATTGCCAGAAATTGTTGACAAGTAAATATGTAATGTCAATTTAGGACGTGAACTAGATATAAATATCAGTTGTCAATACTGATTTAACTATAGACCTGATTTAATATACATTGTGTTCTCGAAATTCTATTAATGAGGAACTTGGCTGATGTTTCACACGTTTGTTAGTGACAGGGCGGAATGGTACCAAATTACCAAATGCTTGGATCTTTTTTTGCTTCGAATTGGCTTCAGGAAAGTATTTTTTCAGTTTGTAAAAATGTTACTATAAGGTGCAGCGCAGTCGACAGACTATCCGCGCCGCACTTTTTACTCTGTGAAAATAGAACCTATACCTTCAATTATAAGCAGTAACGCCCACGACGCGCAAAAAGTCTGCGAAAGAAATGTCTTCTTCTTTTTCTGTATTTAAAGTACAAACAAAATAATACATCGAAATCTCTGCATTTCTATAGTGTGTACGACCTTACAGTTCCGCTGACAGAATAATAGGTCTACACGTATGGAATTTTTAGCTTACAACTCTACTTGCCCTTGCTCTACAAGCCCTAACTTCACAAACTCTACACACTGTGTAGTGTGTGTGTGGCTTGGCCGTTTCGCTACCATCACAGGAGTAAGGTGAAAAATATATTTACTGTTCATAACTTTTTTGTTATACAATAGTTCTTGAAACGGCCAAGCCACACACACACTACACAGTGTGTAGAGTTTGTGAAGTTAGGGCTTGTAGAGTAAGGGCATGTGGAGTTATAAGCTTGGCTCTACCTGAGATCTGATAAATTTTTGACAGTGCGAGCCGTATTATGTCTTGCCAACATTTTACATGAAAATGTATTTGGTGGGATTTCACTTCTTTTTGTAAGTTGCTTGAACTTTCCAAGTTTTATAATTTCTTTTTGTTCATTATGTACTTATACAAGCTTACATACCAAATTTCAGCTTTCTAGGACTACAGGAAGTACCCTAAGTTTAAGGTTTTGATGATCATCAGTGAGTCAGTGACGAAATCGGGGTTTTTTACATATCAATAAAATATAAAGTATAAGAGCTATGTTATTGAAACTCAATATATTTAATAAGTTCACTATTGACAATTATTCCCGAGAATTTTGTTTATCTGGTATATCCAAACCAAAGTTATGAGGGTTCAAAAAAACAACGAAACGCTTCGAGAAATGGTAGGTAGTGCCCTTTCGCTTCGCTTAGCTGTGTTGGTGGCAAAGGCCAATGAAAAAAAACTTTATTGTTTAACAATAAAGTTCTTTTATATGAAATACTCAATGAAAAACAAATTAAAGGCAGCGACTTACTTCAGCAACAAACTCCTCCTGCTCGATATACCCCGGGTATCCACACTTAGCCCTCGGCACTGGCCTCTTAGGCTTCTGCAGAAACGTCGTCCATTTCTTCTCTGTCTCTTTCTTCTTCTCTTCCTGTGTTCTCGCCAGGTCTTCATTCAAAGCTTTGAGGACCTCGGAACTGTTCAAGCTTTCGACTATAGGCTTTATTTTCTTGATATCCTCACCGGAGTCATCGTCGGGACGGTGCATATGAGTCGAAAGGACTCGCGCTAGACTGTAATTTCAACCATTTTGTTGTGTGAGAGAGATAACAAATGTTTTTTTTTTTTTTTTTACAACAAATGCTATCTAATAAAAAAAGGAGGAGGTTCTCAATTCGGGTGTTTTTTTTTTTTTTTTTTTTTTTATGTTTGTTACCTCATAACTCCGTCATTTATTAACCGATTTGGAAAATTCTTGTTTTGTCTGGATGGGTACACTTCCCGTTTGGTCCCATTGTCATCAGATCAGGATTTGATTACTTCTTAGTGTACTTTGAAGTCGGTTTAAGTTTTTTGTAAAACAGTCCAATTATAGTTAATGCTGCAGTTGTGCAATTGTTGCAATGCTGGATTTCGGATAGGGCTAAATGTGAGGGCAATCGTGGCAGGCTACGCATCCACCCGAAATGTGCTAAGCTGCGTCGCGAGGGATGTGTTTTTAAGCACCAATAGAATCACTTCATTTACCCAGCCTCACTCCGCAGAGGTGGATATGGGCTTAGCGGAACGAGGTTATTAAACATACAAGCTTCAAATGCGCACGAGGGATGTAAGCGAGAATATGTCCACCTGCCAGTCAGTAAATAGATGATATTTGGTGACGGTAATATCCGAAAAGAGTTCGCTTCCTATCCTCGCACCGCTCATATGTACACATTATTACACATTCCTCGCACATCTCTGGTGGAAGGAGTCACACCGTTTCACAGCTTCACTACGCATTCTCGAACCGCTCCGCTACCTCGCACATCTCTGGTGGATGCGTAGCCTGCCACGATTGCCCTCACATTTGGCCCTATCCGAAATCCAGCGCTGCAACGTCTCACGTACGCTGTAGCATTAGATTAGTAAATAGCCTTTTTGCCAATAAACACATCTTTACTAAAATCTACAAGTAATTTATTAAGTTTAGTCCATAGCACCCACTTATGATGGCCGAAGCTATTCAAGTTTCAAAACGTCGACTGTGCTCCAGATGTAGGAAAAGCTGATTATATTGGCTATTAGTTCTTCAATTATTTGTCAATAATAAAACATTTTTAAATGGAATAATACAAGATTCACGAAGATGACACAATATGGATAACTACGAACACTCAGGCTATGTGCAACACCCCACTGTGGTTTGACAGGAAGTACAACATGGGATTACAGCAGCAGATTTTGCAGTGTCGATCCATGGGCTACTAGTCAAAAAAAAGTTATGATGAAATGATCCACCAATTAATCTAAATATTCCTGTGTTTATGAATATGTATAATGATTTGTTATATATTTAAGAATGGTTTCAGTGCTGTGAGATGTCGTGAATTTACAAAATGGTTAAAAATCTAGTCATATGAAAAATATTACGAAATAATGATGATGATACTGATTCTATTCTTTTCAAACTATACAACTCTTATATATACTCTTTGCAACGAAAAAGATAGAAATGTTTGTCAAATTGTTTGTTTTTAAAGTGAATTTTGTTACCATCAAACAGCTTTAAATATAATTATTAAAATATAAGAACCTATAAATCCTCAATAATTAGTATTATATCTATCCTTTTTTAACAATGTTTGTTAGAGAAAGATAGTGAGACTAAATCAGTTTAGTTTGTAATCAACAGAATCTGCACAAATGTCACAAGTTAAGTACATACCCCATAACATGAGCCTCTCTCAACATCTCCGCTTCTCCTGATATCAGTTCAGCAATAATCTCCTCAGGCATACCTGGTTTACCAAGTTCCTCTGCAAATATAATTTGAACTTAATTTGTTTCAATTTCAATACCAAATTGCTTTGCAAATGGTACATTGGAAAAACTTTGCGGTTTATCTGTCGTGAACAGAATTTTATTTAAAATGTTTCTTTTTTCTATTCCGTTTTATTAATTTAAATAAGTATGACATTTAGCTAGATAAACAAAATAAAAATATAAATTTCCAACTCTATTGCATTTATATTCCATTTTTTTTCTTTATTATTGACTAAACAGAAGAGCCGTTCAACCGGTCTTAATTTTAACCATAGATGATAGAACTTACTTGCGACTTCCTCATCCACCACTGCGTCTTCCAGGCCATCAACGATACCCTGAACAGTTCCAATTATTTCCCCTTCTTCAGTCATATACAATTTCTTCTCTTCTCCCTGAATTTGAGGTGGTTGCTGAAGAGGAGTTAATATTTTTATCTGTTAGACCTTACTTATCTTCAGTCTTTTTTTAACATTATATTTCAAAGAAGGATGAAATATATTATAGTTTTAAGAAATGGTGGTTGGCTGAACTGGCCAAATCGTCAAAAAAACTTTTAACTGTTATAGCAAAAGGTTTTCGTCCAAGAGGACTGACTCTGTCTATTCAAGGGGAGAAGATTGTTTTTTTATAATAAAAGGTTGATGTGAGGCTGACTGTCAGAGCTTTGCGGGGTCAGCAATGCAAGCGTCTATTAGCTTCGGTAACCGCTTACCATCAAGCGAGCCTTTGCCTTAGTAGTATAAAAAACCTTTTTACAGCCGATTGGCACGCAAATATGAGGTTCAAGGATACTATGTGCTTACCTGTATGTAATTAACATTTTGGCTCCATTTCTCTTGAATGGATTCAGGATCGAAATGCACTGGTCTAACACCAAGAAGGGGATCAGATTTTTCTACAGGTTGTTCAGTCTTTGCATCTAAGATTTTGCTTGAATTATCATTTTTTATAATTTTTAATAGAATGTTTTCTTCTTTTGGAGGCGCTTCAGATTTTTTAGCTACTTTTGGTTCAAATTCTTCAACTTTCATTTCACTTATTTCATTCTTAGACACTTTTTTAATCTCTTGTTCAGATGTTTCTTCTTTAATAGAATTCCTTACGTTATCGCTATGTATAGGGGCTTCAAGGTCTTCAATTTTAACCCCCTTTACATTTTCACTCTTAGTAACTTTTTCAAATTCCTCTTTTGTTATATCTTCTTCAACAGATTCAATTACATCTCTATTTATGGTTTTAGAGGCTTCAAGTTCTTCAACTTTGACTTCATTCAAATTCTCACTCTCCGTGACTTTTGCTGTCTCTTTATGTGATGGTTTTTCTTCCTTAGATTTCATTCTCATTATACTAATAGAAGTTTTAGAATCACTTTCTGCTATTGAGGCTTTCCTATTAAATTCAGCTTCGGTCATATTCGCTTTTACCCCTTCGTTTTTTGTATTGCCTTTTTTAGGGTTAAGTGTATCTAATTCTGATTTTATTTCAATAATAGTTTCATGATTTTTCATATCTCCATTGCTCTCGTGCATGTCTTTCATTTCAGTTCCATTCATACTATTCCCACTTGAAGTCTTCTTAGTAATTCTTTGTTCAATTTTTGTAGAAGAATGCTCAGTTTTAATAACTTCCTTCTTTTTGATTCCTTTATTCATCTCCATAGCAACTTCTTCTTTGTATTCTTCTATGCTTTTTATTGTTTCATCAATCGCCGATGCTAAGAGCGATGATTTTCTTTCTATCTCGCGAATTTCCTCCTGTGTTTGATAATATTATTTATTATATGATACAGACATAGCTGGCGATGTGATGCTTAGACTGAACTGCAGACAACTCGACAGAATTGGAAAAAAGACGAATTAGAACGACATTTGTAATGATTGTTTAATGCTTATGTAAGTTAGATATGACTGGTAAAAACATCTTGTATGACGGAACAAATGTGGTTATAGTATACTCTTGATAAAATTGAATAATTATGGTACAAAGAGAAGGTTATTGTAGTATGGTAAAACATCAGATAATTCCTAATTTCAAAATAAAGGAAATGGCACATGTTTCACCATAATATCCCTTTGATAAATGTAAATGTAACCTAATGTAAGGATACACAGCATTAATCTTGAGTGTCTAAAAATGCAAATGATTGATCTTTTAGACATTCCAAATAAAAAAACATACCTTGTGATACCTCGGCCTTTCGCTACCGCCTCTTAATCCTGGTTTGAAATAAAAAGGTAGCCTACGCACAACACCACCACCGTTTAAACCAGGCTTAGTAAAAGTAGGGGAATTAATTTTGTCTTCAGGAGGAGTGGGTAAAGGAGGGTCATAGATCACACTCTCAATTTTCGTTTCTATATGAGGAATTAACTTCTTCTTAACAATATCAGGATCTTCATGTTTCTTGACGATATTAGGATCTTCATGTTTTTCAGTACTTAGTTCCTGAGGTGCCGGGGTTGGACTGCGGCTCTTAGGAAGAGGAATGGTTAATTTAAATACATATTCATCAGTTAGAGGTGTTGTAGGTTCTTTTGTTGGGCTGGGCGTTCTGTTATTCTCATCATTTTCTATGGACTTTTGTGTGTCATATGCTTTATTTAAATCTGATTTTGGTGTTAGTTGAGATTCTGCTGGTTTTGTTGGGAAATTCGCCTCTTGACTATAACTAACACTGCTCTGTTCTTTCAAAGATTGTTCTATACTTCGCTCGACTGAAACCTGAGCCAGATCTTTCCTAGCTTCAAGATGAGATGACATTTCAGTTGCACCCAATTCAGTCTGTTTCGATAAATAATTATCACTTTGGCCCATTACAGTTTGTAAACTTTTATTTATTTCAAGGTTTTCTTTTATCTTTAATTCGGATTCTTCATTTATACTTATAACGTCTACGCCATCAGGTTCAATGTATTCATATTTTACTATTTTTAATTCAGCTGATGCTTCTTTAGACGGTTTTTTTCTGTGTATCTTTAATGTTTGGTCTACAGTAACTTCTTCAGCCTTTTTAACGTCAACTTCATTAACGTTAATGGTTATTGAATGGTCTTCTTGAATAGATTCTGAAGCTTTTTCAACTTGTAGTTCTTGTTTTACAAATATTTGAGCTTCTTTAAATTCAATCTTCAGTTCCTCTGTTTTAGCGAAAGCTAGAGGTTTAACTTCTGCTTTCTCAGCTGATTTAAAATCTTCAATAGTAGAAACGATAACTGTTTTGGACTCAGTTACTTTTCTTTCAAACAACCCAGTTTCTGAAATTTCTTCCTTAATTTCATTTGGTTTAGCAATAGCTAAAGGTTGTATGTATACTTTCTGGGCTGTATTGTATTCTTGTTCTACAGTCATTGCAGCTTTTTCAATTTTCATTTCATCTGTTTGTAAAACCCCAGTTTCTTTAACTTCAGTGGTTTCTTCAGTAGTCTTTGCAAGAGCGATAGATTTAACATGTTCTTGTTTCGCTGAACTATAATTTTGTTCAACCTTCATAACAGCTTCATGCACTTTCATTTCTTCAGTTTGTTTGAATTCTATTACAGGTTCTATGATTTCTTGTAAAGCTTGTATGATTACTTGTTTTGCTTCTTGTTTATTATGAGCATAAGATTGCTCATATTGTTCATGTTTAGCTTCTTGAGTTTCATATAGTCTTTCATCTATAATTTGTGCAGTAGCCTCCCTTTTAGCGCTAGCAATTGATAGTTCACGTGATTTCTCAACCATTGATTGTGCTACTTGTTTATTAATTAAAGCGCTGCTATATGCTACATTCTCTGTAGTTGTAGCTTCCATTGATTGATATGCTCTATTTGTTTCTTCCGCACTTTGCATAGAAGCTATTTCTGACATTTCAGCGGCATAATCTTCAAGTATGGCATCTCTATTTGTGTACACATGTGATTCAACTATAGCTATGTATGTTTGTTTTCCAGGCTTGGGCTTAAATATTTTGGATTGCTTAGATTCATGTGTTGATTGGATTTTTTTCGATTCAGAAAACTGATTGGAGAATTCAGTTTTTGTTTCTGCAAAAGAAGATTTTTTACTGTCATGTTTTTCTAGCCAATCTAACGGATCATTCTCTCGCATAATCTCTTCTTCAATTCTACTGCGGCTACTAGATCTGCTACGGCGTCGACCAGATTCTACTCTTTCTGCAAATTGTTCAACAGCTTTAGTTTGGAATTCAGAAATAACTGCACCCATCTTCTGGGCTAATTCTTCTGATTTTTTCTCAGAAAGTTGTGCCATTTTGGCTCCAGATAGTTTCTTTTTCTCTATAATTTCTGATTCCGATACCATTTTTCCTGTAACGTCTGCCTTGCTTATTTGTTGTTCAACTTTTTTCTCATATTTCACCTCATTAAACTTCATTTCTTGTTTCTTTTCCTCTGTTTGTACAAGTTTCTCAGGTACCGTCTCTTTAAGAGGTACCATTTTCTTTTGTTCGCTTTGTTTTCCAACAATTTCTTCTTTGACTATATTTTCGAAAGATTTAGTTTCTTTCTTCTCCAATACTTTGTCTTTCATTTCTTTTTCAAATTGTTCTTTTTGGACTACTTTTTTTTCAGCTTCCACATGATTCTCCGTAGCTTTTGTATCATCTCTTCTAGCTTCGGCTTCTCTTTGTTCTTTATCAAAAGTTTTAGTAACGACCTGCTGGGAAACTAAAGTCCTGTCATGTCTTTCGTCAACTTTAGAAAACACAGGCTCACTTAAAATAAACCTTGATAAAGCAACCATTACATCTGTCAAATGAATGAAAAATGTTTTAAGTAACAAATCAAAGTTATATGAGGAATTCACAGTCCCTCTTATATTTGGTATAGTCTGTAATCCAATGGTATAAGCTCTTTGTTCCGCGGATTCTGCTGACATTTTAACTTCCTTTTGCGATCTTTCAGCCTCTGCCTTCTTCTTAACCCTACCAACTTCAGTAGTTTCTTCAACCTCGTGTCGAATAGATTGTTTTCTCTCTTCAATCCTCTGTTCTTGTTCAACAGTTTGGAATTCTTCTATGTTTTTCTCTTCTTTATCTTCAGCTCTGCGATCATCTTTATCATGTTCTTCTCTATTATCAATCACTTCTAACTCCTTTTTCATTGACTCTTTCCTCGTTTTAGATTCAACGAGCTCCTTAGATTCTTTTGCTTCTGTTTTAACTTCCGAAGTATCTACTTCATCATTTATCTCGTATTTAATCTCTTCAGCGACAGATATAGCTTGTTCTATACTATCATCAACGATTAACTTAGCAATCTCTTCTATTTTTTTAATTTCTAGATTTTCATTTTTCGTTTCCTCTCTTGTATCGACTATTTTTACTTCTTTTGTAACTTTTTCATGGGTTATTCGCTCAATTACTTTTGTCTCTTCTGTGAATCTCATATCTTTAATGATGATTTGTTCATTCTTTCCCGTATCATTGTACCCAGTTTGACTCCCATAAACACCGCTAACATCTTGACTAAACTTGTCGAGAGTAGCATCAAATTCAACTCTACCTACATATTGCTTTTTAAGCGCATTAGGATCATATTTCTCAGAAACGGGCAGCTTAAATTTAGTTTCGACATTTCCTTCTTCTTCTTCATATCTTAACTTTCCAAACTCATCACGATAATTAGGGTTTAGTATAATAGGGTCTTCTAAAGGAGGGACATCAGGTAAGGGTTCTGTGGAAAATGGACGGTAAGGTTTAGTTGGTACGACGAAAGGTGAGGCGTTAAGCGATCGGTTAAACTCTGGATCCGTCTCGGCCAAGTTCGGCGGTTCGATGAATCTTTGAATTTGGAATACCTCAGTCGGTTCCGATGACGGTTGGTCGAAATCTTCCGGTCCGTAGTCGTACAACGGCTCCTGGTCGTCCAATACCGGATCGTAGAGGCCGCTGGAAATAAATAATAGGTTATATGAATACAGTGATACCTAATACTTATACCTGTTACGGGTAGCTGTAGTTATTTTTGTTTCTTATTTTTTTTTTTTCAACGGGAAGCTACGGCATATCTTCACGTCCAAAATACCTCAGAGTCTGAAGACAAAGGTCTTCAATCAGTGCGTGTTACCAGTGATGACAGACGGGACAGAGACGTGGTCTTTCACTGCTGGCCGCATAAATAAGCTCAGAGTCACTCAGCGAGCTATGGAACGAGCTATGCTCGGAATCTCTCTACGTGACAGGGTCCGAAACGAGGACATTCGTAGGAGAACGAAAACTACCGATATAGCTCGTAGAGTTAGTAAGCTGAAGTGGCAATGGGCAGGCCACATCGCTCGAAGAACTGATAGGCGATGGGGAAGGAAGGTTCTCGAGTGGCGACCACGTACTGGAAAGCGCCGAGCGGGACGACCTCCCACCAGGTGGACCGACGACCTGGTCAGAGTCGCTGGGCACCGCTGGATGCAAGCGGCCCAGAACAGTTCGAAGTGGAAATCAATGGGGGAGGCCTATGTTCAGCAGTGGACATCCATGGGCTGATATGATGAAATTTTTCTTTATCTCTAGGGAGATTTATGAATGAAAGATACATATTTTTTTATTAAATTCCCTTGTTTTTATTTTATTAACTGACACTTTTCTGGACTTTTAAACATACAAGAAACATTGTAATATTTACATTATTATAGTCATTTCTATAATATCTTGAAATCACTATAGCTATTAACGATACTTCTGTAGTATTTTCACCGCTCATTTTCACTGTTATTTCGAAACATTAATCACTAATACTTCATAAAAAATATTATGTAAAAATTTGTAAAGACTTAATAACTTTTTAAATACTCGGAAATAACACACAAAATTAAATAATTGTATTAATGTTTAGTTGTTTTGTGCATTCTTCATGTTATTTTGTTCAACAAAGACTTTTGATTGAATGAATACAGACGTTTATAAGATTCAATCGTATAATCTAGCCAAGTTTTCTAACAAGGTTGTCTCGCTGTTTTTGCATAAGGTTATTTATTTATAAGTTAATCAATCTAAATGAAATACAGCTACATATTTTGGAAAAAATATCACATTATTATTTTAAAGAAAATCTAAAATTCTATCCACCTTCAATGTTTTTTTCCTTTCCAAGTGATTGGGAAATAACTTAGCTTTGAATAATTGAGAGATAGTTTTCCATTGACTCCCAGGCAACGATTATGGACTTACGAAAAACAAACATTTTTAAATCCTTTTTTGGCATATGACACAAAAACATAACAACTTCACAATGCACAAAAAACAGTAAAAAATCACTACTAAAATAACTGGTACGGAAAATATCGATATAATAAATAAAAATATAACTCACTGATCTTTATACAATAGATAAAACCTCATTGCGACCAACCGTCTTTTGTAAAACTTTGTCTATACCAATTGTGAATGCAAATGAACTGAGAGATTTTAATACTAATGACTATTTAACTATTTAACCATGATAAGATTTAGATCAGGTCATGTTAATCTAAATTTATAATTGACAACAATCATTGATATATTGGCAGGGATAATAAATGCCTTTCCGATGACTTTTTCAGTTAAATATATATTGAAGTGGACAGTAATAATTACTTAACTTATTTTTGTTTACTGTCTGTGATTATTATTTTAACTCAACCCAAAAAATGAAATAAGTTGATGTTGTTTCGTTAACTGAGGCGAAATTAACGAGCCTTGAACATCGGCGTAAGGTTTCGTGTGTGTCAGTCTTCTATAGGATATATTTTGGAGAGTGTGCTACAGTATTGTTCAATCTAATTCCTCCATCGAAACACAAGACGCCGGGAGAATTTCCACCCATACGTTGTCGACATCCCGCGTACCCGGACACAACGCTTCGCTTCATCGTTTCTTATACGAACAGCAAAGGAGTGGAACTCTCTTACGGGGTCTGTTTCCCGACACCTATAACCTAGATGTATTCAAGGCCAGAGTGAATAGGCTTTTTCTGGGTAAGCGTGCTACATCCCCGGCCTCGTCATAACTCCTCATGGGGTCAGTCGAAGTATAAACACAAGCCCATTTAACATAAAAAAAAATGTGGATGGTTCCATTTCAATTATCTCATATTAATATTGTAAAATGTTTTTTACGATACCTAGTTTAAAAAATCTTGCTGAATTCCTTGCGAGCCTCGAACGAACATTCGTAGCGTGCTCGACTGCGCTCCGCCCCATTGTCCGTTTTTTTCACGAACACAGGGATTCGCATCGCGCTGGTTGCGGCTCGCTGAAGGCTCGTTAAGTACGTCCACGCTTGAAATCGCGAGCAACGAACGAATCCTGTTCGTTCGAGACTCGGCTCGTGTGCTCGCTTCGCGTAGCATGGACGCACCATTAGGAACTGGTACTACAGTCAGCTTTTAAGGTGCGTCAACGCTACACGAACCGAGCACGAGCCAAGCTGCTCTTAGTTCGTCGCTTGCGATGTCAAGTGTGGACGTACAACGAGCCTTCAACACGATAGCGATGCGAATCGCTGCGTTTTAAAAAACTGACAATTCGCGGAGCGCAGTCGAGCGCTTGCCGAACGCTCGTTCGAAGCTCGCAAGTCGGTTCACGCTGCTTGGTTCGCGTAACGTAGACCCACCTATACGTTTGTGCCTTATTACGTTTATTGACATAAAAATGATCATTACCGGGAAACTCCTAAACTGAGGCTGTCTCCAGAATAAGCGACAAGTTTTCTCGCTTGGTCGTACGTCAAATCGCTGACGACTGTGTTGTTTACGCGCAGCAGTTTGTCGCCGTCTTGTAGACCTGCTGTTTTTGCTGGCGAATAATGCTGCACCTGAAAAAAAAGATTTTTCATGGTAAGCGATGTAACCGAAATTGCTTTACCATTACCACATATGACATAATTGTCATACCACATTGGTAGGTGCTTGGCGACAGTTCAACTTGTTTGTAGCCAACCAGGTGGGTACTAGAAAACACCCTTCCACAGTGCTTTGTTTCAAAGCCGTATTCACTGGGAAACAATTGTTTATAAACACTGTTTCGGAAACAAAATCTACGTTTCTGAAACATATTAATATGTTTCTGAAACGTGAAACTGTTGCGGTGCAGCGGTGGTGAGATGTGGACGGCTGAGACCCGGAAACATTATTTCTGTAAACATCTACGTGTTGTTCCAGAAACGTATCTGTAATGGTGCGTCCATGCTACGCGAATCGAGCACGAGCCGAGCCACGAACGAACCTACAACGAGCACGATACGAATCCCTTTGTACGTGAAAAAACTGACAATCGCGCTCGTTCGAGGCACGCGAATCGTGCTCGCAGTGTGCTCGTTTGTGGCTCGGCTCGTGTTCGGTTCGCCAAGCATGGACGCACTATAACATGTTTAAATTCAACTATAGGTACTACACGTCAAGTGTCATTGTAACACGATCCCGTTGCAATTCCATTGTCTTTGATCCAATTTGGTTTGTCTCCTAAATACTTACATAATGGTTTTAGATGCTAATAAATTAGTAGACTAACAAAACTGTAAAATCTATAAATTCTCATGCTAGGCGAAGCGAGCACGATCCGAGCCTCGAACGAACAGGATTCGTTCGTTGCTCGCGATTTCAAGCGTACTCGTACTTGACGAGCCTACAACGAGCGCGATGCGAATCCCTGTGTTCGTGAAAAAAGTGACAATCGGGCGGAACGCAGTCGAGCACGCTACGAATGCTCGTTCGAGGCTCGCAAGCCAGTCCACGCTACGCGAATCGTGCTCGCAGTGTGCTCGTTCGTGGCTCGGCTCGTGCTCGGTTCGCCAAGCATGGACGCACCATGACACCACTAGTAGTTCATTGGACCACAATTTTGAAAACCAGACATGGACCCTGATATATCGTCGCCTCAAATGATTTTCACGAAATTAATCACATCTTAAACATAAACAAAAAATAAACTATCATCCAAAGATCTAGGTCTAGGTCTATAATAATGTACTATGGCAGAAGATTCATAATATCATAAAAATGTGTAAGTAGCTCTGGGGGCCTACCACAAGCTCTTAAAACAAGGTTATAATAACCTTATTTGTCTTTTGTCCCTTTTTGACATCCAACGTCAAAACAAGACAAAACACAAATAAGGTTATTTTAACCTTATTTTAAGAGCTTGTGGTAGGCCCCCTGTCTGGTTATCAACCTTTTTACGTCTACCGTTGAGACTTTATTATTTTTTTTTTTTTATACAACTAAGTTGGTAAACAAGCATACGGCCCGCCTGATGGTAAGCGGTTACCGTAGCCATATGGACTTTTGCAACACACGATGCATCGCTCACGCGTTACCGACCTTTCCCCCTCCCGTATGAGCTCTGGCGACCTTACTCACGCGCAGGAACACAACTTTACACAACATAAAGTTATTTGGCTGCGGTATTCTGTAAGGTGGAGGTACTTCCCCAGTCGAGCTGCTCTTTGAGCGAATAAACGCTATGCTCTCCCTCTCTCAAAAGTTGTTTGTTGTTTTGAAAAGAGTAATTGCTGAGTCTAACGGCTCTTCTCAGCAAATGCTACCTCCCGAACCGGCATTAGACTATCAGACTATTCAAAAGTACATGCGAAGGTCTATTTTAATAAATGATTTTGATTTAGAAGCGTACGGCCGGCCTGAAGGTAAGCGGTTACCGTCACGCTCTTGTTACCGACCCTTCCATCCTCCGTAATGAGATCTAGCTAGATCTAGCGCAGGAACACCCTAAAGAAGAGGTCCTGAAGAATAAATCTACCATAGCATGCGGTACCGCAGCTCACCTCAAGAATGAGACTGCTTACGCAAGTTCACGGGATTAAGGTCACTACATGGATTGATGGCCAATACGGATTGATCAGTTGCCAGTGATCTCAATCGACACAAATAAATACCTATTTTCAACTGTCAATGATGTGATAAGCCGTTAGGAATTCGGGGTTCCGTAATGTTATAAAATAACCCTGAATGTGTATTATTTTATTTATTACAATAAAACCCGGCGAAGTGCAAGGTGTAGCTCGCTCTTTTAGGGTTGCGTTCACATCTACTAAATTACATTATGAATCGGCATTATCAGCTTGGTTGTCTATATCTATCTATACTATAATATTATTATAGCATAATAAAGCGGAAGATATTTTATTTAGTATATTTTATTCGATAATCTCTGAAACTACCAGTCGGATTTGAAAAAATCTTTCACATTACATTATGAATCGGCATTATCAGCTTGGTTGTCTATATCTATCTATACTATAATATTATTATAGCATAATAAAGCGGAAGATATTTTATTTAGTATATTTTATTCGATAATCTCTGAAACTAACAGTCGGATTTGAAAAAATCTTTCACTAATCGGAAGCTACCACAGATTATAGGTATATATATATATACTAAATGGATGACGTAAGTGTATGTACAGTGACGGAATAAAAAGGTTCGGCCATTTCGGCAGTTTTCAACATGATTTATTCAACGTATCACGAGCACATATTACCTTTTGAAACTAAATAGACAGAATACACTGAATTAGAGAAAATAATGATTTAACTGTTCGTTATCAAAGTTCAAAATTATTCAGATCAAAGTTGTTCGACTGTTTATCTTGTCAACAAGTTTTTTTTAATGTTTTGATTTAAACAAAAACCTTCTTGTTGGTTTAACCTACTAATTTATGTCAAATTTAAGTTGAAAATAGGGTAATGTCATCATTGAAAAAAACTAGATTATCAAAAAAATATATGACACAGAAATAAATATACCTAGAAAGAACGTCGCCATACTACACGAATATACAAAACAGGCCAACTTTTATAGGCTGCTGCGCGTAACAGCTACGTTTTACGCTCCCTCTGCGTCATTCTGCTTGTCATAATGAATGATAGTAGTTGTTAAAATATTCCAATTAAAATCGGGAGAAATTTAAATATTGATCATTATTTTGCATTTTTATTTATTTTTATTTGATTTAGCCCCTAAAAGTTAGAGCCTATTTTTATCGACGCGTGCACAACTGCGACACTCTCTGTATTTATCCTTAATCAAAGACCTAATTAAACAAAATCCGTGTGTTGAAGTTCCGCGTGACTTCACGTTAGAGTACACTTATTATTCTAAAGTAACGTCATAAGCTCCCTGTCCCGAACTTTGACTCGCATTATCTTTGTCAATTTTAATTGATTTGGTAAAGCAAAAAAATCGCTTTTTGGTAATCTGACGGTCTAATTAGATTTATTATTTTTTTACCCAGGAAACATCCCTATAGTCAGTGTTTTTGCACTTATTTTGAACACCAGTAGGGATCAACAATCACTGCACCAAAATGTTAGTGTGTCATTGACTAATGTCCGGTTTCAATAATTTACGGACCGTTATCGGTAAAGATTTATTAAAATTAAGACTCTTATATCTTTACTAATAATGAAGCAAACACCTCAAAGCTTTGCATAGCAGACCCTCCCATATGGAAGTAGCTATCACAAGTTAAATTAGCTTACGAAATGATCTATATGCCCAGTTTGGCAATAAAAAAACCTACCATTGGTAAGCAAAACGATTCGTTTTTGTTTATTGAAACCGGGCATTAGCCGATCAGTAACGTCGATTACGTAACTTTATTGCAATGAAATTCAGATTGAAATTACCTCTGAATCGGTAGAAATATTACAATATCGGAAATGGTTCCATTTCTAATGAACCACTGTTTGTATTGAACCAGTGGCGTAACAATAGGGTGGCAGGGCTGGCAAAATGCCACGGGCCCCCGACCCAAGAGGGCTCCGACCCAAGAGGGCGCGAGCTCAACAATATTTTTTTACATTGTACCTGAGTATTTTATTTTATTAGAAAAGTATATTTTTATAAGTTCTGCTTAAAATCCAAAGTGAGACAAATAAAGACCATAATACAATTTCAAGTTAATCGTTAAGCATTTCAACCAAACTAAACAAAAAGATGTTGATTAATTTTTAGGGATGTATGTACACGTTACCCGTGACGAGTAATTTTACGTACTTATGACCGACGATTTTTAGAATAGAATAGAATAGACATTTTGTTACGTAATCGCCCCACTGAGGGCATTGTCGTTTGTAGGGAAATGGCGGAATAGGTTTCAAACAAAATGAGCGTCATTTCGTCTCTTGAGTTAATTGTTCGAAGTTGTACATAGACTTACCTTGACAATAGTAAGAGGTATCCCGCAGTCAGCTCCCCCCACCAGCTCGAAGCCCCACGGCACGTCCCCATCACGAGTTATATTGACGTCTAGCTCCATCTGTTGACAGAAATCATAAACTATTTTTTTATGATAATCAAACATAGCCTATGACTCTACCGAAGTCAAAGTCGAAGTCATTTATTCAATGATGCCCTAGTAGGGCACTTACGAAGGTCAAAGGTACTGAAGTCACCGCCAGTTAGTAAGTCGGCCTTACTGAGAAGAACAGGCAAGAAACTCAGCGAGGTAACATTTTTAAAATATTTTTTTGGACTATCTGACTATATTGGCTATTTTTTCTATAACATTACTATTTTAATTTTACAAAATAAAATAATCTACCTATATAAATTTAAAATAAATACGGTCAAGTGCGAAGTCTCAGTCGAACTCGCTCAATTAGGTTCAGACCTTTCTTGGACGTAGATACCTATATTACATGTGGCCGTGATCACATAACTAAGCTTATCTGTAGACGAATTTTGATGATTTCGAATTAACTGTGCTAGGGTAATGGTATGGTATATGGAAAGTACAAAAAATGCTCTTTCATATGATAACTTAGTATGGTGTGTCCATGCTACGCGAATCGAGCACGAGCCGAGCCACGAACGAACATGCAACGAGCCTACAACGAGCATCGAGGATCGAGGCTCGCAAGCCCGTCCACGCTACGCGAATCGTGCTCGCAGTGTGCTCGTTCGAGGCTCGGCTCGAGCTCGGTTCGCCAAGCGTGGACGCACCATAAAATTTCAGTCTCCCGGTTCGACCCCTTTTGCCACCATTTTTTCATAAGCAGTAAATTTGAGCCAGCAATGTTTAAAACTATCCCATATTTCAAATCAATAGCTTTAGCGGTTGCTGAAATATGCATACCACCGTGACAGACAGTTTTTTGGGACACCTGTCCCTAAATAATAAACTATCTGGGGGCACGGTAGTGCCCCCCGCCAAGACGAGCGAATTTACCACTACCTACTTTTTCTCGAAGCGCTTCGTAATTTTTTTGAACCCTCATAACTTGTGTTTGGATTATACCAGATAAACAAAATTCTCAGGATATGATGTCAATAGTGAATTTATTAAACAAATTATGTTTCAATAACATAGCTCTTACACTTTAGATTTTATTGATATGTAAAAAAAACGAGATTTCGTCACTGACTCACTGGTGATCATCAAAACCTTAGGGTACTTCCTGAAGTCCTAGAAAGCTGAAATTTGGTGTAAGCTTGTATTACTTGGTACACAAACAACAAAAATGTATAAAATTGGAACTTTTACCAAAAGCAACTTACAGAAAGAAGTGAAATCCCACCAAAACATTTTCATGTAAAATGTTACCAATACGAAACCATATGGCTCGTACTGTCAAAAAGTTATAAGATCTCATGTAGAGCCTTTGAGTATTTAGTAAATGAAGAGCCAAGCTTAAAACTATACAAGCCCTAACTTCACAAATTCTTCACACCGTAGTCAAAATATGTGGCATGTCCGTTTCGCGACCGTCACATGAGCGTAAGGTGAAAAGTGTATGCGCATATAAAGCAAAATAACATATCTTAGAATTGAAATTTACCCAAGTAAATAATATTTAAATGAAAAAATATTTTTATATTATTCATTATAAATAAATACAATTCTTTTATTTCGAGTAACATTCGACTCATAATAATAATAACAGAAAGGGATAATTATAAAATAAAATACAAATTAAATAGAACACACGAAATAATAAAAATAAAATAATAAACTCTAATTAAAAATAGGTACATATTTGCCGCTTTACCCGGCACTACAGGTGACATGCCTATCACAGCAGTGCCGGATATAGGGACAGTCTAACTTACCTGCCATCATCGTCAGGACAGTGTTAGAGCTGGCCCGCACGCAATTTTGAAAAGTAGACTTAACTGACAATTTTGACACCAATGGTAGTTCATTGGATCACATTGGAACACAATTGTAAAGCAGACGGGTCCAAATCAACACCAGAAAAGCTCCCGAGTTTGATGATGATGGATAATTACCATGGCCGTACTACGTAAGGTACAAACCTAATTAATATTTTTGGTACCATTACTGCAAATTTTTAGTTTAAATTAAAAGAGTACTTACCATTAATTAAACCACTAACTATAACCATTCAATAGCACAGTTAAATCTTAACTGCTCGCTGTTTTGGCAGAGGTTACAGTGACCCTAATTTCGTTACAAAATCTGGGGCCAGACCCAATTCCTGGGAGGTTTGCATAGCTGACGACAGTTAAAAATCTAAACGATAAATAAATGGATATCGAGCTTGTAAAAGACAGCGATTGGTCTCATCCGCCTTTATTATTAACTGATATAAACATAAATAATAATAATAGCTTTTTAACAAAAAAAAAAAACACCTTCAAAGTACACCAAAAAGTATGGAATAACTCTAATATTACACTTTTTGAAGACGGCGAAAGACCACGAGGCCGCGACGTGTTCCATATACAATATTTCGCTGACTTCAAAACAGTGTCAGATTAAAGTTTTTTCATACTTTTTAGTGTATTTCGAAGATTTCTTTTTTGTTTTAAAACGTTAATTTATTTTTAATTTTGAGTTTCATATACGTTTCCAATTCCAAAACCTGAAAATACCAGGAAAGAATATCACCATTATACAAGTTTATGCCCCTACAGAAGCAGCAGACGAAGAAGAAGTAAATATTTTCTATGATACCGTCTATGAAGCAATGGATAAAGCATACGAAGATATTATTTTAATGGGTGATTTCAATGCTAAAATTGGTATGCCACAAAAAGATGAATACTTAGTAACGAAACAGTATGGGTATGGAACAAGAAACGCACGAGGACAAAGACTGATTGACTTTGCCATGGAAAACAAAACAAAATAGTAGTAAATAAGCAAAACAGTACACTCAAAAGCGAAGAAGAAATACAATTATATAAAGAGAACTTGAAAACTCAAATGTCTCTACTCCACACTGAGCCTAACGAGATAGTACAAGATTACCACGACAAAATCATACATCTAATTACAGACAGCTTACAAATCGCAAGAACAACAAATACAACAAAAGCCCACAGTGTACTCTCAGAAAATACAGACAGACTTCTAAAACGAAGACAAGAGCTACAAAAAACCAAAAATAAAACGCGAGCGATGAAAAATGAACTCAAAGCCCTATACAAACTGATCAGCAAATATATAAAAAAAGATTACAAGAGTCATAGAATCAATATCATTCAAAAGCATCTAGAACAAAAGGGAAGCCTGAAAAAGGGATACAAAGAACTACGGACAAATAAAACATGGATTGAGAGTCTGAAAGAGTTAGGAACAACTGCTTATAACCGAACAGATATAATAAACATCGCAACGAATTTTTACAAAAACCTTTACAGTACGTCAGGCCTAGCCAGTGACACTAACCATATTGAAAATGAAGACATCGGAATAGAGACGCCGAAATCCTGCATAGAACCATTAGATTGCACAGAAATTATTGAAACAATAAAAAGACTGAAACCAGACAAAAGCCCAGGATCAGATAACATCACCAACGACGCCATAAAAACCGCCTGCTTCATACTAGCGGATCCATTAACAAAATTATTTAACTTGATATTAGAAACCGGCGTCACACCATCTCAATGGTCGGAATCCAACATTATTTTGCTATACAAGAAAGGGGACCCAAAAGACATCAGCAACTACCGGCCGATAAGCCTTTTGCCAGGTATATATAAACTATTCTCTACAATAATAAATCAAAGAATAAGTACAACATTAGAAAAAAATCAACCTATTGAACAAGCGGGATTTAGAAAGAAATTTTCTACTATTGACCACATCCATACACTAGAGCTTATAATTGAAAAATACCAAGAACAACAGAGACCACTCTACATCACATTCATTGATTACCAAAAAGCTTTCGATACGATCTCACACGAAAGCATATGGGACACTCTAAAAGCCCAAAATGTAGAGCAAAAATACATAACAGTACTCAAAAATATATACAGGAATAGCTCAAGCAGAGTCAAACTGGAAACTATTGGCCCAAGTTTTCCAGTCAAAAGAGGAGTCAGGCAAGGCGACCCCTTATCCCCAAATTTTTTTATTGCGGTTCTAGAATCCATCATAAGCAAATTAGACTGGAAAAACCGAGGTTTGTATATCCAAGGTAAATACCTAAACCACTTAAGATTTGCAGACGACTTAGTTTTGCTATCGGAATCGAGCCTACAACTACAATACATGTTGGACACTCTACACGAAGCAAGCAGACAAGTGGGTTTAGAAATGAATATCACAAAGACCAAAGTCATGACCAACTCCAAAAAATTTATATTTAGGAAAGCAAATGGGATTCAACAAAGATAGAAATTAACTTGAAGTGGAGAGAAGAGTCAAACATACTTGGAATAAATATTGGAGTTACAAGGAGATATTTAAAAGCGAAATGCCAATAAAGTTAAAAAAAAGGGTCATGGACTCTTGTCTCATTCCTTGTCTAACGTACGCGTGTCAAACATGGAAATTCACCACCAAAATAAAAGATAAAATAAGTATATGTCAGCGAGGAATGGAACGCAGTATGTTAAACATTAAGAAAATACAGAAGATAAAACATACTAAAATAAGATCCAAAACAAAAGCAATAGATGCTCTCAGCCATAGTCGGAAGTTGAAGTGGAAATGGGCCGGTCATATAGCACGTCTTGAAGATCGTAGATGGACAAAAACTGTTACGTTATGGAAAGGCCCATTGGGTAAGCGCTATAGAGGAAGACCGCTCACTAGATGGGAAGACGAGATTAAAAAAATTGCTGGCCCACAATGGCTAAAAATAGCCCAAGATCGGGAAAAATGGAAAGCTTTGGAGGAGGCCTTTACCTGAGAGGGGTTCCAGAAGAATGATAAATTACCTACCTACTTAATATATCATTTGTATATAAATTGCACAGATTTTTAAAAATTTTTTGTTTATTTTGTATTACTGGAAATAAAAGGCTTTTTTATTTTTATTTTTTTTATTTATTTATACGTTTCCAATTCAAGATTTGTCACTGACCGAGAATGTGCATCATCGTCAGCCTATAATGTTCCACCGCTGAGCACAGGCCTCCTTCACACAAATGGTGTGAAAGGGAATGTACAGATACTCCACCACGCGTGCCCACTGCGGATCGGTGGAGGTAGGCTAGCGGTCAACCTACTGTTCGAGTTTTTCAAGCCGCCTAGGAGGCATCTCAATTAAGTATAATGATTTATATTTTATAAGTATTTAGAACAAAAGTTGTAAATTTAAAAATACTTCCCCGAAAAAAAAATGCCTTGCTGAGTTTCTTGCCGGAGTTTTCTCAGTTTAAGTGTATTCCGAACCGGCTGGTAAATTCAACTGTATGTAACAACTTAACGTTCATAAGTGCCTAACCTAACCTGGGCCTAAACTGAATAAATAAGTAACTTTTTGATTTTGAAGTGATAAAAAATAAAAAAAATATAAATATATTTACACATACGATGTTTGTGCTCTATGGTCTGATTATGGTAAAATTTACATGGGATCACCTCGGGATCTCCCGTGATACAGTTTAAACCAATGGTTTTGGTTGGTCGATCAGTGGCCCAGTCGGCCGATTGTTCAATTAGTAGTCCAATCGGTTGGTCGATCTGCAGGACTATTTTGAAACGTCGGATTCGATATCGGAAACGGATTCAAAAACTACTGAGGCGATTTTCCGCAATTGCTGTTTTAATTTCCGAATTCGAATATTAATTCGAATATTACGGGAATATCAATTCGATTAATCGAAAAGTTTTCGGAAATAATAGCCTCGGAAATTTTTGAATTCGTTTCCGATATCAATTCCGACGTTTTAAAATAGCCCTGCAGTTGTCTAAAATATTGGCTAATAGATTAATCTGTTGATAAACAAACTGCTACTAAACTGATCAAAAACAGTATTATTTTACGAAAACTAATTTAAAACAGACCATAATATATATTTATAATAAAAAGATATTTATAACGTATCTCTAGTATATTGAAAATTACGTTGTATACCTACCTAATTTATACCTACCTATTTATGGCTTTATATATAAACAAACAGACAAATACACCCGTATTACTAAAACATAAAACCTAAGCCATCTAGAAACACGACAAAATCTAGTACACTAAAACAATTGATCAATCAAAACTAAAAATTAAAATCATATCGTTAAATAATCGTCAAAAAATGCGTTTATTAATAATATTTACGTTTTTTACATTTATTTACGCTGTGTTTGCCAAAGGTCATGTTAAATCATTAACACAATCCATGGGCCAGGAAATTATTGAGATGGGAGCTTTGAAAGGTAACTCTTTAAATATAACGACTTTTACACCCCTATATTATATTATTAGGGGTTGAATATAGAAAAAAACCATTCATATTAGATGCCTACACTGTAAAATTCAAAATGATTTCAAAGTCAAAGTCATTTATTCAATTTAGGTACTAGTAGGGCTAGGGATTGCAATCCGGATACTTCGAAATCCGAAAATGACTGAAAAATCCGGATTTTAGGGGCCTATTATAAATCCGAATATTGAGAATGAAATCCGGTTTTTTCGAATTTTAATCATAATTGATAATAGTTAATGTTTAACTAAAAATTTTCATTAAATATCCATTAGATTTAGGTCAGTATTACTCTGAAATCTATACCATCTAGCTAATAGCTAAGTCGGCCAGTAAGTCTTAGATGGAGGCGATGCGCGCGCGGTGGGAGTTTCTCAAAAACTCTTAACACAACGTAATATCAAGAATGATAGTTCTATATGGTCGGGTTACCGCTGAAAGCATTTTGTATATCGGCTGATCTCAGAAAATTGTTACTTTTGAAAGGGTCTGTGCGCCACCAGCCTGCCTTCCAAGCAAGCTTCCTTTATATGAAATTTCTTGGGTTTTGTGCGCTTGGATTTTGTGCAATTTCCTGAGCGAACGATCTATTCATGTAGTAATAGACAGGTGTTCGTCGGACCTTTCCGCAATCAATTCCACAGAGTTCGGTTCTCTCTGCAAACTTATTTCTGCTGCATATTAACGATCTGGTGAAGCCCGGTATCTTTGGGTACGTAGACGATAGCACCGTTGTCATAGATCCAATTGTTGCGAGAGGCCATGGTAGAGCGTTTGAACGTAACTTTACAGGCAGTCTCCGATTGGGTCAATGCTATTCTGTTCACTTTTAATGCCACCAAGACGCAGGTGTGTCTTTTCACCAAACGGAGTCCTTTCCACCAGGCTCTCGCCCTCGACTCAATAAACCGCCGAGCCAGAAGACTCATCGAATATGAGACTAATTATGACGAAACTCACGAGCCTCGACCATCGAAGAAAAGTTGCTTGCCTTATCGGTTTTCTACAGGATATATTTTTGAGAGTGTGTGCAGGAATTGCCCAACCTTATTCCAACCACCATCCCTATTTTTACTCCGAACCACAAGACACGGGGATTTTTTTTCTTTTGTTTCCTTAATTATAATGCGGACAGCAAGGGAGTGTTTAAGGGTCAACAATCTTTACTTACGAAGTTTTAGTACCCTTAAGTATAAGGTACTTAAGGGTACTAAATATATATATATATAATAAACTAGTGTATTTTTTTTGGAATAAACAGATTAAAATTTAAAAAAAATTTTTTTTTTAGTTGAATTTGCTTCCGGCGACTGTATTCCCCGACTCTTAGAATCTAGGGACTTTCACGGCCTGGATGAATAGGTTCGATTTGGGTTAACGTAATCCACCTTAGGCTTCGTCCTTTATGGACGGCTTCCTAAGGTGTAGCACGTTAATCCAAATGGATTTTATCCTTTATGGACGGCTCAGTGCCAAATACAAGCTTATTTTTTTTTTATATTGCAGTTTAATTGAATTTTTATTCAAAAGCAAGCAATGGAAATACAATAAAATAGAACACCTCTATTCAAACTACTACTTATTAAGCATAAACTACGCGTACAATTTAAAATTACAAAAGATTGCAAAAAAAATACAAAAATTCGAAAAATCCGGATAATCCGGATTTATATGTGATGATAAACTTTGAATCCGGATTTGAAAAAAATCCGGATTTTGCAATCCCTAAGTAGGGCACCTATGAACTACAAAGCTACTGAAGTTACCACCAGTTTGTAAGTCGGCCTTACTGAGAAGAACATATATATATTTATTCAAATAGACACTTATGAATAGACTCTAATACTCTAATACCGGTTAGGAAGGTTGCATTTGCTGAGAAGAGCCGGCTATAAACTCAGCAATTACTCATGTCAAATACTAACTAATATTATAAATGCGAAAGTGAGTTGAGACGCCTTCACGCCTCAACTTCTCAACGGATCATCATGAAATTTGGCATGCAGATAGCCTATGGTATGGAGAAGGACATAGGCTTTATCCCGGGAACGCGGGTGACAGCTAGTATAGTATATATGGAAGCTGTGTGCAAAATGTCAAGTATCTGGATGCTGCGGTTTGAGCTGTGCGTGCCTCTGTCAATTAATCAGATTCTCCGTTTATTGCATTTAGGTATTAAACCTAGGCTTCCGCAATGCGTACCTGGTATCCTATGTCCTTTCCATGCCATAGGCATGCTTGCTGAAGATTTAGTCGAGATCAGACAAAATTGTATCGTTTTAACAATATAATAATGTAATATTATTTAATGAATCAAATCTTATTACGAAAAGAAGTAATTTTCGTTTTTATAATATTACCTAGGGATATTCTTAGCGATCATTGTGTTTCAAAGTCAAAGCTATTTATTTAATGTAGGCCCTAAGAGGTCTACTTTTGAAGGTCATGCTACTGAAATTACCACCGGTTCGGAAGTCAGCCTTACTGAGAAGAACCGGTGAGAAACTCAGCAAGGTTACATTTTTTCACGTGACTGTATTAGCGATTTTCTATTCTAAATGAACACAACTTTTGATCACAAGCTACTGGCGGAAGGTATCTTTGATCATCATAATGGTCTGATTACAGAGCTGCCTCCAGGGTTGGAGGAGGAACCCTCAGCAGAAGCTGATGACGATGTGAGGACCACAGCCAGCTCATTACAACCTGGTACTAAACGTGATGCCAAGAAAATTGCTGCTGTAAGAACTATTCACTTTCCTTTTTAGACGACAACCCAACCAACCAAGTCTTAGGGCCGCCATACACGGACTGCTCGAGCAGTTAGCCATTGATCAACATACACGGACCGCTCTTGCAGTCATAGTCAACAGCTTGAAGCTGCCATTGGTAACTCTCGTTGCAGTTGGCTTAACTGCTCGAGCAGTTAGCAATTTAAAATTGTCAACAAACAAACGAAGCGACCGGGCGGGAAGCGTGCGCGACGTGGAATGACGACCGCGGGCGGAGGTAACTGCGCTCGAGCAGTCAGTGTATGGCCGCAAGATGAAATTTCACCGTGCTGCCAACCGCTCGAAGCAGTTGCAACTGCTGGAGCAGTTCGTGTATGTACGTACGTAGAAGTCTGTAGTTCACTATGCAGTCGTATTCCAGGTTATTATTTTCATCACTATTGATTTTGCCACAAACAAACAAAGTCAAAGCCATTTATTCAATTTAGGCCCTAGAAGGGCACCTATGAAGGTCAAAGCTACTGAAGTTACCGCCAGTTCGTAAGTCGGCCTTCAACTGAGAAGAACAGGCAAGAAACTCAGCAAGGTTACACTTTTTAAATATTTTCTTTAAACTGACTCTCTTTCGCATGTTTTTACCTTTTGACTTTATAATCGTTTTATATATCAGGTACCGGCCACATCAAAACACAACCTGAACAAAAACCTGCAGAAAATTGATGGTTATCACGAAGATGATGAAGCTAGGATTGAAAAGGAACTGGCAGAAATATACAAGGATACTGCAGGCACGTAGCAAGTTAATAACAATAATTCATGCTGTCATGCTGAGTAAGAAATATCAGCTGCATGATGTTGTACAAAATCTGTCTCATGGCGCAATATAATCACATTGCTGTAATATACAGCGATTGCTGAGATACAAGCGGATTAAAATTAAATTACTAAACGCCATTTTTATATTTTCAGATTACAAATCAGAAAACTCAGGCGAAGTGACTGCAAACAAGGGCGCTACATCCGCAACGAAGGTAGCTACCTCTGCTGCCAAGGAAGCTACCTCTGCAGTCACTACAGTATCTACAGTCTCCGCAATCTCTGAAAACTCTACATACACTATTTCTGATTATGATAAACCGATTGCCAGACAAGGCGCTAAGTAAGCCTTGAATTCATTTGTCTATTTTATCCCACAGCGTGCCAAGGAATAATATCTTTCTTCGTCCTTCTCTCAATACTCCGGTCGCCTCTAGTATGGCCTCAAACTTTTTATATCACTAAGGTGGCAAACAAGCATACGGCCCGCCTGATGGTAACAGTTACCGTAGCCTAAGGACGCTTGCAACACCAGGGGTATCACTCGCGCGTTGCCGACCCTGAAGAAATCTCTTCACACCCTTTTTGAAGAACCCCATTCTGTACTCCATTGGCATTGTCTTAGAATAGTTGGCGGAATACACTCGCCCCCAAACTACGTACGGACCACATACCATTGAAAAAAAACTTACCCCCCCGCTCCTAGAGACGCCTTTCTCAACAGATTCCATAATATTCAAGAGCGTTTCACCAACAGATGAAATTTTTAGTGTCTTATCATTTAGTACTATTGACACATGCTGTGTTATAGAGTCGATATAAGACTGACGACGGCCACTTGCACCCGGTTGCATGATCATTTTTGTCGTCTCTATAGGCGCGCGGGACTCCTGACTCTGCGGTACGGGTGCTTATAGTTTCATACAATACACAACGCTAGTTCTGTTTGCAAGCCAATGGTAGTACTGCGATTTCATGTGTCCCTTATGTATAAGCCAAAAGCTATGTAGTTAAAGGTTAGATAGAGGGAGAAATATGGCAAGGCCAGGACTCTAATGCTGCGGCCATACTACCGTGATATGGCAATAGTTATGACCATATACCTAGGTGTGGCCACGATTTATGATCATAATTTGGCAATATGGCAAATGACGGTAGGCAATAGCTCCGGAGCAATCTTTTTTCGCATATCAAAGAAGATTACTGAGGTAATTAATGCATATTTGTTCAGTTTGCAATATGAGCGTATCGGAATCGCACGTTCTTTTTTTACCGCCTAGGTCATTGTCATATCTAGGTAAACTCTAGTGTAACACCACTTCACTTGGTATTTTAGGCGGTAATAGAATGCCAGTGTGGCCGTAGCATAAGAACCTATGCTATGTTTCACATCGGGGCAAAGGCTGCTACTTTATAAGTAGCAGATCCGGCCTCATATAGAGTACTGCTGTCATCTATGGGCGGGAGCACCTGGTTACCAGCTTGGGCCTTTAGACTCGGTCCAGCGACGTACCGTCAGAATTGTTGACGATCTCGAGCTCACAAGCGGTTTAGAGCCCCTCAGTCTGAGGAGAGACTTTGCCTCCTTATGTGTGTTCTACCGCTTGTACAACGGAGAGTGTTCTTAAGAATTGTTCGACGTGATACCCATGGTTACCTTCTACCATCGCAACTCTCGCCATCGACGGGGAGTCCATCCTCACACATTGAACCCAGAATTGTTTTGAACTGTGCGGTTAAAAAGAGTTTTCTTCGGCGGACGCTCGGACTGTGGAATGAGCTCCCCGCCGCGGATTTATGGGCCAATGGAGTACAGCATGGGGTTCTTCAAAAAGGGGTGTGAAGAGATTTTGCAGGGTCGGCAACGCGCGAGTGATACCCGTGATGTTGCAAGCGTCCATAGGCTACGGTAAACGGTAACTGCTTACCATCAGGCGGGCCGTATATGCTTGTTTGGCACCTTAGTGGTATACAAAAAAAGAGTCGCATTTGTATCTTTTCGCTAAACACGGCCTCCTGTACGCTCACTACTTCTATTACTCCTCCTCCTCCTTACATCGTGTACCTCATTGCTGAGGGACGTGACCTTTTTAGGTTATCTTTTCACGGACTATTGCACGCCATCTGGATCGATCTTCTGCTGTGTGGATAGCAGCACACACACTGGTATCCAATGCTGCGCGTATTTGATCAGACCAACGCATCGGGCTTCGACCTCTCGGCCTCTTTGCGTCCACCTTGCCAGTAATTAGCAACTTCTCCAGGTTGTCGCCTCTCTTTCTTGCAATGTGGCCGAAGTCTCAAATATACGGCGTAGACAGGTTGTCGAAAGTCTTTGAGTAATTCTGAGTAAGCTTAGAATGGATGCGTCAGTCCGGTGCGCTGTCCATGGAATCTGAAGCATCTTCCTCCAGCACCACATTTCAAACGCATCTACTTCTATTACTAATTCTGTGCCAATGTTACAAATTGTCGATTATAGTTTTAGATTCCAACCAAACTCGAACAACAAAGCGGATATAGAGAGGTTTCGGACATCAATCGACGACATTAAATGCGATAGGAGAGTTACACAGAAGCTCTTAGGTGAGGTAAGTAATCATTCAACTTATCTGAAGTTCTTGGTTCACCACCACCAGAGGCGCCACCAGCGCGTGCAGGAATTATGCTGATAATTTTTAAAGCGGTATTTCTTTCTTTTTAACCGACTTCAAAAAGGAGGAGGTTCTATGTTCGACGCGTATATGTATATCCACCGACTACTCTGTAACTACTTTACAATTTGGATGGCTTAAACTGTTTTATATCACGGTAGATCCCGAGGTTCTGAGTTCCATATACATTTTAACCGACTTCAAAAAAAGGAGGAGGTTCTCAATTCGGTTGTGTTTCTTTTGTTTTTTTCTTTTAATGTTTGTTACCTTATAACTCCGTCATTTATGAACCGATTTGGAAAATATTTTTTTTGTCTGGAAGGGTACACTTCCCGTTTGGTCCCATTGTCATGATTTGCAATTTTTTTTTTTGCGGCTTTTAAGTAATGCATAAAATTTCGGGGCGCGAGGCCGTAGGCGGTGGCCCACGTCGCCCACGCCTTACGACGCCACTAGGTATTGTAACCACACTATTTTGAAGTCAGCGAAAAATTCTCTATGGAACACGTCGTGACCTTTCGTTGACTTCAAAACAGTCAGATTAGAGTTATCTCATACTTCAGGTCAGAGATGCTGTGGCCGAATGTGGTAACCACACAAAACCTAATAACGGGCTGTCGGGACACACAGAGGTACTTGGTGACATAATTCTTGAGGGTGGTAGCCAGGTGGGTACTACATAGTACCCTACCACCTTGCTATGGCTTCCTCACGTTTTTTTCCTTCATCGACAGCTCAAGCGCACACATTTCCTGAAAGTTTCCTCCATTCTTTATTACAGGACGAACCTGAAACAACAGAAGCAAACTCAGCAGTCTTACGCTCTGCCGATTTTAAAATATTGAGTGTTGTTATTTTCTTCATTAAATCGTTATTTTGATTTTCGACGATGATTTCGGGCTGAGAAATAATTTAAAAAAAAAATGTGTTTTTTCTTTCGATTATATTGTTCTGTAATATATTCTGTAGCTAACCACGTTTTATCTGAAGTAGTAAGTATAGTAATGGGCACGAGTGGTGAGCACAGATGGACACCTGCGCAGTAGTTAATTGTTCGGTCTGTTTGTCGGAATGAAGGCGGGGGGAGCGGCGAGCTGCACACGATTGATTCGTCAGTCGATGCTCGTCGTCTATTGGATTCTCGCGTGTCATTTGGCTACTGTGATTTGGCCAAAAGTCTACATGCGCCCCCACTACTGCCTATCTGTGCTCACCATTCGTGCCTCATACTATACCTACTTAAAAAAAATTGTGTTTTAAATTATGACGTGATTTGTGTGACAAAATTTACAGTAATTAAATTATATTTTATGCGGATTTTAATTGTTTTATTTACCAATCCGCCAATCATTAATACTAATATGACATACCTATACGTACCAACAGCCGGTGGCGTAGCTTGCCTTAGACGGGCTCCGGTCCTGTATCAAAATTTGTTGGCATCAACCTGCGGCGAAGCTCAAATGGAGTGCAAAGATGTGTATGAATTTCTACGTACACACGTTCGGGGCTCCTGTAGCACGGGGGCCCCATATCTTTGATACGGCTGATACAGCGAGAGCTACGCCCCTACTAACATCTGGATTACTGTATTCTTTTACCACCAAATGATGACACCAAGTCTGTAATAGGGATCATAATATAGAGAGTTAACTACTAGAGTATGTGCAACGCTGCGTTGAAGTTTAAACGAAATGCGTTCATAGTTTCAAGGACCACCACGACGAAATACATATCATCATCAGCATCGTAATGTCCCACTGCTGAGTACAGGCCTCCTGCACACAAATGAGGGTGAAAGGGAATATGCAGATACTCCACCACACGTGCCCACTGCGGCGAGATGGAGGTAGGCTAGTGGTCAACCTACTGTTGGAGTTTTGAACCCGCCTAGGAGGCCTCCAACTTGAAAACCGGGACCAACGGCTTTACGTGCCTTCCGAAGCACGGAAACGATCGATTTGAAATAACACTAGTTAGCCATCCAGGTACCGACCACGACGGTGGTAGCTTAACTTTGCCGATCGATTAAGAACGGCTAATCATGCTACACCACGAGCGCTTCTATTCTAAATACAATAAATGCCAATTTCTCGTTTTTTATTTATACTTTTACGGAGAAAAAATTTACAGGGAACTTAGCGTGCGCTGTGACTATAAAAGGAGCTGCGCCACAGATTACTAAATAATTACTACGTAAGCTGCGCAGTGAATACTTTAGTGTAACAAGTCAGAGTACAAAATGGTCACAAATAACTATGCCATGGGTAGTCACGGACAAGATCTAGTCCCCATACTAATATTTATAAATACGAAAGTAACTCTATTTGTCTGTCTGTTAGCACGCAGATAACATAGTATGGAGAGGGACATTGGCGACTTTTTATTTAGGGAACTCGGGTAAAATCGCGCGGACCAGCTAGTTATAATGATAAGATCTTGATTATTCGCGGGCTGCAATGAGTTGTTATCTATCGAATAAGTGATAATGGTGAATTTTGATTATGCTATATACAGGCTGATGTATTTTTGTTTCTATTACCTACTTACAAGTATCAATATTTTTGGTGGGACGGTTTGTAAATTGTACTAAACTAATTTTAGTCACATCACATATCTTTCTTACAATCATTATTGAAAAAGGATAGAACATATTTAAAGCTGTCAAATTAGACTATGCCGTCTTCATTTGCGTGTATTTAGACGTAACCGCGATAGATGGCGACTAAAATATTGAATACAAACATTGGACTAATTTGACAGGACTAAATTTCTTGCATCCTTTTCTTCTGTTTTTTGTTAGAAAGAGACATAGTGAGACAATATTTTTTTTGTACTACTTAGGTAGCAAACAAGCATACGGCCCGCCTGACGGTAAGCGGTTACCGCAGCCTATGGACGCTTGCAACGCCAGGGGTGTTAATCGCGCGTTGCTGACCCTGCAGAAATCTCTTCAAAGCCATTTTGAAGAACCCCATGCTGTACTCCATTGGGAAAACCACGGCGGGGAGCTCATTCCACAGTCTGAGCGTCCGCGGAAGGAAGCTCCTTTGAGACCGCACAGTTCGAAACAATTCAGGTTTCAATATGTGAGGATGGACTCCCCGTCGATGGCGAGAGTTGCGATGAATACTGATTAAATACTGGAACTGGATATTTTTCTGCTTTTAGTTTACTTTACTAACTACAACAACAGTTTTCGTCGCTGGATGATAAAAATGTCTGATACACAAATGCTTGTTCTGAATGGGAAACGAGCTGTGGAATTTCAGTAATTACCTACTGTCCATTACCAACCAGTCTCTATTCAGTTAATGCCTAGTAGGACACTTATGAAGGTCAAAGTTTCTGAAGTTACCACCAGTTAAGAAGTCAGCCTTGCTGAGAAGAACCGGCAAGAAACTGAACAAGTTTTTTTTATTGGGTACAGGCCTGTATTTGACCACAATCTCACCATGATGTGGCAGAATTGGTAAGCGTACAATGCCTAGAAGGAACTGGATCTCAAGTGCAGTTGTCGGAACACACCGATAGGTGCTTGGCGACAGATTTTCAACTTGAGGGTTGTAGCCAGCCAGACGGGTACTACAAAGTACCCTACCACCGTGCTATGGTTTCCTCACGATTTTTTCATTCAACGGTCAAAGCTCCTTCCAGGGTCCTTCGTCTCAGTATCCAACGTAACCACAGAACTATCATCAATCGTCGCATTTAAATATATCTTTTTTAAATTATTGGGTGCTCCATTTTTTGCCTATAATTGCTATTATATCTACTACCTCATAGGTAGTTGGTACTAAATACAAACACCCTGTACGCAAAAATCCTTATCGCGATATCTGACTCATACAATGATAAATATTTTCGCCTGTTATCAATATGACCGTCAGTCGCGTCTAAATTTGTTAGAAAATACACGGTTATAGACAAAATGGAGCATCCCGCGTTTGTGGAAGCCGGCGGGGAGCCCGGTATGGAGATTTGGACCATAGAGGTATGGGGCATAAAGATCTTAATTAGTATTATGTTTAGAATAACACCTGCTTAGCTGAGCACCTAACCCTTTTTGTTATTTCTACTTCGGAAACAAAAAACAATCCTGATTTATATACTGCTGTCCCCCGCGGTTTCACCCACGTTCCCGGGATAAAAAGTTAAGCCTATGTCCTTTTCCATTCCATAGGCTATCTACATGCCAAATTTCATGATGATCCGTTGAGTAGTGGAGGCGTGAAGGCGTAAACAAAATTAGTTAGGATAAGTAGATTTCAAATAGCATGAGTTCGGTGACACAGGGTATTTTATTAGATTTCTCAATGGTTAATGTTCATTTCGATATAATAAAGGAATACTATGGTAGAGCGAGGTTTCATGAAATATTGTGAGTACTGTTTCTGAGTAATCAAATTGAATTACACTAGATATTGGTAAAAAACCCTTGACCTTGACTATGTGAAATAGAATATAGCTGATCCGGGTTTTACCCGCATACGATTTCAATTCTTTTGCGCAGAATTCATTTTCTAAAATGATGGTAACTTAAGTTACTCGTTATAACATCAGCTATGTTCCAGTGAAAGTCCCGGCAATTTGGTCCAGCCGTTTCGGAGAGAAGTCAGAAGAAACAGGCAGACAGATAAAAGAAATACCTTTTCTTTTCATTCACCGAAAAGGCAGTGGTGAATCATTACGTACAATACTCAGAAATGTTAGTAATTTGTTCACAAATCCTTACAATGTCTCATGACTTCTCTGACTCATTAGAATAGTAGATTATGCACGAAGGGGATAATACACGTCACGGGTGGTCATCGAGGAACAATCCCTTAGAGTAGTAATCCGATTCCGAAACTAGTTAGTGATTTGTCACTTCACTTGACCAATCACTGCCATTGACTTGGCCAATCAGAGCGCGTGTGCCCTTGTCTTAGCCAATCAGAGCGCATTGTCGATGGTGGCATATTGGCGGAATAGATTGCAAGCAAAATCAACGTCATTATGGTGCGTCCATGCCTGGCGAACCGAGCACGAGCCGAGCCACGAACGAGCACACTGCGAGCACGATTCGCGTAGCATGGACGCCGATGCGGGTAGTAAATTAAATCTGAGGGTAACAAGGGACTTTGAGGATTAGCGAGAGATTTATGTAGAGTCCCGAGTGAAGCGAGGGGTTCAAGCCGCCCAAAACGAAGACAGCCTTTATTCTCTAGGTGAATTACTTTTCATACCTTCTGCGAGACAACCAAACACCGTCTTTGGTTTCTCCAAACACCGTCTTTGTTTGAGAACGCGGGTGAAACCGCGAGGGGCAAACTATTTTCCTGCGATAATAGCTCAATCGCTATAATTGAGCAGGACGACGAAAAACAAGCTCTCATCATCGGCCTATAATGTCCCACTGCTAAGCACAGGCCTTTCAAAAATGAGGGTGAAAGGGAATGTGCTGATACTCCACCACGCGTGTCCGCTGCGGATCGGTGGAGGTAGGCTAGTGGCCAACCTACTGTTGGAGTTTTCAACCCACCTAGGCTTAACGACTAGCATATAGATGAGCTGAATCAATAAAGTTCTTTGTCATGTTGCAGAAATTCGAACCTGTACCCATCGATGCAAAAGCATACGGGAAATTCTACAATGGAGATTCCTACGTTGTTTTAAAGGTAAGAACATTACTACACCCATATATATATATACATGAGTGGCCTTATTTTCGGATGCTATAATCATGAAAGTTTCCTCAGAGGGGTTAAGTTTGTCACATCTAAATGATATCTTGAAAGAGGTAGAACATAACGGGATCTCCTCTCCTCTCCTCCGCCTTCGTAATTCGGAGCAGCCTGACTTGGTAAGTACTTCCCTTAAAGAAAATCACAGCCAAAAAACTCTACTGTAATGTGGGGTTGAGTTCCTGCGGTGAGTGAGGTCAGTAAGTAAGGTCAGAGCTCCATGTCGAGGCGCTGTGCTGCCAGAGTGTGGGGACCAGCCAAGTATAGTAACTTATGTTGTCCCTCCAGCTTTTACGTACGCAGAGCGGGGCCCTAGACCCTAGAGCTTTGCAGACCACCTAATTACTTAGTGCTCATTTTAAGCTGGCCAAATTATTTAGATTTAGAATTTGTGCTCCAAAGATGAAGGAGTAAAGCTACCGCCAGCGGGGCCCTTCTATGTTTACGACAATAAAGGAATGAAATTTATGCTTATACTTAGTGCTACGAACCCCAGTCACATCTACCTAAAAAGATTCTGCCTGCGACTTTTGGATAAAAAGTTATTCCCTCCAGCAAGTCCTCTCAAGTCCTCTGCAAAGAAGAATGTGAAGAGATTTTAATAGACATGGCAAAGCACGAGACATCAGGCAGGTCCTGCTCGTTTGCTACCAAAGTAGATTGATAAAAACTCTGGTTTCAAATCTCCGTGGTTTAATTCCCAGTTAGAGGCTGATGCATCTTTACAATCAATATCTTCCCCAGACAACAGGTGTAGACAACTCCTCACTGTCCTACGACGCTCACTTCTGGATCGGAAAGAACACCACTCAGGATAAGAAGGGATCAGCGGCTATCTGGACGGTAACCTTGGATGACATGCTAGGCGGCAGAGCTGTGCATCATCGCGAGGTCCAGGGACACGAGTCCAGTTTGTTTCTGGGATATTTTAAGCCTGGTAAGATATTTTATAATGTTTATTGCAAATATTCATCAAATATAATTTTTATTTTGGAACAAATTATATTTTTATGCCTTTTGCGGTCGAGACTATGGGAACGTGGGGGTCCGAAGCTCGCCGTTGTCATCAAAATTGATCGAAACCTTCGGAGACAAGCGGGCGGGGAGCTTTTTCCGCCAACGCATCAGATTGGCTATGCAAAGAGGAAACGCTGCCAGCCTTCTGGGAACCTTGCAATTAATCGGTAGTAGCGGCAGCTAGAGGAAATAATTCTTTTAAAGGGCGATGGATAAATTGCCCAAAGAAATTCAAGAACTATCTGTGTTTAGTTTCAAAGAAGCAGTTACCGTAGCCTTTAGATGTTTGCAACATCAGGGGTATAACTAGCGCGTTGCCAAGAGTTTCTTCACGCCCTTCTCGGCAAACCCTACGTTGTACTCCCTTGGGAAACCACGGCAGCTCATTCCACAACCTGATCGTCCGCGGCAGGAAGCTGCTCTGAAACTGGACTTTGTGTGGGTGGTCTACCCGTCGCCAAGTAGCCACACATAAGGAGGCAAAGTCTTCATCAGACTAAGGGACCCTTTTTTTTTTTTTATGACATCCATTTGTCGTGCAGGCAGACTGGCCTCCTGATGGTAAGTGGTCACAGCCACCTATAGACATTTGCAATACCAGTGGATTGCCAATGTGTTGCCGACCTTGTAGAGCTCTTTTTACGCCTTTTTTGAAGAACCCCATATCGTAGCGCTGCAAAACCGTAATGGGGAGCTCATTCCACATCCTAATGGTCCGCAGTAAGAACGTCCGACTAAAACGTTGTGTGGACGATCGAGGCGGCTCTAGGATGTGAGGATGAACTCCACATCTCCGGCGAGCAGTGCCATGGTAGAAAGGTGATGATGGCACCAGGTCAAAAATTTCTTGAAAACACTCATTATACAGACAAAATACATCAAAACATTTGTCCTAAATATTAATTTCAGCTATCAGGTATTTGGAAGGTGGTAATGAGTCAGGCTTCAATGAAGTGGAGACGAACGCTGGAGCTGAGAAGCGCCTCCTGAAGCTGTCTGGTTGTGATAACATGAGGATTGAGGAGGTGGGTCTAACATACAAATAATTTTGCAATTATTCAATGATAACCTGGCGGCCTCTCACCTCCATCCATACATCTAATACATCTCGGGTGGCGGGCGCGGCAGCTGACGCTGCGGAAAGCCTCAAAAGGAGGAAATATGCAACTCTTGGAGACGGTTACATATTTCTTCCTTATGGGGTCGAAACAATGGGTTGCTGGGGTTCAGAGGCGCGCAGTTTGGTTAGGGAGCTGTCCAGACGCCTAATTGATACTACAGGGGACCAAAGAGCTGGCGCTTACCTCGGGCAACGCATTAGCCTTGCAATCAATTCAACATCAGATATTTTTAATGGTCACTTGGATATAGTTTGAAATGCCTTGAAAACTAAAAACTGCCTGTTTTTTTATATAACATACACGGTGATTTTTATTCGTTTTAACGTCAGAACAAACGATGTTCAGACCATGGTCTACTAACATTCTATAACCTTCCTGGAAAAATCCGTGGTTTAGAAGGAGTTAGCGGACACACAGACAGACATACAGACAGACGCGGAAAGAGACTTCATTTTATACTAGTGATGTAATTTAACGCTAAAATAAACGATTAATTGAATCAATGAATATTATAATCTGATTACTGATATGCGACCGGTAGATAATACTTTGCATTTTTATCATAGGTAAAAGTAATTAGGTATCGGTTTACATTGTATCTAGATTCGTTGAAATTGCTAGATTCGATGGCGCTTTGTAACATCGCCATTTTATTATCCAAAACAAAGATATTAGCAAAGATTTATGTACACATAAGTATAAGTATAAGTATTTATTTGTAAAAATTTGGGTTACAAAAAGATGTTACAATTTTTTTTTTTAGGACCATTCCAAATTCTGCCTTTCCAAGCACATACACAGTACACAGTATTTTACACGTTAAATTAACACAAATGATTACACAAAATTAATCTCAATCAACGACAATATGATTAACAATAAAAATAATACTTTGCCAGTGACATGATAATCATAATATTTACCAAATGTATATTTAAACTTGAAAAATGTCCAATAAAAATTTTAGTCACAAAAAAAAAAAAAAAAAATATGCATTGAAAATTATTAAATGTCAACATTTAATATATATCATAATCATCAGTTCATCACGATATAATAACACTTACTTATAATTAAAATATTCCTGAATACTATAAAAACATTTGTCATTTAGCCAGTTAACTAATATTTTTCTAAATTTATGAAGTGGTAAATCTTTAAAAATGTCTGGTAGTTTATTAAATATTTTTATTGCCATTATGAAGCTATTATTCGATGCTACTGTTAATTTGGTAAAAGGTCTATACAGATTATTTTTATTTCGTAGTCTTGTATTATATGGCATTGTCTGTCCATTTTGTTGGAAAAGATTTTTATTTTTTTGTACAAACAAGCAAACATCAAATATATAGATAGTTGGTACCGTTAGAATTTCACAGTTTCTGAACAATGTCCTACACGATTCACTTTGTTTTAAGCCAAAAATCGATCGAATGCAGCGTTTTTGCATGATGAAAACACTGTCAATCGCCGATGAACGTCCCCATATTATAATGCCATATCGTAACAAAGAGTAGACATATCCATAATATGCACTAATTGCAGCTTTTTTAGAAATGAGTAAACTGATACGCCTCAATGCAAATATAAAAGAATTTATGCATAGGTAAACATAGCACATAGGTAAATATGGCGAAAAATACAATGAGGTTCAGCTTTCGGTGATCACTCAACACTTCACCAGGGGAGGATGCAAAACTGTTTGGCACACACTGCTGACATGCAAGCACTTGCTGTTACAAGTGTCGAGATGGATGGCATGCGACATGCACGGCGTCCTAAGGTGGCTATGGCTTGGCGCAGGAGTCGCCCGCGTCGGGTGCATGCATGTAAACCTCGAAGGTAGAGTGCCGGCATGCAGATTGATGCGGCGCGTGGCGGTTATGACCAGGCCAGAGCGTGGCCGATCCGTTCCACTTGCAGGTTGTGTTTAGGAGTAAAACCACCACCTCATGAACGCTTTTCATGTAAGGCGTGGTGTACGGTTACCTGCGTTTTATTGGGTCACCACTGTTATGTTCCTTGGGTGAGAGGGGTGTTGAATAAAAACACTAAACTTCTCGATATCTAAAAGTCGAATCCTTTTTATTTTAAGTCCAATAAAAATAAATGGTCTCGTTAATGGCGCGAACCCGTGTCCACAGATAATAAATACACTATATTTTCTGTGTCCGCCAAACGTCTCGACTAATGCCGGCCAGAGTTCAGGTGTTACCAGAACAGAACTTACGGCCGCCACAGTGAGGAAACCATAGCACGGTGGTAGGGTACTTTGTAGTACCCAACTAGCTGACTAGCACCTTCAAGTTGAAAATCTGTCGCCAAGCACCTATCGGTGTGTTCCGACAGCTGCACTTGAGAGCCAGTTCCTTCTATGGCTCGGCTTTGTGTGTGCACAACCTTCGGCCACATCATCACTTACCATGGTAAGATTGTGGTCAAACACAGGCCTTTACAGTAAAAAAAAATGGCTAGTAGGTAACTCCATTGAATAGAGCAAGTAGGTTGAAATCCCTTTTTTAATTAATGGGATATCGTTGAATAGTTTTTTATTTGTTAATATTCATCATGTCGCTAGTGTGGGATGCCACATTGATACACACGCGCCATCTCACTTGCGTCTTGTAAATTTGCAATGGGCAGTTGCGGCCGGGGCAGAAAATTCAAAAAACTTTATACAGAAATCACCTTCAAGGTGTTACACTAAAAAGTATAAAATAACGATGTATGAACTCTAATCTAATGGTGCATCCATGCTACGCGAAGCGAGCACGAGCCGAGGAACAGAATTCGTTCGTTGCTCGCGTGGACGTACTTAACGAGCCTTGAACGAACGCGATGCGAATCCCTGTGTTCGTGAAAAAACTGACAATCGGGCGGAGCGCAGTCGAGCACGATATATATATTTATGCTCGTTCGGGGCTCGCAGTGTGCTCTTTCGTGGCTCTGCTCGTGCTCGGTTCGCCAAGCATTGACGCACCATAACACGTTTTAAAGTCAGCGAAAAAAACGGGATAATTTTTTTGGTAGGGTTTGGAACTCGTGGTCCTCTTTCATAGATACTCTGAAATAAACTAACTCAAACCATATTTTTGCAGGTAACAGCAGATTTCTCATCCCTGACTAAAGAACACTGCTTCATTCTTGAAGTGGAACACGACATTTTCGTGCTGATGCCCGATGGAGCAAAAGCCACGCAGAGACGCAAGATTATCAGCGTCGCCAACATCCTGAGAGACGACTATCATAATGGGAGGGCTACCATTGAGATCATTGGTAATATGGAACATCTTGGGATTAACTTTTCAGTCCGAATTTATAACTCACTTGCTCAGTTTAGGCCCTAATACATCGAAATAGTATTACCCTAGAATAAGGGTGACAGCTGTAAAAACGGCCGAAGAAATAAGACAACGGTGTCGCTATTTCAGTTTCAGTAGGTCCACGTTTGAACGTAGAACATTCGTTCATGAGTGACATAATTTTGTATGCGGCCACTTTCACGATGTTGTCTTGTACATAACCCTTAAATCTAGACAGAAGATAATATATCGATGCCCTAATAAGACACTTATAAACGTCAACAATTGTCTCAACGATCGGTTTGTAATACACTTATCTAGCAGGGTTCGTGAATTACGAACCCATAATCAGTCTGACGCAAGTAGGAACAGATGGTTTGATGTATGGAATTGAAGCAGCAATCTAAGGTGTATACTGCCATCTCTCTCTCTCAATGCTTTCCTACTCTTTTTTGACAATATTTGAAGCGGCGCCATTGTTGTCATTTATTGTTAATTTGTTGGAGTTTAAAAATTTCAGTTTGGTGATAATTCGTATTTTCCGTGAGTGGAAGGATAATAGTGAGTTACAAAGTCGCCAATTATCTTTGGTCACTAAATCATTTGCATTCAAAATGCTACCGGTCCGGTCTTTTAGAAAATGTGAGATATGTGGAGTACGTGGGAATGTTAAAGAAAAAAGAAAATTTACGGCACGACTTCCCTTGGATGAAACCCGGTAAGCATGTTATTTGTTAATAAAAGGTTTATAAGTTTAAACATATGTTATAAACTTAAATATACGTAATTTCAATGTTGTCTACTAGTGCTGACCGATGATTTGTCGATAGTTTTGAGACCTGTTATCAATGTTACAGTTATTCGAAAATAGCAGTTCCAAATATCTGTTGTTTAGTAACAGCTGGTATTTTTGTGACAATGAGTATGATATTTTCATTTTTTTACTTTATTTCATAATAACTTGTACTTAAGTCTTATATTAATTTTATCTATTATAATCGCCAAACTACGAACGCAGTGTGTAGTTGTAGGTATTTGAGAGATCCTTGGACCACATAACATGAATCTTATATCCAAATTTAAAAATGTTTCCGCCATATTGAACTTTTTACTGATTTCACTGATTGCTCTCAGTAATTAAGGTTAGTACACACGGCTACAGATCAAGCTATACATTTCCAGTATAAGCTGATCTCGCATTGTATAGGATTTCAGTACTATGGGAGGTCAGCTTATACTAGAAATGTATAGCTTGATCGGTAGCCGTGTGTACCATTACATTTTTTTTTACAATTGCAGACATTGGGTGAAAATAATTGGTAACGAGGATCTGGCCTGTGCTTCAATTGAGAAATTGCACCATTTAAAATATGTTTGTGGTGATTACTTTCAACACAAAGATTTCAACCGCAAGAAAAGTTGACTTAAGAGATGGTATGTTGATATAATGTGTAAATAATATTGTGTACAAATGTCAGGGCTATACTATCAGTGGGCATTCGTATGGAAACATTATCAGACGATTTACTTGAGCAATTTCCATATCATCATACCTATCATCTACATTTTGTACTAAATAAATAATACTTAAAAAAAACTGTGCCTCCTTATGATATAGGTATTTTTTTATTTTTAACTTATCTCACTTTCATTCACATTTATAATCACCAATTTCTTTCTTTCCCTCCGTGTGACATAGCCGTAAGTTTCTTGCCAGTCTTGTTTTAAAATTGATTTTAATTACAGTATCTTCAACATCGACTCTAATATCTGTACCAGTAAAAGAAAGTAAAACATCACCCAATCTTGGTTAGGTTCTTTTTAATTTTAATAATCACAAATATGCAGTAGCATACCTGTTATTATCCATATTTCATATGTTTCAGACGCATCAAAACTTCACCTCGGAAGAAAAAACTAGTAAAGAAATTAGAAAAAAAGTAAAATTAAAATTAATATCCTTCAAAAAATAGTGGCACAGATTGACAAAATAAATTCACCAGTATTATAAAACCTAATACACGCGACAATTAGAAATCAAGGCTGGAAAGCGCATGTTAAAAGGCGGACAAAATCAGACAAAAGTATAGCTCTTGCCATCTACAAAAAATCTCCAAAAGTATATAGATATTTGAACTATCTGTTCACAATGCCAAGTCTGAGATCACGACAAAAAAAATTGCAAAACGTTGGGATGAATCCAGGTGTATACCCTTCCGTAATGGCTCATCTAAAAAAAGAAGGAGAAAAATTAATAGAAGTAAACAAAATATGCGTTCTAATGTTTAATGAAATAGCACTTAAAAGAAGACTAATTTATAATATTGTTTCCGACAAAGTTGATGGTTACGTAGATTTTGGAGATGAAGAAGGTAGGATAAACGAAACGGCTGACCATGCCTTGGTTTTTATGCTTCAAGGTATATGAAAAAAGTTCAAGCAACCAGCAAATTGTAAAAGGTTATATATGCAAGTTAAACTACTGGCAACCGAGTGGTACTTTATTCAAAATGTAAGAAGTAAAAATGTCTGTCTTATTTTCTACCGCATGACATGTGTATCAAATTATTTATATTATATCGTATAATACCTGATTTAACTGCGTTTACTTTGTATTGGGGATAAATCCCCTCCAGAGGTTATGGACAACATAAAAATAGAATTGCTGAATGGGCAAAACTATGAAACTTGGAAAATTCAAGTACAAGCTTTACTTGTCAAAAATCAGGTATGGAAATACGTAAACGGTACCATTAAAAGGCCAACATCTAATGAGGCAGCGGAGACCTGGTCAGATAAGGACGAAATGGCAAAGGCTGACCTTATCATGGCGATGAATCCAGGTGAGTTGAAACATACTCGTGGGTGCGTGACGTCGCACGAAATTTGGATGAAGTTAGAAAGCGTATATGCTTCTAAAGGTCCCGTGAGGAAGGCAAATTTACTTAAAAAATTGATATTGAGCCGTATGAAAGAGACTGATGATGTGAAAAGACATCTTGGAGATTTCTTTGAAGCCGCAAATATCCTAAGCGATATGGGTGTTACGATACACGAGGACATGCTGTCAATTTTGCTACTATATAGCCTTCCGGAAAACTATGAGAATTTTAGATGCGCAATGGAAAGCAGAGATGAGTTACCGAATATAGAGATACTCAAGATTAAAATATTAGAAAAAGGTAATATTTTGAAATCAGATGAAACTAAGAAGGTAGAAGGAGCAATGTATGCGAAACATCAAGGACCAAAAAGGAACCAACCGACTCAGGTTCAAAAGGCACGACCGAGCCAAATTTACAAATGCTTCAAATGTCATAAACTAGGACATAAAGCTTCAGAATGCAGAACGAAGCGTGACAATCCTGAATCCAGATGTGCAAAAGAAATAAAGAACGAGGAGGACAGTAATTTTGATATTCTTTTTAATTGTAATTCTAATTTTACAAATATTTGTGAATCTATGAAAAATAACTGGATCCTCGATAGTGGCTCTACATCACATTTATGTAATGATAGAGATAAATTTACTAATAATTTCTGTGCTTTTCAGGATAAGTTGAATCTAGCGTCAAATCTGTCGACTGATGTGAAGGGCAAGGGTGATGTAAGGTTGTCAGCATCAGGCAAAAGGCGAATAACTTTTGGAAATACTTTGTATGTACCAGATCTTCGTAGTAATTTGTTATCTGTGGCCAAAATTACTAATAATGGGTATGAAGTAACTTTTACTAAAGATAAAGCCTATATAAATGATGAGGTAGGTAAAACCGTGATGACAGCTGAACGTATTGGGAATCTTTATCATGTTAGGGACGGAATGAACAGGTTAATATAGCTTACAATTCAGTTGATATCCGTACGTGGCATGAACGTATGGGACATTTAAATGGTAGAGATCTCTCAAAATTACTAAATCATTGTGGTCATAACATAAAAGAGATAGATTTACGTGTTTTAGATAATTGCGATATATATTCTAAGGGCAAAATGAGTTCATTACCATTTTCAAGGTCGAACGGTCCGTGTAATGAAATATTAAGAATTGTACATTCAGATGTGGTAGGTCCGATGAAAACAGCATCAATGGGTGGTGCGAAATATTTTGTTACTTTCATTGACGACAGTTCTCGGTGGTGTGAAGTTTATTTATTAGGGAAGAAAAGTGCAGTGTTCAGTGCATTTAAGGCGTATAAAAATTTCGCAGAAAAGTTTACTGGGAAGAAAATTAAATTTCTTCAGAGTGACAACGGTGGCGAATATTGTAACTATGAATTCGATGAATTCCTACAGAGTGAAGGTATTCAAAGAAGACTGACTATCCCTCATACGCCTCAAATGAATGGCGTTAGTGAACGTATGAACAGAACTTTGCAGGAAATGGCAAGATGCATGTTATTATCCTCTGGTCTATCTTTAGGCTTTTGGGCGGACGCTGTTGTGACCGCATGCTATGTGCGCAACCGATGTCCAACTAGCAGCTTAAAAGGTGATATTCCGTTCGAGAAATGGACTAGAAATATTGTAGACCTTAATAATATGGTTAGCTTTGGAACTAAGTCATATGTATTAGATAAGACACCAGGAAAGGGTAAGTTTGATGCACGTGCCAAAGAAGGAATATTCGTAGGATACCCTAGATCAACCAAAGGATATCGTATATGGATACCTAATGAACATAGAGTAATAGAAGCACGAGATGTTAAATTCCAAAAAGAAGAAAATGTATCAAGGTATCAGAAGAACATTCGAATAGAGCCAGAAAATATTTTTCAACCAAGAGTCGAGAATACACAATCAAAGGAAGGACCAAATGTTCAAGAAGTCGAGTTTGAGATGGATAATGAAATTATTCTGCGACAACCTACAGACGATGTCGACCATACTGATGAAGGCGAACACTCGGGAGGAGGAGAGCATTCGGGTACTGGCGAGCGTTCTAGTAGAGGGGAAGGTTTAGGTTTTAATATAAACCCAAATGATGTCGAGCAAACTCAAGAACGAGAAAATCAACAAGTGATGTTGAAACGAGCTCCTGGAAGACCCAAGCTTGTCAAAGGGAATCGTGGGCGTCCTAGAAAGGTGTATAATATGGTTGAAGAAGGAAACCATTCTAAAGAAAATGAAGAATATTTTTCTGCAATTGCTGAAATATCCCTCGAAGAAGCGCTATCAAGCGATGAACACAAGGAATGGCGAGAGGCAATCTTTTCTGAAGTAAGAAGTTTAGTTAAGAATGATACTTGGGATATTGTGAAAAGACCTAAAAATAGAGACATTGTAGGCTGTCGATATGTACTAACGACCAAGTTTAATGTTGATAAAACATTCAAGAAAAAGGCTCGTTTAGTTGCAAAAGGTTTTAGTCAACGGTATGGGATTGATTATCACCGAACGTATGCCCCAGTAGCAAGACTAGAAACAGTTAGATTGTTGATGGCACTTGCTGTAGAGCTGAATCTACAAATTCATCAGCTGGATATCAATACAGCATACTTAAATGGCCGACTTGATGAAAAAGTTTATATGCAGGTACCAAAGGTACTGAAAGATAGTCTTAATATGCTTATTCAAAGAGAAGATAAACAATCAATAGTTGCGAAGCGTGCTAGGCAAATGATATTAGATATCAATGCTGGAGGAGATGCTTGTCTTTTGAAGCGATCTCTTTATGGTTTAAAACAGGCAGGGCGGCAGTGGTATTTGAGATTGGATGAGAAATTACGAAGTATGAATTTATTGCCTACTATAAACGAACCATGTTTATATTTTCAGCGAAGGGGAGATGGAACTATTCTGATTGTTATTATATATGTTGATGATATATTAGTGGCGTCCCAGGATATCAAGTGGATAGAGATATTTAAGAAGGATTTAGCTGAAGAATTTGAGCTTAAAGATTTTGGTCCGGCTAAATACTGTTTAGGTATCGAAATTGAGAAAAAGGACGGAGTTATAAGTCTATCACAGCAGAAGTATATTAAAGATGCAATAAAGAAGTATGGTATGGAAGAGTGCAAGACTGTATCCACTCCATTCGAAGTTGGGTTGAAGTTTGCAAAACCAAAGGAAGAAAGCCTAGATGATATAAATCAAGAACGATGGCCATATCGTGAATTGATAGGTACGTTAATGTATTTGAGCGTAGGTACGAGACCTGACATAAGCAATACAATTTCAAAATTGGCTCAATTTGTGACTTGTCCTACTCACATTCATTGGATATCGGCAAAAAGGGTTCTTCGATATTTAAAGAAAACAATTGACTATCGTTTGACTTTTAAAAAGGGTGGTCATTCGTTGATAGGCTATTCAGATGCGGATTGGGGGAATTGTCTATTAGATAGACGATCGTATTCTGGTTATGTTTTTATTTTAGGAGGAGCAGCTATTACATGGAGATCTCAGAAGCAGCGAACAGTAGCTACGTCTTCTACTGAAGCTGAATATATTAGTACTAGTGAGGCAATGAAAGAAGCTCTCTACCTAAGTAGTTTGTTAAAGGAGATAGGTTGTTTACAGTTATCTAAAACAACTGTCTATGCTGACAATCAGGGGGCGATCTATCTTGCTAAAGATCCCGTTTATCATGCTCGTAGTAAACATATAGACATAAAGTTTCATTTTATCAGGGACGTACTCAGGGATAATGTCATAGAGTTAAAGCATGTGCCGACAGATTTGATGCTGGCTGACGTTTTAACGAAAGCATTACCTGTGGGTAAACATAATAAGTTTATTAATGGTTTGGGGCTTCAGTAGTTAATTGAGGGGGCGTGTAAAAGGTTATATATGCAAGTTAAACTACTGGCAACCGAGTGGTACTTTATTCAAAATGTAAGAAGTAAAAATGTCTGTCTTATTTTCTACCGCATGACATGTGTATCAAATTATTTATATTATATCGTATAATACCTGATTTAACTGCGTTTACTTTGTATTGGGGATAAATCCCCTCCAGACAAATTACTTCGAAAAAAGTACTATTTCGACACAAAAATTCAATAGCAGTGATTATAAAAAAAAATATTCGGTCGGTAAGAATTGTTATACTGTCGGATAACCTATGTTTTTATGAACTTACTGGCGAACAAAATATTATTAGATATTGTGTGTATTATATTAGGTATTTATTTACTTTTATTTACTAGTGCCAAACACAAGATCTCAAAGAATAATACATTATGTAGTCTTAAGAATATTGTGAACACAATTTAAATACTCAATAAGTGAGTCTATACTTTATATCTATATGTTGATTTTTGACATACTTTCATGTTTAATTGATAATAAATCATAAATCCATAGTGTTGGTACATACTTCAATGAAGAGTTTTCTTAGTTCCTCTATTCTCAAAATATCTATCAAACTGTTGACAATTCGTACCAATTTGAACCATAAGAACAATATTTGTTTAAAAATATTTACTAACAATAAAATTCAGTTTTGTTTAGAAAATATATTAGATTTCTTTATACAATACAAATATATTTTTTTTGTGTTAATGTTATTGTGTAATATGTAATAAAAGAGGTGTGATGATAAATGTATGTTTTTCATTTCAATTGCCCTTTTAAATCTAATAAAAATACTGTCAGGTGTGCAAGCATGCGCTGACGTCATACATTTTATCGATATCGATAAAACAACCCCATACTTGCCAACACCACTATTTTCTCCGTTTGCTCTGTTACGTTGGTATTAGGTACTTTTGACAGTGAAATGACTCTTGACAGTGTCGTTGCCAAGTTGCCTAAAAATGCAGACTAAATAAATTCCATTCAGTTCATTCAGTTCTTAGGGAGTCCCGCCTCTTCTTAGCGTAGCGTTATATTCTCTTTGCCCATAATAGCTAGTGCTACCCTGGCGGCCGGACAATCAACTTCGCCGTGGATCCAAGAACAACAGTTATAAGATCTAGCGATACTAAAAATTCGGTGTCCGGTCAAAATAATGACCAGTTTTTTTTGGTGAAATAAGATTAAAATGATGAATGGTTTCTTTACATAAGTCAAATATAAGAGAGGTAGAGCATAGCGTTTATTCGCACAAAGAGCAGCTCGACGGGGGAAGTACCTCCACCTTACAGAATACCGCAGCCAAATAACTTTGTGGTGTTCGGGCGCGTGAGACGGGCGTCGTGTGACGGGTCGCTCACTTCCCTCCAATATGGCGAGGAGGGCGATGGCTGCCACACGCGTCATACTTGTGAACAGGTGCTGCTTGTGGGGGCTGGTCTGCTTAAATTTGCTATTTATTTACTTATTAAATATTTATTCAGTCTTCTTTGTAATTTTGCCGCCGCGCCGGGGCACGTAATTGTTTTCAATGCGATTAGAATGTAAATATTATGTAATGAATCTAAGCTTGTTTTGAAAACAGTAATTGCTGAGTTTAGTGCCGGCTCTTCTCAGCAAATGCAACCTTCCGAACCAGTATTAGAGTATTAGAGTCAGACTTTTCATAAGTGCCTGCGAAGTTCTCTTTGAATAAATGATTTTGAATTTTGAATTTTGAGCCCCTAGAAAATCGCCAGAGCTTGTTTGGGAAGGGGGAATGGTCGGTAACGCCTGAGTGATACCTCGTGCATTGCAAGCGTATTATGGCTACGGTAACCGCTTACCATCAAGCCGTATCCTTGTTTACCGACTTCGTCGTATACAAAATTATTGTGCGCGATCAAAACGTAAAATCTGAATCTATCTGAACCGTACCATTAGAAAACTTGAAACATGAGCCATTTATTGCACTTATACTTGTTTGCGACGGGCCCCGCGTTAGCCTTATCCGGCACTGCTTATAGAATCTCTGACAGTAGTTCTCAGGCCAGGGGCTCTACCTTGGTGGTAATCGTAAAGATCTTCCATTAATGTATTTCATGCAATCACGACCCACAATGGTTTTCATCGTACCGCGTCATTGGACCAAAGATTATAGCTACTGATTATAGTAAGAGTCATGAGCACAGATTGACACCTTCGCAGTAGTTATTTTTCGGTCTGTTTGGCGGAATGAAGAAGGGGGGGAGCGCCGAGTAACACACGATTGGTTCGTCGGTCGATGCTCGTCGTCTATTGGATTCTCGCGTGTCATTTGGCTACTGTGATTTGGCCAAGAGTACATGCGCGATCTTGCCCCCACTACTGCCTATCTATGCTCACCACTCGTGCCTCATACTGTATGTGAGGCTGTTCATAGGTAACTGCTAACTCACTAAGTTCTTACTAGTGTTTTTCAACAGTTGCGTCTGATAGCCAGTGTACTTACTTTCTTATTTACTGATCAAGGAGCATTTGGCCACGTTTTATAAAACAACATGTTTTGTTCCTCAGATGAATTCTCGTCAAACGAAGATTTCGCAATGTTCTTCGAAGCGCTCGGGTCAGGGTCTAAAGATGAATTGGCTGATGATGACTCTTCGGAGGTAAGCTTTCTATGACATTAGAGTTAGAAATATCAGCTGTACAATATTGTATAGTAGCTGTCTTAAAGCGCATTACAATTAAATTGCTGAAATATGCAATGATTGCTGAGATACAGACGGATTAGAATTAACTTTCTTACCGCCATTTTCGTATGAGTTAGAATATTTTATTTAAATATCAGCTCCACAATGTCGTACAACAACTGTCATGAGACAGTTGTTGTACGACACGTTCATACGACTATGAAGCTCAATACAATCACATTGCTGAAATATGCAAAGATTGCTGAGATACAGATGGATTAGAATTAACTATCTAGCCGCCATTTTCTTGTTATAATATTTAATTAAAATATCATCTCCACAATGTGGTACAACAACTGTCTCATATCGCAATACAATCACATTGCTGAAATATGCAAAGATTGCTGAGATACAAGTGGATTAGAGATACCGTTTCTCAAAATCCGCCATCAACAACGAAGAATTCGACCATATAGATAAACATTTTTTGTTTCAGACCTACACTCGAGAAGATATTTCAGCTGTATACTTATACAGAGTGCTCATTGGTGATGAATTGGATCTCATTTCGTTGAGCAAACCATATAAGCAGAGTCAACTGTCTACTGATGTAAGCACATTATTTTTGCAGACGCTTACCTTGATTATCACTGTCACCAGTAATCAGGTCCTCGCAAATCTCTTTTCATGGCATTCCTTCAAGAGATATTAATTGCTCAACGTAGAGCTTTTTATGAAGTTCAACATCGTGATGACGCCTACCACGGTGGCAGGTACTTCGTAGTAGCTGCCTATCTGGCTACCACCCTCAATTTGAACTGTCGTCACTCACCTAATATTGTGTGCCGGCAGATGCACTGGGTGCTTGCCTCGTGTAGTTCCTACAGTCCACTTTCAATCAAACTTACTCTTGCGAGATTGCGATCAAACAAAGTTTACCCTCGCTTACCATCAGGCGGGCCGTATGCTTGTCTGCTGCTTTAGTAGTATAGAAATGTGATTGCAGGAAGTATATATCTTGGATACACCATGCTCCGGAGTCTTCATATGGCTTGGTTCAGGAGTTGATGCTGAAACGAAGAAGAACTACAATGATCTAGTTCAGAAGTATCTGGATTTGAAGACATACCCTAATTGGGTAAGTGCAGCTTAATCTAGCAAGGGAATGAGGAGTTTTCTTATGATACCTCTATGCCCCAAAATACCTATCAAACTGTTCATAATTCGAATCAATTTGAACCTTAAGTTCACGATTTGACCATGTAGGTATCATAAGAAAACTCCTCATTCCTCAGTGTCTTAAAATTATGGGAATTTGAGATTTTTAGACACTGCATTTATATCGATCTGTCCCCTGCCATTTCACCCGAATTTCCTGGATTCAAAGTTAGCCTATGTCCTTCCCCCTACCATGCTATCTGCATGCCAAATTTCATGATGATCCGTTGAGTAGTTGAGGTGTGAATGCGTAACAAACAAACAAACTCACTTTCGCATTTATAATATTAGAATAGTTAGGATTAGTCGACCCAACAGATGCCGTCCTAATTTTAATATAATTTGCGACAGTATTGCGAATTTCTGAAAAACTTTTAAAAATATATCAAAATCCATCCAATCCATCGCATAGCAAATCCATCGTTTGAATCGTAACAGTCGTGAGTTCCTATAACAATTCCGTTCTTCCCGAATTTTCTAATTTTTCGGGCAACTTATCCAATTTTTCTTTCCGTAAAAACCTTCGCAGTTACGAACATTAAAAAAAACAGCCAAATCGGTCCCAGCGGTCCTCAAGTGTGTGATACACTTGTAATACTTTCCAAGAATACTCCTGATTTAAAAAGAGATAAGATATAAGAAGGAGACGGGATAAGCTCCAAATGATGAAAGTTTAAATACTTTCTCTAGGTACACGTGACCAGGGTATCAGAGGGCGCTGAGAGCTCTACATTCAAGCAGTTCTTTAACTCGTGGGACACTGTCGCCAGCACAGCGTCAGTCAGAGGATTGGTTGCTGAATTAGGTATGTGTACTTGCATATCTAAGTCTAGGTATTCCGCTTACATGTGGCAGGCTTTTCAGACTTCCGACACGAAGAAAAAAACTTTGTTGATCTATCGATGTGTCAAGTATCATCCAAATTCGTCCAGCTGTTACAGATTAAATGAGAAATAAAACATACACAAAGTTTCGCATTTTTACCTCTCAGCCGCCGACTCCGTGGGTGCTCGAGGGCTAAGGCACCCATGACCACAGATGTTAGAATTTATCAGTCATAGGTTTTGAGCAATATATCTACAACCTCACCTGCTCTTTGAGAAAGGCGTCCTACTATTTCTATTATTCAAATAGTAGGTACTATATTACATATCACGCAAAATGCTCAGACTGACTTCGAAAAGAAAACGAATGATTATTCAAAATATTATCCCATGCAAAGGTTGGTCGTTTACTAATGACGATTGTCGACAACCATCTTGTCTAGAGGGGCTGGTCTTTTAATCGAGTCATTAAATGGGCATGTGCACCCACGGGGCTGTCTAAAATCCGGCGCCCCGCTACCTATGATATGTAATTTTTAAGATTTTACATTACTTTATTAATCTGTATATATAAAATTCAAAGTCCTGACTGACTGACTGACTGACTGACTGATATATGCACGCACAGCCTAAACCGCTGGTCCTAGAGACATGAAATTTGGAGGGTGTATTCTTTGTGAAGAGTAGGTATCCACTAAGAAAGGGTTTTTCGAAATTCCACCCTTGAGGGGGTAAAATAGGGGATGAAAGTTTGTATGAAAGTCCGTCAGTTTCGAAGTTAGAATCTTCAAATTTTGGGTTTAGGCTAAAGATTAAAAATTAATGTATAGGTGTCTGAGCGTTTGTTATAATTACACCCCCGTAGGGGGGAAAAGAGGGATGAAGTTACTTATGCAAGTCCTTCATTTCCACATTAAACACCAATAAATATATTATAATACAGTGTAGGCATCTCCTAATGAAGGATTTTTTGATATTACACTCCTAAGGGAGTAAAAAAGGGGATGAAAGTTTGTATGAAAGTCCGTCAGTTTCGAAGTTAGGATGTTCAAAATTAGTGTTAAGGCTGACGATTGAAAATTAATTTATACCTGTCTCAGCGTTTTTGATAATTCCACCCTCGAAGGGATGAAAAAGCGGGATGAAGTTGTGTATTGGATCTCACTGACTAATATATCAACGCACAGGCTAAACCGCTGGTCCTACAGACATGAAATTTGGAGGTTGTGTGCTTTGCGAATTGTAGGTAAGCACTAAGAAAGGGTTTTTCGAAATTCTACCCCTGAGGGGGTAAAATAGGGGATGAAAGTTTGTATGAAAGTCCGTCGGTTTTGAAGTTAGGATCTTCAAATTTTGTGTTTAAGCTGATGACTGAAAATTAATTCATACGTGTCTTAGCTTTTTTTTAATAATCCACCTCTCGAAGGGATGAAAAGCAGGATGAAGTTGTGTATGGGAAATCACTGATTGATATATTAACGCACAGCTTAAACTGCTGGTCTTAGAGACATGAAATTTGAAGGGTGTGTTCTTTTGAAGTGTACGTATCAAATATGAATGGGTTTTTCGAAATTCCACCCCTAAGAGGGTGAAACGGGGGTTGAATTTTCAGTGAAACATATTATTACACGTAAGTTCTTGGTTTTTACATGCTTTTTTATGATTGCGTATTTTGTAAATAAAAAAAATGTTTTGAAAAAAAATATGAATATCTGTATATATAAAATTCAAAGTCCTGACTGACTGACTGATATATCAACGCACAGACTAAACCACTGGTCCTAGAGACATGAAATTTGGAGGGTGTATTCTTTGTGAAGTTTAGGTATCCACTAAGAAAGGGTTTTTCGAAATTCCACCCCTGAGGGGGTAAAATAGGGGATGAAAGTTTGTATGAAAGTCCGTCAGTTTCGAAGTTAGGATCTTCAAATTTTGTGTTTAGGCTGAAGATTGAAAATTAATGTATAGGTGTCTGAGCGTTTGTTATAATAACACCCCCGTAGGGGGGAAAAGAGGGATGAAGTTACTTATGCAAGTCCTTCATTTCCACATTAAACACCACTAAATATATTATTATACAGTGTAGGCATAAACTAACGAAGGATTTTTTGATATTACTCTCCTAAGGGGGTAAAATAGGGGATGAAATTTTGTAAGAAAGTCCGTCGGTTTTGAAGTTGGGATCTTCAAATTTTGTGTTTAAACTGATGACTGAAAATTAATTCATACGTGTCTTAGCTTTTTTTTGATAATCCACACTCGAAGGGATGAAAAGCAGGATGAAGTTGTGTATGGGAAATCACTGATTGATATATCAACGCACACCTTAAACTGCTGGTCTTAGAGACATGAAATTTGAAGGGTGTGTTCTTTGGGAAGTGTACGTATTAAATATGAATGGGTTTTTCGAAATTCCACCCCTAAGAGGGTGAAACGGGGGTTAAATTTTCTGTGAAACAATTATTATTACACGTAAGTTCTTGGTTTTTACATGCTTTTTTATGATTGCGTATTTTGTAAATAAATAAAATGTTTTGAAAAAAATAATATAAATATCACAATATAAAATTCAAAGTCCTGACTGACTGACAGATATATCAACGCACAGCCTAAACCGCTGGTCCTAGATACATGAAATTTGGAGAGTGTATTCTTTGTGAAGAGTCGGTATCCATTAAGAAAGGGTTTTTCGAAATTCCACCTCTAAGGGGGTAAAATAGGGGATGAAAGTTTGTATGAAAGTCCGTCAGTTTCGAAGTTAGGATCTTCAAATTTTGTGTTTAGGCTGAAGACTGAAAATTAATTCATACGTGTCTTAGCGTTTTTGATAATCCTGCTTTTCATCCCTTCGAGGGTGGACCTCGAAGGGATGAAATTTTTGAAAAGTAACTGATATATCAATGCACAGTATTGCACAGCTTAAACCGCTGTTCTTAGAGACATGCAATTTGGAGGGTGTGTTCTTTGTGAAGATCAAATATGAAAGGGTTTTTTGATATTCCAACCCCCGTTTCACCCTCTTAGGGGTTAAGAGGGTGAAACGGGGGTTGAATTTTCTGTAAAACATATTATTACACACGTAATTTAAGTTTTTGGTTTTTTAATTACCTATTAATACTTTATTTTGTAAATAAAAAAAACAATTGAGAGGGAGGGAGAGCACTTATTATGTTTGTTTTTGAAGAAAAATATGTCATTTGTTTCCTGTAGGCCACGCGGGCGAAGCCGCGGGCAGAAGCTAGTATCAAAATAATTGGACTGTTTTACAAAAAACTTAAACCGACTTCAAAGTACACTAAGAAGTTATCAAATCCTGATCTGATGACAATGGGACCAAACGGGAAGTGTACCCTTCCAGACAAAAAAAGAATTTTCCAAATCGGTTAATAAATGACGGAGTTATGAGGTAACAAATGTAAAAAAAAAAAACTTACAACCGAATTTAGAACCTCCTCCTTTTTTTTATGTCGGTTAAAAACAACACTCGCGTTTCCTGGATAAAAAGCTTATGCCCTTCTCCATACCATAAGCTTTCTGCGAATCATATTCGTCACGGCTATTTACTGTTATCCAGACGCTGGCTACTTCTCCGGAGATGCTGAGGAGTCTGCAGCGGCGGCCAAGCTGATCGGCAAGAGTGCTACTGCCAGGGGATACATGCCGGATCAGGGTGACGGAAACTTAGTCATTACCAGGTAATTATTGAGATAATAGGAGACCTACATGCAACGAGACCTGCGTTGCATTGGGTGATGAATCGCAACGTAATTCAATTCATCGCATGGAGGTTTTCCCAAGGGAGTAAAGCATGGGGTTCTTCAAGAAGAACCCATGCCAAGGGATTGTTGTTGCGCGCTAGTAATGACATCCTTCTTGTGTCACTACATACTGTACTCCCTTGACATAAGGATGGAATCCTGGCCCTTGATTCTCGTGACATTTATGTCGAATAAGAGATTTGGCGAAATAGATATGGCGGGTATCTGTCAAAATGTAAATTTAGGGACTTTTTGAATTAGCCATCATGTTTACGGTAAATGTCTAATATACTTTGAAGACGTGAGAATTGGGCCCCTGAGCGTCTGCGATAGGAAACTGTGCGAGTACTTATACTTAAGTGTACTTAGCGAAAATGTATCGTTACCAGGATATCAGGAGATGCAGAAGATGTGACGGAGAAGTTCCAGTCAGGTCTCTCCGTGGTGTACCAGAGCGAGGTCTACGTGGTCAAGTATCAGTACTCCGATGATAATGGTGAAGATGCCTTCGTGATCTACTGGTGGATTGTAAGTATTTTTTATGGGAATGTAGCGACATCTATCAACAGAGAGGAAGAGCAGCTCGCAGCCAAGTTACTTTATGGTGTGTTCCTGCGCGTGAGCAAGGTCGCTAGAGCTCATTGGAAAGGGGAGAAAGGTCGGTAACGCGTGGGCGATAGTTGGTGTGTTGCAAGCGTCCATATGGCTAGGGTACCCGCTTACTATCAGGCGGGCCGTGTGCATGTTTACCTACTTTACCACCTACTATATGTACACAGGTTTTAGTCATACAAAACATGATATATTTTAAGGGTACAGATGCAACTGCTGATGATAAGAAGATAGCCTATGAGCTGGTGACGGAGCTGGAAGACGAGCTCGGCGATAAGGTTACACTCGTTACTGTGCCGCAGGGGAAGGAATCTAAGCATTTCCTTACTATATTCAAAGGTGAGACAAACAAGAGGCACGCAGCGTCGGACTGGCCATATAGTCGAAATGGCGTTTGCTAGCTGGGCCCTAGCCTGCTTGGGCCCCCCACGGGGCTGGCTTGCGGGTCTTTTCGCAAGTCAGGCAGACTAGGGCCCAGCTCTGGCAACCTATATGTAAAGTATATAATCCATACATAAGTACTTAGAGAGAAATGAAACAGAAAATATCGAAAACTGGTTGACCCCGTAGAGTTAGAATATAATAGAAAAGAAAGAAAGAAAATACATTTATTTTGAAGTAATACCAGTTACACAACAGTTACAAACAGTAAAACGAAAAATAACAGCTGGTGAAAACAATATAAAAATAATTGTGTGTGACACAGACCTATCCTAACTATACTACTTGTAAATATAGACATGTAATAAAATTGATTCTTGCAATCTGGGGCCAAGTCTGCTATTTCAATTGTGTTCCAATGAACTTTCAGTGGTGTCAAAATTGTGACATTTTACAGTTTTGGTAGTCTACTTACTGTCTGTCAACAGAAGTGTCATTATGGCACAATTTTGATTCCACTGAAAGATTATTGGAACACAATTGAAATAGCAGACTTGGGCCCCTGGTGCAAGCGAAAACCAACTCTAAGGTGACGAACCTTTTCATTCCGCTACTGTACATACACACAAATATTTTTCATGAGTATTTGAACATCTACAAATCTCTGTATCTCTCTTTGCTCTGGTCGTTCCAGGTCTCTTAGTGGTGGTCTACGGAAGTAAGGACAACGACTACAAGCCTGAGAACTCGAGAGGAACGTACGAAGACGATGGCATTCGTCTTTTCCGGGTAAGTTTTGAGTCATCACCAAACATATTTTACAGTAGGACGAGAGGGGGAACTGACTAATTGACATCATTGACAGATGATGAGAAGTGATGTACTTAGATTGATTTAGCTCCAAGGGTCTACTGAACATTAACCTGCCCAAGAGATTTCCGCAAAGAACGGACGCTTGCATCCATCGCTAAGAAGCGACTCTTTTATTACTAAAGTAGGCTAATCATCATCATCAGCCTATAATGTCCCACTGCTGAGCACGGGCCTCCTCACAAATGAGGATGAAAGGGAACGGGCAGATACTGCACCACGCGTTTCCACTGCGGATTCAACTAGTGGTCAACCTACTGATGGAGTTTTCAAACTGCCTAGCAGGGTCGGCTTTACCTATAGTGCAGGGTGTGCGCACACGGGCGCAGGGCCTTAGGGGGCGCCGACCGCCGGCCATAAGTCCGTAAGCGACAACGCCGCCTTAATGAAATCTCTTTCATCAAATAATGTTCTTTAATTAAATCGAATGATTACCTCCTGAATTGTGTCCTGCCGGTACTAACGCTTCTTTTCGCGCTCTCCTATACCAAAATGGTAGTGCCATCTATGTGGAAGACTGTCCACGTGCACCCAGTGAGTGCCAAAAAAGGGAGACAGATCAGACCCGGTGAATTATATGCCGATCGCCATCACCTCCCTTCTCTCCAAAGTGATGGAGAGAGATCAACACGCAACTCTTGAAATACCTAGAAGATCACATCTGTTGAGTGACAGACAGTATTGTCGGTGGCTTCCACAGTAGTTCGGCTGGTGACCTCCTAGTGTATCTTACACACTGTTAGCGTTGGTCACTCACCACCAAGAGTCAAACTATGGCATTCGCAGTTAGCCTAGACGTGGCAAAGTTTTTTAATGCACCCGAATTTCCGATCACCAGTAAAAAATAACTCTAAGTATTCCATTTTGATCGCGCGCCTACTAGAGGGCACTAGGGTACTGATTGCACCCGGGCGCTACATTGGCTAGAGCCGGCCCTGCTGCCTGGAGGTCTCAAACTAGATCAACAGTTATTTTAAGTTACATGATAACCAGGTCCAACGGCTTTCCGTGCCTTCCGAAGCAAGATATGCCACTGTTTGACCACAATCTCACCATAATTTGTGATGATGTGGTGAGGGTGGTAAGCTCACAAACCCATGAAGAAACTGGCTCTATTTCAGTTGGAAGCGAAGGTGCTTGGTGATGTGCAACATGATGGGTGTATACCAGCATATTCCTTACACTTATATAAGCTGTGTGAGCATAAAAATGCATCTCAGCTTCATAATCAGATGCTGCAGTCCTAGCTTTCGGATATACCAAAAGTGCTACATCCTAATTTGGTCCTATAGGTAGAAGGAACAGAAGTTGGAGTGGACATGAGAGCAGTTCAAGTGCCAGAATCTGGAGACGTGCTGGAAGACGACGATGTCTTCGTGCTAGAGACGAAGACTGGTGTGTTTGTTTGGAACGGCAAGGTTCGTATCAAAATCTAGAAGCAGTTTTTCATTTTATATTCAAATTGATTGAAATAAGTTCATTGGAGCCGACAGCTTCTCTCCATTTTGATCCTAAAATAATACCTTTTAAACCTATAGGAGTCCAATGATAAAGAGCAAGAGGCAGCATTGAGCTTCGTCTCTTCAGTGGTGGGTGACAAGGAGGTCACAGTCTTGAGCCAGGGGGAAGAGACTGATGAATTCTGGGAAGCCTTAGGTAAGAAATCATTCCTATTAAGTTTACCCTCTTGAGGGTGTGAAAAAAGAGTCTGCAACACGCGAATGATACCCCTGGTGTTGCAAGCGTCCATAGGCTACGGTAACTGCTTACCATCAGGCGAGCCGTATGTTTTTTGCTGGCTTGTAGTATAAATAAAAACATTTCCAAATTGTTTACTCGAGTCTCTTTCTAACTCAGCTTTCTAACTTATAAAATCAATAGGTGGAATACCTGACACAAAAGATGACCCAGCGGCCTGGCGATTGGCAGTCAACCGTCGCGTAGTGACACCTACAACTTTGACGTCTGTCACTGTCAGTGTGGCAGGAAAGATCAAGTTTGAAGACTTGGAGTCGGAGTATACTCAGCAGGTAAGGAAATGAGTTGGAGATGACTAGATTTGTGGAATTTCATTGGTGGTTTTTCCGAGAATGAAATAGAAAAACACACGCAAACCAGACAAACTTACAAAATATCAGCTTCACGATGTTGTACAACGTCGTTATCATAAAGAAATACAGTCAAATTGCTGAAATATGCAAAGATTGCTGAGATACAAGAGGATTAGAATAGAGATTTTAGCCGCCATTTTCATAGAAGTTAGATGAGTTTATTAAAATATCAGCTGCACAATGTTACAAAACAACTGCTTCTCAGCACAATACAATCACATTGCTGAAATATGCAACGATTGCTGAGATACAAGCGGATTAGAATTTAGTTTCATATGATCCATCAATGTATCTATGTCATGACAGTCAATTATTGCTGCCAACTGAATCAATTTTGGTCTTTCTATTAAAATATATGCAATTTCAGGATCTTTCTGATGATGGAGTGTACATCCTCGACACAGGAGAAGAGCTTTACTTGTGGCAGGGGAAGAATGTTCCAGAAAGGGTTCGAACTGCAAGGAATAACATCATAAAGGTATGTCTTAAATGCAGGTCCATGCAGCATTTATCTAGGAGGAACTAGATTTAGTAACTACTCTTGAGCATAAATATCTTGCTGATTGACAACGCACCGCCTAAGCCGGTGGGTCCAGAAGAAATTTTGACAGAACTGACTGCTAACTACCCTACCCTACCCTATACAGAGATGTTCCAAGAATCCAACCCTATGATCCACGATTTTTTACGACCGACGATAAAATAAAACTGAACTAATAAAATTAAACTGAAAAGATTCCTTATTTATTCATGGATCTTTATTTTAATATTTTCAGAACCCTGAAAAGTTTAATCTCCCCCCCCCCATTCGAAAGTACTCCCGTTTCATACGTAATATCTCCTTATGTACCAGGAATACATAGAAGACGACGGTATGGAGCGCACAGTAGACACAGCTGTGGTCGTGTTAGTGAAGCAAGGCTCTGAGCCGAGCGTGTTCAGAAAAATGTTCCCTGCCTGGGATACCGATATGTGGGAGGTGAGTTTACTGTGTCTTATGGTAGACTCGTGTGATCATATTGTTACACACACTTCCGGATCTATGGTCTACGCACAATTCGTTGTCGTCTCTCATAAGGACATGAAGAATTTAAAAAAAAAAACAGCTATGTGCTAGTCTGTCTGCCTCGCTCACCGAGGTTTCCGACCTTCCTTGGACGTAAATAATACATCTTGGTTCGGGCCACAACTGTTTTAAAAATAACTAACTCAACTTTGATATGAAATTAATAGTAGCCGTAACAAAAATAGGTGACTCTTTCTAATCGACTTAAAATAATTGGACTGTTTTACAAAAAACTTAAACCGACTTCAAAGTACACTAAGAAGTAATCAAATCCTGATCTGATGATAATGGGACCAAACGGGAAGTGTACCCTTCCAGTAAAAAAAATAATTTTTCAAATCGGTTAATAAATGACGGAGTTATGAGGTAACAAACATAAAAAAAAAAAAAAAAAACACAACCGAATTGAGAACCTCCTCCTTTTTTTGAAGTCGGTAAAAAAAAGGAAATTATCAATTCAACACGTATGTATGTAATATTATTGGAACTGCATTATATTCACATATGATAAACAATTAGGGCTTCCAAACAAATATACAAAATTTCATAGGTGTATGTATGTTTGTCCACGCATATCTCCGAAGATATTAATCGGATTGTAACCATTATTTTTGTATTGGTTTACATTTACTTCAACTTAGGGAACAGTGCAAGTTTCGTCAAAATCGGTTCAGTAGTTTTCAAGATATGGACAAATATGTGTGACTGCCTGGCTTATTGATACGAACTACGGGTGTGGTGTCAAAGGAAAAAGATCTCAAATACAAGTGCATTTAAGAGAAACTAAAAATTATTCAGAAGTTTTCAGGATATGGACAAATATGTGTGATGGCCTGGCTTATTGATACGAGCTACGGGTGGTGTCAAAGGGAAAACATCTAAAAAATTTAGTAAAATTCTAGTGCATTTAGGAAAAACTAAAAATGACGAAATAAAAATTAAATCGACTTCAAAATACACTAAAAAGTATGAATGGTACTTCCTGGCAGGGCCATTACGTAGTCGAAATCTGAATCTGTCGCTATTTAACCTAACTTTACGACTTGTTTATACATGGTACTACTTACACGGTCTTCCAGACACCCATCAAAGTACCAACCTCACTTACGCAACCTTACCTTTTGCTTCCAGAACCAAGCCTCATACGAAGACATCAAGAATGAGGCGAAGGCCACCAACTCAAAATGAAACAAGATTTCATACAAAAACTATTTTTAATAAACTTTTGTCACAGTATTTATATCCTTTTATTATACTATAGGTCTTTCAAGTCGCAAGCACATTGGCAAATTCCACTAGAGGCATTTGGGCTAAGTTGTACATTGTCATCCGTAGAGTAGGGAACCATTTTTATTCACAGATAGTCGCATTTATAGATCTTCACGCAGTTTCAAGTTGCGCATATAATATTTAGGTAAAACTTTCTTGTACAATGTTCTAAATTTACATTATTTTGATGATGTAATAACCGGCCAGGGCCCCTAGACAAGATGGTTGTCGATCATCGTCATCGTTAGCAAACGATCAATCTTAGTCGGGCCAGCTGGCGTGGTTGGTTAAGACTCTGGTTAAGATAGCCTATCCTATCGCGCCGCAGGTCGTGGGTTCGATTCCCACACAGGACATGCATTTGTGTGCATGAACATGTCTGTATGTCCTGGGTCTGGGTGTAATTAGTATGTATTTACAAATAAAAAGTAGTATATGTATTATATCAGTTATCTGGTTTCCATAGTACAAGCTCTGCTTAGTTCTTCTCTTAGATTTTTCGATTTGAAAGTTGATCGTTTATTAACAATGACGATTTTCGACAACCATCTTGTCTAGGGGGGCTGGTTCTACATCCCCACTCCTTTCCCCCTTAAATCGATGGATGGCAAGGTACATAGCTATTGTAATTTGCAGGAGCCTGACTTGAAAACCTATATTAATATATATTCATCCGCTTTATTATTTCATAAGGAATATAGTATATTGAATAGCAGTATGAAAAATAGTATGTTTGATATTCAATATTTTTCAATAAACTTTTAAAGTGTAATCTAACCTCTTCATAAACTTAAATAATCTTAATGATTCACGAATTTAAACAGAATAATAGTTATAACAGAATAAGATCACGAACTACAGAAGAATGAGTACTACCACACAGAAAACGCACACCAATCTACTATATAAAAATAAGTCGGGTTTTCCTTCCTGACGCTATAACTCCAGAACGCACGAACCGATTTCCACGGTTTTGCATTCGTTGGAAAGGTCTCGGGCTCCGTGAGGTTTATAGCAAAGAAAATTCAGGTAGGGTAGGGTAGGGTGGGGTAGGGTAGCACCATAGGGTAGGGTAGCACCACGCGAACGAAGTCGCGCCGGGCAGCTAGTTATATATATTAATATAATGTATGCTAGCTAATATATTCCAATCAATTATATTAATAAAAGCGGATGAAACTTCTATGTAACTTAATGACAAAAAATGATTTCTTAAATTAAAAAAATAAATTATTTACAGTCATAAAAAATGCATTTTACTTAAACATCTAATTAATACATTATTTATAAACGCCAAATATTTAAATGCACGGATGGAAGAATTCCATGTCTCTCTTGTGTCAACTAGCTTCACGTATCGCCTCTATTTTATCCCCATGAAGGTTGAATTTCCCATAAAGGTAAATCCTCAAAATAAATTACTCAAAAATTCATACCAATTTTTTGCTTCCAAGTTTATTGAATCATAATCTTAACCAACGGGTCACCGCCTTATGAGGATCATTATCTTCACGTCACTTTCTAATCTTTATATATAAAATTCTACTGTACGTGCGTATGTCACTCCTCCTAAACGGCTGGACTGATTTGAAGTTTCAGCCCTAACCTAGATACCGACTGCAGCGCCATCTGCCGCGCTGATTTGTGAATATAAACCATCCAGGGCGCCAATTCTGTGACAAACACACAGTAAAGTATTTTTTTTCATGCGTTTGAGTGACGCCCTTGATGGTTTAGATAGAGTTGGGTAGGATAGCACGCGAACGAAGTCGCGCCGGGCAGCTAGTATTATTATAAAATGTTCTCTTTCGCGATCTATGCGCCTAGTACCGAAGAAGTGTATGTACAGTCGAGGACATAAATATGTATACACTTAGTAAAATTTAACAACGGTTTCCTCCTAAACTACTGATTGAAATTATGAGATATTATAAAGGCAGAATCTTCTAACATATACTATTATGATTTGTGTAATAGTTTAACACTTAAATGTTAAAAATGCGAGAAAATTCCAATTCAAAGGAGCTTCCTTCCGCGGACGCTCAGACTGTGGAATGAGCTCCCCGCCGTGGTTTTCCCAATGGAGTACAGCATGGGGTTCTTCAAAAGGGGTGTGAAGAGATTTCTGCAGGGTCGGCAACGCGCGCGTGATACCCCTGGTGTTGCAAGCGTCCATAGGCTACGGTAACCGCTTACCATCAGGCGGGCCGTATGCTTGTTTGCCACCTAAGTGGTATAAAAAAAAAAAAAATGCTTTTGAATTTCAGAAAGTGTATACATATTTATGTCCTCGACTGTACTTCTATGGATATACACATTGAATTTGTGACAATTTAATTTAATTGGCGTTTATTTAATAAAGTTAAATATATATAGTCGATTCAGTCTCTGGTTCTAAGTCCCCATATGGATGTCCTTCTTGTGCCTACAGTCGGTCGGGCGATCGCGCTGAAAAAAACATACGTTTTTTATTATTATGTGCATTAATATCTCTACACACTTGAGGGGTTGGTTGGAGTAGGCATATGTAGCTACATAGTGTACTAGTTGTCTGATCCCGGGTACTACACTGTGAACTAGTTGTCTGGTACCGGGTACTAAAGTGTGTAATAGTTGGCTGATCCCGGGTATTAAGTGGTGTAAATGTCTGGTCCCGGATAATACACTGTGTACTAGTTGTCTGATCCTGGGTTCTACATGTTGTACACACGGCTACAGATCAAGCTATACATTTCCAGCCTTACTAATAAAAAGTTACACGCGGTGTACACATCTGTTATATAATTGCTACTAATAAAAACATTTTTGACACAAAGCCTGTATACACGTGTTTTAGTTACCTAGGAAATTTACACAGGGCTTACACGGGCCAGGACCCTTGTTTAGTGTTTGTATAAGAACATTATGGCGGATTTCAATAGATCAGCTGTGTCTGACAATCAAGTGTTGTGTCCATTTACTACGGACCAGGCCAACCGCGCAACAAAATTACACCAACGCGCTGGCCCTAAAAAGTCATTTTAGGGCCAACGCGACTCAGTCGACTGCGGTCATACTGCGGTCCACGGAACAGTTCATTCTTTCATTGTTTGCTTATAATTGCCATAAAAATGCCTAGTTGCGTAGTGAAAGGCTTGTGTTTTATACTGGAGTTATGGATAAAATAAAACAAAAATTGACAATTTATTTGATTTTGATAACTTTATGCAAAATGTTCCGGTAGGTGTATCCTTAGTTTTGAAGTCATTGGCACAGCCATTTGCTTCGTTTGTTGACGTAACATTTGTAATTTGACAATGACGTTCTTCTTTCTTCTTCTTCTTTGGTTAAATGGCTACTGTAGCCATAAGCACAAGACAGTTTCGTTCAAAACCACCATTAGCTATTTGAATCTTTTTAAAAGTAATTTTATTGTTTAATTATTAAAATAAAAATAGTCTTAAGAAAAAGAAACCTGATTTTTATGATATGATTAATATTTTATATAATTATTTTTCAGTATCTTTTGGTGTTTTCACATTTTTCCCCATATTTTCTCCCGTATTTTGAAGTTAACGTTCCTAAAAAGTTGCCAGTCGTTTTTGTTTTAACAAATAGATAACTATACAACGCTTACACACTGATTATTAGTAAAGGGAGTGTATAGCAACTGTGTAAGGCTTACACACTGCATAACTATACAGCTGTTAAACAACCGTGTTCCATATTTTTATTAGTAAGACGGTTCTAGTATAAGCTGACCTCCCATTGTAACGAAATCCTATACAATGCGAGATCAGCTAGTTGGCTGGTCTCGGGTACTACACTGTGTACAGACAAATCTGATCCCAGATAATGTGTACTAGTTGTCTGGGGGACCTGGGCTACCCAGGAGGGTACTACACTGTGTACAAGTTGTCTGATACCGGGTACTACACTGTGTACAAGTTGTCTGGTACCGGCTACTACACTGTATACTAGTTGTCTGGTACCGGGTACTATATGATGTACCAGTTGTCTGGTCTCAGCAACGACATTGTGTACTTGTTATCTAGTCCCTGGAACTACACTGTGTATTACATTTCTACGTCCCGGGACCTCTGGCGACGTTACCCACAGAAACAACACATTATTATTATAACGGGCCAGCTGGCGCGGTTGGTTACGACTCTGGCCTATCGCGCCGCATGTCGTGGGTTCGATTCCCGCACAGGACATGCATTTGTGTGCATGAACACGTCTGTATGTCCTGAGTCTAGGTTTAATTATGTATATTAAGTATGTGTTTACAAACACAAAGTAGTATATGTATTATATCAGTTATCTGGTTTCCATAGTACAAGCTCTGGTTAGTTTGGGATCAGATGACCGTGTGTGAGGAATGTCCCGGGATATATATTTATTTATTGGTACTGACCTGAACATGAACTGGTTGAGTTGTGCGGCGGGTACAGCTACAGCAAGAGATGCTAGTGACGCGGCCGGTAGCATGCCCCACACGTCCACATACTGGAGGGACGACATTGAGTTCAGCTGGCTGGAAGATGATACAGTTATTGTTAATAGATCCGATGATAGCTCAGTGGTAGTGACGTCGGGTCCCGGGTTCGAATCCTACAATGAGCTTGAGCTTTCGGTGAAGGAAAACATCGTAAGGAACCCATAGCACGGTGGTAGGTACTTTATAGTACCCATCTGGCTGGCTACCACCCTCATGTTGAATATCTGTCACCTTCGGCCACATCATAACTTACCATGGTAAGATTGTGGTCAAACACTGGACTGTACACAGTAAAAAAAAATGGGTGGTTAGCGAAGTGGGTTCTATTCCTATACATATTTCCTGTAGATAGATAGAGATAGATAAATAGAGTAACCCGAGTATTTCAACTGGTTTAATTGTTATTTTTTCCTGTATATCTGTATATATAAAATTCTACTGCACGGCTGGACCGATTTGAATGTTTTTTTTTTGTATGCGTTTAGGTGGCATCCTGGATGGTTTAGATTCACAAATCAGCCCGGCAGATGGCGCTGCAGTCGATAATATAACCTAGATACCGAAAATTCATTCAAATGGGTCCAGCCGGTTAGGAGGAGTTCAGTGACAAACACACGTACAGTTGAATTTCTCTGTATGCGACGCCCTGGATGGTTTAGATAGGGTAGCACCACAGGATAGGGTAGCACCACGCGAACGAAGTCGCGCCGGGCAGCTAGTATATGTGTATATTATAGGTCTGTGTTTAACCGTAATCTAACTTTAGTGAGCGCTGATTTGGCCGAAGATGGTTTTTATTTTTTATACCACTAAGGTGGCAAACAAGCATACGACTATGAACCTTATAGTAGTGATCTAAGGTTGATTGTAAGTTTTAAGCATTCTTTCGTTAATCTTCGGGCCATACTTTCTTTTCTGTGCGAACGAAGATTCACGACGCGCCTTATCAGTTGGGTACTACTGTACGCACACTTGCATCATCTATTTAAATTTATGTATGTGGTTGTAACGTACTATAGATCGTTGGCAGGTAGTAGGTAGCAGCGGCTGAGCGCGAGATGTTCGAGCCGGCGCAGCGCCAGAACTGCGCGCACCGCGCCGGAACTCAAGCGGGAACAGTCCGACACGTCCAGTTCCACTAGTCGGGGGACCCGCTGAGTTAGTGTACATAGCACTGGGGACAAATATTTATATAAGAATAAATAAATATCCTTAGACATTCCTCACACACGGTCATCTGATCCCAAACTAAGCAGAGCTTGTACTATGGAAACCAGATAACTGATATAATACATATACTACTTTTTGTTTGTAAATACATACTTCATCATCATCATCAGCCTATAATGTCTTCATATTTTTTTTTCAATTTATTTTACTAAGTCTTAATTACAGCGTTTACAAAATAATTGGACTGTTTTACAAAAAACTTAAACCGACTTCAAAGTACACTTAGAAGTAATCAAATCCTGATCTGATGACAATGGGACCAAACGGCAAGTGTACCCTTCCAGACTAAAAAAGAATTTTCCAAATCGTTTCATAAATGACGGAGTTATGAGGTAACAAACATAAAAAAAAAAAAAAAAAAAAAAAATACAACCGAATTGAGAACCTCCTCCTTTTTTTGAAGTCGGTTAACGTAAGGGATAAGTTACATAATTCAAAATGTCGGACATTGGCCCTGATTCTGTTGTTTACAACTAAACAAATTTTATCCTCACTATGTCTCTTTCTAACGAAGAACATAAGAAAAGGATGTAAGAAATTTAGTCCTGACAAATTAGTTTTCAATATAAATTTAGTCGCCATCTATGAAGTCTGAATACACGCAAAATAAGACGGCAAAGATTAATGTTCGTAAGAAAGAGATGTGATGGGATTAAAAGGATCATGGCGAGATTTGTACAAAAAAATAAAGATTTTTAGAGACGTTGGAATGACGTTATAATTGATCCTTGGTGCCTAAGGAACAACTTGAGCCATTTAAAATATTTTTAGAACCCCGGGATGAAAATGAGAATTTCTATGGCATGCCGGCGAATCGCGACTATTCGCAACCAAACCGTCATGTTGTTGGGTTTATAAAATATTTCATGTATATTAATATGTTTGTATTGCATGTATTTCATGTAACTATGTTTGTGTTTGAAAGGTCTTTCAAGGTCCAAATCCCTACAATAGAGGACTGGACGAAGGGACTTGATCCACCAGAACAAGAAAGTCTGGTTTGGTACACTGATGGATCCAAAATGGAATCAGGTACAGGAGCTGGAATATACGCAAAAGGTTACAAATGTAGCAAAAGCTTAGGGAAGATGGCAACTGTATTTCAAGCAGAAACATATGCCATAATAACCTGTGCTCAGGAGAATATAGATAGAGGAACCAGAGGTAAATCCATATATATTCTTAGCGACAGTCAGGCTGCAATCAAAGCCATGGCATCCTACAAAGTGGACTCCAGACTTGTTCTGGATGCTGTCCAAACCCTAAACAGGCTTGGGAAGCATAACAGGGTAAGACTGATGTGGGTCCCTGGGCACAAAGGAATCCATGGTAACGAAGTGGCAGATGAACTGGCAAGAGAGGGCTCAGCAAATGATTTTGTGGGTCCAGAACCATGTGTAGGCATTTCGACGTGTGTCGTAAAAGCCACATTTAGGGAGTTCGCTGATCACAGACAACAAAAACATTGGCTGTCTAACACCGGTCTACAACACTCCAAGATGTTTCTGGGCTCTACGTTCAAAGCCCGGGAATATATTTGGAATATGAGCAGGGGGCAAATCCGCTACCTGCTTGGGGCCTTTACTGGGCACTTTGGAACCAACGACATGCTCATGAAGATGGGTCTAGCCGCGACACCCATGTGCAGGTTGTGTGGGGAGCATACGGAACGCATGGAGCACCTTCTGTGCACATGCGATGCACTGGCTGGTAAGCGAATGAGTCTCCTAGGGATCGGATATCCAAAACCAGAAGACTATAGGCTCATATCTCCTAGCCTCGTTGTAAAACTCATGAAAGGAGTTTTCTACGAGACTGGGGAGGAGTAATTTATCTAGGGGACCACAATAGATCCCAATGGGTCGAAGTGTCCGAGTTATTTCTCGGCCCCTGCACAAGATAAGAAGATAAGATATTAATATGTTGCTGGTAATGTAAACGCACAGCGCTTGAAATCGAAATGGGCGGGGCATGTCATCTGCATTTCAGATGGAAGATGGACAAAACGTGTCACAACATGGTCAGGTCCAGGAGGGAAAAGAGCAAGAGGCAGACCCAAAGATCGATGGATTGACGACATCCAAAAAACGGCAGGCAAGGGGTGGATGAAGTTAGCCAAAGATGGAGACAGTTGGCCTATACCCAAAGTGGGGCCATGAGCTAAATTAGTTTATAATAAGTGTGCTTTTTTAACCGACTTCAAAAAAAAGAGGAGGTTCTCAATTCAGTTGTCTTTTTTTTTTTTTCTTATGTTTGTTACCCCATAACTCCGTAATTTTGGAAAACGATTTGGAAAATTCTTTTTTTGTCTGGATGACAATGGGACCAAACGGGAAGTGTACCCTCCGTTTGGTCCCATTGTCATCAGATCAGGATTAGATTACTTCTTAGTGTACTTTGAAGTCGGTTTAAGTTTTTTGTAAAACAGTCCAATTATTATATATTGAACCTGTATCAAATTCATGTATTAAATGGCTTATAATATAATAATAATAATATAATGTAATCTCAACATTGGAAGTGATTCAAAACCCTCTAAAATGTTTTGTTTTTTTGTACAAATCAATGTATGGATCTCGCCATGATTCTTTGTTTAGTGCGATTTACAACAGAATCGGCACCAATATTCATCGAAAAAGTAGTAAAATGTAACTTACTGTCATCAGTCATAATCCTCGCGCCGCCAATGTTGAGTCTCTGCAGTCTGGTGGGTAGTTTGCTAACTAGTACTTGCAGCGCGGCGTCGCTTAGATTGCACCACGATATGTTTAGCGCTATTAGACTGAAAGTCAAATTTAACTTCATTTATTTGCGTAATGGGTACAGTAGTACCCAACTGATAAGGCGCGTCGTGAATCTTCGTTCGCACAGAAAAGTTTAGCCCGAAGATTAACGAAAGAATGCTTAGACATACAATCAACCTTAGGTCACTACTATAAGGTTCATAATACAGTGCAGCTGTTAGTTCCGTCTCACTCGCTCGTGCCGCCCCTCCGCACACATGTGCCGACCAATAGTATTTCCCGCGCTTTGAAAATGTATCTTCTGCGCAGGTACATCGGTAAGCCATATCAGTTGGGTACTACTGTACAAGTAATTTGTCACATTAAAGACAACCACAGGCAACTATTCCGTATGCTTACTTAAGTTTTAATAATAAAGTTAAGATATTTGTTCCTCTTTCACGTAAAAATTCCTGAACGGATTTGGATGAAATTTGGCGGACAGAGATTTTTTTCGGGATTAACCACATAGGATACTTCTTTATCACGGAAAAACACGAACGCGGGTGAAACTGCGTCACGAACGCTAGTATTGAAGACTATTGATAGACTTTGGTTCCTTGGTGTAAGACCCAAGCTTTTTTGTAAATGGTATGTTTGTTTTTTTTTTTTACCACTAAGGTGGCAAACAAGCATACGTCCCGCCTGATGGTAAGCAGTTACCGTAGCCTATGGACGCTTGCAACACCAGGGGTATCACTCGCGCGTTGCCGACCCTGAAGAAATCTCTTCACGCCCTTTTTTAAGAACCCCATGCTGTACTCCATTGGGAAAACCACGGCGGGGAGCTCATTCCACAATCTGAGCGTCCGGTGTTTATCTTTATTTTAATAATAATAAATCCCTCCACCTTTACCATGACAGAGAATAATAATAAATATCCTGTGACATTCCTCACACACGGTCATCTGATCCCAAACTAAGCAGAGCTTGTACTATGGAAACCAGATAACTGATATAATACATATACTACTATTTGTTTGTAAATACATACTTAATATACATAATTACACCAGACCCAGGACATACAGACATGTTCATGCACACAAATGCATGTCATGTGTGGGAATCAAACCCACGACCTGCGACAGACGGACGGATAAAAAAGAAACCTAATAGGATTCCGTTGATACGGAACCCTAGTGTAAGTAGTAAGTACTTACTTCGTACAACCTGTGAGTATAGATGTTAATCCCTCGGCCGTTATACCTCGCGCCATTGTTAAATTTAATGTTTCTATATTACTGCATTTACCTGAAACATAATTGGACTGTTTTACAAAAAACTTAAACCGACTTCAAAGTACACTAAGAAGTAATCAAATCCTGATCTGATGACAATGGGACCAAACGGGAAGTGTACCCTTCCAGACAAAAAAAGAATTTTCCAAATCGGTTGATAAATGACGGAGTTATGAGGTAACAAACATAAAAAAAAAAATACAACCGAATTGAGAACCTCCTCCTTTTTTGAAGTCGGTTAAAAACAAACGATAATATGTAATTGAAAGTGTATATCCATTAAAGTAATCCAGATGGCGCTGCAGTCGCTATCTAGGTTATATTACCGAATGCAGCGCCATCTGCCGGGCTGATATGTGAATCTAAACCATCCAGGGCGCAACCCATTGAATTTTGAATTTTGAATTCAGTGACATACACACGTGCAGTAAATTTTATATACTGGGTGGAGATTTCGAGATGGCATATTTACTAAACCTATGTTGGGTTAGTCATGCTGAACAAATTTTACTATGGGACCAATAGTGAATTCTCAAAAAAAAAAAAAAAAACTTGCCATAGAAAATGTCAGCCTTACTCGATCATAATGTATAGTACTTTTTTTGGGGTTCCGTACCCAAAAGGTAAAACGAGACCCTATTACTAAGACTCCGCTGTCCGTCCGTCTGTCTGTCCGTCTGTCACCAAGCTCTATGTCATGAACGGTAATAGGTAGACAGCTGAAACTTTCAGAGAATATATATTTATATAACAAATAATAAAAATTCAATAATATTAAAAATTTAAGGGGGCTTCATTACAAGAAACATCTTTTTTTTACGTTTTTTCATATCAAAGTTGAGTTTGTTAATATTGTACGGAAACCTCGGTTTGCGAGCCCCACTCGCACTTGGCCGGCTTTTTTATATCACAGTAGGTAAACAAGCACACGGCCCGCCTGATGGTAAGCGGTAACCGTAGCCATATGGACGCCTGCACGTTTTACTGACTAACCTATAATATGACATGTCGTATCTGCTAATGTAACACTCTCTAAGCTTAATTTCTTGAGTGTGGGACATCTTTGGAGCAAGTGGTTCAAACTGGCAACGTCTATGGTGCACATGCTCAGGTCCAGATATTGTAGTCGCGAGGGAGTCGGTTCTGTTCTGGGGTGCCATTCGCCTATCTGGAATAAGAATTAAAAATAATTGAAGACTGTTTTACAAAAAAGTTATACCGACTTCAAAGTACACTAAAAAGCAATCAAACCCTGAACTTTTTTTTTTATACGACCAAGTCGGCAAACAAGCATACGGCCCGCCTGATGGTAAGCGGTTACCGCAGCAATATAGACGCTTGCAACATAAGAAGCATCGCTCACGCATTACCGACCTTTCCCCCCTCCCCTATGAGCTCTGGCAACCTTACTCACGCGCAGGAACACAACTTTACACAACATACAGTTATTTGGCTGCGGTATTCTGTAAGGTGGAGGTACTTCCCCAGTCGAGCTGCTCTTTGAGCGAATAAACGCTATGCTCTATCTCTCTCAAAACCCTGATGACAATGGGACCAAACGGGCAATGTACCCTTCCTTATAAATGTGAAAGTGAGTGAGTTTGTTTGTTACGCCTTCAAGCCTCATTACTACTCAACGGATCATCATGAAATTTGGCATGCAGATAGCCTATAGTATGGAGAACATAGGCTAATTTTTATCCCGGGAACGCGGGTGAAACCGCAGGGGAAAGCTAGTCGTTTAATAAATGACGGAGTTATGAGTTAACAAAAACAAAATACAACGGAATTGAGAACCTCCTCTTTTTTTGAAGTCGGTTAAAAAATGGCGATTTTAAAGTACTAAAATTTAAGGATATCTATTACATACATTTGTGTGCATGAACATGTCTGTATGTCTTTTGGTGTAATAAAGTATGTATTTACAAACAAATCATAGTATATGTAGTGAAGGAATGTCCCAGGACATTTTAATCCTGTGACATTCCTCACACACGGTCATCTGATCCCAAACTAAGCAGAGCTTGTACTATGGAAACCAGATAACTGATATACATACATATACTACTTTTTGTTTGTAAATACATAGCTCTGCTCTGCTCTGCTTAGTTTGGGATCAGATGGCCGTGTGTGAGGAATGTCCCAGGATATTTATTTATTTTATATAATACTAGCTGTCTCGCGCGGTATCACCCGCGTTCCCGTGATAAAAAGTAGCCAATGTCACCCGGGGATAGTGTAGCTTCCCAACAGTGAAAGAATTTTTCAAATCGGTTCTTCAGTTTCGGAGCCTATTCAATGCAAACAAACAAACAAACAATCAAATCTTTCCTCTTTATAATATTATTATTAGTATAGATAGATTACACCCAGACTCAGGACATACAGACATGTTCATACACACAAATGCATGTCCTATGTGGGAATCGAACCCACGACCTGCGACGCGATAGGCGGAATCTTAACAAACTTTATTAACACTTACCTCAGAACTAGCCAATCTGACTATAACAGGTTTTCTAGACAATATTCTTCCTAGGGCGTTTTTGTTCAATGTCTTATTGCCTAGATCCAGTCTTTGCCACAACGTCTCGTCACACGCCACTCTGTACCATCTGGAATTGAAATAGAGTAGATTTTACGGTATCGATTAATATGGATGGTTCCTAGGTAAAAATTAATAAGTCTGTCAGATTATCAAAAAATATTGGACACGTATCTTTAGCTTTAATTGACAGAGATAAAGCGAGTCAAAGTTCGGGAGTGGTGGCTCGTGACGTCATTACACTAAAACATTTGACAGCTTTATAAAAAAAAAAAAACAAAAAGTATTTATTCAATTTAGGCCCTGATAAGGCACTTATGAACGATAAACAAATGACTCTACACCGGTTCCAAATACAACTTAACTGAGAAGACTCCGGCAAGAAACTCAGCAAGTCTTTTTTTTTAATGTGACATCATCATCATCAACAGCCTATAATGTCCCACTGCTGAGAACAGGCCTCCTTTCACAAATGAGGGTGAAAGGGACTGGGCGATACTCCACCACGCGTGCCCACTGCGGATCGGTGGAGGTAGGCTAGTGGTCAACCTACTGTTGGAATTTTTCAAGCCGCCTAGAAGGCATCCAACTAGCTTAACGACTATCACAATTAAGTGATAACCGGGACCAACGGCTTTACGTGCCTTCCGAAGCACGTGTAACGTTGTATGCTAGGATACAACTTACGAACTAATAATAAGATAGAATACTGGAGAAGTGAACTTAACTACATAGATAGGTACATACTAAAATTATTATTACTATCACACATAGTACCTAACTTACAACTAAATATATAAAAGAAATAAAATAAATCATAACTAAGAAATATAATACGGAACCCTAAATTATTATATTTATTGTTACGGGTTTTGAATTACTTATCTCCGCGTCTGCGCATCCCTAAAACGTATCGCTGAGTGCGACCGAACGTAAACGAGCGGTGGCGACTGACGGTGCGTCGATTTTGCAACGTCACTTTACGTCGCAACCCTCTCTGCGTTCGCAAGCAAAAACTGTGTCCTGTGATATCTATGTCAATACTTAAAAATTATTGTAACGGCTAGTTGAAGTCGAACTTAAAATACTTAAGTGTTCTTGATCCCGCTGGGGTGAGTTCTTATTATTATTAAAATTAGTGCTGTGCTTGTGTAACTGTTCTCCGCATTCCGAGCTGCTTCTAGTGTTCGTTGTTAGAGGATACTGGACTTGACTTCCTAACGTCAGGTAGTCTTAAGCTGTGCTAAGATGCTGTATCATGGGTTTCAGGATCACCTTTCACCTACTTATCTCCCTATCTTCGTGTCTGAAGAAGAGAAGGAGTGTCGGCTGCCAGAGGTCAGCCAGCTGAGAATATTCTCGAAGCCGCTGCAGTAGAAGGCTGCAAACCTTCCATCTCGAAGTCTACCGAGCATCTCGTCAGGCCAGTTTTCCTCTATACTCTTGTTAACCAAACTTGTAGGCGGAAACAGGATTAAATTATTTAATTATAATAGTGGTTCATTGACCCACACCTAACTACTTAACTTCTGTGGCTTACTCAGCCTACTGCCACACACGGAAACGCTCGATTTGAAATACCACTAGGCGGTCACCCATCCAGGTACCGACCACGACAGACGTAGCTTAACTTTGCCGATCGATTATGAACGGCTAATCATGCTACGCCACGAGCGCTTTTAATGTGTACTTATAAATATTACAATTTACCAAATATATATAACAATAGCGTGCGAAGCGAACAATTGATTCAAATGCATTCTTGTCATCTACAAAATCAGAAACTTTATAGTACCCTTTCTTGCATAACTTCTGTTTTACTATCTTTTTGAATAGATAGATTTCTCTTTAAATATGTTCTATCCTTTTTCAATAATGTTTGTAAGAAAGAGATTTGATGTGACTAAAATTCGTTTATTGCAATTTACACCACCATCGACACCAGTCTGTCAGTCAGTCTGTTTCATTTTATTTTCGCACAATTTACTGGATCGAAATGTTGAAATTTGACAAATAATCGTTGGTATAATCGTGTCGCGATCACAACGCTAATGAATTACTAAATAGTGTTTTTATAGTCGAATAACTATGCCGAAACATTCGACTATTCGCCATAAGCATTAACGAATAATCACTAACAAACGCTACTTCTTAAAAAACACTGTTTCCTGGGGTACCCACGTACCCCAACTTTCACTGGGGTGGCCCCGTACCCCAACATATTTTTAACATTTCCATAACGAAAAATTGGCATTCATTATTATCTACGAAACTAGTTGTTGACTGGAGACCACGCATTTACAAACGAAGTGTGGGACGTTCCCCGCTAATTGGACCGATGACCTAGAATGGGCGAATGTGGAAAGTGTAGGACCGGAAGATGTGATAACTATTGGGAAAAGCCTATGATCAGCAGTTGACATCTTAAGTCTAATGATGATGATGAATGGGATACCTACGAACCCCATCAACTTTCACAGGTGCGCTCATGTACACCAAAACATTTGTAACGCTTTTAATGGGGTGCTCACGTACCCGATGAAAATGTGAACACTGTCACTGGGGTGCCCACGTACCCCAGCACATTTTAAATCTTGACAATGGGGTGCCTCCGTACCCGATGAAAATTTGAACACTTTCAATGGGGTGCCCGCGTACCCCAGCACATTTTAAACACGTTACCTTTTACAGACGAGCATGCAATGTGCGAGCGACCGCTTGGGCAGCCAGCGGAACACGCTCAGCATCATCTCATCGGAGAGCGCCAGCGACGAGTCGGAGCCCGAGGGCGACGGTGGAGGCCTGCCGCTGCACAAGGGGGACCCGCCCACCGGACCTGCTGAACAACAATATTTTCAACACACTTGCTCGCAAAGTGACGTTTATTGCACCGTTTTTAGTATCTTAATGCTTATTACGCACTAGTGCTTTTTACTTTACATTACGTTACAGTTTTATGACAGGTATAATCCCAATTATGTTAATTTGTACCTCATTGCAGGTGATATGTGTGTAGACCAAGCATTCTTAATTTAAACGGGTAAAACAGACAGGGCATCGGTGTAAAAAAAAAATTGTGTGGTTGATGACTATCAAACAATCTACTTAAAAAAGTACAAATCTTTTTTTTTTTCTCGCAAGTGAACGTCGTATGACACGCGTGTGCATTGATCATTACACTCTCGGGTTCCTTATCGCGGCGCTTAATAGCGCGTCGTCTGTAATGACCAACTTTACACATATGTATCACAATGTACTATTTTAATGCAGTTGCTCAAAAAGTGGCGTATTGCAGGGACGTATAGCGTTCGGGATGTGGGCCATTACATACTCAAGCTTTTTCTTTACCTTTTCCGAACTCGTGCGTTTTTTTTCCCAACTGTCAAAATAATGTCTTTATAAAGAAAAAACCAACCACGAAGTTTTTTATAAAAAAAAATGTTATTATTTTATAATTCATTTTTTAATTATAACTTTTATAAGAAATAAATGATTAGTTGACTTTATTGTGTTTTTATTATTTTATTAAATTGCTTCATTTATTCGCAACTGTATGTAAAAATAGTTGTTCAGTACACGTGCGGAACCGTCATTGCAACTTGTTCCGACTGTCAACAAATATGTCGGAACTCTTTGCAATGACAGACTTTCCGCACTCGTAATGAAATATACTATTAATTGATGTTTGTAAAAAAATAATTTAAAAATGTAACGTTGCTGAATTTCTTGCCTGTTCTTCTCAGTTGAAGGCCAACTTACGAACTGGAGGTACCTTCAGTAGATTTGTACTTCATAAGTGCCCTACTAGGGCCTACATTACTATTTGAAGGCGATGATAGCTCAGTTGTATGACATCGGATGCCGAGACGAAGGTCCCGGGTTCGAATCCTACATTTAAGCTTTCGGCTAAGGAAATCGTGAGGGAACCATAGCATGGTTGGGTACTTTGTAGTACCCACCTGGCTGGCTACCACCCTCAAGTTGAAAATCTGTCACATATCGGTGTGTTCCGACAGCTGCACTTGAGAGTCAGTTCCTTCTAGGCTTTGTGTGTGCACCACCTTCGGCCACATCATCACTTACCATGGTGAGATTGTGGTCAAACACTCAGCAGAAGCGCTCGTGGTGTAGCATGATTAGCCGTTCGTAATCGATCGGCAAAGTCAAGCTACCACCGTCGTGGTCGGTACCTGGATGGGTAACCGCCTAGTTGTATTTCAAATCGACCGTTTCCGTGCTTCGGAAGGCACGTAAAGCCGTTGGTCCCGGTTATCACTTAATTGTGATAGTCGTTTAGCTAGTTGGAGGCCTCCTAGGCGGGTTGACAACTCCCAACAGTAGGTTGACAACTAGCTTGCCTCCACCGATCCGAAGTGGACACACGTGGTGGAGTATCTGTACAGTCCCTTTCATCCTGATTTGTGTGCATGAGGCCTGTGCTCAGCAGTGGGACATGATAGGCTGATGATGATGAAGATTTCACAGCAAAAAACCATATACTCACGAGTACACCCCCCCTGCCTCTTCCCCCCAGTGCTGACATACTCGGCATCGAACCCGCTACCCTGCGGCACGTACTGTCCGCTCACAGACTGAGCAAGTGGGGTCTCCTCGTCTATTAGATAGTCCTCGATCAGCGTAGTCTCTAGGAGCTGGTCTATGGTTTGTAGGGGCTTACCTGATGACAAAAATAATTATTAATTACAATTATGATTAATGAAGAATGGTACAATTAATTGAAAAAAAAAGATATTGTTTTTTACTTTTGCTATAAAATACTATATAAATAATTTGTCAGAAATGTTTTACAAAAAACTTAAACCAACTTCGAAGTAATCAAAACCTGATTTGATGACAATGGGATCAAACGGGCGGTGTACCCTTCCAGGCAAAAAAATAATTTTCCAAATCGGTTAACAAATGACATAGTTATGAGATAACAAACATAAAAACAAAAACAAACGAATTGAGAAAGAAGGAACGATCCTTTTTTGGAAGCGGTTAAAAAACCAATTTTAATATTTTTTGTCTGTCTGTTAGTTGCGGCTAAAGGCTGTACCATTTTTGACGGGACATTCACTGGCAGATAGCTGTTTATAAGGAAATGTACAAGAACCGGTAAAGTGCAAGACTCGGACTCTTCCGTAAAGACGCGTATCTTGTACTTTTTACTATTTTTTATTATAGTGGCAATAAAATACAAATTAAAACTTTTTACCTATTAGTTCCTGAGATACAGCCCACTGACAGACAGACGGACGAACAGCGGAGGCTTAGTAATAGGGTCCCGTTGGCACCATTTGGGTACAGAACCGTAAAAATGGACTCACCCTTGTCGGCGCTCCTAGGGCTCCGTGTCTTGAGGTTCCTTGGTGACGTCACCAGTGACGTGTTCACGTTCGGATTCACGTTCTCAATGTCGCGCTTACGCTTCAACTGCGGCTTGTGGTGCTGGACAATTAAATTAAAACTAAACACAACAAGGAATAAACAAGTTATTTAAAAAAAAATATCCTGCTCAAGATATTTTATTTTATTTATTTGGAAAACAAACAGCTTACAATAACTAAAACAAGTAGAAGAAATAGATACTAAAAGCAATACAGTTTTCACATACAAATACTAATAGAGAAGAGGTGAACAGTTATACAAAAAAAAAATAGATAAAAGCTAGCGTGTTGGGAAGCCGAAGTACGAATTGGAATACAGACACTTTGCCTGATTAGTACTTGTATGCAATAAATCTGAAGGTAATTCATTTATAGCACTACTAGATGTCCGCCGCGGTTTTACCCGCTTCCCGGGATAAAAGCCGGGGCCAATGTCCTTTTCCATACCATAGGCTATCTGCATGCCAAATTTCATGATGATCCGTTGAATACTTGAGGCGTGAAGGCGTAACAAACAAACAAACTCACTTTCGCATTTATAATATTAGTTAGGATTAGGATTAAAATGCCTGCCGGCTCTGCAAAAGTATGTATTCTGCCTATTGTTTGTATTTGCATTGGGAATGAACAGACGAGCTGTCTATGGGACCTACTAGGGACACATAAACGTATGTTCGCTAGTAAAGAAGGGGAATGTATATGTCCTCTTGCAATCTTCATTAGGAGAGTTACATCTACTACAGTTCGCCGGAACTCCAAGGGAAGAATATGATGCCTTTTACAACGCGCGTCGTAATTTATTATTATGGACAAATATGTGTGACGGCCTGGCTTATTGATACGAGCTACGGGTGTGGTGTCAATGGAAAAACATCTCAAAACCTTGGTCAAATTCTGGAGCATTTAAGCGTGTTCCATCTTAGGCTTCGACATCGGCCATAGAATTTTTAAAAAAACCGTAAAAGGTAGCACCCATTTAAAATTTAGTAGCAGCTCATCTGGGGAAGCCTCCATTACTGTAATGTAATGTTCCTGCTGTGAAGTTTCTAACACAATGCAACCATGCCAGCCTTAGCTAGTACTGTAAACGCAAAAGTATATTTGTTCTTGTGCTTCCATTACAGATTGATGTGTGTAATTCAACATCTGACATCACCACTGAATTATCATCAACCTGAATGTTTATAGACAAGAAATAAGAGTGTAGAGTAACAATGACCAGACCAGTACTATACTCACCAGGCCAGACGTGCTGGCATCGCAGAGCTGCTCACAGTCATCCGGCTCCAACAAACTGACACCCATTTCCTGGAGAACCTGTAACATTGTTATGTTAGAACTATAAAGTTCAAAATGTTTGTGGTCATTACAATCTTACTATCTTGCAGATGGCGCTGCAGTCGATAATATAACCTAGATACCGACTGCAGCGCCCGCGCCGTTTGCCGGGCTGATTTGTGAATCTAAACCATCCAAGGCGCCACCCAAACGCATACAAAAAAAATCATTCAAATTGGTCCAGCCATTTAGGAGGAGTTCAGTGACAAACACACACTACAGTTGAATTTTTTTGTATCGTTTTGGGTGACGCCCTGGATGGTTTAGATAGGGTAGCACCACAGGGTAGGGTAGCGAACGAAGTTGCACCGGGCAGCTAGTACTATTATAAACGCGGAGTTTCAAAAAGATCAAAATCATAAAGTATTTATTCAATTTAGGCAGTGATAAGGCACATATGAACGTTAACAAAATGACTCTTCACCGATTCCAAATACAACTTGAACTGAGAAGACTCCGGCAAGATCCTCAGCAAGTCCTTTTTTTTGTATGGATGTTTTTTTTATCATACAACCATACAACTTGTATGCCGTCAACTGAGAAGAGCAGCATTCTTACAGATTACCCTAGAGATGGTAAAAGAAAAATGGGAAGACAACACAAATGTTTGGAGGATGAACTCAAACTTAATAACCTAACTGCAGAAGAGTCACAAGAGACAGAAAGCAATGGAAAATGTTAGAGGAGGCCTTTGCCAAGAGGCACAATGAGATCAGATATGTATTATTTTAATAAAAATAGTAGTAAATTACAAATATGAGCTTCAGGATAAAGGGTTAATTGATTCAGTCATTGGCTCGCGGTTAAAAATATAACAATGAAATCAATTGTTATAATAGGATGCACGTCCCTCGAACGGGTTAATAGTGTTAATACAATGTATGTTTGGCTACAAAAGTTATAAAGAAGCTTGTATACAAACTTAAAGTAACTTATACTTAAATTATATTGTAGTACATCTGCAGATAATGTCTATTACTGTGGGAATGAATGGCCCTTCATTTAAACAGAAGCTAATCCTGGGTATTGCAGCAGGACCGTCTTTAACCTACTGGAGGCCCTGGGCATGTTAGTGATGGGACTATGATAGGTCAATTTTATTAAAATAGGCAAGGCATATTAAAGTAACATTCAAGATTAGTCCAACTGTTTTATTTCTATACTAGTGCCACCCCGAACGAACGGCGGCACAGTCCGGTCCATACTTAGAATGTATGAAACGAGCACTCCTACTAACAGCTAATTTATACCACATTTCTATCTTTATTGGAGCTTCAGGAGGTAAAATAACCTATGTAGAGTTAAATAGGACATGCCTTATTGCGTTGAATATAAAATATAGCCTGAAACATCCCTCAAAACGTCACTCGAAACGTGTCAAGTCAGATAGTGATGGCGGGAAATGTAGGACTCCTGTATGGAAATCAGTCAATTTTGAGAAGAAATGTACATATTTTCCAAGGCCAGATATCACCACCATACAGTTTAAGCATCTGGCAAGGGTATTAGAACAGTAAATACCTAATTTCAGCATAATTCATAACCAAAAAGGGTCCCGGGAAAAAAGCGGGAATCGAGTCAAACTCACCTCGTCATCAGTTCTTCTGTCCATTAAACTCCAACTTTTTCTGACCGCGTTATCCAATTTCAAGCGTTTCCTGTCGAAAATACACAAATTTCAACCGTTTTCTCTCATAAAACACGTAAATAAAAGACCACGGTAGGCGTGACATTTCGCGCCTTTTGACTTTTCCCGCTGAGAAATCAGCTGTCACAAAACGACGAGGTAGAAAAAGGGTTCACTTTATGAAGTAAATATTCAAATTACCGAGAACTCTCCGTCTCATCCAAGGCCCTGGGTGATGGATAGTTATCATCAGCACTGTTAACGCTCATTTCGAGTTTTTACTGCTTTTTTAATGGATAGAAAAGATGGTCAATGAACTAACGTCATCACTGAAAATTTTCGCAATTGAAGTGGGAATAGACAAAATAGAGTTTGGAATTGCCAGTTTTGTGACCTAGTGAAGGAAGAAAAAACAAACCAAACAAAAAGTAAAATTACGCTACCTATAAGGAAGGGTCCACACAACACTAAAATAAAGTACGAAAACTAAAATGAAGTTTCTGGATATTTTGGATTATTTATTCGGAGTTATTGAGCAAAAAGCCTTCCCTTCACATTAAGAAGGCCCAGCTAGCAAATGACGACCAAGATAGTGCTCCACGTGAATAGTAATACTATAATAGCGATTAGCCGTGTCCCACGGTGATCACAAATATATTAGTATACTAGCTGTCCCCCGTGGTTTCACCCGCGTCCCCGGGATAAAAATTAGCCTGTGTCTCCATACCATAGGCTATCTACATTCCAAAGGATCAAGGCGAGATTTGTACAAAAAAATAAAGATTTTTAGAGACGTTGGAATGACGTTATTATTGATCCCTGGTGCCTAAGGAACAACTTGAGCCATTTAAAATATTTTTAGAACCCCGGGATAAAAATGAGAATTTCTATGGGATGCCGGCGAATCGCGACTATTCGCGACCAAAACCATTATGTTGTTGTTATGTTTTGCGGGGATTATAATAAGTATATTAATATGTTGCTAGTAATGTAATCTCAACATTGGAAGTGATTCAATACCCTCTAAAATGTTTTACTTTTTTGTACCAATCAATGTATGGAGCTCGCCATGATTCTTTCATGATAATACGTTGAGTAGTTGAGGTGTGAAGGCGTAACAAAAAAACAGTTATTAAGTAGGATAGGATACTTTGTATCCGTCAAATGAATAATTCGTCATTTGTAAGAAAATTGTATCATCAATTTATGTTTCCCATAACACTATCCGCAGATTTATATTATATTCAATGAATTTGAAGTCGCTCAAATACTTTACAGCGCTCTTACATTCTCTACTCCTCGCGCTCCTTTCTCTATTTTTTTCTCTATTGACTCTATTTTTCGACTGTGACCAAAATGTCTATTGTGAAAAGTTCTAATGTTAAATTAATTTTCATCATAGGCTACTATTTAAATATAAAAATTTTACTTTAAAAAGGTAGTCTGTGTTTAAAAATGATATTTATTTACATGTCCTTCATATACATTTGTGATAATATTATTTAATAGACATACAGGTACATAATACACATATAAAATTAATAAAATATAATTAGGTACCAAAATGAATTACACTACGACTAAAATTTATCTCATAATTAAAATTCATATTAGAACCATATTAGAACTTGAATAAGTAACGCATATAAAAAAAACCTGTGTGCAAATAAGATTCACATGAGATATTTTTCTAGTAGGTAGGAATTGAAATAAGAAGCTAGGTACTTAAATATAACACACACAGATATATCCTACTACAATTTTACATTTCAAGTTCATAACAGTTTGTTAGTGAAACAAAATTTAATTTTAAATTCATTTTCATTCCTTGATTTTCATCATAAACTTCAATTGGATTTTCTTCATCTCGTAAATATCGTCGCGATATGTAATCGTATGGATTAGGTAGGTATCGTACAAATACTCAATACAATAAACTCTTCAAAAGACATTGCAAATCTGATAAAATACGCGTTGTTTTGGTTAAAAGTTCCCTGAAAACGTCCTCAAGGTAGATGCCGACGTACCTTATGTTTGACAGTTGATTTCTCAACTCCAACTCACCTCAAATGAGGAAACCATTTGAGATGAGGAGTAAAATTGCGACTATGAATATTAAAACACCTAAGTGAGGTTGAGTCGAGTCGAGGAAATTATGAGGTTTTGACTTAGAATATGGGTGTATGTGTTACGTAATGACGTAATTCACAGAATGCATGCTATAAGTTATTTCATGCCGTGTCTGCTGTAACTTGACACTAGCGAAGCGTTCGTCTTAATTGATATTTTCTTAAAATTGTATAGTTCTACAAACTTATTCGACCCGGTGGTCAAAAGAGGAACTAACGACGTCATTTCGAAATGTCAATTGTCATTGGAAAATGAGAATATAGGCCCTACGTTTATTGGTTGTTTGCTCCACAAAATGCGATAACAGCGATAACAGTGACTCTGAAACTCTCGTCTCAATTATTATATATTAGTTTATGGACTCTCGCACCGGGCCAGATAAGCTTGTGTCACTATAGTTAGGTAGGTACAATAATAAATTAAAGTCGGCCAATGTCTTCGACGGGCCAGTTGGCGCAATTGGTTAAGAGTCTGGTTAAGATTCCACCTATTGCGCCGCAGGTGATACATGAGATTATCAAATTAAATTATAACTTCACTTTGCTAGTTACCGCATTCTTGGTAACCGCTAAAATTAAAAAAAAAACATGCATTTTGACCGCTCTAGGGGTCAATGACCTAATCATAGACAATAAAGTTAGTCCTGTTTCAACTTTTGGTATATATTTAAGTTATAATTATTTTATTACAAACCAAACCGTAGCAATCAAATTAATTAAAAAATACTATAATAAATATTGTGATACACTAATAACTTTAAAAAAAATTCATGATACGACCTTGACATATTTATAAGCTTGGCAACTTTATTTTTTGTTTACAAATTGTATCCAATCGTTTTAGGTTATTTGATTTACTGTCTTTCTATTGGTTGAATAAAGTAAAGGGACAACCTATGAGAAACTTAGCGATTTGCGCGCCCTCATCTGGTCGTAGCGGAGTCTAACAAAAACAAACAACAAAAAGAAAACAAAGGCGTCCTGTACAGGTTGTTTTCTTCGTATATTTTAAAGTTATTGCAGAAACTTTGTGTAAATAACAATAAAAGTGATATTTTTATTGAAATACAAGTTCTATCGTGTGGTGTTAGCGGTCAACGCGAGAATGGCGGCTCGAAAACTGAATACAATCGAAGATTTGAGCGGTGAGTACATTCTCAACATAAATAAACAATGGAATGGATTGAAAACAAAACTCGCTTGCGGTTGCGGCGTGACGAAACCTGATATACTAGTTCCACCGAGGATATCGGCTGTGAAGGGTGGTGAAATCTATTATAATCCGTGTGTATAATTTACGCTGCTTTTTTTCAAATTTCGCAACAGCTGTTTGGAAGAGTCGTACCTACAACGTATATAAAATAAATAAATAATGGCGTCGCCACGACACGAGTTGAACTGTCGAGGTCAACTTAGTCCAACAACACACAATTTGCGTTTTGCGTCATTTAATAATTATAGCATTGCCTACGTGATTCCTTACGGATTACACGACTTTGTTAACGCCCGCTATTTTTGTAGGAAGTTGATCCATTGCAAAGACTTTCATCCTTGTCCGGGTTATACCTGTAGGCTGTTGCGGCCGTCCTTGTAGCTCCTACGGAATTCTGTTACCCTGGTACTTTTACCTATTGATTGGTAGACATATTTGTTTACAACTCTTTGTTTGTAAATATTGCGTGTTTACATTTTACTGTACATAGTAAAATACTTAATTTACAAAGTACTTGCAACTTATTTATCAGTTTTTATGTAGTTATTTTACCAATTGCATAAAAATCTGAACAGACCTACATAGACTTTTTTTTTTTTTTTTTTATACCACTTAGGTGGCAAACAAGCATACGGCCCGCCTGATGGTAAGCGGTTACCGTAGCCTATGGACGCTTGCAACACCAGGGGCATCACGCGCGCGTTGCCGACCCTAAAATTCAATTTATTTATTCAATGATATTGAATTGAAAATAAGTCTAACAATAACAAATTATTAGGTATGTAAAGTTGTACATAATTTAAATGTAAAAACCTAGATTGCAAAAGTTAGGTACAATTTTTACTGATAAAAAAACCCAACAAGGTCGCTCCTAATCTACATAAAGCTTGTTATCAGTTCTCTAACGCCAAAACCTATATGTGACATAATATTGTTAGCAATTCAAATGATAAAGTACCTACATGGATTATACTTCCTGGGTTTTATTAATTACTTTTGCATCTAGATGATTTTGGTATGAGGACCAGTTCCTATGGCTTTATGTGCTTAATATGTTGAGAAAGTGCTATATGATTAAAAAGAAATCTGTTTCAGTTTATTGAACTGTGAATTTGAAATTGAATGCTGTTTGTTGGAATGTACTTGAGAAAATTGTCCGAAGAAGCATTTTCATATGTAGAAAAAAGAAATTGACTGGTTATGGACGAATGTTTGAAGATCTTTGTTCAGAGCCTGGCGTACACATCAGGCGCAGTTTTTTTTCTTTTTAATGGCGGTGGTCTATGTAACCTTTATACATCGATTGAGTACACTTATATGAACAAAAAATTGCTTAGGTGTCAAGTCCTAAAATGTCACGTTACAGAGTTGTATCTGCAAAAAAGATCAACGTTTGACAAAATTCAATAACTATGAAAAATTACTCAAATGATTTAACACATTCTATGGTGCTAGAATAGCTAGCTTTATTTCTTATATAGGTACCATTGTATTTTTTTGTTTGTATGTGTCTGGCTGTAAAGTATGGCAAAATCTTCTAATCCTTTATTTTATTTCTTTAAACAGTGGGATATTATAAATAATAACATATCTTCGTAATTTCTATTTTAAGTTCGGCCTTTTAATCAACCAAAATATATTTTTTACTAAAAAGGAGCTGAGCGGCGGCGTGGCCGACCAGTCCATCCAGGCGCGCCGCCACTGAAAAAAAAAATTGTCGGCGATCACCTCTACGTTTGCGGTAATCGTTTCCCATCAGGCGGGCCGTATGTTTACCGACATCGTCGAATAAAAAAATATTAAATTCTTGTTTCCACTAACAACTGTACAAACACTGCCTCTACAGATAGGTACTCCATTAAATTCAATTGCTATTTGTATAGGTACCCCCCAGTATTCTGACATCACTGCAAATCCAACAATTGGTAAATTACTTCACAATTGAGTACATAGACCCGAGACTAAATATAAAACTGCTTATTCAATTTAAGAATGCGTTTTGGCTATTTTAAACTTGTATGACATACTAGATGTATGTAGTATCTTATCTTACATCTTCAGAAACCCAGGGCATTGCAATGGGTCTTTCACTGGATCAATAGGATCAGCCGTCTCCGTGATTTGGCCAAAATTAACAGGTTAACAGGGATAAGGGGGCATCCATAAATTACGGCACACATAATAGGGGGTCGACGAAGTGTGACAGGGTTGGGAGGGGTCCTTAATTTGGTTGACGTCAATAAATCATGAAATTTGTGAGACGGTCCTAATAAGTCTACTGCTTACCACCATAATGTGTCAGAAGCTGCCAAGTACAAAACTGCTAGCTCAACCGCAAAGAAAAGTTTTATGATCATTTTCGACTCATGAAAGTCATCTTGCACCATGCCAATCCGAGCAAATTTGATTATTTCTGCTGCTGTAAAGGCAGGTACCTTAACCTTTGTAGTCACAGGAAAACTTCTTAGGAGACTCGTTAATTTTTGGAAATATTTTGAAAAGGTTTTAGTGACTTATGACATTTTCAGTACTCAAAAATCATTTGGTCCGGTAGAGTAATGTAATTCTTATAACAAACAAAGGCCAAATTCTGCTATTACAATTGTGTTCCAATTAACACATCAGTGGTGTCAAAATTGTCAAGTTTTACAATTTTGGTAGTCTACTTACACAATAGCGTCATAATGGCGCCATAATAGCTTTCCTATGATTTTCCATTGAAACTACAATCGTGCAACCATGATCTTTTAGCTGTCAGTTTGACAGATTTTTTACTAAAATTATTTTCATTCATTATGAGACCATTATGAATTAGTAGAGTGCGCACATCGGCTCAATGATAATGGAATCGCAATAGTATCGTGTCAGTATGACATTTTAGCAGACTTGGCCCCCAGATCGATTGTCAAAATGTCGTAAAATACCTATAAGCTGTCTTGATAGACAAAATAAGACAACTCCGCCAACGCGGGGGTACACGATACACGATTTATCTTGTATTAGGTCACAGTTTTATCACAGGTATTATTCTAAGGTGTTATACCTACTAATACATAATACATATAAGGATATAGGTATTTAAAATAGGTATAGTAGGTACTTATGTTTCATTTAATGTCTCGTATTACATTCCGCATGTCGTATGAAACAGGATATATTTAATTGGGTCAGGTTACCTTTGGAAAAAATCTCTGATTCAAGGTTGAAGTCTCTGATGCATGAACTAGTTTTAAATGTAGATTTGCGAATGGCGACTCTTATTTGAAACTAGCTTACCCCGCGGTTTCATCCAAAATAGGTATAGTTTATTGTAGTATGTTCCAGCATACGACCCGCCGACCCCGCAAATATCTCTCACACCTTGGTTGAGGAGCCCCAAGCTTTACTCCCTTGGGAAAAACTCGGGGAACACATTCAATAAACTAAGCAATTGCGGCAGAAGCTCCCTAGAAACCGCTCAATGCGAGACCATTTTGGTTTCAATGTGTGAGGATGGACTCCCCGTCGATGGTAAGAGCTGCGGTGGTAAGAGTTAGCCGTGGGCACCAGGTCAAATTCCTCAGAACAATGTACATTGAACAAGTAGAGAGCACACAAAAAGTAGTAAAATTCATGGTTTTGTAGTGTGATAAGGTTGATATATCTACCCGTAAAATATCATTGGAAACTACAAAGACACATTTGTATATTTATATTATCTATATCATTGCAAATTAGCGGTTTTGTAGTGCAATAATGTTCATCTACTCGTATAACACGTAAAACGTCATTAGAAATGACACCACAAAACACCTTTGTATGACCTAAACTTGCAATTTCAGGTGAAGTAATGATAATTTGCCAAGTACTTGTTCATTGTCATTGTGAATATATGATCTTTGTGTCTTAATTTACAAAGACGGCGAAGGACTTTGAAAGGAATGTACTTTTGAACAATAGGTACTTTTCAAGACTTAATAAAACGTAAACAATGAGGGAGTGATAGTAAATCTAATCTTTTAGAAATATACCCTTGTTCAACTCCAGAGGGCTTCGGATGCATTTTTGAAATCTGACAGAGGATGTACCAGAGATGCGTAGCGAGAAATCTCAGTTGACAAATAGGTTCGCTTCACTAATTATGCTTTCAAAGGGGTAGGAAGATTATGGCATCCTCTCATACGCCATTTTTTTTTTTTTTTAAAACTGCGTCCACGTATAACTTATACATATAGAAATTGATCGATATTATCGGTGTGTTCCGACAGCTGCACTTGAGAGCCAGTTCTTTCTAGGCTTTGTTTGCTTGCCACCTTCGGCCACATCATCACTTCACTTACCATGGTGAGATTACGGTCAAACACAGGCATTTAAAAATGCGAGAGTAAGTTTCTTACCTCTTAACGGCTCAACCAATCATGATGCAATTTGGCTTACAGGTAGATCATAAACTGGTATAACATCGGATTCTTTTTATCCCGGAAAAACAATACATACCTCGAGAACGCGGGTGAAATCGCGAAGCGTGAACTTGTGTTTTATATTTCCTGAGCATCCAGCTCCTGATCCCAAAAATAAAATAAAAAACCCTCGGTTTATTTTGCAAATAAAGTAACGAAGTGACGATGTATCGGTCTTAAATGTCTTATGGCAGCATCTGGCGGTGTTCCAATGACAGTCATGCTGCACCTCATTTGGGATATTAATGTTAATTTGTATTGTTTCTCATAATACCTTGTTGGGAATTGTGCCAATAACGTACCTAACCAATCAACGGCTCCGGTGCATGGTGATGGTCAGGCATTTCCCTGTTTTTTTTATTTCACACATAAAAAGAAATTAAAAAGCTATAATTGTTCATTGACTTCTAGTTGCGACCCGCGGTTTTTTAAGCTTTCTTAAATTTATAATTTTCTACGCAGCTTTTAAACTTTCCAGAATATTAGAAAACTTAAAAAAAAGGATGGATGAAATCGGTAAAGTCGTTCTCAAGTTATGGCGTGACCAAGGGAAATGGGGATTCATTTTTATATATAGAGATTGTTACAATACAAAGTACCATTGCACAAGAGATCATTACCATTACAGCAACTAGAAAAAATTACAAATTATAAACAGTTATATTTTTCCTCATTAACATTTTACTTTTTCACTGAAGTACATAGGTACATAACTAACGAACTTTGCACAACAGAAAAACCATACAGGATTTAGAAACTAAAAAAAAAGAAATACTTATAATTTATATTTTTTCTCACTAATGTAGACATCCGGCAAATTCCTTATTTGCTTTAACTTCCCTGTGCATTTCGCTACGTATCAGACTGAAATGACGATCATTACAAGTTATAAAACTTTTTGGTTACTACGTAGGGTGCACATAACATTTCTGAGAATTTTGTTTTTAAATGATTAAAATCCATCAAGAAGTGACGAAGTTATTAATCTTTTAAAAACGGTTTAATTAAAACTCCTGCTTGGACATTAACAACGTCATACTTCGCCCACCGCGCGACTCTGGCTATCAGTCTGTTTGTTACGACCGCTTAACCACTGGACGGATTAAAATGAAATTTGGCATTACAGATTTGAAAACAATACCGAACCGCTCATAGGTACTTCGGTATTTTTACCATTCCGAACACTGCTAACATACCGAACGTTTCGGTAAAATTCCGACAACCTGCCAACCCTGACGGTAACTGCTTACCATCAAGCAGGCCGCATGCTTGTTTCCTGCCTTAGCATACAAACAATCTCCTTACAGAGCCGTAAACTAAGTATATTTTAGCTAGAACTAGTGCTAGTCAAATGTGAAGTAACACACGCAAGTAGTACAGTTATTGATAACGAACAGTGCGAGTAATCACGTACTGATATCAGGGTGTTGACCCTGCTGTACTGTATATGATAGTTCGTATATATTACATCCTACATTGTCTTTACGCCCACTACAGTGCGGCCGCCGAGAGAAGGCGTTTCTGACTTAATATTGGCCAAATCACGGAAACGGCAAATCTGATTATGATGAGACTTTCAAGCTATGCTTATGAAAATACTGATATTTCCAGTGAAAGTCCCTTGACCCATCGTAATGATGGGGTTATGGGGTATGATAGTTCGTATATATTACATCCTACATTGTCTTTACGCCCACTACAGTGCGGCCGCCGAGAGAAGGCGTTTCTGACTTAATATTGGCCAAATCACGGAAACGGCTAATCTGATTATGATGAGACTTTCAAGCTAAGCTTATGAAAATACTGATCTTTCCAGTGAAAGTCTCATGACCCACCATAATGATGTGATTATGGGGTCCATTCATCCAATCCATTAATTACGTGAGGCGTTTAGGGGGGAGGGGGTCGAGCCGAATCTCACGTGGAGGAAAGAGGGGGTCTCGGCAAATATAACGTTTTTTCTGCAAGAAACAGTTTGAAATACTAAATCAAATCAAAATTCATTTATTCAATTTTGGCCCTTATAGGGCACTTGTGAAGGTTAACAAATGACTCTACACCGGTTCCAAATACAACTTGAACTGAGAAGACTCCGGCAAGAAACTCAGCAAGTGTTCTTTTTTTTTTTTAATGTGTACTTATAAATATTACAATTTACAAAATATATATAACAATAGCGTGCGAAGCGAACAATTCATTCAAATGCATTCTTGTCATCTACAAAATCAGAAACTTTATAGTACCCCTTCTTGCATAACTTCTGTTTTACTATCTTTTTGAATCTATGTATAGGTAGCTCTTGGATTTCTTTGGGTACTTTATTATAGAAACGTATACATTGCCCCTTGAAAGAGTTAAGGACTTTGCTGAGCCGAGTTAAAGGTACAGCAAGTTTGTGCTTATTTCTAGTGTTCAAACTATGAGTGTCGCTATTCTTAGGTAAGTTATTTATGTTTTTCCTCACATGAATAAGATTTTCATATATGTACTGTGACGACACTGTCATTATATTAATAGATTTAAACTTGTCTCTCAAAGAATCTCTAGGCCTTATTTTATATATTGCGCGGATAGCCTTTTTCTGCAGTATAAAAATTCTATTGATTTCGGCACCACTACCCCAGAGGAGGATACCGTAAGACATCAAACTGTGAAAGTAACTGAAATAAACTAATTTTGCCGTAGATTCGTCAGTGAGAGCGCGAATTTTTCTCACTGCATAAGCTGCAGAACTAAGTCTATCCACCAATTTACAAATGTGAGGGCTCCATTGTAACTTATTATCTAAAGTGATACCTAAAAATACAGTTGTTTCAACAAGATCCAGTTTTTCGCCTTTAATTACAATATTTGTGTCCGAATGTCTCACATTGGGTAGACTGAATCTGATACATTTTGTTTTTTTCTCATTTAGCAATAAATTATTTATAGTAAACCAATCAACGACTACAGAAAGAGCATTGTTCACATCGTCAGAATTAAAATCATGTCTATTCACTTTGTAAAGAAGTGAAGTGTCATCAGCAAACAATACTATCTCATGTTTTTTTTCTACAAGATATGGTAAGTCGTTGATGTAAATGAGAAAAAGAAAAGGTCCAAGGATAGAACCTTGTGGTACACCCATAGTTACTGATGACCCAGGGGATACTTTACCATTAACATCAACCTTTTGAATTCTGTCACATAAGTAAGAAATCAAAAGATCTAGTGCAGTGCCTCTAACGCCGTAGTGATGTAATTTGCTGATCAGTATTTTATGATGGACACAATCAAAAGCCTTGGATAAGTCACAAAAAACACCAATGGTGTCTCGTGAATTTTCCCAGGCGTCAAAAATATGTTGAATAAGCTCAACACCAGCATCGGTTGTTGAGCGACCCCTAGTGAAACCAAATTGTTTACTGTGAAGCAGTCTATTACTATTGAAATGTACCATCAATTGATTAAGTATAATTTTCTCGAATACTTTACTGAATGTCGGTAATATGGAAATCGGTCTAAAATTTGTGGGGTCAGATGTACTACCGGTTTTAAATAAAGGCACTACTTTACTATGTTTCATAAGATCAGGAAACTCACCACAATCAATACATTTATTAAAAATAACAGCTAAATGAGGTGCAATACAATCAATTATAGAATTAATAAGTTTAACTGAAAGCCCCCATAGATCAACAGTGTTTTTCAAATTTAGAGATTTGAACGCTTTAATTATATCGCTAGAAGTAACAGTTGAGAATTTAAAGTCAACAGTACACTCTTTTACATTTTTCCTAAGTAAAGATACAGCGAGGGTGGGAGAAGAATTAAGAGACTTGGTAGTCGAAACTGGAATATTGGTGAAGAAAGTCTCAAAAGCGGCAGCAACATCTTGATCAGATTTTATTGATTTATCATTTATAATAAGTCGAAACTCATGATTACGTACTTTGAACTTTCCAGTTTCACTATTTATAATTTTCCAAGTCATCTTGATCTTATCATGACTATTTTTAATTTTATTTCTTATATGTATTGATTATATTATGACTAGATTTAGTAGTTCTATTTAAGTGTTGTATTGTGCGATTTTCTTATTTGAAAGAGTGTGATTCTAGACTACCGTCTAACTACTACCATTACTACTAAAAGTTTAAATAAATAGTGTTCATTTTTAAAATCTCACGTGAGATTAGGGGGGGTCAAAAAATCTCCAAAATCGCCTCACGTATTTAATGAACACCCCCTTAGCCGTTTCCGAGAATACAGTTGTTAAAAATACATTATCTCGGCGGTCGAACTGTAGTACCGACAGATTTCCACTTGCTTTGTTTTAACTTCATGCTCGCCTGGGAAGCGGTTACCGTTGCATAAGACGCCTGGAACACCAGGGCAAACCAGGGATAATATACGCGGGTAGCCGACCTTGTAGAAAATTTCTTCAGATCCCGAAGACGGATTGAAAAGTCGGCTGTGTGGCAGAAGAAAGGATAAAACGCAGTGTGTTGGTACCACAGCGCCTCCACAAGGAGCTCTGGCGACCTTACTCACTGCAGGAACACAAGAACACGACTGCGGTTTTCTGTAAGGGAACTACGCCAGTCGTGTTGCTCCAAATTTGTACGGGAGAAACCGTTATACTCATCTCTCGATGCTACAAATAATCTTGCAGAAAATCAGGGGCTGTTTAGAGGCAAATCCCTTCTTGGCTGGTACCTGGCTGGTACCTGTTTTTCCCCCATATACCTATTGCATGCAATGATGTTAAAAGTAACAAATCCAGTTGTATGTCTCAGAGAACCGCGTTATAGAACTTTTAACGGATCCGTCGCGGTGTCGAGATAAAACGGCGACGTTTCAACTCGGAGTTCGTCATACGTCATTAAACGATATCTATTTATCTGAATTAATGACGCATGTCATTAAATCGGACGCATCATTTAATATCATTACTACTTGTTTTGGTCATCTGTTTTCTTGTGGCTTTATTGCAGGCAGGGGCTCGTACTTCCTTTCATCCAGGTTTATTATTTGCGAAGGAAAGTGCGTTGGCGAATATTTAAATAACACAATTGGCTAATCCAAGATTATCTCTGCAATCGTTTTATATTTCAACAGTGTTATTGTGTTGTCGTACTCGAAGATTATTGTTATACACTGTGGGCATGTTATTTCGATTAACTGACGACATCGACAAATATTTCTTAGTTGTGTTGATAATGAACGCTCCGGTTGGTGTCCCGAATATAAACATTTAAACGATTTTAAAATAACTTTCCGGCGGGAAACTAACTACTGACAGTCCAGACGCTTCCATCCGTCGTCCCCTTTGACCATTTACAGCAATACCTACTTTATTACGTCCAATGCTTATTTTTTTCGTACGCAAATAAGTATGTTTACCAAAACTTTTCACGCAGCTTTCATGAATCGATCGGAGGTCGCATGCCTCACTCACGTCACCCTTGTCCAAGGTCAAAAACCTAGACGTCTCGACCGCTGCCATCGCGGGAGGGTCGATGAACTCGTCTATGTATGATTTTAAATTAAGACTTGTCGTGATTTATGTCAGCCTGGTACTTTCGCCAGATATCGAAAGGTTATCTTTTGCGATTGAGAGGACGACCAAGAATCAATATTGTGTTTTGATTCTGTACCTACATATAGTGCGTTCGAATTGGAAAATTTCAACAATTTTGCAACTTTTTCCACAAACGATATTTCCCAAATCGAACGATCAGATACAAAAATGACATTTCGATGCTGATCGCCAGCTTGTCACTTGTCTCAACCTACCTTTTTAGGGTTCCGTAGCCAAATGGCAAAAAACGGAACCCTTATAGATTCGTCATGTCTGTCTGTCTGTCTGTCTGTCTGTCCGTGTATGTCACAGCCATTTATTTCAGAAACTATAAGAACTATAATGTTGAAACTTGGTAAGTAGATGTATTCTATGAACCGCATTAAGATTTTCACACAAAAATAGAAAAAAAACAATAAATTTTGGGGGTTCTCCCCATACATAGAACTGAAACTCAACAATTTTTTTTTCATCAAACCCATAAGTGTGGGTTGTCTATGGATAGGTCTTCAAAAATGATATTGAGGTTTCTAATATCATTTTTAGGGTTCCGTAGTTTTCTAAACTGAATAGTTTGCGCGAGAGACACTTCCAAAGTGGTAAAATGTGTGTCCCCCCCCCTGTAACTTCTAAAATAAGAGAATGATAAATCTATAAAAAATATATGATGTACATTACGGTGCAAACTTCCACTGAAAATTGGTTTGAACGAGATCTAGTAAGTAGTTTTTTTTTAATAGGTCATAAATTGAAATTAATATCAAATACTCAGGTCTATACTACCATTTACTTATATACCTACAGGTTTGTACGGAACCCTCGGTGCGCGAGTCTGACTCGCACTTGGCCGGTTTATTTTTCCTTCAGTTAATCATTAAACAAAGTTAATCTAACAAATTATTCTCTTGCCTGTTAGTATTTCTATAAAATTGTACAATAAAAATTAGAATTTTCGTTTCCCGTATGAATTTTCCGAAACTTATCTGTCAGATTCAAAGATGTCAACATATGATCACAAACGACCCTGCCTCGGAGGTGGGTCAAAATTTGCAGTTCACGATGTCGTTTTTAACTGTTTCCAAGCAAAACGAACGGTGAACGAAAACAGTTCAAAACGCCAATTTCGCCCACAACTTTCCAAATCGAACGCCAGTTGTGATCGTTTTTGGCATTTTTGACTGTTATTTTTGCTACCATACCCCAATTCGAACGCACCTATAGTAGGTACCTATCCCGATCGGACCATATTCCGAAATTATGGCTGAATCTAATTTGATAGAAAAATACTGTATTTTTCTATAAATAGTAAAGTTCAATTCCAAAGCACTCACGACAGGGTGACACTTATCCCATACAAAAAAAGCCATAATAGTATTGCAAATGTTATAAGGTAACAGTGACCCTTACCATTAGGTGAACTGTCTCCTCACACATTTTATAAAAAAAATACTTGTTCTGAATGACTGATCTATCAACGCACGGCCCAAACCGCTGCGCACCGCCTTTCCATTTATAACGTAGGCAGTTGCCTAGTTCTTCTTCTTCTTATTTTTAATTTTGGCAACCAAGCCCAAATTAGGGCTCATTTCTGCCAGTGTCGAGTAGGCATCCAATTAGAAATTTTGGAAATTGCTATTCGTATATAAGGTGAAGTAAATAATAAACTAAACATGCACTGCACATACATCCTAGAGTATTCGTTTAGACCCTTGGTTTGACCATGTTTTTGTTTACATTCTTAAGTAACTTCAAGGACAATCACTAGTCATCCGTATGTTTGTCGTGTATTATTGTTTTCACTATCATTATCTATATTATCTAACTTTCATACTGTTATTGTGTTTACTGACGTCACTCTAGAAGTGTTGTAGATCAACAAAGAACACGCGTTGGTGAAATTATGTGTTGTTTTGCTATAGGTAGTTTATTACGCGTTAACGTAGTCAAGGCTAGGAGGAGGCATATTGGAGTGCGAATTGTTTTTTATTTACTTTGTTATTCAAAAATGACCCTGGGAAAAACCTGGTAAATAACATTTTCAACACACTCGCTCGTAAAGCGACATTTATTGCACCGTTTTTAGTATGTTAACTACAGCTTATTACACACTAGTGCTTTTTACTTTACATTACCGCACAGTTTTATGATAGATACGTGTGTAGACACTGTAGACCAAGCATCATTCATGTTAAACGGGTAAAATAGTTTGACAGCTCAAGGCTGTCAAAAAGAAAACTTGCGCGCCATATTTGTTAACGTTCTCATTGTGTGGTTGATTATTATCAAAAAATCTACTTAAATAAATACAAGTCTGGTTTTTTTCGCAAGTGTGTTGAAAAACGTCGTATGACACGCGTGCGCATTGATTATTACACTCTCGGATCTAGGGATTGCAAAATCCGGATTTTTTTCAAATCCGGATTCACGTTTTTTCATCACCTATAAATCCGGATTATCCGGATTTTTCGAATTTTTGTATTTTTTTTGCAATCTTTTGTAATTTTAAATTGTACGCGTAGTTTATGATTAATTATTAGTAGTTTGAAGAGAGGTGTTCTATTTTATTGTATTTCCATTGCTTGCTTTTGAAAAAAAATTGGATCTTGTTAAAACAACTGTATTTTTAGGTATTACATTAGACGATAAGTTACAATGGGGTCCACACATACATAATCTAGTGAATAGACTTAGTTATGCAGCGTATGCAGTGAAGAAAATCCGTTCTCGCACTGACGAATTTACGGCAAGATTAGTTTATTTTAGTTATTTTCATAGTTTAATGTCTTACGGCATCCTCCTTTGGGGCAGCGGTGCAGACAATTTGCAATAGAATTTTTATCCTGCAGAAGAAGGCTATTCGCGCAATATATAACTTAAAGCCAAGAGATTCCCATAGGGATAAGTTTAAAACCATAAATGTAATGACAGTGTCGTCTCAGTACATATATGAAAACTTAATTTATGTTCAAAAAAATATACTTAACTTTCCTACAAATAGCGAAACTCATAGTTTAAACACTAGAAATAAGGACAAACTTGCTGTACCTGTAACACGGCTCATCAAAGTTAGGGATTCTTTTAAGGGGCAATGTATACGCTTCTATAACAAAGTACCCAAATCAATTCAAGAACTATCTGTGTATAGATTTAAAAAGTTAGTAAAACAAAAATTGTGTAATAAAGGGTACTATAAAGTTTCCGACTTTGTAGAAGACAAGAACGCATTTGAATGAAGTGTTCGCTTTACAGGCTATTTTAATTTAATTATCTAATATTGTCAAATTTATTATAAGATAATTAAAAAAAATATATCCTTGCTGAGTTTCTTGCCGGGAGTCTTCTCAGTTTATGTGTATTACGAACCGGTGGTAAAATCAATTGTAACGTAACGTAAGTGCCTTATTAAGGGTTATATTGAATATACAATTTTTGAATTTGAATTAAACTGCAAGTACTATTTTTTTTTAAATGGGCTTGTATTTGGCTACTGAGCCGTCCATAAAAGATAATGACGAAGCCTAAGGTGGAGCACGCTAACCCAAATGGAACCTATTCATTCTGGCCGTGAAAGTGCCTAGATTCTAAGAGTCAGGAAATACAGTCGCCGGAAGCAAATTCCACTCACTTGCTGTCCGCATTATAATTGAGGATACAAAAGAAAAATTTCCCCGTGTCTTGTGGTTCGGAGTTAAAATAGGGATGGTGGTAGGAATAAGGTTGAGCAATTCCTGCACACACTCTCAAAACATATCCTGTACAAAACCGATAAGGCAAGCAACCTTTCTTCGATGGTCGAGCCTCGTGAGTTTCGCCATAATTAGTCTCATATTGGATGAGTCTTCTGGCTCGGCGGTTTATTGAGTCGAGGGCGAGAGCCTGGTGGAAAGGGCTCCGTTTGGTGGTGAAAAGACACACCTGCGTCTTGGTAGCATTAAAAGTGACCAGATTGGCATTGCCAATCGGAGACTGCCTGTAAAGTTACGTTCAAACGCTCTACCATGGCCTCTCGCAACAATTGGATCTATGACAACGGTGCTATCGTCTACGTACCCAAAGATACCGGGCTTCACCAGATCGTTAATATGCAGCAGAAATAAGGTTGCAGAGAGAACTGAATCTGATCTCTGTGGAATTGATTGAAAAGGTCCGACGAACACCCGTCTATGACTACATGAATAGACCGTTCGCTCAGGAAATTGGAAATCCAAGCGCACAGACCACCAGACATTTCATATTAAGGAAGCTTGCTTAGAAGGCTGGTGTGTCAGACCCTTTCAAATGTAAAATATTTCTGAGATCAGCCGATGTACAAAATGCTTTCAGCGGTAACCCGACTATATAGAACTATCATTCTTGATATTACGTTGTGCAAAGAGTTGTTACTCGCGCCGCACGCGCATCGCCTCCATCTAAGACTCACTGGCCGACTTAACTATTAGCAAGATGGATGAGCGGTAGCAGCTAGCCGCGTGTGTGCCGAGCGGTGTATAGATTTCAGAGTAATACTGACCTAAATCTACTGGATATTTAATGATTTTTTTTAGTTAAACATCAACTATAATCAATTATGATTAAAATCCGAAAAAACCGGATTTTATTCTCAATATTCGGATTTATAATAGGCCCCTAAAATCCGGATTTTTCAGTCATTTTCGGATTTCGAAGTATCCGGATTGCAATCCCTACTCGGATCACTTATCGCGTTCTCCTGCGGCTCATACCGCCTCGAGTGTTAATAACCAACTTTGCACACATGTATCATAATGTACAATTACAAGAAGTATATCATGTTTCTCATCTGGTGGCCATGTGTTTGTTTTTAATTGTGTTAAAAAAAAGGAGATTATCAATTCGACACGTATGTATGTAATATTATTGGAACTACATTATATTCACATATGATAATCTATTAGGGCTTGCAAACTAATATACAGAATTTCATAGGTGTATGTATGTCTGTCCACGCATATTTACAAAGCTTTTAATCAGATTGAGACTATTCTTTTTTAGTTGTTTACATTTACTTCAACATAGGGAACAGTGCAAGTTTCATCAACATCGGTTCAGTAGTTTTCAAGATATGGACTAATATGTGTGACGGCATGGCTTATTGATTCGAGCTACGTTGGTGTCAAAGGGAAAACATCTCAAAATATTGTTTGCATGCTCGTGCATGTAAAAAAAATACAAATAAAAAGTAATTTAAAAAAAAATGCTTTCAAAATATACTAAATACTTTTTTTTAATACAATTAAGAGGAAGTGCTGGTGGCGTTCCATACAAACGTAATCCTCAGTTTCCTCTCTGGATAATGACACTAGAGCAATGATTATTCTACCATGCAATCTGTAGGTACCGCTGTATGTCCCTCGGTTGTTTTCTTCTCCATAAATTAATTATTATAAGAATTAGGAGCCTTCTAAAATAACAAAAACTTACCATTTTTAACGCCATTTTCAGACGTCCAGCGAACAAATTTGACGAATATAAAACAACAAAGGAAAACCGACAGACATAGCCAAAGCCCTTCTTATTATGATTCTTGTTTTTTTTTAATCGATCCAGTTTTGTAGGAGAAAACCAGCGATTACGAAATTGCGATTTCGTCTTATTTAAATAGGTATAATCGGTCCAAGCTGTAGTTGTCTCTATCGCCCCCGGGCGGGATAGCTCAAGCACAGCGACAGCAATAGATAATGTTAAAAACCTATTTTCCAAACTTCTTGCAGCCATCCTTTCCTCTTAAAATCCCTTCAAGAAAATCGCGGGCAGACTAACAGGCGCGGTTGTATTCGGTAACTGTAGATATAATGTAAACTGACGTATTTATTTGAATAATTATGAATATTCAACTATTTTCGCGCATGTAGGTCATCCAGGCCATTTATTTAGATCAGTTTATTATATATGCACATAATGTATGTTTGTTTGAATAATTCACTTTATACTTATACGTATGATTACCACATGTTTACCATAAGTTTGTTGACATTGGAGGCGAATCGCGACATTCTATACTTATTACTCAGATTACAGAACAAAGGGCAGATGGAGCGCGCGGAACACGGTAGTGGGGCCAATAAAGCAAATACAAATTGAAAAACACATACCTGGTATTCGCTTCTGAACATACTTAATTTAACGAAATCACTCTCTTTTCAATAAAACTTGTTTAAACAAAGCAAATACAAATTCAGGAGCGATATGAATGATATGATATGAATAGAATAGTTTGCCGTAAGGATACGCTCGGAAGCGCTCGTGGTGTAGCATGATTAGCCGTTCTTAATCGATCGGCAAAGTTAAGCTACGTCTGTCGTGGTCGGTACCTGGATGGGTGACCGTCTAGTGGTATTTCATATCGAGCGTCCGGAAGGCACGTAAAGCCGTTGGTCCCGGTTATCACTTAATTGTGATAGTCGTTAAGCTAGTTGGATGCCTCCTAGGCGGCTTGAAAAATTCCAACAGTAGGTTAACCACTAGGTAGGTTGTGGGCACGCGTGGTGGAGTATCTGCCCATTCCCTTTCACTCCCATTTGTGTACAGGAGGCCTGTGCTCAGCAGTGGGACATTATAGGCTGATGATGATGATGAAGGATACGCTAGATCCTAGCGTAACCAAATGTCAATCTCATACATTTTGTAGATTTTCTATTCGGGCAAACGCAACGAAATTTACTTTGTCTAGGGCTGCTGCTTTCGCAATGATTCGCCATTTTTGGCGGTTAGCAGCGTTGATAGTCAAAGATACAAAGGAATATGGCGAGATTTGTACAAAAAAATAAAGATTTTTAGAGACGTTGGAATGACGTTATATTTGATCCTTGGTGCCTAAGGAACAATTTGAGCCATTTAAAATATTTTTAGAACCCCGTGATAAAAATGCGAATTTCTATGGCAAGCCATATTATATAGATATATAGATATTTGGTCGCAAATAGTCGCGACTCGCCGCGACTATTTGCGACCAAACCATTATGTTGTTGTTATGTTTTGCGGGGTTTATAAAATATTTCATGTATATTAACATGTTGCTGGTAATGTAATCTCAACATTGGAAGTGATTAAATACCCTCTAAAATGTTCAATTTCTTTGTACAAATCAATGTAATGGAGCTCGCCATGATTCTTTAAATATCTTGATTGACATTTTAAGTATTATGTAGGCGAATTGAGTAGGTAGATGATGTGATTTAGTCAATAGTGGGTGTCAAGGTCTCGGCATACTAACCTGGTGATCTTGTTCCAATGTGGAACGATTCCAATACATGCTTTGGTATCGCAAATATAGGCATTAGATGTAATTAATTACAAGTGGTACAAAGTGGACGAAAATCCAAACCGCACTTCAAAAATACACTAATAATTGGACTGTTTTACAAAAAACCGACTTCAAAGTACACTAAGAAGTAATCAAATCCTGATCTGATGACAATGGGACCAAACGGGAAGTGTACCCTTCCGGACAAAAAAATAATTTTCCAAATCGATTGCTAAATGACGGAGTTATGAGGTAACAAACATTAAAAAAAAAAAAAAAAAAAAAGTTTTGAAGTCGATTAAAAAGTATGGAATAACTCTTATTTCATACTTTTTAGTATATTTTGAAGTCGTCTTTTTAGTGTTCCGTAGCCAAATGGCAAATAACGGAACCCTTATGGATTGGTCATGTCTGTCTGTCTGTCTGCCCGTCCGTATGTCACAGCCACTTTTTTCGGAAACTATAAGAACTATACTTTTGAAGCTTGGTAAGTAGATGTATTCTGTGAACAGCATTAAGATTTTCATACAAAATTAGAAAAAAAAACAATACATTTTGGGGGATCCCCATACAATATTCATATACAATCAAGCGAGATTTTTGTTAGAAATTTCAACTTTTCGGTTGTCGTCGGCATCGTTTTAGTCCAATTGCTTCAACCTGAAAATCAAAATGGCCACCCACGAAATTTTAAGCATTAAACATGTTCCATCCTATAACAATAACGTTTGGAAGAAAGAGATGTTATATGAATAAAATAAGTTTAAAATTTGCAACGGAATCAACGCCATCTGCTTACTGTAAAAGTAACGAAACGTTTATTATATGGTATTACCGGAAATAGAAATGGTACCTATAACCGGTATTAGCAAGGATGTTAACGGTGTTAAGCTATATTTTAATGTTTGAGCCAGTTCTGGTAGCTACTAACTAGAACACCCAGCGAAGGTACCTGTTTGCATTCAGAAATAGTTATTAAAAGTCGGTATACAAGCATACGGCCCGCCTGATGGTAAGCGGTTGCCGTAGCCCAATATGGACGCTTGCAACACACGAAGCATCGCTCACGCGTTACCGACCTTTCACCCCTCCCCTATGAGCTCTGCTGTGCTATTCTTTAAAAGGTAAGTCATCTCGAAAGTCATCTTGCAACTCACCTCGCAACTGAATTGGCGGGTGAATTACGTTTCAGAATACCAAATCCTATTGAAAAACGTCAAAATACTCACCTGTCGTAGTTCTTCTCACTTCCGTCATCGCTCGGTGGCGCTAGTGTCGAACTCACTCAGTTTAAGAATATGAAATTCTAATCTCATCGCGGATTCAGAAGTGATTTTACAAATGAACGTTACAGAATAGCACTGCTGGCGACCTTACTCACGCGCAGGAACACAACTTTACACAACACAAAGTTATTTGGCTGCGGTATTCTGTAAGGTGGAGTTACTTCCCCAGTTGAGCTGCTCTTTGAGCGAAAAACGCTACGCTCTACCTCTCTCAAGATTTTAATTTGAAAGGACAGAAAACCAGTTGCATCCATGTCCTCAATTGCTACGCAGATGTACAATAAAGATAGTTTACTCAACGCATGCTTCATTGAGGACGATAGGTCTCATTGGATAATCGCGATCGTAATTAGTTCATGTCCTTTACCTAGTGCATTGGCACTTGGCATGCCATTGTCTTGAATCACTAGACTAGCTGCGGTATTATATGAAAAAAATGAATCTTACGTTGTACGAATTGATGTCCTTTCTTCTCAGGATAGGATTACGTTCTTTCCGTCGTGGTGGACGACTCGTGTTAGGCGTGATCCTAATTGGCGACGATCGTGCGATCAAACTATGAGATTTCGTTGCACGACGAGATTAAATACACAAAACGCTTTAGTTAGAGTGTCCTTCTACGGTTGAGAGCTAGTTCGCCGACTTGTCCGGGTAACGGTACTAAGGCCAAATTTTGGGCCGGTACTTTCATGTCACTTAAAAAAAAAGAGTGTCCTAATTGAAGCTCGCAAGTCATCGCGCGAGCTTGGAACATCAGCGCGATCGTGCGACGAAAACGCATCGTTTGATCGTACTGTTATACCCGGGCTTTGCTAGCCTTAAGGCTGCCCTGGCATCCCATCTCCCTTAGTCAGCAGTCTAGTTAGCTAGGTCCATCTTTTGATGGCTAGTCTGCTCAGTCTGTTTTTAGCTTTCAATCCGAGCGGTTGCCTAAAGAATATTATTTTTATATTATAATCCTTGTTCGCGTGTGAATTAATAAAATAGTTTTTTTAAAAAGCAATTTTCAATTATCCGTATAACATTTTGGTGGCAGCGGTGGGATCCGGAAATTCCAGTGCCAGGCACCGCTCTACAGACTCGCTCCGTATCCCAAAATCAAGATAAACAGTTTATTAATATCCTAAAAACTTACCTTGTGTTTGTGAATAAAACATAAGTGTTTGTGATATCCTAAACAACTTTATTAGTGTCCTTAAAACTTACCTTGTGTTAGTGAATAAAACATAAGTGTTTGTGATATCCTCGAAGTGACGTCACGAAGATCCTGTCAGACCTTGGAAAAGGTCATTCCTGTGGAAAAGCAAATCAATCGTATCCAGTATCCTGCATTCCTGTGGAAAAGCAAATCAATCGTATCCGGTATCCTGCATTCCTGTGGAAAAACACATTAATCGTATCCAGTATCCAGAATTCAATTCATTCAAGAATCGGCGAGTCGTGCGACGCGCCTTATCTCAACGGAATGTTCCCGGCCGCAGCCGTGTTCTTATCAGTCGCCTACGCACTGTAAGTCTTTGGTCATTGTTTAGTCTAGGCCGAGAAATTAGGGTTCCGTTAAGATATTTATAACATTTTAAATCCTTAAGACATTTATATAATTTTTTTCAATGTAACTTGTTCTATTAATTCCAATCCAGAAAATAATTATGCCAAAGGCCCCCAAAACGGAGGAAACCAAATTAACAATCGATACCTTAATAATAGAACAAGCTGCAAGTGATAAAACAGTGAAGTCACCTGTTAGTTCTCCCCGCATTACCAGGAAAACTGCTGCGGCTCTCGCAATGGCCGAATTGGAATTAAATATACTGTTCAAATTCATTAAGTCATATGATGGAAGTAGAGAAAGCCTAAATTCATTTCTTGTAAACTGTGATAATGCTTTCGACCTCGCATCAGAAACACACAAGCCAATCTTATTCAAATACATTTTAAGTCAACTAAAAGGAAAAGCGGAAGTCGCCTGTTCCATAAAAGAATTTACTTCATGGGAACAATTAAAAGAATTTTTGAAAACACAATTTTGTGAGAGAAAACATTATTCACACCTCCTTACCGACCTTCAAGAAAGCAAGCAGGGTCCTCAGGACAACGTAAGCCAGTATGCACTACGAATGGAAACCTACCTTTCACAACTACTTACGGAAATATCTTTATCCAACACCAAGGTCAAGGAGCTATCTGGCCGCACTGCGGCTATGGAGGACCTTGCCCTCCATCATTTTGTTATGGGGCTTCACCCCCGCATCTCAAATATAGTGAGATGCAAATCTCCAAAATCGCTAAATGAAGCAATTAACTTCGCTATTTCAGAAGAACGTATACAGCAAACGCTGTATAAACGATCAGATGGACGTCAAACGGACCAGAAATCCAATAACTTTGACAAAAGTAAAATCAAAGCTGGTCCTTCCAAACCTTTCTATTCACAGAAACCATTTAATCCTGTACCACAAGGGGTTTCCAGTGCATTTTGCCGGTACTGTAAAACGGCTGGTCATGACATTTCAGTATGCAAAAAACGCGAATACAACAATAGCCGTTTCAAGTCCCAAACAACTAATCAATACCCTTACAAGCCGTCAGGGTCACGCGTCCATTATCTCGAACAACCCGACGAAGAAGTCGGTCATGATGAGGTAGACATTGCGCCACCCGATAATTTAAACGAATAAGAGTCTCGTCACAGTGTCGCCCGAGACAACGTATAAAAGCCGACACTACCTCAAGAAAAAACATTAATCCAAGGGACCACTCGGGTAACCAGCCCCAAATAAGCGCCCATTCCATTCATCAAAGGGACCACTCGGGTAACCAGCCCCAAATAAGCGCCCAATCTATTTATCGAAGGGACCACTCGGGTAACCAGCCCCAAATAAGCGCCCATTCCATTCATCAAAGGGACCACTCGGGTAACCAGCCCCAAATAAGCGCCCAATCTATTTATCAAAGGGACCACTCGGGTAACCAGCCCCAAATAAGCGCCCATTCCATTCATCAAAGGGACCACTCGGGTAACCAGCCCCAAATAAGCGCCCAATCCATTCATTCAAGGGACCACTCGGGTAACCAGCCCCAAATAAGCGCCCAATCTATTCATCTAAGGGACCACTCGGGTAACCAGCCCCAAATAAGCGCCCGATCCATTTATCCAAAGGACCACTCAGGTAACCAGCCCCAAATAAGCGTCCAATCCATTCATCCAAGAGCACACTCGGGTAACCAGTCCCAAATAAATGCCCAATCCATTTATCCAAAGGACCACTCAGGTAACCAGCCCCAAATAAGCGTCCAATCCATTCATCCAAGAGCACACTCGGGTAACCAGTCCCAAATAAATGCCCAATCCATTTATCCAAAGGACCACTCAGGTAACCAGCCCCAAATAAGCGTCCAATCCATTCATCCAAGAGCACACTCGGGTAACCAGTCCCAAATAAACGTCCAATCCATTCATCCAAGGGCACACTCGGGTAACCAGTCCCAAACAAGCGCCCAATCCATTTATCCAAAGGACCATTCGGGTAAACAGCCCCAAATAAGCACCAAATCCATTAACTCCAGGGAACACGTAGGTAATCAGTCCCAAGTAAACATCCAATATCCAAATAGGACCAACCGACAGGGTAACCAGCCCCAAACTGACGGTCACAATACCATGAAACCAATTTCTCGTGACAACGTAAATCCAAAAGTCTCTTCCGTTTCCAAAATAATCAATAAAGAAATCTATGAAGTCAACATAGATACATCAAAGAGGTTGTTACCACATGTATTATTGGATACGCAAGTCTCAGACATCCCGTTATCCTTACTGGTCGATTCAGGTTCTGCTATATGCTTACTAAAACAATCCAGTATTCAGAAAAATCAGAAATTAACTAAAGAATTACTCAAACTTAAAGGTATAGATCCCGGCGATGAACCTACTCAGACCGTAGGTCATTTTCGACTTAAATTAAAAGTAAAAGAAAATAAATCCATTCCCTTCAATTTCCATGTTGTTAAAAACATTAATCTGCCTTATGATGGCATCATAGGCACTGATTTCCTAACCACTTTTGGTTGTAAAATCGATTACACTCATGATATCTTGAAAATAAAAAATCTTGAAATCAAATTACATTTTTCTGAACCTTTCTATGTCATTCCACCTCGTACTGAAGCCGTAATTGAATGCTCCGTTCAAAAGACCAGTCTTAAAGAAGGTATCATTGTAGATCAACATCTGTCTGATAACTTACTAATATCCAATTGCATTGTTAAAATCAAAGATAACAACCGTATCAATTTGACTATTGCCAATACCTCAGAAACCTTTGTAAACGTCAAGACAAATTTGTGTCTTAATATTCAACCTCTGCAATCTATTGCATATCCAATAAATTCGAATGTCCAAGATACATCAAAACGAACTAGCGAAGTAATCAAGTCACTGAAATTAAATCACCTAAATCAAGAAAAAGGGGAAAATCAATACTAATGCCGATGCTCTATCTCGTTTCCCTGTCAATCCAATTCAACCTGAAAACGTCTCAAAATCTAACCCCAACGTAGAGGAGGAATCCACTCAGGAACTAGACAAAGACCTAATGGACTTATTGATATCACCACCATCGTTTAATCCTGACGAATTAAACCCACTTTCTCCAGACCCTCTTAGTCCTGGTGACGATAACCCACCGTTATTTGAAAACAACTTACCAATTCCAAATCCCCTTAATCTCAACGAAGATATCCTACCCTTACCTGAAACAAACTTACCTTCTAATGTTCCTGAAACAATTAGAAACGAAATTGAAATGACTAATTTACCTGAAAGTATTCCTAAATTAGTACAAACTCCCGACATTCAACCTGACGTTACTCTAACGCCATCCACGAGCCTCTGTCCAGACTTACCAGACGATGACTATCCCACCTTCTTGAAAGCAATATTAAATAAAGATAAAACTTTTAACACAGTCATTCAAGAACATAACGAGGATATAACAAAATCAAAATTTAAAATCATCATATTACCTACTTCCATTGACCTCGACGAATCCAATCCTTTTATACAAAACGTTCTTGACAACTTACCTGACAATTCCGAGATTATCAATAAAGAAAGACCTCTCAATTCTTTCATATCATTTACACAAGGAGGCAAAACATATTATTTTCTTTTCTTCAAAGTATATCACTTTGACAAATCAACCTATGAAGATATTTATAAAAGTCTTAAAGCACTCAGAAACGAATTGGTTGTTAATCTCGATAAAGATATCACTCCAGATATTGCAATAACAGAATTCAAAAATCCATTTGATACTCACCAATTCATAAAAATCTATAATATGTTTCTGTATCTGTTTCATAACACAGAAATCAATATACATATATACAAAGGTAAAATCATATATCCGTCCCTTTCCGAAATTCCGAAAATACTCAAAGAAAACCATGACATTCCAATTGCCGGACATCTCGGCAGTAGTCGCATGCTCAATCGAATCCAAGAAACCTTCTATTGGAAGAATATGCGTAGCGACATCGAAGCCTTTGTAAGGAAATGTCCACAATGCCAGACTAATAAAGCTTTCAGACAAATAAATCGTGCCCCCATGCAGATCACTAGCACATCAACTGAACCTTGTCAACGAATATCTCTCGATATCGTTGGACCGCTACCTGAAGCGGGACCTGCAAAATTAAAATATATATTAACAATACAAGATGATCTTACCAAATTTTCTTCCGCATACCCAATCCGTAGCACCACAGCAGAGGAAACAAGTGAGTGTTTACTCCACTATATATCCATATTCGGTATTCCTAAAATGATCCTCACGGATCAAGGAACCAACTTCACATCCGATCTCTTCAAGAAAACATGTGAATTCCTAAAAATAAAGAACCTCTGGGCTTCTCCATACCACCCACAAACCCAGGGTGCCCTGGAACGAAGTCATTCCACTCTTAAGGAATATCTTAGATCCTATACTAACGAGGAACAAACAAACTGGCCTCGCTATGTATACACAGCCATGCTCACTTACAACACAACAGTTCATTCCACTACTCACTTCACGCCCTATGAACTAATGTTCGGAAGCAAACCAATAATTCCAAATTCTATCTATGACGAATCCCCAGGAGCTACATATCCCGATTATGTCCGTATGCTCCAGAATCGATTAAAATATTCAAGAGAGAAAGCTCTAGATTTCATAAAGAAATCTAAAGAATCCTCTAAGTCCTATTATGATACTCATACTCGTCCAGCCAAATACAAAACTGGCGACTATGTATATTTAAAGAATCATTTGAGAATGCGTAAAGCACTCTCACCCCTTTGGAAGGGTCCCTACAAAATAGTAAAAATAAATGGTAACAATTCACTTACCCTGCTAATTAATCGTCGTCATGTCACTCACCACTACGATCAGGTGAAACCAGCTGACGTCGGAACAAACCTGTAAATAAAGACGATTTTATTTTATATTAATATCTAAGAAATAATATACTTACCTTGCGATGACACATCCAATGGAACCTGTAAAATAAAATACATAGATTAGTTAATAGAAATAAAATAGGAAAAGAATACAGTAGATAGATAGCTTACCTTAGTTTATCGTTAATGATAATTATTATTTGCAGTTCAGTTCGAGGTCAATCGCATCAGGATTTCATCCAGCCGATTACCTCAAGTTCGGGCCTCTATTATGATTATTTAGGAAAACTTAAAATTAATAATGTTCAGTTAAAAATTGTTATACCAGTAGATATTTCTCATTTTGGTCCACACGTACAAAACATTGAATCCGCTTTAGGAATCACAAGGCGCTTGTGTAATCAAACCAGAGTTATAGAAATAGATGCAGAATGTCACAACTTGTTGCAACCATTAGTAGCTCGATTCCAAGATATGAGTAGAGAGTTTGCATCCATCTCACATCTAGTAGATAACAGAACTAAACGTAGTGCATGGATAGGAGGTATAGGAACAATTTTGAAACAGATTTTTGGCTCCCTAGATGAAGACGATGGGCTTAGATATGATGAAGCGATAACATCTTTGCAAGATAACGAGAAACAGTTGGCTTCACTTATGAAAGAAAACATTTTAGTTACTACATCAATATTAAAATCTTATAATGACACCTTAAGTAAAATAAGAAATAATGAAAATAATCTCAATAACGCTATCGACAAGCTCTCATTAAGTGTTAAAAATATTACCGAAATTACTAACGGACTACAATTACTTGCCAATATTAATGAAATACTTGATATCCTGGAAGCCTCAATTCTCACCCTATCATTTCAGTTAGAAGATATAACAAATGCTGTTCTATTTAGTAGTCAGAATATCTTGCATCCTGCAATAATTACACCAAGTCAATTACATAAAGAGCTTGCCGATAACTACAGACATTTACCTAGCGACCTTGAACTGCCTGTAGCTTTAGATATAAATTCTGTACACTTAATTTTAAATATTTCTAGGTTAATTTGTTATTATACTAATAATAAGATTATATTTGTATTACAAGTGCCGCTGGTCAACACCAGAGAATATGTATTGTTCCATACTATTGCACTCCCCACACCATATAGACCCAAAGAACCAAATTCATTCAGTCTAATTATACCAGATAATAAATTCATAGCAATGACCAAAGACAAAAGCTATTATTGTATCTTCGACGATCTTGAAATCTGCAAACTTGTGCACCCAGGAAACTTTATTTGCGATATTGAAAACGTGTATTCCACAGACGCAAAACCTACATGTGAAAGTGAACTATTAGCTAAAGTTATTAGTGAAAAACCATCACAGTGCACAACAAAAATTATATTAGGAAAACTAGACATTTGGAAACCACTGACAAACAATAAGTGGATTTACATACAATCGGAACCCAATAAAATTTCAATTGACTGTTTGAACTCTAAATTGTATGAAACTAATATTTTAGGCACAGGTATACTTACTGTCCCAAAGGATTGTATCGGTTACTGTAAAAACACAACGCTAATACCAAAGTATAACGTTTTAAATATTACCTCACCTATTAATCATATTCCAGATTTCGACTTAATCAATGACAATTGTTGTAACATAGGTAAACTAAATAATGTAGAGAATAGTGTGTCTCCTATTCAACTAAATAACATAAACTTAGATGATTTCAGCTCTGAAAATAAAATTAAAATGAAATCCATCCTAAATGATTTAGATTCTATTGAACATCCGCAAAGCCCGCATATTGTAAAATATGGGACACATTATTCTGTTCTTACGTGTATAATTTTAATCATCATTTTTATATTCTTAGGATATTTAATTTTTAAGAAAATGTGTAAATCTGGCAGCAACCGACCTTTCCAATTTAAGTTCAAGATAAATAAATCATTACCTCAACTTCCTCCCGAAACAGTAAATATGACAGACGGACAAGACCCTGAAATAGAAATGACTAACCCTATCGCCCCACTTAGAACTAGAATTTAACAGAGACTTTGAATCAACCCCAAAGTCTCCTCTTAAAGGGGGAGGTGTTATACCCGGGCTTTGCTAGCCTTAAGGCTGCCCTGGCATCCCATCTCCCTTAGTCAGCAGTCTAGTTAGCTAGGTCCATCTTTTGATGGCTAGTCTGCTCAGTCTGTTTTTAGCTTTCAATCCGAGCGGTTGCCTAAAGAATATTATTTTTATATTATAATCCTTGTTCGCGTGTGAATTAATAAAATAGTTTTTTTAAAAAGCAATTTTCAATTATCCGTATAACAGTACGATCGTCGCCAATTAGGACGACGCCTTAGACTCTTTTCTTTCTCATTTTATCTTTCACTCAGTATAAAGAAAACAATAAAGCCGGCTTTTCACTATGGGATATAATATATATTACATCTTGAGATATATTTTATCGCTCGTCATACATTTTTGTATATTACATCCCAAAATATAAATATTTTTTCGACAAAATGTATGACGAGCGATTATACGACAATATATTATATTACTAGCGGCCCGGTACGTGCATCGCTACGTATAAATTGAAATAATAAAAATGTGATAAATGAAGAACCGCTCGACCGATTTTGTGCAAACTTCACATAAACCATCTACTAAATAGTCCGAACAAAGCCTAAACATTTGGTTTGGATAGGTGAGCCCGTTCTTGAGTTATAAAATTACAACGAAAAGTAGCATTGATTTTTATTTTGACCGGCCAGTTGGCGCAGTTGGTTAAGGTTCACCTTACGCGCCGCAGGTCGTGGGTTCGATTCCCACACAGGACATGCATTTGTGTGCATGAACATGTCTGTATGTCCTGAGTCTGGGTGTAATTATGTATATTAAGTATGTATTTACGAACAAAAAGTATGTATATGTATTATATTAGTTATCTGGTTTCCATAGTACAAGCTCTGCTTAGTTTGGGATCAGATGACCGTGTGTGAGGAATGTCCCAGTATATTTATTATTTATATATATAGATAGAGATATTATATCCCATAGTGAAATGCCGGCTTCAAGCATTGATAGCGGTGCGGTTATCTGAAATACAGTCATGATCAAAAGTGTGTAGATAAAAAATAGTCAATACAACGCTATCTGTGCAGTATTGTGAGTTATCCATGGACACTAATTGCTTACGATATGGCATTTCCTATCATATTAGTCATGCCCTATACACGTGTTATAGAAATACTGTGGTTTAGGGGGATGGTCACCATTTTCAATTTCTTGCGTTTTAATTTATTACGTTTTTTTTTATACCACTAAGGTGGCAAACAAGCATACGGCCCGCCTGATGGTAAGCAGTTACCGTAGCCTATGGACGCTTGCAACACCTGGCGTATCACTCGCGCGTTGCCGACCCTGAAGAAATCTCTTCACGCCCTTTTTGAAGAAACCCATGCTGTACTCCATTGGGTGCACCACGGCGGGGAGCTCATTCCACAACCTGAGCATCCGCGGAAGAAAGCTCCTTTGAGCCCGCACAGTTCGAAACAATTCTGGTTTCAATGTGTGAGGATGTGATGGATGGAGTGACATGCGATGGTGGAAGGTAGCTGTGGGCAACAAGTCGAACAATTCCTTAGAACACTCCGTTGTACAAGCGGTAGAACACACATAAGGAGGCAAAGTATCTCCTCAGACTAAGGGGCTCTAAACCGCTTGTGAGCTCGGGATCGTCAATAATTCTGATGGCACGTTGCTGAACCGAGTCTAAAGGCCCAAGCTGGTATCCAGGTGCATGAGGCCGGACCTGCGACTTATAAAGTTGTAGTCTTTACCCCGATGTGAAGTACTGCCTGACTGTGTTCTGTTGTAATCTTGAAGTGCTTATTAGATGTAATTTCACGATGAACTTCGGCAAGCAGATGAACTGTGGTATGGAGGTTGGTTTTAACATGAGAAATTACCACAGACATAAATTTAAATAGATAACGCAAGTCCCTCCATCCGTATGAAAACCAAGCGTGTACCTTTTCTGGATGGCGAAAACGGGAGATCGGGCCATGTGGCGAACCCTGGGGGAGGCTTACGTCCAGCAGTGGACTGCAATAGGCTGAAATGACTGAATGACTGACCTTTTTTGTACCTACCATAATGTCACAATATTGATTTAGTTAGGCTGGCATTCGATTTTTAACGTGAAAATGAAGCTATCCTACTTGTAAGCTAAACATATCCCTCGCTACACATCTCTGGTGGGCATGCAGCCTTATGCGAGTTCCCTGTCCGCGCGAAACAGTTTCAAAAGAAGAACATTGTGCCACAGATTTTGACACGCGAAGTACATACACTCGCTGCATCTATTTAGATGTATATCTGTGGAAAATACAAACAGGAAAAATATTTATATGCAGTGTCATCATAAGTTGAACGATTGATATGAAATCAATAGAGAGCATGACTACGAACACGTACCTACGTGTTTATTGCGAAGTCGTTGATGTGTTTATTGTATTTTCTCGATAAATTGATTAGATCAAATGATCGATGTCAGCTGTTTTGATAAAAATAATTGGGCTGATTTACAAAAAACTTAAACCGACTTCAAAGTACAATAAGAAGTAATCAAATCCTTGTCTGATGACAATGGGACCAAACGGGAAGTGTACCCTTCCAGTCAAAAAAATAATTTTCCAAATCGGTTAATAAATGACGGAGTTATGAGGTAACAAACATAAAAAAACATGCAACCGAATTGAGAACCTCCTCCTTTTTTTGAAGTCGGTTAAAAATGCAACTGAATGCTTTTAAAATATTGTACTGGTGTTGCAAGCGTCAATACGGTAACCGCTTACCATCAGGCGGGCTGTATGCTTATTTTCTACATAATTTGTATAAAAATAGCTTTCCGCCCCGTGGTTAGAGGTTAAATAAAAAATACCGGCCAAATGCGAGTCAGACTCACGCACCGAGGGTTCCGTACAAACATGTAGGTATATAAGTAAATGGTAGTATAGACCTGAGTATTTGATATGAATTTAAATTTATGACGTATTAAAAAAAAAACTACTTACTAGATCTCGTTCAAACCAATTTTCGGTGGAAGTTTGCATCGTAATGTACATCATATATTTTTTTTAGTTTAATCATTCTCTAATTTTAGAAGTTACAGGGGGGGGGGGGCGCACACTTTTTAACACTTTGGAAGTGTCTCTCGCGCAAACTATTCAGTTTAGAAAAAAATGATATTAGAAACCTCAATATAATTTTTGAAGACCTGTCCATATGGGTTTTATTTAAAAAATAAAGAGTTTCAGTTCTAAGTTTGGGGAGCCCCCAAAATTTATTGTTTTTTTTATATTTTTGTGTGAAAATCTTAATGCGGTTGACAGAATACATCTACTTACCAAGTTTCAACAGTCTAGTTCTTATAGTTTCGGAAAAAAGTGGCTGTGACATACGGACGGACAGACAGACAGACAGACATGACGAATCTATAAGGGTTCTGTTTTTTGCTATTTGGCTACGGAACCCTAAAAAGTCCGTCCTTAGTCATCGACTAAGGACGGACTTTTTAGGGTTTTTTAGGCATCGGCCTATGTTAAGGAATCTGTCCAATATTTAAATCTTCTAGACTGTGGTTTGAGCTGTGCAAACATCTGTCAATCATCGTAGGATATTCTTCACACACGGTCATCTGATCCCAAACTAAGCAGAAACTATGATCCCAAACTATTATGGAGACCAGATAACTGATCGTCATCATCATCAGCCTATAATGTCCCACTGCTGAGCACAGGCCTCCATTCACAAATCAGGGTGAAAGGGAATGGGCAGATACTCCACCACGCGTGCCCACTGCGGATCGGTGGAGGTAGGCTAGTGGTCAACCTACTGTTGGAGTTCTCAAGCCGCCTAGAAGGCCTCCAACTAGCTTAACAACTATCATAATTAAGTGATAACCGGGACCAACGGCTTTACGTGCCTTCCGAAGCACGGAAACGCTCGATTTGAAATACCACTAGGCGGCCACCCATCCAGATACCGACCACGACGGTAGTAGCTTAACTTGCCGATCGATTAAGAACGGCTTATCATGCTACACCACGAGCGCTTCTAATATTCGATAACTGATACTTGGTATCAAACACATCTTTGCTAGGTGCTCTGGTTCTGGACAACCGTTTTGCGAGAGCAAGTTCTACATCCAAAAAATGTATAATATCGTTATACCGTTCCGGTATTACCATGTATAGATTCAGAATCAGAATAAAGCCTTCAACTGAAGAATCCGGGAAACTGACTGAACATACACTTTTAAACTTCCCTTGACAAATTAATATAATTTAATTTCCTCGTCAATGAGCTCGGCCACCATGGGCTTTCGTGCTCCCTAAGTGCTGGTCGAATATCACGGCACTCGGCTATTAATGACATTATCCGCAGGGCTCTTGTTGTGGCTAACGTGCCTTCCGTACTGGAACCAGTCGGTATTGCGCGGGGCGATGGCAAGAGACCGGATGGTATGTCTTTGATCCCTTGGAGTGTCGGCAAGTCGCTGGTGTGGGATGCCACATGTGTCGATACACTCGCGCCATCTCACTTACCGGCGACTTGTAAAGTTGCAGGGGCAGCGGCGGCCAGTGCGGAAAATTCAAAATTCAAAAAATATGCATCGATTGGACCCAATTATATTTTTAAGCCTTTTGCGGTCGAGACCTTGGGACCATGGGGGTCAGAAGCTCGCCGTTTTGCTCGCACCTTGTCTTCAAAATTGATCGAGACCTCCGGAGACCAGCGGGCGGGGAGCTTTTTCCGCCAACGCGTCAGCTTGGCTATCCAAAGAGGAAACGCTGCCAGCCTTCTGGGAACCTTGCCGTTAATCGGAAGCAGCGGCAGGCTTGAGGAAATTTTCTATATATATAGATTATATTTTGTAAATATAGATTGTATTTTGTACATATTTGTTGTTAATAAAATCTTATCTCATTTAATTTTGTAGAAGCACAAATATGACACAGACAGATATGAATCGGGTATCCAAGTATTCCAAGTACAGTGAAAACCACCCACCCTGAAGCGACACCCACCAAAGCAGAACAATACGATTGTTATCCCACGCAAATGCATTAGGTAAAGGACCACAGGCAAAGAGTCCCACGCGCCCTGATTCCACTCAAAGCTTTCTGATTAGGATGGTTGAATTAAATGTGCATGCGTCGAACCACACTATCTCGATTCTCTAGTAGACCAGTGTAAATTCTACATCAAAAGCTCCTCATATATATTGCGTTCGAAGTCCTGAGTTCCTTGCCGTCTTTTCGTCTTCTGTAAATAAGTGCCTAAACTGATTAAATGAATTTTTATATCAATACTAGCTGCCCGGCGCGACTTCGTTCGCGTGGTGCTACCCTACCCTATGGTGCTACCCTACTCTACTCTACTCTACCCTACCCTACCCTACCCTACCCTACCCTACCCTACCCTGACAGTAAAATCCCCATGATCCGCCATTTATTGAATTCATTTGTTTAAAAAATGTGATAAATGAAGAACCGCTCGACCGATTTTGTTCAAACTTCACATAAACCATCTACTAAATAGTTCGAACAAAGCCTAAACATTTGGTTTGGATGGGTGAGCCCGTTCTTTAGTTATAAAATTACAACGAAAAGTGGCATTGATTTTTATATATATAGATGTCTAATGATATGAGAAACGAATAGCATATCATTATGTCTTTTATTAAAGCCCGTATCACGATAAGATGATTGTATTTCGGTGTGCCTATGGCGTCCTATTGATTTACTATGATCATTTTAATAACAACACTTGTTTGAAAGTGTTAAAAATAAATGATTAACCGTTTATTAATATCTTATTCAATCTTATTAACCAGTTGAACCAATACAAGTATTTAATCACAATTTCATACAAAACTCCATATAAACTCGCGAGCAGCACTCTATGATGGCATTATGTGCCTCTCTTTGTCTCGCTATGGGTCTTTTTACAAGCTTTTGTTTAGTTTCACGTGTCCGGCCGGTGTCTGTAATCGAATCCTGCAAGTTAAATTTGACCCACTTCCCAGTGTCCGATTGAGCTGAAATTTTGTACACATTAGTATATTGGATGACAATGCAAGTACAGACAATAAAAAATAGTCACCAGAAATAGCTTGTATTAAAAATGAAATTTTTATGTTAGTTAGTAGTACACACTTGTATTAGGTCAAGTCAGGTTATATGGGCTAGACGGCGGAGACAAGAGCTCTGGTCTCTGCCGCCGACGAAGAGGAGGCCTCCGATCAGGCCGTCGCTGCTGGATACGCGGACGAATGCTTCGGCGCCCCCGTATATCCAGCCGGCAGCGACAGGTAGGAACACCGTGGGGTTTTAGTCAGTAGGAGTCTGACATAACTCGGCCGTTTCCCCCTGGAGTGCCCGGGTATCCACGAGGATTTCCCCACAAAAAAAAAAAAAAAAAAGTTATATGGGCTGTCAAAACGGCCATCATTGCAGCAAAGTAGGTAGCTGATTTGACTCGTCCTCACATTCCCATGCCCTAAAATATAGTACCTATAGTATCGTTACTAGTAGTAGGTATATGTTAGTTTGTAAGGTATATACCTATGCGCCAAAGTAGCCTGATCACAGTGATCACCATATCATAACATACATCGCGCCATACACTCACACATACGTAATAAAGGTGAAGGTTAAACAACAAACGCGTACGTGACTCACACCACCACGCTGCGCGCGCGCAGGTTTCGACCGGACAAAGAAGACGTGTCGGTTCACACGGTCGCTTCCTTTTTGTTATGAGAAACTGTATTGTCACATTATAGGAATTATCAGTTATAGCTGGTATCAATACCTGGTACAATACTATTCATAATTTAGTTTACATAACATATTTTCAATCACTTGAGTAGCAGTTCCTGTTATTTATTTTTTCATAAGCTTTGATACCGGTTTTTATAATTTAGTAGTAGGTTACTAGAAATAAAACAATTCAAATTAAAACAACATACCGGTATTAAACGGGTGGGGGGTAATATCGAATGTTTTGAATAGGATTTGAATAGGTACGGATAAGTTACGCGTTAGAAAATGATAAAAAGTCTGTATTTTCTGGTCCCAAAGTGATCGAACTGCAAACTTTAGCTCACACGTAAGTCCTTTCATGTTTATTAATATAGTTTTAATCAAGTGACGTCAGATAAAATTAAAAGTAAACGCGGATTCCGCCGGTGACACGTGTTGTGTTGTGTACAATCTCACTACGACAGATACTCTTGGCAGATATCCAGGTGCATGCGTTTGTTTATATTTAAAAGATAAACAAATATGTTTGTACGGTTTTTGTACTTATTGGTAAGTCGTGACTCTCTTTTTTGCACGTAAATGATACGTCGTCACTGCAGGTGTGTCCATACGGATACAGTGCAAAATGTAATTTTTATTCACTAAAAGCGCAGGTCAGTGGCCAAACGCAATTTGGCCACTGACCTGCGTAAAGGACAATGAGGCCTAATACGGAGCATCTCTGACTGATGAGTCTCTTGGCATAACGGTATATTGAGTCAAGGGCGTCAAAGGAACATGCACGAGAAGACAAATTCCAGCGTTGCCAGAATGTTACTTTTGTAACATTCTGGCAACGTTGTTCATTTTTACGTTACTTTTGACCTACTCATGTTACCTCCATGTTACACGACTCAAAATGTTACTTTTACGCAACTTTTGACATAATAAAAAACATTCAAATATTTTCCAGCAGACATAAAATAACCGTGAAACGCTCCCTAGGAAATTCTCGTTCGTCGCGTTGGTGCACTTGATTTTTAGCAATCGTCCATTTTCTTTCTCTTTATCGCACTAAGAAGAATTAAGAAGATAGCAATAGCATGAATGCTTGGATTTCTTCTTTCTTTTCTTACTTAGGGAATTAATATTTACAATTGTTACGATTTTTTTGAATCTTAACAAATAGAAGTGAAGATTTGTATGTGAAATAAAGTGCCATTTACAGTATTAGTTTCGTTTTCTGCATAATATAAGATAATGTTACTTTTCTCGTAATTTTTTTACTTTTTGAGCTATCTCATGTTGCTTTTGACTATCGGCTACTGGCAAAACTGACAAATTCAAATATATGGATTAATACCCGTTGGTTTTCGCGAGGGACGCACGTCCTATAATAACAATTGATGTCATTGTAATTTTATTAACCGTGAACCAAAGGATTATGATTATTATTTTAAAATATGTATTATAGTAAGTAATTAATTCCACTTACACAGCAGATAGTTTACTAACCTAAAACTGTGAGAAATGTTAAAAATGCGTGGCTGTTATGACTCATCCGTGGCCTTTGTGGAACTGAAAATATCAATAAGCTGCGTGAAGATCGAAATTCTTCATTTCAAATAGCACTGCAGTTTAGTTTCTAGGTAAACCGATAAACGAACGGAGTATTATGTAATCGAATTAGCATCAGTGCAATCGCTTAATTGACGCTCGCACGAATGCGCGTTAGGGATTGATTTCACAATCAACCTAGTTGAGGAACGTGAGGAAATCAGGGCGCTCGAGGAGTTTGGAAGCACAACCCAGCAATCTACTCCTGATACACTAGTCTTAAGGATTTAGTTATACAGGTAATTTGTGATTCAGCAAGTGTTTGGAACTGCGCCGCCTACAACCTAGGGCTGGGTGAAAATTTTTTTTATACCACTGAGGAGAAGAAATCTATTCACGCCCTTTTTGAAGAACCCCATGCTGTACTCCATTGGGTGCACCACGGTGGGGAGCTCATTCCACTGTCCGAGCGTCCGCGGAAGAAAACTCCTTTTAGCCCGCACAGTTCGAAACAATTCTGGTTTCAATGTGTGTGGATGGATTCGTCGTGGCGTCGATGGCGAGAGTTGCGATGGTGGAAGGTAGCCGTGGGCATCAAGTCGAACAATTCCTTAGAACACACATTGTACAAGTGGTAGAACACACATAAGGAGGCAAAGTCTCTCCTCAGACTGAGAGGCTCTAAACCGCTTGTGAGCTCGGGATCGTCAACAATTCTGGTGGCACGTCGCTGGACCGAGTCTAAAGGCCCAAGCTGGTATCCAGGTGCTCCCATAGATGACAGCAGTACTCCATATGAGGCCGGACCTGCGACTTATAAAGTTGCAGCCTTTGCCCCGATGTGAAGTACTGCCTCGCTCTGTTGAGCACTCCAACATAGGAGAATAGGTTTCTTCTGGGTAAGCGTGCTCCATCTTAGGGTTTATCATCGTCCTTTACGGGCGAGTTGGTGGCCAAATGCAAGCCATTTAATGTAAATCAGTTATTTCCATTTGTAGCGTCCCACCCTTGAGCCAACGAGCCAGAATAAATTGGTGAGCTTTACATGCCATCCACTGAATCACTCCTAACCAATTTTGTCTCCAGTGAATGCACTTTGAAATCCGCTGACCTCATTTTCGATTGCATTTGTATTTAAAGAATACAGTTCAAAGACATTCAAGTACTCTGTCCTTCCGAAAACGGAGTGTCGAAATAATCACAAGTTATTGCATCCCCACTTGACTTGTGGGCAATTGTTAGGTATTTGAACCAGATTAGACCCCTCTTAACAATTTGTTCGACGAGACTGTGATCACGTATGCGCCAGAGTCGAATATACCACAATTCTTAGTTAAACGTTTTCAGATAGTATGAGGTTTTAATCACGTATGCCGTGCTTAATTGATTTTTAATGGATATTTGAGCGACTTGACTCGTATATTGTCGATATATGTGTGAGAGAGAGATCAGCCGTGAAACAAGAACAATAAAAGATAAGACAAACTCCTCCTTCTGGAAAGTAAGCGATAATACGTGGACCTGGTGAAGCAGAACTCTAAAATCATGCTTATCGTCATCTTAAGCTGTTCCAGATCTGGCAGTCCTTCAATTACCAGGGGTTTGCCAGTGTTCCCGAACTCCAAGAGCTCTTTTCACACAAAACTCAACTATTCCTCTTTAAAATTTCTACAAAATTTGGACTGTCGTCTATATCTATCGCAACAAAGGCTTTCCTCATAATCCATATGCTACGATTTGTACAGCAATTCCGACCTCGATATTGTATTGTATGTAGATTAGACCTTCACAGGTCTGTATTTCCTGACCTGTGATTCTTCAAGGTTTATACGTTTTCTGGACATGTGGTATCTTCAACCTTCTTTATCGATTCATTAAATTATCCTGCTAATATTATAAATGGGTAATAGGCCTTTATAATATTGTTATTGTTTTAAAATTGTTAATCTTTTTTTAGGAGAGGTACAGCGTAGCGTTTATTCCACCTCCACCTTACAGAATACCGCAGCCAAATAACTTTATGTTGTGTAAAGTTGTGTTCCTGCGCGTGAGTATGGACGCCAGAGCTCATTGGGGAGGGGGGAAAGGTCGGTAACGCGTGAGCGATGCTTCGTGTGTTGCAAGCTTCCATATGGCTGCGGTAACCGCTTGCCATCAGGTGGGCCGTATGCTTGTTTGCCGACTTAGTCGTATAAAAAAATAAAATAGCAATATAATGTAACTTTGCTGAGGTTCTTACCGGTTCAGTCTTTCATTTCAGGCCGTAGTAGGGCACTTATGAAGTTCAAAGCTACTGAAGTTACCAATTCATCATCATCATATCAGCCTAGGGTTGTCCACTGTTGAACATGCTGATAAATGATTACTAATTTGAATTCTATACTCATTAATTAGTTCATGAAAGTCAATCCTGTCCCGGATAGGTCAAACCTAGTCATTCAAATCAAATAGACGCGATCTGCAAATCTATACACGGTACCACGAGATGAATTACACGTAGGCAGCACACACATCCACATATGTTGGTGTGAGAGTAGTTCAAACAAGTTTGCTAGGGTTGTCGCTGAGGAGAAAGCGAGGAGTGTTTATCTTTTGTTTTTAGACCCAGTCATACTGCCTCACTGATAAAACGCAACTTATTAAAGCACTGATTAAAATTTCACGTGAATGAATACCGTCACTTCACTGTCATTGTCAAACAATTTAATGTTATGTACGTGACCATTTAATCAGTTTATCAGATTAATAGCATTTTAAGAGTAAGGGGGTCGGTTGCAGAAATTTTTATTTTTATTTTATGGCGTCTTTCAGTTACAAAGTGTTATATTATCATCATACATATATATATTTAGGTTTAAAGTTGGATATTAATGTATCCAAAAAGTTTAACGAACAAAACTACCTTTTATCTTTAAGTAGAAAAAAATACAAATTACAATCTATATAGAAAATTTTCTCAAGTCTACCGCTGCTTCCGATTAACGGCAAGGCTCCCAGAAGGCTGGCAGCGTTTTCTCTTTGGATAGCCAAGCTATTAAGTTATTATTACAAAACAAAACGACGTGTCAGCCCTAGCCGTGCGCCCACGCAACCGCTTCTGTTTACCTACATTCTATATTTAAAATCAGTTGCGATTAAACTATCGACGCGGAAGGACGCGTTGTCCGTTGAAACAAAACCGTTTCTTTTGTGCTTTTTTACGCAGTTGAATTGTGTTTATTACTGTGAATTTTATACAATTTAGTTTTTGTGATTGTTAGTGGAGACTGTGCAATATGACCGAGCCTAAGAGCTCTGTGCCTGTTGATGAACTAGGTATGAAGTTTCGATTATTAATACGTATTCGTAAATAATGTGAGAAAAAATTTTTCATCTACAATTTGGACCGACTGCATTTTTTTTGTTTTTGTTTTTAGTAGTTTGGTTTCCTCGAGATATAATCTGAAGTTTATTTATTACTTTTATCTAATTATAGGCTTGCGTTACACTAAATGACTGACTATGTGGCGGAAGGTGGTAAACACAAGGACTAGAAAGGATTTAATTTATTTCAAAATTCATTAGGAATATTCCAAAAAGTTCGCTCGTGGTGTAGCATGATTAGCCGTTCTTAATCGATCGGCAAAGTTAAGCTACGTCTGTCTTGGTCGGTACCTGGATGGGTGACCGTCTAGTGGTATTTCATATCGAGCGTTTCCGTGCTTCGGAAGGCACGTAAAGCCGTTGGTCCCGGTTATCACTTAATTGTGATAGTCGTTAAGCTAGTTGGATGCCTCCTAGGTGGCTTGAGAAATTCCAACAGTAGGTTGACCACTAGCCTACTTCCACCAATCCGCAGTGGGCACGCGTGGTGGAGTATCGCCCAGTCCGTTTCACCCTCATTTGTGAAAGGAGGCCCGTGCTCGGCAGTGGGACATTATAGGCTGATGATGATGATGATGATTTCAAAAAATATTCGTAAAAATTAATAAAAAATGTTACAGATTCATAATACTTTTTTATCGTGCCATACCGGTTTGTTGCCACCTCGAAAAGCTATTTTTACGCGCTTTTTTAACCGACTTCAAAAAAAGGAGGAGGTACTCAATTCGGTTGTATGTTTTTTTTTTTTTTTTTTTTTTATGTTTGTTACCTCATAACTCCGTCATTTATGAACCGATTTTGAAAATTCTTTTTTTGTCTGGAAGGGTACACTTCCCGTTTGGTCCCATTGTCATCAGATCAGGATTTGATTACTTCTTCGTGTACTTTGAAGTCGGTTTAAGTTTTTTGTAAAACAGTCCAATTATGTTAAATCCCAAATCATAAACATACGTAAAATATATATAAACAAACAAAGACACTGAAAAACGGTACAGTACTTATGATTTTTCTTTGTTTAAAACCAGTATATTTTTTGTTGCAGTTAGGTATTATAATGCAATTAGCTACAGTAAATACATTGTTTTTATTCATAATTAGGACTGTTTTGTTCCAATGCTATTGTTAACAATAATAATAGACAGTACAATAAGCTAAACTGCAAAATATATTCCTGCTTGTCCCACAGGCCAGGTATATAATTGACCATTTCTTTATTTTAATTTGATACAAATTAAATTAAATATTTTCAATAAAAACGTTTTAATTTGACTGTACCTATTATAAACTAGTGTCCATCTTCCGGTATTACCCCCTAAAAGGCTGGTTTTTCCAATAATCCTTTGAAAGTGGTTGCCAGCGTTAAAAAAATAACCTATGTGCAAAATTACTATTCTGACCCCAGCGGTTTGAAGTATAGGTCACTAATTTATATATAGGTAGGTACCTACTAGCTGCCCGGCGCGACTTCGTTCGCGTGGTGCTACCCTACCCTGTGGTGCTACCCTACAATACCCCACCCTACCCTACCCTGACAGCAAAATCCACATTATCAAAATGATCCGCCATTTATTGAATCCATTTGTTACAAAAAATTTGATAAATGAAGAACCGCTCGACCGATTTTGTGCAAACTTCACATAAACCATCTACTAAATAGTCCGAACAAAGCCTAAACATTTGGTTTGGATAGGTGAGCCCGCTCTTGAGTTATAAAATTACAACGAAAAGTGGCATTGATTTTTATATATATAGATATAGATAGAAGATAGATAGATAGATTATTGTCACGCTAACGCCACTATTCGAAATTTTGTTGGGCCCCGAAATTATTCGTTTAACAAGCTTTTATCACGAGAATTGTCGATGTGTGAAGTCTCTCTCAAGGGTTTTAATTTTGTCTATTGCTATTTGTTGCTAGTTAGGTATAAGATTTTATCGGTGCCTGTTTCATTATAATTTGTTCTTAGAATAGTCGCAATTTTGCCAAAGTCATCATACCTATTATATAATTTTTCGTAATCTACGCTTTAGTTATACCTTGATATTGAAGAGTCTAGTAGCGAAACTGAATATTTATAGGTATATTTACATATTTTCAATCGAGAAAACACCAATGTAGATATAGTTAATTTATTCCTCGAGTGCTTATTTGTAAAATTGTTCTTTGCAATAAATTATATAATGGTATTATAATTAGTCTGATATTTGCGTAGAAAGCTACTCTTGGATACAAAAATAAAAATATAATATGTATTTTAAGTACAAACAAAAAGAGTAGTATATCAGTTATCTGGTTTCCATAGCACGAGCTCTGCTTATTTAATTATCAGATATAAAAATAGCCCAGGATATTTATCTAAATATATAAAAATCAATGCCACTTTTCGTTGTAATTTTATAACTCAAGAACGGGATCACCTATCCAAACCAAATGTTTAGGCTTTGTTCGGACTATTTAGTAGATGGTTTATGTGAAGTTTGCACAAAATCGGTCGAGCGGTTCTTCATTTATCACATTTTTTGTAACAAATGAATTCAATAAATGGCGGATCATTTTGTTAATGGGGATTTTGCTGTCAGGGTAGGGTAGGGTAGCACCACGCGAACGAAGTCGCGCCGGGCAGCTAGTAGTGTTATAAATATTGTAAATTAAGGACGGAAAAATTCTGTCATTAGCGACAAAATTCGACAAATCATATTTTTTTTTAAAGCACACAGTTACTTTAGCTGGTGCTCTAGTTAGTAGCTAGTACCAAAACGGGCTGGTTATTGCAAGACACAAAATCAAAAATTAAAATATAGTTTAATACCGTTAACACCTTGGGTAATACCGGATATAGGTTTTTTCCGGTATTTCCATATAATAAACTTTTCGTTATTTTTACAGTGAGCCGATGTGCGTTGATGCTGTTGCAATTTGCACTGTATTTTAACCACATAACATCTCATTCTGTAAACTTTATTGACAAAGAATGAAACATGTTTAAAATTAAAATGAAGTGCGTGAAATTTGATTTTCACGGACTAATCTGAAAAGATATCTTACAAAAAATTCTAAATGATAACCTTTGCAATCACTTATGCATAGTCTGACTCTAATACTCATGCCGCTTCATCATCATCAGCCTATAATATCCCACTGCTGAGCACAGACCTTCTGCACACAAATCAGGGTGAAAGGGAATGGGCAGATACTCCACCACGCGTGCCCGCTGCGGCGAGTCAACCTACTGTTGGAGTTGTCAAGCCGCTTAGAAGGCCTCCAACTAGCTTAACGACTATCACAATTAAGCGATAACCAACGGCTTTACGTGCCCTCCGAAGCACGGAAACGCTCGATTTGAAATACCACGACGGTAGTAGCTTAACTTGCCGATCGATCAAGAACGGCTTATAATGCTACACCACGAGCGCTTGCCGGTAAGGAAGGTTGCATTTGCTGAGAAGTGCCGCCAATAAACTCGGCAATTACTCTTTTCAAAACAAGCTTAGATTCATTACATAACATTTGCATTCTAATCTGATGCCTTTAGTATAATTTTCTTATGTAAATAATTATGTCTGTAAACAACAAAATCCTCACCAACGTCTTTATTTGTTCTGAAATGACTTCATAATGCTAACTGCATATTGACTTGGTTATTGTTGGAACCATAGAGTTAAGAATATTAATAGAGTGACTGTACTGTACGGTCCGCGAGCACCGGTACGGAAAAATTTCAAATGACTTTAAACGAAGTGCGCGTACAGTAGTACCCAACTGATGAGGCGCGTCGTGAATCTTCGTTCGCACAGAAAAGAAAGTATGGCCCGAAGATTAACGAAAGAATGCTTAAAACTTACAATCAACCTTAGATCACTACTGTAAGGTTCATATACAGTGCAGCTGTTAGTTCCGTCTCACTCGCAAGTCACGCCCCTCCGGACTATTACACTCCAATAGCATTTCCCGCGATTTGAAAATGTATCTTCTGCGCAGGTACATCGGTAAGCCATATCAGTTGGGTACTACTGTAACGCTCTATAATAGTCTTAACTCTATGGTTGGAACAAACAATTGCTAGGCAAGTTAGCACCTTGTAAATTGGTTTCGTCCGTACATCGTACAATGATATCTTTATGCGCATGTTGTAATTTATGCGTAAAATAGTAATTTACTTCATTGAAATACGGTTAAATTTTCTGCAATACCATATTTATGTAATACTTGAATATTGACACGTAAGGATCACCGCAGATTACAGACACAACTCCAAATAACAGCATAGCGCAGGCAGGGCTTCCCAAACTTATTTGAACTGTGACGCCCTTGGGAAGTTGCCATATTTTTGCGACGCCCTGGCCTTCATGCCATACATTTACCTACTAGTTGTTTTTTTTTTTTTAATTAAATGGGCTTGCGTTTGGCCACTTACCCGCCCATAAGGGACGAAGCCTAAGATGAAACACGCTTACCCAGAAGAAACATATTCACTCTGGCCTTGAAAGTTCCTGGATTGTAGGTGTCAGGAAACACAGACGCCGGAAGCAAGTTCCACTCCCTTGCTGTCCGCATTATAAATGAGGATGCAAAACGCTGTATCCGTATTTTCGGTATGTCAACAACGGGTGAAAATTTTCCCGGCGTCTTGTGGTTCGGTGTAAAAGTTGTAGTGTAGCCTAATAACAATTTGTCAGAAAAACTCCAAATAGCATCTTAATTTTTGAAAAAGAAAAAGCTCTGGCCCCCGCTCTCGCCGCATCACAACGAATGCGCATGGCGCTCACTCGACTCGGTCGCATCGACACAGACACCCAACCTATTTAGATCACCTCACGACGCCCCTGGGATAATACCGCGGCGCCCCAGGGTGTCGCGACTCATAGTTTGGGAAGCCCTGGCATAGCGTTTATTCTTTCAAAGAGCAGCTCGATTAGGGAAGTATTGTCCACATTACAGAATACCGCAGCCAAATAACTTTATGTTGTGTTCCTGCGCGTGAGTAAGGTCGCCACTAAGTTGGAAGGATTGGTAACGCGTGAGTGAAGCCTTGTACGTTGCAAGCGTCCATATGTCTACGGTATTCGCTTACCATCAGGCGGGCCGTACGCTTGTTTACCGACATCGTCGTGAAAATGAATAATGGGATTGTTTTACAAAAAACTTAAACCGACTTCAAAGTACACTTAGACGTAATCAAATCCTGATCTGATGACAATGGGACCAAACGGAAAGTGTACCCTTCCAGACACAAAAAGAATTTTCCAAATCGGTTAATAAATGACGGAGTTATGAGGTAACAAACATAAAAAAAAAAAAAAAAAAAAAAAAAAAAAAAAAAACATACAACCGAATTGAGAACCTCCTCCTTTTTTGAAGTCGGTTAAAAAGTTGGGATTTCACTTAAATTCAGTTCAATGAAGCTATATCCATTTCCTTAAGCGGTGGCTCAGCAGGAGACAATCTTTCCTGACTGACTGTCTGTCAATTTGCACAAACCGGTAACGCTACAGATAATAATATCCGAAACATTCCAGTCGCCATATTTAACACGCGTTGACCAAAATCATTTGAATTCTCAAGCGATATTACGTAAGTTCATTTACATATTATTCAACTTTATAGTACACTAGCTGTCCCCCGTTGTTTCACTCGCGTTTGGATGAAGAATAGCTTATAACACACGGGGATAATGCTTATAGCTTGATATTAGTGTAAGAATTTACAGAATCGGAACAGTTGTTCCGAGAATATCAAGTCTAGAAAAATCCAGGTTTTTTTTACTGTGTATATAGGCCTGTGTTTAACTACAATCTCACCATGGTAAGTGATGATGTGGCCGAAGGTGGTGCACACACAAAGCCTAGAAGGAACTGGCTTTCAAGGGCAGCTGTCGGAACACACCGATAGGAGCTTGACGACTAACTTCCAACTTGAGGTTGGTAGCCACAGGTGTGTACTATAAAGTACCCTACCACCGTGCATGGAGGTTTCAATAATATATCCGTCGCTAATGTCATATAACCAAAAAAGCAGGGACTATCTTAAGACCTCGGTTTTACTAGGCTTGGCTAAAACTATCTCATGTAATGACAATAACTAGGGTGGATTAGCCTAAACACGCGGCTCAGGAACTTAGCTACCGCCGTATCAGCTGCGTCAAAGATACGGGGCCCCCGGGCTACAGGGGCCCCGAACGTGTTTAGGCAAAAATTCCTAAAAAAATTACCATCCATTCCATCTGGAATTCGCCGCAGTGAGGTAGAAGGGCCCCATACAGGGCCGGTCTAGGGCACGCTACGCCACTCATGCGGCTCCTTCCAAAAAACCCTTGCGTGTTTAACAAAAATGATCACTCACTTCAACGATACCATCCTTCCCTAGATACATACTTGCTAGATGATCAAAACTTGATCAAAATCCGTGCAGTGGTTCTCGAGTTATTAGCACACTAACAGACAGACAGACTTTGCTTTTTGTATAAGGATAGTATACTTTAAAGAATCTCGTTTTTATTGTTATTATTAAACCGACAAGTTGGCCTTCAAACTCATTTATATTGACCATGAGAGCCATTTATGAGCGACTTTGCTAGAAGTCTGGTTAAGCAGACGGTTGGCGCCTGATGGTAAGCGGTGTCCGACGCTTATGGACAGTTGCAATACCAGGGGAATTTACTGTTCTGCCAACCTTTACAAAGGGTGCAGCTGTCGGAACACAGGCACTACTACTATTTTTTACTTTGATATAAATAAATATCCTGGGACATTCCTCACACATGGTCATCTGATCCCAAACTACAGAGCTTGAACTATGGGTTCCGTTCCATACATCCATCTTCTGACTCACTCTGCGACGAGGATTGTCGAATAACGATGTGTCCGAATTTACGGGATGTCGACTTACAGGAAATTCTCCTGGCGTCTTGCAGGTCAAAGATAAAAGGGTAAAGGTGGAATTAGATCGAAAAACTCCCGCAGTTTCCCATTTTTACACCGAAACAAAAGACACCGGGAAAGCTTACACCCGTACGTTGTTGACATACCGAAAATACGGACAGCGTTTTGCATTTTCCTCATTTAAAATGCTGACAGCAAGGGACACAGTTTTACCATCTCGACTCTTATAATCTATCTTAATCATGACTTATTGCAACCTTGTTCTTGAGAACAATAGCAAGACTGGTGATAACGTGATAAGAGTGACCCGAGTTGACCCGACTGATAACAATAAGTGATTAATGCACATTGGACTAGAATGACAGCTGCCGTCGTGATTTCACTTTAGTATTAAAATAATAACCGAACAAGTGCGAAAAGGACTTGCATATACGTATTACTAATGTAGCATACGGTCGCCTGGTGGTAAGCGGTTGCCGCTAGCCTACAGACGCTTGCATTGCAACTCATAAACCTCTTTTGATCTGATCTTTTGCCACATTTTGTATTGCATCATTCTTAATTTGGGTTCATAGAGCCGTGTCTGAGGAATGTCCCATATTTATTATACTTCTTTAATTTATTATAAACTAAGATCAGTTTCACCGCGGTTGTATTACAATCAATAATATACCGTTACCAATTTAAAATAAGAGTCTATTTCGTGTAATAAAACTATGTGGAAACTGGTTTGAAACAATTTATTGTAGCCTGTATGTAGGGCCCGCGGTGTGGCTACATTCCAAAACTTGAAAGGGCATCGTCTGAGATTCAATGTGGCCTATCAACTCAATTATTTAGTCGTCGCGTTCCCGAAGAATCTACTGTTTTCCCTGGATTAAAAGTGTCATCATCAGCCTATAATGTCCCACTGCTGAGCACAGGCCTCCTTTCACAAATGAGGGTGAAAGGGACTGGGCGATACTCTACCACGCGTGCCCACTGCGGATCGGTGGAGGTAGGCTAGTGGTCAACCTACTGTTGGAGTTTTAAACCCGCCTAGGAGGCCTCCAACTATTTTAGCGACTATCACAATTAAGTGATAACCGGGACCAACGGCTTTACGTGCCTTCCGAAGCACGTAAACGCTCGATATGAAATACCACTAGGCGTCAACCTCTTTCCAAATCGTGTTTCTTTGCTTTAATTAACCGACTTCAAAAAAAGGAGGAGGTTCTCAATTCGGTTGTGTTTTTTTTAATGTTTGTTACCTCATAACTCCGTCATTTATTAACCGATTTGGAAAATTATTTTTTTGTCTGGAACACTTCCCGTTTGGTCCTATTGTCATCAGATCAGGATTTGATTACGTCTTAGTGTACTTTGAAGTCGGTTTAAGTTTTTTGTAAAACAGTCCAATTATTTTAATAAAATATTTTATAAAATTTCGATGTCCAAAACATAATAACAAGTCCATATAAAGTTATAAACAAGATTCAAATCTAACAACGTTGCGTGTCAACTGTAATAGTAATTATAATAAAAATTAATCCAACATGGCGGCGCGTCCGTTCCGTTTATTTACAAACAATAGGTCGATTGCGCGGGCGCACGAGCACACGTCGGTAACGATGTTTTGAATTATTATTTGATGGCGTAATAGGAAAATATGTCAATAATTACTGGGGAGGAAAACATATATGAGTGATAAGAATTTACGACTTTGGTTGTTCATTCTTGGTAAGCGGTTGGTTACGTAGCCTATATTTTCTCCGCCAAAATTGTTTTCGACGACACACGTATCGAAATGTGTGATGTGAGTATGAGTGAGATCAAAATACTGTTTTTTGCACAGTCCAGTTTGCCCAAACCCAAATGGGCACCAGAGAACTCCATCGTCTTCCATCCACTACTTCTCTAAAGGGACGTCTCTTTGTTACAGAATCATGGGTGGAACTAAACTCTGGCGGAGGCCTAGCTGCAGTCGAGAACGAGTACATAAGACTGCTTCGGGAGGCGCAGCGGGAGAGCCGCGACTCATCAGTGAGGCATTCCAGAGCATCAAGCGTTAAAGGCAGGTGAGAGAAACGTAGCAATCATGGGACTGAGGAACTGTCTATCTCTGATCTTCTGTTTTAGCTGATAGCGGATTGGAAGCCGCTTTGTGTCGATATTTAATTGGAAATTGCAAAATAATGTTTAATATTAAAATTTCTCCCGATTTTAATTGGAATATTTCAACAACTGCCATCATTATGAACGTCACTATGACAAGCAGAATTACGCAGAAGGAGCGTAAAACGTAGCTGTTACGCGCAGCAGCCAATAAAAGTTGGCCTGTTTTATATATTCGGGTAGTATGGCGACGTTCTTTCTAGGTATATTTATTTATATGATTAAAACTATAAATCTGCTAATTTCTGTTGTTAGTAATTTTATTAATGTGGTATTTAATCAAATTTCTAGAGCAAAAAGTTAACCTACTCTGTAATAAAGCGGCATTTTATTCAATATACTCTACGTAGAAAGATTTCTTTAGCATTTTTCACTCGGTTCCACTCTTCAAACACGGAAATTATTCAGTCAAATCGGTAGGAGAAACTCAGTATCTGGTTGTCAGGATCTTTCTATGTTTTAGCCAGCTAGCAGCAAAAATGTGGATAAAGTGCATATAAAGGCGTTTGGTCTATTTTTATTGTGTCCGTTTATCAAAGGAGTCAGGCAGTGGTCTCCTCCGACCCTTTTCCTGATCTCCTACCAATTTATCAATCAGAGAGCATGTGTCCTTGACTTAGCCAATCAGGGTGCCTAGACAAGATGGTTATCGACAATCTTCATCGTTAGTAAACGATCAACCATTATATGGGATTGACATTTCAAATCGAAATATCACGTGATTTCTAACAATCTCTTATGTCAATCCCATACAATGGTTGATCGTTTAGTAACGATGACGATTGTCGACAACCATATGAGGGGCTAAAATGGGCTAAAATAATTACTCATTATATACAGTTCAATTCATTAAAGGATTCGGCATTGATGAATTGCATAAGATCTGCTGTAAATTCGAAAAAAAACCATTAGCAATATTGCTTAGCTTCGTTTTTAGGGGGCCTTGTCTAGGCACCCTGAGCGCATTGTCGGAGGTGGGAAATTAGCGGAAAAGATTTCAAGCACAATGGACACTTGGGCTCCTTTGGGCTACTTGTTCATTGGGTTGTTTCATTTCAATTTTCCGTCGTGCGTGCCGTCACGAAAAGGTTGCGTCGTGTACTCTCATTATGTTTGGCTTCTCTCATCGTTTAGTCTAATTAGCTTTGCATACACTGCAAATACGCTTCTGTCCGCGATTTCGTCCGTGTGGAATCCAACTAACCTACTTCTTTGTTATGCGACGATTATTCCTATTATTAGTAGGAGGTAATATCTGGAATAACTGTTCCAATGGCCTAGATATCTAAAATATTCTAGTTAGTCCTTCTTTTACATCATCAAAAAATATTAGACACGTTTTTTTTCTTTTGTCGTTTAAACAATTAAATACGAAGATATCGTGTGTTGAACTGCCGCGGACGCCACGTTACAGTACACTTTTTACGCTAAAACAGTGATTCCCAAAGTGGTCCAGGTAGACCTTCAGGGGTCCACGGGAGACTAGGTCTAGTGGTGGTCTGGTGGTGGGGATTTGGCGCTGTATGCTGTAATAAAGGCTTTTGCCTAGCTCGGCAGCAGATGCTAAACTTTTAATTGTATAACCTAGTCTAAGAAATTTCGTCAATAAACTATTATAAACTAAACGTTAGACAGTCTAATCACAGATTCAAATGTTTTAACGAGTTTTGGGAGTATGGTAGAAATTTAGCAGCAGGGGGTCCACCGAAACCAGACAATTTTGAAAGCGGTCTACGAGAAAAATAAGTTTGGGAAGTTCTGATCTAAAGTGACGTCACGAGCCCCCGATTTTTTTATGATTTGGTAAAGCAAATTTTTAATGTTTTGGTAATGTAACTGACGGTTTTTTTTTCCTATTCTCTCTTTCCGAGGACACACGGGCGGCGGTGCCTGCTTAACATCCTTCAACCTGCGGACAAATAAAAAATGACTTCCTATACACAAACAAAGAGGCCTTTCAAATGCGGTGTGGCGCCGCCGTCCAGACCGCATGCAATGCAATACGTCGACACTCGACAGTGTTATTGACAGACTCTGTTATGTTATACGATATACATAATTATAAAAACAATTATAACATTATGCGCAAAGTTTGGAAGTCGAGATTTAATGTAAAAAATAATGTTCAATTTATTTATATAGGGTGACTGGTAATTAGTAAACGATACTTAGACACATGATTGTACTCATGATAACAAACAACTTTCACAAAGAAACATATAGAGATAAATAACTAAATCTTATACTTGTTAGGTACTAAATATTATAGGCTCATGTGCTAAGTAAATATAAAAAATGTTTCTTTGTGAAAGTTATTTGTTATCATGAGTACAATCATGTGTCTAAGTATCGTTTACTAATTACCAGTCACCGTATATATTAAGTATGTATTTACAATAGTACAAGCTCTGCTTATTTTGGGATCAGTAGCCGTGTGTGAGGAATGTCAGGAATGTCTCAAGAAATGTATTATCCGGTGTAGGCCCTAGAAGGGTACTTAGTTCCTTAAAATTCAGGTACCGTGAATTTAAAGATGTAACAATAAGCCGTAAATTTAACAAAAACATTTGCCGAGAATACAGTTTTATTAAAAGCCTGGAAATTTCACGAAAAGTTAGCGCGACATGAGCATGCATGGTGGAGCTCGCAGATATTTTTGCATGGGCTTAAGATATGCCGTAAAGAACCCAACCTATACATGGTTAGTTTTTAAGAGAGGTAGAGCATAGCAGCTCGACTGGGGACGTATTTCCACCTTGCAGAAAACCGCAGCCAAATAACAATGTCGTGTTACTGCGTGTGAGTAAGGTGGCCAGAGCTCATTGGGGAGGGGGGAAAGGTCGGTAACGCGTGACATGCCCCAGGTGTTGCAAGCGTCCGTAGCCGTAGGTAACTGCTTACCACCAGAACCTATGCTTGTTTACTTAAAAGAGATAGTCCTGCTAACTTCACGATTCAAACTTCTAATTACAGGTATTTTTAAAACGCTGCTAATCTTTCGTTAGTTTACCAGTTTTTAAACAAACATTATTCGCGGCCATGTTTGGTTTGACTTGTGAATTCCACTACGATAACATGGTCATGTATGCCAATGTTTTTTAAATACTTATGACCACGTTCACCATACTTCATTTAGTAGGACGTTAGGTTTCAAAGAGGTAACAATTCTAAATTTTGCTTTTTTGTTGATTCCAGTCCGAAATCACCTCCAAACAGTCCGAACTTGGAGCCGTCGACAGAAGACGAGCTGAAGGGAGTCTACATCAACTGCTGGCGGGTAAGATATACTCTTATTATATGAGTAGCTAAATTAATATGCTCAGTAGCTTTGACCTTTATTTGTGCCCTATTAGGGCCTAAATTTAATAAATGTCTGACTTTTTTTTGCATCACACAGCTTGACTATTTTGCTAATAGTGCTGATTCTGTTGTTTACAACTAAACAAATTTAGTCTTGCTATGTCTCTTTCTAAAAAAGAAGATAAGAAAAGGATGTAACAAAAGTAATCCTGCCAATTAGTCCAATGCTTGTTTTCAATATAAATTTAGTCGCCATCTATCAAGGTTACGTCTAAATACCCGCAAATAGAGACGGCCAGACTAATTTGACAGCTTTAAATATGTTCTATCCTTTTTCAATAATGTTTGTAAGATAGAGATGTGATGTGACTAAAATTAGTTTAGTGTGATATATAACAGAATTGGTTTTTCTAGTAACTATAAATCACTTTCACATAGTCCTCATTGTCGGAAAAATAATAAACCAAACTAGTTCAGGATTATGTAGGTAATCTACTGGCATATGTACACCTATGCGGAGTGAAGCTACTTCCAGACATCTTTATCTTCAATATAATGGGCTACCTTGTTATATATTTGTTTGTTAATCGCAGGATGACTCCAACGACTGGGTTTGGGAATGGAGCAGTCGACCGGATCAGCTACCACCTAAGTAAGTAAATTACACTTGTATTCACACTTTTATGTCTACTTGAACCTCAAGAAGTCTCAGGAATAGATCGTGTTAATCGAAAATAAACCCAATGTCATTGGGGCACGTTGCAAATTAAATTGTTTTAATGTCGACACAAAACTGGACTGACGTCGGGTCAGTTGTCGTGGTTGGTTAAGATTGTCACATATTGCATTGTCATTTTAAGGTATATTAAGTATGTATTTACAAACAAAAAACTGTTTTTCAAAAAACTTAAACAGACTTCAAAGTACACTAAAAAGTAATCAAACCCTGACCTGATGACAATGGGACCAAACGGGAAGTATACCCTTCCAAACAAAAAAAAGAACTTTCCAAATCGGTTAATAAATGACGGAGTTATGAGGTACACTCACCGGCATTGAAATTTGGTCCAAGCTCGAAATTTCATGCAATAGTGGTGTTTTCAATAAAGATTTTCTCTACTTTAATATTAGCTTTTTGCACTGCATTTGATATCATTTCAAAGCTAAAAGAGCTAGCATGCAGGTGGTGTTGTAATTTTAAATGTGGAAACGGCCATTTGTACCATTAGAGGTGTTTAAAAAATAACATTTTTGGTATATACGAGAAATGGCACAGTTCATTCAATTGAAGTATCCAAATATTGACTTTTCTATCTTTTATAAATACTGAATACAGTGATTTAAATCAACTTTAAAGATAACAAAATCTGTGTGTAAAAGTATATCAGCTGTCTGGTTTCCATAGTACAAGCTCTGCTCAGAGTCAGATAGCCGTGTATGAGGAATGATAGCCGTGTGTGAGGAATGTCCCAGGGTATTAATGTGTGTGTGTGTGTAGGGACTGGCGCTTCAAGCACCCTCAGAGTGCGCGCGGCCCGCCGTCAGCCACCTCCTCCATCGAGGTCCTCGACCAGCAACTCGCAGCACCTGTCATGCAACAGGTAACAACTATATCGTCATTATACTAGTGGCTCTGAGTTGTACACACATATTAGTCTTTGCAGAGCAAAAAAAAACACAAAATCCTCATTTCAATCTCCATGGCCGGCATTTTGAAACATTTCAGTATTCAAAGAATCATGGCGAGATCCATACATTGATTTGTACAAAAAAATAAATCATTTTAGAAAGTTTTTAATCACTTCCAATATTGAGATTACATTACCAGCAACATATTAATACACTTGAAATATTTTGTGTACATTTTGTATGTTGAATCTTGAAAAAAAAAAAAAAACCCCGCAAAACATAACAACAACATAATGGTTTTGGTCGCGATTCGCCGGTATGGCATAGAATGTCGCATTTTTATCCCGGGCATCTAAAAATATTTTAAATGCCTCAGTTATTCCTCAGGCACCAAGGATCAATAATAACGTCACTTCAACGCCTCTAAAAATCTTTATTTTTTTGTACAAATCTCGCCATGATTCTTTGATATATAGTTAACGAACCTGCTCACAAAATTTCACGAGACTCGGTTGAGACATGTGACCTGTAGAGGAGAACAGTCGGACATACGCCGGACAGACATACATTAGGGTTTTATTATAAACTACTTGCCCTACCTACTTCGATAGCGTCCTACCCCTACCCTACCATACCCAACTCTGCTATTCTGTCTCTGTTATTCTGCAATCGGGATGGACACAAATCCAACAAACCAAAGATCATGAAAATTTGCCCAGCCGTTTTCGAGTTATAAATGGTGTAACTAACACGACTTTCATATACACGGTGATTTTTTAACCGTTTTAACGCTCTAGAACAAACGTTGTTCAGACCATGGCCTACTAACATTCTATAATTATATATATTTCATTTTATATTTGACGGGCCAGTTGGCGCAGTTGGTTAAGACGTGGAGTCTTAACCTATAGCGCCGCAGGTCGTGGGTTCGATTCCCACACAGGACATGCATTTGTGTGCATGAACATGTCTGTATGTCCTGAGTCTGGGTGTAATTATGTATATTAAGTATGTATTTACAAACAAAAAGTAGTATATGTATTATATCAGTTATCTGGTTTCCATAGTACAAGCTCTGCTTAATTTGGAATCAGATGACCGTGTGTGAGGAATGTCCCAGGATATTTATAACATCAAATGAAAAAAATTACGTCATTGGTTTTTGAAAAAACACAAAATAATGTTTATAAAGTCGGGATTATCGTTACTCCTTACAACCCAGACACCGCGCTTGCACTTCAAACTAGTTGTGGCGGCGGCACGACAGTTTTGTAGCAGGTGTGGGAATCCGCGGCTGCCTGACTTCATGATTTCTCTGTTTTTCTTTTTATTTGATGTTATAGAACGTTAGTAGACCATGGTCTGAACAACGTTTGTTCTAGCGTTAAATCTATTAAAAAGTCACCGTGTATATAGATTGTTGTCTTGTAACAAGGCAAGACAATGTGTATTAAAGGAGAATGTCCATAATTGCAGAGCCACTGCTTGTCGGTGCGGCGGTCGTGCCTGTTCAGCCGCGGCGCGCTGGCCGCCGTGGTCGTCACCAACCTCGTCTCGCTGCTGCTCGGCGCTGGCATCGGGTATGTGCACATACAATATATTTATCATCTCATCCCACTTCATACACACACATGCATTGAATTCAGCCCAAGAACAAAATTTCATATAAAAGAGGTGTTTTCAGCAAAGATAAAGCTTTAAGTCTTGCAGAGGTGTTATCATCTTGAATGTGCCAATTTTAACCTTTATTTTTACAAATTGGTAAAAAAAAATCCTTTTAAACGGTTTGGTACCTCCAAATACAATGCACTAATATAACATTAATCCAAGCAAATTCCTTTTGATAACAATTATTTAGTGATCTTCAATGCCGTGAGTATAATTTACTATTTTCTAATTAGGAAATGTACTCGATTTCTTTTATAAATAAATATTTCCTTGTCTTGTTACAGCGTCTGGCTAAGCAAGAAGGGCATGCTGCCCCCGAGACTCATCGTTATCAATTAAGCGTACGATACAAGACTGAGTAATGGGAACAGAAGAGAGACAGTCTGGTTAGTACGTGACGCGTACCCATAATGCCCATTCTCCTTTAACTTGAAATTTTAAAATAGGAAATAATATGTTGAGATATATTTTATCTATGCACCTTTATAATATGAATTTTATATAGGAAAAAAAATCGCTTTTATTTCTCGATCCCTCAAGGAAAGTGGGTTCTGCAAAGAATTGGTTAGTTGATGGGAGGAATGTGATTTTTACGAATTATTAAAATATATGGGATCCTAAAATAGTCTTTATTTCTTTTTTCGTTTTTTTTTAATAAATGTGTTAATAATACTTGCATAATATTTATTAAAATATTTGATCCCTTTTTATTTTAAATCCTGCCATTTCTAATATGTCCATTTTCTTTGTTTAACGGTCGCGTCACGGCACTCTCGTATTAGATATAGGAATAGTATAATATTGTCTAATAAATAATTTTGCATGCATTAAACATATATTTTTATTTAGACAAATATTGTGTATTAAAATTATCACTAATCTTTATGTGGTCACCACATTCGGCCACATCATACCACGGCGAGTGTGGTAAAAAACAGTTTAAAAAAGCTTTTACTTGCATGTAAAATTATCTAATAGCAATAACTTTCGACTGTCCGCTAGTGCGATGAGTAAAAATACCTTAAATTTAAACATATATATATTTTAGTAATTTAAAAAAAATGTATTGTAGATTTTTTGGTCACTTTTGTATTTTCGACTAGTCTCACTAATAATTTTTATTATTTGGTCTGACAATAAAAAACTGAGGTATCTGAATAACGACTGTATTATAACTGCATAATGTTTATTTTTCAATGGTATCACATTGATAATTACTACTGGTCGTTAATTCATTTCACTGTCTCTTGCACATCTTCTCCATATAAAATTTCTCTCTCTCTCTTACCACCTTTGGCCACATCTTCTCTTCAGAAGAAAATAAAGTGTTCATAATGTTATTGTCAAACCAAATATTAAAATATATATTTTTCATAACTAGATTTTAATGTATAACCTCAAACAAGTATTAGGATGAGCGTGGTTCGTTTCGCAAGCCAAAATGAACTTTAGTGCAACGTAATAGGGTCAAGCGCAAACGAAGTATTGGATTCAATTATTGATCTAGTATTTAAATTATGACCCTTTTACAGTGAAAGTTATGAAAAATGTATTCTAAAATATACCCATATAAGGATCAATTTTGAATAGTTCTAAAGAAATTACGATTGATTGTTTCACTAATACAGTTGCAGCGAATGTAATCTTCCATCTTTTTCTCACATTAACAAATCTACGTCTTATCTCCCTCGTCTCTGTATATTATGGTAAAAAAACTGTTAGAATGAGAAAGGTATAGCCACGCTCATTCTAATTCTTGACGTGTAATCCTATTCGATGTTAGTTGCAAAAATGTAGACATTCTTTGATTGGAATTTTTCGAAAACGCCTATTTTAACTATTGTTACTGTGACATATAAAATTTCGGGATGTCATTTTTACACGCCAAAATAGTGTCTACATATAAAGGAATATTATTGATTATCCTTCCATGTTTTTTCAATATAGAAGTTAATAAAAAAAGGGATTCCCTCTAAATAAGGCATATTCAATACCCCAATATACTATTATTTTTTTACTTCGCATAATACATTTGAAGAAAAAAAAAGTCACGCTGTGATTATTTAAACTATGTATTTATTTGCTAAATGAAGGGCCATTACGATTATTTTGTATCTTATTATTATAATTAGCCGTTAAGAGAAGCTATTATTAGATAATAAATAAAAATTGTTTATGGTAGAATTTTCTCTCATATATTATTCGTTTTCTTCTAGCTATTCATATAAGACGTTTATGGATGTTCGCTGTCTCGCTCACTCTTGAGTCTCCATTTTTGTTTCGAAATTTTAATTTTCCGAAGCGCTCTATCTAAACTATAGTCGTAGTTTAATAGTAGTTATAATTTTAAGATACAATATTATTATTATTATAATTAAGATGTTAGCGAAAAGATATATGTTGTAACTCAAATAATTCGTTTTGTTATTATTATTATTTGAAATGTGTTGATTGGCAAACCTTGATATAAAAATGGCGTTCGCACGTTCTGAAATTGAAATAAAGAAATTGTTGCGATATTTATGTTTGCCGAAGGATACATTTCCGAATCTAAAAAAATGGATTCAATATTTTTAAGTTTAGAACTTATAGAAATCGCTATCGCTAGATGTCATTTTATTAGTTTTGTGTTTAGTTTTTACCGACGATCGTCCATGCGGTTTTAAAATGTCGAAGTGTTTCGAATTATCTATGTTAGCAATGTCTATAATTACCCGCAGTGGATATAGCGTCTCATATATTTTTGGCGGTAATTTAAACTTATGTCAGTCTTCTTTTTTTTTTGGAAAAAAGTGGTACAGTCAAATTGTTCTCTCATTAATTTTAATCTGAAATCTTTAATGTTCTTTGTTTGTAAAATTGGGATTTAATAGCTTGCTGCGACTTTTTTAATTTACTGCCATGTATATATTCGAAATTTCATATATAAATATATATATATTATGTTACTATTTCACGTTAAAACATTTGTGTCATTTTATTCAATAATAATAAGGGCTTTAAATATAAGGATATGCATTTTTTATTACAATAATGTTTTATTTATGCCCTCCAAATATTTGTAAGAAAGCGCCACGTCCCTGAAAAGTTTTATTACAATGGCCACCAATTTACTAAAACGTGACTTATGGATGACCACTGACAGAGATCTTATATGTGCGGAGCGGACTATGTGAAAGTGATTTATGGTGAGTATAGTGATTAGAATTGGATTAGAACCAACTAGAACTCGACACTGGCAAAAATAAGTCCAGTAAAAATTTGCCAAACTTAAAACTAAGTAAATACGCGCCTGGCTGACTCAGGCTGACTGCCTACCTACTAGTGTCTTCCGTACAAAGACTTACATAGACGTACTTAGGTTTCGTAGCTGCATTTGAGAGACAGTTTATTCCACAGAACACGTTTATTCTAGGCTTTGTGTGCTTACCACATTCGGTATCATTATTACTTATCCTGGTCAAAATAAAAAGAAACAAACATTCTAATATATAAGACAAGTGTCTCTCGACTACATAAAGCAATTTACTGCGATGGACTAGGTCATCAGTGGTCCTGAATCCTGTGAAATCAAGGAATAAGTTTTACGTACAAACGAAGAAGAACCAAAATTGACTGAAATATTGAATATCCACACTGTTCGTTCGGCAATTCATAACAACCATATTTTAGTAATAGAGAATATTATCCTGCATCACCGAGCAATTATTGCTCAAAACTAAATTTTATATTTCGTCCCCGTAGCGCGAGAATTAACTAAGTCGAGTTAAGTAATTCTTTTTTTATTGTATAATATGAATCAGATTTTCAAGCTCTTTATTTCTGCCTAACTCTCATTTTTGTAGGTGTCATAGTTTTTGAGTTATAAAATTCGAAAATTCACTAAGTTATGATTATGGACAATATCACGTAAAGAGAAAATTACCTAATTAAGTTAGTTATTTTACATTTCAAATTAAATTACATAAATAGGAATTAAAATCAATTAATTAGTTTTTCCCTGATTTTTTTGTTGTATACCTTGCTCTCATAAATCACTAAACAGATTTAGATAGTTTGGAAATCAGTAGTTCGGTTCAACATTTGGATGCGAAAATTAACTAACTTGGTTTGTTGATTTCTCTTTCTCAATTGAAATATAATTCATACAAAAACAAAAATGCGAAAATCCCTTACATAGTTTTAATTATTTTTATTCTAGTAAAATGGGTGACATTGCTTCTGTTTCAAATAGTAATGATATTATTTTAGTTAATATTTGTAAGAATTTGGTGTTGATTTAGTAGTTTAGGTATTTTTCACGCGCGACTTGGTTACTTTATGTGTGCAGTGCGGCGTGAAGGCGGCAGTTGGTGACTTTCATTTTTCACGTATGTGTTGAAGTGTGCGTACGCGTTTCTTTTGCCGCCACACGAATTAGTCATTTTATGAATACAGTCGAGCCAAGTTTTTATTCAAATATAATAAATGGACTTGCGTTTGGCCACTGACTTACCCATAAAGGACGATTAAGATGCCTAAGATGGAGCACGCTTACCCAGAAGAAACCTATTCACTCTGACCTTGAAAGTCTCTAGATTTTAAGAGTCAGGAAACAAAGCCGGAAGCAAGTTCCACACCCTTGGTGTCTGCAATAAATGAGGATGCAAAACGTTACGTCTGTAGCTTTAGTATGTCAACAACGTACGGGTAAAAAAAACCCGGCGTCTTGTTGTTCGGTATAAAAAAGGGATGGTGGAATAAGATTGAATAATTCCTGCGCACATTCTCCAAAATATATCCTCTAGCTAGAATCTCTAGAAATCTCTAGGCAAGCAACATTTCTTCGATAGTCAAGGCTCCGATGAGTCTCTTGACATGGCGATCTTTTAAATCAATGGTGTCAAGCTGGTGCTTAGCGGATCCATCACTGAGATGGCATCAGTACTCCATGTACGATCGTACTTTTGCTTGATAAAGTTGTAGCAAATTTTCAGGCATGATGTACCAAAGGAAATTAGTCAGAATACCCAGCATCCTAGCAGCTGTTTCTGCCTTTGACTCAATAGAATAGCTAAAGCTAAATTTGGCCGTAAAGGTCAAGCCGATCACTTAAAGGCAAGGATATATTTTGAATTGTAGAGGCTGTTTGAAAGGATTCCATTGGCGGTGTAAATTCTTGGTGGAGTTAAAAATTACCAGATTGGCTTTGCCCTAATTGGAGGCTGCCTATAAGGTCATATCCAAACGCTCTACCATGGCCTCTTGCAACAATTGGATCTTGTGCATCAGTGCTGTCGTACTCAACAGATCGTTAATCTGAAGCATAAATAAAGTTGCAGAGAGAACTGAACCCGGGATTGATTGCCAAAAGGTCCGACAGGCACCCGTCTATCTATAGACTGTTAACTCAGGAAATCGGAAATCCAATCGCACAGGCCACCAGGAACTCCATATGAAGGAAGCTTACTTAGAGGGCTGGTGTGCCAGTATCTTTCGAAAGCCGTAAGTGATAAATCAAATCAAATCAAGCGAAGGATATTTATTTCAAATAGACCTTCGCAGGGACTTATGAATAATCTGACTCTAATACTCTTATACCGGTTCGGATGGTTGCATTTGATGAGAAGAGCCGGGAATAAACTCAGCAATTACTCTTTTCAAAACAAGCTTAGACTCATAAAATAATATTTACATTCTAATCGCACTGACAACAATTGCGTGCCCCGGCGGAAAAACTACAAATTAGATTGTATCGATATTTAATAAGTAAATAGCAAACTTAAGTAGACCAGCCTCTAAAAGCAGCACCTGTTCAAGTTAAGTTGATGGAGCTTTAAAAATCTAAGAGATAATACCTTGATAGCAAGCTTACAATAACAACAACAACTTAAGCTTTAAATTTAGGAGCTTTATAAAGAGCAACTAACAATATTTATAGGAAGATATTTGGCAGCTAATTGAAATGCAAGAAAAATGAGTGTATGATCAGCACTCACTATGATGGAGCTGATCGACCAGAACAAAAGAGGAATATGAATTGCATATTTTAATAAAAATGCGGCACGAGACTTAGGAATCTGACTAACTGCGGTCTATTTCTGATAACGTAACATAATCAACGATTTTTTACAAACTATACCATCTTTAAGGCTTACGCTTAGGCTTACCAGAGGTATCCGAGGCAAAAAGAAAGATCTTTTGAATAACTGCTTATCTTCAGGCTGGTCATACACTTGTTTGCCACCTTGGTAGTATAAAAAACTATCTCAAAGGGGGTAATTCCCCAAGAGCTTCATCCATGGTACGAATTTTACCTTCATGTAATGATTTTGTGGAGATGATTTCAGAGCCTGATGGCGAGGAAGAAGAATAGGACCCCTCTGCTAAAGTTTGATGGTCTTTTTAGGCTTCCGCACATAAACGGTGCCAACGGGACCCTATTACTAGGCCTACGCTGTCTGTCGGCCGTTCCGTCCGTCGTCGTACCTTCAGTGGGCTATATCTCATGAACCATGATAGATAGACAATAAAATTTTTCACAGAATGTGTATTTCTATTGCCTCTTAAACAATAAATAATAAAAATGAAATAAAACTTCAAATTAAAGGGGGGCACCATACAAGATACGTCTTTACGGAACCCTATGTGTGCGAGTCCGACTTGCACTTGGCTGGTATTTTATATTTGATTAATTTTATGCATCAGGGTTTGTCTAATTTATGTATTGATTGCTCAATTGTGGTATCGATTTGTTGATTTTACTATTTTCGTTCATTTATGTGATTATTAATGGAGATTTTTAAATATAGGTAACTGCAAAGGTATTTGCAAACGAAAAAGACTTAGTTTTATTTTTATTTCCTTTAAAATAATAAGTTATAATTAAATTACAGTAATGTGATACAAGTTAGGTAATATTCACCGAACGTAGCTTGTGTGTCTAATGGTAAGCTCTAGTTTACTTAACTCAAGTTAATTTCTTTAATATTAGCCTATTGCCGTGAGAAAAATCACTAACTCAGGTCGATGATTAACTAACTCGAAGTTATGGCAATAGATAAGTAGAGTAAAATTCATTAAATGTTTATTTTATTTATACCTAATTAAGTTACGGTTTTTTACCCACCATTTTTATTTAGTCAAAAACTTTACAATATTTCCTTCAAAACGAGAAAAGAATTTCGAAAATCTGTAATACCTGTAAAAAGTTAGGGCCATTTCAATTTTTCAAACTTTCAAACGCGATTATCTCAAAACACACTTTTTAGACTTAGTTAATTCTCGCGCTACGGGGACGATTTGTTCTTAATTTTTTTTGGCTATTATAAAAATATGAAAGTTGCGGCCTGCATAGATCGTCGACCTGTTTTTGCTGTTTCTTTACACAATCCGTACCTTGTGTACAAGTCTTAAAGAGGTATAAAATAATTCCCGAACGATAATAATAATATTTTACTGTCCTTCCTTTCAATCAAAGTTAAGTACGTTATAGAATTACGAAATTATTTTTGCTACAAAGATATAAATAAGTCTTAGTAATAAGTAATTAGTTTTATAAATAGTGCGTTCGAATTGGAGTGATGTCGTTTTTAACAGTTTCAAAATGGGCATTTTTGTATTTGCGTTCGAATTGGAAAATATCAACAATTTTGCAACTTTTGCCACAAACGATATGTCCCAAATCGAACGATTAGATACAAAAATGACATTTCCATGCTCATCGCCTGCTTGTCACTTGTCTCAACCTACCTTTTTCCTTCAGTTAATCATTAAACAAAGTTAATCTAACAAATTATTATCTTACCTGTTAGTATTTCTATAAAATTTTATAATAAAAATTAGAATTTTCGCTTCCCGTATGAATTTTCCGAAACTTATCTGTCAGATTCAAAGATGTCAAAATATGATCACAAACGACCCTGCCTCGGAGGTGGGTCAAAATTTGCAGTTCACGATGTCGTTTTTAACTGTTTCCAAGCAAAACGAACGGTGAACGAAAACTGTTCAAAACGCCAATTTCGCCCACAACTTTCCAAATCGAACGCCAGTTGTGATCGTTTTTGGCATTTTGGACTGTTATTTTTGCCACCATACCCCAATTCGAACGCACCTAAAATGACAGCGTCCTCTCACATTATAATAGCGTAAAACGAAACATCTAAAATTTTATCTGTGGACTGTCAAAAGTCAAAAATTTCTATGGCGGACGTTCGCACTCCAGCAAAACATTTCATCACGTTATTTTAATTAAATAACATAATTTTCCGACTACATGTCATCTGTGTACGTTAATTAATAACTACAGCGTTTATAATGTCCACCGTGAACGTGAACGACTGTTTCACTATCGGTAGTATAGTAGCGACCCGAACATGCTACAATGAGGATATTGAAGGAGAAGTGTTGGCTTTCGACCCTCAAACTAAAATGTTAATACTCAAATGTGCGTCTTCTAGCGGCAATCCCAAACGCCATGACGTGAATATCGTTAATCTATCGCTGGTGAGCGACGTGCAGATCAAGAAAGAAGGTTCCATTCCGCAGGAGCAGCCTCAATCACTTAACTTGAACAGATTAAACACAAGAGTCAGGAATTCTATTGAGAATAAGAGAAGATTAGTGAGTATACGACCTCCTTTCTAATTTCCTTTTTTGAATAACCTTTAATGATCTAAACTTTAATTTAAAAGTCATAAACACCTCTTCTACTTTATGTTATCCTAGTACTTTTCAGTTAAAATCCTCAACTGATCCTCCTAGATCCGTCACGATCACCTCATTGATTTTCGACATGCATATTTTCTTTTTAATCTAAAAGTTTTAATAATTAATGACATAGTTCTTGATCAACTTTCTAATATGAATGTATATATTTATTAAAATTCTGGATGGAGTATCGCCTGATGTGAAAGTGAATATTATTAGTGTAAATAGCGATCGTCACCAAATGTCCTTAAATTAGAAAATTGGCTTCAGTTTTGATCTTTATTGCATTAAACAATTCCCGTGGAGATCTGGTGCTTTCATCTCTGGGCAATAACTTTTGTTTTGAGGTCAGATAGTGGCTTTACGATCTGCCATGACAGCCGTTCTTCTAGAAGAAGACTTCTGTCTAGAAACTACTAGTTTTAGTTCCAGAACAGGTGCTGCTTGTGGGGGCTGGTCTGCTTAAGTTTGCTATTTATTTACTTATTAAATATTTATTCAGTCTACTTTGTAATTTTGCCGCCGCGCCGGGGCACGCAATTGTATTCAGTGCGATTAGAATGTAAATATTATGTGATGCATTTTGAATTGTTTGACTCTAATACTGTAATACCGCTTCGGAAGGTTGCATTTGCTGAGAAGAGCCAGCGATAAACTCAGCAATTACTCTTTTCAAAACAAGCTTAGATTTACATTCTAAATGCACTGAATTGATATTTAATAAGTAAATAGCAAACTTACGTAGACCAGCCCCCACAAGCAGCAACTGTTCACAAGTACGACGCATGTGGCAGCCATCACCCTCTTCGGCATAAACTATCCAACCATTTTGAAATGGATCAATAAACCTCATTTATGTAATAATATCATCATCTTTAATCACAGGTAACAGCACTATCAGCCTGTCTAGATCCGGAAGGCCAGCGGCTGTTCCTGGCTATTGCCCGGGTGATTGAAGACGTATCCTGGGCTGGACAGGACATACGGGTCTATAATGAAGTGCTTATCACGCCACCATATAAGGTAATGTCTTTTAAGTTTCATTTGTACAAAATATGTGTTCCTAGTCATTTGTTCTCGGCAGCATTGCATATGCCCATGCTCACGGTCCATTCTCATATACCATCATCATCATCATCAGCCTATAATGTCCCACTGCTGAGCACAGGCCTCCTTTCACAAATGAGGGTGAAAGGGAATGGGCAGATACTCCACCGCGCATGCCCACTGCGGATTGGTGGAGGTAGGCTAGTGGTCAACCTATACTGTTGGAATTTTTCAAGCCGCCTAGGAGGCATCCAACTAGCTTAACGACTATCACAATTAAGTGATAACCGGGACCAACGGCTTTACGTGCCTTCCGAAGCACGGAAACGCTCGATTTGAAATACCACTAGGCGGTCACCCATCCAGGTACCGACCATGACAGACGTAGCTTAACTTCGCTGATCGATTAAGAACGGCTAATCATGCTACACCACGAGCGCTTCTCATATACAGTTGAAAGTAATTTATTCAATGTAACCCGTAGTAGGGCACTTATGAAGGTCAAAGCTAGTGGAGTCACCACCAGTTCGTATTCAGCCTTACTGAGAAGAACAGGCAAGAAACAGTTGCTCTATTAATCACTGACCATCTTTCTTGGGGTGGTGCACTTCAAGACATCACGAGTCACAAATTGTTTCACTGAAATGTGTACCTTTTTGTGTTGCAAATAAAGGTCTAAATTGTATAAGGGGAACCGTTGGAAAAGCCTTGTAACATAATTCCGCTTTCTTTCCAGGTCGATAATGTAATAGGAGAGAAAGATTCAAAACCTTACAATTATATACGCAAGTTTGTTGAAAAACACTGGCGCGACCACCGCGTCCACACAGCACCTAACACAAGCCAACTCCAATAATGATATATATAGTACACAACTACCCTTGAAGTCGTCATGGCATTTACGCTACAGTAAAATCTACCAAAATGAGAAGAATTTGGCAAGAAATCCGCTACACCCACACCCACCCACCCCAATCATGTTGCATTTGTCCTGGAAAACCCACAACCAGTTGTTTCCTATCAACAAAAACGAATCGTTTTGCTTACCAATAGCATTTATTTGGGTACATAAATAGATTCGTAAGCTATGAGGTGTTTGCTTCGTTATTGGTAAATCTTAATTTTAACAAATAATGGTCTGGAATTTGCTATAAATCAAGGGTAGTTGCAAAATTTCGAAACTTTCATTTATATAATGTATAATTTTATATATCCCACACATTTTATTTACTTGCTTCGGCCAACGACTTTTTCCATAACTTACATGCACTTGAGAGCCGGTTCCTGTGCAAAGAAAAGTTGTAATCAAAAGCACCTCAATTCCAAATTAAATTCTTTACATAATAAACTGAAATTATACTTTTCGAGACAAAATGAAATTGCTCGCGAAATTATTATTATGTATGATTTTCTTCCATTTTTACTCAAAAGATTGTTGGCTTTGTAAAACTGTATTGCAATGGAAGGATTTAAAAAAAAACAGGTCCATCTAAAATCCATACAAATGTTTCAAGTTTGCTTAAAAGCAACTTTATGAGTAGGCGTTAAAGTCGAAAATGCCAATAGTAGCATAGCGTGCTTAGTGTGCATGATTCTGTAATGCACGTTCAAAATTGAAACTTAAATCCATTGCAATACGGTTGTTATTCGGGATGTGAATTGGAGTTGGGTAGCCTAGAGCGTAATATTTATATGACGTTGATTTAAGTAATAGTGAAAAATTATTGACAAAAAAATGGAAAAACTTGTTATTTTGTTGTTTTATTTTATTATTCCCTCTTATTTTCTACCACCGTCAAGTTGACTGTAGCCAAGCACCCATTGGTGAGTTCCGACAGCTGCACTTGAGAGCCAGTTCCTTCTAGACTACCATGAGATTGTGTTATAATTAGCTAACAACTCTTCTCTCAGATGCATTCACAAATATATCGCACACTAGTGATTAAAGCCGGCTTTTCACTATGGGATATAATGTAATATATATTACATCTTGAGATATAATATAGTTATCAGTGCAAAAACAGTGAACTCTTTTAAAAATAGACTCGACAATTACTTAAAGACTAAAGTGCAGTGATATACACGAAACCAGCTGCATGTGTATGATAAATAAATAATATTTTATCGCTCGTCATATAATATACATTACATCCCAAACTATAAATATTTTTTCGAGCGATATTTGAAGTATATTTTACCTCACGTTCCCGGACACCGCGCCTCGCCCTCAGTTTGAATGGCGACGTGTCAACACTTCCAAAATATACATCTTAGTGTGAACGGCAAACGCGTGTAATACAGCTCAAGATGTAATTTATATTATATCCCATAGTGAAAAGCCGGCTTTACCGTCAGAAAAAATGTCGATATGAGTTCCTTGTAAAGGTAAACCAACGAGAGGTGATAAAATATGTAAATAAACGACCTCTATTAAGTTACATTACGATAGCAAGAGATCCTTGTCTCGCGTGAAATAATGCCGTCAGTTGGTCGATGGCTGTGTCGTTGTGTGATTTGTGGTACAGGAAAGCGGTCGGTAAAGAATCTGTCAACTTAATTTCTTTAAATAGAAGTTAAGTTTGTTTACATTCTTTATCTCGTCTCGTTGGCTTACCTTTAATTTGTTCTCGGTAAAATATGTATTTTAGTCGTTCAAGGCATTTGGTTGGACCGTCCTATTCATATACTATACATATACTTGTCGGGCCAGTTGGCGCAGTTGGTTAAGACGTGGAGTCTTAACCTACTATAGCGCCGCAGGTCGTGGGTTCGATTCCCACACAGGTCTCAAGACATGTGATATTATTTCTTGGAATAAAAGTTTTTTTTTTTTTTTTTTAATCTTGGCAAGTTAATTTAGCAGCAAGCGCATTAGGGTGTCTCTCCAGTCGCTGTCGATATTTCATGCGAGTGTTTTGGATTTCTTCCTTCACAGTGCGCATATGAAGAAGCTGGTGTATTTCGGTATTTTTGATGAACCAGGGAACGTTTGCTATTGCCCTTAGGAACATATTCTGCATTCTTTGCAGCATAATGATGTTGGAATTAAGTTGGTAGTAAAAACAAACAAATAAAGCCATAACATTTATTTCTACAAGAAACATTCTACAATGGTTAATATAATAACATTAATTCTAAAATTCGATACAATAATGGCATATTATTGGAATGATTCAATTGTATAAATTTACATAAAATTATATAAATTATTATCGCCTATGTGAAGTAATTTCGTGATTAGAGCATGATACGTATAGCAATCAATTATTGTATCTATTAATTAATGCTTTTAAAATTATTTATTCAAATAGACCTTCACAGTCACTAATGAATAATCTGACTACCGCAGGTTCTGGTCGCACTTGCTGAGAAGAGTCGGCAAGAAAGTCAGCAAGTACTCTTTTCAAAACAAGCATAGTTTAAATTATAAAAAAATGTCACATGTATGTGAGAGCATCACTTGCTGGCTCAACCGATTTAACTAATTCTTTTTTGACAGTTTTTTTTTTTGAAAAATCTACCGGGTATGTCGGAAATTTCCCCTCGCGACGCCTGGTTAATTTACATAATCAAGGAACCAATTAATTTAATATCGTATTGCTCAAATCACAAAATTACATCTGAAAAGGGCTTAAAATAAAATACAAGAAATATGAACGAGAACATCCATCTTAAAGATATAAGAATTGAAATTGTCAAATCATAAAAATTAAACTGGGAAATCTATTAATCACTTGAATGGGAGTTCCCGGGTATAATATATTGTAGCAAATTAACACTTAATTAAGAACTTTGCGAACGCTGCTATGCAATGAGTGCGTAATATTAAAATTACTAAATATGTGCGTCAAGAAATTACAATCGTTGGATACAAAATAAATATCAATAATACATTTTAAATTACTTATGAAAATTTAAAAACAAATAGTAGCATAATACTTTCAAACTTGGCAACACAGTTATTTGTACGATATATTGTTGCCATACGCAAAAATGGTAGGTTTTGGTAGTTTTAGTTGACTAATTTCGTTACGTAGTTGCTTGGAAATAGGCCTGTCATGCCTCGGAGTTCACCTGAAAAGTTACAATTATTTATTTTGACAATTTGACCACATTTGTGGTAAGTGGTCGAAGAACGACCACAGAATTAGAAGAGAATTAACACTAATCTAGGGCCATCAAAATGGGTCACTTTTGTCAGCTCATATACTGTATTTAACGGAAAGAGTACATGCATCCGAAAGGGGTGAAGACATACAGTTGAAAAAACAGACTTGTACTTTTTTTAGTAGTTTTTTTGATAATAATCGACCACACAATGAGAACGTTAACAAATATGGCTCGCAAGTTTTTTATTTGACAGCTATGATTGTCAAATTATTTAACCCATTTAAATGCACTTGGTCTACACACATATAACTTGCAGTGAGGTACAAACTGTATCATAAAACTGTGCGGTAATGTAAAGTAAAAAGCATAAGTGCGTAATAAGCTGCATTAAGATACTAAAAACGGTGCAATAAATGTCACTTTACGAGCGAGTGTGTTGAAAAAATCATAACCAACGTGTCACCGCTCAATGAGAGTCATATTTCACGTCACTCGCTAATATAATATAAACAAGCATACGACCCGCCTGATGGTAAGCGGTTACCGCAGCCATATGGACGCTTGCAACACACGAAGCATCGCTCACGCGTTACCGACCTTTCCCCCCTCCCCTATGAGCTCTGACGACCTTACTCACGCGCAGGAACACAACTTTACACAACACAAAGTTATTTGTCTGCGGTATTCTGTAAGGTGGAGGTACTTCCACAGTCGAGCTGCTCTTTGCTCTACCTCTCCTATGGATATATCTTGTCCGTTACACGTTGTATATTAGTAATAAATTGTAAATGAAGGTACCTTGCCACCAGGCGGGGTCCTGACTGCGGTCGGTGACCGCAATGATGTCGTCCTTCTCGAAGCTCAGCTCATCCGCATTCTGAGCAGAATACCCGTACAGTGCTATCACCTGGCAAAGAAAAACAAGAATTCAACGTCGAAGTCATTTATTCGATTTGACGGACCAGTTGGCGCAGTTGGTTAAGGTTCACCTTACGCGGCGCAGGTCGTGGGTTCGATTCCCGCACAGGACATGCATTTGTGTGCATGAACATGTCTGTGAGTCTGGGTGTAATTATGTATATTAAGTATGTATTTACAAAAAAAAAGTCGTATATGTATTATATCAGTTATCTGGTTTCCATAGTACAAGCTCTGCTTAGTTTGGGATCAGATGACCGTGTGAGAGGAATGTCCCAGGATATTTATTATTTAGGCCTTAGTAAGGCACATATGAAGGCAAATACGAGGAAGCTCTCGTGGTGTAGCATAATTGGCCGTTGGCAAATGGATGGGTGACCGCCTAGTGGTATTTCAAATCGAGCGTTTCGGTGCTTCGGAAGGCACGTAAAGCCGTTGGTCGCGGTAATCACTTAATTGTGATAGTCTTAAGCTAGTTGGAGGTTCCCAGGCGGGTTGACAACTCCAACAGTAGGTTGACCACTAGCCTACCTCCACCGATCCACAGTGGGCACGCGTGGTGGAGTATCGCCCAGTCCTTTTCACCCTCATTTGTGTGCAGGAGGCCTGTGCTCAGCAGTGGGACATTATAGGCTGATGATGATGAGAGCACTTATGAAGTTCAGTAGCTTTGATCTTCATAAGTGTGGGTTTCGGAAGTGGGATTCTTTTGGAAACAAGCTTAATCATTAAATCAAATCAAAAATTATTTATTCAATTTAGACCCTGATAAGGCACGTATGAACGTTAACAAATGACTCTACACCGGTTGCAAATACAACTTGAACTGAGAAGACTCCGGCAAGAAACCAATTTTCACCGCCCCACATACACATCTTCACCCACCCCGATTCACAAACACACACACTCACGCTCGTTACCTTATCAATGACAGTTTCTGCGGGTAGAGTGTCCATCTTGGACAGAACTGGTGTAGTTCTACCAGAGGTCCTGCCTGAAGACTGCAGCAGCTGGAAAAGAAAAACATAAAGTGAAGGTCAAAGCTACTGAAGTCACCATTTCATAAGTCAGCCTTACTGAGAAGAACTGGCAAGAAACGCAGCAAGGTTAAGTAACAATCGTTGAAAATAAATACGAAAACTGTATGGCTTTTTAATTTTTTGCAACACTTAAAGGGAAAACTGTTGAATTTATGGTATTTACCGCCAAGACTGGCAACACTGCAATTTGTAACTCCCAAACGCCTTATTTCGAACTTTAGGCAGAACGTTCATAAAGGATAAATTACCTTAACATAGCTAGCAGGGAACCAGCCGACTTGCCGTCCTTTTCCTTTAGCCTGTAGTTCTCCCTCCCACCACCCACTATCTGCCTTCTTCTTCACGACAAGCAGTTGCCCTTTCGTCAGAGATAGCTGTTCTGTGCTGTAGTAGAAATAATATTACTTTTAAAAATGTCTACATGTAATTATGTGGGTGGAAACGAGAGGAATAAGAGTATCAGTGAGAGGACGAGGGAAGTGTGTATGAGTGAGGAGTGTGTGGAGGATGAATAAGTGTGTAGGTGGGGAGTAGTGCACGTGTGTGAGTGGGGTGAACATACACTTATTCACCGTACTTCAGTACACTCACACGAGAGTGGGGTAGGTGGGGAGTTGTGTGTGAGCGAGTGGGTGAATATTAGTGTAGGTGGGAGAGTAGTGTGCACGTGAGTGAGTGGGGTGAATAAGTGTGTAGGTGGGGAGTAGTGTGTGAGTGGGGTGAATAAGTGTGTAGGTGGGATGTATTGAGTGCGTGAGTGGGTGTGGTGAGTAAGTGTGTAGTTAGGGTGTATTGTGTGTGTGAGTGAATTGAGTGAATTGTGTGAATAGGTATGTAGGTGGGTGAGCGAGTAGTAGTGTTGTACAAACCTGGACGCGGTATAATTAGCGATAGCCTGTGCTATCTCGTTCTTCCTGCGTCCGGCGGCGGAGTCCCGTCCGGAGTCGCGTCCGGAGTCGCGGCGCGCGCCGGACCCGGGACCGGATCCGGACGCGCTGGCCGGACGCGCGCCCTCCGTGATGGCGGCCACTTCACTCGACACCGGCGTGGACGACTTCTGCTCTTGTTGCAGCTGCTATTGACAATTACTTCTCGTTACAATAACAGCGATATTGAATTTCCTAGCTTTTTGTCGCCCAGATAAAATACTTATAGTAGTAGTAATTTAATCTCCTACCCCCTTATTAATAAATAAGGTGTAACACCCAGGTATTAAGATAGCCCCAGCCCTTTTTAGGGTTCCGTAGCCAAATGGCAAAAAACGGAACCCTTATAGATTCGTCATGTCTGTCTGTCCGTCCGTATGTCACAGCCACTTTTTTCCGAATCTATAAGAACTATAATGTTGAAACTTGGTAAGTAGATGTATTCTGTGAACCGTATTAAGATTTTCACACAAAAATTGAAAAAAAACAATAAATTTTGGGGGTCCCCATACTTAGAACTGAAACTCAAATTTTTTTTTTTAATGAAACCCATAGGTGTGGGGTATATGGATAGATCTTCAAAAATGATATTGAGGTTTCTAATATCATATTTTTCTAAACTGAATAGTTTGCGCGAGAGAATCTTCCAAAGTGGTAAAATGTGTGTCCCCCCCCCCTGTAACTTCTAAAATAAGAGAATGATAAATCTATAAAAAATATATGATATACATTACGATGCAAACTTCCACCGAAAATTGGTTTGAACGAGATCTAGTTAGTAGTTTTTTTTTAATACGTCATAAATTGAAATTCATATCAAATACTCAGGTCTATACTACCATTTACTTATATACCTACAGGTTTGTACGGAACCCTCGGTGCGCGAGTCTGACTCGCACTTGGCAGGTTTTTGTTTATATGACATTAACAAGTGACGAATATATTTTAATCCTAGGTATTAATATACTCGACTTTTTTTTTATACCACTGAGGTGGCAAACAAGCATACGTCCCGCCTGATGGTAAGCAGTTACCGTAGCCTATGGACGCTTGCAACACCAGGGGTATCACTCGCGCGTTGCCGACCCTGAAGAAACCTCTTCACACCCTTTTTGAAGAACCCCATGCTGTACTCCATTGGGTGCACCACGGCGGGGAGCTCATTCCACAGTCTGAGCGTCCGCGGAAGAAAACTCCTTAATATCTTCGCAGGTTTATCAGAAATTATTGAAGTCGTCATTATGAACTACTTTTATCATGGGACAAACTCTGAAATCGCAAAAAACTGCACGATCAAAATGTTTGCGTTTATTCGCTCAAAGAGCAGCTCGACTGTGGTAGTACCTCCACCTTACAGAATACCGCAGTCAAATAACTTTATGTTGTGTAAAGTTGTGTTCCTGCGCGTGAGTAAGGTCGCCAGAGCTCATAGAAGAGGGGGAAATGGTCGGTAACGCGTAAGCGATTCTTGTGTTGCAAGCGTCCATATGGCTGCGGTAACCGCTTACCATCAGGTGGGCCGTAAGCTTGTTTACTGATAAAAAAAAATTTTTTCGTGGTTTCAGAGTTGTTTTTTTTTGTCGGTAGGTACCTGTAGCGGTGGCTCGGCAGGTACTGCGGGGGGCTGCGGCTCGGGCTCCAGCTCGGGCGGCTCGCGCGCCTCCGGGATGGGGCCGAAGCCCGAGGCCGTCACGTCTGTCGTCGCGTCCTTCGTCACGTAGTTCGACGGGAATATACCGGTTCTGTCACACAACATACTCAATGTAGTTGGCGAACAAGCACAATAGACTAGATACCTGAAAAAATCTATTTGATCCGTGTTTTACATTCTCAAAAAATATTAAGACACCTATTTTTACTTAGGTCAATTAAACAAAAAATATAAAGATATCGTCTGTTGAAGTTACGCGTGACGTCACTTTTTGGTACAGTGAAGTTACTCTAAAGTGAAGTTTTTTGACTCTTTTAATAATTTGGTTAAGCAATAATTGGACTGTTTTACAAAAAACTTAAACCGACTTCAAAGTACACGAAAAAGTAATCAAATCCTGATCTGATGACAATGGGACCAAACGGGAAGTGTACCCTTTCCAGACAAAAAAAGAATTTTCCAAATCGGTTCATAAATGACGGAGATATAAGGTAACAAACATAAAAAAAAAACAACCGAATTGAAAACCTCCTTTTTTTGAAGTCGGTTAAAAATACGTGTCCATTATTTGTTGATAACTAAGGAACTAGCCATTCGGGGCGAAGACAAATTTTGCCGCCCCATTTTTAAAGGTCTTTAAGTTCAAAACGATCTTAATTTACAGTAATCGTATAGATAACCTAATTGTAGGTACGACATAAATATAAATCAGATTCAGATTATCTAAAGTTAATAAGTCTTTTATCGGAAATTCTAATAAAAATCGATTCTATAATAAAATCCCACTCGAAATAACTAAAATGTCTGATAATAAATTCAAAGATTTCATAAGGCAGAGGTTAATTGACAAAGCCTACTATAAGACGGCTCTTTACGTGGAAGACAAGAATATATGGTTGTAGCTTCTCTCTGCACTTGCATCCCTAAGTGGCTAAGTGACAATTGTATGAATAAGCATAATAATTATATGGTATACTAGCTGCCCGGCGCGACTTCGTTCGCGTGGTGCTACCCTACCCCACCCTACCCTACCCTACCCTACCTTACCCTACGCTACCCTACCCTAGCAGCAAAATCCCCATTAACAAAATGATCCGCCATTTATTGAATTCATTTGTTACAAAAAATTTGATAAATGAAGAACCGCTCGTCCGATTTTGTGCAAACTTCACATGAACCATCTACTAAATAGTCCGAACAAAGCCTAAACATTTGGTTTGGATAGGTGAGCCCGTTCTTGAGTTATAAAATTACAACGAAAAGTGGCATTGATTGATGAGTGAAAAAAAAAGGCTTGCTGAGTTTCTTGCCGGAGTCTTCTCAGTTTAAGTGTATTCCGAACCGGTGGTAAATTCAACTGTATATAACAACTTAGCGTTCGTAAGTGCCTTACCAGGGCCTAGACTGAATAAATGACTTTTTGATTTTGAAAATGATATCAGTGGTGGATTTACCGGGAGCTTGTGTAGGCTTTAGCATAGGGGAGCAGATTTTAGGGGCGGCAAATATGGAGACCGTTTTTTTATCGTCTTTATTTATTTATTTATTGTAGGAAGACCAACAGCTGTACAATAATAAACATGAATAATAGTTATTAGGAAGCCAATAACAGGTCTTCACGGATATATGCCAGTATAAGATCTATATCTGTGACCATTCACGTAACACACATTATAGACATATTAATAACATATTATTAACACATTAGCACAAACTTAACACCAAAAAATTATAAATAACTAGCTGCCCGGCGCGACTTCGTTCGCGTGGTGCTACCCTACCCTATAGTGCTACCCTACCCTACCCTACCCTTCGCTACCCTACCCTACGCTACGCTACCCTACCCATCCCTACCCTACCCTACCCTACCCTACCCTACCCTACTTTCTTTGCTTTAAACCTCACGGAGCCCGAGACCTTTCCAACGAATGCAAAACCGTGGAAATCGGTTCGTGCGTTCTGGAGTTATAGCGTCAGGAAGGAAAACCCGACTTATTTTTATATAGATATATAACTACTGAAACACAATTCACATGCACTGCATTATTTGAAAAAGTCATTGCTTAGTATTCGCCTCGCCGATATCACGCTTGTGCAGAAAAGGTCTAAATCGTGTTGCCTAACGAACGTGTTGAAGTTGTTGCTTGCTCTACACATAAAAGAATTTTGTCTATAATTAGAATGGACAAGTGTAATATTAATTATCTTGCAGAAAGAAGCATATATTACCACGCTTTGGTAGTCGGTACATGATTGAACTTTGATTCACTTAGAAATCCTAACAAAAATCTTACGCAATTTCAACCAAATTGTTGGATTGTAGAAAAAATCTAGGAACTGACACATGAGGGCGGCAAAAATTAACGGCAGGAGCTTATTTATTTATTTATTTAGGGCAACCAACAAGACATACACTACACTATTACAAAAAAAATACACGATATAAATTCTAAGTGTTGCCTCAATTACAGGCTACCACAGCATGCAATTAATTGAATTATTATGCATAAAGTATTACAGGAAAAAAAAACAATAACAAGAATCCATTGTATAGAGCAATTAAAAAATATAACAAGATCATGAATAAGCTAAATATAATCAATACATTATGTCAATTTGATTTGTAATATTAATCAAAATTTTGGAGAAATACAAGAATAATTAAATAATTTAAATTAATTCAAAATAATACTAAAATTATATTAAAAATTAGTTATACTAAAACTATGTACCATTTTTCAATTTACTTAAGTATAAGAGATGTTTGGGTATGTCAACAATTACACTTCAGGTGACACAATATAATGCGTTTGAACATTTCCAAAGAGTTAGAGTTACTTAGAAAATGTGTCAAAGCAGTACTGAATGAAATTATTTAAATATTTACGAGATATTTATTTATTTATTGTAGGAAGACCAACAGCTGTACAATAACAAACTTAAAGTATATGAATAGTTGTTAGGCAGCCAATAACAGGTCTTCACGGATATGTGCCAGTATAAGATCATTATTGACGGGCCAGTTGGCGCAGTTGGTTAAGGTTCACCTTACGCGCCGCAGGTCGTGGGTTCGATTCCCACACAGGACATGCATTTGTGTGCATGAACATGTCTGTATGTCCTGAGTCTGGGTGTAATTATGTATATTAAGTATGTATTTACAAACAAAAAAGTATGTATATGTATTATATCAGTTATCTGGTTTCCATAGTACAAGCTCTGCTTAGTTTGGGATCAGATGACCGTGTGTAAGGAATGTCCCAGGATATTTATTTATTTATTATCTGTGACCATTTACGTAACACACATTTAACACAATATGGAAATAGATAGGTAACATATTATTAACACATTAATACAAGATAAACACCAAACAATGACAAATAATAACTACTGAAATACAATTCACACGCACTGCATTATTTGAAGAAGTCATTGCTCTTCGATATAATGCTTGTGCAGAAAATATCTAAATCGTGTTGCCTAACGGGGGCGTTGCAGTTGTATACCTATTATTATTTATTGTGAAGTTTTGCCGCCCCCTAAATATGCCGCCACCCCTGCCACAACACTACGCCACTGAACCAATGAGGGATGGTGGTTACCTGATCCCAATCCGTCCGGTCCACCAGTCCCCATCCCGCCTCATCACCTCGATCCTCTCTCCCGCCTCGAAGGTCAGGTCCCCCCCCTCCGCAGACGTGTAAGGATACGCAGCTATGTAGAAATCGCCACCTTCTGGAATTAATTAATACAATGTGACATTCCTCACACACGGTCATCTGATCCCAAACTAAGCAAAGCTTGTACTATGGAAACCAGATAACTGATATAATACATATACTACTTTTTGTTTGTAAATACATACTTAATATACATAATTGGGTCAATCAACTTTTCTTGTTTGTTACTCTGTCCCATTGTCAAAGAGACAACAGTGTCAAGAGTTCTTAAAAAAACTGTTATAATATAAGAACAAATTAATAGAAGAATTTTAAGAGAGGTAGAGCATAGCGTAGCTCAAAGCGCAGCTCGACTGGGGAAGTACCTCCACCTTACAGAATACCGCAGCCAAATAACTTTATGTTGTGTAAAGTTGTGTTCCTGCGCGTGAGTAAGTGAGCCAGAGCTCATAGGGGAGGGGGGAAAGGTCGGTAACTTCTTGTGTTGCAAGCGTCCATATGGCTACGGTAACCGCTTACCATCAGGCGGGCCGTAGGCTTGTTTAACGACTTAGTTGTATAAAAAAAAAAAAAAAAGAACATGATACTCCTAATGTGCTTAGGCCAGGTGGGTACTTCAAAGTACCCTACCACCGCGCTATGGTTTCCATAGGATGCTTTCCTTCACCGAGCTCAAGCATTGGAGGATTCGAACCCGGGACCTTCTACCACTATGCTATCATCGCGTTAAATTAAGAAATTGTTTCATCTATTTTACTAAGGGTTAAAAACCACTTACCAACAGGCGGCATAGCCCCACCCAGGTCGCTAGCTATCTCAGCCTCGGGTACTTCAGCGATACCCTCGAGTTGGGTCTTCATCTCCAGGGGTTCTATCACTTCGGTGGTGTAAGATGATGGAGCGTTGATATCTTCCACGTAGGACTCAGGGAACCAGCCTGATTGACCTGGTTGTATTGAGTTTTTAAGTCTAAATGGGGCAAAGGATGGACGTGACTTCTTGCTTCCTTTTAGTCACAAAAGAAGAAGAGAATCAACGTGACTTCTTACTTCCTTTAAGTCACGAAAAAAGAAGAGAATCAACGTGACTTCTTGCTTCCTTTTAGTCATAAAAGAAGAGAATCAACGTGACTTCTTGCTTCCTTTTAGTCATAAACGAAGAAGAGAATCAACGTGACTTCTTGCTTCCTTTTAGTCATAAAAGAAGAAGATAATCAACGTGACTTCTTGCTTCCTTTTAGTCATAAAAGAAGAAGAGAATCAAAGTGACTTCTTGCTTACTTTTAGTCATAAACGAAGAAGAGAATCAACGTGACTTCTAGCTTCCTTTTAGTCATAAAAGAAGAAGAGAATCAAAGTGACTTCTTGCTTACTTTTAGTCATAAACGAAGAAGAGAATCAACGTGACTTCTAGCTTCCTTTTAGTCATAAAAGAAGAAGAGAATCAAAGTGACTTCTTGCTTCCTTTTAGTCATAAACGAAGAAGAGAATCAAAGTGACTTCTAGCTTCCTTTTAGTCATAAAAGAAGAGAATCACCGTGACTTCTTGCTTCCTTTTAGTCATAAAAGAAGAAGAGAATCAACGTGACTTCTTGCTTAATTTTCGTCAAAGGATCGACATTTCTTCTACAAAATTTTCAAGGATTAATTTTATTTGTGGAATTCTTAATCTTTCAATCTCACAAGAGACAATATGTACATTATTTTAAGAGCATATTCTTGTAATGTATACAAAGATAATAATGCGGAAGAGTTTATTTTTAAACGGGCTAATCTCCGGAACTAACAGTCGGATTTGAAAAATTCTTTCACTAATAGTAAGCTACATTGAGCGGGTGAAACCGCAGGGAATAGCTAGTTGTATAATATGTGACTAACCTCTGGCGGTTCCCCATCTCCAGCCAGGTTCTGCATCTCCGCGGGGGGCGGTCGCGTCACTCACCTGTACAATATTTATACATTACGTGATCATTTCAGGGATCCGTAACCAATGCGAACCTATTTTTAACCGACTTCAAAAAAAGGAGGAGGTTCTCAATACGGTTGTATGTTTTTTTTTTTATGTTTGTTACCTCATAACTAAGTCATTTATTAACCTATTTGGAAAATTCCTTTTTTGTTTGGAAGGGTACACTTCCCGTTCGGTCCCATTGTCATCAGATCAGGATTTGATTACTTCTTAATGTACTTTGAAGTCGGTTTAAGATTTTTGTAAAACAATTCAATTATTATAGAGTTCTTTCTCAGTTACTATGGGATTATCTATGTCTATAAATGTATGTACTTTTATTTTTCTTTTATTCTATTTTTTTAGATGCTGAAGAATATATTTCAATAATTAAATCTATACAGACAGTGTGAGAAAATTACTTTGGAATATCACAATTATTTATGTCGTCGACTGTACTATTAAATGTATATAATTTAAATTTTATATATTTACCTTCTTACTCATAAAACGTTATTTAACTCATATACGGGCCACTTGGCGCAGTTGTGGGTTCGATTCCCACACAGGACATGCATGAACATGTCTGTATGTCCTGAGTCTGGGTGTAATTATGTATGTATTTACAAACAAAAAGTAGTATTTGTATTATATCAGTTATCTGGTTTTGGGATAGCTTGGTTTGGGATCAGTTGACCGTGTGTGAGGAATGTCACAGGATATTTATTTATACTGTTTGAAGGGTCACGTAAATAGCGTCACTCTATTGCCATTATCAAATAATGTGGCATTATTTACGTGACCATTTAAACAGTATATTAGTTAAATAGCGCTTTATGAGTAAGGGGGTTAATACATGAAATGTACAGAACTGAAAGAGTTAGATAATTTGGAATGGCGTCATAATTTGATCAATTCCTGTGTGCCTAAGAAATATACAACAAATACAAATTCATTTATATACATCATATACAGCAGCAAAACTATTCTTCGGGAGTCAAATTTCTGATAAATTTGTATAAAGATATGAGTGCCATTTTATGATATGTGCTCACCAGGTCTCCAGGCTGTAGGCTGAGCTCATCGACAGTTCTAGCGCTGAACTCATACACGCAGCGCCACCTGGGGGCTCCAGGGGGGGCTCCGGCGGCGACAGGGGCCGCTGGAGCCCCTGCAGGCTGGGTGGGGACCGCCTCTATTGCTGGACATACAAATAAGTGTCAGTAGGAAAGGACACACTGAAATGTCATGTGGTAAAAAAAGTTATATATCGGTGCTGATTATGTTGTTTACAAACACTAATTTAGTCTCACTATATCTCTTTCTAACAAAGAACATAGGAAAAGGATGTAAGAAACTTAGTCCTGTCGAAATACAATGCTTGTTTTCAATATAGATTTCAAAATTCAAAATCATTTATTCAAATAGACCTTCGCAGGCACTTATGAAAAGTCTGACTCTAATACTCTAATACCGGTTCGGAAGGTTGCATTTGCTGAGAAGAGCCGGCAATAAACTCAGCAATTACTCTTTTCAAAACAAGCTTAGATTCATTACATAATATTTACATTCTAATCGCACTGAAAACAATTGCGTGCCCCGGCGCGGCGGCAAAACTAGAAAGTAGACTGAATAAATATTTAATAAGTAAATAAATAGCAAACTTAAGCAGACCAGCCCCCACAAGCAGCACCTGTTCACAAGTATGACGCGTGTGGCAACCATCGCCCTCCTCGCCATATTGGAGGGAAGTGAGGGAGGGAATTTAGTCGCCATCTATCGCGGTTACATCTTAATACACGCAAATGAGGCGGCAAAGACTAATTTGACAGCTTTAAATATGTTCTATCCTTTTTGAATAATGTTTGTAAGAAAGAGATGTGATGTGACTAAAATTAGTTTAGAGCGATTTACAATAGAATCGACACCATTGCATCGCTATCTTCTGAGTTGATCCTTATGAGGAAATCTACCCTAGATTTGTTTAAAAATCTCTTGATTAATTACTATCAGCAAAACAGATTAAAGGCATGTTGTTTTGTTCATAAAGATTTTGAAAATGACGTACAGTAATACCCAACAAATATGGCTTACCGATGTACCTGCGCAGAAGATACATTTTCAATGCGCGGCAAATGCTATTGGTCGGCATATGTGCGGAGGGGCGTGACTTGCGAGTGAGACGGAACTAACAGCTGCACTGTATTATGAACCTTATACTAGTGATCTAAGGTTAATTGTAAGTTTTAAGCATTCTTTCGTTAATCTTCGGGCCATACTTTATTTTCTGTGCGAACGAAGATTCACGACGCGCCTTATCAGTTGGGTACTACTGTCCGGTATTTAGCGTAATGCGACGAAACTAAAGAGATAATAGAACTAACAATTCGAACCCTGAATGTGATAATTTCTTTGACATTTATTCAAGTAATTGTAAGTTTAAACAACCCACCCTTAATCTGAGAGATTTACAACAGTCATCAAATCATTAATATATACAAGAAACAGAAACGGCCCTAGTATTTAACCCTGTGGTAACCTTATATTAACTAAAGAGCTCTTGGATATTGTCAGTGTTTCTTTCAGGTACTACTCCGGCGTTTGGAATAGAAAGAAGAAAAAAGTCACGGAGAAAAAAAATTGTAAAGAATATTATTCTTCGTGGCTTTTTACAATGTTACTTTGTCAATTTTGTTTCAGCTTATATCACCTTTTATTCATTGAAATAATAATAATTGGAGTTTATTTTAAATATTAATTTGTCTCTATTATTTACTCCGCCCCCCCCCCCCAGATCTCTTAACCGCCCCCCTGGATAATTTTGCCTGAAAGAATCACTGGATGTACAAACAAGATAAAACAAGATCATGTTCACAAACACCATAATATTCAAGTTTTAAGAGCAGAGTATGGTGGTCAAAGCAGTCAAAGGCTTTAGATAGATCACATAAAAATTACTACACGTTTAAATTCTCCCAGATTTGATAGATGTGCTTCAATTACTATATCTAGTTATAACGTGTTGTGGAAATGATATATCTATCCGAAAGGGGAGTTCTATAAAAAGATTCAGCTCGAAATAAATTAAAAAAAATTTTACTTCAAAAATCAAAGATCCCTATATATATTTTTTTATACTACTTAGGTAGCAAACAAGCATACGGCCCACCTGATGGTAAGCGGTTACCGTAGCCTATGGACGCTTGCAACACCAGGGGTGTTACTCGCGCGTTGCCAACCCTGAAGAAACCTTTTCACACCCTTTTTGAAGAACCCCATGCTGTACTCCATTGGGAAAACCACGGCGGGAAGCTCATTCCACAGTCTGAGCGTCCGCGGAAGGAAGCTCCTTTTAGCCCGTACAGTTCGAAACAATTCAGGTTTCAATATGTGAGGATGGACTCCCCGTCGATGGCGAGAGTTGCGATGGTAGAAGGTAGCCGTGGGCATCATCTTAAACAATTCTTCAGAACACCCTATTTCCCTTGGTGACGCCATCACGCGTGAACGGCTGGACCGATTTCGCTAATTCTTTTTTTTGTTGTGTTTGTTATTGTCTGGAGAAGGTACTTATGAAAGAAAAAATTAAGGATGTTGCGAGTAGTAGGGTAGGGTAGGGTAGGGGTATAGGTTAGTAGGACACCACGCAAACGAAGTCGTGCCGAGCAGCTAGTATTATTATAAAATGGTCTCTTTCGCGATCTGTTCGCCTAGTACAGTCGAGGACATAAATATGTATACAATTAGTAAAATTCAACAACGGTTTCCTCTTAAACTACTGATTGAAATTATGAGATATTATAAAGGCAGAATCTTCTAACATATACTATTATGATTTGTGTAATAGTTTAACACTTAAATGTTACACATGCGAGAAAATTGCTTTTGAATTTCAAAATGTGTATACATATTTATGTCCTTGACTGTACCAAAGAAGTCGTATACTATGGATATATCCTTTCTTTCGTTGTATATTATTATTAGTATAATATTCACCGGTAGTGGCGGGAGCGTCACCCCATGTGTCGTCTGCAGCCGGGGGTTCCCCCCAAGCGTCGTTAGTACTGCCCCAGTCTGGTTCTGTAACTAATTATTAACATTATTTATTAATCTCACCATGGTAAGTGACGATGTGTCCGAAGGTGGTGCACACACAAAGCCTAGAAGGAACTGGCTCTCAAGTGCAGCTGTCCGAACACACCGATAGGGGGAAAGAGATAAACCAGTAAATCAGTTTTGTTTTTTATAGTTATTTGTAAAACGGCCAACCATGTCCAAAAAATATCTAAAAATAACACCTTGCTGAGTTCTTGCCAGTTCTTCTCAATAAGGCCGACTTACTAACCGTTGGTAACTTCAGTAGTTTTTACCTTTATAAGTGCTTTAGGGCCCAAATTGAATAAATGACTTCAAAGAATCATGGCGAGATCCATACATTGATTTGTACAAAAAAATATAACATTTTAGAGGGTTTTAATTCACTTCCAATGTTGGCATTACATTACCAGCAACATGTTAATGTACATGAAATATTTTATAAACCCCGCAAAACATAACAACAAACAGTTCTGGTCGCGAATAGTCGCGATCCGCCGGCATGCCATAGAAATTCGCATTATTATCCCGGGGTTCTAAAAATATTTTAAATGGCTCAAGTTATTCCTTAGGCACCAAGGACAATTATGACTTCATTGTGACGTCTCTAAAAATCTATATTATAAAAAAAAAAAACGTGTGGCACTCGGAGACTGCCGCGGTAAAGCTATTGCATCAATGCCACCTAGAGGCGGGTTGCTGAACTAACGAGACAAGCGTGATATTTCAAAAAGTCATTAAAAGTTCTGCTATTCATCGATAGATGGCGAAACTGAAAAGTATCACCGCTGTGCCGGTCGGAGTGGGGGGTGTTAGGTTATTTTCGTTACGGAATTTCTGGATTCGGTCTCCACGCTCAAGGCCCGCGATAGAAGCTATGCAATATATATATATATAAAACTGTAAAACCAGGTAAACCAACTGACCAGTGTTCCCCCAGGCCTCGGCCGGCGCAGTGTTCCGTCGCTCAACATATTCGCTTCGCTTCTGCTCGTACAGTTGCCACACTCGGGAGCATTTGTCGCCGAGCGCGGCAACTGTTGCCGTCAACTCGGACAGTTGCGATGTGTTGCTCTCCAAGTCGGATTTCTTTGATTCCACTATCGCTTTTGCCGCTTCCACCTTTCGGGAAAAAAGGAGACCGTTTTAATATATAGATATTATAATAAAAATATATATAAATATGCATATCTTTATATATAAAATCTACTGCACGTGTGTATGTCACTGAACTCCTCCTAAACGGCTGGACCGGAACTGGACCTTTTTTGTCTGCGTTTGGGTGACGCCCTGGATGGTTTAGATAGGGTAGGGTAGGGTAGCACCACAGGGTAGGGTAGCACCACGCGAACGAAGTCGCGCCGGGCAGCTAGTCTTTATATATAAAATTCTATTGTACGTGTGTAGGTATGTCACTGAACTCCTCATAAACGGCTGGACCGATTAGATTTTTTTTTATGTTCGTTTGGATGGCGCCCTGGATAGTTTAGATAGGGTAAGGTAGTGTAGGTTAGAGTAGTGTAGGTTAGAGTAGGGTAGGGTAAGGTAGAGTAGGGTAAGGTAGGGTAGGGATAGTGGTAGGGTAGGGGTAGTGGTAGGGTAGTGGTAGGGTAATGTAGGGTAGGGTAGGGTAGGATAGGATAGGGTAGGGGTAGTGGTAGGTTAGGCTATAGGTTAGGACACCACGCAAACGAAGTCGTGCCGGGCAGCTAGTAAATTTATATAAATGTATTAATAAATATCCTGGGATATTCCTCACACACGGCCATCTGATCCCAAACTAAGCAGAGCTTGTACTATGGAAACCAGATAACTGATATAATACATATACTACTTTTTGTTTGTAAATACATACTTAATATACATAATTACACCCAGACTCAGGACATACAGACATGTTCATGCACACAAATGCATGTCCCATGTGGGAATCGAACCCACGACCTGCGGCGCGGTACGTGGAATCATAACCACAGTCTTAACCAACTGCGCCAACTGGCCCGTAAAATAGAGAAAGAAAGAATAATTTATTTCCACCAGAATGCACTGAATACAAATAGGTAGGTATAAACAAAATAATAATAATAATAAAGAAAAATAAAACAGTAGCAACAATAATAATAATAATCTGCGCGTATGTGTGTGTAAATAATAAATTGAACGGAATTTAAGATGAATAATTTACATTCATAAAACAGAATATTCTTCCATATATCTGTCTATTAATTACTAACCTTTTCTCGCAATTGTTTCAGTGTGATCTCCATCATATTGAGTTTCCCGTCTTCGCCTGCCCCCTCAGATGCTTTAGCCTATAAAATGCACCAAATTGATATTATCTTGGGATTAGAAAATGTTGCCGCCATTTTGTATTTGTTAACTGATCCAAATGCTTTCAAAATTAATTTACGATAGTCTTAGTGGTATCTAAATACGAATTTGTTATCAAAATTTGGACCATTAGGATTTCAAATTATGAATTAATTTACAACAATCTCAGAGAGGTAGAGCGTAGCGTTTATTCGCTCAAAGAGCAGCTCGACTGGGGAAGTACCTCCACCTTACAGAATACCGCAGACAAATAACTTTATGTTGTGTAAAGTTGTGTTCCTGCGCGTGAGTAAGGTCGCCAGAGCTCATAGGGGAGGGGGGAAAGGTCGGTAACGCGTGAGCGATGCTTCTTGCGTTGCAAGCGTCCATATGGCTACGGTAACCGCTTACCGTCAGGCGGGCAGTATGCTTGTTTACCGACTTAGATGTATAAAAAAAAACAATACAAAGTTAACAATAATTTCGTTAACAAAAATAACGTTTGTTCTAGCGTCAAAACGATTAAAGTCACCGTGTATACACGTGTATAACTGTATATCTGTGGTACTTACCTTAGCATCCAAGTCGGCTTTCTCCTTGTTGAGCGATATTTGCTTCGCATTGAGTTCTTTCACTTTAGCTTTCAATTGCTGCATCTCTGACATACTCGCGTCGCGGTCCGACCTATATACATTTAACGATTAGATTCGACTTATAGACCGGGACATACTGGCACAAAGAATCATGGCGAGATCCATACATTGATTTGTACAAAAAAATATAACATTTTAGAGGGTATTTAATCACATCCAATGTTGAGATTACATTACCAGCAACATGTTAATATACATGAAATATTTTATAAACCCCGCAAAACATAACAACAACATAACGGTCGCGAATAGTCGCGATTCGCCGGCACGCCATAGAAATTCTCATTTTTATCCCGGGGTTCTAAAAATATTTTAAATGTCTCAAGTTGTTCCTTAGGCACCAAGGATCAATTATAACTTCATTGTAACGTCTCTAATAATCTTTATTTTTTTGTACAAATCTCGCCATGATTCTTTCCTGGTCATTTGTACCAGTATGACGACCCTTAAGGGGTCTAATTACGTAATGACGAAAAGGAAAATGATCGTCATGCGCTGGTACCGGCGGCTCAATCGACAGCACAACGTCAACAGGCCGGACATTTGAAACTATTATAAATTAACTTTTTAACAAAATAATAAAACGCCTTCAAAGTACACTAAAAAGTAAGAAATTTAACTTATTTTTTAACCGACTTCAAAAAAAGGAGGATGTTCTCAAATCCGTTGTATTTTTTTTTTATAAAAATAAAAACTAACTTTCAAAATCCGTCTATTTATGACGGAGTTAGACCCGAACATACATAAAAAAAAACAAATATACGAATTGATAACCTCCTCCTTTTTGAAGTCGGTTAATAATAATTGGACTGTTTTACAAAAAACATAAACCGACTTCAAAGTACACTAAGAAGTAATCAAATACTGATCTGATGACAATGGGACCAAACGGGAAGTGTACCCTTCCAGAAAAAAAAATAATTTTCCAAATCGGTTCATAAATGACGGAGTTATGAGGTAACAAACATAAAAAAAAAAAATAAAAAAAAATACCGAATTGAGAACCTCCTCCTTTTTTTGAAGTCGGTTAAAAATATTCCTTACCTCATCCCATCAATAGTGCACTTGGCAGAAGCCACAGCTGTCCTGGTATCCCTGATGTCCTTGGCAAGGTTGCCAGCCCTCAGGGTCACAGAGCTCAACTCAGCTGATAACGCCTGGTTCTTAGATTTCAGACCGAAGACTTTGTTCTGTTCCTCTGTACGCATGGTTTCCAGTTCGCGAGTTCTGTGGCGATCAAGATGGTAATGATGTTGTTGGTAATGACAAAGATGGTAATGATGTTATTGGTGATGACAAATATGGTAATGATGTTATTGGTGATGACAAAGATGGTAATGATGTTATTGGTGATGACAAATATGGTAATGATGTTATTGGTGATGACAAAGATGGTAATGATGTTATTGGTGATGACAAAGATGGTAATGATGTTATTGGTGATGACAGATATGGTAATGATGTTATTGGTAATGATGTTATTGGTAATGATGTTATTGGTAATGATGTTATTGGTAATGATGTTATTGGTAATGACAAAGATGGTAATGATGTTATTGGTAATGACAAAGATGGTAATGAAGTTATTGGTGATGACAAATATGGTAATGATGTTATTGGTGATGACAAAGATGTTATTGGTGATGACAAAGATGGTAATGATATTATTGGTAATGACAAAGATGGTACTTATTTTATTGTTAATGACAGATATGGTAATGATGTTATTGGTAATGATGTTATTGGTAATGACAAAGATGGTAATGATGTTATTGGTAATGACAAAGATGGTAATGATGTTATTGGTAATGACAAAGATGGTAATGATGTTATTGGTAATGACAAAGATGGTAATGATGTTATTGGTAATGACAAAGATGGTAATGATGTTATTGGTAATGACAAAGATGGTAATGATGTTATTGGTAATGACAAAGATGGTAATGAGAGATGGTAACTATATTATTGGTAGTGAAGAAATATGGTAAGGTAATTGTAACGATAGGTGGTAATGGTAATGTTACCGATAATATTATATTTATAAAAGCATGATCCAGGATCTAGCCAGGATTTAATTAGTGTAGGTACAAATTCTCTAAATAACAGGTATTAATAAATAACTATATATAAAATAAGAGAGGTAGAGCATAGCGTTTATTCGCTCGGCGAGCAGCTCGACTGGGGAAGTACCTACACCTTACAGAATACCGCAGACAAATAACTTTATGTTGTGTAAAGTTGTGTTCCTGCGCGTGAGTAAGTGAGCCAGAGCTCATTGGGGAGGGGGGAAAGGTCGGTAACGCGTGAGCAATGCTTCTTGTGTTGCAAGCGTCCATATGGCTACGGTAACCGCTTACCAACATGTGGGCCGTATGCTTGTTTGCCGACTTAGTCGTATAAAAAAAAAACTATTGAATTATAGTAGATGTCTCAATTTTCTATCGTAAATATGACCAACCTTTTCTTCTCCCATTCAAGTTGGCACTGTCTCTCCATTTCTTTGCGCGCCGCTTCTCGTTTTTCCTAAAATTATGAAAAGTGCAATTGGGTCAATCAACTTAGTAGTGCTACAGTTTTTATTCAATAAAGTAGTATTTTAATATATACCTGTTCCTCCTTCTGTTTCCTCAGCAACTCCTCCTGTTCCCTCTTCTGCGCTTCCAATCTCAACTTTTCGCGTTTCTCCGATTCTTCCCTTTCCTTCCGCTCTCTTTCCACCTTTAAAAGAAGATTATAACAACATTATAGGGATTAAAAATCTCCATAGTTCAAACTATCTTTCTGGAAATTTACATAAAAATCGGTGGGTTAGTTTAGCCGTGAGAAACAGATTCTATGAGAACTTCTTATTATTAAATTATTCAGAGAAAATATGAAATTAGTTCATTACCTCCGCCTCCTGAGATGCGTGAAAGAAAAAGTATTCATTTATTTTAATGACACTCAACTTTATTTTAATGAAAATCGTGGCAATCACAACAATGGATGGTAATGACAATCATAGTAATGATTTACAAAAAGCAACCTTAATGAATAAAGCTTATAATTGAAAATACCTTTTCCTTCATATGTGCGTCGGCTAGCTGTGACCTCCGCCTCTCAAGCTCGGCCTGGCCTCTCGCCATGTTCTCTCTACGACGATCCTCATACGACTTGTTGCTGCCTATTGATGATATTGATTCACGTCTGCGGAGAAACGACGGTATATATACCATTATCTCAATCTTACCTTACTATCTCAAACACATCTCACGTCAATCTCATGTCACTATCTCAATCTCACGTCACTATACAAATCTCATGTCACTATCACAATTTAATCTCATTATCCTAATCTCACGTTGCTGTAGAAATCTCATTCCACTATCTCAATCTCATGTCACAATACAAATCTCATTTTACTATCTCAATTTAATCTAATTATCTCAATCTCATGTCACTATACAAATCTCAACGCACTATCCAAATCTCATGTGACAATCACAATTTCATGTCACGATCTTCTGTGTATCTATGTAATCTCAATATCTTAATCCCATCTCACTATCTCAATCTCATGACAATATACAAATCTCATCTCACTATCCAAATCTCATGTCAGTGTAACAATCTCTATTGGGTGGCAAGATATTTGTGAATCAACTTATATACAGCTGAACCAATTTAGATGAAATATGACACAAGATAAATTCTGAATTAGCATGTTGGATAATTATGTTCCTAGAAAAAAGAAATGTCGAACCTGAATGTAGGCGGTATCAGTTCCGGGGGCAGCTTCGCCGGAACCGGCTCTCCTTGAGTTGCCTTCTCACACAGATACATCGCCAGCACGAATTCTTCGCAGCCTGGACCATTAAACAATTTTATTAGATTTCTCTATACCGGGTGGAGATTTCGATATGGCATATTTTCGAAACCTATGTTTGGCATGCTGAACAACTTTTATTATGGGTCCAACACAGAATTCGTAAAAATAACGAGTTTTTTTTTTTTATACAACTTGGTCGGTAAACAATCATACTGCCCGCCTGATGGTAAGCGGTTACCGTAGCCATATGGACGCTTGCAACACACGAAGCATCGCTCACGCGTTACCGACCTTTCCCCCCTCCCCTATGAGCTCTGGCTCACTTACTCACGCGCAGGAACACAACTTTACACAACATAAAGTAATTTGGCTGCGGTATTCTGTAAGGTGGAGGTACTTCCCCAGTCGAGCTGCTCTTTGAGCGAATAAACGCTATGCTCTACCTCTCTCAAAAAAATATTGGTCCCATCAATGACATTATAAGTAAGAGGTAGATACCTATCAGTGGCGTGCATTCCATATAGGCAAATAAGCAATGCCTACCTCATAAGATGTAATACAATAATAGTTTGATTAAATTAAACTACATAACCACTTTAAATAAAAATTCTAACCTAACATTCTATACGAAATTTCAAACTTTGCCGCGCAGGCACTCGCGAGTTCGCCTCTCAAATTCACGCACACTAAAACGATTTCGGCATATTCATACACACACACACACTTCTTTAAGATAATACGACGAAAGCATAAATCACGCTTTTGCTATGCGTAGCATACTGACATTTGACATTCGCGATTTATGGACCAAAAGTAACCTTACCTACTCTGTTGTAAGTAAAGTAACCCATCCAAATTAAAAAGACTACAGTTTACCAACATTAGAGCAACTCAAATATAACTTCGCAATTTATTTGTGTTGGTTTGTTTATGGTTTGGCTGGCATTGTTTTTGTATGCAATGTTGTTGTTATTTACTTATTGTGATTTTGCGAAGTGTATCTGTGTGAAATGAAGAAATGTTGTGGTGAAGATGCAAAATGTATTGATAAATTAGTCCATTAGTCAGTTTTCGTTTGTTGAAAATAGTAGGTAACTTGCTGTAGACCAACTCCAAAACATTCATGGATTCAAAACGAAGGTAAAAATCTTAGACACAGAATATTATGTTTATTATACACCTGGCTAACTGAGTGCTGTTATTCGAATCTATTATTCTGTTATTACGTATTTTGTTTGCTAATGAATCATACCAAATGTGTGTGGAATGATACGCTGACCTAAACAAATTTACGAATCTGGTCAAAAAACATGATCTATCTAAGAGGCATATTTAGGCGTGTATGGCCATGATTTATTCTGCCTACCTAGTCTGAAAACCAATGCACGCCACTGATACCTATCTAAATCATGTAGGTAACCTTGCCTACACATGATTTGGACTTTATAAATGGCACACTGTCGTGTCGTTGACGCTCTGACGCGACTCATAGCTAAAGTGAACTAACTAGCACAGTTTTAACGTGCCACTTTCGGAGCGCTTATGACCTATCTACCTGTTCTACTTATAAAATCATTGGGACCCATAGTAAATTAATTGTTCAAGTATTCAATTTCATGTTATTATTAATTGCAATTTAGTAAAATAACAATTTGAATATTCTTGAGCCTTCTTATACTAGATACGGGGTTCATCCGTATATAGAGAGAAAGAAAGTGCAGACTGTTTGTAGCAGCAAAAGAATTTAATATTCAAAAATTGCTCTGCCCTCTTGGAAATCGCTGTGACTTATGTAGCGATGAATCCAGGTAGGTATTATGTTATTGACGAAGTCAAGCAACCAAAAACAGCACAATATAGTCTACTATAATTTCTCTTTGTCATATTAAGTAATTGTACTTACTTGTAATTATTTTAATTATTTCAATGAATATTTGTCATAAATCGCACGCTTACTGGTTACAAACCCATCACACCGTTCGTTCGTCACCGCAGCGCATTCGCGACTGTTTGCGAACTGAGTGCGAACCGAAATCGTGGCGCGTAGGTATGACTCGCGTTCCGGCCGTTTGTATGAAAAGCTAGTACTGTAGATATATGTACCGTGCTACAATCGTACTTGCCGGACGAGATCGTCGCTACACAAGTCACAGCGATTTCCAAGATGGCAGAGCAATTATTGAATATTAAGTTTGTTGTAATTCTTTTGTAGCTACAAACAGTCTGCACTTTGTTTCTCTTTATATACGGATGAAGCCAGTATCTTCTGTTACGACGATTTCTTTGTTTCCGATAAAGATAGTACAAAATTATAGTTTCATCTTGTGTCAGAAATTTTGGGAGAAGTGTGATCTGTTTAGCCACTACGCCTATATTGACTGAATAGGCAATTCGCGTCTTGCGATTCAATGTCGTGTGTACGGACCGTGCGCTACTCGATACTCGCGATATAATACTAATGAACCTTCCGAACCGGTATTAGAGTCAGACTTTTCATAAGTGTCTGCGAAAGTCTATTTGAATAAATGATTTTGAATTTGAATGTGGTACACAACATTAGTATCGAAGATTGGCGTAGCCTTGTGTACGAAGGGGCTAATATTTGAGTAGCCTTGTGTACGAAGGGGCTATGATTTGATAAGCTTTGTGTATGAAGTGGCTAAGATTTGAGTAACCTTGTGTACGAAGGGGCTATGATTTGATTAGCTTTGTGTATGAAGGGGCTAAGATTTGATAAGCTTTGTGTATGAAGGGGCTAAGATTTGATAAGCTTTGTGTATGAAGGGGCTAAGATTTGAGTAACCTTGTGTACGAAGGGGCTATGATTTGATTAGCTTTGTGTATGAAGGGGCTAAGATTTGAGTAACCTTGTGTACGAAGGGGCTATGATTTGATTAGCTTTGTGTATGAAGGGGCTAAGATTTGATAAGCTTTGTGTATGAAGGGGCTAAGATTTGAGTAACCTTGTGTACGAAGGGGCTATGATTTGATTAGCTTTGTGTATGAAGGGGCTAAGATTTGATAAGCTTTGTGTATGAAGGGGCTAAGATTTGAGTAACCTTGTGTACGAAGGGGCTATGATTTGATTAAATTGTGTATGAAGGGGCTAAGATTTGAGTAACCTTGTGTACGAAGGGGCTATGATTTGATTAGCTTTGTGTATGAAGGGGCTAAGATTTGATAAGCTTTGTGTATGAAGGGGCTAAGATTTGAGTAACCTTGTGTACGAAGGGGCTATGATTTGATTAGCTTTGTGTATGAAGGGGCTAAGATTTGAGTAACCTTGTGTACGAAGGGGCTATGATTTGATTAGCTTTGTGTATGAAGGGGCTAAGATTTGATAAGCTTTGTGTATGAAGGGGCTAAGATTTGAGTAACCTTGTGTACGAAGGGGCTATGATTTGATTAGCTTTGTGTATGAAGGGGCTAAGATTTGAGTAACCTTGTGTACGAAGGGGCTATGATTTGATTAGCTTTGTGTATGAAGGGGCTAAGATTTGATAAGCTTTGTGTATGAAGGGGCTAAGATTTGAGTAACCTTGTGTACGAAGGGGCTATGATTTGATTAGCTTTGTGTATGAAGGGGCTAAGATTTGAGTAACCTTGTGTACGAAGGGGCTATGATTTGATTAGCTTTGTGTATGAAGGGGCTAAGATTTGATAAGCTTTGTGTATGAAGGGGCTAAGATTTGAGTAACCTTGTGTACGAAGGGGCTATGATTTGATTAGCTTTGTGTATGAAGGGGCTAAGATTTGATAAGCTTTGTGTATGAAGGGGCTAAGATTTGAGTAACCTTGTGTACGAAGGGGCTATGATTTGATTAGCTTTGTGTATGAAGGGGCTAAGATTTGAGTAACCTTGTGTACGAAGGGGCTATGATTTGATTAGCTTTGTGTATGAAGGGGCTAAGATTTGAGTAGCCTTGTGTACGAAGGGGCTATGATTTGATTAACTTTGTGTATGAAGGGGCTAAGATTTGAGTAACCTTGTGTACGAAGGGGCTATGATTTGATTAGCTTTGTGTATGAAGGGGCTAAGATTTGAGTAACCTTGTGTACGAAGGGGCTATGATTTGATTAGCTTTGTGTATGAAGGGGCTAAGATTTGAGTAGCCTTGTGTACGAAGGGGCTATGATTTGATTAACTTTGTGTATGAAGGGGCTAAAATTTGAGTAACCTTGTGTACGAAGGGGCTATGATTTGATTAGCTTTGTGTATGAAGGGGCTAAGATTTGAGTAACCTTGTGTACGAAGGGGCTATGATTTGATTAGCTTTGTGTATGAAGGGGCTAAGATTTGATAAGCTTTGTGTATGAAGGGGCTAAGATTTGAGTAACCTTGTGTACGAAGGGGCTATGATTTGATTAGCTTTGTGTATGAAGGGGCTAAGATTTGAGTAACCTTGTGTACGAAGGGGCTATGATTTGATTAGCTTTGTGTATGAAGGGGCTAAGATTTGAGTAACCTTGTGTACGAAGGGGCTATGATTTGATTAGCTTTGTGTATGAAGGGGCTAAGATTTGATAAGCTTTGTGTATGAAGGGGCTAAGATTTGAGTAACCTTGTGTACGAAGGGGCTATGATTTGATTAGCTTTGTGTATTAAGGGGCTAATATTTGAGTAACCTTGTGTACGAAGGGGCTATGATTTGATTAGCTTTGTGTATGAAGGGGCTAAGATTTGATAAGCTTTGTGTATGAAGGGGCTAAGATTTGAGTAACCTTGTGTACGAAGGGGCTATGATTTGATTAGCTTTGTGTATGAAGGGGCTAAGATTTGAGTAACCTTGTGTACGAAGGGGCTATGATTTGATTAGCTTTGTGTATGAAGGGGCTAAGATTTGATAAGCTTTGTGTATGAAGGGGCTAAGATTTGAGTAACCTTGTGTACGAAGGGGCTATGATTTGATTAGCTTTGTGTATGAAGGGGCTAAGATTTGAGTAACCTTGTGTACGAAGGGGCTATGATTTGATTAGCTTTGTGTATGAAGGGGCTAAGATTTGATAAGCTTTGTGTATGAAGGGGCTAAGATTTGAGTAACCTTGTGTACGAAGGGGCTATGATTTGATTAGCTTTGTGTATGAAGGGGCTAAGATTTGAGTATCCTTGTGTACGAAGGGGCTATGATTTGATTAGCTTTGTGTATGAAGGGGCTAAGATTTGATAAGCTTTGTGTATGAAGGGGCTAAGATTTGAGTAACCTTGTGTACGAAGGGGCTATGATTTGATTAGCTTTGTGTATGAAGGGGCTAAGATTTGAGTAGCCTTGTGTACGAAGGGGCTATGATTTGATTAGCTTTGTGTATGAAGGGGCTAAGATTTGATAAGCTTTGTGTATGAAGGGGCTAAGATTTGAGTAACCTTGTGTACGAAGGGGCTATGATTTGATTAGCTTTGTGTATGAAGGGGCTAAGATTTGAGTAACCTTGTGTACGAAGGGGCTATGATTTGATTAGCTTTGTGTATGAAGGGGCTAAGATTTGATAAGCTTTGTGTATGAAGGGGCTAAGATTTGAGTAACCTTGTGTACGAAGGGGCTATGATTTGATTAGCTTTGTGTATGAAGGGGCTAAGATTTGAGTAACCTTGTGTACGAAGGGGCTATGATTTGATTAGCTTTGTGTATGAAGGGGCTAAGATTTGATAAGCTTTGTGTATGAAGGGGCTAAGATTTGAGTAACCTTGTGTACGAAGGGGCTATGATTTGATTAGCTTTGTGTATGAAGGGGCTAAGATTTGAGTAACCTTGTGTACGAAGGGGCTATGATTTGATTAGCTTTGTGTATGAAGGGGCTAAGATTTGAGTAGCCTTGTGTACGAAGGGGCTATGATTTGATTAACTTTGTGTATGAAGGGGCTAAGATTTGAGTAACCTTGTGTACGAAGGGGCTATGATTTGATTAGCTTTGTGTATGAAGGGGCTAAGATTTGAGTAACCTTGTGTACGAAGGGGCTATGATTTGATTAGCTTTGTGTATGAAGGGGCTAAGATTTGAGTAGCCTTGTGTACGAAGGGGCTATGATTTGATTAACTTTGTGTATGAAGGGGCTAAGATTTGAGTAACCTTGTGTACGAAGGGGCTATGATTTGATTAGCTTTGTGTATGAAGGGGCTAAGATTTGAGTAACCTTGTGTACGAAGGGGCTATGATTTGATTAGCTTTGTGTATGAAGGGGCTAAGATTTGATAAGCTTTGTGTATGAAGGGGCTAAGATTTGAGTAACCTTGTGTACGAAGGGGCTATGATTTGATTAGCTTTGTGTATGAAGGGGCTAAGATTTGAGTAAATTTGTGTACGAAGGGGCTATGATTTGATTAGCTTTGTGTATGAAGGGGCTAAGATTTGATAAGCTTTGTGTATGAAGGGGCTAAGATTTGAGTAACCTTGTGTACGAAGGGGCTATGATTTGATTAGCTTTGTGTATTAAGGGGCTAATATTTGAGTAACCTTGTGTACGAAGGGGCTATGATTTGATTAGCTTTGTGTATGAAGGGGCTAAGATTTGAGTAGCCTTGTGTACGAAGGGGCTATGATTTGATTAACTTTGTGTATGAAGGGGCTAAGATTTGAGTAACCTTGTGTACGAAGGGGCTAAGATTTGAGTAGCCTTGTGTACGAAGGGGCTAAATGAGCACCAGTGTGGTTGTGTGTAGCTCACCGAGCTTCCCATCGGCATCAAGGTCGGAGAGTGCCCATATCTGCGCGAGCGCGTGCTGCGGCAGGCGCGACTGCAGCATGAGCGAGCGCGCCTGCGCGCCCCACACCCACCCCGACTTGCCGCGGTCCGTCAAGTTGAACAGCTGCGTGTATCTAATAAAATAAAAATAAGCCTTTATTGCTGAATAACATTTCCCTTAAGAGCACTCAGCTCACCATACTTTTCATACAAAAGCTCTGTACTTATGATGGCGTTTTTAAACACTTTTCGTTAGATGTTTTTAACAAATTGGTATCTTGTGAACTATATCTAGCAGTATAACGAGGCGAAAATAAAAAAAAACTGTGAAACAAATTCAGTAAAAGCCTCCGAAAAACTAGCGGTTTTGCGCAAATTTTACCTGAACTTTGGCCATATCTAACATCAGGCGAGTCATATGATCGTTTGACACCTAAAAAACATACTAAGTTAAATCATAATTAGCTCTCGCTGATTTGTCCGTGTATGAGTGAGAAAGCTATCTTAACTATCACCATATAGACAAACTATTTATTTCTGCCATTTTTAACATTTAGAAGTTATACAGGAATAAACAAACATTCAAACATACATATACAGTAGTACCCAACTGATAAGGCGCGTCGTGAATCTTCGTTCGCACAGAAAAGAAAGTAAGCCCCGAAGATTAACGAAATAATGCTTAAAACTTACAATCAACCTTAGTTCATTAGTATAAGGTTCATAATACAGTGCAGCTGTTAGCACCGCTCCGCACACATGGCGACAGCTGCCGACCAATAGCATTTTTTGCGCTTTGAAAATGTATCTTCTGCGCAGGTACATCGGTAAGCCATATCAGTTGGGTAATACTGTATATGTGACCCTGAAGTCATTACTATAGATTTTCTCCTGAAAACATTAAAGTCAACATATAAATAATACTTACTTAAGCTTCTGCGTTTGTGGTATACCCCACTCAAGTGGTGGTGGGGACATCATACCCAGCGGTACGTCTGTGGGACTGGTTACCACTGACGCTGAAATGTTTTATTTTTTTAATTCCTGCTTTAAGACTGAAGAACTCCCATTGCAATTTTAACTAAAGGGAGGAGCATAAACAGCTGAATATCGCTCGTTGCCTTTAAGATTTAGTTTGGCATATAAATAAACTAGCTGTTAACCGCGGTTTCACTCGCGTTCCCGGGATATTAAGTAGCCTATAATACTCGGGGATAATGTAGCTTCCTATTAGTGAAAGAAATCCGACTGTTAGTTCCAGAGATTAGCCCGTTTAAACAAACAAACAAAAAAACTCTTCCGCTTTATTATATTAGTATAGATTACATTTTCAACACACTCACAGACACACACTTTTTTAAGGTGATGATAGCTCAGTGGTAATGACGTCGGATACCGAGACGAAGGTCCCGGTTTCGAATCCTACGTGAGGAAACCATAGCACGGTGGTAGGGTATTTTGTAGTACCCACCTGGCCGGCTACCACCCTCAAGTTGAAAATCTGCCGCCGAGTAACTATCGGTGTGTTCCGACAGCTGCACTTGAGAGCCAGTTCCTTCTAGGCTTTGTGTGTGCACCACCTTCGGTGCACATCATTACTTACCATGGTGAGATTGTGGTTAAACACAGGCCTATACATAATAAAAACAAAATAAACAAAAAGCACTCGCTCTTAAAGTGATATTTATTCAAAATTTCAAAATTCAAAATTTATAGCACCGTTTTTAGTATCTTAATGCAGCTTATTACGCCCTAGTGTTTTTTACTTTACATTACCGCACAGTTTTATGATAAGTATTATCCCGATTATGTTAAGTTTGTACCTCACTGCAAGTGATATGTGTGTAGACCAAGCATTCTTAACGGGTAAAATAATTTGACAGCACACAAAAAAAAAAACTTGCGCGCCATATTGTTAACGTTCTCATTGTGTGGTTGATTATTATCAAAAAATCTAGTTAAAAAAATTCAAATCTGTTTTTTTCCTCGCAAGTGTGTTGAAAAACGTCGTATGACACGAGTGTGCATTGATTATTACACAATCGGCTCTCTAACCTTAATACCGCCTCGAGTGTTTATAACCAACTTTGCCCACATGTATCATAATGTACTATTTCAACACGCTTGCTCCGTTTTTAGTAGCTTAATGCAGCTTATTACGCACTAGTGCTTTATAATTTACGTTACCTCACATTTTTATGATAAGTTTAATCCCGATTATGTAAGTTTGTACCTCAATGCAATATTTGTGTAGACGACGTTACTTCATAACTCCGTCATTTAATAACCGATTTGGAAAATTATTTATTTGGTCCTATTGTTATCAGGATTTAATTACTTTTTAGTTTACTTTGAAGTCGGTTTAAGTTTTTAGTAAAACAGTTTTTTAAGTATAAACAAAAACAAGAATAAATAGGTTAAGAAACTCACCAGGTTTAGACATATGTTCACTCATAACTGCATTGATAGGTGTTGATGTTACAGGTTGACCGGGCATCGAACCTGCTATACTATTCACCGGTTTAGGCGGGCTGCTGATCAACGAACCGACTGTGGTGCCTATAGGTACTTGTGGGGGGGATGAAGGCTGTGACGATAACATTGGCTGAGCTGTACCCATTATTGGCTGAGTTGTACTCATTAGTGGCTGAGATGAACCCATCATTGGCTGAGATGAACCCATCATTGGCTGAGTTGAAATAAGAGCTTGTTCAATCGGCTGAGTTGGTAGTATTGGCTGAGATGCACCCATAGATCCAATTAGAGACTGTGTCGCCACGAGTGGCTGACTTGACATCATAGGCTGAGCACCCATAATCGGCTGAGTCGCACCCATCATTGGCTGAGTCGCACCCATAGCTGGCTGAGTTAAACTCATCACAGCCTGACCACCTAACGAATTATTGGAGCCCATTAATGGCTGAGATGAATTTATAAGTGATTGGTTAGGTTTAACACCGGAAATTAAGTCAGGTACAGTTGGCACCATTGGCGTCGTTGATACCAATGGTTGGGTGTTGATTAGTTGTTGGTTGAAGTCACCAAGGAGAGATTGGCTGGATGGTAAGCTGGACATGAGAGGTTGTTGTTGGGGTGGTACGGAGGGCATTGGTGGGATAGGGGGTTTTGCTGGGGGTGTGAAAGGCTTCTGCTGGCCTGAAAATAATGTTTTTTTAATACAATTTTGCAAGTAAAACAAGTTATGGAGCCGCATTGTTTATTGTGCCGGTTAGGGTTATGATACCCACAGCAACGACACAGGTCGTGGGTTCGATCCCCATCCAAGAAATATTTTTGTACTTGAACATGCATGTTTGCTCTGAGCCTGTATTATAATTATTTAGTACTAGCTGTTCCACGCGGTTTCACCCGCGTTCCCGTACAAAAGAATACCTCATAATACTCGGGGATAATGTAGCTTCCTATTAGTGAAAACATTTTTCTAATCCCACTGATAGTTCCTGAGATTAGCCCGTTTAAACAAACAAAAAAACAAGCAAACAAAAAATTTTTTTCCACTTTATTATAGTATAGATAACAATATTCTGGTTTCCATAGTACAAGCTCTGCTTAGTTTGGGATCAGATGACCGCGTGTGAGGAATGTCCCGGGATATTTTGAGGAATTATAGATAAAAAAATATACGTGTGTAGTTTTACCTGTAGGACTTAGAGATGTAAGTAAAGACGGTGGAAGCGTTTTTGGTATCTCTACACCATGGAGTTTTAGGTTGATTATCTGAAGAAAAAAAAAGATAGCAAATGACGGGCCAGCTGGCGTGGTTGATTTAGACTCTGGTTAAGATTCCACCTATCACGCCGCAGGTCGTGGGTTCGATTCCCACACAGGACATGCATTTGTGTCTGTATGTCCTGAGTCTGGGTGTAATTATGTATATTAAGTATGTATTTACAAACAAAAAGTAGTATATGTATTATATCAGTAATCTGGTGTCCATAGTACAAGCTCTGCTTAGTTTGGGATCAGATGGCCGTGTGTGAGGAATGTCCCAGGATATTTATTTATTTATTTATTGTGAACTTGGAAAATAGTAACAATATCGATTGCGCTATCGATAGTATTGTACTATCGAAATCGATAGTAATACTATCGATAGAACGTTTATTCGCTCAAAGAGCAGCTCGACTGGGGAAGTACCTCCACCTTACAGAATACCGCAGCCAAATAACTTTATGTTGTGTAAAGTTGTGTTCCTGCGCGTGAGTAAGTGAGCCAGAGCTCATAGGGGAGGGGGGAAAGGTCGGTAACGCGCGAGCGATGCTTCTTGTTTTGCAAGCGTCCATATGGCTACGGTAACCGCATACCATCAGGCGGGCCGTATGCTCGTTTACCGACTTAGTTGTATAAAAAAAAAAAAGTATCAATTGTAGTTACCAATACTATCGATACTATCGATAGTATTGAGATTCAATAGTATCGATTATATCGATAGTATTGCCATGATCGATAGTATCGATATTATCGATACAATCGATAGCAATATCGATATTGTAACTAGTTTTCGAGGTCAACTATCGATAGTCGAAATATCGATAGTTTGACAACACTATGGTAGGGTACTGGTACTGGTTGGCTACCACCCTCAAAATCTGTCATCAAGCACCTATCGGTGTGTTCCGATAGCTGCACTTGAGAGCCAGTTCCTTCTAGGCTTTGTGTGTGCACCACCTTCGGACACACCATCCCTTACCGTGGTGAGATTGTGGTCAAACACAGGCCTTTACACAATAAAAAAGTATATGGAAATCTTCATACATAAAAACAAATGGACGAGTTAAATGCAAACTCACCTTGCAAGCTATAGAAAACTCTCTGAGATCCAGCTTCCCATCAGCATCAGTGTCAGCGAGAGACCAGATCTGACCCAAGATCGGTGGGGGTAGTTGTGACTGCAATACAAACAGGAAAATAAATTCAAATTCATTTATTCCAAATAGACCTTCACAGGCACTTATGAAAAGTCTGACTCTGACACTCTAATACCGGTTCGGAAGGTTGCATTTGCTGAGAAGAGCCGGCAGTAAACTCTGCAATTACTCTTTTCAAAGCAAGCTTAGATTCATTACATACTATTTACATTCTAATCGCACTGACAACAATTGCGTGCCCCGGCGCGGCGGCAAAAACTACAAAGTAGACTGAATCGCTATTTAATAAGTAAATATAGTATTGCTTGGTAGACAAGAATTGACTATCCATTGTAAAAACAGTAGAACACTTCCGAAGAATTGTCCAACCTGATGCCCAGGGCTGCCTTCTAACACTGTGACTCTCGCCATCAACGGGTAGTTCATCCTCACACATTGGAACCAAAATAATTTCATACTGTGCAGTTTCAAAGGAGCTTCCTGCTACGGAGAAGCCGGCTGCGGAACTACAGCATGGGTTTCTTCAAAATGTGTGTGAATAGATTTGCCAGGTCAACGTGCAAGTGATACCCCTGGTGTTGCAAGCGTCCATAGGCTAAGGGAACTGCTTACCATCAGGCGGGCCGTATGCTTGTTCGCTATATTAGTCTAATAAAAAAAACTCTGAAATTATCCTTTTGAAAACAAGCTTAGATTCATTACATAACATCAACATTCTAGATGCACTGACTACAATTGCGTGCCCCGGAGGCAACACTACAATCTGCTAATCAAGTACCTGCAGCATGAACCTCTTGGCCTGTTCACCGGTGAGGTGACCATTGACAGGTCCCAGATTACGGAAGTGTTCAGTGAACTTGGCATGCTCGTGGGGCTGTACCAGCCATGGGTCTCCTGCCATGGTGCTGGGATGCTGGGGATGATGCAAACATATTTCATTAACTAAATTAGTTATATTAAAAATAAATAAATTATCTATACTATGTATAAAAATGTACCCCTATTTCTTCTAGTCACACTATAACTTGAAGAAAAGGGCTTTGCCAATGTTATTCATCTTTTTTGTTAATGTTTTCTAATTCAAAATCATTTATTCAAACTTTCCGCAGGCACTTATGAAAAGTCTGACTCTAATACCGGTTCGGAAGGTTGCATTTGCTGAGAATAGCCGGCAAATAAACTCAGCAATTATACTTTTCAAAACAAGCTTAGATTCATTACATAATATTTACATTCTAATCGCACTGACAACAATTGCATGCCCAGGCGCGGCGGCAAAATTACAATGTAAACTGAATAAATATTTAATAAGTAAATAAATAGCACACCTAAGCAGATCAGCCCCCAATTCTTCGTAGATGATCAAATTAAAAAAATAAGAAAATTGCACAGAAACTTAGAAAATTTAAGAAATTAATTGGGCGGGTAGCTAGGGTAGTTTAGGGTAGGGTAGGGTATAGGGTAGGATATTACACAAACGAAGTCACGCCGGGCAGCTACTAATATATAAATATTCAATAACTGTTTATTTATTAACAGGCTTTTGGTAATACCATCCCTAAGTGGGTAAAGTAGAGGGCGCAGGTGAAACCATGGACAGATAGCTAGTTTTACATAACATGAAATATTATAGTTATAAGTCTAAATTCAATTCTATTCTACTACTATAACTAGTATAGAACCTAGGTTGATAGTTGGCTGATTGTAAAGCAAACGAACGTACCCGGATGTAATAAAATTAGACATTAAAACTAGATACCTACTTACCTAGAATTTTACTATAGAAATATTTAAAGATTCCATATTTTTTTTTACTAAAAATCTTATATTTTATTTTCATTTCGATATAAATACGACTTTTATAGGTGGAAATAAGTCTGCAAGTTCTGCAACTGTTCATAAAACATAGATTATTGTACTATTTGTAAAGAAAAACGAAACTATAGATTCAAGATTGTTACATCGACTTTCTACTTAATTTATATTACAGTTTAATAAGTTATATAGCTTTTATGGGAATATTATTTGTTACTACATACCTCTAGCTTGTGGCAAAGATGTTGTCGAATGTAAATCTACGCCCCTTTATGGATTAATTGATTTTTATCAGAACAAGAAGAAAAATCTCGCGAAATTATTGATCTAAAACTGACAGTTTGTTCATGACATTCAGTAATGTCGTTCAAAAATATAAATAGTATTGTAATTTATATGGTTTAACGGTTCAAAAAATTAATAAAAGAAGACAGTTAAAACTGCTAACAAAAGTTGCCGGAAGTTATCAAAACCTTAATTGCTTGTTCTTGTTAGAATGCTAGAGACTAACATATTTTAATGAAATTTGTAACAGTAATGTACTTGTTTAACTTAACTAAAAGTAGAAAGTGGTTGATTCTTGAACGATGTGACTATGTCAAGAACGGTGTATTCAAAAACTTTGAAATCTTTTTTACAATTTATAGAATAGTTTCTAAATGATAAACATAAATCTTCTTTATCAAGCATTAATTACAATGAAACTTAAATATTAAACATTAAGGAGCAAAAATTGAATTTAAAATTACATACACGAATATTTTAACGAAATCTTGTAACATAAATGTATTGAAGTGATAGTCAAAAATAAGTAGTTTCCAAACGCAACCATTTACAAAACAAATTTTCTGCATTTTCTGCGTCAAACAAAAATCCCAATATTGCATCAAAAATGACGAAACTCGCCGACAACGTGAATCCTCACGTTTACGAGAAAGGCTCAGATCGGGAGATCACAACAGAAGACCAGAATGAAGACGTAGTAGACCAGTTTGATGAGCGAGAAATTTTCGATATGATACGCAATATCAATGACCCTGAACACCCGTTGAGCCTGGAAGAGCTTCGAGTGCTAGAAGAGAAGAATATCGTCGTAAATAATAAGGAGAATACAGTGTTTGTTCATTTTACACCTACTATACCCCATTGCAGTATGGCGACACTCATAGGTTAGTTATATTCAGTTAATTTCTAAACAGCCTCGTTTTAGGGGAAAAAAACGGTGAAACTTAACTATATTCGAGATATTAACCCGTCGGTTCTCGCGAGGGACACGCATCCTATAATAACAATTGATGTCTTTGTTATATTTTTAACCGCGAGCCAATGAGTTAAAACCTTACTGATTCCAGGTCTTTCCATCCGCGTCCAGCTACTCCGAGCGCTACCTAGTCGTTTCAAAGTGACTGTAGAAGTATCAGAAGGTACACACGTCTCTGAGCATGCAGTAAACAAACAATTAGCTGATAAGGAAAGAGTCGCGGCAGCGCTTGAAAACAACAACTTGGTACAGATAATTAATCAGTGTATATCTGTTTGATTCGAAGTTAGGGGAACACTTGTACCTCTACCATGAGTTTTCTACGCTAACGTAATCTACACTTGCTAGCGACTATGGTGAATATTTTGTATGACGGGCAGCGCCTCTAGTGGACACTTTTAGAAGGATTCCATACAAAATGTTTCACCGTATTTGCTAGTGTGTGTAGATTATGTTAGCGTAGAAAACTCATGGTAGGCATACTGGGGGCTTACTGTGTTTAGTAGAATGTAAGAGAATGTGATCAACACCAGCCCTAGCTATTTATCAGGATAGTGCGAGAATGTGTATCATAAATAAATAAGTCTTTTGGTGCCTTTTGGTCATGCAGCCCCACACATCTCAGAAGGTGCCATTAACATTACATTTTTTGCTAGAAATTGAAACACTCCTGTGACTCTACCCTAGAGCCGTAGCTAATTGTTATTTAGCCAATAAAACCTGTAAATGTTACAGTATAAAGTATATGACATATACATATATTTAAAAAAAAACACAATGAGTGGTCCTTTGCAAGTTGCAACATCAAAAATTATGTTATGATAGGTTGGAGTTAGACATACTTACTATGTAATATGATTAGAAATATAAGAATTAATTAAGTATATTATCCTGTTGGCTCTCTGCATGATTCAAAGGATTGGAAAGGATGTCTGCAAGAAATTTGAAAAGTAGGTTTTTAACATATCTATTGGTGTCGCGCTGTGCCCGAGCTATCCCGCCCGAGGGCGATAGAGACAACTACAGCTTATACCTACTTAAATTAGACGAAATCGCTATTTCGTAATCCCCGGTTTTCTCCTCCAAAACTGGATCGATTTAAAAGAAAAACTAGAATCATAATAAGAAGGGCTTTGACTATGTCTGTCAGTTTTCCTTTGTTGTTTTATATTCGTAAAATTTGTTCTCTGGACGTCTGATAAGGGGTTAAAAATGGTAACTTTTTGTGATTTTAGAAGGCTCCTAATTCTTATAATAATTAATTTATGGAAAAAAACTACCGAAGGACATACAGTGGTACCTACAGATTGCATGGTAGAATAATCATTGCTCTAGTGTCATTATCCAGAGAGGAAACTGAGGATTACGTTTGTATGGCAGCATTTCCTCTTAAAATGAAGAATGTAGAATTAGATCTGAGATTGCCTAAAACTTCACCTACACTTTTGTTTTACTACTTATTGAATATGTTCTGCGTCTTGGTAGTTGTTGCTATTTTGTCGCCAAATATCATATTTCCTGTTTTCCGTGTGATGGGCAACATGGAAGTGTCGATTTATACATTATAGGATAGATCCTTGATAATGTGATTGAGGATTGATATTTAGACACTATTTATATGAAATTTAATGTCAAATATTGATCCATAATCTCAAAATCAAGGATAGATCGAATATAAAAAGTGTCAGGGCACCATTACATTGGTACCATGTTACATGTTGATAATGTTACCACCTGCCAGTAGGAGTTACATAAATATGTGGTGATTTCTGCAGATACTAATATTGGTATTTACAATAAAAAGTTGTTTTATGCATCTCACCACACCAGCAGGTGTGGTGATTTTAAATTATATTTTGTGGTCCTGTAGAAACAGCTGTAAGTTTGTCCAATTATTAAGTTCCTTTAGCATGATGGGATAAATTGAAAAGTTGACAGATACCATAAATAAATAAGCATTCTTGTTGTAATATCTTTATTATATTATGATAAAATGTATTTATATAAATTTTGTTTTTCTCCCTAATCATCTATGAATCAGGGTTTAGTCTTCCCTATGTCATACCTAAATTATCCATAGAACAGACACCACATCAACTAGTTTTGCATGATATGGGAGACACACATTTTAATTAGTCAGGGATACTTCTTATACAGTACTAATGCATACTCTGTGATCGCGGGTATCTGGCTTACTGGAGTATAAATAATATCTGGTCTGTGTTCTTACCCAAAAATTACGATCTATATTATCTTACTATGAAAATTATGCAACCGTACAAATCAAGTCTTTTTCTTTTCTGACTTCTATGGTTATAACACTGATTTACATAAACCTCCTCATTATGAGATGTCTACAAGTCTAGTTAAAACTATGGTTTTACAGCCCCAGCACTATTTTTTGTATGATGTGAGAATGAGACAGATATATTTAAAAACTGGGTTTTAAAGCCTGGTAATAACAAATTAAAAAAAAACCATTTCAGAATTTAAATAACAAAGTATTCCATAGATCCTAAAAAGGTGAGATATAATGTTTTTTTTTCTGATATTCGGCTTGACTCTTTTCTTGGAACCTATAAACATGTAGTTGCATTCTGTTTGTGCACAAATTAATTAAATAGGTACATAGTTTATTTAAATGACCTCTTGGCTTTTTGCTCAGCTGCGTCACTGGCGTGCACGAAAGTCCTTTTAAGTTTATTCTTTCTACTCTCTCTATATTTAGCGGACACCTTCTCTGATAGCTTGGATATGCGCTTCATCGTTTCGGCTGGGTATCTGTAAGTAGAGAATGTTAATTTATGCTGAGATGCAACTAGATAATATAATAAATGTGAGTGTGGTTCAATTCGTACTCAGGGTGGCTATGTCAACCTCATTAATGTGTTGAAAATATTCAAAGGTAATATTATACACACCTGCAACCTAAAAACTCAATGTTGGTAAACAGCTGAGCCAGCGTCACCAACTCAGACTCTTCAAAGTCATCCTTATGCTCTTCCATGAAGTTGCGCCGCACTTCCCACTGCTCGTCAGACTCATGCTCAGATCTTAACGACTCTATATCCATCATCGGCTTCATATTCTGAAATACGACATGAGATTGTGGTGATAAAAACGTGTTGGGTATTAGGTATGTAGTAACCATCTGGTATGGCATATAACAGTGTATTATACTCATATTATAGGTTTGAGGTGTTTATTACTTACTTTATTGATTACTTAGATAAAATTTCAATAGAAGTTAGTAAAGCAAAATCCCAAAACAAAAACAGGCAAAACAGCTGATTATTTTTTACTTGGTTGACGTTTACGTTTCGTACTCCGTTCCTTTCAATTCGATACGCCGTGCTATGTTATGTTTTGTGAATACGCCTATAGCTCGGACTGAGGTGACAAATGCCACATCTTGTATTAAATAGTTAAATTACCCATATTTAAAGATTTTGATCACTTTGACTTTAATATAAATAAAGATATTGAAAAAAACTAAACGCAAAAATAATTGCGTAGAAAGAAACGTAGTAGCCATTAGTGTTGACGAGTGAGATTCTCAAGTAGTACCATACCATACTTTTAAAAGTTTTAAATATATTGTCGATTATTATGTTGTAAATAAATAATTACGAGAATCATCTATCAATCAAAAAATTGAAAGCCGTGGAATAAAGACATCAATGATAGCAAAACTCACCATATACCTAAATTGGTTTTCTAATGTTTCACTAAACAACGTTTGTTAAAAAATTCAATTCAAAATCATTTATTCAAATAGACCTTCGCAGGCACTTATGAAAAGTCTGACTCTAATACTCTAATACCGGTTCGGAAGGTTGCCACAAACTTCTATACACCAAATTATTCACTTCAAAAATAATTTGTCACAAACTGACTTTGACTCAGTGCTCCTTGAGCTACTTTGACTATGCATTTTGCAAGGACAAAATATTTATATCCTATCCTAACCTAAGCAGTAAGTAGATATGCAATTTATTTTTCGAAGATGCGGGAGGCAGCGCTCCCCGAATCCCCACTGCCAGATTAATTTTCCAAATAGGTTAATAAATGACGGAGTTATGAGGTAACAAACATAAAAAAAAATAAAAAATACAACCGAATTGAGAACCTCCTCCTTTTTTTGAAGTCGGTTAAAAATAACGAGTCGTTCGTATCTATCAGTAGTACTGATAGATACTACTTTACTTTAGTTTTTTGATTATTGTGCATTGGTTGAAGCGCTTGTGGTGTAGCATCATTAGCCGTTCTTAATCGATCAGCAAAGTTATACTACTTCAGAAGGCACGAAAAGCCGATTTGGTCGCGATTGTCACTTAATTTTGATAGACGTTAAGCTAGTTGGAGGCCTACAAGGCAGCTTATAAACTCTAACTGTGAGTTGACCACTACACTACCTCCACCGATCCGCAGTGGGCACACGTGGTGGAGTATCTACCCATTCCCTATCACTTTCATTTGTGAAAGGATTTCAAAGGATGCTTGTACTCAGCAGTGTGACAATATAGGCTGATGATAATAATAATGATGATGATGTTAGAACAAACGGCAGATAACCGATAAACTACTATTTGTGATAATTAAATTAAACCCTACCTGGCCACCCAATATTGACATATTTATTATAAAATACGACCAAATTAAAGAGTCACGCATAATCATAGTTATCTATTTTAAGACAAAACTTTACAAATAATTTTCTTTCTCTCTGTGTGTATGTATTGTATTGTATTATGTATATTGTCTGTCAAATCAAGTTTTATGTTGAATAAGTTATTCATTTTATTTAATTTTTGAAGGTATCCGCTAATATAATACAGTAAAAATGACGTGAAACTCATAAAAAGTGTCGACAATCGTCGGTACACATCGTTATAGGTAATTATTTTGCTTACATCATTACTTTTTATACTTTCTTTGTTACCATTGTGTAAACGCATTAAATACTTAATTATTATCCCCTCAAGGTGTAATAACAGCAACTGGCGAGGTCTTGGCTGCCTAAACTCAATATTGAAGCTGGATAAGTGTTTACAAGATGGCTTTCTCTATACGAAAAATGTTGTCGAATATCACGTATTTTTCCAAACCTGGGGAAGAAGGTAATCAAAAGCAGAACGACTTATTACTTGAAAAAGGAGGTCAAACAACTTACGTATCAGATGAGCGTTCTAGTAACATCGATTTTGAACGAACGGAGCCTGATTCCACATCAAGATGCGCGAATAGCTTGAAGCTTCCAGAGTCTGTGAAGACATTTGCCGCCAAGAAAGGCTCGTTTTCAGACACCGATCTCCTTGCTATAGATGCTGGTGTAAAAGATAAGCGTAAAAAGAAATTGAAATTAGACATCAAGAAGGCAAGTCAATCTTTGAATGAAAATATGAACAATGTTGAAGATGATAGTTCCAATGTAGAAAATACACCGAAACATGTCTCATTGGATTGTCGTAGTGCTGACGTATTCAGCGAGAGGTTCAAAAAGTTTAATTTCAACCAATCATTTGATATCTCTGATGCTTCGTCAGAATCATCATATGAAGAAGAAGACATTAATATAGAGTCCCTTTCGGATCAATCTGATACGGAAGCTTCAGCTTCATCTGCAGAAGAGAAACCTGTAAAAATGTGCCGTAAAGTTGAATTGCTACATGATAATCAATTAGTACCGTCAGCAACACCAGAGTCATTCGGAGATGTTGAACTAGACAAAAACGAGGAAGAACGGATCACTTTACTCCTAAAATATCAAATGAAATTAGAAAAGATTGCATGCGTTTTCAAAAAACTGCTGACGGAATTTGAATTTCATATTGAAGTATCCAAAATTTTCAATTGCAAGTCTATAGTAACCGCTCTACCTGGTACGGATGTTTCAAATATACCCAAGATGCTGGGTGACGTGACATACATGGATAACATAAACCGTGGAATCAGTCCAGCTGGTTCTTGGAATATTGTCATGGAGAAAGAAGATACGGCAACTAAACACAAACTTAAAACCCAATTATTGTGTATGAAACAAGCCATTGAATCCTTTGTAAATGTACACTTGGAAAATGGGGAGAAAAAGAAATTAAAGTCGCTGAGCCGTAGCCTTACTTTTGAATTGCATAAAGGTAAACGTCATCATAAGCAGGGGCATATATCTTATAAGAAGAAGATGAAGCATTTTGACTTTCCAGACCTTCGTGAAGCTATGATCAACCTTTTTTCTGAATCGGACCATAACCTATCTGATATAACAAAACTGCATGATCTTAATGACTCAGATACTAAATGCATGTGCTCCTGCCATTGCAGCTCACCACCAACTGAAACAGATTCAGGTTTAACTACTAAAACGGATAACACATCAGATCAGTCAATAACGTCTTCAATTGGAAATTTCAGTCTTGATTCCTCAACTTTATCAGCATATTCAGAATCTCTAGACTTGATCGTTAGCTACAACAGTTTTCAAGATACAAGTCTCTACAGCATGATGCTTCAAAAAGCTGCAATTGAACGGATAACTTTCTACGTACAAGTCCATAGTATCCAACTAAAATGCGAAGCGATGGATAAAGATTTCGAATTGAAAAACACAATTTTGTTTCACTGCCCTTCTTGCAATATTACTGAGAATGAAGAAAATGGATTATTGAAACATATTTTAAGTCAATTTCATTGCGAGAAGATACATTTTCAATACAAAACTGCGTATATAAAGAAATGTATGTCAAGTGGAAAGGAAATTCAACCCAGCAGTGTATTGAATCCTATGACTATGTATAGAGATGAAAACAAAATTGTATGCTTCGGAGATGCTATGTACGCATGCTCACTTTGTTTTGAGAACTTGATCATTGGAGAATCTATTTTGATGGCGCATTGCTCAAATGAAGAACATTTGGATAAGAAAGAGAAGTTTTTTGAAATATTAGAGTAGGTTGCATGATGCATGTCACATAGGGTTGTCACGCAAAAAAATAATTATACTAATTCTCGGAATAACCTTTGCTTATGTTTCATGCACAATCTTGATTTAATGAAAGATAATTTTCAACTCTTTTTCTAATCCTTTTTGACTTTGTGACTTAAAAATCTTGGGAATTCTTAGCGATTACTTGAATTTCTGCCGATTCCTTTTTTTACTTGTAATTTTAGCGCATGCTTTTTTTTGTCCGCTATTCAGTATTTTTTTATTTGTAAAATGTTATTGTTATTTAAATTGAAGTGACAACCCTGGTGTTTGATTAAAATTTAGATTTTCGGAATGTATGAATACTTTTTAATTATTTAACATGCAAACTTATTATAAAATAATTAAATACGTAATATAATAGTATTCTATAATAATAAGTCAATTTGAAATAAAAAAAAATGCTGGCATTTTATAGATTTTATACCAATTTAGATATTCATACATTTTGAAAAAAAAAAAAAAAAACTGACAATTTGTTTCTTGATTATTTTTTCATTCTTACTGGACTTACGACCTATTTTCTTCAATCTAATCTTATATTTTTTATTATTCAATTATTTTTATGTCCTTTATTCGTGTGAATAAATAGTGACTAATATTTTGTAGGTACTTATAGTAGGTAAGCGTAAGGTTGTTTTTAAGGTGCTCATTAATCACTGCCAATTTCCAAAAGGTGCAACATTATCGTGTTCAGTTGGCGGTTTGCTTATTAAAATCTGTTATTTAAATTTGTACAATTATAGTTTGAGACCTAAATATGTTCTAAGAAAACTCACAATGCAATAAAGTCGAAAGCGCCAAATTGATAGTCCCCAGTAACGTCAGTGCACCCAGATATATCTGTTTGCTGTACGATTTTCAACCTGGTTCATTATACAATAGAAAACAAAATATAAAAAAAATATAAACAACTTAAATGAAATTATAAAAGAAATAAAAAATAATTTTCATAACTTTTTCAAGACTACACTATTAGACCTGAAAATTTTACGTAGGTACATAGATTATATTTATAATTATTATAATCAATTGCATTAAATTAAAAAAATGTATAAGTTTATATCCATAAAACCGTGATGCCCGCAGAAAAACTAGCCGTATTTTTGCGTGTATTAATTTTGTTTTTTTTTTATACCGAATATCCATAAATATCGGGATCAAACAGTTTTATAACAGGGTAATTATTTTGATCTCTTGACAGTTTTTATAAGCAAACGGCTTGTTGTATTTTTGAATAGATTAAAATTAGGGCCATAAAATGTAAATCAATTGAAAACCATTTTTTACCTCAGTCAATTTGATTTATAGAAGAAAACAGGGTTTAGAAATTTGATTCATTCATTTAAGCTTACATAGATCTGATAAGATTTATTTACTTAGTATGAAATAAGCTTCCATTGAAATAAAACTTTTAAAATTTCTAAATATCGGTCTGCCAATAATGTTATTTTAACAATTATATACGAAAACACAACGGAATAACATATACAGACCCCATATCCAGTACATACTTTGAATAAATTTTGAAGGGTCCGTATAAAGTTGATCTCATTTCTTGCTACATAGTTAAGAAACTCTTGTTTCATCTTATTGAACATTTTTATAATTATGAATGTCACGTTTTAAACCAATCTCTGTTTTTCCTTTTTACTGACTACTGATAAATAAAATAAGTTAATGTTAGCTTAGTTAAGTTAACTACTAATAATTAAATACTGATCTCAAAAGCCTCAAAAACTCAAAAGACTGATTGTTCGAAGCCATTGTTACAAAAAATAAAATTTAAAAGAAATAGAAATAGTTTTGAAAGGTGTCAAATATCTAGTTACTTTTAACTAGTCTAAACTAATTCTGTGATATCAGTACCTCATTTTTTTTTTTACATATCTCATCATCTGGATGGATCATCGTGTAATCCGAAAATGAAGCCGCTGAAATATGCCGGAGCTTTTTGCAAATATAAGCCTCACGCACACATGTTCACCTTAGTATGCCGATCGCTTGTCAATCCACGAGACGATCCATTGACACGTCGACAGTCACAATAAGGGTCAATGTCACTTGTGCCTGCTTGTGCTAGTACTAATTTTACTTACACATACGAATTCAATATTGTGCTTCACTTTCGGATAAGGCGACGCTCCGTCCTGTGTTTTTTGGCATATAAATTATTTGTTTTTACAAATCCTATAATCGTAATCTGTTTTTTTTTTCATTTCATAAAACATCATAAATGGCTATTTAAAAAAAACTGAATATTTGACAACCTTCGTGTTTCATGTATACAACGTTTTCAGCCGCCTATGCTAAGTTAGTTGTAATTTTAGCTAAATTTATATAAACATGTACTGATTTACTGATATTAGGTCTGTAACTAAACGATTGATTAATAAGAAGTTTACAAGCGTGTTTTTAATCATTTCTTAAAACTTAATAGGATTTAAAGTAAGAAAAATGCAATACCGATATTTTTGTGATCTATTGAGGTGACAAGTTTTGTTATATTTAGTTATAAAATAATTTGTGCAAACATTTGATTAATTGTTCAAAATACTACCAAAGCACGAACCTAACAAATATATAGGGCGCCACTTTTTCAAAAATGCATTCTATACAAATATTTACTCACTTAACCCTATGTTAAGCAAGTATGTTATAAATGTACTCTAACATAGTTATTATAGGGCTTAATTTAACTCGGACAGAGGGCGCATATGCTGTTCTTTTAAACCCATCCATGCTTGTAGTTGATAAATAAAAAAAAAAGTTACTTTAAAAAAAAATGCAAGACTTTACGTGAAAAAACGTTATTCGTTGTTTACCAAAAAAGCAATACAACCGAACATAGTATTAAGACGAAAATAATGTATAATAAATCAATATACATTTTACGAATATATTTTATGCATTTAAAAATTAATTCTTGAAAATGCAGTTTTGTCACAAAATTACTAGTTTAACTACTGATCGATCACTTTTGCAATATAGTAATCCTATATATAGGTGAGCTTTGTAAAACAAAAGTGATATACATACTTTTTAATGTCAATAAACTCAACAATAAGAATTCGGCCAGTGCCCTCTGTCTATTAGCCTTAGAAGACAAAAATGGCGTTGCAACAACATAAATATTTTAACTGTAGATTTGTAATTTTTACAAGCCATTTATAGCGACTTCGTATTTAACTTATAACATAAGTGGTAAAAATGAAAAAAAAAAAGAAAAAAAAAATTTCTTTTTATAAAACTGAAAGTTCGTCACAATAATATAATTGTGTCGTTTAATCATGGATACATGAGATTACCTACAAATTGAAAACTAAATAAAAAAATAATATTAACATAATATTATTGTCTTATACAATTGAATACCACCTTTAAAAAAAAGAGGCTAAAATTACAATAAAACACCTTATGGATACTAAAACCTACCCTTCTGTGATTATAACTGTTGATATACGAAAAATAAAAAATCCGAAATTATTGTTAAAATAGTCTGTAATGTAATAAAAAATATTTATGTGACGACTTTTACTAATTAACATTTATTATATTATATACTAACTTTATATTTCTTAATTAATTTTAAAAATAGTTACTTGTATGCAAGAAATACAATTGGTGCATAATTAGTTCTAAACTCTTTTTACTATAGTTAGAACTTAAATCCAGAATTAGATGTTTTTTTTTACATATCTAGTTTTTTTTACCATTTGTTTATTTATTCCTCTTCACATAGTAATTATTATAAAAATTATAATTATTATTTTTAAAAAATCTTTTAGTTTACAAATAGTTCAATTATGAAAGATCTGTGAGTAGTAGTGTGGTAGTTACTATTCTGTATATTTTTGTGCTTCCATTTTATTTTGACTGATTTTCTTACTTACAATATACTTAAGTATAATTTTAATTTAATAAAAGTCGTCACACAAAATGGCTGCTTTGGGTAAAACAAAAATCTGTGATCCACGAATCGTGTTCATATCATAAATGCATATTCTAACTGTAGACACAGAGATGGTAAAAAAAAACATGTCAAAAATGGGTCTGACGTTTCTCAATTATTTTTAAAACCTAAAACTGGTCAACTTTTATTTAAGCGACCATTGCGGAATCTAAAAATATACAATGTTTTATTAATATTTATTTTTAATTCATCTTGTTTTTATTTTACTATTCTATGAGGTCCAATTTGTGTCTACCTTTAGGATGCATATCTGTTATCATTTGACTGTTATTGTTTCGGATTTAAATAAACAGGTTTTGGACTGATTAAAAGTGTACTGTTTGGAATTTGTTGTTTTATTGCACCTTTAGTTACATCTCTAAACTACAGCTCTTGTTTATATTGGATATTTTCACTCAGTTCTATCTAGGTATTATTTGGACAGATTCCTGTCTCTTCTGATAGGGTTGTCAGATGTTCCCTAGCCAATAGGTACTATTGCAGATTTTTTCTCCTACATTTTCACCTTATCTTTAACTAAGTCTAAGTGGATAGGTACTAAACGGGTACTAATATATTCTCTATTCTATACTATATATCCTAACTAATATTATAAATGCGAAAGTGACTTTGTTTGTTACGCCTTCACGCCTCAAATACTCAACGGATCATCATGAAATTTGGCATGCAGATAGCCTATGGTATGGAGAAGGACATAGGCTACCGGGATTTTCATCCCGGGAACGCGGGTGAAACCGCGGGCGACAGCTAGTAATACATCTGAAGTTTGTATTTTTCTTTGAAACCGTTGCGCTGATCTCTGGTCACCTACCAGTCAGATTTGAAAGAATGGTTTTGTGTTTAATAGCCTAATTCTTAAGAAAGGCTATTTGAAATAGCGCTAGTACCCGTAAGAGCTAAGCAAAAATATTCATAATTGTTTCTTTAGCTATGCTTAGATTTCAAATAAAGTACCTACAATTTAAAAATCTTGAGGTAAAGGTCTTTAAAACTTAAATGCTGCATATCTCGGCACTGGTGCTTCAGATCCTCCTATTATTTAAAAGGAGAAACTGATTGTTGGACAGATCACACACAGAGCACATCCATAGGCTGAAGTAACTTGAAATTTTAGGTTTTTTCTTATTAAAAACCTGAATGGGGAAAGAGACCGGGTGTGGGCCATGGGCTTAGCGAGGTACGGGCAGGGAGGGGCAGCCCCCCCCTTAGAAGAGTGGTTGTTCGCTGGTAAACTGTAATTCTGACGAGCTTAGTCAAAGCTTGCGATGCTTCTTATAAGACCTAAGAAACTAACAGGCTTGAAGTCTGGCTTGTGAAATCCAACAATACGGGATGTGATCTAAGGATAATTATCTAGGATTTACTTGTCTGTCGGCTATGCCCTTGGGTGTAGGTTTGTAAAGCTAGATAATTAAAATACTTTTTACTTAGAAGAATTTATTTCAATAATTTCATTTACAACATTCAAACATGGTCTTTTAAATGGCGATTTATGCATATCTAGTAACTCGTTAATAAGCGCTACATCTAAATTGCGCCCCGAAGCTTTTTCAGCTTGTAAAAACGTTAGAAAGAGACGCCCATAGTGCCTCTCTGTTGTACAATACTGTCCATTCTCTTTTAATTTTGTAAGTATGTAATTTTGTATGTGGTCGGATTTTATACAGTCTTTATAAGCTAAATATATAGTAAAAATATTGTTAACAAAGTTCTTATATGATAAGTCCATTTGAATAATTTCAGAAATGAAATCTGCCTTTTCTATTTCGTTTAAAGTCATAACAAAGTCTTGCAATAGTTTAGTAGGGGTTTCCAAATCTTGTAATAGGTTGTTAATTAGTGTTTTGAATTTCGAATGAGATTTAGCTTGCACTAACAAATCTAAGCTGAATAGAGTTTGTTCTCGTTTTATGAATGTAGGAATGAAATATTTAAAAAATATATCAAGAAATGACTCATTTATGTCTTTTTTATTCAATATATTGGTACATAATTTCTCTAAGGAATTACCAGAGAGACGCTCCCCAAGTGTAATGAGTAAATTATTATTTTTCATACATTCTTCAACTATATAGTCGATTTTCAACACAGTATCCGCTTCTATTGCATCGAAAAAGTCTTCGTATGTCTCAGAAACTATAACCAAATCAATTTTTTCAACGTTTTTTTCAGGATTTTCCATTGTTGTCACGTTTAGGTTAGATTTTTCGACAGAAAGTATATCATCTCTATTAAATTGACGTGACCATTTGTTGTTTAACTCGGGCGATGCAGCAGCGATACAGTCACGTAGTTTTTCTTCAGAAGAAGTTGAAAATACCCATGTATGCGACATTTTTGATATATATAACTATTTTTTAAAAAAACTGTACATTTTGCGCGAAACAAGCAAACAATTACCTATTTAGCTAATGTCAAAATAAAGTTGACATATCGCGCTAAGTGTTGGCACATCAGGAAATAATCATAATCAATCGATTGACTCGATTGTATTATTCTTTTAAATATAAAATTATTGCTGAAATAACTGTTTAAATGAGTTGTAGAAAAAAAACATTTCAAATAATTTTCTATTTTACTACTTAGACAGAAGAACAGTCTATTGTTTTGTAACAAAGTATTTCTTAAGTTTTGTTATAATCTGTTATGATTGTGAGTCATAAATATTTTAAGAACAATAGGGGTAAAATGAAGTCGGAATACTTTTGGTACATTAGTTGGGCTTATTTATTTTGAATTCGGAAAACAGCAACTTAGATTAATATAATCCTTATTACTAACAAGAAACTTATTAATTTTAATAATCACATGGATTAATTGTATTTTAAGTAAAACTATTAAAAAATTAAATCAAGTTATTACTTATTTTAAACAATTAAATTTAATGATTTATCATTAATTAAATTATCCTATTTATTTATTTAAATGCTTATTAAGTAATGCTAACTAGGTAGGTACTGTTATTACTAGGATTACTGAAGTATGCATCGATGATGTAAGGCTTCAATTTTTATTACATTCACCATTTATTTCTCTCATAAATACATATATTAAACATAACAAATTATGTCTCACTTTTTAATATTGCTTGCGAACATTCACAACCTTACATACTAATACACAACCATTATGCTTCTGTTTTATAAATGATTAATTAATCTGACATGGGTATGATTACAGGTGTAAAGTTTCTTCGGGTCGTGGTATTGTAAATATCGATGGCTGTGGACGAATTGCTTGTAAATCAATTCTCCCAAGGACATACTTATCGAAAGCTGAAATACATATACTTTTATAGGATGTGCAATGTTTGTTGATAATTATTTTTAATTCTCGAAGACTCACATTATATCCTGGCATTTGCTCTATGAATATATGTAAAAGACGTCCAAAGTTCCTGTTATAAATACAATAATAAGCATGCCTTTCTAAATTATTGAAAATGAATTGAAAAATAGATTCATTCATTTCACAGTCTTTGAATGCGTAGTAAATTGTTGTCAGGTTATAAGAAAATTCGTAAGGTGTAAATCGAAGTTCAATCATGGAATTCATAAATTCGTTTCTCGATCTATCATTAACATTTTGTACATAATCTTGAAGTACAACACTCTTCACTTGTGTGTCTTTTATAAGTACAAGTATCAATTTCTTAAACAACTCTGGATATGCCTTTTTAGCTCTAAACAATAGGTCTATTGAGAACCAGGAATAAGCACGTCTCAAATATATTGGAATGAATAGTTCGTAAAAAGAGCTCACAAACTGCATATTCATATCTTTATTTGTAAATACACGCTTGCATATTATATCTACATTTTTGTTTGAAATGAATCTGGCTAGCTTCATGATTATGAATGGACTTTGAACGGAAAATTCCACGATAGCATTGAAACTAGCTATTGGATTTTCTTCAACGGCTTGGTGGAATATTAGTTCATCTCCCATTGGAGGTGAAAATCCTGTTCTATAAGCCCCAGTCTCACAAAGATCACTTCTAAGATAATTACGATTCCATACTGTATCGTCTCTTAAGTAATTGAAGTTTATCATCTTGTGTCCGATTTGGACAAGCCAGTGTTTTTGATTCGGTGCAATGTTTTTGATACAATGAGTATCGATTTCCATTTCCATTACTCTTGCTGGATGTAAATCTGCCAAATCTGACATGATAACACACAAAGCACTTCGGTTATGTTTTGAACTGTATTTTATACTTATAAATTATCTCACGATAATATGCACTATAGAGTGGAAGTCTGTTAAAATCACTTCTTAATTTGGTACCTTATTCAAATAACTATCTAACACTTTTTAACTTTATTTACACACTGCAATTTTCCGCTTATTTGCACTTGGTGAAATACAACTTTTAACGTACACTAACTAACTTAATAGCACTCCAATTACAAACAACTTTAGCTGTTGCTTCGTCAGAATTTAAAATGGTACTAGTTTGCTGGTGATAAAGGCCGTTATGAAAAAAACTTTGCTTCATGAGCTTGCTTCAGGTAGATAAGTATTGTTGCTTTCTCTTTTTTACATCGTTTTGTTTGCAACTGCTATTGTTTACTCGTGTCAATTTTCAGTTCCAGTAATCGACTGGAATGATAAAATAAGACGCACTGCAATTACTAAGGTCGTAATTAGTTAAACACATTTACGCGTTGTTTAAAATTATTATTATCTATTAGCAATAATGCTTAAATAATTTCCATTTTATTCTTATCAAGTAGGTAATTGAATTTTGTCATTACTAGTAAACTTTGTAATATAATATCACTTAAGTACAACATAGTATAAAACAAAGTCGCTTCCCATTGTCTGTCCCTATGTACGCTTAGAACTTTAAAACTACGCAACGGATTTTGATGCGGTTTTCACTATGAGTTACCTAGATGATTTTCCCAGGAAGGTTTATATATATAATACGTCTATATTATCTATACAGAACATATAAAAAAGTCAATGTTTCGTAAGCACATAGAATTTTTTGTCCTTTCATTGCTTACACTCACTAAACTTGTTTACTTGATATCAAAATGACGTACTAGGTACCGAATTGTGTCTCTTAAAAAAATCTACAAAAAAAAACCGCCTTTACCACGGATTGACCTTTATGTTTTTACATTATAATTTGACATGAGACTTGAATGGTTCATTGATTTTGTATTTGTTTATTGTTATTATTTACCTTAATTATTATTTTTAATTTGAATTTATCTTAATAATTTATTTAACTATTTAGCATTTGTTAAAGTTAGTCTCTATTAATTAGAACTAAGTCATAAAAATATTTAATATTTGCACACCGAAGCTCGGTAGAGTAAGCTTGGAACTGTATAATTGTACCATCACTATTTTGTCACCCTTATTCTAGCAAATAAATTAATTTCATTTCATTTCATTTCATTTCATTTCATTTCATTTCATTTCATTTCATTTCATTTCATTTCATTTCATTTCATTTCATTTCATTTCATTTCATTTCATTTCATTTCATTTCATTTCATTTCATTTCATTTCATTTCATTTCATTTCATTTCATTTCATTTCATTTCATTTCATTTCATTTCATTTCATTTCATTTCATTTCATTTCATTTCATTTCATTTCATTTCATTTCATTTCATTTCATTTCATTTCATTTCATTTCATTTCATTTCATTTCATTTCATTTCATTTCATTTCATTTCATTTCATTTCATTTCATTTCATTTCATTTCATTTCATTTCATTTCATTTCATTTCATTTCATTTCATTTCATTTCATTTCATTTCATTTCATTTCATTTCATTTCATTTCATTTCATTTCATTTCATTTCATTTCATTTCATTTCATTTCATTTCATTTCATTTCATTTCATTTCATTTCATTTCATTTCATTTCATTTCATTTCATTTCATTTCATTTCATTTCATTTCATTTCATTTCATTTCATTTCATTTCATTTCATTTCATTTCATTTCATTTCATTTCATTTCATTTCATTTCATTTCATTTCATTTCATTTCATTTCATTTCATTTCATTTCATTTCATTTCATTTCATTTCATTTCATTTCATTTCATTTCATTTCATTTCATTTCATTTCATTTCATTTCATTTCATTTCATTTCATTTCATTTCATTTCATTTCATTTCATTTCATTTCATTTCATTTCATTTCATTTCATTTCATTTCATTTCATTTCATTTCATTTCATTTCATTTCATTTCATTTCATTTCATTTCATTTCATTTCATTTCATTTCATTTCATTTCATTTCATTTCATTTCATTTCATTTCATTTCATTTCATTTCATTTCATTTCATTTCATTTCATTTCATTTCATTTCATTTCATTTCATTTCATTTCATTTCATTTCATTTCATTTCATTTCATTTCATTTCATTTCATTTCATTTCATTTCATTTCATTTCATTTCATTTCATTTCATTTCATTTCATTTCATTTCATTTCATTTCATTTCATTTCATTTCATTTCATTTCATTTCATTTCATTTCATTTCATTTCATTTCATTTCATTTCATTTCATTTCATTTCATTTCATTTCATTTCATTTCATTTCATTTCATTTCATTTCATTTCATTTCATTTCATTTCATTTCATTTCATTTCATTTCATTTCATTTCATTTCATTTCATTTCATTTCATTTCATTTCATTTCATTTCATTTCATTTCATTTCATTTCATTTCATTTCATGACCACATCATCACTTACCATGGTGAGATTGTGGTCAAACACTGGCCAATTCACAGTAAAAAAAAAAAAAAGTCATCAATCTTGTCGACGATCGTTACAATGGTGACGAGCGATGTATAGAAAATAAAAATAGATGTTAGGGAGGTACATAAATTATTTTGGCTGTTCGTAAGTTATTTATAGGACAAACCGTCATTGATGCAACAACACATGCCATGTACTCTATGCACATGCCTACCTAGACTAGGTATTAGATTATCATAATTTACTAATTGACTTTGATTTCGGAGAAAGTGACGAGTTAAATCGATCGACTCAACTTTTCGTAACAGTTGAAACTGGTAACATTATAAAAAAATATAGTTTGATGACCTTGCTTGACAATCGACCAAATTATATCTGCGGCTAATAATGTTCTTAATACTTTAAATTGAGTGATATAAAGCAGAAATCTTTAATACTGTACGCACGAACATTTGTGCCCGTGATATCGACTGTCAATTAATTTTCAATCTGTTTGTTTGTAGGGATGATGATTCTTCTCGAAAAAAATCGATTTCTCAAAAATCGTTTCACTGGTCCAGCAAGCGTCCATGGGTTGCGTGCGGTATCTACTTACCATTAAGCAAGATGTTTTTCTGCCAATTTAGTGTTATAAAAAATATTTTTTTGATATCAAATTTTCCTTTTAAAAAGGCTAAGGAAACTGCCCATGAATACAAAATCTCTCGAGGTTTTGATTAATTAAATGTCATACCTTTCCATGTATTTGGGTAGGTACATTCACCTGATGTAAATACTTTTATTGTACATACATAATGGAAAAGAAAAAATCGAATCTTGATTTTTGATGGTATATTATTATATCGATTTAAAACTTAGTTTTTTTTTAAAAATCAATTATTCGAATAATCGTTCTAGGCTCCGATCTCCGTGGTCATGCCATGCCTATTTGTTTCTTCTTGCTGTCAATTCTGACAGACAGAAATTGAATTGACAGAAGTCAGAAACATTTTAAGATTTGTCAGTTGCATTTTGGTCAGTGAGGGGTGTGAGTGTCAATTTAGTATTTATTTATCGTAATAAATTATCGTGATACGAAAAAATATTTTACATTTCATGTAGAATATACGGAAATCGGTAAGTGTAAATGTATTTTGTATACTAAATTGTTATTTTGGTTATTAATACTTAGGAATCAATCATTGAATGTCTAAAACATATAACATTTAGGTAGGAAGGAGCTTAGTACTCCTGGTAATTGTTAGGTATTGATAACAAATAAGGATAATTCATATAAATGCTATATAAATACCTACTCATATTGTTGTCGTAGGTATTACAAAATAATAATTTGACTATGGACTAATTTAACCAGGGAGTTTCTATTATATTAAATTATTCAGCAGTTTTATTTTTCTTTATAACTTTTTAACAAACGAGCATTTTTTTTTAATATTTTATTTATTTATGTACCTACCAATATTTTATTTCCATTTAGTTACCTATAATAACCCTCAGTTTAAAAAAAAATATAATTAAGGGAATACCTGTGCAAAGATGGTACAAAAAAATTATTATCTATTAAAAAAAATCAATCAAATTACTTTAATGATATGACAAATAATATATGAAAGTAAAATATTGAAATTAAACTTTTTCCTTATTACTCATGAATGATAACACAACCATCTATCGACAGGTGCTCAGTATGGTCACACCATAAATGCAAATCAGCATAAAAGTGTTTTGTCAATCATATAGTTGTCAGATTCCGCATAAGCCTTTTGTTATAGCGTCCCGTGCGAGAGAATAGCGTGGGATGGTCTAGGTGGTCCAAATTCTGCCCATCCAAGCACATATAAAATTTAGTAAATTAACACAAATTATTACATAAAATTAATCTCAATCAAGGACAATATGATTGCATTACGATACGAATTTTTACATACACATGTTCGGAGCCCCTGTAGCCATATTTTTTATGTAGCCCGGGGGCCCCGTATTGAGGCGGTAGCTACGCCCCCGGGTACTTTTAGGTCTAAAATTAAAAGTATGCTCATCGGCATTCAAACAATAGCACTTAAATAATTTATGAATACCTATGATATTTTATAAATTACTTATTTATCTACTACTATAAGACTATAATTTATATCACCATACAATATTTTTTATGATTATGAATAATTCTTAATGTAAAAATATTTTATTTTTTACTTAATGTGACTGATGTTTTTATTTAATTTTCGTATTAGGGTTCCGTACCCGAAGGGTGCCAAACGGGACCCTATTACTAAGACTCCGCTGTCCGTCCGTCCGTCTGTCTGTCAGTGAGTTGTATCTCATGAACACAAATTGGTAGAGAGCTGAAATTTTCAGAGAATATGTATTTCTATTGCCGCTATAACAACAAATAAAACAAATGAAATAAAATTAAAGATTAAAGGGGACGCCCATACAAGGATCGACTTTTTTTTTTTTTCACTTTCCGTGTGCGAGACCGACTCGCACTTGGCCGGTTTTTAAATACAATTGCAATTAAGATTTTGGCGAGAAATAATATAAAATAGTTATTATCTATACTTTAATTGGTTTACACACATAAACAAAATCTAGGGATATTTTATATTTCATCAAATATCTATAAATCTATGAAGAATTTTCTGATATAGTAAATGGAAAAATGATAGGTTATTTTAAGGACTTTAATAAAAAATAAAAAACATTTCATGATTTTATAGTTTTAAATTTTAAAAAAAGTTTTTTAATCGCCATAGAAAATTTGTATGTTAAGTTAAGGATTAATATTAATTAATGAAAAGGGACTAGTTTTTTTCTTTTTTAATTTAACGTGCCGTGTGAGCTTTAAGAGTCATGTCACGTCGTCATTTGAGTCGAGATGAAATGTTACGAGCCGTGGGCATGTTAGAAAATGGTGCTATTCAACGCGTCATTGCTGAGGCCCTACACACAAGCCAAAACGTGATATCAAGGTTGTGGTCACGTTATTGCAGTACTGGGGATGTAGCTGAACGGCACACGGGTAGATATCGTGTTACTACGCAGCGACAGGATCGATTTCTCTAAATGACCGCCAGAAGACAACCCAATATCACAGCGATGCAACTAGTACAAAGGTTCCAGGAGGACCACCAGCTGCTGGTAAGCGACTAAACCATGCGAAGGAGGTTGCATGAAGTTGGTCTTCATTCTCGAAGACCGCTAGGTGTTCCAGCATTGCGACGTGGCAATCGCGGTCGGCGGTTTTCGTGGGTTCGGGAGCATTTAGCATGGAGTGACGAACAATGGTCTTTGGTGCTGTTCACCGATGAGTCCCGGTCCCGGTTTGGGTTTCATCCGGATTCACGTCGAACGCGCGTTTGGAGAACACCAGGGAGAGTTACCCGTTACGGCACCCTCAGGAGGTCCACTCATACCAAGGCGGGACAATCATGGTGTGGGCAGGAATTCGTCTTGGCGGACGAACCCAGCTCGTTTGGATCCAAGGCAGCATGACTGCACAAAAATACCACGAGGAGGTAGTAGAGCCTGTTATTGTCCCACACAGATTACAAATGGGCCCTGGAATTTCTACTCATGCACGATAATGCTCCTTCCCATACGGCGCGGCTGGTGTCGGCCGGTCTCAGAGACTGGGATATTCAAGTTTTGGATTGGCCTGCACGCACAGTCGCCCGACTTAAATCCTATCGAGCATGCCTAGGACATGCTACAACGAAAAGCTTTGAGAGATTTCCCGCCAAATTTGACGACGGAACAACAACTTTACGAACACTTGCAAAGAACATAGGACCTCATACCACAGCAAGATATTGACGATAAAGTATGAACAATCGATGTCGATGTGCAATTAATATAAGAGGTGGCAACACTGATTATTAATAATAAGGTTTTATATATTTTTTTCCATTTTAGTTAAAATTAATAGTTTTATAAGAAGAAATGAAGTTTATTTATCATACTAATTTTCTATGGGGATTAAAAAACATTTTTTTTAAATTTAAAACAATAAAATCACGAAATGTTTTTTATTTTTTATCAAAGACCTTAATATAACCTATTATTCTTCAATTTACTATATCAGAAAATCTTTATAGATTTCTAGATATTTGATGAAATATAAAATATCCCTAGATTCTGTTGATGTGTGTATATCATAATCTTAATGTACCGCCGCCTGTAGTTATGATGATAGGCCCTAGGTTAGAGAGGAGGACCTGTTCAGATGATGTGTGGTGTGTGGCAGATTGCCCTCGTCCACATTCAAGCTCCGGATTCTATCTGCTTGCTCTACGAAGCCACAACTACAAAAATAGTTCTCGCTTCTGCTTACTGTAAATTCAAGATACACGTGCAATGTACAGCAATCAGGATTTGAAATAAAAGTAGGCAGTCGAGACGCGTTCCCGCGTCTATTTGACATACATTAGTTTTTATAAAGATTCCGTGATGCCAGGCACATGCTGTTAGTCCGTACACTCTAGTATTGACATACATTAAATCCTGCTTTATTTGCTATGTGTACCTTATAGTTTGGTATCATTTGGGTGTATAAAGAATCACGTGAGGATTTGTACAAAATGTAAGAGAGGTAGAGGATAGCGTTTATTCGCTCAAATAGCAGCTCGAAGTTGGTCCCATAGTAAAAGTTGATCGTATACATGAGTATTTTATGTGGTTTCATTTAATGTCGTATTATCGTATCCATCCCTTGAAGACGCGGCTAAATCCCCGGGGAGTCATTTTGTACATTTTGCTAGAAAAATAGATAAATTGAAATGGTATGGTGGGTCTGCGCTAGGCGAGCCGAGCTCGAGCCGAGCCGTCCCTCGTCGCTCGCGATGTCAAGTGTGTGTATGTACAACGAGCCTACACTACAACACGACCGCGATGTAAATGATGATTTTTGGATGCGTTCGTAAAAAAATTGACAATTGGCGGACCGCAGTCGAGCAGGCTCCCAAGTCAGTCTACGCTATATACGCGAATTCGTCCTCCGCTCGTGTTCGGTTCGCGTGGCGTAGACCCACCTTTAAATAAATAAATAAAATAAAAAGCAAACACATTAGTAAGAGTTTATTAACGTCAATTCTTTACAGTCGGGGTACTGTGACCAATATGTTTTTTATTACACAATATCAGATATACTTTTCTTGATATAACTTGCTAAGCACTTGAACGCTGAAGTGTTTATTTGTAATGTTTATGCAATAATTTATTGATACAAGGTTATTGCAGATTAGAATTATGAATGACTAGCTGTCCCCCGCGGGTTTACCCGCGTTCCCGTGGGATCGTGTGGTGTGATAGAAAGTAATTCTTCATTGAATTATAATTCAATGTAATTCTTATTTTATTCCAGAGTATCTATCTTAAAGATTCAAGGAGAGCTTGACATCCAGAAATGGTCATACAAAATCAAACTAAAAAAGTGTTTTATTCAATTTAGGCGTAAGGCGCTTATGAAGGTTAAATTGGTACATAAAGTTGGGATTTTTTTTTTTTTTTTTTATCGTTGTATGACACACTTGTGCATTGATTATTTAATTCTCAGCTCACTTATCGCTTAATACCGCCTCGAGTGTTAATAACTAACTTTGCACACATGTATCATAATGTACTATTATTGCCTTATCTAGTAAATAATAGAATATTATAATAATAACATGTTTATTTTTTGCCATACCTTTTAATAATTTTGATCTTCATAAATCCGACCACGGACGAGTACACAATCGTCTTCTTCAATCGGTTCTCTTTGTCCGGCGACACACGATTTGAATAACCCGGTAACGTGCAATTAATAATCAGTTGGTAAACACATAATAGGTGTTTAATTATATGAACACATGACATTGTTTATTGAATGAATCGAGTCAACAAATGCACTAATTGATAGTAAAAGAAAGTCGGACATGCTTGTTAGTTTTGTGTGTTTGACCACAATCTCACCATGGTAAGTGGTGATGTGGCCGAAGGTGGTGCACACACAAAGCCTAGAAGGAACTGGCTCTCAAGTGCAGCTGTCGAAACACACTGTAGTGCTTGGCGACAGTTCAACTTGAGTAGTATACAGCCAGGCTGGTGTTATGCCGATTTATCTGGGAAAGTGAGTGAATAGCGCCCCACGGTTTCACCTGCGTACCCGGGGGAGATATTGCTTTCCCGGGATAAAATATTCTATCTGTGTGCCAAATTTCATCCAAATCCGTTCAGTAGTTTTTGCGTGAAATAGTAACAAACATACATCCATGCTCTCAAATTTTCGCTTTTATAATATTATATTAGTACAGTAGTACCCAACTAATATGGCTTACCGATGTACCTGTCCAGAAGATACATTTTCAAAGCGCGGGATATACTATTGGTCGGCAGCTGCCGCCATGTGTGCGGAGGGGCGTCACTTGCGAGGGAGACGGAACTAACAGCTGCACTGTATTATGAACCTTATAGTAGTGACCTAAGGTTGATTTTAAGTTTTAGGCCACACTTTCTTTTCTGTGCGAACGAAGATTCACGACGCGCCTTATCAGTTGGGTACTACTGTAGGATAGTAGGATTAGACAAAACGTCAACAAAGAAACAGTGATCGTAAACCTTTGTCTTCATTGAATACATTTTTAACAGGTATATTTTTAAGCCGAATTAGATATGGAATATTTATTAGCAAAGCATCGTTAGGAACCCATGAAAATGGGTTCCCAGTTCTGGACTCACCTGACTTACTTTCCCTTCTCAACATAAACACAAGACATAAGAGTCGCCGCCCCAAGACATTTGCACTACAACCCAATAATAATGAACTGTCTGCCGCAAATGGTCAGACAGTTCTTGACATCTTTGATGATAACTTCTTCAAATTTTTAAAAAAAAGTCCGAAATATCCTCGCTTGAAATTGTTTTGAAATAATGTCCAGTTACTATTGTAATAATCATGCTTATTTATCTATTTACTATTTTAATTATTTTTCAGTTTATTTATGCGTTAATATTAAGAATATTGTGTAAAGTCATTACTTTGGTGCGCTAAGCTTCATGCTGTGCGTATACGCCCTTGGGTCTCGATCTAGAACATATATGCCTATGTAAATAAATAAATAAAAATTATTGGGACCTATAGATTTATAAAAACGGTATCTATGTTATATTATCGACTGCAGCGCCATCTGCCGGGCTGATTTGTGAATCTAACCCATCCAGGGCGCCACCCAAACGCATACAAAAATACAGTCAAATCGGTCCAGCCGTTTAGGAGGAGTTCAGTGACAAACACACGTACAGTTGAATTTTTTTGTATGTGGTGACGCCCTGTATGGTTTAGATAGGGTAGGGTAGGGTAGCACCACGCGAACGAAGTCGCGCCGGGCAGCTAGTTAAATTATAATTTTCTTCTGTTACAGAAAGATATGTTGATTAAGCTGCTGCTGCTCTCTGCGATTGGCATCATCAATGCCAACCTTGAAGAACCATATGGATATGAGGTAAAAAAAGGTATTTTATGATGAGGAGATGATAATTTAAGGGGGCCCTTCATGGCCAACGCAACTTCAACGCAAGCGTAGCCTAAAAGCTTGTACTTTCATCCAACGTAATGTTTGATGCGAAAAAAGAGAGACACCATCAGAGCCATCGGTTATAAGTTGGTAAATTCCGCTGATCACTCGCGGCCGCTTCGCTAGATCGTCATTCATGATTTCGCATATCATAAAACTTGTTCCAGGCCCATACTTCCTGTAATGTAATCTTAAAAGTTTGTGAAAAAAAAAATTGTTATTTAGAATCTCCAATACATTTGCAAGCATTGTTTGGAGCTGTTTTCTTTACTTTTACAATTTATAGGTACATTAGATATGGCCAAAGTTCAGGTAAAATTTGTGCAAAACCGCTGTTTTTCGGAGGCTTTTACTGAATTTGTTTCACACTTTTTTTTATTTTCGCCTAGTTATACTGCTAGATATAGTTCACAAGAAACTAATTTGTTTAAAACATCTAACGAAATGTGTTTAAAAACGCCATCATAAGTACAGAGCTTTTGTATGAAAAGTATGGTGAGCTGAGTGCTCTTAAAAAGCGATGATAGCTCAGTGGTAGTGACGTCGGATACCGAGACGAAGGTCCCGGGTTCGAATGTGCTTGAGCTTTCGGTGAAGGAAAACATCGTGAGGAAACCATAGCACGGTGGTGGGGTTCTTTGTAGTACCCGTCTGGCTGGCTACCACCCTCAAGTTGTAAATCTGTAGCCAAGCACCTATCGGTGTGTTCCGTCAGCTGCACTTGAGAGCCAGTTCCTTCTAGGCTTTGTGTGTGCACCACCTTCGGCCACATCATCACTTACCATAGTGAGATTGTGGTCAAACAAAGGCCTACACACAGTAAAAAAAAAAAAAAAATAGAGTTCTGCAGGGCTATTTTAAAACGTCGGATTCGATATCGGAAACAGATTCAAAAATTTCCGAGGCGAATTTCAACAATTCCTATTTTTATTTCCGAAAACTTTTCGATGAATCGAATTGATATTTCCGTAAAGAAACATCAAAAATATTCGAATTCAGAAATTAAAACAGCAATTGCAGAAAATCGCCTCAGTAGTTTTTGAATCCGTTTCCGATATCGAATCCGAGCGTTTTAATTAAAATAGCCCTGCAGGAGGTGTTCAGATCGCCATGAGGAGGCTGCGCTGACAGTGTGCGCTGACCAGAGGTGACGCTGCGCAGCTACTTCTCCCAACCCCATTTCAAACTCGATTTTTAATATACTGGGTGGAGATTTCGAGATGGCATATTTTCGAAACCTATGTTGGGTTAGTCATGCTGAACAACTTATACTATGGGACAAACACTGAATTCTCAAAAAAAAAAAAAAATCTTTTCATACATTATGATCGAGCAAGGTTGACATTTAGGTACCTACTATGGAAAGTTTAATTTTTTTTTGAGTATTCACCATTGGTCCCATGGTAAAAGTTGTTCAGCATGACTAACCAAACATCGGTTTTGAAATATGCCATCTCGAAATCTCCACCTGTTATAGGCAAAGCGTACACCACTCACTCACACATATGCATAACATCTCTGCTCAGCCCTGGGTGGGGGCCTACCACAAGCTCTTAAAACAAGGTTAAAATAACCTTATTTGTGTTTTGTCTTGTTTTGACGCCGGATGTCAAAGAGGGACAAAAGACAAATAAGGTTATTTTAACCTTATTTTAAGAGCTTGTGGTAGGCCCCCTGACATTTCAATGCACACATGCGCATTTATCCATAGACTGAAGCCAATTGGCTTCAGTTTGATAATGGCAGCTTTATTTACGTCTGTGCTAACGATTTCGTTTCAATGTTATGGTGCGTCCATGCTTGGCGAACCGAGCACGAGCCGAGCCTCGAACGAGCACACTGCGAGCACGATTCGCGTAGCGTGGACGGGCTTGCGAGCCTCGAACGAGCGCGGTTATCAGTTTTTTTACGAACAAAGGGATTCGCATCGTGCTCGTTGTAGATTCGTTCGTGGCTCGGCTCGTGCTCGATTCGCGTAGCATGGACGCACCATTAGATATAAGATTGACGGGCCAGTTGCCGCAGTTGGCTAAGATTCACCTTACGCGCCGCAGGTCGTGGGTTCGATTCCCACACAGGACATGCAATAAATAAATCCCCATAAAAAAAATGATCCGCCATTTATTGAATTCATTTGTTGCAAAAAATGTGATAAATGAAGAACCGCTCGACCGATTTTGTGCAAACTTCACATAAACCATCTACTAAATAGTCCAAACAAAGCCTAAACATTTGGTTTGGATAGGTGAGCCCGTTCTTGAGTTATAAAATTACAACGAAAAGTGGCATTGATTTTTATATATATAGATTAAGTATGTTTGATATGGTGGTTTTTAGAGACGAAAAAATCTATCTAGCTTGGTCTCGCCTCGGTTACCCAGGTACTTATAATAACAGACATTATACAAAAGACAATGTACTTATAAATAATAATAGCTACAAACGGCGATAACCTTTGACTTAGATAAAGATTTGTTTACTTGAGATTATTGTAATAGAGTCGAGTTTCCAGTGTACTGTTCATCGATTAACAGCTGATATACGACTGTAGGCATTAGGCTCTAGAAATATCAAAATATACACTAAAAAGTATGATAAAATAACTCTAAACTGACACTGTTCCCGAATAATCGGTGACCATAAAAAAACATACGCGTCGAACATAGAACCTCCTTTTTTTGTCGGTTAATACACAAGGTTAATAAGGGCTCAGAGTATATAAATGAAGAATGATGAACTACGAAGGGACACTCGGGCGGACTACATATTTTTATCCATTAAAAATAAAATTCTAGTTCTTGCAAGATTCATCACCTTATTGTACCGTAAAGCCAGTGATAAAGAATCAAAAGACTCGGTACTCTTTGTCCACTTGGCTTAATCACTTTTTGACGTTTAAGAATAGGTATATACAGAATGGAGATTACGAGATGGCATATTTTCGAAACCTATGTTGGATTAGTCATGCAATAATAGGTAGGCATTCTTAGACCTTTCTTCTTGGTATGGTTTATCAAAAAATAATTGTATGATGGTACAAATGAATCATAATGTATAACATTCAAGATAAATTTTTCTTTGACGTCAAAAAGATGTTTTATAGATCTTGAAGAAGCAAGTAAAGATTTATTTGTTTAGGTATTTTGTAATAACTCGTCAATAAAAACTGGAAATAAAGTGGGTCCCATATGTGATCCCTTGGGAACACCTGAATTAACCGTTACATTACGTAAGACATTTAGATTCAGAGTCACAAACTATTTTTATTTTTTAAAACTAAAACCATCCTAGTACTTAAAGTGGGTATTTTGTGTAAGGTACTTCATGAGTTTAAGATATTTTTGACAGTTTTGAATGTATCTTATCTCATCTGGTTGCTAATGCATCTTTTGCGTGTTTACTTAAAGGTATGTATTTACAGCTGAATATAGGGTTCCGAAGACCGTATCTAAACAGGAAAAAGCGATCTATATATACCCTTCGTAGTCTGTCCGTCTGTGAAGACCCTTTCTGTCGAAGACAACTGTAGGTACCCTACACCGTGCCAGCACAGCGCCTCATAGAGCTCTGGCGACCTTACTCACCGCAAGAACACAAACACCACATTACAGTAAAAACCGGCCAAGTGCGAGTCAGACTCGCGCACCGAGGGTTCCGTACAAACCTGTAGTATACCTACGTAACTGGTAGTACCTAAGTAAATGGTAGTATAGACCTGAGTATTTGATATGAATTTCAATTTATGACGTATTCAAAAAAACTACTTACTAGATCTCGTTCAAACCAATTTCCGGTGGAAGTTTGCATCGTAATGTACATCATATTTTTTTTTTAGTTTTATCAATCTCTTATTTTAGAAGTTACAGGTCGCACATTTTGCCACTTTGGAAGAGTCTCGTGCGCAAACTATTCAGTTTAGAAAAAAATTATATTAGAAACCTCAATATAATTTTTGAAGACCTATCCATAGATGTTATGGGTTTTATAAAAAAAAAAAAAGAGTTTCAGTTCTTTTTATGGGGAAACCCCCAAAATTTTTAGATTTTTTCTATTTTTGTGTGAAAATCTTAATGCGGTTCACAGAATACATCTACTTAGCAAGTTTCAACATTTTAGTTCTTATAGTTTCGGAAAAAAGTGGCTGTGACATACGGACGGACTGACAGACAGACAAACATGACGAATCTATAAGGGTTCCGTTTTTTACCATTTGGCTACGGAACCCTAAAAAGTAATTTAGGTGATATTCTGAGCTGGTGTTGTTTTTCTTGACAGAGTTGCCCAACGACAGATCCAGATGTCCTGAACGTTCATATAGTACCCCATTCTCACGATGACGTGGGCTGGCTGAAGACTGTGGACCAGTACTACTATGGGAGTAAGTACATCATTATATTAAGTAGAAACTGTCTGATCGATAGATTCACGCACAGCTCCAATCTCAGGGTACAGCAATTTGAAATTTTGCACACAGATTCCTTAGATAACATTGACGCACCATTTGGCGTGGTTGGTTAAGATTCTACCTATCACGCCGCAGGTCGTGGTTTCGATTCCCACTCAGGGCATACAAGCTCTGCTTTTTTTGGTATCAGATGACCGTGTGTGAGGAATGGCCCAGGATTTTTATTTATTTATATGTTGTTTTTCAGGTCGTAATAACATTCAGAAAGCTGGTGTGCAATATATCTTGGATTCAGTCGTTAAAGAGTTATGGGAGGACCCAAAAAGAAAGTAAGTAGTTGTATATGACAGTAATTCGCAGCTCAATCACGTCTGCACTAGCATCGCAAATCTCACCATCGACGGGGAGTCCATCCTCCCTCACACATGGGGACCAAATTGTTTTTGAACTGTGCAGTCTCAAAGAAGCTTCCATCCGCGCACTGTGAAATGAGCTCCCGCCGTGATGCACCCAAGTGAGAACAGCATGGGGTTCTTTGAAAATAGTGAAGAGATTTCTGCAGGGCAGGTTGCAAGTTTGACGGTATTCTACAGATTGTTCCACGGAGAATGCGATAAAGAACTCCATAATCTTGTCCCTCCATCCCCGTTCTTTTATCGGACCACTAGGCGTCGGGAGGGTCTCCACCGCTTCGTCGTACACATTCCGTCTTGCCGTACCAAGCGTTTCGCTTCCTCTTTCCCTATACGCACGACCAAGTTGTGGAATGCTCACCCAGACAACATGTTTCCAGACACGATAGACCCATTTTGTACATGGGTCATTTCAAGGCCAGAGTAAACAGGTATCTTATGGGCACGCGCGGTCCACCCTAGACTACATCTTCGCTTACCATCAGGCGGGATTGCGATAAAGGCAAACCCATAAAAAAAAAAACAGGTACCCCTGGAGTTGCAAGCGTCCATAGATTACGTTAACAGCTTACCATCAGGCGGGCCGTATTATTTTTTGCCTCCTTAGCGGTATAAAAAAACAACTCTTAATTTCTATCAGGTTCATCTACGTAGAGACAGCGTTCTTCTGGAAGTGGTGGGTTCTCCAGTCGGACTCCATTCAGCAGAAGGTCCACACCCTTGTAAAGGAAGGCAGGCTGCAGTTCGTGGGGGGTGCTTGGAGCATGAATGATGAAGCTGCTTCTCATTACCAGAGCACTATTGACCAGTTCACTTGGGGATTAAGGTATGTCATCATCATCAGCCTATAATGTCCCCCTGGTGAGCACAGGCCTGTCACAAATGAGGGTGAAAGGGACTGGGCGATACTCCACCACGCGTGCCCACTGCGGATCGGTGGAGGTAGGCTAGTGGTCAACCTACTGTTGGAGTTGTCAACTAGCTAACGACTATCACAATTAAGTGATAACCGGGACCAACGGCTTTACGTGCCTTTCTAAGGAAACGCTCGAGTTGAAATACCACAAGGTGGCCACCCATCTAGGTAACCGACCTCACTGGTAGCTTAACTTTGCTGGCTGATCGACAGACATCAAACAATGATTTGTTGCCTTTGTTTGACCACAATCTCACCATGGTAAGTGATGATGTGGCCGAAGGTGGTAAGCACACAAAGTCGAGAAGGAATCTGGGACTCAAAAATTGACAGAAAAATATGGACATATATTAATATTGTGGTTGATTTTTTTAATGTTAAACCGTACTGTAGCCTTGATCTACATAAATGTCCTTCTGGAGTCTAAGTTGGGTTAATTTCGCTTTGTTTCCGACTAATGGAATCCATCTGCTTATCCTAAAGCACCTTCAAGTTACAATATTTGAAAAAAACGGCCAAGTGCGAGTCGAACTCGCACACGAATGGTTCCGTAAAGACTTTGCTTGTATAGAAGAATTTGTTATTTAGTTTTTTGGGGCTCCGTACCCTGTGGGTGCCAAATGGGACCCTATTACTAAGACTCCGCTGTCCGTCCGTCCGTCTGTCTGTCAGGGAGCTGTATATCATGAACGGTAAGAGATAGACAGCTGAAAATTTCAGAGAATATGTTTTTCTATTGCCGCTATATTCATATTATATTCAAATAATTAAAATTAAATATAATTAAAAATCAAAAGGGACCCCATACAAGTAACGACTTTTTTAGGGATTTTAGTTCGTAGAAAAGTTGAGTTAGTTAATAGTCTACGGAACCCTCCGTGTGCGAGTCCGACTCGCACTTGGCCGGTGTTTATAATTTGTTGTTATAGCGGCAATAGAAAAATACACATTCTGTGAAAATTTCGACTGTCTACCTATTATAGTTTAGAGACACCGACAGACAGACGGTCCCGTTGGCACCATGGCGACATCCATTCATAATTTTGCAAAATTTATTCAATTAATAATTACTAATGCCATTTCTTTCCAGTAAACTTAGCGACACTTTCGGCGAGCGCGCTCTACCTCGCGTGGGCTGGCAAATAGATCCATTTGGACACTCGAGAGAGTTCGCTTCTCTCCTCTCAGCTATGGAATACGACGGACTGTTCCTTGGCCGGATCGATTATCAAGACAAAAGCGCCAGATTATCAGCGAAGAATATGGAGATGGTTTGGAGAGGAGATGATGATTTAGGTAAGAAATATTAGCCGCACACTGTTGTATAATAACTGGCTTATATTGCAATACAATAAATTTTCTTAAATATACAGCGATTGTTCAGATATAGGCTGATTAGAATTAAACCGCCATTTTCTTAGAAATTAAATGATTTAATTAAAATATCAGCTACACAATGTTGTTCAACAACTGTCTCATAGCGCAATACAATCACATTGCTGAAATATACAATGATTGTTGAGATATATGCGGATTACAATTAAGTTTCTAACCGCCATTTTCTTAGAAATTAAATGATTTAATTAAAATATCAGCTCCACAATGTCGTTCGACAACTGTCTCATAGCGCGATACAATCACATTGCTGAAATATACAATGATTGCTGAGATATAGTTGGATTCAAATTAATTTTCTAACCGCCATTTTCTTAGAAATTAAATGATTTAATTAAAATATCAACTGCACAATGTTGTACAACAACTGTCTCATAGCGCGATACAAGCACATTGCTGAAATATACGGCGATTGCTGAGATATAGTTGGATTTAAATTATTTTTCTAACCGCCATTTTATTAGAAATTAAATGATTGAATTAATATATCAACTGCACAATGTTGTAAAACAACTGTCTCATAGCGCGATACAACCACATTGCTAAAATATACCTACAGTGATTGCTGAGATATTGTTGGATTAAAACGATCTCCCCTCTCGCTCCTTCAGGTAACTCATCAGATATTTTCACTGGAGTGCTGTTCAACACTTATTCGCCTCCACCCGGTTTCTGCTTCGATGTTCTATGCAATGATGAACCTATTATTGACGACCCGGATTCACCTATGTATAATGCTGATGAAAAGGTATTTATATTTAATTTCACCTGGTTTTTGTGCTTACCACCTTCGGCCTCATCAATACTTACCTTGTTGAGATTGTGGTCAAACATCTTCGGTCTTATAAAACTCTATTTTACTAAATAATGATTCAGTGGTCACGTAAATATAGTCATATTATTTGACAATGTCAGTTGGTTAGGGTTGGGTTTCTTCCCGGGAATAAACCCAACTTCGAGTAAATTTCCAATTTAGTGGGAAAGAACCCGGGAATTTTCCCATTGGGTGGGAAAATACTCAAATGGTCATATTTAGTAGATTCTGCGTATATAGCGAGAAATACCTTTACCAAATCGTATGAATAACATTTAACATGATTTCTATTAGGGTCATACTCATATCATACAATAAAAAAACAATAAAAAAAAAAATTGCGTTGTTTTTACAAAAAGCGACGTTTTGGGGTGTAAGGGTTTTGGTGGACAGTCGGTGGACAGTCGGACAGACGGTCTCGTGCAGAAAGAGCACGTGCACATGTACGACGCTTATATAGCCCTTCCCGGGTCCCGAGGGAGGTGTTGCAAGCGTCCATAGGATACGGTAACCGCTTACCAACAGGCGGGCCGTATGCTTGTTTGCTACCTAGGTAGTATAAAAAAATGTGTGATAACTTCCTCCAAGGTCCGCGTAGGTCCGCGCGTAGGTGATGTAGGTACATACAACAGCGAGTATGATTAAAATAACAATCAAAAGCATCAACAAATATGTTTTTTGAGGAACATAAGGCCATTTGAGTATTTTCCCGCCGTTTGGGAATTTTCCCGTATTTTTCCATTCTTTTCCGTATTTTCCCGTATTTTTCTTTTCTTCCCAATATTTTTCTTTCCCTGCCCATCCCTACAGTTGGTCGATAAATATGACAGTGTTTTATTTACATAGCGTTTTGTAAATAAGGTAGCCTTTTTTTAGGAATAAACTGATAAATAGGGAGATTTTATTTGCTGACTTATACATCTCTTATAAGACACTGTGGTGACTTATAAGAGAGTAAACATAGTAACTTATAAGAGAGTAATCTCAGTGACTTATAACGACTTAACTCCCTCTAAGATTTGCACTCCGCTCCAGAATTTTATTTATGATGATTAATTATATTATTAATAACACAATAGAGATTTATTTCCCAATGCGTGTTGCGAGGTAGCTTTCTTAGGTGCGTAATATAATTGAAGCAAATAGGGCTTTATATGGTTTTATTGAATAAAAGGACGTGTTCTCTGATTGACGTATTTAATGGCGAGAGCTGTCAAAAATCCATAGATACAGATTTTATATTTTAATGTTTCCAACATACTCCCCACAACAAGATGATATCACAACGATATTGAGCGGACTGTATGAGGCAACTTTGGGTTCACAGCAAGTTATTTATATTTGTTGTTGTAAGTATGTATTGTTAGAGACATCAAACATTCTATAGACATAATTATAAAGTTAAGTTGACAAAGACTCATATATACTATAATATAATAGTAGTAGCACATGTACAATAGTATTGTAATAGTACAAAAACATTATTACTAGATAATTTACATTTGCAAAGTTTTACTACATTATACATGTTTACTCTATAAACTTGTTTTAATTATAAAATTAACAAGATTTAACCTTAATAACATAGTTTGAAATAAGAATTTTGCAATATATTTCAACAAAAGTTGGTTTACAATATTTAATTTAATGGCATAATACATATCTTTGTAATTGAAGTTTTATGTGTTGTGCCATTAGATTTTTTAACTTCTAAGGCTCTTACTTTACCGTCTTTACCAGGAAAAACCTTAGTAATCCTAGCCATTGGCCATGTCATGGGAGGAGTATCTAACTCTTTTAGTATAACTAAATCTCCCTCTTTCACATTTGGCATGCTATTTTGCCATTTAGGACGATTTTGTAATACATTTAAATAGTGCCTTGACCAATGTTTCCAGAACAGTTGTTTTAGTGCAGTACATTTAGCCCAAAACTTGAGTCTATTTTCTGGTACATCTGTTAGATTCTGTTCTGGAATGCAGTTCAACGGTGCTCCAGTATATACAGTCTATGACAGTATAGTCATATTTTGAGTCGAAATTATGTGGTTTGGCGAGCTTCAAGAGCAGGCGCTGTGTTATAGTACCAACTAAACTGTAATGTATGTAGGTAATTCTATAAAATAGTTTTATATGTACACCTTCTTTTGGTAAATAAACCAGTTTTAAATTTGCCGTCCATGAGTTTCATTTCACATATCATAACTGGCGACGAGGATGGGATCCGAACCCACGCGTGCACAGCACATTGGATTAGCAACATTGCGCTTTATCGTTTAAGTTTAATATCCTAATTGTTTTTTTTTCTAAGCGCCTTTAGTGTCTAAATAGGTATATTTTCTTCCTCGCAAAGGTGCAAACATTCCTCGAAATATCACGAAATATGTCGGTAGTTTACTCAACAAAAAACATATTAGTGACTATGGGTGAGGATTTCCAATATCAAGACGCTTCAATGTGGTACATGAACCTAGACAAACTTATAAAGTAAGTGTGCATGCATTATAGGCATGTGCATGACGTATCTTGCATGGTCTTTTTTAAGAGTTTTGTTACATAAGTTTTATAAGTTCCAATGATCTAGTTATATAAAATAATGAAATGAGCATGGTAATGCTGTTTTAAAATATGAAAAGCTTGTTTAATACTAATAGTAACATAGATAATTATATTTAAATAGTATATTTTACACCGTTTTTTAATCAAATTAATCAAAATAATTTAAAATAGTTATTAAATAAGGTTAATAACGTTCTAATCATGTTTATTTATTTCAATATCGAAAAATTCAAAATGAATCTATTATTTAGACATTCTGAGCCACTAATAAATTGTCTTGCTCTAATCTCAGTTCGCAGGTTTTTTTGTTGAGAAGGGTACAACAATATTATTTTGTATACTAAGTATGAAATGCAAAACACTTAAAAAGTTTATCTAGGTTCTTCTACCATTGTAAGCTAAAATTCTAAGTGGGGCATGTCGTGGTCTTATCTCCATTTTAAATAACCAATGCCTAACGTAGGATACCCCTTACAAATGACAAATTGAGGTTCTATACATTTGCCCATCATCCTTTTATCGCGAGGATTAGGCGTGAAATCGTAATAAACATACAGTGACTTTCGCATATGATTCTGATGTAGACTGTTTTTTTAATTCAGATTGATTATTTCGTCACGCACGTTTTAAACATGGCGGACTATTATGTCACAAATAACGTGCTAGTGACAATGGGCGATGACTTTAACTATCAAGACGCGGCGATGTGGTTTATTAATTTGGATAAATTGATAAAGTAAGTAACCTATCATTGATTCAATTAATATATACGTACAAATAGACTCGTCCTGCCTGACTGACTGACCTATTAACGCACAGACGAAACGAAGAAAGAATTTTTGGAAATTCCAACCGTAGGTGGGTAAAATAGGGGATCTTGTGAAAAGCACGAAGGGTAAATAGTAGGGTAGTTATAATTATAATTCGAGGTATGAAAACAAAATAACTACCTTCTTACGATAGAAATTATATCTTATGCAGGGGCGCCGTATAAGTCATCACTTATAAGACTCCAACATGTCTTAGCTACCGCCATCTAATGATAAATATTAGCGGCAAAATTAATCCTGTATGTATTTCTTGTCCGTATTTATTGAACATATTCCCCCTTACTCATAAAGCGCTATTTAACTAATATACTGATTAAATGGTCACGTAAATAATGTCACATTTGACAATGACAATAGAGTGACGTTATTTACATGACCCTTTAAACAGTATATTAGTTAAATAACATTTTATAAGTAAGGGGGTTAAGGTTTATGTGTTTAATCAATCGTTAATTGTATCATTTTACAAATGAACTTTATTCTGGACTAATAAAGTTTATTTTTATTTGACATTCTTAAACGTCGAACAGAAATTTTAATAATGGACAAGGTACCAAGTAAAGTAATTGTTACTTTACAGTAAAATTGCGGCACGCATTGGGAAAAGTCCAAAAATTATGAACTTTATAGAAACTGTATATTCGACGTTTTTAAAAGTATATTAAGTATATTTCTCCAACAGGTTCCACTATTTATAGACTACGTAAGAAAACAGTCGTTGCATTATCGTACAAATAACACAATAATTACAATGGGCGGTGATTTCACATATCAAGATGCTGCAATGTGGTATAAAAACTTGGATAAACTTATTAAGTGAGTTTTTATTTCATTTGAGCATTAGGTAAAACGCCTCAAAAAGGTAAAAATCTTTTACTTAAATGTGCACTAAACAATCCGCTCTGTTCCGTAAAACGATACACGATATAGTGCGATAATCGTTTTGATATATTAAACAATAGAATAGTAGCTAAACTGACAATACAGGTCGGTATTTATTTACTTTTTCAAAATTTATTCCGCCTACTTTTTAGTTTTGCCGCCGCGGCGGGCACGCAATTGTTGTCAGTGCGATTAGAATGTAAATATTATGTAATGAATCTAAGCTTGTTTTGAAAAGAGTAATTTGCTGAGTTTATTGCCGGCTCTTTTCAGCAAATGCAACCTTCCAGTATTAGAGTCAGACTTTTCATAAGTGCCTGCGAAGGTCTATTTGAATAAATGATTTTGAATTTGAATTTGAAATTTGGTTAACTAAAGCTGACACGTTCACAGTACTCACACATATGCAATTTCACAATACAGTATGTTTGTATTAAATGATTGCCTCTAATCAGTCAGTCAATTCTAATGGATGAATGCAAAATATACCACTCTATATTTATGAGCTGTAGCAAAAGCAAAACAATTACTGTCTCCTGCATACTCATAAGCTTGACCGCGTGTGATAGAGACGGACAGACTTTTTATGAAGCGCATGCAGTGCGACGTCACGCCGCGCTCTTATTCACAGACTATAGAAGCGCAACGTGTAAATGTGTTGCACGTGCCAGATTAAGTAAACCGACCTGTAGTGTAGCTCTCGCTGGTGACGAGAGTTTCTGCCCCGAAATCAATATACGATCAAAATCAAATCAAATCAAAAAGCCATTTATTCAATTTAGGCACTTATGAACGTTACACACAGTTGAATTTACCACCGGTTCGAAATAAACTTAAACTGAGAAGACTGTCATAGTGTCGATAGTGCGATAATCTTTTTGATATATATATTAAACAATAGAATTGCAGATACGTAAATTTTGTACAATTCTATTGGTTAACTAGCTGTCCTCCACGGTTTCACCTGCGTTCCCGGGATAAAAAGCCTATAACTCTCTGGGATAATCTAGCTTCCTATTAAGAGATTTTCGAATCTGACTGGTAGTTCCAGAAATTAGCCCGTTTAAACAAACAAACAACCAACAATAATAACTCTTCTGCTTTATTATATTAGTTTCGATATTTCAAAATGATACATTGGCCTATCTTGTATCGAGTTTTGGAGTTATTAGATCAAAATTCGCGTCCACTTTCTATATACCTAGATGCTGATTTTCTGGTAATACATACTATTGTGTGTAGTTCTTTGGGTTTTACTCTATCGCGCTCTAAAATTGCATGAATATCTATGTTTATTAATGCTTATTTTGAATCTATATTAGTTAGTTAGTACTTTGCATGATAACAGTAAAATAATGTAGCTTTATTCTTAGTTCTTAGTCATCATATATTTTGAGTTTGTATGGGATAGTTATGTCATGTTGGTGACTTATAAGACGTCTTGGTGACTTATAATACTAACTTATTTAGGTAGTTTACGAGTATAAGTTGATCATGATACTGAAGTTTAGTTCATGAAATAAAATATCTATAAATCCAGTAAATAACTAACAAGTATTTTTATTTCTGTAAATATTTTTTGAAATTTAAGACATCTTGTGTAGGTTTAAATCATTCATGAAATATATTACATATTATTATTAAAATGCTCATTGTTAATTTGTTTTTCAGAATTGCGAATTTGAAATCAGCTAAAGACGGACTCAATATAAAATTGTTTTATTCAACTCCGAATTGCTATTTGAAATCTGTGAAAGAATCGAAGTAAGTAATTCTTTTTATTATCTTGAATTTAGGTGAGAAATATCAACTCAACAATGTTGTACAACAACTGTCTCATAGCGCAATATAATCACATTTCTGATATACACAACGATTGCTGAGAAACAAGCGGATTAGAAATACCTTTTTAACCGCCATTTTCTTACAATTTAAATGATTTAATTAAAATATCATCTCCACAATGCTGTTTAACAAATGTCTCATATCGCAATACAATCACACTGCTGAAATATACAACGATTGTTGAGATACAAGCGGATTAGAAATACCTTTTTAACCGCCATTTTCTTACAATTTAAATAAGTGATTTAATTAAAATATTATCTCCACAATGTCGTACAACAACTGTCAAATAGCGCGATATAATCACATTGCTGAAATACACAACGATTGCTGAGATATAGCCGGATTAAAATTTATAACGACCTGTTTTCAGCCCATCATTACCAACAAAACAAGATGATTTCTTCCCATATGCGAGCGATCCAAATTCTTACTGGACTGGCTATTTCACATCTCGACCAACTACCAAATACTTTGAAAGAGAAGGCAACAATTATTTACAGGTAACACTCACTCTATATCAGATTATAATGTCTCACTGCTGAGCACAGGCTTACACAAATGAGGGTGCAAGGGAATGACCAGATACTCCACCACGCGTGCCCACTGCGGATCGGTGGAGGTAGGATAGTGCTCAACCTACTGTTGGACAATTTCAAGTGATAACCGGGACCAGCGACTTTACGTGCCTCAAATTACCAAAGGCCCTTTGCACATTAAAAGACACAAGATATTTTTCTTATAATGTGCAAAAGGCCTAAGAAACATACATACAAAGTTAGTGCATTGAAGAAATAAACGTGTGTTTACAGATGATAAAACAACTACAAGTGTTAGCTGGATTGCAAAAACACAATATATTCGTGTTGAATGAACTCAAAAGTGCCATGGGTAAGTCCTTGTCATTCATACCTTTAGGTTGATGGCCCCACTTTGAATTAACGTACATTTATTGTCTTTTAATGTATTACGTGTTTTTCTAGCGACATTTATTTATGAAAAATAAGTACCCCGAGCTTTACCGCGATCTGGCGACCTCAATCACGCGCAGACACAAAGTTAAACACCAAAGTTAAAGTTATTCCCCAGTCGAGCTGCTATTTGAGCGCAAAAAAGCTATGCTCTACTTCTATATGATAACCCCTCTTACTATGCTCCACCTCTCTTACTATGCTCTACCTCTCTTACTATGCTCTACCTCTCTTACTGTGCTCAACGTTTCTTACTATCCTCCATCTCTCTTACTATACACCACCTCTCTCCACGTATTGTAAGGTACTTCCCCAGTCGACCTGCTATTTGAGCGAATAAAAGCTATGCTCTAACCTCTATATGATAACCCCTCGTACTATGCTCCACCTCTCTTACTATCCCCTATCTCTCTTACTCTCCCCTACTTCTCTTACTATACCCTACCTCTCTTACTATGCTCCACCTCTCTTACTATCCCCTATCTCTCTTACTATCCCCTACCTCTCTTACTATGCTCCACCTCTCTTACTATCCCCTATCTCTCTTACTATCCCCTATCTCTCTTACTATCCCCAATCTCTCTTACTATCTCTTATCTCTTACTATCCCCTACCTCTCTTAATATGCTCTACATGAACATCTATTATGCTCTACCTCATCCTCTTTAAGTCCCATTTCTCCAAGTATAATAATGAGTACAATATACGTAGGAGTGATGCAGCACCACGACGCCATAACGGGCACGGAGAAACAGCACGTGACGCACGACTACGAGCGGATGCTGCACCAGGCTATGGAAGACGGCGGCATCATAGCGAGCCAGGCTCTCAAGTCAGTACAATTGTATTATATTAAATTATAGTTTCCTCCAAAGAATGTGGTGTTGGAGTCATCAGATCAGAGTTCAGATTGATTTGTGAATTTCTTTTTGCATATTTTATATGTCTTAGTTGAGCGGGAAACAGGGTGGCGGCCTGTACGTCATAACTATATTAGACAAAAAAATCAAACCAAAAATGACGATGATATGCTGTGTTGAAGTCCGCGTGCGTTCCAAACTTTTCACAAACAAATGACGTCACTCCCGAACTTTGACGCGCCTTATCTTTGCCAAGTTACGTGTCCAATATTTTTTGATAATCTAACTGACGGACTAATTTTAGAATTACCCTTTTGTAACCCAAGCTCACATTGCATAACGATAGCGTTTTCAAAAATATGCCTGTATTTTAACCGACTTCAAAAAAAGGAGAAAAAGGAGGAGGTTATGTTTGTTACCTCATAACTCCGTCATTTATGAACCGATTCGGAAAATTCTTTTTTTGTCTGGAAGGGTACACTTCCCGTATGGTTTGTCATTAGATCAGGATTTGATTACTTCTTAGTGTACTTTGAAGTCGGTTTAAGTTTTTTGTAAAACAGTCCAATTATGTAAGAACACAATCCATTATGTAATAGATTCACTCTCATCATCCTTACTAGTCTGTTCTCTTTTATAATTCTTATTTTCTCTTGTAAATACTGTGTAATGTATGGGTTAGTATCATTGATAAATGAACGTTTGTTGTCAGCAAATTCATGCAAAACGATACAGTGAAGCCGCCAATCTTCAGCTACGATAGATGCCATTTGAACGAGTCCAGTTGCTACACCTCCGAGAACAGCGAACGATTTGTGGTACGTACAAAAATATATGTTGTTGGTAAAGTAGAAAGAGTTGAAAAAGGAACCATAATAATAATGAGTGGTCCTGTGGGTTGTGGACCTCACGGGCTCGATAATTATATACAGTTTTTTGGAATTTTCCAAGAAATCGAAATGACGAAGACATTCCATATAATAACCGAATCTGTTCACAAAATTTCACGAGAATCGGCTGAGACATGGACGTTTGAAAAATAAAAGAAAGAAGAAACAATATTTAAAAAAAGTTATGACCGTAAATCTTTTATTGAATAGTTACAAGTAACGTTTTCGTAAGGAGCAAAGCGGGAGCGCGCGTTTCAATATCCTATATACCCTACCCTACTCTACCCTACGCTACCCTACCCTACCCTATATCCGTCTCCTGGTCCTAAGCTACCTCCCCACAAATTTTCAGCCAAATCGGTTCAGCCGTTCTTGAGTTATAAATAGTAACTAACACGACTTCCTTTTATATACGGGGTGGATACGACAAACGTACTCATGTATACGATCAACTTTTACTATGGGACCAAATTCAAAATCGCAAAAAAAAAACAGCTTTTCATACATTTTTGCCGAGGAGACATGTACATTTTGTATGAAAAGCTGTTTTTTTTTTGCGATTTTGAAATTGGTCCCATAGTAAAAGTTGATCGTATACATGAGTACTTTACGTGGTTTCATTTAATGTCGGATTGTCGTATCCAACCCGTATATAGATTTTAGAAAAATAACAATTTTTAGAACAAAGGAAATTATGATGCATCCTATCCTACTTCAACATAGTAAATGTGATAGTTTGAATGCGTGTGAAACCACGCGGGACAGCTAGGCTAGTAATAAATTGTGTAATCATTTATGCGTGTTTTGTTGATTGTCCAAAAAAGATAACCTTGCCGAGTCTCTTGCCATTCTTCTCAGTAAGGCTGACTTCCGAACCGGTGGTGACTTCAGTAGCTTTGACTTTCATTGGTGCCCTACAAGGACATAAATGACTTTGGCTTTGGCTTTGACTTTGTCCTCTTTTGTTAACAGGTAACAGTATATAATTCAATCGGGTGGTACCGGGAAGAACCTATACATATTCCAGTATTAGACGGCACTTACGAAGTCTATGCTCCTAATGGTAAGTACTGCAATGATAGCTGAGGGACGGACAGATTCTGTCAAGGAGAACATCGTGAGGAAACCATAGCAAGGTGGTAGGGTACTTTGTAGTACCCACCTGGATAGCACTCACTGGTGTTCCGACAGTTGCATTTGGAAGCCATTCATGACACTAAAACCGAGATCTGTATTACAAATACTTAAACTGACTTCGAAGTACACTAAGAAGTAATCAAATCCTAATCTGATGACAATGGGACCAAACGGGAAGCGCCCTGGATGGTTTAGATTCACAAATCAGGCCGGCAGATGGCGCTGCAGTCGGTATCTAAGTTATATTATCGACTGCAGCGCCACTTGCCGGGCTGAGCACCACTTGCACATTGAGTGGTGACAAGTTGGTTATATATGACTTTTTTAACAGACTTCAAAAAAAGGAGGAGGTTCTCAATTCGGTTGTATGTTTTTTTTTTCTTTTTTTATGATTGTTACCTCATAACTCCGTCATTTATGAACCGATTTGGAAAATTCTTTTTTTGTCTGGAAGGGTACACTTCCCGTTTGGTCCCATTGTCATCAGATCAGGATTTGATTACTTCTTAGTGTACTTTGAAGTCGGTCAATTATGAGTAATTTATCTGGAACTGAAACTTTTTGTAGAGTCTATACCTGATGTTGCCGGAGTCTATGCCTCAACGACATATATACGAGGTACTTATTAATAAATTTTTCAGGCGAGAAAATCGATTCGCAACTTGTTGATTTACCTGAACAAATAATAAATATCCCAACGCGCCAATCAAAGGCTACACATGAGATAGTTTTCATCGCGTACCTCCACCCTTTGAGCTACAAATCTTACTATATAAAGAAAATAACTAAGACTAAAAGGGAAACAAAGAATTCATACTATTATAGACACCTAAATGACTATTGGAAAGACGTTAAAGAAGAAACAGATTTAGAAATCAAAAATCTAGAAGACGAACAGTCACATATAGACAGATACCTAGATTATTTCCAAAAACAATTAAACACAGAAACAAGTAAAGCAAAATCTGTGAATAGGGAAAAAGATATAGATATAATTAAAGTTAAAAATGATTATATAGTTAAAGTAAAAGATGGGGATATTAATAATGAGAAAATTTCTAATAAATTCTTGGGTTTGAATGATGAAGAGATGAGAATGCTGTCTGATGATCCGATGGTGGTTGAGAGATTTGGTGATGACGCTGTTTTTATTGAAAATCAGGTAAAGTTTTCAGCTTTTTTATTTTGTACAATAGTTTTTTTTTTTTTTCATTTACTGGTGTGTTCCGACATTTGAAAGTCGGTTTCTTTCTCGACTTTGTGTACTAGATGATACAGCAGTCAAAACTATTTCATTGTTAAATGTTACTAGGTGTAGGTGAATGCACAAGGCTGCAACTGATATTAAACTTTATATTCCAGCACATAAAACTCCAAATCGACAACACAACAGGACAGATAACAAATATAATTATGCCCGACGGAAATGAGATAAATTTCACAATTCATTTCCATTTTTATCCAGGATGTCTTGGTAATAATGAGATAGCTGCAAATCGGTCTTCTGGAGCTTATATCTTCAGACCTAATGCTACTAAACCTACTGAGTTAACATATAAGCATTTACGTGGGGCTATTGGAACTGTAGTCAAAGAGAATAGAGTTGAAATGCCAAATGCTCTAAGTGTAGTTAGAGTTTATGATAAATTAGATTTTATAGAACACGAATGGGTAATTGGCCCCATTCCTATTGAAGACGGTGTAGGCAAAGAGTATATAGTTAGATATGTCACAGATATAATCAATAATGGAGAGTTTTACACTGATTCAAATGGTCGACAAATGTTGAAGAGGAAATTAAATGAAAGACCTCAGTGGAATGTAACATTGGCTGAGCCAGTCGGTGGAAATTATTATCCAGTAACCAATGAGATTTATATAGAAAATGATGTTAATAAACTTGTGGTTTTAACGGATAGATCTCAAGGAGGAACTTCTTTGGTAGAAGGAAATATAGAATTAATGCTACATAGAAGATTATTGCATGATGATGCATTTGGAGTTGGAGAAGCTTTAAATGAAACTGCAAATGGACATGGTTTAGTAGTAAGAGGCAATCATAGAATATTAATATCTTCTAAAGGTGATAGTGCAAAGGAGAGGAAACGAGTGCTTGAAATGCATTCTCCGCCTATAGTGTTTGTGTCTGATGCTGCAGATGTTGATTATGAACGTTGGTTAGGATTGAAAAAAGCTTATTCTTGGTTGAACAAAGAATTGCCAGAAGGTGTTCATTTATTAACTGTGGAGCCTCTCAAATCGAATTTGTTACTTCGACTTGAAAATTATTTAAGTAAATCGGAAAATTCAACTGTAGAAGTTGATCTATCAACTATTTTAAAGAATATACATATAAAATCAGTTAAAGAATTGTCTTTATCTGGTACAGAATTGAGGAATAGTAAATGGGTTTGGACCAAAAATGATGATTTTGTAAGAAGTTTTAATGATGATTATGGGCACTTTGGTGATAAGAAGATGGCAGAAGATATAAATGAGGTGAATGATGATGGATTAAAAATCAAAATCAGGGCTAAAGAAATTAGGACATTTAAGATTGAATATGATTATGTTGATTTGTGATTTTTTGTGTGCGTGGGAATCGATGATTTTAATATACTTTTGCTCAAGAGCTAAGTCTCATAAAAGTAAAACACCTACACACAAAAAAATTAAGTTTATTTTTATAACTCGAATGATAATTTTGCCATAATTTTTATTTTTATCGTATTGTGAAGCCAAATAAATGATTATATCTTAAATATTCTATTCTGTTTTATTAAAACATACCTCTTGAAATAATTTCAAAGAGCATAATAACTACAAATGGTTGGGAACAGGCCAAAAATGTGGTGTCTTTAAAGAGAAAACTATACTAAAATTTCAATTAGGTTCAAAATTCATTGTACATTGAACAATAGTTTGTAATTTTTTTTTAAATGTCCTGGTATATTCCTCACCCACGGTCATCTGATCCCAAACTAAGCAGAGCTTGTACTATGGAAACCAGACAACTGATATAATACATATACTACTTTGTTTGTTAATACATACTTAATATACATAATTGCACCCAGACTCGGGGCATACATACATGTTCATGCACACAAATGCATCCTATGTGGGAATCGAACCCACGACCTGCGGCGCGATAGGTGTAATCTTAACCAACTGCGCCAACTGGCCCGTAATGAAACAATATTTAACTATTTGTATTTTAATATTATTCATTTATTTAGCAACAAGACTTAACACATTTCTGGTGGCCTAAGTTAACAGAACAAATTAGTTATAGCTAGTATTTATATACTCTGAGGTTATAGGTTGCCACGGCATGCATTGAACAGCTAATTTTAAACTACTAACTACTACTATTACATAATTACAATAAATAATGACAAAAAAATGAGTATATTTATTATTATTGTTATCAGATAAATTAGCTAACACCTTAAATCTACATTTACATATTTTGTTGGAAGTAAGATTATAGCCACTTAGCGTTGTCCGGGAAACCTGGGTATGCAACTTCGTTATTTCGTGGAGCTTTTTCTAGCGTATTTTAAAATAATTATTGCATATAGTTTATATAACTATTAGTCGCCCTGTTCAAGGTACGTTTGAATAAATACATTTTAGCTTTTTGCAATCTTCCATATAAGCTTTAACTATGGCAAATCTCACACTCATGAGTGGACGGAATGTTCTTAAAAAAGTCGTTTTCTCTTCAGTCATCAATATATAGCTCAGACAAAATTAAAGGAATCCGTATTTGAAACGCATGTTCGTCATCGTAAATCACATCAGCTAGCAGGAACCGTCCTTTCGCTTCCTGCGGTTTTAAATACCAACATATTTGAATCCAACAACAAATGTCCGTATTTGCTGTGGCTTCAAAATGATTGCAGAATCAATATTCACTTCTTCAATAGCCTTCAACTCTTCATCTTCACTGAACTCCACGTTATCAGTTGCCACCCCATACACTTTATTGAAATTCTTAACAAATTTCTCACTTTTCCTCCACTGCAGTGGCACCCAATTTTTCAGCCACATATTTGCAGCGAGTGTTGTCTCATTCAAACTTGTAATTTCAATATTAACGAATAGATCACTTAAGAATATTTTCTTTACACCATTTTTTACAACATCATCTTTCTCTAAGTAATTCTCGAATCTCATCAGTAATGCATCATTGTTCCATCTCTCTAATGTCAATATATGTACACCGATTGGTAATTTAATTCTAATTGCTGAGAATTCATTGTTAAATCTTGCCCATTCACCAGAAGGACTACTTGTGCCGTAAGGCTTTCTGCCAGAAACTAAAATCTTCGGTATCAGTTCAATTTCTTTAGCGAATTTCTTTTCGAATATCTTATTTGGTTTATAATCAGCTTTAGATACGTATAAATAATGAGTGCCTCTAACTATAATGCCTTTATTGCCCACAGTTTCGTTTAAAAATATTGACATACCAGTTTCATCGGTTAAAATTCTTCTATGAACCAACAAGTCGATTTGACCATCGTTTAAAGAACCCCCTGCTTGTGATCTGTCATTGAACACTGAACATCTTATGTTCGTACCTGAATCTTCAATGTATATTTTTGATGTAACAGGATACAAATTACCTGAAAAATCGTTTCAAAATAACATAATTTCAATTAAGCTACGTGAGGTAGTTGCTTTCGTCTTTTATCTCTTCTCAGTTTAAGTGTATTACGAACCGATGGTAAAATCAATTGTAACGTTCGGCCTATATTGAAGTTGTACATCATATTGAATTATTAAATAAATTAAACGAATATTAAATCACTTTGGTCGAGACTCAAAGTTACCGTGACCAACCCTCCTCCCCATCAATGAGCTCTGGCAACCTTACAAGCGTACGAAATTCAGTTTTTGGCTGCGGTATTCTGTACTTCCCCAGTCTATGATCTTCGAGCAAAAAAACGCTATGCTCGATCTCCTTAAATTGATTTATCTAATTTGATTAAAAAATGTATTGTACCTGATATAGGGTCCATCTTCGAAGGTCTATATGTAGCTCTGATATTTCTTATTCGTTTAATTGTCTGTCTTCCATTGGAATCAGTATAGAAAACGCCGTAATTTTTCAAATCTGTTGTATATCTTATAAAAACGTCTTTACCCACATCGTCTTCGATAGGTATCGGACCAACCACCCAATCAATTTCAATATATGGTTTATCCTTATATATTCTTACAGCAAAATATGCATAATCAGCAAGTTTATATTGTATCTCTTCAACTATATCAGTTTTTATTACTTTAACATCAAAATATTTTCTTATTAGCTCTGGTTTGGGATCCATAGGTCTAAAGAAATATGCGCCAGGATTTAGTCGTTTAGAATCTGGGTCTAGTTTTTTTGGGTCATCTGATGCGTAGAAATACAAATCTATGCTCAAAGACATTGTTACTCCATTTGACAGTACAATGTTTTTGATTTTGCGGGTTTTGTCCAAATTTAATTTAACGTACTGAAAATAAATTACATTACTAATATTATAAACGCGAAAATTTCTGAAGATGGCTATTTGTTAGTCTTTCACGCAAAAACGACTCAACAGATTTGGATAAGAATTCTTTTCTGGTCATGAGATACTTTTTATCCGCGAAAACATCAGGAGGAACCCGGGTGAAAAGGTATGTATACGTTAGAATTAATTCTGATTGTGTCCAGCAGATATTCCACACTGGAAATAATGGCTCAGGATCATCTTTAGTTCAGTCAATAGCATTTACTGATAAAGAAAGAGCTAAGCTCGCGTTTAACCTCATTTTCAGACAACGTCTAGTGTAGTAGCAAGCCAGGCGGGTACTATAAAATACCCTACAATAGTGATGATTCCTCTTGATGTTTTCTTCACCATCTTAGGATTCGATATCATCGCTACATTCAACTCTTACCTTATTCTCAATAAATACGTCTTTAGACTCTTTATAAAAATATCTATCCACATCATCGCTATGTTTATCAGCCAATAAATTATGTTCTTCAATTTTCTTTGCAATAAAGTTATTTGCATACATATTACGATACTGTACAGTAACATCTTCGACTTTATCTTTAATCGTAAGAGTTGTATGTGTAGGCATGACTAAATCAATAAAATCATCTATCTCCTCGATCTTCGATATATTTGTTGTCACGTTTGTATTAGCTTTAATCGTTGATGTTTCTTCAGAATAATCATATTCCGGAGCGATACCTTCAATTACAGAATCATCATTGACTCTTGAATTTTTTTGTTTTGTAAAATACTTTGCTTTCTTCTGCTTCTTTAGTTTCTTTATGATTGATCTTCTATATCTGTTATATCTGTCTCTATCTCTTATTATTAGGTATGAACGGTATCCTAGTGGAGGTAGATCCTCAGCTAGGAAGGTCAACTCGTGGTCTGATGGACGTGACCTATCTGGTAGTTTGAGTATTATATCAGGAACTTTTAGAATAACTGATTTTATTCTTGCACCTTCAAACGATTACATTACATGATTATTATCTTTTAAAAATGAACTTAATCTCATGGTAAAAGGTGTTATTATTATTATTTATTTATTTTAAAGAAATATTACGTTAGTAAAAAAAGACTTATGAAATATGTTAGTGATGAGAAGAAGAAGAATACATAATAAAAAACTAAGTCACCCCTACAACAGGACAGTCTGGTTTTACACTTGTCGCTTTCAGGATGCTATTGGGACTACACCAAACCCTGTGCATCATGGAGGCTATCCTTTTTCGGATTATGGCATGAAAGCCGTCGACACGTGCCTCCGCAAACATACCTGATGCACTGCAATGGCGACGAAGCCCCATCAGCATCCTGAAAGCGTTATTATACTGGACGCGCAGAGAGTTGAAGGCTCCTTGCGTGTAATTGGTCCACGGACTGCACGTATAAAATGCCTGGCAGTAAGCCCGGAAAAGTGTAACTTTCACATCCCTCGTGCAGCGTGCAAACCTGCGAGCCAACATGTACATCGAACCGTCAGCCCTCTGCGTTCCCTCTCTTTTCGTTCGGCATACTAGAATAAAATAGGCTAGAGACTATCCCGAAAAATATAAGCAGGAACGGTGGTAATCGGTATGATGGAACTACGCAAAGAGTACCTATTTTTTCTAACAATCTAACTTACCACTAGGAGAGAAGACTGTATACTTGGCATACTTAATCGGCAGTCGGACTGGTAAGGTTACTGGCCAAGCCAAAAAGTTATAAACTATTATCTGAAAGAAAAAGCAGTTACGGAAGACTCAGTAGAAGTGGCAGAAGTGGAACTATATTGCCCTCTTTTTCTCTCTCATTAAATACCTATTTTCCTTCCTTATTGGGAACGTCGGAAACAGTACATTTAAAAAATTCGACCTAAAAGTGTTCTCAATACGCCACAAATAGATTCTTACCAAAAACAGCTAGTACCAATGTTTAACTCATTGGCTATTCCTGGCTAAAGTCCAAGGTACGGTGACCGCTTACCGTCTGTCTGCTTTTCAACATTTCGACTGTAAAATTATCTTGATATTTATTATATTGATCAGTGGTGGCCGACATAATTAGATCCAAGATCTACTGTTTACTGACGAAACCCTGTGCAATATACCAATTACATACTTCTTGAAATCTTAAATGAAACAGCATTACACAATTGTGTAGTATTTTGCACAGTCTGTTCGAAGTATTTATATTTTTGCCTTGCCACGATCGACTGGACTAATAGTCGCGATCGACCGGTTGCCCACCCCTGATATAGATAATATCCTAAATACCAAGACTTGTGTGTTTGGTTAAACAGGTCGTAAGTATGGCTTGATTTTAAATAGCAGTTACATAGATTATACATTGGACAAAACGGCAAACCTTTGATCCCGGGAAAACATGAGATTCCTCGGGAAATATAACGAAACCGCGGGAAAAATCTAGTATTAAGTAGTAAGTTCTTATGTAAGTACTTAGACTTACATAAGAACTTACTACTTGATACTTGAATGTTGACAGTGCTCCAGAAACTATTACTTACAAAAGCATATTAAAAGTGCTCCAGAAAATACTACATACATAAGAATATTGAGAATGCTCCAGAAACTAGTACATACCTAAGAATATTGAGAATGCTCCAGAAACTAGAAAATACATAAGAATATTGAGAGTGCTCCAGAAACTAGTACATACATAAGAATATTAAGAGTGCTCCAGTAAATAGCACTTACATAAGAATATTAAGTGCTCCAGAAACTAGTACTTACAAAAGCATATTAAAAGTGCTCCAGAAACTAGCACTTACAAAAGCATATTAAAAGTGCTCCAGAAAATACTACATACATAAGAATATTGAGAATGCTCCAGAAACTAGTACATACATAAGAAAATTGAGAATGCTCCAGAAACTAGTACATACATAAGAATATTAAGAGTGCTCCAGTAACTAGCACTTACAGAAGAATATTAAGTGCTCCAGAAACTAGTAAGTACTTTAAGGACATAAGAATATTAAAAGTGCTCCAGAAACTAGTACTTACATAAGAATGATGAGAGTCCGTGCTCCAGCAACTAGACTGATTGAATGCACATCTATAATAAAGTACTTTTTTTCGGCATTTTCGGAGTTTACTGTAAATTGCAATCATATTATTTCCTGTAGCTATAATTTTTAGAGAGGTAGGGCATAACGGTCTCCCGATCCGGAAAAGAAACGTACTCGGTAAAAGCGGGAAAAATCTTCGAGTTTCGATTCCCGTGATGGACGAACTATTTACATACAATAGAATCTAGAACCCAACTGATAAGGCGCGTCGTGAATCTTCTATCGCACAGAAAAGAAATTATGGCCCGAAGATTAACGAAAGAATGCTTAAAACTTACAATCAACCTTAGACCACTACTATAAGGTTCATAATACAGTGCAGCTGTTAGTTCCGTCTCACTCGCAAGTGTCGCCCCTCCGCACACATGGCGGCAGCTGTCGACCAATAGCATTTCCCGCGCTTTGAAAATGTATATTCTGCGCAGGTAAGCCATATCAGTTGGGTACTACTGTACCTGTACCTACCTAGTCCTTCTAGCACGTGGCCGGTTTTTAGGGTTCCGGAATTTAAAGGAAAAAAACCCTTATAGGATCACTCTTGTGTCCGTACATCCGTCTGTCACAGTGGTCTTACTTGTTACAACGTAATATAAATATTGTTACGTCATCAGGAGTGGATTGCTACCAGTAACGCCATCTGTTATTGAATAGCGGTAATCTCTGTAATGCAACGCCATCTATCGCCGAATAGATAGCTGCTTCTGGAATATTCCCGATAACACAGTAGGCACGTAGAATACTCGCGTAAATTATCGAATGCCGTTTAAGAAGTATAAATACGGGACAATTGCACAGGGGAGTTGGAGTTTGATTTAGTGAAACAGTGAGTAAACATCGAAGTGAAATACAGTTAAGTGCTTGTGAACTATTTAATTTGTGTGCGAGTATTTTAATAAAAGTGTGACCAGTGTTTTGGTAAATTCGTGTACCATTATTTATCCTGTACCCCAGCTCGTAACAATATTTTGTACGTATTACTTATTATTTACTAGAGATTGAGAATACTCACTTCAGAGCAATTCTCATGATAACAGCTGATTTCTGAACAGCATTATACATCTTCTGCGTGTAATAGTTCTTTACTTCGTCATTCATGGCGCCCGTGATGACATTGTGATCTTGGATTACACCTGGAATGAGTTCTAGGTTTATAACAGGCTGAAGATTGTTCTCAGAACCTGGAGACCATGAGTTAGAGTGCTGGCTGTTATCTCTACTATTTGTGTTTCAAAAAAAGTGGTTCAAAATACTCAAGGAACCCGTTCGCTCGCGGTTGAACGGGCGTCCCGTAACTTGAAATCAAGGGCTACATTCCGAATTGGATAATATCGCTCACAGTGCTCACAGCAATAATTTGAGCACCGAGTTAGATATCACGTCAATGACAGCTGAGAACAGTACCCCGAGTGTAAAGAATTGACGTTTGCAAGCGCTAACTAATTAGTTTGCGTTTACACTTCTTTATAGGAAATGGCACAGCGCCTCTAGCGGAATACTCATGGTACTAATTTCTCCCATACGCAAACGAATTAGTAAGCGTTTATTAACGTCAATTCTTTACACTCGGGGTACTGTCAACAATTCGGAACGCTCGTGAACGAGCTCACAGTATTCAAAACAGAACATTTGAGAATTCAATTAAAATCTGAATTAACGATGCGTTAGGACTCCTTATATCTTTTATAAGTTTACTCGCAAAAAGGAATATCCGCTTTTTTATTATTTTTCTCTCATAAAATCATAAACAGTATCTTTGCCAATTGGAAAACCAAGAATCTTATTAGCTTTTTGAGGAAAACACAATAATTAACCGTCACTTTTGACAGCGCTCACGGTGATAACAGTTTAGGGCATGGTCGGTGTGAGCGCAAGATGGCGCATGTCATGACGTCATCTATGACGTTTCACGGGACATCGTTAGCTGACATGTACCATTCGGTTCGGTACGGCACGCTCAAATCGATTACGATTCAGCGATTATAGCTTCAATTCGGAATGCAGCCAAAATAATCATCAAAGTTCGGGAATGGGAGCGTGACGTCACTTGTTTGTACCATGGCGTGACGTCACGCGGAACATCAACACACCATACCTTCGTAATTTTTTGTTTGATTGACAAAAGTTAAAATACGTGTTGTAGCAGGGCAACCCCATTGCACCAGTGTGCAAGGTACTCTTGTCAACGACAAGGAACCGTCCGCGTTTCCTCCGGATACGGATGTGTGTGTGTCGCAACGCGTCTCTCGGCGTATTCGTACACCGCCGGCCATCTTCGATTGTTGAGTTTGTTTTGATTGTACATGTTTGTAACAAAAGTGCAAAACATTGTAATAATTGCCTTGTAAAGTTGTAATGACCATTTCTTTTATCAATACAAGTGAGAGTTGAAATTGATTTGTGCGTTTAAATCAAAGAACCCCTTCCCGCTGGCTAAAGTGTTTAATATATTTTGATAGTGTAAAAGACGGACTTAATATAATTTTTCAGGCCACTAATAAATAAATAAAATAAATAAATATCCTGGGACATTCCTCACACACGGTCATCTGATTCCAAACTAAGCATAGCTTGTAATATGGAAACCAGATAACTGATATAATACATATACTACGTTTTTGTTTGTAAACACATACTTAATATACATAATTACACCCAGACTCAGGACATACAGACATGTTCATGCACACAAATGCATGTCCTGTGCGGGAATCGAACCCACGACCTGCGGCGCAATAGGTGGAATCTTTACCAGACTCTTAACCAACTGCGCCAACTGGCCCGTCTATACAGTAATCTATTACAGGTACTAGAAATTTATTATAGTTTCAGAGTTATTTGCATTTTCATTGTTCTAACTGCCTGATATCATACTCCTATGCAGCCTCAACAGATAAAATGGTTGTCGAGTTTAACTTTTATCATAATAACTCCTACTAAAGTCAAAAGAAGCGCTCGTGGTGTAGCATGATTAGCCGTTCTTAATTGATCGGCAAAGTTAAGCTATGTCTGTCGTGGTCGGTACCTGGATGGGTGGCCGCCTAGTGCTATTTCATATCGAGCGTTTCCGTGCTTCGGAAGGCACGTAAAGTCGTCACTTAATTGTGATAGTCGTTAAGCTAGTTGGATGCCTCCTAGGCGGGTTGAAAACTCCAACAGTAGGTTGACCACTTGCCTACCTCCACTGATCCGCAGTGGGCACGCGTGGTGGAGTATCTGCCCATTCCCTTTCACCCTCATTTGTGTGCAGGAGGCCTGTGCTCAGCAGTGGGACATTATAGGCTGATGATGATGAAAGTCAAAAGTGATGAATTTTGGCAGATAGCTTATGGCATGAAGAGGGTGTTAGTCTACTTTTTATCACAGAAACGCGGGTGAAACCGCCGGCGACAGCTTGTATTGTACTTACCGTGTATCCAGTGTATTTCTTCGAAAATAGCGTCGTTATTATTTATATTGCTTGTAACTTGTAATTGCTTAGCCATCTGAAAAATACAATATTCACTTATACACGTACCCCTTACTCATAAAGCGCTATTTAACTAATATACTGATTAAATGGTCACATAAATAATGTCACATTATTTGACAATGACAATAGACTGACGTTATTTACGTGACCCTTTAAACAGTATATTAGTTTAAATAACGATGAGTAAGGGGGTTAATTGCGAGTAGGAATCTGGCCCTGCCGGTTGATGCACCTACTACAAATATCCTAAGAAATGAACACGAAAGTGGATCTATACTTTTTCAACACCGATTTTAGTTTCATAATGCAGCTTATTACGCACTAGTGCTTTTTACTTTACATTACCGCACAGTTTTATGGTAGGTATAATCCCGATTATTTTAAGTTTGTACCTCACTGCAAGTGATATGTGTGTAGACGAAGCATTCTTAATTTAAACGGATACAACAGTTCAATTGGTAGGACAGATTCACAGCGCATCAATGTAAATCGAAACATTCTAAAACCGGTCTACAACACTCTAAGAAATTCCTAGGCTCTACTTTCAAAGCCCGGGAATGCATTTGGAATATGAGCAGGGGGCAAATCCGCTACCTGCTTGGGGCCTTTACTGGGCACTTTGGAACCAACGACATGCTCATGAAGATGGGTCTAACCGCGACACCCATGTGGAGGTTGTGTGGGGAGCATACGGGACGCATGGAGCACCTTCTGTGCACATGCGATGCACTGGCTGGTAAGCGAATGAGTCTCCTAGGGACCGGATATCCAAAACCAGAAGACTATAGGCTCATATCTCCTAGCCTCGGTATAAAACTCATGAAAGAAGTTTTCAACGAGACTGGGGAGGAGTAAGTTATCTAGGGGACCACAATAGATCCCAATGGGTCGAAGTGTCCGAGTTATTTCTCGGCCCCTCCACAATATAAGATAAGATCGCTGTAAAAAAAAACTTGCGCACCTTATTTGCTCATTTTTTGGTTATTGATCATCAAAAAATCTGGGCTTGTAGAGTTGGCTTGGCTCTACATGAGATCTGATAACTTTTTGACAGTGCGAGCCATATGGTCCCTTCTTGGCAACATTTTACATGAAAATGTTTTTGGTGGGACGTGTTTTGTTACCGCTGCGCTATAACAACAAATATTAAGAGAAACTCTTTTATGGAGTTTTTTTTGTTGCATTTCATACCAAACTTGAGTTTGTTAATATTATTATTATTATATGGAACCCTCCGTGTGCGAGTCCGACTCGTACTTGGCCGGATTTTCATTTTGAGTTACCTACTGTATACAGAACCCTAATAAAACGAGAACAGACTCAAACATTGACCAGTTTTAGTTGGTAGTTAGTTGTTTTGCAGATTTGTAGTTGGCGACCTACAAATTGTAGACCTAAGCTTTTTGGTTTAAAATATTAAAAAAAATGTGTGATTTTCCACAAAGAGTATATTCATAAACGCTATGTCCTAATTTTCCATGTTATTGTTTTTGTTTTCAATTTTCTATTACTTGTGAAAAATATACGCTGGTGAGAAGTCGTGGTTTTATTTTAGCTCGTCGTAAACATTGCCCATCCTCAATAATAATATTAATAATAAATATCCCGGGACATTCCTCACACACGGTCATCTGATCCCAAACTAAGCAGAGCAGATAACTGATATAATACATATACTACTTTTTGTTTGTAAATACACACTTAATATACATAATTACACCCAGACTCAGGACATACAGACATGTTCATGCACACAAATGCATGTCCTGTGCGGGAATCCAACCCACGACCAGCGGCCCAACCGCGCCAGCTGGCCCGTCATAATAATAAATAAGGATAAACATACTTGCAAGAACACGTGTCCCTCTCTCGCCATGTACTTGATCGTCGGACGGGACGTGTACATACCGACAGCGTACGTTTCTGCGTTGTACTCAAACGGGAAGAAATCATCCTGTTTCGTTGTTAGAATGGAGCTGAAAAGAGATAGATCTATTGCTCATCTCGCTCTTATTAAAGCAAGAACAATCTCACATTGAGCTATTATTACGTATAGAGACGCCACACATCACAACTATGTTCCGTTCAAGCTGTGGTTAATGTGAGGCTATCCGGCCACACTTGTTGTAGAACGATGAACGAAACGAGCAAGCGCCGTGAAAATCACTGCAAAAGCGTTCTGATAGCAGTGGCGTAGTTACCTAGGGACTAGACTGGGCAGTGCCCCGGGGCCCCCAAGCTTAGGGGGCCCCTCGGACTCACATATTAAAAAAAACGCAGAACTCTGAACGCGGAACTCTAGAACTCTCTCTGTGGGATCGGCTCCTATTATTTCGCATAAAAACAAACAGTTGTTGACCCTTCATACGGATTATCATGACGGACAAGATGGCGGAACATGCTACGATATATCTTTTTTTAATGTGTGAGTGTAGTCTTGCTCCAGGTGTAAAAACGAGATGGTTTGATATGAACATTTTAAATAGTTTAATTGGGGCCCTAGTTTATTTTTTGCCCCAGGGCCATTGGTTACCTAGCTACGCCACTGTAGCGCGACGTTTTTCTACTGTCCTACTGAGTATTGTCTATAACCTGGATGTATTCATGGCCAGAGTGAATAGGCTTTTCTGGGTAAGCGTGCTACATCCTCAGCCTCGTCATAACTCCTCATGGGGTCAGTCGATGGTCAAACGCAAGCCCATTTAACATAAAAAAACTGTTTGCTTAGTCGACAAATTTCAGTATCAGCGCTAAACGGAACTTTAATTGATCCCTTTTTTTTTATACGACTAAGTCGGTAAACAAGCATACGGCCCGCCTGATGGTAAGCGGTTACCATAGCCATATGGACGCTTACAACACACGAAGCATCGCTCACGCGTTACCGACCTTTCCCCCCTCCCCAATGAGCTCTGGCGACCTTACTCACGCGCAGGAACACAACTTTACACAACATAAAGTTATTTGGCTGCGGTATTCTGTAAGGTGGAGGTACTTCCCTAGTCGAGCTGCTCTTTTAGCGAATAAACGCTATGCTCTACCTCTCTTAAAAATCCTAAAATGGGACATAACCTTTGCTTATGATAGCTTCTCTATACGTAGTAATAGCTCAGTGACTACTCAGTGGTATTTTTTTACTAAAAAGTGCGTTCACCTTGAGCCACATCATCGCTAAAGGCGTATAATCACGTGATGCATGTTGACCCCATCACATGGTGACCTATCCCCTGATTAGGCATCACATGATTTAAACTAAATAAATATCCTGGAACATTCCTCACACACGGCTATCTAATCTTTAACTAAGCAGAGCTTGTACTATGGAAACCAGATAACTGATATACATACTATATAGATAGTATATGTATATATACTACTTTTTTTTTTTTGTAAATACATACTTAATATACATAAGCACAAGCTCTGCTTAGTTTGGGATCAGATGACCGTGTGTGAGGAATGTCCCAGGATATTTATTTATTTATCTCTGGAGCTTACCTTTCAAAATGAATAGCTTTTAAATAGCACGCTGGCGTTGAATAATATAGACTAATGTTGCCGTGGGGTATTTCGTTCACCGCCCTGGAAGCAATCATAATCATCATCACCCGCACTCATGCTAGCACCCTCTAATGGCCCGCCTACACGCTCCGTCATGTCTGCGAGCATACCTGCAGATAAGGGCGTGTGTGTGGACGTCAACTGTAACTCATAAGTGCCTTATCAGGACTTTTTGATTTGAATATTATGTTGATTTTAGACATAGACATAAATCTAAATAGATAACGCAAGTCCCTCCATCCGTATGAAAACCAAGCGTGTCACTTTTTTTGTACCTACCATAAAGTCACAAGATTGATTTAGTTAGGCTGAAATTAGATTTTTAACGTGAAAATGAAGCTATCCTATTTGACAGCTAAAAATATCCCTCGCTACACATGTGTGGTGGACATGCAGCCGCATGCGAGTTCCCTGTCCGTAAGAAACTGTTTCAAAAGAAAACCATTTTTGCACAGATTTCGACAAGCGAAGTACATACACTCGCGGCATCTATTTAGATGTATATCTGTGATAATTTTTCTCGGGAACATTAGTTCCGTCTCAAAGGTGGAGCTAAAATAACTCCTCATAATAGACCCATACTTGATGAGCGCGTCAATATTGGAGAACCAGGTGCCGGCGTCGTAGTAGCCGAACTGCTGGCCCATCATCACCATCAGGTGACGCGACCCAAAGTTTGGACCCTGACGTGTAAGCATCGACTTTATGAAGTCCTTCGCCTGTGGAGAGATGTAAATATATAGGGTGACTGGTAATTAGTAAACGATACTTAGACACATGATTGTACTCATGATAACAAACAACTTTCCCAAAGAAAAAAATAGGGATAAATAACTAAATTAAATAAAAGCTATTATGGTATTCATTACCAGTCATCTTATAATACAGGTTAACATTTTTCAGCCTTTTCTGACAATAGCCCAGAAGCGTATTCTCCTGACGACCGACACCCGCACTATATTTGTATATTTTTTTATCGTTTCTGCCTTTTTACACAGCGGTACCTAACTTGAAATAACCAAACTGCGACTATTAAAAAAAAATACCCTTTTTGCATCATTTTTAAACAGCGAATCCGTTGAGACTATCAACGGGTCGTTACAGATGTGCGACCCGAAGCAAAATCCTGGTGGACTCCAATATCCATCAAACAGTTTGTGGGTAAAAATATCTGTTTCGGCACCTGAGGACAAACATTTACGGCCTTACTCAGGTAATAGACTCAAGGCGATGGTAGCTGTGGTACTGACGTCGGATGCCGAGACGAAGGTCCCGGGTACGAATACTACAATGATCTTGAGCTTTAAGCGAAGGAAAACATCGTGAGGAAACCATAGCAGGGTGGTTTGTAATACCTACCCGTCCTATACGTGATATCTCAACATCCTAAAATTACCTAAATCATCGCTTCCTCTCCACACGAACTCCAAAGACTTAGTCTGCATGCGTGTCAGTTCGTCTTCCAAGCTAATAGGACTAATAAAATGGCCGTCGAATCCCATCTGCGCCATGAGGGACGCGAACTCCCTCGAGTGACCAAACACATCAGCCTGCCAGGTAACTAATGGTCTGCCGCATTCCAGAAATGTTGCGTTTAGTTTTCTGAAAATTTAATAAGCAAAAAAGCATATACTACCTTTTTTTTTTTATACAACTTAGTCGGTAAACAAGCGGCCCACCTGATGGTAAGCGGTTACCGTAGCCATATTGACGCATGCAACACAAGAAGCATCGCTCACGCGTTACCGACCTTTCCCCCCTCCCCTATAAGCTCTGGCGACCTTACTCACGCGCAGAAACACAACTTTACACAACATAAAGTTATTTGGCTGCGGTATTCTGTAAGGTGGAGGTACTTCCCCAGTCGAACTGCTCCTTGAGCGAATAAACGCTATGCTCTACCTCTCTCAATAAATCTACATAGTTCCATTAAATTCGAAAATTCATTTTTGTACGCTTAATCTCCATAATCTTAATCCAATAAGTTAATCTCCATTTGCTCGTGAACTAGAAGACTGTTTGGACTGCCCATGATCGTTTAATTATTCAATTAATTTTTTCATCGTTTTTAGAATTACAGTTACCTAATTATATCTATGTATTTTAGTTAAATAACTATAGAGAAAAGAGGCATCACTTATAGATAGGTTTACAGAAGAGAAGTCGATATACTATAAACGGGTATAACTTCGTGAAATTCTGAATGAATTATCCGAACATAGATGTAGACAAAGGTTTACTTTGACATGACAGAGACATTTAAAAAACAACACCACACAAGGCAAAAAACAACAAACTTATAACTACAGAATAACAAATTAATTAAAAAGAAAATAAAGCATCATAGTTAGTTAGTAGGTACATTTTCAATTTTACATAATAATTAGGTACCTCAAAGCGTAAGTAAACTGGTCAATAATCCCATGGTAGCTGGTGGTAGCTTCATCACTCATACTCCATCCTCCTCCAACGAAGTAGAGTCGGCCCTGACGGAGCAGTTCGTATACCATGCGTCTGACTACACGGGAAAAGAAAGCGGTGAGTAACGTCGCCAGAACCCACGAGGCGCTGCGCTGCCAGGGTGTGGGGACCAGGGGTGGAGTATCAAAAAACACAGCGCGTTCTCCTTTCCTCTACCGGTACGGTGACTCCTCCAAACCTCTTCAAAGTCCTTTTCAAGAGTGTGAAGAGATCTTTGCTGAGTCGACAATGGGCGTAGTTTGCACAGCTACACACACACGGGTCAACTGATGAACCCATCGCGCCAGCTCCGAGCAACTCGACCCAAAGAGACCTAAAATCTGGCTTCTGTGCAGTTTACGTTTTGTGCCAAGAATTTTGCCGGTTACTGTCCCCTGGTGCTGCAAGGGTCTTGGATGTGGTAACTGCTTACCATCAGTTTAAACAATAGTTTTTATATAAAGAGAAAGATGGGCCGGAAGGTGTGGAGGTCAGCTACCCTGCACCGCCCTGTTTTTTAGCTCCCACACAGGATCAACATTTTTATGCATGAACTTATACAAATACATCGTACAGGTAAGGTAAACTGCACTTGAGACCTAGTTTTAATTCAAGCTTTATGTGGTCACACCTTCGCCCACTTCATCCCTATCCATGGTGCGATTGTAGACACATACTTCAAAATAAAGACAATATAAAATTACCTGTCCCATCGCGATTCGCCCACCAATGAAAAAAATATGGAGTATCGAACAGCGTAAATCTGAAACAATGTAAGCATTTGATACTGTTGGCTTGGGCGCGCGTTGATGTGTATAATGATATCATACCATAATAATAAAATAAAAATTCAGTTGTTGGTTTGGATGTTGGTTTACCACACGAAATGTCTACATTCCAAAAATGGATGGCTAAAATATGGCGGTACAGTGAACACCTCAAATTGAAATAACTTTCGCGTACATCGGCTTTTAGGGGGGCCAGACCCCCTCGGAAAAAACCTACATATGCGAATGGAGTCTTTGCACAGAGGTAAGGCAAGTAGATCAAGCTGGTAAACGGTGCGCCAACTCAGAGGTGTGAGTACTCTATGTTCCTTACTTTCTAGTATTATCTTCCCAGAGTTCTGTGATGACTTTGTCCAGAATTCTTTTCATATTTACTATATGTGCCACGTTGCTCCGGGTTCCTACAAAGAAAGAGAGAACCCTTTTGAAAGAGGTACAGCGAAGCGTTTATTTCATCAGTTTGTCCTTTTGGAGATATAATAAGAAGATGGAGTTGCCTGCTGGTACTAGTGCAGCTGTCGAAACACAGCGGTAGGTGCGTTCAATGGCGTTGAGTCAACATACAGCAATACACCGAAATTGTCAACGAAAAACCTAGCATCGCTAAAACGCAATGCTAAGACTTCACGCTTGGTAGCTGGTAACTGGCAATTGAATAAGACGCGTCACTTGAGCTATTTTTCTCCCCGACACTGCCGTCAAATTGGCTTTTGATAAATACTAACTTAAAGCGCTCGTGATGTACCGCTATCACCGAAACCATTGGTCCCAGATCACTATACTGTGATAGTTGTTAAGCTTATTGGAGGCCTCCTAGGTGGCTTGAAAACTCCAACAGTAGGTTGAACACTAGCCTACCTCCACCGATCCGTAGTGGGCATGTGTGGTGGAGTAATTTGCCAATTCCCGGTCACCATGGTTTGCGAGGCCCGTGCTCAACAGTGGGACATAAAAAGGGGTATTAAACAAATAAATACTTATACTTACGTCCAGTGTAGTGGCTGTAGAAAGACCTAGTAAAGCCCAGCTCACCGTGGGTGTGGGGCACTATGTGTATGCTCATCTGATCGTTTCTGGTGTTTGGACAAGCCTGCGGAATATAAAAGCTTGAGTAATCTAACGCAAACATACTCATAAGTATAGGAGCGCGATGAGATTCTGCACCTACAAGCCGGACAGGCTTTTGGTGCCTAGCCTAAATTCTGAAAAATTTGCGACTGACTGAGAATTCGAATTCGTGATCACTGCTAGGACGGTTCACTTTCGTACATCGAACAATTAACCTAAAGAAGTGCAACGGCGTTCATCACCGCTAATAACAGCGCGGCTACGCCTCGGCATTTAACTTGCCATGCAAGTGAGGCCTTTAAATCGTATGCGTTAAAGTAAATTTTATGCGGCGGCGGATACTACAGCTAAGCGCACCAATGTCTCAATTCTTACGCAACTAAAAGTGAAAGATAGACTATCCACTATTTGTCACCGCCGTATACTCTCCTACTTTGGCCACATAGCGAGATGCGGTGATGAAAGCTTGGAAAAGTTGGTCGTTGTTGGAAACTTCGAAGGCAGGAGATCACGCGGAAGGTCCCCACTCGATGGACGGATCAACTACAGGAAAAGGGAGCCAAATTCTACGACGTGGTCCAGTTAGCCACCAACAGAAGTCGCTGGAGGCAAGCCGCCCATGCTCTATCAAAGACGTCCGGTGATCACGATCTTCAGCCATGAAGAAACGACCACAGAGAGAAAGTAAATTTTACAATGACTAGATAAAATCGATGACGCCTCAGCGGCAAGCGCTTGCCGCTACAAGCCCCACGCTTCCAGCGAGCGGTCCGCTCCCTTGCTGCGTGACGCCAGCAAGCGGTATCTTGCCAAAGCCGCGCCGCCGCCAATTCCACCGCCGCCCGCCAGCTGCCACCTCGCAGGCGGCGCGCTGGGAACTACTGGTTCGGTTACTACTCTAAAGGGTTTTCCTCGATGCTTCCTTCCTTTAGTACAAACTCCGAGTAGTATAAAATTAGATAGCTTTGTGTGACTAATGTCACAGGATTAGTTATAAATGTAATAGGTTACACACACGTTGTGCCCGCTATAAGTAACCTATGTCCTTCTCCATACTATAGGCTATCTACATGCCAAATTTCATCGAGATCGGTTGAGTAGCTGAGGTGTGAAAGCGTAGCAAACTCACAATCGCATTTATAAATTAGTAAGTATAGGACTCACCATGTACCCACAAGCTTCTCCATAATCCTTCGGCGTCAGCAGATCCACAGTTCCTTCATCCATTGACAACACATTCTTGATTAATAATAATATCAATATTAATATATCCATTATTAAAACTTTTTATTTAAAACACTATTTTGGATAAAACACTGGCATTAATATGAAGAAACTTGCATGAGGAGAAGTGAGAATAAATGCAATGTGTATTCAGAAGATTGCAGCTAAATAGCTGTAATGTGTTGTTGTGTTCCTGCGGTGAGTTAGGTCGCAGACAAGTGTACAACTTACGTAGTAACTATTTAGTAACATTTTTATTTAGTAACACACACCCACACACCCCTACACATTGTACCTGTGGTACAATGTGTAACGGTGTGTGGGTAATATCACTGTTTTTTTCTGTTCTGTGGTAATATCCATAAAACTACACTGCTTCTTTGGTAGGTACTAGGCGCGCAGATCTTGAAAGAGATCTTTTTAGAATTTTATAACGATGCAAGAGACATGAAAATATAATCATTGAGCGGTGAAACTTTGGTTATGTTTTTAATTAAATAAACTTGTAAGCAACAATTTTTGAGTAATTTATTTTGAGCTGAATTTTTTTATAGTCTTTTTTTTTTATTCAACTTAGTCGATAAACAAGCATATGGCCCGCTTGATGGTAAGCGGTTACCGTAGCCATATAGACGCTTGCAACACACGAAGCATCGCTCACGCGTTATTGACCTATCCCCCCTCCCCTATGAGCTCTGGCAACGTTACTCACGCGCAGGAACACAACTTTACACAAAATCAAGTTATTTGGCTGCGGTATTCTGTAAGGTGGAGGTACTTCCCCAGTCGAGCTGCTCTTTGAGCGAATAAACGCTATGCTCTACCTCTCTTAGTCTATACCAGGGCTACCCAAACTTATTTTAACTGTGACGCCCTTGGGAAGTTGCCATATTTTTGCGACGCCCTGGCCTTCTTGTCATACATTTACCTACTAGTTGTAGTGTAGCCTAATAACAATTTCTCAGAAAAACTCCAAATCGCGTCTACATTTTTGAAAAAGAAAAAGCAGGGAGATGGCGGCCAGCGCCATCTCCCGGCGCATCACATCACAATGCGTATGGCGCTCACTCGACTCGGTCGCATCGACACATACAGCCGGCCTATTTAGATCGCCTCACGACGCCCCTGGGATAATACCGAGGCGCTCCAGGGCGTCGCAACGCACAGTTTGGGAAACCCTGGTCTATACTGATGTAGTCTTAATCCCTTTTGGATAGAAGGTACCCTTTCCATTACACGATGTATAATGTCAAACACATTTGGGATGTGAAGATATTTCTGATGCTCTACTGTTATCGTGCGTCTATAGATCAAGGATCCGCTTACCATCAGGCGAGCCGTATGCAGGTTTAATACCTTAGTATACCTATTATAAAATACACACGATCCTTTATTATTTAACACGACACATTATTGTGTATAGCAACTTTTAACTGCATTAATTACAAAGTGCTGGAGCAATATTATTTATAAACAATATTTTGTTTATTATATCCTCTGTTTATATAAATTATTTGTTTTGTATTGAACTGTTTAAACAATAATGTAGAATTGCTCCGTGCTCGTGTTTAACTGAACTGGATGTATCCTGCGGTTTCCCCCGCTCAAATATCCTCTGTCCATCTCCGGAACTAATAAGTCCTCACCAGCGGATCCAGGTTGGGCTAAGGGGCTCAATGCTTAATATTTGGTATTAGCTCAGAGTAGATAAATACTACGTACAAGTATTAGTATATCGGAAGCATCGAACTGAAATATATTCCGCCGACAACGCGCTCTGATTGGCTAAGTCAAAAACACACGATGCAGTGATTGGTGCTTACTGTTCAAATTCAGTGACAAATCACTGACGAGTTTCGGATTTTGATTGTTCATTATTACTACTCTAATGGGATCTTTTCTCGAAGACAATGCAAGTACAGTCAACAAAAAGTACAGGCACCAAAAAAACCTTGAATTAAAAATGATTTTTTTAACATAGTACACTTATTAATTTTCATAGCAGTATGATGCTTATCTTATAACCCGTAATATTAATATATTAATTTTAACTTAATCTTGCCTACACAACTGATGAGGAACGGGATAATTGGATCTCTCTCAATATATTACCCCTAATTATCCAGCGAAAGCAGTCAAAAATGTTGTTCATTGTAGAGACTTCAGACTCAGATCATAAAGCAAAAAGGCTATATATCTACTCGTATAAGTCTTGAAGCGATCGTGGTGTAGCGAAGCACCTGTGTGACTGCCTATTGGTATTTCAACTCGAGCATTTTCCGTGCTTCGGAAGTCAAGTCTTTGGTCCCAGCTATCATTTTACTCGATAAGCTAGTCCTCCTAGACGGCTTGAAAACTCCAACAGTAGGTTGGCCACTAGCCTACCTCCACCGATCCGCAGTGGGCACGCGTGGTGGAGTATCTGCACATTCCCGCCCACACACATTTGTGAATGAGGCCTGTGCTCAGCAGTGGGACATTATAGGCTGATGATGAATTTCAAGGTATCTCAAGACATTTCTGATAAATATTGCCTTGTCAGACGGAAAGTCAGGAGCAACAAATTATTATTAAGATACCTATACTAATTCGGAATACAAAAATATAATGGCCCGCCTGATGGTAAGCGGTTACCGCAGCCATAAGGATGTTTAAAAAACCAGGGGTCCATAAAATCCGGGTACCGTCCATGGTTACATTCTCCCTTATGATGGAAAGACGTTGGAAAGTAGCTGAATCCCTAAATGTAATGGTGCATCCATGCTACGCGAATCGAGCACGAGCCGAGCCACGAACGAGCCTACAACGAGCACGATGCGAATCCCCTTGTTCGTGAAAAAACTAACAATCGCGCTCGTTTGAGGCTCGCAAGCCCGTCCACGCTACGCGAATCGTGCTCGCAGAGTTTCTTGTTCGAGGCTCGGCTCGTGCTGGTTCGCCAAGCATGGACGCACCATAATAATATAATGAGATTTGGTAGGGTGACCATGTTTTCTAACTCAAAAGTTTGTAATTAAAGTCAACTAAGTAAGATAATTAAAGTCGCTGGTGTGGGATGCCACATGTGTCGATACACTCGCGCCATCTCACTTACCGGCGAATTGTAAAGCTGTAGGGGCAGCGGCGGCCAGTGCGGAAAATTCAAAATTCAAAAAATATGTATCGATTGGACCCAATTATATTTTTATGCTTTTTGTGGTCGCGACCTTGGGACCGTGGGGGTCCAAAGCTCGCCGTTTTGCTCGCACATTGTCATCAAAATTGATCGAGACCTCCGCAAAACAGTAGGCGGGGAGCTTTTTCCGCCAACGCGTCAGCTTGGCTATCCAAAGAGCCTTGCCGTTAATCGGAAGCAGCGGCAGGCTTGAGGAAATACAGATTGAATTTTGTACATATTTGTTGTGAATAAAGATTTGCGTTTTTATTAAAGTTTGTATACTCTATTTCACATAGGATGAGTCCTAAAGGGTTTTTTACCAATATATCTAGTGAAATTCCATTTGATTTCTTACAACCAATCAAATGGAAGAATAGTATCACAATATTTCATGAAACCTCGCTCTATCATAGTATAGTATTCCTTTATTATACCGAAATTAATATTAACCATTGTGAAATCTCATAAAATACCATGTGTCACGGAACTCATGCTAAATGAAATCTACTATAGTGAACTGTGTAGTTACCGTCTCATATGCCAATGTAACTTAATCATTAAAAAATACTGACACTATATTTTTTTAGCCTGTATTAAATAGATTCTATGTTTACCCAAATATGTGTTAGAATAACTGGAAATATGGGTGGGAGCCAGGGATTTAAATTCTGAGGGACAAAAAATATCGGTAATAAAATGACTCACTAAATATGAGGACTTTTCGTATATCAATCAATATATGTAATGAATGTGGAAATGTCAGTATTAGCTCAGTCTTTGATTAAGGATACTTCCAGATAGAGAGTTGCAGCTGTGCACGCGTCGATAAAAATAGCCCCTAACTGTTAGAGGCTAAATCAAATAAAAATTAATAAAAATGCAAAATAATGTTCAATATTTAACTTTCTCCCGATTTTAATTGGAATATTTCAACAACTATTATCATTATGAACGTCACTATGACAAGCAGAATGACGCAGAGGGAGCGTAAAACGTAGCTGTTACGCGCAGCAGCCTATAAAAGTTGGCCTGTTTTATATATTCGTGTAGTATGGCTACGTTCTTTCTAGGTATATTTATTTCTATGCTCAGAGTATATAAATACTACGTACACACGGCTACAGATCAAGCTATGCATTTCCAGTATAAGCTGATCTCGCATTGAATAGGATTTCCGTACAATGGCAGGACAGCTTATACTGGAAATGTATAGCTTGATCTGTAGCCGTGTGTACAAGTACTAGGTATAAAATAAAATACAGTTTCACTTATCAAAATATAACATTTTATTAAATATTATTACATACAAACATTAATTCACCATTTACACTTATTCGTGGATGTATATGTTGTGTCATTTTTATATAATAATATAAAAATAGTATTAAAAAAAATATTATAACGACATTCGTAACTTGAGTCAAATCAGATAATTAACCAAAAATAAACCTTATATCATGAGCCCAGGCTCTGAATTCAATCGTTTTCTCGACTGATAGATTTACTCAAGCATTGTTTGTCGTCCTATATACGGACCTTAGTGTCAAAGATTTAAAGCTTATTTCAAATACTGTTTACACGGTCATGTATTTATCGACAATATTAACGTCTTAGTCATACAACGTGTCGTTATATACCTGATCATTTAAACAGTATAATAAATTCAGTTTTCTCAGTTAGTGTACATATCCATCAAAATCTAAAAGTGGAGAGTTCCTACAAATGTATCAGGAAAATCTTATAATTAACATAAAACTACTGCCCATTTAAATAAAAAAATAACAAATAAGTGCCGTAGAACCATTTTAATTATTAAATAATAAAGGATGATGGTAAAAAGAAAAAAGTTGTTAAAAAACAAATTCACGTATTAGTGTAACTTTTTTAACGACATAAAAAAATGTTCTATTTGATACTTAACACATCGAGAGTTACCGGACTTGAAATCGCCGCGAGAGGCGCTAGTGTTGAGTGAGGTCTCTAGAAATTCCAAATATACTGTTTGCACAGTATTCATCGCGGATTTTCACTAACTATTCATGATGGCAGACATACCTGCGAATCGCTACAAACCACTGTTTTAGGAGAGTTTTGTCTTTCGGAAACGTATGTATGTACTCCTTTTGGAACAAAACGAGGCTAAGCAACACTGGCATAAAAAATATAAATATCCCGAGACATTCCTCACTCACGGTCATCTGATCCCAAACTAAGCAGAGCTTGTACTATGGAAACCAGATAACTGATATAATACATATACTACTTTTTGTTTATAAATACATACTATACATAATTACACCCAGACTCAGGACATACAGACATGTTCATGAACACAAATGCATGTTCTGTGTGGGAATCAAACCTACGACCTGCCGCGCCCTGCGCCCTGACGCGCTATAACAAATACTTTATCAACGACAGCTAAAGGACCTTACTCTCTAGTGGCGCCAACTGGTGGCCAAGATAATACCACGTCTCGGATAACTTTTATCCATATGACAGTTTGACATAATCTGTCACACATATTAATCTCGTTATGCAATGAAAATTGGATCCGCTTGGATTTTGAACATATTCAAAATCACCCAGTAACCTAACGTTTCGATTTTCGGGTCATCTTTAGGGTTCCGTAGCCAAATGGCAAAAAACGGAACCCTTATGGATTCGTCATGTCTGTCTGTCTGTCCGTCCGTATGTCACAGCCATTTTTTTCCGAAACTATAAGAACTATAATGTTGAAACTTGGTAAGTAGATGTATTCTGTGAACCGCATTAAGATTTTCACACTATAATAGAAAAAAAAACAATACATTTTAGGGGTTCCCCATACCATCAAACCCATACGTGTGGGGGGGGAGGGTGTCTATGGATAGGTCTTCAAAAATGATATTGAGGTTTCTAATATCATTTTTTTCTTAAAAAAAATATATGATGTACCAATACCATGCAATTTCCGCCGAAAATAGGTTTGAACGAGATCTAGTAAGTAGTTTTTTTTAATACGTCCTAAATTGAAATTCATATCAAATACTCAGGTCTATACTACCATTTACTTATATACCTACAGGTTTGCACGGAACCCTCGGTGCCCGAGTCTGACTCGCACTTGGCCGGTTTTTATTTTTACCATCATCCATGTAAAAAGTTTGAATGTAAAAAAAAACAACCATGTGTATAATGTCTTGGACGACACAGACTTTTTGTGATATATTTATTAACTAATGCTGTCTGATTATCGATACAAAATGTCGATAGTGTTGATTATTTCTTGCGATATGCCATAGTTTTCTCCTTTGGGATATGTTCAAGTATTTATTTACACCCAGGCTACAAATCCTCTATAACAGTTCCTGAAACAGTTAGCTTATTGCCAACATTAAAACACTGGTTGTCATAGTAACCATTATATCATCCAAAACAGTGTTATAATGTTGTACTAAAATTAATTATACAACTCCTTTTTTTTTTTTGCTTTTTCGGACCATTCCTTACTCATCAAACAGCCACATTCTCCGTCAAAAAGAACATTTTCATGCAGGCGCGTTACACTATCACAGCGCCGTAATAAAAAAAAACTAAGAGGTTATTCGAATACACGTCGTATCCCGCCATTTTGGTTCGATATTAGAATTGCAGAAATTTATAACATTTTTTTTTTTACAAAAATGATCATGGGTGTGTGAGATAAAGTCTTGTATGCAACTGTACATAATTAGAAATTAAAACCCTCATGTGATACTATTATGTGAACCCACATTCGTGTTTTAATACCCCTTATTATACGACAGTTGCACAAATAACTATTAAAGACCTATAAGGTATTGGTGCCGATTCTATTGTAAGTCGCACTAAACTAATTTTAATCATATCACATCTCTTTCTTACAAACATTACTAAAAAAGGATAGAACATATTAAAAGCTGTCAAATTAGTCTTTGCCGTCTTCATTTGATAGCGACTAAATTTACGTTGTAAACAAGCAATTGGACTTATTTGACAGGACTAGATTTCTTACATCCTTTTCTTATATTCTTCGTTAGAAAGAGATATAGTGATACTAAATTAGTTTAGTTGTAAAAAAACAGAATCAGCACCACCGTGAAACAACTTTAATTACGGGGCACGCAATTGTTTTCAGTGCTATTAGAATGTAAATATTATGTAATGAATCTAAGCTTGTTTTGAAAAGAGTAATTGCTGAGTTTATTGCCGGCTCTTCTCAGCAAATGCAACCTTCCGAACCGGTATTAGAGTATTAGAGTCAGACTTTTCATAAGTGCCTGCGAAGGTCTATTTGAATAAATGATTTTTGAATTGAATTTGAATTACTTGACCGTTTTTTTTTATAAATAGTCACAGATAAGGACAGCTAGAATTTCAATTGATATTAAAATAACAAAAACATTAAATACACATAAAAAATGTATAAAAAAACTCACTCCTTAAATAAACTTATCGACATTTAAAAAACCATCGACACTTAACTATCGAATACAGACAACAATTTTAAAATAATTTACAACATTTTCCTAATCATATAATTAAGTATACCGCCATTTTTGAAATAAGTTAGATCTACTTCTGTATCGAAACGCACTTTGACTTGGAATGATTTACCGTTGTCCACCTGTGGAGAAAGAGAGAATAACTTCATGTATGAATGGATAAGATAACGGTATTTTTGCTCTATCACAATAAAAATTGACAAAGACAAAGCGCGTCAAAGTGGAGTGACGTCACTTGTTTGTGAAAAGTGTTCCGCGTGACGTCACTTCAGCACACCATATCATCGTTTTTTTTGTGTGACAAATATTTTTGGATGATGTTAATGAAATAAGTTTAGTAAGAGGCAAATAAATTATGTCTGTTAACTCTGGTCTTCACGATACAGGCTTGGCCTAGTGTGAAGACCGCTGTAAATCATTAGTGTTTAAGTTCCTTCAACACCCCATGTTTCAAATCAAGCTGTTTGTATATTAAATTTGTTGGTGTTGGTGATATAATACATATACATACTTTTTTTAATATAATTTTCAGGTTTTTTTCAAGCACCCAATTGGGATGTGGCCTATCCCTATTGGGTGCTTGGCGAAAGTTCACCATTAGTTTGACCCTGGAGGAACTGCAGCATGATGACCAGCAGGTTGGAACGAGTCCGCTACGCGTGGTCCACTCCACAGTGACTCACCATGACAGTAGCCAGGTCCCCAGGAGCGATATGGTCAGGTAACGTGACACAGAAGCTCTCGGCGCCTGTGAGCGCCAGGCTCAGACCCTGGAGGAACTGCAGCATGATGACCAGCAGTTTGGAACGAGTCCGCTACGCGTGGTCCACTCCACAGTGACTCACCATGACAGTAGCCAGGTCCCCAGGAGCGATATGGTCAGGTAACGTGACACAGAAGCTCTCGGCGCCTGTGAGCGCCAGGCTCAGACCCTGGAGGAACTGCAGCATGATGACCAGCAGTTTGGAACGAGTCCGCTACGCGTGGTCCACTCCACAGTGACTCACCATGACAGTAGCCAGGTCCCCAGGAGCGATATGGTCAGGTAACGAGACACAGAAGCTCTCGGCGCCTGTGAGCGCCAGGGTCAGACCCTGGAGGAACTGCAGCATGATGACCAGCAGGTTGGAACGAGTCCGCTACGAGTGGTCCACTCCACAGTGACTCACCATGACAGTAGCCAGGTCCCCAGGAGCGATATGGTCAGGTAACGAGACACAGAAGCTCTCGGCGCCTGTGAGCGCCAGGGTCAGACCCTGGAGGAACTGCAGCATGATGACCAGCAGGTTGGAACGAGTCCGCTACGAGTGGTCCACTCCACAGTGACTCACCATGACAGTAGCCAGGTCCCCAGGAGCGATATGGTCAGGTAACGAGACACAGAAGCTCTCGGCGCCTGTGAGCGCCAGGCTGTCCGCGCTCTGCCCCTCGACGAACTGCAGCGGTATGATGCCCATCCCCACCAGGTTCGAGCGGTGGATGCGTTCGAAGGATTCCGCTATTACTGCTTTGATGCCCTGTGGTTAATAAGGAAATGTCAATTCAGAGACTCTCATTTCTAGAGAAGGATTTCTCTCACAATCAAAATTTGGAGCAGCCCAACTGGGGAAGTACCAACAACTTACAAAACATCGCAGTCAAATTACATATTACTTAGCAAGCAAAGTGGTCAAAGGCGGTTAGCAGACATAGAAAGAAACTGGTACAAGTGCATGTGTCGGATCACACCGATAGGTGCTTGGCGAGAGTCAACGCCAGTCTGTACCACCGTGTTATGGTTTCCTCACGATGTATTCCTTCACCGATACATAGCGGAGTTATCATCGTCTCAATAGAAAAATCTATAAAATGACTTGTCCTGCCTGTCTGAATGACCTATCAACGCACGGCCCAAACCGCTGGGGTAAGGTTTCTTTTTTTTTATATTTCTAAAAAGATAAACAAGCATACGGCCCGCCTGATGGGAAGCGGTTACCGTAGGCTATGGACACTTGCAACACCAGGGGTATCACTCGCGCGTTGCCCTGCAGATATCTCTTCACACCCTTTTTGAAGAACCCCATGCTGTACTCCATTGGGAAAACCGGCGGGGAGCTCATTTCACAGTCTGAGCGTCCGCGGAAGCTCCGTTGAGCCCGCACAGTGCGAAACAATTCTGGTTTCAATGTGTGAGGATGGACTCCCCGTTGATGGCGTGAGTGGCGAAAGTGGAAGGTAGCCGTTTTTATAATGTAGGCATCCAATAAGAGTTTCTGAAAATTCCACCGTTATGCCGTTTCACACCAGACGATAACGACACCGCAAAAATGCAGTGACGATCTAGCCGACCATACATTTCTTAGAACAGGTTTCACACACGTCGGTTTGGCTAGATCTTGGAAGAAATCGTTTCAGCGATAAGGTCGCCTGATTTGTTTTGGACTTTTATTAACCGTCTTAAAAAAGGTGGAAGTTCTCAATTCGGTTGTGTTTTATTTATTACCTCAGAACTCCGTCATTAAATAACCGATTTGGAAAATTCTTTTTTTTGTCTGGAAGGGTACACTTCCCGTTTGGTCCCATTCTCATCAGATCAGGATTTGATTACTTCTTAGTGTACTTTGAAATCGGTTTAAGTTTTTTTTTGTAAAACAATCCAATTATTAAATTGATATATTATTATAGTGAATTGATTAATTTTAAATATTTTTATAGTAATTTTATTCTCATATGAAATGACTTTTTATTTACTTCATGTTTTAGCAATTTATTCATTGATTATTTATTTTGAACTATTTTAAATTAAATTGAAATTTTAAGACTTGAAAATGTTTAGCTGTTTAACTGTCTTTCGTGGTGTAACCTGTCTGTATTCTTCATATTTTTAATTTAATTCTTTTGACATCCACCAACATACACTCCACAGTATATATAACCTTTGTTTTTTTTTTATTTCTCATGGGAAGTGATTTGTAATCTTTTGAGAAATGTCTTAAACCATATAAATCGTGTGTACCTAAAGAAGTTCAAACAGGGTATCAGTTGAAACACCAAGTACAGTAGTACCCAACTGATATGGCTTACCGATGTACCTGCGCAGAAGATACATTTTCAAAGCGCGACAAATGCTATTGGTCGGCATATGTGCGGAGGGGCGTCACTTGCGAGTGAGACGGAACTAACAGCTACACTGTATTATGAACCTTATAGTAGTGATCTAAGGTTGATTGTAATTTTTAAGCATTCTTTCGTTAATCTTCGGGTCATACTTTCTTTTCTGTGCGAACGAAGATTCACGACGCGCCTTATCAGTTGGGTACTACTGTAAGCATGTACTGCAAGTATCTCACCAGTAAATAAGGTCCTTTCGCCGCCCAATCACGACTGGATCCCGAGCCGTAGTCCTTGCCTACTATAGCTATTAGAGGTACGCCTTCTTGCGCGTACCTGTTTAAAACATTATTCAAATTCAAAATCATTTATTCAAATAGAACTTCGCAGGCACTTATGAAAAGTCTGACTCTAATACCGGTTCGGAAGGTTGAATTTGCTGAGAAGAGCCGGCAATAAACTCAGCAATTACTCTTTTCAAAACAAGCTTAGATTCATTACATAATATTTACATTCTAATCGCACTGACAACAATTGCGTGCCCCGGCGCGGCGACAAAATTACAAAGTAGACTGAATAAATATTTAATAAGTAAATAAATAGCAAACATAAGCAGACCAGCCCCCACAAGCAGCACCTGTTCACAAGTATGACGCGTGTGGCAGCCATCGCCCTCCTCGCCATATTGGATATCATATCGCCATATCGTGCCCCGGCAAATGTCACTTACCTCTCAGCAGCCACAAATATGTCCATAACGTCGCCGCTAGGGTGGTGAGTGGTCCGAGGGCCGGCTGTGGGCGCCATTTTGTTCACGATACGAATGTTCGCGAATGTTCCACGCGACATTATGGCGTCGTTGCCTCGACGGGAGCCGTACGAGTTGAATTCACGAGGAGTTAGACTGGGGGACGGAATGTGAGGTTATTTGACGGGCCAGTTGGCGCAGTTGGTTAAGACTCTGGTAAAGATTCCACCAATTGCGCCGCAGGTCGTGGGTTCGATTCCCGCACAGGACATGCGTTTGTGTGCATGAACATGTCTGTATGTCCTGAGTCTTGGTGTAATTATGTATATTAAGTATGTATTTACAAACAAAAAGTAGTATATGTATTATATCAGTTATCTGGTTTCCATAGTACAAGCTTTGCTTAGTTTGGGATCAGATGACCGTGTGTGAGGAATGTCCCAGGATATTTATTTATTATTATTTATTTATGTTATTGAATGGTCCCATAGTAAAAGTTGTTCAGCATGACTTATCCAACATAGGTTTCGAAAATATGAAATCTCGATTTTTTTACATTTTTCATCAAAATCAAAATGTTTTTTACTCAGTTTAGGCCCTGGTAAAGCACTTATGAACGTTAATTACATACATTTGAATTTACCACCGGTTTAGTTCCGAGGCGGGAATTTCGATTTTTTTCAATTTTTTATTTTTGTTACCTTCGTAGAACAATATGGATAGATATTTCAGTGATTCGCGACCGTAGTAGTTCATTTGTAGAATTGATACTTTTTGTTTGAGATTAACAATTTTTGTACATTTCCCAAAATAGTAAGTTTTACGGTTTTTAGAGAAACCGTGAGAAACGTTCAAATCTGGCTCATATTACACAAAAAACATTCATACCACAATGTGACAAATTAACTTCTACTGTAGCTAATCGCTGAAACATCTCCATAAGCTCCTACAAAGATAAAATAAAATAAAAAATCGAAAAAAATCAAATTTCGCGCCTCGTTAGTGATGACCTTAAACTATAATAATAATAGGCAAATGGCCTGATGGCCGAAAGCCTCGACCAACATCTCTCGAGGCTCTCGTTAGGCGGTTGGATCAAGAGCCTGATTCAGAAGGCAGTACTCCTCGATACGGCTCGCATTGTGAGGAGGTTCCTGTCTCTGCAGCCCTAACCACCGGTAGCTTGGACCCTGCTCCCGACACCGGCGGAACACTATTTTTTATATTTTTAAATGTTCTTTTTTGTAAGCCATGGTTTTATAAAAATATTTAAAAATATATTTAATATGTATATAATATGAATAAACGAAATAATAATATAATAATAATAAGTTTATTTATTTCTCTTTCACAAAGGTTTAAGATAATTAATTAATAACTACTCATTAAATAAATACAGTTTCCCGTTACAATCCCTTTGTGAGAGACTGGTGTCTGTGCTAGGAAGACCTGTGTTACAGATTACCAGGCTCTCTCCCCTCCCCAAACTGAGAAGACTCCGGCAAGAAACCCAGAAATAAGTATAATTTTCAATGATATTATAAATGTAGATAGCTTACCCCCTAGCAGCTAGAAATCGTGCAGCAGGCGAGTTCCTAGCGATAGATCCGGCTGGTGATATGTGGTCTGTGGTCACCGAGTCTCCCAGGAGAAGCAGGCATCGAGCGTTCTCTATGCTTTTGATTGGACCTGGCTCCTGTGTAAATGTTGGAAATTTTAAGTTTATGAACTTTTTTATAATATGCGTTTTTTTTAAATCAAATTTCATCGTGCAATTTGTGCTGGGGTGTGTTTGTGAGTTTATGATTAATGTGCGTGAGTAGATGTGGGGGTGAGTGTGTGTGTGTGTAGGGGTGTAAAAGATAATATTATCGTGTTTTCGTTTTTCACAAACATACCTTGGTCATTCCATCGAAGAACGGCGGTCTCTTGATATACGTAGAGTTCTGATCCCAACCGTACAGCTTGCCTTGTGGGACATCCAGTGCTTGCCACGATGGGGAACCGAGCTCGATCCTTTCGTATACCTGGCATTACATAACTTATATTGGAACAGTACGATGTGGCAGCCACACGGTGTTGTGACAGCCACACGATATGCTGCGGCAGTCACACAGTATGTTATGGCAGTCACATACTGAATTGTGGCAGCCACACACTTAATTGTGGCAGCCCCACGCGGTTTACTTGCAAAACGGTGCTGCTTGTGGCTAGTCTGCTGGAGTCTACTATTTATTTATTAAATATTAGTCCACAGTGTAGTTTAATGCCGGCTCTTCTCAGCAAATGCAACCTTCGGAACCGGTATTAGAGACAGACTATTCACAAATGCCGGCGAAGGTTTATTTATGCAAAATAATCTTGATTTTAGGGGAGGCTGGTGCCCCAGCTGTGGAGGCCTTACCTCCTTAAACATCCCTGGGATGACATATTTGTCCTCAACCTCCTGTATTTCTTTCCTGGTAGGCCAGATGTCTCGTAAGTATACTGAGGACCCGTCGGAACGCTTGCCTGTGTGAAAGAAATTATATGATAAGAGGATGGTAATGATAAATGTGGTGATAGTGTAAAGAAAGACCATCTACGTAACGAAATTCACACGCAGTGTAGGCAGCGCCACAAGATCCTACATCGGAAGAGAATTTTAGGTATTTTTTCTCTGGTTTAAACGATGTAATCTCTGGAACGATGGTGAAACTGCGAGGGACAGCTATTAAAATATTTATAGACGACTTTTGGATGGAGAGGAATTAATGTCGATGGTAATGACATGGATGGCAATGAAAGAAAGAAATACATTTATTTTCCACCAGAACGCAAAGAATACAAAAAATAGGTACATACAAAAAAAAATAACAATAATATTGAAAAATAAAACAGTAGCAACAAACAATAAAAATAATCTGTGCGACGCGGAGTAAAAAAAAGGCCCCGGCTCAGTATAAAGTTGTGGGAACTACCCACAACACTGGTATTCTGCCGGCACCTTGTGACGCGTGAGTCACGAACATCGGCGAGCAGGTCCTTACAAGAAACATAAAAATCCAAAATCAAAGCAAAAAACCAGAACGTAGAAAGAGGATAAAAAAAATTGCGAATTGTGAATATGTAGGAAAAAGTTGTTTTATAGGTGGAACAGAAATAGTTAAAATAAATTAAATAGTGAAAGATTTTGTGCTGTTAAAAGGAAAACGACTAACTTCTATATCAACGATGAGAGCCCCGGTAAAACGATGACACGGATGGTAATAATAATCCTACTCGTACTCACCCAAAGGCTGCGTCTCAAAGCCAATATCAACAGCTGGCCAGTAGGCCAGTGCGTAAACTATGATGAGTAGTGGCAAGACGAGGTATATGGCACGCGTGTTAATTACATAATATGTAGATGGTAATGACATACACAGATGGCGATGACACGACTTACTTGACTTATGAACCTATACATAGATTCAAAAAGATAGTAAAACAGAAGTTATGCAAGAAAGGGTACTATAAAGTTTCTATTTGTAGATGACTAGAATGTACAAATTTGAATGAATTGTTCGCTTCGCAGGCTATTGTTATATATATTTTGTAAATTGTAATACTTCTATGTACACATTAAAAAAAAAAAACTTGCTGAGTTTCTTGCCGGAGTCCTCTCAGTTCACGTTGTATTTGGAACCGGTGTAGAGTAATTTTTTAACGTTCATAAGTGCCTTATCAGGGCCTTGAATAAATGCTTTTTGAATTTGAATTTTTGTCCCCTAGATGGGCAGAGGGCGTCCACAGAAACTCTCCATCCCGATCGGTATTGAGCTTCCCGCTTGATCTCACTCCAAGACTCTAGTAGTCTAGGACTCGGGTAGTCTTGGTGATGACATACACGGATGGTAATGACATACACAGATGGTGGTGACATACATGGATGGTAATGATAATTGTGGTTGAAGCGCTCGTGGTGTAGCATGATTGGCCGTTCTTAATCGATCGGAAAAGTTAAGCTACGTCTGTCTTGGTACCGACCAAGACAGACGTAGCTTAACTTTTAATACCACTAGGCGGTCACCCATCCAGGTACCGACCTGGATGGGTGACCGCCTAGTGGTATTTCAAATCGACCGTTTCTGTGCTTCGGGAGCACGTAAAGCCGTTGGTCCCGGTTATCACTAAATTGTGATAGTCGTTAAGCTAGTTGGATGCCTCCTAGGCGGCTTGAAAAATTCCAACAGTAGGTTGACCACTAGCCTACCTCCACCGATCCGCAGTGGGCACGCGTGGTGGAGTATCGCCCACTCCCTTTCACCCTCTTGTGTGCAGGAGGCCTGTGCTCAGCAGTGGGACATTATAGGCTGATGATGATGAATGATAATTTGTGTTTAATATGACTGACCCAAAGGCTGCGTCTCGAAGTCGATGTGCACGGTGGCGGCGAGCGCGTACGCTATGACGAGCAGCGGCGAGGCGAGGTAGTTCGCGCGCGTGTTGGGGTGGATGCGACCCTCGAAGTTGCGGTTGCCTGACAGCACGCCGCAGCACACTAACTCGTTCTGGGAGACGAGACAATATTTATTTATTTTTTACTTTAATTGTAACAGTAGTACACTAATTACAACAATTAAAGATTTAAGAAAATAAAATTACAGTGACATTATCATTCGCTTTAAACTTTCCCATGTCCAGTCTTTCTTTCTTTTCTAGTACTGTTGTTTATTTTATTACCTACATATTATTTTAATAGTATGTATTAGTTTATTATTTTGGTTATTTATGTATTAGGATTTATATTTATTTTGTGTATTAGGATTTATTATTTATTTAAGTGTATTATTATGTACTACACCTCCTGTTACCCAAAGGTTGTCTGGAAGAGATCGCTTAAGCGATAAGACCGCCTGTTTTGTATCACTTCCTCTTGTATTTGTTTTTTCCTTCTTTTTGTGTATTGTTTATGTGGTGTACAAATAAAGTATATTTATGTTATGTTTATGTTTATGTGATATTAAAAATTACAAAATATTACAAAATCTATATAAAAACATAATATTATTCATATTAAAAATTCACACAGTCATACTTCCTTCTCACAAAAACGCAAACATTCAGACAATATATCCGGCCATCCATCAGCAAACAAATCACATTCGGGATTGTTGTACAGGAGACCGTTGAGTGTGGAGAGTGTGCGCGGGATGGGCGAGTTAGCGCGCGCCACAGTGCGACACAATGGCACGCCGAAAAACGTGTGCCCTCTACCTCGACTATAATTATCAGGAGTAAAAAACCGACATAGCTCACCGTGCAGATCCGGTGCATCAATCTTTCCCTTATGTGTATATAATATGTTTCAATATGTTGAATCATATGTACAGTCGAGGACATAAATATGTATACACTTTTTGTAATTCAAAAGCGATTTTCTCGCATGTTTAACATTTAAGTGTTAAACTATTACACAAATCATAATAGTATATGTTAGAAGATTCTGCCTTTATAATATCTCATAATTTCAATCAGTAGTTTAAGAGGAAACCGTTGTTGAATTTTACTAGGTGTATACATATTTATGTCCTCGACTGTACCGACCACCATACACCGTGACTTTTTACCCGACTGACCCGGAAGGAGGGTTATGTTTTTCGAGTGTATGTATGTCTATTTCTTTGGCACGCTCTGCAGCCGGCTTGATGGTTTTTTTTTTTTTTTTTTTATATTATATAGGTTTTCGCTTGACCGCAATCCCGCCTGATGGTAAGCGAAGATGTAGTCTAGGGTGGACCGCGCGTACCCATAAGATGCCTGTTCACTCTGGCCTTGAATAGGAGGGCGATGGCTGCCACACGCGTCATACTTGTGAACAGGTGCTGCTTGTGGGGGCTGGTCTGCTTAAGTTTGCTATTTATTTACTTATTAAATATTTATTCAGTCTACTTTGTAATTTTGCCGCCGCGCCGGGGTTGTTTTCAGTGCGATTAGAATGTAAATATTATGTAATGAATCTAAGCCTGTTTTGAAAAGAGTAATTGCTGAGTTTATTGCCGGCTCTTCTCAGCAAATGCAACCTTCCGAACTGGTATTAGAGTATTAGAGTCAGACTTTTCATAAGTGCCTGCGAAGGTCTATTTGAATAAATGATTTTGAATTTGAATTTGAATTGAATAAACCCATGTTATAAGTGTCTGGAAACACGTTATCCGGGAGAGCATTCCACAACTTGGCTGTGCGTATAAGGTAAGAGGAAGCGAAACGCTTGGTACGGCAAGATGGATTTAAGCATATGAGGTGTCGTTAGATTCGTCTGAACTGTGGGAGCGTCATAGGATATATTATTTTTATATGGCGTCTACGGATATGAAAAGAGAAATATTAAAAAAAAACACATACTTAGGTAATTGGTTTGTCCCCGACTGCAAGACCTTATAGTTATTTTCCTAATTCTATAGATTAAAAAGCTTGTTTTTCTCTTTTCAGTTAATTTTTATTTTACGCAGTCGGGTTTTTGTTTCTTTTAATAATTATTCGTCTTAAGGTGAACGCACACTTATCCGAGCCGAACGCATCGAACGAGACGAATTTTAGAATTCTGTATAATAATTTTGAACTTTGATATCGTACAGTTAAATCATTATTTTCTCTAATTCAGTGTATTCTGTATATTCAGTTTCAAAAGGTAATATGTGATCGTGATACGTTGAATGAATCAAGTTGAAGAACTGACGAACCTTTTCATTCCGCAACTATACTATCACATGTACACCATCACACACCACACCCACACCTCCACCCCCACACACACTTATACCCACACACACCCACACTCTACCCTTGCACACATCCACACGTTTCCTATTGTATTATATAATAAAGCATTTTTGGCGCTCCTTCACTGTTGTATAGAGGTCCACTGACCAGATAATACAGATTATTCTAGCTTGGGAGCCAGAAGACTCATAGACTTGTATAAACTTAGCCATAATTTTCTGCTATCATAATATGTACTATGCTTTTAATGTGTGGCAATAAATATATCATAACAACTATTACATACACTACTCGCCAAAAAGCATTTACCTGCAACATATAATAACATGTATATAACTAAAATTACTCTAAGAACTTCACTTGCCAGTAAACAGCCCCCCCCCCTTGTTGTTTAATAATATAACAAAACAAACATGCAGAGTGGATTCATTTCTCGATGGCGCCTCTTCTATTGAAGTCAGCGTCATCGAGCAATGCCTCCCTCAGCTTCAACTTTAATATACTCTTACTTAATTTAGGTTGCTTTCTTAACAATTCGATGTTATTGAATATTTTTGGTACAAGATATTTTGACACTCTCTCTCCATAATAGTTTTTGGCTCTCGGTTGTACCACTCTTCCATTTCTAACACTATATATATTATTATTATTTTTTTTATTTGCATTTTATCGCGGGCTTTTGGCCAAACGAAAAAATGGGTAACGTATGTGAGGTGTGAGCGTGTTTGTGTGGGAGATGTATCTAATGTAACAAGTGGTGTGTGTTTGTTTGTTGTGTGAGATGATTGGTCTATCGTCAAAAATTTGCGGACTATTCTACATGTGTTCAAAATAACGGCTTTTTTTAGTTGGATGCACAGATTACAGAATAAGGCAGATGGAGCCCGCGGAACACGAAAGTGAAGCCAAAAAATCAAATACAAATTGAAAATCTGATACCTGGTATTCGTTTTCCAGTTTGTATTTGCATTGTTTAATAAATGAGTGTTTTTTGTTACATAAAGTTTGTTAAACAAAGCAAATACACATTCAAAAGCGAATACCAGGTACGTGCTTTTCAATTTGTATTTGCTTTTTTGGCCTCACTCCCGTGTTCCGCTCACTCCATCTGCCTTATTCTGTAATCTGTGGTTGGATGTATGTCAATTTATGGATTTCAAGTATTTTTAAGCTGGTGTGAAGAGGTATTATGACTATTCCTTACCTTCTCGATAGTGTTGGCGATGTTGTCGTCGATCGGTCCCGAGTTGCCGATACACGTCATGCACCCGTACCCCACTATGTCGAAGCCAAGTTTCTCCAGATACGGAACCACCCCGGATTCCTGCAATAGAAAATATTATAAAATATTCAAAAAAGGCGTAAAAAGAGCTCTACAAGGTCGGCAACACATTGGCGATCCCCCTGGTATTGCAAATGTCCATAGGCGACGGTGACCACTTACCATCTGGTGGCCCGTCTGCCTGCTTGTCAACGTATTGATATAAAAAAAAAAAAGAGTTTTTGATAAAATACCTACCCTACCCTACCCTATGACTATCCTTCACTACAACTGAGAAGACTCTGGCAAGAAACTCAGTAAGGCATTTTTTTTTTGTTTTTGAGACAACTTGAAAAGTCACGATACACATAATTCATTTCATTTCACTTCACTGGTGCACATGGATTGTTTGATATTAGATAAAATACTACCTCAAAATAAACGAATTTATGAAGATAAAAATGCAAGTGCACTCTGCAAGTTCCCACCAAAAAGTCTTACATTACAGTTATTGTTCTAAATACATATTATTCATACAATTGTCACTTAGCCAGGGGGGATGCAAGTGCAGAGAGAAGCTTACAACCATATATTCTTGTCTTCCACGTAATGAGCCACCTTACAAATAAATAAAACCTTAATAAAAACTTGTTTCAATAACTTACCCTCAAATAATAGGTGACGACTCCCGAGCCGGGCGACAAGGAAGTCTTGATGTATGGCAACACGCTCAAACCATTCTCCACCGCTTTCTTTGCTAGGAGACCTGGCAACAAATAAAAATACTGCTGAATGTGTGTGCTTATGTTACCACTCAGTATCGAACAATTAACTCAAAGATGCAATGACGTTTATTTTATTTTATTCGGAAAACTAACAGCTGATTACATGTGTATAAATTCAGTGTGAAGCGCTCGTGGTGTAGCATGATAAGCCGTTCTTAATCGATCGGCAAAGTTAAGCTACGTCTGTCTTGGTCGGTACCTGGATGGGTGACCGCGTAGTGGTATTTCAAACCGAGCGTTTCCGTGCTTCGGAAGGCACGTAAAGCCGTTGGTCCCCGGTGGTCAGCCGGTGGTTATCACTTAATTGTGATAGTCTTTAAGCTAGTTGGATGCCTCCTAGGCGGCTTGAAAAATTCCAACAGTAGGTTGACCACTAGCCTACCTCCACCGATCCGCAGTGGGCACGCGTGGTGGAGTATCTGCCCATTCCCTTTCACCCTGATTTGTGAAAGGAGGCCTGTGCTCAGCAGTGAGACATTATAGGCTGATGATGATGAAATTCAGTGTACATGATGTGTGAGCCATTTAAAGGTCTTCACCAATAGGTTGGTTTTGGTTGAAATAATATATAATTTCCCACCGCCGACAACGCGCTCTGATTGGTTAAGTCAAGCACGCATGCACTCTGATTGGCCAAGTCAAAAACACACGATGCAGTGTTTTTTTTTATGCAACTTAGTCGGTAAACAAGAATACGGCCCACCTGATGGTAAGCGGTTACCGTAGCCATATGGACGCTTGCAGCACAAGAAGCATCGCTCACGCGTTACCGACCTTCCCCTCCCCTGTGAGCTCTGGCTCACTTACTCACGCGCAGGAACACAACTTTACACAACATAAAGTTATTTGGCTGCGGTATTCTGTAAGGTGGAGGTACTTCCCCACTCGAGCTGCTCTTTGAGCAAATAAACGCTATGCTCTACCTCTCTTAAAAACACGACGTCTTTGGTACTAGGCGCACAGATCGCGAAAGAGAACATTTATATTAATACTACGTGGTGCTACCCTACCCTACCCTATCTAAACCATCCAGGGTGTCACCCAAACGCATACAAAAAAATTCAACTGTACGTGTGTTTGTCACTGAACTAAACGGCTGGACCACCGGGCAGTTTTTTTTTTGTATGCGTTTGGGTGGCACCCTGGACGGTTTAGATTCAGAAATCAGCCCGGCAGATGGCGCTGCAGTCGGTATCTAGGTTATATTATCGACTTTAGCGCCATCTGCCGGGCTTTAGGGAGGGAGGAATTCAGTGACGTTGGTTATGATTTTAATTCAATAAACTTGGAGGCAAACATTTGGTTTGAATTTACGAGTAATTTATTTGAGCTGAAATAAAAATAATTGGACTGTTTTACAATAAACTTAAACCGACTTCAAAGTACACTAAGAAGTAATCAAATCCTGATCTGATGACAATGGGACCAAACGGGAAGTGTACCCTTCCAGACAAAAAAAGAATTTTCCAAATCGGTTGATAAATGACGGAGTTATGAGGTAACAAAAAAATACAACCGAATTGAGAACCTCCTCCGTTTTTGAAGTCGGTTAAAAAAACATTAGAGATATTGCCTTAGCTTCCCTTTTAGGGGGGGTTGGCTCGTCAAGCTGAATAGCTTCATTATTTCCACTTACCAGCTCCGAGCATAACACTCGGATTGGAAGTGTTGGTACACGAGGTGATGGCCGCTATGATCACCGACCCGTGTGTGATGGTGTAGGTGGCGCCATCGCTGTACGTGAAGCTGCCAGATGATGACAGCTGTTCCGGGGTTATACCGTAGCCTTTGAACCCTACCTGTGGAGGGAGAAGTCACTAATGTAATAATTGAACTGTTTTACAAAAAACTTAAACCGACTTCAAAGTACACTAAGACGTAATCAAATCCTGATCTGATGACAATGGGACCAAACGAGAAGTGTAACCTTCCAAACAAAAAGAATTTTCCAAATCGGTTAATAAATGACGGAGTTATGAGGTAACAAACATTAAAAAAAAAAAAACAAAAACATACTTCCGAATTGAGAACCTCCTCCTTTTTTTGAAGTCGGTTTAAAACACAAGTGCATCTAAAGATTTAGGAAAGTCACTTGCATCCTCTATGTATTGACAGTTATGTACAAAGGCGAATAATAACATACTGTTTATGAGAATTAAATTAATCTAATAGACATGGTGGATATTTGGAGATTTGCGTTGGCTAAGAGGGCGTCCGAACCCCGTAAATACGTCCATGCATACATACTTTCCTTACACCATACATATTTTTTTTTTACTTAGACATAATTAATTTTTTTAAGGCGATGATAGCTCAGTGGTAGTGACGTCGGATACCGAGACGAAGGTCCCGGGTTCGAATCCTACAATGAGCTTGAGTTTTCGGTGAAGGAAAACATCGTGAGGAAACCATAGCACGGTGGCAGGGTACTTTGTAGTACCCGTCTGGCTGGCTACCACCCTCAAGTTGAAAATCTGTCGCCAAGCACCTATCGGTGTGTTCCGTCAGCTGCACTTGAGAGCCAGTTCCTTCTAGGCTTTGTGTGCTTACTACCTTCGACCACATCATCACTTACCATAGTGAGATTGTGGTCAAACACAGGCCTATACACAGTAAAAAAAAAAAAAAAAAAAATACAATGTTTACAAAATTAATATTCTGTCAAATCGCAGAACTATTTGTCGACAGAACAGCCGTCGTTATTTTAAGCTTACTTCTGTAATAAAAATAATTAACGCAAGAGAAGCCAAAAACAAATACTAGTATGTACATGACATACTTTCTAAATCAAGAACAAAATATAAGGAAGAGTTTTCACCGATAAATCACATAGTTTAAACCTTAACACAATGTGATAAGAGCTATATCAGCAACTTTATTGTTTGATACATTTCTGCCAAGTAAGATATTTGAAGACCTTGCAAGGTAAGATTCATAAATTGAATACTATGCCGATACTGTGTATTTGTTTGTTTCACTTATTATTTTAGTAAACAGTATAATAATAGGATTAAAAATAATGTGTCTTTTTCTTTAATCATTAAGATGTTTTGTAAACAAAATAATTAAGTTTTTTTACAAAACAAAATATTATTTGTTATCTTTATAGGGTACTGTTATTTTTCCTGCGGTTTTACAAGCGTACCCGAGGGTACTTATGTTGTATCTAGATCTTATTTTTTGATGACATGATCTTTCTCCGTGCCAAGTTTGTCATGATTGAGTTATAAAAAAAAAAAGCGTTTTTTTTTTGTTTAAACGGAATAATCTCTGGAACTACCAAACGAATTCGAAAAATTCTTCCACTAATAGGAAGCTACATTATCCCCGAGTATTATAGGCTACTTTTTATCCCAGAAACGCGGGTGAAACCGCGGTGACAGCTAGTTAGTGACCCGGTTTTACCTGGGTTCGCAAAGGTTCGCCGTTTTTCCGGGGAAAGGATCCCTATAATGTTATCGCAGGTTATGATCCCGTCAAGAGGTAACAAACAAACTCACATCCGTAGTTCTGTAGGATGAACAAACATACAAATAATAATATTTTTATATACATGCAATTAAGGAACTGCATCGAAAAATGCTTATTATTAAAATACTTATTGAATAAAAACAAAATGTTCTGAACGACTCATTTTAGTGTAACTTTTCTTGTGATGTGTTTTGATGTGCTTATAAACTATGGTTATATAATGGTAAGTCTATAATTATCTATATAAATTAAGTTTTTGTCACAGCTCTATGGGGGTCATTATCCTTTCATGTCACTTGCTAATCTTTATATATAAAATTCTAATGTACATGTGTATGTCACTGAACTCCTCCTGAACAGCTGGACCGATTTGAATGTTTTTTTTGTATGCGTTTGGGTGGCGCCCTGGATGGTTTAGATAGGATAGAGTATGGTAGGGTAGGATAGGGTAGGGTAGGGTAGGTTAGGTTAGGTTAGGGTAGGGTAGGGTAGGGTAGGGTAGGGTAGGGTAAGGTAGGGTAGGGTAGGGTAGGGTAGGGTAGGGGTAGTGGTAGGGTAGGGTAGGTTAGTAAGACACCACGCGAACGAAGTCGTGCCGGGCAGCTAGTATTATTATAAAATTTTCTCTTTCGCGATCTGAGCGCCTAGTACCAAAGAAGTCGCGTACTAATGGATATATTAATACGTGAAGCGATAGTTTTGTAGTTCTTTGTTTATGTAGATTGCAGATTTGAGATAGATTTGAGTTAACTATAAATAAGTAAGAGAGAAATTCCCCATAATATAAAAGATACGGCAAACTAAATGCATTTAAAACACAATTATCAAACTTCTTACAACAGAAATGATTTTATACACTAAAGGAGTTTTTTGATGGATAATAAATATGTAGGTCTCATTGAGAATTAAGAATTATTTTATTATTTGAATTAATAAATAAATATCCTGGGACATTCTTCACACACGGTCATCTGATCCCAAACTAAGCAAAGCTTGTACTATGGAAACCAGATAACTGATATAATACATATACTACTTTTTGTTTGTAAATACATACTTAATATACATAATTACACCCAGACTCAGGACATACAGACATGTTCATGCACACAAATGCATGTCCTGTGTGGGAATCGAACCCACGACCTGCGGCGCTATAGGTTAAGACTCCACGTCTTAACCAACTGCGCCAACGGGCCCGTCAATTGTTTTTAAATTATGCAAAATTAAATTAATAATGGAAAAATAATAATGTAATACATAGGAAATAAGTTAATTATTGCTATCTTAATGTAATTCAATTCAATTTTGGTCATTATGTACGGATGCTAATAATTTTAGATTTCAGCTTTTATAAGTTTATATTTTATTTATTTGCTGTGCCCTAACACGGTTTCATGTTGTTCATTACATATATTTGTCATCTTCTATCCACATGAATGGAATAAAGTATTGAATCTTAAATTAGTACCATGAGTGTTCCGCTAGAGGCGCTGTAACAATTCCTATAAAGAAATGTCGTAAACCTAACGTAAATTCTTTACACTCGGGGTACAAACAGCTGTATATTATTTATTTCGACCACCAGTTGGAAATACTTAGAATATACCTATAGTGTAATATCTCGTTAGTAAATAATATTAATTAAATTACTTCTTACAAAACCATTATTTACTTAATGACCTGACGGATAATCACATTAATTATAATTACCAAATTATACTTTTTATGTATTAATGTAATTTCATAATCACAGTATTAACCTGTCAATCTAATGACATCATATTTACACGTGTTTGCTTTTTCTGTTAATTAACAAGGTAAATTTTTAATACAAGCTTTTATTGGTGACTGTACTTTTTGTTGTCTGTACATGCATTGTCACACAATATACTAGTGTAAAACAAATTTCAGCTCAATCGGACACTGGGAAGTGGGTGAAAATTAGGTTGTAAAAATATGCTGGGAAATTCCTCACACACGGCTATCTGATCCCAAACTAAACAGATCTTGTACTCCCGCAAAATGTCTGTCTATGAATTTCTTTTCAGCAGGATTTCAGAGGAGTTAAAATTCTTTCAAATCACTTGTCATTTAGCATTTTTTTAATCTGTTTAACGTAGTCTAGTAACACAATAAAAATATCATTTTATTTTTTGTTCCCTATTTCTGGGTTGCTGTTATTATAATTATTTATGTAGTGCATATTTTTGCATTTTTTTTTATGATTTTACTGTTCCGTAGTCAACAAGGAAACCTTGTAGTTTTTTTTGTCCGTCCGTCTGTCTGTCTGCCCATCCATCAGTTAGCTCAAAGACTTTTACTAGAAAGCTGTAATTTGGCGTAAATTTGGAAAATATAGTTTTGGGTAAAAACACAACTTCTTTCGTCTATCTGTCTATCTCCACCACTGGGTGGAGATTTCGAGATGGCATATTTTCGAAACCTATGTTGGATAAGTCATGCTGTACGACTTTTACTATGGAACCAACTATGAATTCTCAATTTATAACCGACTTTAAAAAAAGGAGGAGGTTCTCAATTCGAATGTAATTTTTTTTTTGAAAGGGGTTTTTTCCGAAATGGTCCCATATAAATTTCATATAGATCTGATGATGAGGTTCGGAGACAGACAACGGAACTCTTAAAAAATGACAGCAAATCAACCGCGATTGCTGCTATAGCATAAATATGCATTGTTTACGTAGGCCTTTATACGCGAAAGTATTTAAGTATATATGAAACTAAAAATTCAAAAATAAATTAACTTTTTAACAAAAACATAAACTGCCTTCAAAGTACACTAAGAAGTAAGTCAGATAAGAGTTATTTCTTCGAGCACGGTTCACATTTTGTAAGAAAAGTTTACATTTTTTTTTGAGAATTCACTATTGGTCCCATATTAAAAGTTGTTCAGCATGACTAACCCAACATAGGTTTCGGAAATATGCCATCACGAAATCTCCATCTGTTATAGGTCTGTTTTTTTTTGTTTTATACAATACGATAGAAGCCATTTCCCACAGCAAACAACACAAAGGATCCCCGGAAGACTTCACTTTGGCGAAAAATGCCTATGTAGTTATCACTAGTTTTATTTTTAACCGACTTCAAAAAAATGAGGAGGTTCTCAATTGGGTTGTATGTTTTTTTTTTTTTTTTTTTTTTTTAATGTTTGTTACCTCATAACTCCGTCATTTATCAACCGATTTGGAAAATTATTTTTTTGTCTGGAAGGGTACACTTCCCGTTTGGTCCCATTGTCATCAGATCAGGATTTGATTACTTCTTCGTGTACTTTGAAGTCGGTTTAAGTTTTTTGTAAAACAGTCAAATTATTCTTCTGTTTATATGTTTGTTGTGTATACAATAAAGTGTGTTCTATTATACACAATGCCCATATCAAGTGTACATCAGTACCCACCGCATAACAAGTCGGTTATCGGTCACAATTGATAACTAACCGCAGTTGATAGTCAAATAAATACCTAGTGGTCGAGAATTGGAAATTGTATACAGGCTGTTTATATTAGATTTAATAACCTCAACTAGCTGTTTCCTGCGGTTTCAACCGCGCACTAAGGATGAAAAGTATGCCTTAAGAGAGATAATTTTCATAATCTGATCAGTAGTTCCGTAGGTTACCCCCACATACAGACTTACAAAATTCATATTCTCTCTTTATAATTACTATAGTTATGTTAGATAAAATTCTTTTATTGTTTTATGCATAAAAAAATTAAGTATTTTTGATGTCTTGATGGACCTGCTGGCATGGTGATAAGTTGGCGACGCCAATGGTCGTGAGTTCGATTCCCACGCAGGACAAATATTTTGGCATAAACATTTGCTCTGCTTAATTTGGGATCGGGATGTCAGAGTGATTTTGGAGCTGTTTAATGACATCATTTTCATTATAACGAAAATGTATTACACTTGTTCTTACACCGTTACGTTTATTTTGATTTTGAATTCGATTTCATATAGTATTCTATTCTAATATATGAAACTGAGGAGTTTGGAGAAGATTCGACCAATTCTAATCTTCCTAGTAGCTCCTGAGATTAGTGCGTTCAAAAATATAAACTCCTCAGCTTTATATATTAGAATAGATTACTATATGAAATCGAACTTAAATTCAACATAAACGTAACGGTAACAAATATATTTTTTGAGGAAGCTTATGGGCTAAACGTATTGCTAAAATAAACTATTTTTACATAAAAAATGAAGTATTATATGACTATAGCGAAAGATTAATTACATATCTTTAGATTTATTAAACATCCTTTTGTAATTAAATAATATTTAAAAAAAACATACATCACTGATAATGGAATGAGGTTTTCAGTTTTTCGGTTATTTAGGAAATTTCAATCATGCTGTACATAAAAAAAACATTTAATAGACTAACCACAGAGCCCGTATCTCTTTGACACACACATATATATCTGACAAAAACACAATTTCATTACAAAAATAACTATTGTCATTTCGAAAATACTCGAGAATTCATTTTTAATTGAAACAAGAAACATATATCGGGAGTAATTCAACATTCTGAACAGCCCGACTGGGGAAGTTTCCACCTTACAGAAGATCTCAGCTAAAAACATTACTGTAATGTGGTGCTGTGTTCCTGCGGTGAGTAAGGTCGCCAGAGGGCCATGAGGAGGCGTTATGGCAGTGCTGTGACCAGCGGTTTAGTACACAATTTTTTTACTTTGTTAGAAACGGCCGCAGGCCACTTACTCACAGTACACCAAACACGCCGACAAAATCTTCCATTCATCCGCAAATAAGTCACAATCTGGATTGGCATCCAAGAGCGTACGCGGGATAGGCGAGTTTGCCCGCGCGACTGTTCGAAAAGATGGCACACAACAAAAATGTTTCCTGCTACGTCTATAGTTATACATAATCCCTCGTCTTTCTGAGTGTGATAATACTTTTGCAGGGATTTGCAAAGACTAGACGAAAACTGGTACAAGTGCAGCCGTCAGAACCTCGGTAGGTGCTTGGCGACAGTCCAACCCAGCCAGGTGGGTACTACATAGTATGGAGCTATGGTTTCCTCAATATGTTCTCGTTGAGTGGTGGATCCAGGGGTGCTTAGGGGCTTGTTTTTTTTTATATACGACTAAATCGGTAAACAAGCATATGGTAAGCGGTTTCCGTAGTCATATGGACGCTTGCAACACACGAAGCATCGCTCACGCGTTACCGACCTTTCCCCCCTCTCCAATAAGCTCTGGCGACCTTACTCACGCGTAGGAACACAACTTTACACAACATAAAGTTATTTGGCTGCGGTATTCTGTGAGTTACTTCCCCAGTCGAGCTGCTCTTTGAGCGAATAAACGCTATGCTCTACCTCTCTTAAAATTGATCCATTTGAGGGTAGCCTTTATCAAGTTTTCCAGGGATGGACTCATCAGAGGACCCATAAATCGCTTTTGGGGGTCTGAGGCCTTTAGCCCCCCTTTCCCCTGGACCCGTGTTCTCCTTCATCTAGCTCAATATAGGTTGACCAACGAACTTCGTCATAGCATTGGCAACTGAGCTGTCTTCACTTTAAATGATGATGAAGGAAGCCAGGTAGACAACCATGGATTTATACAGTAGGGCCATTTGGTGACTCGGCTTATGAAGTGAATAAGTATCTCATAAAGCTAATTCACTAAATAGTCTTGCTGTATATACGACTGCGATAAAAAGAGTGTAATCTTATGTCATCCCGGGAGACAAAAACTCAATAATAAAACCGGCCAAGTGCGAGTCAGACTCGCGCACTGAGGGTTCCTTTAGAAAAAAATGATATTAGAAACCTCAATATCATTTTTGAAGACCTATCCATAGACACCCCACAATTATGGGTTTGATGAAAAAAAAAATTTTGAGTTTCAGTTCTAAGTATGGGGAACCCCCAAAATTTATTGTTTTTTTTCTATTTTTGTGTGAAAATCTTAATGCGGTTCACAGAATACATCTACTTACCAAGTTTCAACATTGTAGTTCTTATAGATTCGGAAAAAAGTGGCTGTGACATACGGCGGACAGACAGACAGACAGACATGACGAATCTATAAGGGTTCCGTTTTTTGCCATTTGGCTACGGAACCCTAAAAAGCATCAAATAAAAATTCAAAAAGGTAAACACTGTCTGACCATGTGCCAGTTTTTTTACAAGCTCTTATTTAACTTGCAATGTATGTAACTATGTTCGGGTGAATCTTGCAAGTCGAATTTCACCCACTTCCAGTGGTCGGATTGACTTGGTATTTGGTATACATTTGTACATTGGATGACAATGCGAGTACAGTCAACAAAAAAATATTGTATATTTTTTTTTTTTTTAAGAAAAAACTAATTTTAGAATAACTATTTTAAATAGTCCCTTGTCTGCAGTATTAACTAAGCAGAGTTTTTGGTGGTGTCTGTGTGATATGAATATATAATCTTGCATGATATGCTGTAGCGATATATATTAGTTCGAAATAAACAATTTCATGGAGTTTTTTAAGCTGTCGAAAAGTGTCGATGTTGTTAGTATTTCTTAATAAATAAATACCCTAATATCAACAAAGAGTTTTTTTAAACCTAACATTCAGACTCGAGTCAAAAACAATTAAAATGAAATGGTATGGAACGAGCTCGCCGCCTTGGATGCCCGTGGTTGATGGATTTATGCAGGGTCGGCAACGCCCGATATCCCTGGTTCATCTACAGGCTACAGGGACCGCTTACCATCACCAGAGACGAATGCTTATTAATCAATCAAAAATTATTTATTCAATTTAGGCCCTGACAAGGCTCTTGTGACCGTTAACAAATGACTCTACACCGGTTCCAAATACAACTTGAACTGAGAAGACTCCGGCAAGAAACTCAGCAAGTTTTTTTTTTAAATGTGTACTTATATGTATTACAATTTACAAAATATATATAACAATAGCCTGCGAAGCGAACAATTCATTCAAATGCATTCTTGTCATCAACAAAATCAGAAATTTTATAGTACCCTTTCTTGCATAACTTCTGTTTTAGTATCTTTTTGAATTTATTTGCTACCTTAATATAAAAATGTATTCCATAGCACCTAGGATCCATTGTTACATTATTGAAACTTGTCTAAAATCCTTAACCACAGATATAAAGAATCATGGCGAGATTTGTGCAAAAAAATAAAGATTTGTAGAGACATTGAAATGACGTTATTATTGATCCTTGGTGCCTAAGGTATAACTTGAGGCATGTACAATATTTTTAGATCCCCGGGATAAACATGCGACATTCTATGCCATGCCGGCAAATAGTGACCAAAACCATTATGTTGTGTTATGTTTTGCTGGATTTATAAAATATTTCAAGTATATTAATATGTTAACCGACCTGGTCAGACCCACTGGGCGGGATGCAAGCGGCCCAGAACCGTTCGAAGTGGAAATCAATGGGGGAGGCCTATGTTCAGCAATAGACATCCATGGGCTGATATGATGATTATGATGATGATTAATAAGTTGCTGGTAATGTAATCTCAACATTAGAACCGATACAAAAATCTGTAAAATGTTTAATTTTTTTATACAAATTAATGTATGGGACTCGCCATGATTCTTTAAAAAGATGACGTAATTATCAAAAGCTATGCCAAAAGGGAGAGCAATGCTATTCTTTTGAAACTGTTTTGCGCGGACAGGTAACTCGCATAAGGCTGCATGTCCACCACACATGTGTAGCGAGGGATGTGTTTAGCTGACAAATAGGATCGTTTATTTTCACGTTATAGCTCTAATGGCAGCTTAACTAAAGCACTCTTGTGACACCATGATATGTAGAAAAATTTTTACACGCTTGGAATTCATACGGATGGAGGAACTTGCGTTATCTATTTAGATTTATGTCTGTGTCCTTACTAAAAAAAAACCGGCCAAGCGCGAGTCAGACTCGCGCACCGAGGGTTCCGTACAAACCTGTAGGTATATAAGTAAATGGTAGTATAGGCCTGAGTATTTGATATTAATTTCAATTTATGACGTATAAAAAAAAGAATACTTACTATATCTCGTTCAAACCAATTTTCGGTGGAAGTTTGCATCGTAATGTACATCATATATTTTTTTTGGTTTTATCACTCTTATTTTAAAAGTTACAAGGGGGGGACACACATTTTACCACTTTGGAAGTGTCTCTCGCAAACTATTCAGTTTAGAAAAAAATGATATTAGAAACCTCAATATAATTTTTGAAGACCTATCCATAGACACCCCACACTTATGGGTTCTTTAAAAAAAAAATAGTTTCAGTTCTATGTATGGGGACTCCCAAAATTTATCGTTTTTTTTCTATTTTTGTGTGAAAATCTTAATGCGGTTCACAGAATACATCTACTCACCAAGTTTCAACATTGTAGTTCTTATACTTTCGGAAAAAAGTGGCTGTGACATACGGACGGACAGACAGACAGACAGACATGACGAATCTATAAGGGTTCCGTTTTTTGCCATTTGGCTACGGAACCCTAAAAATAAAGAGTGCACAATTGAAATATGTTTTTTTTTGCAAAATAAACACTCCCACATCGTAAACATGTTTGTACAATTCAAATTAACGTAACTTAAAATTATCCAATGCAGTATTTACAATTAAAATTACCTAATTATTGGGTGATTATTTAATCATCTCTTATTAGGCAGGTACTTAACCCTACCTTCAAACTATAAATAGGCAAGGGATGTATTATACAGTATCAGTTATAAATTGAACTTTAAAGGGATAACACATACATAGATGTGCTCCTTATGAAAAAGTGTCATAATTTAAATATGAATAAGAAATATGGTGAATAGTTATTTTAAAGTTGGTGATTTTTTTAAAAGTGTAATTGTGAACTAAATGGATGATTTATCTTTTAGGTAAGTAATTTTATGTAATTTGAATTTCAAATATTTTTTTCACCAAACCTGCGGTTTTGGGAAATATAAGTCACCAATGTGGTGTGTTTATCAAAAGTTATCATTGACTCAGTAGATATGTTTATCATTCTATCACTGGGTGTGTGATGACTTGTGATATACCACAATTATATTCCAGCAGTACAAATTTAATTATGGAGTTCGTCCAAGATATCATATGATTGGTCTTTATCAGTAGTTGTCACTAACTCAGTAGATATGTGATACATTCTATCACTGGGTTTCTGATAGCTACTGATACATGGCAATAAATCAACTCACTGTTTCTTTTTAAATGAAATGGCATTACATTGACTTATTATGTTTCTGTTGAATAATTATTGAATATAGCTCCGTTTTTATCAATAGTTGCCACTTCCTCAGTAGATATGTCTCACATTCTATCACTGGGTGTGTGATGACTCATGATAATACGACAATAATCTTCTAGCGTCAATACTTACATAATGCAATTCTTAAAATCTTGTCATTTTTTGATAGAAATTAAAGTGTTCTTTATCAATAGTTGTCACTGACTCAGTAGATATGTTTATCATCCTATCACTGGGTGTGTGATGACTTGTGATATGCGAGAACGATATAACAACAACAATATTCTGATTATGCATGCAGTTATATCAAGCTGTCATAAATCCTAATAACATTTCTTTCATAAAACAAATACCCATAGCACACATAAACATGTTTGTATATTCCAAATTATCTTTTAAAATTATACAATGCAGTATTGACTATTACAAAATTAATTACCTAATTACTAAGTAATTATTTAATCATCCCTTAATTAAACAGGTACTTTTTACCTTCAGCGTATAAATAGATGAGGAATGTATTGTAAAGCATCAGTTTCATTTCGAACTCTATTGAGGAATAACACATAATTAGATTTGCTCCTCTTAGAAGTAAACTTTGTGAAATATATTTGTCATATTTAACTAATTGAGACACATTATTGTGTCGAAGCGCTCGTGGTGTAGCATGATTAGCCGTTCTTAATCGATCGGCAAAGTTAAGCTACGTCTGTCTTGGTCGGTACCTGGATGGGTGACCGCCTAGTGGTATTTCAAATCGAGCGTTTCCGTGCTTCGGAAGGCACGTAAAGCCGTTGGTCCCGGTTATCACTTAATTGTGATAGTCGTTAAGCTGGTTGGATGCCTCCTAGGCGGCTTGAAAAACTCCAACAGTAGGTTGGCCACTAGCCTACCTCCACCGATCCGCAGTGGGCACGCGTGGTGGAGTATCTGCCCATTCTTTTTCACCCTGATTTGTGAAAGGAGGCCTGTGCTCAGCAGTGGGACATTATAGGCTGATGATGATGATGATGATTGTGTTGAAAAGTGACTGTAGTTTGTGATTTTTAAAATCATTTTTTTAATGTAAAAAGTCTTGCTGTGAAATATGTGGATGATTTCTCTATAAGGTACGTCTTTTTATGCAATTTGAATATAAAATATTTTTGTCACCACCCCTGCGGTTACGAGAAACATAAGTCACCATTGAGTTTTGTGCTTTATCAGCAGTTGTCACTGACTCAGTAGATATGTTTATCATTCTATCACTGGGTGTTTGATGACTCGTGATACCCCACTCTAATATTCCAGCGTTAAAATTTTAATTATGGATTTCGGTCAAGATATCCCACAATAATATTCCAGCAGTACAATTTGAATTATGCAGTTCGTCCAAGATATTGATCTTTATCAGTAGATGTCACTAACTCAGTAGATATGTGTAACATTCTATCACTGGGTTTGTGATAGCAACTGAAAAGGCGACAAATCTACGTATGATGTTTCTTTTCATTTGAATTATTTATGAATATAACTCCATCCTTACCAATACTTGCTACATCCTCAGCAGATATGTTTCACATTCTATCACTGGAATCGTGATAGCTACTGAAAAGGCAACACATCTACTTATAATGTTTCTTTTGATTTCAGTTATTGTTGAATAGAGCTCCGTTTTTATCAATAGTTGCCACTTCCCCAGTAGATATGTTACACATTCTATCACTGGGTTTGTGAAAGCTACTGAAAAGGCGACAAATCTACGTATAATGTTTCTTCTGATTTAAGTTATTGTTCAATAGAGCTCCGTTTTTATCAATAGTTGCCACTTCCCCAGTAGATATGTTTCTCATTCTATCACTGGGTTCGTGATAGCTACTGAAAAGGCAATAAATCTACTTATTGTTTCTTTTGGATAATTGTTGAATAATGCTCCGTTTTTATCAATAGTTGCCACTTCCCCAGTAGATATGTTTCACATTCTATCACTGGGATCGTGATAGCTACTGAAAAGGCGCCAAATCTACGTATAATGTTTCTTTTGATTTCAGTTATTGTTGAATAGAGCTCCGTTTTTATCAATAGTTGCAACTTCCTCAGTAGATAGTTTTCACATTCTATCACTGGGTTTGTGATAGCTACTGAAATTGCGACAAATCTACATATAAGGTTTCTTTTGATTTGAATTATTGTTGAATATACCTCCATCCTTATCAATAGTTGCAACTTCCTTAGTAGATATGTTTTACATTCTATCACTGCGATCATGATAGCTACTGAAAAGGCGACAAAGTTATTTATAATGTTTCTTTTGATTTAGGTCATTGTTGAATAGAACTCCGTTTTTATCAATAGTTGCCACTTCCCCAGTAGATATGTTACACATTCTATCACTGGGTTTGTGATAGCTACTGAAAAGGTGACAAATTCAATTCAATTCAATTCAATTCAATTTAATTCAATTCAATTCAATTCAATTCAATTTATTTCTTGTAAACATAGGTACAATACAATGATGTTAAATAAAAATATTATGTTCTGCTATGTTTTGCCTTGCAAGGCGTACAAGTGATTTTTAAAGGTAAACTAATAACAATTAATTAATAAATTCATTACTACAATTAAATTAACATATAATGTTTCTTTTGATTTAAGTTATTGTTCAATATAGCTCCGTTTTTATCAATAGTTGCCACTTCCTCAGTAGATATGTTTCTCATTCTATCACTGGGTTCGTGATAGCTACTGAAAAGGCAATACATCTACTTACTGTTTTGTACTGAATAATTGTTGAATAATGCTCCGTTTTTATTAATAGTTGCCACTTCCCCAGTAGATATGTTTCACATTCTATCACTGGGTTTGTGATAGCTACTGAAAAGGCGACAAACCTACGTATAATATGTCTTCTGATTTAAGTTATTGTTCAATAGAGCTCCGTTTTTATCAATAGTTGCCACTTCCCCAGTAGATGTGTTTCATTCTATCACTGGGTTCGTGATAGCTACTGAAAAGGCAATACATCTACTTACTGTTTCTATTGAATAATTGTTGAATAATGCTCCGTTTTTATCAATAGTTGCCACTTCCTCAGATGATATGTTTCACATTCTATCACTGGGTTTGTGATAGCTACTGAAAAGGCGACAAATCTACTTAAAATGTTTCTTTTTATTTAAATTATTGTTTAGTATAACTCCATCCTTACCAATAGTTGCCACTTCCCCAGTAGATATGTTTCACATTCTATCACTGGGTTTGTGATAGCTACTGAAAAGGTGACAAATCTACATATAATGTTTCTTTTGATTTAAGTTATTTCTCAATAGAGCTCCGTCTTTATCAATAGTTGCCACTTCCTCAGTAGATATGTCTCACATTCTATCACTGGGTTTGTGATAGCTACTGAAAAGGCGACAAATCTACTTATAATGTTTCTTTTGATTTAAGTTATTGTTCAATATAGCTCCGTCTTTATCAATAGTTGCCACTTCCTCAGTAGATATGTTTCACATTCTATCACTGGGTTTGTGATAGCTACTGAAAAGGCTAAAAATCTACTTATAATGTTTCTTTTGATTTAGGTTATTGTTCAATAGAGCTCCGTTTTTATCAATAGTTGCCACTTCCTCAGTAGATATGTTTCACATTATATCACTGGGTTTGTGATAGCTACTGAAAATGCGACAAATCTACTAATAATGTTGCATTTGATTTGAATTATTCTTGAATTTAGCTCCGTTTTTATCAATAGTTGCCACTTCCTCAGTAGATATGTTTCACATTCTATCACTGGGTTTGTGATAGCTACTGAAAAGGCATTACTTATTATGTTTTTTTAGAATAATTATTGAATATATCTGTTTTACATTATATTACTGGGTGTAATGACTTCTGATATACTTCAATAAAACTCCAGGTTTCATATTTTGACTATGCTATTCTATTTGAGATGTCATATGAATGGTATTTGTCATTAATTGGCACTAAATCAGTAGATTTCGTATTTGTCATTAATTGACACTCAGTAGATATATGTTTAGCATTCAATCATTCGTTTTGTGATGATTTGTGATATGGGAAAAAAACAGGGTTTGTGATAGCTACTGAAAAGGCTATACGTCTACTTATTGTTTCTTTTGAATAATTGTTTTTATTTTTTGTTTTTATCAATAGTTGCCACTTCCTCAGTAGATATGTGTTACATTCTATCACTGGGTTTGTGATAGCTACTGAAAAGGCGACAAATCTACTTCCGATGTTTTTTTAGATTAATTATTGAATATATCTCCGTTTTTATCAATAGTTGCCACTTTCCCAGTAGATATGTTTCACATTCTATCACTGGGTTTGTGATAGCTACTGAAAAGGCGACAAATCTACTTATAATGTTTCTTTTGATTTAAGTTATTCTTCAACAGAGCTCCCTTTTTATCAAAAGTTGCCACTTCCCCAGTAGATATGTGTTTCATTCTATCACTAGGTTCGTGATAGCTACTGAAAAGGCAATACATCTACTTACTGTTTCTATTGAATAATTGTTGAATAATGCTCCGTTTTTATCAATAGTTGCCACTTCCCCAGTAGATATGTTTCTCATTCTATCACTGGGTTCGTGATAGCTACTGAAAAGGCAATATCTACATATTGTTTCTTTTGAATAATTGTTGAATAATGTTCCGTTTTTATCAATAGTTGCCACTTCCCCAGTAGATATGTTTCACATTCTATCACTGGGTTTGTGATAGCTACTGAAAAGGCGACAAATCTACTTATAATGTTTCTTTTGATTTAAGTTATTCTTCAACAGAGCTCCCTTTTTATCAAAAGTTGCCACTTCCCCAGTAGATATGTGTTTCATTCTATCACTGGGTTTGTGATAGCTACTGAAAAGGCAATACATCTACTTACTGTTTCTATTGAATAATTGTTGAATAATGTTCCGTTTTTATCAATAGTTGCCACTTCCCCAGTAGATAATGTTACACATTCTATCACTGGGTTTGTGATAGCTACTGAAAAGGCGACAAATCTACGTATAATGTGTCTTCTGATTTAAGTTATTGTTCAATAGAGCTCCATTTTTATCAATAGTTCCCACTTCCCCAGTAGATATGTGTCTCATTCTATCACTGGGTTCGTGATAGCTACTGAAAAGGCAATACATCTACTTTCTGTTTCTATTGAATAATTGTTGAATAATGCTCCGTTTTTATCAATAGTTGCCACTTCCCCAGTAGATATGTTTCTCATTCTATCACTGGGTTCGTGATAGCTACTGAAAAGGCAATACATCTACTTATTGTTTCTTTTGGATAATTGTTGAATAATGCTCCGTTTTTATCAATAGTTGCCACTTCCCCAGTAGATATGTTTCACATTCTATCACTGGGTTTGTGATAGCTACTGAAAAGGCGCCAAATCTACGTATAATGTTTCTTCTGATTTAAGTTATTGTTCAATAGAGCTCCGTTTTTATCAATAGTTGCCACTTCCTCAGTAGATATGTTTCACATTCTATCACTGGGTTTGTGATAGCTACTGAAAAGGCGACAAATCTACGTATAATGTGTCTTCTGATTTAAGTTATTGTTCAATAGAGCTCCGTTTTTATCAATAGTTCCCACTTCCCCAGTAGATATGTGTTTCATTCTATCACTGGGTTCGTGATAGCTACTGAAAAGGCAATACATCAACTTACTGTTTCTTTTGAATAATTATTGAATATAGCTCCGTTTTTACCAATAGTTGCCACTTCCTCAGTAGATATGTTTCACATTCTATCACTGGGTTTGTGATAGCTACTGAAAAGGCGACAAATCTACTTATAATGTTTCTTTTGATTTAAGTTATTGTTCAATAGAGCTCCATTTTTATCAATAGTTCCCACTTCCCCAGTAGATATGTGTCTCATTCTATCACTGGGTTCGTGATAGCTACTGAAAAGGCAATACATCTACTTTCTGTTTCTATTGAATAATTGTTGAATAATGCTCCGTTTTTATCAATAGTTGCCACTTCCCCAGTAGATATGTTTCTCATTCTATCACTGGGTTCGTGATAGCTACTGAAAAGGCAATACATCTACTTATTGTTTCTTTTGGATAATTGTTGAATAATGCTCCGTTTTTATCAATAGTTGCCACTTCCCCAGTAGATATGTTTCACATTCTATCACTGGGTTTGTGATAGCTACTGAAAAGGCGCCAAATCTACGTATAATGTTTCTTCTGATTTAAGTTATTGTTCAATAGAGCTCCGTTTTTATCAATAGTTGCCACTTCCTCAGTAGATATGTTTCACATTCTATCACTGGGTTTGTGATAGCTACTGAAAAGGCGACAAATCTACGTATAATGTGTCTTCTGATTTAAGTTATTGTTCAATAGAGCTCCGTTTTTATCAATAGTTCCCACTTCCCCAGTAGATATGTGTTTCATTCTATCACTGGGTTCGTGATAGCTACTGAAAAGGCAATACATCAACTTACTGTTTCTTTTGAATAATTATTGAATATAGCTCCGTTTTTACCAATAGTTGCCACTTCCTCAGTAGATATGTTTCACATTCTATCACTGGGTTTGTGATAGCTACTAAAAAGGCGACAAATCTACTTATAATGTTTCTTTTGATTTAAGTTATTTTTCAATAGAGCTCCGTTTTTATCAATAGTTGCCACTTCCTCAGTAGATATGTTTCACATTCTATCACTGGGTTTGTGATAGCTACTGAAAAGGAGACAAATCTACTTGTAATGTTTCTTTTGATTTAAGTTATTGTTCAATAGAGCTCCGTTTTTATCAATAGTTTCCACTTCCTCAGTAGATATGTTTCACATTCTATCACTGGGTTTGTGATAGCTACTGAAAAGGCGACAAATCTACTTCCGATGTTTTTTTAGAATAATTATTGAATATATTTCCGTTTTTACCAATAGTTGCCACTTCCCCAGTAGATATGTCTCACATTCTATCACTGGGTTTGTGATAGCTACTAAAAAGGCGACAAATCTACTTATAATGTTTCTTTTGATTTAAGTTATTTTTCAATAGAGCTCCGTCTTTATCAATAGTTGCCACTTCCTCAGTAGATATGTTTCACATTCTATCACTGGGTTTGTGATAGCTACTGAAAAGGCAATACTTCTACTTACTGTTTCTTTTGTTGTGACTTTGTGTAACTTTGTCTTGATCAATAGTCGCCACTGCCTTAGTAGATATGTTTAAAATTCTATCACTGGGTTTGTGATAACTACTGGTATATGACTATAATTCTACACATGGTTTCTTTTGTTATTACTTTTTGTACCTTTTTCTTGATCAATAGTTGCCACATTCTCAGTAAATATGTTTTACATTCTATCACTGGGTTTGTGATAGCTAATGACATATGACAATAATTAAACATATTTGTTTCCATTGTTATTAACTTGTATAACTTTGTCTTGCTCAATAGTTGCCAGTTTCTCGGTAGATATGTTTTACATTCTATCACTAGGTTTGTGATAGCTACTGATACTTATTATATTTATTATACTTAGAGGGCTTTACATATACTTATTATGTTATTTCTTACTTGTAAAATTTTGATTACGCAGTTCTATCCAGATGTCTTCGTGTGATAGTCATTAAAATGGTCTTTACCAGTAGTTGTCACTGAATCAGTAGATACGTTTATTATTCTATCATTGGGATTGGGATAGCTACTGATGACTGGCATCTAATCCATAATAACTACACTTTCACAAATCTATCTGTACGCTGCTATATTACTTATGTAATTATGTATTCATCCCCTTATTATATAATCGATGCATATTATCTTCAATTATATATTAAACACCATGGAAAGCATCAGTGAGTATAATTAGACTTTTAAAAGTTCAAGTACAACAGGTAAGGAATTTAGTATTTAAATAATATAATATTAGAAAAGATTTGTCTTTTCAGTAGTTGCCACTTCCTCAGTAGATATGTTTTACATTCTATCACTGGGTTTGTGATAGCTACTGACATATGACAATAATTCTACTCATTGTGTCTTTTGTTGCTACTTTGTGTAACTTTATCTTAATCAATAGTTGCCATATTCTCAGTAGATATGTTTTACATTCTATCACTGGGTGTCTGATAGCTACTGATACGAGGCAATAAATCTACTTAGTATATTTATTTTGTGTAGGAATTGAATATAGTTATGGCTCGCTCAATTGTTGTCAACTTCTCAGTAGATATGTTTTAAATTCTATCACTGGGTGCCTGATAGCTACTGATACGAGGCAATACATTTCCTTAGTATGTTTATTTTGTGTAGGAATTGAATATAGTTATGGCTCGCTCAATAGTTGTCAACTTCTCAGTAGATATGTTTTACATTCTATCACTGGGTGCCTGATAGCTACTGATACGAGGCAATAAATTTACTTAGAATGTTTATTTTGTGTAAGAATTGAATATAGTTATGGCTCGCTCAATAGTTGCCACTTCCTCAGTAGATATGTTTCACATTCTATCACTGGGTGCCTGATAGCTACTGATACGACGCAATAAATTTAATTAGAATGTTTATTTTGTGTAAGAATTGAATATAGTTATGGCTCGCTCAATAGTTGCCACTTCCTCAGTAGATATGTTTCACATTCTATCACTGGGTGCCTGATAGCTACTGATACGAGGCAATACATTTACTTAGAATGTTTATTTTGTGTAAGAATTGAATATAGTTCTGGCTCGCTCAATAGTTGCCACTTCCTCAGTGGATATGTTTTACATTCTATCACTGGGTTTGTGATAGCTACTGACACATGACAATAACTCTACACATTGTGTCTTTTCTTTACTTTGTGTAACTTTGTCTTTATAAATAGTTGCCATATTCTCAGTAGATATGTTTTACATTCTATCACTGGGTGTATGATAGCTACTGATACGAGGCAATAAATCTACTTAGTATATTTATTTTGTGTAGGAATTGAATATAGTTATGGCTCGCTCAATAGTTGTCAACTTCTCAGTAGATATGTTTCGCATTCTATCACTGGGTTTGTGATAGCTACTGACATATGACAATAATTCTACACATTGTGTCTTTTGTTATTACTTTGTGTAACTTTGTCTTTATCAATAGTTGCCATATTCTCAGTAGATATGTTTTACATTCTATCACTGGGTGTATGATAGCTACTGATACGAGGCAATAAATCTACTTAGTATATTTATTTTGTGTAGGAATTGAATATAGTTATGGCTCGCTCAATAGTTGTCAACTTCTCAGTAGATATGTTTCACATTCTATCACTGGGTGCCTGATAGCTACTGATATGATGCAATAAATCTACTTGGTATTTTTATTTTGTTTGAGTTGAATATGTTATAGCTCGCTCAATAGTTGCCACTTCCTCAGTAGATATGTTTTACATTCTATCACTGGGTTTGTGATAGCTACTGACACATGACAATAACTCTACACATTGTGTCTTTTCTTATTACTTTGTGTAACTTTGTCTTTATAAATAGTTGCCATATTCTCAGTAGATATGTTTTACATTCTATCACTGGGTGTCTGATAGCTACTGATACGAGGCAATAAATCTACTTAGTATATTTATTTTGTGTAAGAATTAAATATAGTTATGGCTCGCTTAATTGTTGTCAACTTCTCAGTAGATATGTTTCACATTCTATCACTGGGTGCCTGATAGCTACTGATACGAGGCAATAAATCTACTTAGTATATTTATTTTGTGTAGGAATTGAATATAGTTATAGCTCGCTCACTAGTTGTCACTAACTCAGTAGATATGTTTATTCTATCACTGCGTGCATGATGACTTGTGATACGTGAAAATGTCGTACAAGTATATCGTGCAATTAATATGGTATTTAATAGATTAGTCTTTATCAATAGTTGTCACTGACTCAGTAGATATGTTTATCATTCTATCACTGGGTTTCTGATAGCTATTGATATATGACATCGAACATCAGCAAAATCAACCGGAATATTACTAGTTTTATTACTTTCTTAGTCAATATGCTGAGCATTCTATCACTGTTAACGTGATAACCATCGGTATAAGATCATCTTAATTATGTTACAAGACACTTTAGAAATGTTGTATTTGAAGTTATGTCAAAATCAATAGTTGTCACTGACTCAGTAGATATGTTTATCATTCTATCACTGGGTGTGTGATGACTTTTGTGATATGACAATGACATCTTGCGTAAATATAGTGATCAGATAATAGTACATTGTTATACATGTGTGAAAAGTTGGTTATTACATACGAGGCGGTATTAAGCGCGATAAGAGAGCGTTACGACGAGTTACGATTTTTCAACACACTTGCGAGGAAAATAATTAGACTGTTTTACAAAAACGTTTGGTCCAGATCAGGATTTGATTACTTCTTAGTGTATTTTGAAGTCGGTTTAAGTTTTTTGTAAAACAGCCCAATTATACTTGATCTGTAAGAGGGAATAATAACTAACCTTCTTCTTCTTAAGTTTGGCAACCAAGCCCAAATTAGGGCTCATTTCTGCCAGTGTCGCGTTATATTATAGTTTCCAGTCACATTATATCACTTTCACAATATATAGTCCTCAGTCAGTCACCGTCCATAAAAGCACAGATAAAAGTCATGTTTTACTACAATGGTGGTCATTGTACTAAAATTCTTCACGGACATTTCGAGACAACTTGAAAATTCACGACACACATAATTCATTTCATTCCACTTCACTGGTGCACATCATCATCATCCTATAATGTCCCACTGCTGGGCACAGGCATCCTGCACACAAATGAACGTGAAAGGGAATGGGCAGATACTCCACCACGCGTGCCCACTGCTGATTGGTGGAGGTAGGCTAGTGGTCAACCTACTGTTGGAATTTTTCAAGTCGCCTAGGAGGTATCCAACTAGCTTAACGACTATCACAATTAAGTGATAACCGGGACCAACGGCTTTACGTGCCTTCCGAAGCACGGAAACGCTCGATTTGAAATACCACTAGGCGTCACCCATCCAGGTACCGACCACGACGGACGTAGCTTAACTTTGCCGATCGATTAAGAACGGCTAATCATGCTACACCACGAGCGCTTCACTGGTGCACACTGGTTCACTGGTGCACATGGATGATCTTTATTGGGTAAGATACCACCGAAAATACACAATAAAACTCAAAATACACAAATTTATGAGAATAAAAATGAAAACGCAACGTCGCTCTGCAAGTTCCCTTCAAAAAGTAATAACTGACCTTATTAGTGAGACAGTCTTGGAAGTCTTTCTTCATGACGGAGACGGAGACGCGGTCCTGAGGCCGCTTGGGGCCGCTCACGGACGTCACCACCGACGACAGGTCCAGCTCCACCACCTGGGAACACATTCAACTATTTATTATTGGACTCCTAAAATACACGGTAATTAGGGTTCCGTAGACAATTGACAATGGTCTGTCTGTCGTATGTCACAGCAACTTTTTTCCAAAACTATAAGAACTATGGGGGCGTCCATAACGTGAGGTGTTTTTAAAAAAAAACTGTCCCTCCCTCCCCCCCTGGTGAGATTTCGTGAGATTTTATTCAACCCCCTCCCCCATACCCCAATCTCACGTGAGATTTTTCAAAATGTCGGTTTCTTACGTAAACGCGTTGGACGCTATTTGGTATAAAACAAATATGGTGGTTTGACAGTCAGTAGATGTATAACGTCGAAGTATGAATGAAATTATTTTCTTTCGAACGAATTAGTGGATGGTTGTAATCGTATTACGATTACGCTTAAGATTAAATCTTAAGCATGTATAATCTGGATTAAATGGACCAAAATAGTATTTTTTTTTTTTGTTTCAATCAGAAAAAAAATTGCGTGATATTTGCCGAGACCCCCCTCTCTCCATCGTAAGATTAGATGAGATTTGACTTGACCCCCTCCCCCCCTTAAACATCTCACGTAATTTATGGACGCCCCCTATACTGTTGAAACTTGGTAAGTAGATGTATTTTGACGGGCCAGTTGGCGCAGTTGGTTAAGACGTGGAGTTTTAACCTATAGCGCCGGTCGTGGGTTCGATTCCCGCACAGGACATGCATTTGTGTGCATGAACATGTCTGTATGTCCTGAGTCTGGGTGTAATTATGTATATTAAGTATGTATTTACAAACAAAAAGTAGTATATGTATTATATCAGTTGTCTGGTTTCCATAGTACAAGCTCTGCTTAGTTTGGGACCAGATGACCGTGTGTGAGGAATGTGCCAGAATATTTATTTATTATTTATATTTTACCTTGTCTTAGTTTTCAAATTACCCAGTGAGTGATGATGTACATACCTCAGAGAAGACTGGGTCCTGTTCTGCGTTGTTGTAGTCCCTAAATTGTTTAGTCGCGCGCAAGTACCCCTCGATTATGTCTATCTTTTCCCTGGAACGATCTGAAATCATATTTTTTTTTTTATTTGGAAAACAAACAGCTTACAATAACTATAGAAGAAATACATACTAAAAGCAATATAGTTTTCACATACAAAGACTAATATAGAAGAGTTAATAGATAATTGGACTTTTTTACAAAAAACTTAAACCGACTTCAAAGTACACTAAGAAGTAATCAAATCCTGATCTGATGACAATGGGACCAAACGGGAAGTGTACCCTTCCAGACAAAAAAAGAATTTTTCAAATCGGTTAATAAATGACGGAGTTATGAGTTAACAAACATAAAAAAAAAAACATATAACCGAATTGAGAACCTACTACTTTTTGTGAAGTCGGTTATAAAGAGGTGAACATTTATACAAAAAAATAAAGTTAGATAGAAGCTAGCGTGTTGGGAAGCCGAAGTACGAATTGGAATACAGATACTTTGCCTGATTAGTACTTGTATAAAATAAATCTGAAGGTAATTCATTTATAGCACTATTTAAAATGCCTGCCGGATCTGCAAAAGAATGTATTCTGTTTATTTGTACTATAGTTAGTATTAGTTGCTTACTTAGTACTAGTTGTTTACTTAGTATTAGTTGTTTACTTAGTATTAGTTGTTTACTTAGTATAAGTTGTTTACTAAGTATAAGTTGTTTACTTAGTATTAGTTGTTTACTTAGTATTAGTTGCTTAAATAAATAATAAATAAATAAATTTATTTTCAATAACTTATCTTAGGTTACAATATATTTCTGGAAACTCCTTTTAAGCAAACATTTGCTTGTGTTAGGAGATCCCGCTCTTCCAAGACATTTCGTGATAAGTTGAAAGGTTTTATTTAGGAACAATAAAGAAACTAAGATACAAAAACACGAAACGCGCGCAAAGTGTGTGTTTGGTGTATGTGTAAGTGTGGGGGGGTGTGTGTGTGTGTGTATTGTGTGCGTTTGTATGTATATGTAAGCCCTACGAAATTTTCTTGGGATAGAAAGCCGCTGAACACAACAACAACTTCCGTAAACTATACTATAGTAGCAGCCATGAAGCAAATGAGTAAGTATGTTTGAGTTAGCCCTACGATACAATCTTGGGATCAGAAGTAGCTGTGTCACAACTATTCCACTAACTACAACAGTAAACGCTACTAGTGATAAGAGTACTATTTGCATCATACACAGCCCAAACAACAAAAGGTTAAGCGGCGCAAGAGAAGGTAGAGTAGTTAGCCCTCCGATATAAGATATCTTGGGATCTGAAGCAGCTGTGACTCAACCACTTCACTAACTTTAGCGCAACATAATGTGTAACCAAATTAAAGTAAAGCCACAGTCCATTAAATGGTTTAATAGACTGTGGTAAAGCCATTGTTTTAACGCACAGACATTTAAAGAAAAGTTTTAACGATAGATTCAATTTCATCATAGCTTTTTCTCTTTAGCCAGTCAGTCAAAATCTTTTTGCAATCAAAGTACGTCAAAGAGTATATGCCTAATTCTTTATTTAAGATGTTATACAAGTAAGATGATTGACTTGAGTACTGTCTTCTTGCAAATGCGGTTTTGACTGAGAGTATTGGGGCAACAATATTTTTCCTTCTCATTCCAATCTTCCTGTCGTCAAAGGGGAGAGACTTGTGCTTTCTTAAAATGAGATGGAGTACGTATAGCTTTCTTACAGTCAGAAGGTCACATGTTAAGTAAAGGCTTTCCGTGGGGAATCTATAGGGCTTAAAGAACATAACCTTTAGCAAAGATCTCTGTGCCCTCTCTAATTCAATAAATTTTGTTTTTATTGCTCCACCCCAGATCGGCAAACAATACCCCAAAACCGATTGAGCCAGCGAAACGTATATTTGCTGCATAAGATCCTTAGTGGCAATGTGTCGCAATATTTTAAACGTCCAAATTAGTTTTCGAACTCTGTTCATTATTAGTTCGGTGTGCATATGCCATGATAGCCGTTGATCCAACATTATACCTAGGTATTTGGTGTGCTGTACCTTGTTTATTTTAGCGCAAGAGCAATCGGAACCCGAAGGGTTTGGACATTTGTGTATTTTAATTTGGAAGTCGGTTGAAGGTTGGGTACGCTCATACATTGTAAAACAAATGTAATTTGTTTTTAACGCGTTTAGTGTTAAAAGATTAGAATCAAGCCAGTATTTTATCTTAATCAGACCTCTCTCTGCAGATTTTTGTACAGAGTCCCATGTTTTTCCCACGAAGATAATAGCGGTATCGTCCGCATACGAAAATACGTGCCCACCCTCAATTTTCATATTGCAGAGGCTATTTATGTAAACTAGAAACAATGTGGGACCAAGGACGCTACCTTGCGGCACACCATACGTAACACTTTCCTCAGTGCTAATGACACCCCCCAGCTTGACCTTATGTTTTCGTTCACGGAGGTAACTTTCAAACAGCTGAAGAGGTGACCCTCTTATGCCAATATCCTCAAGCCTGTGTAGAAGTATGGAGACAGAGACCGTGTCAAAGGCTTTTTTTAGGTCCAAGAATACAGCCAGGCACTTACCTCCACTGTCCACTTCATTTGTGACAATGGAGGTAAGCGCCAAGACTGCATCTTCCGTAGATAGCCCTTGTCTAAAACCATACTGTGAGGGTGAGAGAATTTTAAATTTTGTGAGGAAGCTAATAAGTCGTGCATTAATTAATTTTTCTATAATTTTGGAAATAGATGTTAAAACAGAAATTGGCCTGTAGTTTGACGGATCGGTCTTGTCTCCACTCTTATGCACAGGCGTTATAAGTGCTTGTTTTAAGGCCGTAGGAAAAGTCCCCAGTTCAAAACACAGGTTTGCCAAATGAGATATTATTGGAGCAATCAGTTCATGTGCAGTCTTGAGAAGACTTGTTGGTATATTATCCCAGCCTGGGGCACTGTCAGTCTTCAAGCTCATTATTACGGCGCGAACCTCCCAGGGGTCTGTATTATAAAGAACAAAGGATGAGGCTGGCGAACTCATTTCTTTATTTGGAATACCACTCGGTCTCACAGTAGTGTCTACTACGATATTTTCTGCGAGACGCTTGCCTACTTCGCAGAAATATTTATTTACCTGGTTGGCCGCTTCTTTAGGACTCGCGGCGACTTCCAGCAAGTCCGAATTTTGTGATTTTACCGGTTTACGTTGTGTGATATTATTAATTGTAGACCATAGCTTTTTAGGATTTTTTTGTGCCTTTAAAAGTTGTTCACGATCGTATTTACGTTTTTGTTTTTTAATAATACAGTTACAATAGTTACGGTATCTTCTATAGGTTATTTTCAGTATCTCATTATCAGGGTCTAATCTTAACTTTTTTTGCATATTATTTCGATTACAAATACAACGTAATAAGCCAATGGTCATCCAGGGTTTGATAATTCTATTTTTCAAGGTTACGGTCATTGAAATAGTATTTGCTAACAGACATTGTTGCAATTTGTTTATAAGGCAATCAGTAAGCACGTTAGGGTTAGTTAGTTTTATTAATTCCCGGATATTACTGGCGTGTAGATATTCAAGTGCCCCCTCTAAATTGATAGTAGTTTTTATTTTTGTATTTTGTTTTGTGTTAGTTAGGTTTGATATTTTTAATAAAATCATGTAGTGGTCTGTAATAGTTGTATTAATAACTGCGATAGTTGCAGTTTTATTTCTAGATTTTAAATTAATAATGAAATGATCTAAACAGTTTATGCCTCTCGTGGGTAGCAGATGTCCTGGAAGTAATCCATGCATTGCTAACATATTTAAATAATTTAGTCTATTTGAGCGCTCGTGTGATTGTTCTTCTTGTTTATATATTAGATTTATATTTATATCTCCCGTAATTATCACGTTTTTATTTCCTGTAATAGAACTTAAGTGGTTATTTAGGGAATTGGTAAAATCATCAGCGTTAGACCTCGAGGGCGATCTATAAATACCAAGGACGATAAGATCCGGCAAGATATTTATTTGTAAGCAAGAGGCATTTACTAGTTTTATTTCTTTCATTCTAGCTTTACGTGTATTTTTGATATATGCTACTACTCCATCCGCTTTATTAACGTGGTGGGTAGTTTGATATGACGTGTAATTTTGTATTGCGGGTATGTATTTATTTGAGTTTAGCCTGCATTCACTGAGGATGATTAGGTCAACGTCACATTTTAAATTTATCAAATTAAGTTTTAGGTCATCAATGTTAGCGTAAATACTTCTAATGTTTTGTGAGATAATCGTAAAGTCGGTAGATTTTACATTCAATAACCTACTACAATCCTCGATTTCACAGTTAAATGACTGAGATATTTCTGTGTTATCTATTTCATCCAAAGTTTTTACGGCACTATCCATAATTGTAAAATAATGAGACCATGAGTTATACCTATTCTGATGTTACATGTTTGAACGATACTGTAAGCTATAATATCGGTGTGTGCAGTAGCTGTACGATAATTTTGTAATTTTAATAGTTGTATTTTGTAATATTTTTGTGGTTGTGTTATGTGATATTTTAGAAAATGTGTGGTGTGATATTTTTGTTGATGTGATTTTTGATATTTTTGTGTATGTGTGGTGTGATATTTTTGTATGTTTGTTATGTGATGTATTTGTTTGTTATATGTCAATGAGCGCGTTAAGTTTACATATATTAATATTGATATGAATTTAAAAGTATTTAGATTAAAAAGTAGAAAAGTAATACTGACTAAATATCGTATATCCTTTGAGACTCCGTGTAGTCATTTTAGCTGCATGAGATTGTTTATTTGCGTTTCGTTTTTTATCAAAATAATTGTTGAAGATTCATCCTTTCTTACATATACCCTTCCAAATGCAGTCCAGCAAAACTTATACTTCTGTGACTTTGCAAGGTCCCGTGCAAGAAAGTGTAAGCGGGCCCCCTTAGCTGTAAGTTGCTCGGATACATAAATTGGAGTATATTCATTTCTTGTAAGTCCAAGATGCTTTGCACATAACTTTTCTTTGTGCTTTATATTATACACTTTAGCCATCTTCAAGAAATCAGTTTTGAGCATAGTTGACGCAATTTCAACTACAATTACTAAGTATTAGTTGTTTACTAAGTATTAGTTGTTTACTTAGTATTAGTTGTTTACTTAGTAGTAGTTGTTTACTTAGTAGTAGTTGCTTACTAAGTATTAGTTGTTTACTTAGTATTAGTTGCTTACTAAGTATTAGTTGTTTCTTAGTAGTAGTTGTTAGCTTACCACCGTCGGCCACATCAATTACCGTGGTGAGATAGTGGTCAAACACAATAAAGAAAATCAAACTGACTGGTTTGCGTCAAGTACTGCAGCGATCTGTTGTCGACGGGGAAGTGCGCGACGGTGGCGCCGAACTCGGGACACATGTTGGCGACGGTGGCGCGGTCGGCGATGCTCAGCGCGGACACTCCGGGCCCGAAGAACTCCACGAACTTGCCCACCACACCCAGGGACCGCAAGTGCTGGAACCAAACACTTACTAATGTCATTTTTCAATACTATATCTTCTTTATATATTTGTGGCGTACTTCGCCACCACACAAGTACATACAAGTCCGCTAATACGATAATCTTGGGCCAAGCCCTTACAATTTCATAAAATAGCTCCGCTACCGATAATTATAAAACGCTGGTCCAAGTTTCATAAGCGGAGCGATTTCATGAAATTGTAAGGGCTTGGCCCATGATTATCGTATTAGCGGACTTGTATGTACTTGTGTGGTGGCGAAGTACGCCACATATTAAACTAGCGGCCCGGTACGTGCTTCGCTACGTATAAAGTGAAATAATAAAAATGTGATAAATGAAGAACCGCTCGACGGGTTTTGTGCAAACTTCACATAAACCATCTACTAAATAGTCCGAACAAAGCCTAAACATTTGGTTTGGATAGCTGAGCCCGTTCTTGAGTTATAAAATTACAACGAAAAGTGGCATTGATTTTTATATATATTGATTGATACTGTACGTGTGTATGTCACTGAATTGCTCGGCAGATGGCACTGCTGTCGATAATATAACCTAGATACCGACTGCAGCGCCATCTGCCGGGATGATTTATGAATCTAAACCACCCAGAGCGCCACCCAAACGTATACAAAAAAATTAATTCAAGTCAGTCCAACCATTTAGGAGGAGTTCAGTGACAAACTCACGTACAGTTGAATCTTTTTGTATGCGTTTGTGTGACGCCCTGGATGGTTTAGATAGGGTAAGGTAGGGTAGCACCAAAGGGTAGGGTAGCACTACGCGAACGAAGTCGCGCCGGGCAGCTAGTATATAGTATAAGTATTAGGAAAAAAACTGTAATATGAAAAAATCTTCCAGAAAAAAAAATGCCTTGCTGAGTCTCTTGCCGGAGTCTTCTCAGCTTAAGTGTATTCCGAACCGGTGGTAAATTCAACTGTATGTAACAACTTAACAATCATAAGTGCCTTACCAGGGCCTAAACTGAATAAATTAATTTTTAACCGACTTAAAAAAAGGAGGAGGTTCTCAATTCGGTTGTATGCATGTTTGTTACATCATAACTCCGTCATTTATTAACCGATTTGGAAAATTATTTTTTTGCCTGGAAGGGTACACTTCCCGTTTGGTCCCATTGTCATCAGGTCAGGATTTGATTACCTCTTAGTGTACTTTGAAGTCGGTTTAAGTTTTTTGTAAAACAGTCCAATTATTTTTATGTATATTCGGGCATAACTCCGTCATATGTAGACGGATTTTCAAAAATGTTTTTTTTTTTATTTTGATTTTCGATATGGCCGAAGGTTGTACAGCTTACCTTAGTAATAGTGAGTACTAGATCCGTAGAGGTGACCAGCGGGTTCAACTCCCCCACCAGCCGGTACCCCACCACTTTGGGGAGAAGCATGCTGATCGCTTGTCCCAACATTACTGCTTCCGCTTCGATTCCTGGTTGGAGCACATTATATTTAGTTAAATTCTTACTAAAATTATAAACGCTAAATTTGTATGTATGTTTGTTACTCGTTCACTCAAAAACTACTGAACGGATTTGGATGAAATTTGGCACACAGATAGAATATGTTCTGAATTAACACATAGAGTACTTTTTATCCCGGGAAAACATACGATTCGGGAATGCGGGTGAAACCGCGCGGGACAGCTAGTGGTATAACAGGTGGAGATTTCGAAATGGCATATATTCGAAACCTATGTTGGGTTAGTCATGCTGAACAACTTTTACTATGGGACCAATAGTGTATTCTCAAATTTTTTTTTTTACTTTCCATAGTAAGTGTTAACCTTGCTCGATCATAATGCATGAAAAGTAAAAAAAAATTTTTTTAATTCAGTGTTGGTCCCATAGTAAAAGTTGTTCAGCATGACTAACCCAACATAGGTTTCGAATATATGCCATCTCGAAATCTACACCCCGTATAATAGCACTATACGGGTGGATACGAAAATACGACATTAAATGAAACCAAGTGAAGTACTCATGTATACGATCAACTTTTACTATGGGACCAACTTCGAAAACGCAAAAAAAATACTGCTTTTCATACAAAAGGTACATGTCTCCTCGGCACAAATTAGTATGAAAAGCTGTATTTTTTTTGCGATTTCGATGTTTGTCACATAGTAAAAGTTGATCGTATACATGAGTACTTTACGTGGTTTCATTTAATGTCGTATTGACGTATCCAACCCGTATAATATCCTAACTAATTTTATAAATACGAAATTAAGTTTGTCTATTTGTTTGTTACACTTTGACGCCCTAACTACTCAACCAAGTATAAGACCATAAAATATAATAAATACAATACTAAAAGTGTTAGAGATGGAAGAGTGGTACAACCGACAGCCAAAAACTATTATGGAGAGAGTCAAAATATCTTGTACCAAAAATATTCAATAACATCGAATTATTAAAGTTGAAGCTGAAGGAGGCATTGCTCGATGACGCTGACTTCAATAGAAGAGGCGCCATCGAGAAATGAATCCACTCTGCATGTTTATCTTGTTATATTATTAAACAACAAGGGGGGGGGGGCTGTTTACTGGCAAGTGAAGTTCTTAGAGTAATTTTAGTTATATACATGTTATTATATGTTGCAGGTAAATGCTTTTCTTGCATGTATTTTTAATAATGGTAGGTATAATAATCTGTAAAGAGCGTGTCTCGCCATCAAACTTAATAGTTTGGCGAGTAGTGTATGTTATAGTTATGTTTGTATTTATCATTTATTTTCTTAAAAAAAAAATGATCGTCATGAAATTTGGGATGCAGATAGCCTATTAAAAAATAATGGTAGCCCTCACCCCCCACTCCCCACCCGACGACTCCGAGTCCGTTGATCATAGTCGTGTGGCTGTCAGTGCCCACTACTGAGTCCGGGTGCAGCAACGCCCCCGTGAACACCACGCGAGCTAGGTACTCTAGGTTCACCTGGAAGTATCACACAAAATGTAGTTCTTTTTAATCGACTTAAAAAAACCGGCCAAGTGCGAGTCAGACTCACGCACCGAGGGTTCCGTACAAACCTGTAGGTATATAAGTAAATGGTAGTATAGACCTGAGTTTTTGATATTAATTTCAATTTATGACGTATTAAAAAAAAACTACTTACTAGATCTCGTTCAAACCAATTTTCGGTGGAAGTTTGCACCGTAATGTACATCATATATTTTTTATAGATTTATCATTCTCTTATTTTAGAAGTTACAGGGGGGGGACACACATTTTACCACTTTGGAAGTGTCTCTCGCGCAAACTATTCAGTTTAGAAAAAAATGATATTAGAAACCTCAATATCATTTTTGAAGACCTATCCATAGACAGCCCACAATTATGGGTTTTATTAAAAAAAAAAAATGAGTTTCAGTTCTAAGTATGGGGACCCCCAAAATTTATTGTTTTTTTTTCTATTTTTGTGTGAAAATCTTAATGCGGTTCACAGAATACATCTACTTACCAAGTGTCAACATTATAGTTCTTATAGATTCGGAAAAAAGTGGCTGTGACATACGGACGGACAGACAGACAGACAGACAGACAGACATGACGAATCTATAAGGGTTCCGTTTTTTGCCATTTGGCTACGGAACCCTAAAAAAGAGATTATCAATTCGACACTTCATCATCATCATCATCATCAGCCTATATTTTCCCACTGCTGAGCACAGGCCTTCTTTCACAAATGAGGGTGAAAGAGAATGTGCAGATACTCCACCACGCGTGCCCACTGCGGATCGGTGGAGGTAGGCTAGTGGCCAACCTACTGTTGGAATTTTTCCTCAGCCTAGGAGGCATCCAACTAGCTTAACGACTATCACAATTAAGTGATAACCGGGACCAACGGCTTAACGTGCCTTCCGAAGCACGGAAAAAAGAATAAAAATTCGACACGTATGTATGTAATATTATTGAACTGCATTATATTCACATATGATAATCTATTAGGGCTTCCAAACAAATATACACAATTTCATAGGTGTATGTATGTTTGTCCACACATATCTCCGAAGATATCAGTCCGATTGTAACCATTATTTTTTATTGGTTTACATTTGCTTCAACTTAGGGAACAGTGCAAGTTTCATCGAAATCGGTTCAGTTTCAGTAGTTTTCAACATCTCAAAACTTTGGTCAAATTCTAGAGCGATTAGGAAAAACTAAAAATGACGAAATAAAGAAGTAATTAAAAAAAAAAAAAACGACTTAAAAGTACACTAAAAAGTATGAAATAACTCTAATCCGACACTGATTTGAAGTCACCGAAAGAGCACGACGTATTTCATTGAAAATATTTCGCTGATTTCAAATCAGCATGACAACCAATCAGCGCGCAAGGTGCGTTCCGACGCATTCAAGTATGATGCCAGTTTACAATATGACGGTTTGTCATGGATAGATTATAAACTATCGGAAATGAATACGTTATATTTTAAGCAGTATGATACAGTTCACAACCATTTTCATATCGGGGAGTTTATAATCTCGCTAGGTAGGAGATAGGTAGAGCATAGCGTTTATTCGCTCAAAGAGCAGCTCGACTGGGGAAGTACCTCCACCTTACAGAATACCGCAGCCAAATAACTTTATGTTGTGTAAAGTTGTGTTCCTGCGCGTGAGTAAGTGAGCCAGAGCTCATAGGGGAGGGGGGAAAGGTCGGTAACGCGTGAGCGATGCTTCTTGTGTTGCAAGCGTCCATATGGCTACGGTAACCGCTTAACATCAGGCGGGCCGTATGCCCTTTTTGTTACACCCAATATAACATACCTGATGCACAATTCCTGAGCCAGGTGGCACGATCAGCATATTGTCAAAGGCTTGGGCACCCCACTGGAAACAAAATATATGAATACACTGATAGCAACGTTACCTTATGCGAATAGTGAGCAGCTTCTTGTTCTTACTTGTTGATTGACAGTCAGACAAAATGACGATACGGATTCCTTGTCATTAGTTCTGGGTAGAAGTATTGATAATAATTGGACTGTTTTACAAAAAACTTAAACCAACTTCAAAGTACACTAAGAAGTAATCAAATCCTGATCTGATGACAATGGGAGCAAACGGGAAGTGTACCCTTCCAGACAAGACGAGAATTTTCCAAATCGGTTAATTAATGACGGAGTTATGAGGTAACAAACATAAAGATAAATACAACCGTGTTGAGAACTTCTACTTTTTTTGAAGTCGGTTAAAAAACGAGACATTGGCATTTGTGTGCATGAGCATATCTGTATGTCCTGAGTCTTGGTGTAATTATGTATTTTCAGTATGTATTTACAAACAAAAAGTAGTGTATGTATTATATCAGTTGTCTCGTTTCCATAGTAGAAGCTCTGCTTAGTTTGGGATCAGATGACCGTGTGTGAGGAATGTCACATGATAATTTATAATTACCTTCAAAAACTGGAATCTCTCCTTGTTTCTCTGAAATTCTAACTCTTGGTTTTTGTTCAGTGCGTCTGGTCTGAAAAATAAATATTAATAAAACATTAACAAAAAACTTTTTTTGGGTACCTGAAAATTTATATAAACCTTTACCTAACTTAACCTCCATTGGTCCCATGGTAAAAGTTGTTCAGCATGACTAATCCAACATAGGTTTCGAAAATATGCCATCTCGGAATCTCCACCCGGTATAGTACATCGTTTACTGTTACATCTAGCAGGTTGCTCATGGTACTTACATTCTAGCGAAGTCAACCTGCACAGAATGGTCGATGACCAGGTCAGCGGGACATATGGGGTTGATCTTCTGTGGGTCCCCTCCGAGGTCCTTAACAGCGTCGCGCATCGCTGCGAAGTCTACCACCGCTGGTACACCAGTTAGATCCTGGAGATTTCAAGATATATGTGTAACGGCAAGAGTATTATTAAGTAGTCTACTTTCTCTGTATTGTTAGCAAGATGTCCGTAACATCACTGACTGGCCTCAGTAGAAGACCAGCGCTGTGGTACAGATATGTGCTGCAGCATAATGCTGAGCTGTAGGCCATATTTGTCCTCGATGCATAATATTGTGTGCAGTAAAGAGGACGGATGAAAGACGATTGCATGCAGCTGAGATGAGGATGTTGAGATGGATGTGTGGAGTGACAAGAATGGATAAGATAAGAAATGAGTACATAAGGGGAAGCTTGAAAGTAGCGCCAGTGAGTGAAAAGTTGAGAGGGAACCGTTTATCATGGTATGGACATGTTATGAGGAGAAATGAAAGCCACGTCACTAAAAAACTTATGAATATGAAAGTGGATGGATATACGGGAAGAGGAAGACCGAAAAGAGATGGATGGATTGTGTGGAAGATGATATGGGTAAGAAAGGAGTGGATACTAGTATTACGGATAGAAGATACGAATGGAAGAAGCGTACATATTGCGCCGACCACAATTGATGGGGAACAGGGCAGGCAGATGATGAACTATGTGTGTTTTTTTTGTATCTTGTTTGTGTTTAATAACTTTGCTATTTTTTTATTTCATTTTCAATTAATTGTGTGTAACCTAGATATAATATTCCTTTATGGTGGGCAAATAAAATTAATTCTTTCTTCATTATATCCGAAGGTATCCGAAGGGGGTAGAGGTGTGTAACTCAGCTCTGAACCAGCTCAATGAATCAGATCACTCGGGTTTGAGCCGTTGAGCTACAGCTCAAAAACAAAATGTCTAGCTCACATCTCAATCCAACTCCTATATTGTATCTGCGACTCTCTCCATAGATTATTATTGTGATTCTAATCTATGAATTATTATTAACATCTAACATCCAAACCTGTTTTTTTTTTTTATACCACTCAGGTGGCAAACAAGCATACGGCCCGCCTGATGGTAAGCGGTTACCGTAGCCTATGGACGCTTGCAACACCAGGGGTATAACGCGCGCGTTGGCGACCCTGCAGAAATCTCTTCACTCCCCTTTTGAAGAACCCCATGCTGTACTCCATTGGGAAACCCACGGCTGTTACACGTTGTATACACTTTCCCATACATCATGTGTCCTGGATGGAGATTTCGAGATGGCATATTTTCGAAACTTATGTTGGGTTAGTCATGCTGAACAACTTTTACTTTGGGACCAATAGTGAAGTAACAAAAATTTTTTTTTACTTTTCTTTCAAAATGTCAACCTTGCTCGATCATAGTGTATGAAAAGTTAAAAAAAAAATTGAGATATAAGTGTTGGTCCCATAGTAAAAGTTGTTCAGCATGACTAACCCAACATAGTTTTTGAAAATATGCCATCTCGAAATCTTCACCTGCCCCCCTAGACAAGATGGCCGTCGACAATCGTCATCGTTGGTAAGCGATCAACCTTTGTATGGGATTGACATAACAGATTGTTAAAAATCACGTGATATTTCGATTTGAAATGTCAATCCCATACAAAGGTTGATCGTTTACTGTCGATGACGATTGTCGATCTACTGGCCCTGGGACAATCGTCAATAAGTATGGTTATAGATAAAGTTTTTATTAGGAAGTGAACCATACATTACGTATGTAGAACCTTATTATACTATTATTAATGTTCAATTTTCAATCGACAAAGGCGACGATCTGCGACTTATTTTTTTTTTTTTTTTTTTTTTTTTTATACAACTTAGTCGGTAAACAAGCATACGGCCCACCTGATGGTAAGCGGTTACCGTAGCCATATGGACGCTTGCAACACACAAAGCATCGCTCACGCGTTACCGACCTTTCCCCCTCCCCTATGAGCTCTGGCGACCTTACTCACGCGCAGGAACACAACTTTACACAACATAAAGTTATTTGGCTGCGGTATTCTGTAAGGTGGAGGTACTTCCCCAGTCGAGCTGCTCTTTAAGCGAATAAACGCTATGCTCTACCTCTCTTAAAAAAAAAAAAATGAATAAATTTTAAAATTTTATATTTAATTTGAATAAATGTCTCTCAAATTGATCTTTGACCTAGATATGGTTCGTAGTTAGAACTCTATCGAGTATGTTTGACCACAATCTCACCATGGTAAGTGATGATGCGGCCGAAGGTGGTGCACACACAAAGACTAGAAGGAACTGGCTCTCAAGTGCAGCTGTCGGAACACACCGATAGGTGCTTGGCGACAGATTTTCAACTTGTGTGTGGTAGCCAGCCAGGTGGGTACTACAAAGTACCCTACCACCGTGATATGGTTTCCTCACGATGTTTTCCTCAAGGTTATTATAGGATTCGAATCCGGGCCCATCATCTCGGCATCAGGCGCCACTACCACATAACCACCATACCTGCAGTATAACCCTGGCAGGTTTGAAGGCGACCTCGACGCCCCCCTCCACCACCTGATTGGTCTCCCACTCCAGCACATTCTGTACATCCTTCTCCAGAACTTGGAAGTTGTCGCAGTTCCTCACGCAAGACTCCAGGAGTACGCGCACGGAGAATGGGAGACGGTCTGAAATAATGTACATCTTCTAAGCCGGAAAATAAGCATACGGCCAGTGGTGGTAAGCGGTCTATAACAAAGCTATAAAAACCGGCCAAGTGCGAGTCGCACTGGCACACGGAGGGTTCCGTACAATATAAGCTAACTCAACTTTGCTATGAAAAAATATAAACATTCGAATTGAGAACCTCCTCCTTTTTTTGAAGTCGGTTAAAAAAGAAACGCCAATAAAAGAAGTTTCTTGTATATTTAATTTTATTTCATACTAGCTGCCCGGCGCGACTTCGTTCGCGTGTTGCTACCCTACCCTATGATGCTACCCTACCCTACTCTACCCTACCCCACCCTACCCTACCCTACCCTACCCTACCTACCCTACCATACCATACCATACCATACCATACCATACCATACCATACCATACCATACCCTACCCTAACCTACCCTACCCTACCCTACCTTACCTGACAAAATGATCCACCATTTATTGAATTTAATTGTTACAAAAAAAGTGATAAATGAAGAACCGCTCGACCGATTTTGTGCAAACTTTACTTTACATAAACCATCTACTAAATAGTCCGAACAAAGCCTAAACATTTGGTTTGGATAGGTGAGCCCGTTCTTTAGTTAAAAAATTACAACGAAAAGTGGCATTGATTTTTATATATATAGATTTTAACAGACTTCAAAAAAGGAGGTTCTCAATTCGGTTGTATTATTTTTATGTTTGTTACCTCATAACTCCGTCATTTATGAACCGATTTGGAAAATTATTTTTTGTCTGGAAGGGTACACTTCCCGTTTGGTCATCTGATTTGATCACTTTTTAGTGTACTTTGAAGTCGGTTTAAGTTTTTTGTAAAACAGTCCAATTATTTCATTTGTTGTTATAGCCGCAATAGATATACATATTCTGTGGAAATTTCAGCTGTCTACCTATTACGGTTAATGAGATACAACCCACTGACAAACAGACGGACGGACAGCGGAGTCTTAGTAATAGGGTCCCATTTGACGGTACGGAACCCTAAAAAGGATCATTATTTGGAAGCATCGAGGAAAATCCAAATCCGCAACTAGTAACTGCATCTGCACTGATTGAACGAGCGAGAGAAGCGTCTACGTTTCAGCTCGGACAAAAATGCTTTCGTATGTCTGTCCGGATGTCCGGCTGTTCTCATCAACAGGTCTCATTTCTCAACCGATCCTCGTGAAATTTTGTGAACAGGGCCAGTAGACAAGATGGTTAGAATCGACAATCGTCATCGTTAGTAAACTATAAACCGATGGGGATGTTTTCTTGATGGCTGCCACACGCGTCATACTTGTGAACAGGTGCTGCTTGTGGGGGCTGGTCTGCTTAAGTTTGCTATTTATTTACTTATTAAATATTGATTCAGTCAACTTTGTAATTTTGGCCACGCGACTGTTGTCAGTGCGATTAGAATGTAAATATTATGTAATGAATCTAAGCTTGTTTTGAAAAGAGTAATTGCCGAGTTTATTGCCGGCTCTTCTCAGCAAATGCAACCTCCCGAACCGGTATTAGAGTATTAGAGTCAGACTTTTGATAAGTGCCTGCGAAGTTCTATTTGAATAAATGATTTTGAATTTGACAAAAAATAACGTAGTAGATAATTTAAAGTATTTGCGTTACTTTTATTTGGCAATAAAATACGTTTAATTTCGTTTTATCTGGAGCGAGCCTCCGCGCGCTATCTCATAGTAATATTATCTGTAACGATGCTATACGTCAATTTTATCATTTAGTCATAAATGTTTATCTTTATATAATAGTACATTATCAAACATGTGTGCAAAGTTGGTTATTAACACTCGAGGCGGTATTAAGCTAAGTGAGCCGAGAGTGTAATAAACAATGCACACGTGTGTCATACGACGTTTTTCAACACACTTGCGAGGAAAAAAACAGAATTGTTTTTTTTTATGTAGATTTTTTGATAATAATCAACCACACAATGAGACCGTTAACAAAAATGGCGCGCAAGTTTTTTTTTACAGCCGTGATCTGTCAAACTATTTGACCCGTTTAAATTAAGAATGCTTGGTTTACACACATAGCACTTGCAGTGAGGTACAAAGTTATCATAATCGGGATTATACCTTTCATAGAACTGTGCGGTAATGTAAAGTAAAAAGCACTTGTGCGTAATAAGCTGCATTAAGATACTAAAAACGGTGCAATAAATGTCAATTTACGAGCGAATGTGTTGAAAATGTTTACTTATGTAATATAATATGGTATATCTTTGATCCCATGGAGTGTCGGCAGGTCGTTGGTGTGGTATGCCACATGTGTTGAGACATTCGCGCCATCTCACTTACCGGCGACTTGTTAAGTTGCAGGGGCAGCTGCGGCCAGCGGAAAATAAAAAAAATACGCAACGAATGGACCAAATTATATTACTATGCCTTTTGCGGTCGAGACCATGGGACCGTGGGGGTTCGAATCTCGCCTTTTTGCTCGCACCTTGCCTTCAAAATTTATCGAGGCCTCCGGAGACCAGCGGGCGGGGAGCTTTTTCCGCCAACGCTGCCAGCCATCTATAGCGGTTACGTCTAAATACCCGCAAATGAAGACGCCTAAGGCTAATTTGACAGCTTTAAATATGTTCTATCCTTTTTCAATCATAATTGTGAGAAAGAGAAGTCATGTGACTAATTTTAGTCACATCACTTGTCTTTCTCTGTGAGCCTAGTACCAAAAAAGTGGTGTACTGTAATGTAGGTAGTGATAGTGATGAACCAGTGGTGATGAACATCAGCATTCGATGGAGGAAACCATAGAGCGGTGGTGGATTTCTTTGTAGCAACTTACCATACTTAGGTCCGAGCGAAGACAGGTCGTAGTACTTGTATGACTTGCCGTTTATTTCAATTGACTTGAGCAAGCCGTCGTACGGGTTGAGAGCTGGAACAATACAAAATATTTTCAGACATTTGTTTTTACTATCATCATCATCAGCCTATAATGTCCCACTGCTGATCACAAGCCTCCTTTCGCAAATGAGGGTGGAAGGGAATGAGCAGATTCCACCACGCGTGCCCATTGCGGATCGGTGGAGGTAGGCTAGTGGTCAACCTACTGTTGGAGTTTTCAAGCCGCCTAGGACAGGGCTACTTCACTCACTTTTATTCCTAATATTAATAAACAAATAATTGTAATCATACAAAAATATTGAAATTCAATCTTTGTATTTATATTTTATAATCTTCGTTCGACCATGACAGCGTTTTCTTAGGAGAGAGCGCGTCTTCAAAGACTCGCGGTAAAGATATTGGTAGATTGTTAGATGTAGGCAGGTGTAAAGCTTAGAACATCAGAATTTATACAACCCTATCGCTACACGTGCCAACAAAAAAACTCTTCCGGTCTATTATATCAGTATAGAATAGATTTTACTTTAGTTAGTAGAATAGAAAGACATTGAATATCCTGCCTGAAGTCACCTGCTGACGGTAGTAAGCGGTCCGCCACCAAGCCACCAAAGGACCAAACGATTATCTTAGTAATAGAAAAGAATAATAGATAGCTGTATCAGACAGAATTTCCTGAGAACAGCTCCTAAAAATACGCGGTGAAACCGCGGGCAAAAGCTAGTAATAAAAACAGTAAGTTTATCTGTTTGTTTGTATCTTGAAATATGCTCTGAAAACTATATATGCAATGGGTGAGAACGAAACCATAGCGCGATTTAGGTTTGTTTACAGCGCCATCTATTGCGCGCGCGGAGTTTCAGTGAACGTTGTTTGACTTTTTGTGTGATGTTTTTTTATGTATTCCATCTATATTATATAAAAATGAATTGCTGTTCGTTATGGTGGCTTCGATATCACGAGACGCGCTGCGCCGGCTTGCCCTATGAAGGCAATGACTCGGCGTCCCTCGGACTGGCGCGTCCGATCCGCTAAGTCGTTAAAAAATTAAACTTTATATCAAGACTATAATGTACAAGAACTTCTTGTGAACTCGAAAAGTGCGGAGCGCTAAAATAGAAACGACTAAAACTTTTGCTAACAGAGTCTCGCCGGACAGCTAGAAATTTGTAATAAATAAATAAATATCCTGGGACATTCCTCACACACGGTCATCTGATCCCAAACTAAGCAGAGCTTGTACTATGGAAACCAGATAACTGATATACATACATATACTACTTTTTTGTTTGTAAATACATACTAATTACACCCAGACCCAGGACATACAGACATGTTCATGCACACAAATGCATGTCCTGTGCGGGAATCGAACCCACGACCTGCGGCGCAATCTTAATAATTATTTTTTTAATATAAATAAATATCCTTACATTCTGTAATCTGTGATCTTTACTTCCTTACTAATATTATAAACGCGAAAGTTGGTATGTATGAATATTTGTTACTCTTTCACGTAAAAACTACTGAACAGATTTGGATGAAATTTGGCACACAAGATACTTACATACATAGGATACTTTATATCCCGGGAAAACATACCATCCCTAAGGAATGCGAGTGAAACCGCGCGGGTTAGCTAGTTACTATATTTTAGTATAATATGTAGTAAAAGAAAATTATAGAAAGAAATGCATTTATTTTCCACCAGAACGCACAGAATACAAAAAGTGCGGCCAAGTGCGAGTCAGACACGCGCACCGAGGGTTCCGTACAAACCTGTAGGTATATAAGTAAATGGTAGTATAGACCTGAGTATTTGATATGGATTTCAATTTATGACGTATTAAAAAAAAACTACTTACTAGATCTCGTTCAAACCAATTTTCGTTGGTAGTTTGCATCGTAATGTACATCATATATTTTTTATAGATTTATCATTCTCTTATTTTAGAAGTTACAGGGGGGGGACACACATTTTACCACTTTGGAAGATTCTCTCGCGCAAACTATTCAGTTTAGAAAAAAATGATATTAGAAACCTCAATATCATTTTTGAAGACCTATCCATAGACTTATGGGTTTTATTAAAAAAAAAATGAGTTTCAGTTCTAAGTATGGGGACCCCCAAAATTTATTGTTTTTTTTCTATTTTTGTGTGAAAATCTTAATGCGGTTCACAGAATACATCTACTTACCAAGTTTCAACATTATAGTTCTTATAGTTTCGGAAATAAATGGCTGTGACATACACGGACAGACAGACAGACAGACAGACATGACGAATCTATAAGGGTTCCGTTTTTTGCCATTTGGCTACGGAACCCTAAAAAGGCCCCGACTCAGTATAAAGTTGTGGGAACTACCCACAACACTGGTATTCTGCCGGCTCCTTGTGACACGTGAGTCAGGAACATCGGCGATAGAGACATTTTTGTATGTTTTTGAGCAGATTATTTTTCCTAAGGTGTCAGTTTCTCTACAAAATACAAAACCGGCCAAGTGCGAGTCGGACTCGCACACGGAGTGTTCCGCAGAGACGTTTCTTGTATGGAAATAATGAAATAGAAATTCATTACATAACATTCGCATTATAACTCACTGACAAAAATTGCACAAACTACACCCGTCGGCACAAACTACAAAGTATCTAGTACTTATCCAAGTCCAAGGGGGTCCTGGCCCCTAAAAGCCGTAATTAGGACCATATATTTTTGGAATCAAGAATTTTTGGTTGGTAACCCAACATCCTGAGGTGGGCACCAGACACGGGGTGGGCAGGGCCGTTTTAAATTTTTGGTATTTACTCAAACGCGACGAACCTGACAAATGTAAAGAAAATCAAATTGTACCGATGCATTGAGAAGCAGTTGGAAGTATACGGTCGTACTTTTAGTATAGCGAAAAAGTCCACAGTTTTGGTATAAGGACTATTCTTTATTCTATGCATGTGCTAAGATAATTGATGATATATGATAATTTAAATTTCGAACACAATTCTATTCGCGAAATACGGAATACTAAAAAAAACACCTTTTTCATGGAACATGAACAATCGAGTAAAGTTGTGTACATACTAACGTGAATTGTTAAATCATGTTTGTGTTCTGAACTAGCGGGAAATAAACGGATGGGGCTTTGTGGGAACACAAATAAAATACCACTGTGGTCTGTACGTGGATTACGTAACTTTATTGCAATTAAATTCAGATTGAAATAACCACTGAATCGGTAGAAATATTACAAAATCGGAAATGGTTCCATTTCTAATGAACCACTGTTTGTATTTGCAGTTATCAGAACGTAAAAAAGTTACCAGAAAGCCGCTATATTGAACCGATTTCAATTCGAAAATGATAGAAATTTAGTTACGTAATCGTCCCGCTGATTTGACGTTAAGGAATTTAAAAAAAAACATTATTATTAACCGCGACGATAGGTCAGTGGTTGTGACGTTGGATGCCGAGACGAAGGTCCCGGGTTCGAATCCTACAACGCGATTGAGCTTTCGGTGAAGGAAAACATCGTGAGGAAACCATAGCACGGTGGTAGGGTACTTTGTAGTACCCAACTGGCTGGCTACCACCCTCAAGTTGTGTGTTCCGACAGCTGCACTTGAGAGCCAGTTCCTTCTAGATTTATTTGGGTTTTCACTATAGCAACTAAAGTAATGAACAGTGTTTAAAGACGAAGGTTTTTTATGTAAATTTATGTACATTTTTCCAGTAAATTTACGGATCATTTAAATAACTTTCTTGAAGACGACAAAAAGCAGTCGTCGATAAGGTATTTTCGCGTAGGTAGGTGAAAATAATGTATGACAATATAATCGGTCTTGAATAGTCCTACAAAAAAAAAACATGATTCTTAAAACAATTCCAACAAAAACAGGTTTCCAACAATTTTTTTTTTTTTTTTTTATCAAACAATGAATTCTTTGTAGAGCTAATTTGGCCGAGGATTTGGTCTTAAGAGGAAATGCTGGTGGCGTTTTTTCCATACAAACGTAATCCTCAGTTTCCTCTCTGGATAATGAAACTAAAGCAATGATTATTCCACCATGCAATCTGTAGGTACCACTGTATGTCCCTCGGTTGTGTTTTTCTCCATAAATTAATTATTATTATAAGAATTAGGAGCCTTCTAAAATTACAAAAACTTAAAATTTTGAACTCCCTTATCAGTTGTCCAGATATCAAATTTGACGAATATAAAACAACAAAGGAAAACGGACAGACATAGCCAAAGCCCTTCTTATTATGATTCTTGTTTTTTTTTATTGTTCCGTTTTGGAGGAGAAAACCGGGGGGATTACGAAAAAGCGATTTCGTCTAATTTAAATAGGTATAATCGGTCCAAGCTGTAGTTGTCTCTATCGTCCTCGGGCGGGATAGTTCGGGCACAGCGCGAAAGCAATAGATATGTTAAAAACCTATTTTCCAAATTTCTTGCAGCCAGCCTTCCCTCTTAAAAAAGTACTTTTTTAGCATATGTTTGTTTTACATCAAATCAAGCCTGGATCTTACCATTACTATAAGGTATATAACAATAGCGAGTAATGCTCCTGGTGTTGCAAGCGTCTATAGGCTATGGTACTTGCTTACCATTACCTTTATGGTTGTTGGCTAACTAAGTACATAGTATAAAAAAAACATCCTGGTTTAAACAAGCAGATTTGAACTTGCAACCTCACAATCAGAAAGAATACATATGATAACAATATTAAAATTAAGATTCATATAGTATAGGTAAAATTAATAACATGATTAAAAAACCTCACTGATTAATTTACTAGCTCCCTGCCCCTGCACTCATACCCTACTCTTTTTTTCATTTTTTTTTATAGTTATTCTGATATTGCTATCCAGGGCCGACAAATCCCACAAATCAAAAATCGGTCCAGCCTTTCTTGAATTATATAAATGGTGCAACTAACCCGACTAAATTAAAAATAATAAATATATTTTGCAGAATTATTGAATGAGTAAATACTTGAGTATATAGGTACTTGAGTAAATTTAATAAAAAAAAAACATTTTTTTCATTTATTCCCAGTTTCTATATTCTAGTCTATCCTTTATTTTGTGATAGTCGGATGAATTAGACACAATTTATAAAAAAAAATAAAGTCTAATATTGATCAACAATACATTGCAGAATCAAGGATAGATTAAATATGGAAACTGGCAGTTAATATATAGGTATGCATAATTAGATCTAGGGTACATTATTAATTTATTCATTGCTTCATGTGGTACAAATATATAGGTGTTAAAATATATAATTAGTTCACAACATGAGCCCTGCAAGGGCATTGGAACATTTATTTCACAATATAAAAGCTGCCGAAGCCTCATGATTAAAACTAGATTATAATATAAAGGTTTTAGGAAAAAATTAAGACATTATGCCTATTTTAGATTGATTAGATATTTATTTTATTATATGCCACACAGCCTCACACTCACACACTCTCACACTTATTATTTTATATCAAAACAGCATCTTATTAGAATGTTATCGGATAAGAAATGTAGGGTATCTGATACCAATTTTAGGTAACTACTAATAGAAATAAGTAGGTATTTTTATATGTACCTAAAGGTATGTTACCTTCTTAATATTCCGGTGAAGAATTACCTCTATGTAATACTATCAAACTACGATTTACATGTAAACAAATGATAATGAATTTATAATTACAGGTACAAAGGTTATGGAGAAATAATAGAAATAAACATTTTAGAGAACACCACGCGTCTATGACAGTTTTAGATAAGTTTAAATAACCGATAACAAACAAGAAAATTATATGCTACGTAAATAAATTAGACGAAATTGGCTTTCGCCACGATTCGTCGACATAAAAGCACCTTTTTTCAAATTTCGAACTCAAAATGTAAGTACTCACCCGCCATGGTAGTAGCACGGATAGTCACGTAGTACTAGAGTTCGACGCACCACAACAACCTGTCTTGTCTTGAAATAAATCGAGAATAATTCACGAATATCACAATTCACAAACAATATCACGATTCACGTCAAATATTCCGAGTATAAACCAAACTCGCTCAGACAGATCAGATGTTACGAAATGTAATGAGTAGGCATGGCATAAATCACAAGTAGCATGTGATAAAGAATATGATTCTGTTTTCATATGTCACATCTGTTACCGTCCATGACATAGCCTGTTACATGTTATAAAGAATATTTAAGAATATAAATAAAATGTATGCGACTGAAGGACTTTGTATCCATGGTCATGAACAAATTTAAAAAAAAAAAAAAACTTTATCATTGATTAGCTTTTAAGAGTATTCAAAAATAAACCTTAAATCAAGTAACATAAAGTGTTAACTTCTTTAACATGTTATGTAGCAGGATAGAAAAATATTTTTTTGCTACGAAAGTTATATATAATTTGCATCAGTGATAATTTGACACTTGCGTGCGATACTCGCACATGATTTTGTGAAAAATACCGTCGATCAGCATCGATGACGTAGGTTACAAATCATTGCAAATCATATATCGCAAGTGAAATCATGCTATAAAAAATAATAATATCATCAAATGAGAATTCCTTTAAAGTAGCAATAATTTCCATGCCTGGTAATGAGTGAGCGAGCGAGATGGACGCCTCACACGTTTTTTGACTTTTGGATAGGTGCTGCCAGCGAGATCCTTAAAAAATCCGTAAAATTCCGTAGATTAGTCTCTACAAAAATCTGTAAGTCAGTTTTTTTGTAATTGCTATTCGTTTACGCAACATATTAATTAAATTTTATTTTTTTATCTATTGTTTGGGTGAATTAACGTAACAAAAATCCGTAGATTTGCTACTCATGTCATCTTATGGGTACGCATAGTCCACCCTAACTACATCTTCGCTTACCATCAGACGGGATTGCAATCAAGCGCTAAACCATTAAATATTTAAAAAAAACAAATCCGTATATCCGTAGACGTGACATAAAATCCACGGATCCACGGATATCCGTAGGTATGGCAACTTGGCAACGCTGTTTACAATTTATTGTTTATAATATTTGCCAAAAGACAGGCAAAGGTGGTTCAGCCATACAGCCTAGTTTTAATTAATTTTTTCCTGTATTGGTAATTATGTCACAATAAATGTATTGAATTGTTAAGTTAACCTAATTGTTACAACAGTTATGGCCGAAATTAAAAAATATACGTCCAAGGAAGGTCTGCCCTTGGTGAGCGAGATTGACTCAGACTCGCATCGCACTTGGACGGTTTTTTTATTTGTGATAAATAAACCTATTTGTATTAAGATTGTTAGTGAACGTATAAGTATGGAGATCGAGATTCATTTGTGGCCGTAATATACAATAAAACTCTAAATAGTTACATACACGAATTTATGAAATAAAAACGAAAACTGTGCGGCAGACGTCAACTGACAATGACAACAAAACAAAACCCAAGTTGCTGCGTGAATAGGAACGCAAACGCGAGTGTATTATATTATCTATGAACGCGATGAATGAATGAACATGAACGATAGGATGGGGACTGACGGGGTTCAGAAAAAAAAATTGAAAAAATCCGTTGCTGTGTGACATTGTTTTCATGTTTTGTGTTATTTTTTAATTTATTTGTAATTATAGAAACAAAATGACAACGTTCGATTTGAACGCAATTACATCGGCGTTGAGTGATCACAGTCGTGCTTCTAGTGGTGTTGATTTTTCTGGAAAATCTTTGAAATTGGACACTGAAAATGATGGTTGGTTACATGTTGGTTATTCGCTATTGTATACATTTTCTGTATTTTTGACTAAGTTTCTCGGTTTGTAATAGTATTTATAAGGCTTTGTACCATAACATGACCGTAGCAATGTCACATATGGTGATCCAATGGTTCAAAAAAAGGCGCGATTTTGACTTACAACCTAACAAAGCTTCTTACACATATAATAAAAAAAAAAAAATATGATACCCTAATACTGCTGATACTTAATTAATGTTCATACAATAATAAAAGCGAAATGCATCAAAATCATAATATAACCTATTTCATGTTTTTTTTGACGATGGTTATTCCTATTTATTTTTGTATTATGTTGGATGCCATCGCATAAGGTTGCTTTTCCACTAGAGATGTGCTATGCTACGTTGCTGTGGATGCGTTTGATATCTACCAATCATAATCATTGGTGCACATAGCTTAGCACTGGTGGAAATGCATTCAACTAACATAATGTATTTTGTATATGGAAGTATGCATGCTATGGATGCATGAGCGCCTCTCCCCACACCGCGCCGCCCTCACCGCTTCCCTTCTATCGGTACATCGCATAGCTACTTTGCGGCGGCGCATCTTCATAGCACATCTCACTCGCACCACTACATAGCTTAGTATCAGTGGAAAGAGTCACATAGTTTCACAGCTTAGCTATTACATCCTCGCAGCATAGCTGCATAGCACATCTCTGGTGGAAAAGCAGCCTAACACTACTCAGCAGGAACATCCCAAAGCTAAGATGCCTCAACTTTTGATTAATAATTTCAGCGCAACAAATTGTCAATGCCATCAACACATGCCCGGATCTACAGTACCTCACTCTTACGGGCAACACGTTGGGAGTTGAAGCCGCTAAGGCTATAGCGAAGGCATTGGAACAGCACCCGGAGTTGAAGAAAGCGAGGTTCTCGGACATGTTCACTGGGAGGATGAAGACGGAGATACCTCCAGCTTTGGTACGTAATTTATGCTTTTGTTTTACCAAAGGCTTATAAATTTACTTGGTGGAAAGTCAAATCAACTTGAGGGTGATAGAAGTGGCTAGCCAGGTGGTATGCTTTTTATAGGCAGGCAATCCAGCAACAAATAATACTTATAAATAAATGTCCTGGTATATTCCTCACACACGGTCATCTGATCCCAAACTAAACAGAGCTTGTACTATGGAAACCAGATAACTGATATAATACATATACTACTTTTTGTTTGTAAATACATGCTTAATATACATAATTACACCTAGACTCAGGACATACAGACATGTTCATGCACGCAAATGCATGTCCTGTGTGGGATGACGATGACCTGTGGTGCAATAGGTGCAATCTTACCCAACTGCACCAACTGGCTCATCAAATATTAAACCATATATTCTTATCTTTCCTCCACAGAGTGCCCTAGGTGACGGGATGATCACAGCCGGAGCCCGTCTAAGTGAATTAGATCTCAGTGACAATGCATTTGGACCTATTGGTGTGGAAGGACTTGCTAAGTTGCTGCAGAGCGACGTGTGCAGTGAGCTTGAGGTAAAATTATATATTTGTTCTTCTTGCTGCATGAGGTGGTGCTGCGCTGGCAGTGTGCCGGGGCCAGCAGCATGGCACCTAATGTTGAACCTTTAGAAGTACAATATTCATAAAGCTACTACTAGAGTATGTGCTGTGAGCACAGACATGTGCAACGGACAGGAGTAAGGGACATACACTACTTTTCATCCAGGGAAAGCAGGTAAAATGTGGTGGCCTTACCTAAAACCTACAAGCTCTCACATCAAGCATAATGTAGCTACAACAAAAAACTTGCTATGTCAGATTCATGTGGCCAGTCACACGATTCTACTATTGATGTTGGTGGCTGCCACATGAGGCTGTTGCTAACTAATCTGCATACCATTGTGCGTAATCTCCAATCCCCTTATTACAAAACATGGTTTAAAGTAAAGCCAGGTTTTACTGTCATTTGGTCACTTTCTAACGTCATATAATAAAAAGGGACGAGGCTATTTTAAAACCTGGTTTTCCTTTAAACCATGTTTTGTAATAAGGTGCCAAATGTAAATTTACAGGAGCTACGTTTAAACAACAACGGGTTAGGTATAACTGGAGGCAAGTTACTTGCTAAAGCACTATCAGCTAGCCCGAGGAAGTTAAGAGTGTTCATCGCAGGAAGAAACAGGCTGGAGAATGATGGGGCCACCGCACTTGCTAAGGTGTTTCAGGTATGCTGGTGTATTTATGATGTTTGATTTTTTCTTACCCAATTAAAGATTAACCCCCTTACTCATAAAGCGCTATTTAACTAATATACTGATTAAATGGTCACGTAAATAATGTCACATTATTTGACAATGACAATAGAGTGACGTTATTTACGTGACCCTTTAAACAGTATAATAACGTTTTATGAGTAAGGGGGGATATTTTTAGGGTGCCATACCAATAAGGAACCCGTTGTGATAATCCGTTCGTCTGTCTGTCAAATCAAAGCACTAATGCTATCAATTTTTTAAGGCGATGATAGCTCAGTGGTAGTGACGTCGGATACCGAGACGAAGGTCCCGGGTTCGAATCCTACAATGAGCTTGAGCTTTCGGTGAAGGAAAACATCGTGAGGAAACCATAGCACGGTGGTAGGGTACTTTGTAGTACCCGTCTGGCTGGCTACCACCCTCAAGTTGAAAATCTGTCGCCAAGCACCTATCGGTGTGTTCCGTCAGCTGCACTTGAGAGCCAGTTCCTTCTAGGCTTTGTGTGCTTACCACCTTCGACCACATCATCACTTACCATAGTGAGATTGTGGTCAAACACAGGCCTATACACAATAAAAAAAAAAAAAAAAAAAAAAAAATTGAAATAGTTTTAAATATTGCTCACCAATTATTTCAAATGGGCCAAAATGGCCCAAATGTTTCAAGTTAGCACAGTTTTAGAAATCAATAAAATTATTTGACACGCAAACCTTATGTGATACATTCCGTATTTTTTTTAACATGTTTAAGTTGTAAAATATGGCCAAAACCATGGAAATATATGTCCGTGAAACATATATGCGTGTCCGACTCTCACTTGGGCGGTTTTCTCCACACCTCAAATGGTAAAAAAAGGAACCCTTATAAGATCTGTCTGTCCGTGTGTCACCACCTATTTTCTCAGCAACAGGTGGACCTAGCAAGTTGAAATTTATACCAGACACTGAGTTCTATAGTCCCTATAAGGTGTATAAATATCAAGTCCAACACGATAAAAAATAATGGGCAAATTTAGATTTTCGCGAAATCTTGTAATCACCAAAATTTACCGAAAAATAAAAAAGTTAAAAATGGAGGTAAATTTTGCGCCTACTATTAATTTCACAGTCAATTTGAGTAAGTAACATTATTATTATTGTACGGAACCCTCCGTGTGCGAGTCCGATTCGCAATTAGGTGGTTTTTTATATTAAAAACTTTGCATTATGGAAAAACACTAACACAAAACACGTTTGTCAGCTTGCTTGTCCGATGGATTATTAACTTAACTATCTCTTACAGAGTATGGGAACACTAGAAGAGGTAGCGATGCCACAGAACGGTATATACCACGTCGGTATATCAGCTCTGTCCACTGCATTTGCTCAGAACCCACAACTACGAGCCCTGAACCTTAACGACAACACTATAGCAGCCAGGGGAGCCGAGGCTATAGCTGGGGCGTTGCCTAGGTTAGTTGTAGTTAGATTCGCTGTTTGTGGTAGATTGTGACTGTTTGTGGTGACATGTGGTAATTTGTGGTAAGTTGTGGTAGTTTGTGGCAAGTTGTGTTGTAGTTTGTCGCTAGTTCAGCTCTTACAGATCATGGAAATACTGGAATAGGTAGCGTTACCACAAAACGGTATTTACCACATGTGTATATTAGCTCTATCCACCACATTACGAGTTCTGAACGTTAATGACAACACAATAGCCGTTAGCCAAGGCGATAGCTTGGGCGTTACCAGGATGAGTTGTAGTACTTTTGGATTTAATTGTAGCAAATTGTGGTAAAGTGTGGTAGTTTGTGGCAAATTGTGGTAGGTTTGTGGTAAGTTGTGATGTAGTTTGCCGCTAGTTCAGCTCTTACAGAGCATGGAAATACTGGAACAGGTAGCGTTGGCACAAAACGGTATTTACCACATGTGTATATCAGTATCAGCTCTTTCCACCACATTCGCTGAGAACCCATAATTATGAGTTTAAAACCTTAACGACAACAAATAGCCGCTAGCCAAGGCGATAGCTGGGGCGTTACCAAGGTGAGTTGTAGTACTTTTGGATAGGATTGTAGCAATTTGTGGTAAAGTGTGGTAACTTGTGGTGAGGTGTGGTAGTTTGTGGTAGCTTTCGTACTTAAACGACAATATTATTGCCGTTAGAACAGCCGAGGCTGTTTAAAAAGTGTATTTCGATGAATTGTTAAAACAATTTTTAATTTTTACTTACAGATTAAAAAATCTGAAGTCAATAAATTTCGGAGACTGTCTGCTGAAGAGTAAAGGCGCCATAGCGCTCGCGAAGGCTATCAAAGACAACTCACTACGTTTGGAGGTAATATTCTACACGGTCATCTGATCCCAAACTAAGCAGAGCTTGTACTATGGAAACCAGATAACTGATATAATACATATACTACTTTTTGTTTGTAAATACATACTTAATATACATAATCACACCCAGACTCAGGACATACAGACATGTTCATGCACACAAATGCATGTCCTGTGCGGGAATCGAACCCACGACCTGCGGTGTGATAGGTGGAATCTTAAACATAGTCTTAACCAACCACGCCAGCTAGCCCGTCAAATCTCAAGGCTCAATAAGGGTAATTATCTTTTGCATGTTTTTTTTTTTCAAGTTTTTATCTTCTTAGAACAATATGGCTGAACATTTCAGTGATCTGCGACCATATTGGTTGGTTATTTAAGGCCTTTGCTTGCGGCGGCGTCGTGTGACTGGTCGCTCACTTCCCTCCTTTATGTGTGCGAGGGCGGTGGCTGCCACACGCGTCATACTTGTGAACAGGTGCTGCTTGTGGGGGCTGGTCTGCTAAGTTTGCTATTTATTTAGTTATTAAATATTTATTCAGTCTACTTTGTAGTTGTGCCGCCGCGCCGGGGCACGCAATTGTTTTCAGTGCGATTAGAATGTAAATATTATGTAATGAATCTAAGCTTGTTTTGAAAAGAGTAATTGCTGAGTTTATTGCCGGCTCTTCTCAGCAAATGCAACCTTCCGAACCGGTATTAGAGTATTAGAGTGAAAACGCAACGTCACTCTGCAAGTTCCCGCCAAAAAGATCTCTTTAATTCTCAGTATACTTATGTTTGTTTGTATTTCAGAGTGTAGACCTGAGTCACAATGAAATAGGTCGAGCGGCGTGTATGGAAGTGGTGGAAGCTCTCACAGTGTTGCCAGACACCAGAGACACGCTCAGTCGACTTGTGCTTGCCGGTTAGTGTTACCATACCTTCTAGTCGTTGACTGTTTTACAAAAAACTTAAACAGACTTCAAAGTACACTAAAAAGTAATCAGATCCTGATCTGATGACAATGGGACCAAACGGGAAGTGTACCCTTCCAGACAAAAAAAGAATTTTCCAAATCTGTTAATAAATGATGGAGTTATGAGGTAACAAACATAAAAAATTAAACCGAATTGAGAATCTTCCTTTTTTAACCGACTTCAAAAAAAGGAGGAGGTTCTCAATTCGGTTGTATGTTTTTTTTTTTTTTTTTTTATGTTTGTTACCTGATAACTCCGTCATTTATTGACCGATTTGGAAAATTCTTTTTTTAACTGGAAGGGTACACTTCCCGTTTGGTCCCATTGTCATCAGATCAGGGTTTGATTACTTCTTAGTGTACTTTGAAGTCGGTTTAAGTTTTTTGTAAAACAGTCCAATTTTTTGAAGTCGGTTAGAAAAGTACAGTCACCATAAAAAGCTTGTATTAAAAATGATTTCTTTTTAACAAAAAAATTTTTAAATACTTTTTTCTCCTTAGCAATTGAATTTAGAGAATCTCAAAATAAATTAACAGCGGATTATTTCTTAATTTCAGGTAATAGTTTAGGAGGTGCAGTCAACAAAAAGACGATGAAAGACAAACTGGGTGCGGCCGCGGAATTAAGCGACGGAGAGGGTAGTGACGACGAGTGTAAGTAATAAATTACTAATTTTATAATTAAAGCGCTGATTAGCCGTTCTTAAATATGCTCACAAGTGTTTTAGAGCCCCTCAGTCTGAGGAGAGACTTTCCCTCCTTATGTGTGTTCTACCGCTTGTACAACGGATGGTGTTCTGAAGAATTGTTCGACTTGATGCTCACGGCTACCTTCCACCATCGCAACTCTCGCCATCGACGGGGAGTCCATCCTCACACATTGAAACCAGAATTGTTTCGAACTGTGCGGGCTCAAAGTTTTCTTCCGCGGACGCTCGGACTGTGGAATGAGCTCCCCGCTGTGGTTTTCCCAATGGAGTACAGCATGGGGTTCTTCAAAAAGGGTGTGAAGAGATTTCTTCAGGGTCGGCAACGCGCGAGTGATACCCCTGGTGTTGCAAGCGTCCATAGGCTACGGTAACCGCTTACCATCGGGCGGGCCGTATGCTTGTTTGCCAAGTTGGTGGTATAAAAAAAAAAAAAAAGGAGACGGTCAATGTTTTGCTTTTGCTACTAGGTACTCATAAATATTTTTGCGAACGTCCGTTAGAATTATCTGGCTGATTAAATAAATAAATATCCTGGGACATTCCTCACACACGGTCATCTGATCCCAAACTAAGCAAAGCTTGTACTATGGAAACCAGATAACTGATATAATACATATACTACTTTTTGTTTGTAAATACATACTTAATATACATAATTACACCCAGACTCAGGACATACAGACATGTTCATGCACAAAAATGCATGTCCTGTGTGGGAATCGAACCCACGACCTGCGGCGCTATAGGTTAAGACTCCACGTCTTAACCAACTGCGCCAACTGGCCCGTCATAGATTAGAAGCAATAATGTAATAAAACATACTGTATCGTGAATTGCATATGTGTAAGTACTATGAACGTCTCTCCTCTCAGTATACGTGTCTTTTTGGCTTAGATATTGATAAAAAAAAGAAAAAAAAATTACTGGCTTATTATTTTTGGCTTGTTGCGACTGTATTTTTAACCGACTTCAAAAAAAGGAGGAGGTTCTCAATTCGGTTGTATGTTTTTTTCTTTTTTTTTTTTTTTTATGTTTGTTACCTCATAATTCCGTCATTTATTAACCTATTTGGAAAATTCTTTTTTTGCCTCGAAGGGTACACTTCCCGTTTGGTCCCATTGTCTTCTTCTTCTTATTTTTAATTTTGGCAACCAAGCCCAAATTAGGGCTCATTTCTGCCAGTGTCGAGTTATATCATAGTTTCCAGTCACAATAAATCACTTCACATTAAAGTCCTCAGTCAGTCACCGTCCATAAAAGTCATGTTTTACTACAATGGTGGTCATTGTACTAAAACTCTTCACGGACATTTTGAGACAACTTGAAAAGTCACGATACACATAATTCATTTCATTTCACTTCACTGGTGCACATGGATGATCTTTATTGGGTAAAATACCACCAAAAATACACAATAAAACTCAAAATACACAAATTTATGAAAATAAAAATGAAAATGCTACGTCACTCTGCAAGTTCCCGCCAAAAAGTCGGTCCCATTGTCATCAGATCAGGATTTGATTACCTCTTAATGTACTTTGAAGTTGGTTTAAGTTTTTTGTAAAACAGTCCAATTATGCCAATGTCAAGTTATATTATGAGTTCTAGTCAGTCACCATAAATCACTTTCACATAGTCCTCATTGTAATAATAAGTCGTGTTTTAGTAAAATGTACTAAAACTTTTCACGGACTTTTTGAGACAACTAGAAAAAATTATACACGTAATTAATTTCATTTCACTTCACTGGTGCACATTGATCATTATTTGATAAAACCCCACCTATAATATTATCTATACTAATAAAATAGCGGATGATCTTTTTCGTTTGTTTTTAAACGGGCTAATCTCTGGAACTACCAGTCGGATTCGAAAAATTCTTTCAATAATAGGCAACGTACATTATCCCCGATTATTAGAGGCTATTTTTGTGTACTACGGATGAAACCGCGAGAGACAGCTAGTATGCAATAAAACTAATAGTACACGAATTTATGAAAATAAATCTTCACTCAGCAAGTTCCCACCAAAAAGTCAGTTAAAATTGTAGAAGATTTTTTTATTAAAAATATTTTTCCAGATGTAACAGATTCCGAAGAAGACGACGAGAACTCAGATGATGAAGAATCTGATAACTCGGAAGACAGCGCTACAGAGGATGCACAGCATGAAGACACAGTTGTAGACATCGCACTGGATACATCAGGTGAGAAATATCAACTCCACAATGTTGTACAACAACTGTCTCACAGCGCAATACAATCACATTGCTGAAATATGCAGAGATTGCTGAGATACAGACGGATTGGAATTTAGTTACCATCCGCCATTTTACTCATAAAACAGATTATTTTATTAAAATATCAATTTCACATTGTTGTACAACAACTGTCTCACAGCGCTATACAATCACATTGCTGAAATATACAGAGATTGCTGAGATTTAGATGGATTGGAATTTAGTTTCCATCCGACATTTTACTTATAAGACAGATTATTTTATTAAAATATCAATGTCACATTGCTGTACTATATCTGTGTCATAGCGCAATACAATCACATTGCTGAAATATGCAGAGATTGCTGAGATATAGATGGATTTGAATTTAGTTTCCATCCGACATTTTACTTATAAGACAGCAGCCAGCTTTAGCAGCAGCAGTTTGCTATAGGAGAAGGGTCTCAATTCGGTTGCATGTTTTTTTTAGGGTTCCATACCTCAAAAGGAAAAACGGAACCCTTATAGGATCACTTTGTTGTCCGTCCGTCTGTCAAGTCCCTTTTACCTTTTTTAACAAGTAAAATGGCTGTGACATACAGACGGACCTGACGAATCTAAAAAGCTGTGAATTTAAATGTTATTTGTTTCAGGAGTGGAAGAAGTCGAGACAGACGTGGGTGTGTTCTTAGAAAACCCAACGATTGAGAACCTTAATAAATTGGGACCTAACGCTGCAGAGATTATAGATGCACATTTACAGGTAAATAAGAGTATTGTATGGTAGTCTTATCACGCCGCAGGTCGTGGGTTCGAACCAACCCAGGACAACTTACTAGTTTTTAGGGTACCCAAAGGGTGCCAACAGGACCCTATTCATAAGACTCGACTGTCCGTCCATCCATTCGTCTGTCTGTCAGTGAACTTTATGAACTCTCATGGACCGTAATAGAGAGAAACTTGAAATTTTCACAAAATATATACTTGTTTTTTCGCTATAACAGTAAATAATAAAAATGAAATAAAATTAAACCCGGTACACAAGAAAAGTCTTCTTTTGGTATTTTTTTTGTTGCGCCTACTATTTCATATTCAATTTGAGTTAGTTAATATTATTATTGTACGGAACCCTCCGTGTGCGAGTCCGAATCGCACTTGGCCGGTGTTTTTCGTTTATTTACTCACGTCAAAATTGCTTCTCTTTCTCTCTCGCAAAGTCGCAGTGTTCATAAAGATTGTGATATCTCTTTTCCATGTTTCGTTGGTCTATTTAGTATTGTTATCGTATATAAGTAAATCAATGAAAATAATTACCCAAAACATCTCTCCCACAGTCAATAAAGAATCCATCAGACCTAATATCGGCCTACGTGGAGGCCACATTCTGCGTGTCAGGCCTCTCGGAGAACAGCGTCACGGCTGGCGGTCTCGCTCAACGCATGTACGCTATTCTGTTGGAGCGAGCGGGACAGCAACACGCCGCGTCGTGGATACTTGCCGATGCCATGCTTAGGGGGCTCGGACTTATTAAGGTGAGGTTTTAGTGCTGGGGCACAAGTCCACTTTGCTGGGGCACAAAGTAACAGGAACAATTATGGATATATTCAGAGCTGGAGCTCATGTATTTTGTAGACAAGCTGAGGGGGCTCGGACTTGAGGTTTTAGAGCTGGGGCACAAGTTCAGTTTTGCGTTTATTCGCTCGGTGAGCAGCCCGACTGGGGAATTACCTCTACCTTACATAATACAAACCTCTACAAACAAATAACTTTTGTTCCTGCGCGTGAGTAAGGTCGCCAGAGCTCATTGGGGGAAGGAAGGGTCGGTAACGCGTGTGTGATGCCTCGTGTGTTGCAAGCGTCCATATGGTTACGTTAACAGCTTACCATCAGGCGGGCGGAACACATGTCTATGGACCTCGTCTTAAAAAAAATGGCTTTGACTTTAAAATTATTGTCTATGCAATTTAAGGCGATGATAGCTCAGTGGTAGTGACGACGGATACTGAGACGAAGGTACGGTAGTAAGGTAGTGACGACGGTGGCAGGGTACTTTGTAGTACCCTGACTAAATGGCTGGCTACCACCCTCAAGTTGAAAATCTGTCGCTAAGCAACTATCGGTGTGTTCCAACAGCTGCACTTGAGAGCCAATTCCTTCTAGGCCTTGTGTGTGCACCACCTTCGGCCACATCATCACTTATCATGGTAGGCCTAAACAAAGTAAAAAAAAAACCTGAACAAATTAAATTTTGCTTAATATTTCCATTATTAACCTTTTTTGTCTCCTTACAGTCAGAAAACAAGGCAACCCCTCGCTACTCAATCCCCGGTTGCTACTCGGCACTGGGCACCGCAGTGACCAGCGCGCAGTTCCCGCGCTCGCTCTCAGACACGCTCCGTTTCTTCGTCGCCGCCAGACTGCCCGCCATGGCGCGACGGGATAGAGACATCGTCGAGAAATATCCTGTTTTGTATCAGTAAATTATAATTTTATGTGCGTGTGTGTTTTATTTTGCCTATCAAATAATTTATGTGCTGGGGCACGTGGGGAACTGCTGGGGCACTTAAGTTATTTGTGCCCCAGTAACTGTCATTGGCTAATTAATTAGAGCTGGGGCACAAATTTAGCTATCCCTGTGGATATATTTCTTTTGGGGCACTACTGGGGCAATATCAAGTTTAGGGGCATGATGTGATCTGTTGGGGCACCAAGTTAATAATACCGTGGCAAGAGGCGCTAATTATAGCGATTGTAACAGCTATTACTATTTATTATATTTTTATTTCTGCTGGGGCACTAGTCTTGAATACGGGGCACAGAATAGATAATAGTACTGACGTAACGGGCAAATATCAAGTTGCTTATAGCTTTTTTAAGTTTCATAGTCACTGAGAAGTGCAATATCAAAGTACGAGGATGTTACATGCTTGCCCAAAAAAAGGCTATTCACTCTTGCCTTCTTCTTCTTAAAGATAAAGATAAAAAAACAGTCACATAAATCACTTCACATTATAGTCCTCAGTCAGTTACCGTCCATAAAAGTCATGTTTTACTACAATGGTGGTCATTGTACTAAAACTCTTCACGGACATTTTGATACAAAAGTCACGATACACATAATTCATTTCATTTCCTTCACTGGTCCACATGGATGATCTTTATTGGGTAAAATACCACCAAAAATACACAATAAAACTCAAAATACACAAAATGAAAATAAAAATGAAAATAAAAATGAAAATGCTACGTCACTCTGCAAGTTCCCGCCAAAAAGTCCCACTCTTGCCTTGCTAGCACAAACTACAGAGGCCGGCAAACAACTTGAGCCAAAGTCGACGTAGTGGGGGTAAGTTCGCGCATGTACACTCATGCTCGGCCAATAGCGTGGACGCGTGCCGACAGAATGCCCCCGCTCACCTCTCTTTCCACCAACGACACCTTAAAATCGTCTACTGCGCACTCAAGGTCATGGCTCAAGTTGTTTGCCGGCCACGTACCAAGAGAACTAAAGTCTTGCTAGAGCCCAATTTGTAGTATTTTGTAGGAAACGCCGGCAATTTATCTAAGCGCCATTACGTCACAGTCTACATGTCTACATCTCTATTAGAGACTACGGTATTTTAGATACCTACTTAGAGAACTGGACAAGGCGCGCCGGGATATAAGCATAGACTACCTTTTTTGTACCTACATGTTTGCCCTTCGTCGTCATAAATTTTAGTTATTTTTTATTCGTCTGAGTTTTATGTTTGGTTTATGCACAGGCCTCAGGCACAGGCATATAAGAATGTTTATGTCAGTTTTGTATGGTTTTGTTGTGTGAGTATTAATTATCCTCCGGTACAAAAGATTTATTTATTTTACAATAAGATTATTTTTAGCGTAATAAAAAATATTCCCTACACTTACTACACTGATTCTAGCAAGTAAATCTTTACATAACTTAAATTTTAAAACTTAATTTATTTAAAACTGACTTTGTAATAGAGGTGTGTAACTCATCAAAAATACGCGAGCTGCATAACAGCTCACGGCTCAGGTGTGTGAGCCGGTTCAATGACTCAGCTCGCAGATCAGCTCAATTTGTACCTATAGTCTACGATAAGCGCGCACGCTCACTGCGTATCGCGCGTCCAATCGAGCCGACTGAGCTGCCGCGATTCGTTCGACTCGACTCCGTCGAGCGACTCTTTTCATACTTTAGAGTTGGAATTATTTGTTTTTTTATATTATCTAGTTATGTCACATATTTAATTATTGAATTAAATTATTGTTTAAATGGTTTAGAACGAAATAATAATAAGTAGATTAGAATCACAAGAATAATCTATGGAGGGAGTCGCATATACAATAGGAGTTGGATTGAGCTGTGAGCTAGTCATTTTGATGTTGAGCTGTAGCTCAACGACTCAAACCCGTGTGATCTGATTCATTGAGCTGGTTCAGAGCTGAGTTACACACCTCTACTTTGTAAACACATTAAAACTGTCAATGTCAACGAAATGAATCACAATAACATAACCTCAATCTAACAATATCGATAAATAAATATTTTTAATTAAATGTAATTAAATACAGTGGTAAACTGCAACTTGCTTTTTTATATTACATTTTATTACATAAGTAAATAAGCTTTTGAAACCAAGGTAAGTACACTGCACAATATATTTAGAAAACCTAAAGAGATTTCTGTGAGATAGATCGGATATCTTCTAAAGGTGGACTTCATTCCGCGGTGCGTATTTCTACGTATGGTAGAATGCACTGACACAAGCATAACAATGCTGGGGCTCCTCCTGAAGTGACATTAATACTAAACTACTAGTAAAAAAAAATAAGCATCCAGATTCAAATTTCAAATTCAAAAAGTTCCTATGTACATCTATCTATCTACAGGCCTGGTCTTTTTTTTTTTCGTGGTGAAATCCTCATAGGATACCCGACCGCCTCGAGGGTAGCGGCCAGGTTATGCCGGACTTGTACCGGCTACAACACGGTCGTCGCCACCTGCGCTGTAGAGGGGGGGCGGGCTCTCGTGTTGAACGCGTACTTGCTCACCCCTCTAAGCGCGGCGCTTTGATAGCTCGTCCCGGGGGAAGTCTGACACCTCCCCCCAGCACCCTCGCTGTGCTATCGCATGATGAGTCTGATCTGACCTAACCTAATACTTCTTGTTTTTTGCCCAATAATTTATTGGACTGGTATGAAAAGTAAGTGTTCATACCAGGATTATATGACAAATTGGAGTCAATGAGGGCTACCATTTCTGTGGCCACCAGGTGACGCTACTAGTGAGGGTTTTATGACCATTTTTTTTTTTCTGCGGCAAAATCATAAAAATAAATAAAATTGAATATGCCTCGAGTGTTGTGTTGTGTAGTCCCTTGTTCTGGAAAAAAGGAGGACAATGTTAAAAACCTGTAACTGGATGGTAGCGAATCGTAGGTACGTCTGCCATAATGAATAAGTATTGGCAGAATCTTGAATACCGAGTTGAAAAGCTGGCAAACAAATGTCCAGTACATTTGACACACCTCACTCTACACTAGCGCCTCTTGCGGCAAATTAAAGTGGTATTCTCGAAGGTATACTTCCTCAGTCGAGCTAATCTTTGAGCAAAATGTCCTTATACTCTTTAAAAATTCTTATCTTCTAATTACAGATACAACATGTCAAACACATTAAAAATACACATACACTTTGGCGGAGGAGCAGAATTACTATTTGACAAGATAAAGAAGAGAGAAGTTGAATTGCCAGCTTTAAAAAAATATATGCCAGATAGCCAGAGCGAAAAATGGACGATAAAAGAATTACTGTTATGGATTAAAGATAATTTACTAAGAGAAAGGCCGGAATTATTTGTGCAGGTATAAAAGAAACTAAAATATCCTGGTAAATTCGTCACACACGGTCATCGGATCCCAAACTGAGCAGAGCTTGGGGGCTAAAAAGGAAGCTAAAGCAATATTGCTATGCAATTCATTTTTTCTACTATGTACTATGTAAACCAGATAACTGATATAATACATATACTACTTTGTGTTTGTAAATACATACTTAATATACATAATTACACCCAGACTCAGGACATACAGACATTTTCATGCACACAAATGTATGTCCTGTGAGAACCCACGACCTGCAGCGCGATTGGTGGAATCTTAACCAGAGTCTTAACCAACCTTGCCAGCTGGCCTATCAACTCAAAATATAAAAACATAAAAAAAACATGTTCAGTTAATATTTTAGCCCAGTGTCTGTCCAATGGCTTTACCTCCATTTATGAGGTATCTAACTTACCCTGGGATATAGTATCATGAGTTAATCTAACATGTTAACTGTAAAAGGTTCTATATGCAATTGAACTACTGGCAAGTGAGTGCAATCTATGGTAGGTACTTAATTCAAAATGTAAAAGAATATGTCTGTCTTATTTTCTACGGCATGACGTGTGTAACAAAATATTATTTACCTTATTATTTATATACCTGATTTAACTGCGTTTGTTTTGTATTGGGTAGAAATACCCTCCAGATTGTGCCAGATTTCATTAAAAATATCTTCAGTTATGTGTGTGTGATTGATTCACAAACAACAACATTCACATTAAAATATATTAATGACAAAGATTTTCATAGGGCATCGTGCCTCTACCCAGATGGATAATCCACCTTACTAAAGCATGACATTTAATTTCACTCCGCTTGAGGGGCTCCCTGAGCAAATCGCTCTCAGTTCGTACTGCGCACGGCTGTCAAATACTGTCAATTCTGGCTTGTTTATTTCATGTTGCCATAGAGGCGACTATCCTTCTGGACGTTTTAAATTCTTTGATTAATGACTCAGGTTCTGTTTTGTCTATTACCTGAAGAACTTAATGTTTTCCAAACTATTATATTATCTGTCCCTTAGAATATCCCTTCAGCCATTTGTCACATGATTGTGTAACAAACATCCAAACTGTAACATTTATAATATTAGGGGGCGTCCATTAATTACGTGAGGCATTTAGAGGGGAGGGGAGGTTGTCGAGACGAATCTCACCCAATCTCACGTAACTGGTGGTCACGGCAAATATCACGTAATTTTTCTTTCATTAATAAACAGTAAAATAACGAGAACTGTGGGTAAAATTTTCGAATTTTAAGAAGTATGTTATAGTTTGATATTTTCAGTGACTAGACTAAATAAAAATAATTCGGTCGAAAAATCGCCAAATTCGCCTCACGCAATTAATTGACGACCTCTTAGTGACAAGTGAGATTGGTAAGAAGTGAGATGACATGAGATTAGTCAGATGTGAGATGACATGAGATTAGTCAGATGTGAGATGACATGAGATTAGTCAGATGTGAGATGACATGAGATTAGTCAGATGTGAGATGACATGGGATTAATGAGATGGGATGATGACATGAGATTAGTCAGATGTGAGATGACATGAGATTAGTGAGATGGTATGCTGATTAAGATGTTGATGTTTGTTTCAGGGTGACTCCGTCAGACCAGGCATACTAGTTCTAGTGAATGACGCAGACTGGGAGCTAATGGGCGAAATAGATTATGAAATACAAGAAAACGATACGATAATGTTTATATCTACCTTGCATGGCGGATGAATAAATAGTTTTATTATGTATATGTGTTGTTTTATTTAATTATTAAAAGAAACAAAAAACCCGACTGCGTAAAACAAAAATTAACTGAAAAGAGAAAAACAAGCTCTTTAACCTATAGAATTTTGAATATAACTTGAATTTTATAAGGTATTGCAGTCGGGGACAAACCAATAACCTAAATATATGTTTTTTTTTGTAATATTCGTTTATCCCCGACTGCAATACCTTATAAAATTCAAGTTATATTCAAAATTCTATAGGTTAAAGAGCTTGTTTTTCTCTTTTCAGTTAATTTTTGTTTTACGCAGTCGGGTTTTTTGTTTCTTTTAATAATTTAATTTATTTCAGTCTTTTTAGTTCTATACAGAATGAGTTGTAAGTATTATTAAGTAAATGAGCGGTACGGTAAAGTAACGCTAACAACCATCGCAACTCTGTGAGTTACGTACGGTAACCGCTCATAGTACCTACTTACTGTCCTTGCATTAAAAATGGTTTTTTGCAGTTTACGTCAAAACGGTAGCATAAAAGTATTACAATATATACATATATGGAAAGGGCTGTTCACAAGCTTTCATTTGATACCCATATTGTTACAATAACGTAATTTTTGTTTTTAATACCCCCCCTCTTTTTTTATCCGTAGACGCCATATAAAAATAATATACCCTATGACACTCCCACAGTTCAGACGAATCAAACGATACCTCATATGCTTAAATCCATCAAGCCGTTTAGGCTGCAGAGCGTGCCAAAGAAATAGACATACATACATACATACATACATACATACTTACATACATACATACATACACTTGAAAAACATAACCCTCCTTCCGGGTCAGTCGGGTAATAAAAGAATAATACATATACTACTTTTTGTTTGTATATACATACTTAATATAAATAATCACACCCAAACTGCGCCAACTGGCCAGTCGATCGTAATCACTTCCAATGTTGAGATTACATTACCAACATATCTTCTACTATATAAAAATAAGTCGGGTTTTCCTTCCTGACGCTATAACTCCGGAACGCACGAACCGATTTCCACGGTTTTGCATTCGTTGGAAAGGTCTCGGGCTCCGTGAGGTTTATAGCAAAGAAAATTCAGGTAGGGTAGGGTAGTGTAGGGTAGGGTAGGGTAGGGTAGGGTGGGGTGGGGTAGGGTAGCACCATAGGGTAGGGTAGCACCACGCGAACGAAGTCGCGCCGGGCAGCTAGTTAATATATAATGAATCAGCACCGATCATTATCACTCGCCTCAGCCTAGACTTAGGGCATTTTGTTTCAAAGATTGGTTAATTCTAATGGTGCGTCCACTCTATGCGAACCGAACACGAGCCGAGCACACCTGGAGCAGTGATTCGCGTAGCGTGGACGGACTTGCGAGCCTCGAACTAGGGTTTCCGATCTTTGACAAAAAGATCACTTATGAATCGATTCGAATCGTGGTCAAGGAGATCGATTGCTGAAAGTACGATCGCTCGAAAATCTATTTTTATTATGGTCCGTTTTGAAAGTATAAGTTGTAAAGCGTTTGATTTTTACCCGACAGACCCGGAAGGAGGGTTATGTTTACAGTTTAATAGAAAACTAATAATATATAAAATTCAAATTGTGGACTTTAGAAAATCTAAACGACACCTTATCGTATTTTTAGTTTTGGTGTTTTCTAATACGAGAAAAGAATCATCCTGACAAGAATCTTGTTCCCACTATGCAGAGATCATCTTGTGCTACTATGCCAAAACCTTATGGAATCTGTGGATTTTAGAATGAGAGAACCACTATCCACCAAATAATAAATACTCTTGTTGCCCAAACCTCACCACTGATAGCAAAAAGGTGATAAAAAGGCAAAGAAATTGGCACTTGGACGCACCATAATAATATGTTCATTAAATGGAGGAAATGCTGGTGGCGTTTGTTCCATACAAACGTAATCCTCAGTTTCCTCTCTGGATAATGACACTAGAGCAATGATTATTCTACCATGCAATCTGTAGGTCCCACTGTATGTCCCTCGGTTGTGTTTTTCTCCATAAATTAATTATTATAAGAATCTAAAATCACAAAAACTTAAGGTAACATTATAAAAGGTACCATTTTTAATGCCCATATAAGACGTCCAGCGAACAGATTAGACGAATATAGAACAACAAAGGAAAACAAAAACAGACGGACATAGCCAACACCCTTTTTATTATGATTATTGTTTTTTTTTATTCGTTCCAGTTTTGGAGAGGAAAACCTGGGATTACGAAATAGCGATTTCGACTAATTTAAATACCTACTTAGGTATAATCGGTATAAGCTTTCTCTATCGCCGCTATTTTTAACCGACTTCAAAAAAAGGAGGAGGTTCTCAATTCAGTTGTGTTTTTTTTTTTTTTTTTTTTTTTTTTTTTTTTTTTATGTTTGTTACCTCATACCTAACTCCGTCATTTATAAACCGATTTGGAAAATTCTTTTTTTGTCTGGAAGGGTACACTTCCCGTTTGGGCCCATTGTCATCAGATCAGGATTTGATTACTTCTTAGTGTACTTTGAAGTCGGTTTAAGTTTTTTGTAAAACAGTCCAATTATTCAAATTCTTGCAGCCATCCTATTCTCTTAATCACAATGCGTTGGTCATCACAAGTATAATCAAATTGCCTTTTTTAGGGTTCCGTAGCCAAATGGCAAAAAACGGAACCCTTATAGATTCGTCATGTCTGTCTGTCTGTCTGTCTGTCTGTCTGTCTGTCTGTCTGTCTGTCTGTCCGTCCGTATGTCACAGCCATTTATTTCCGAAACTATAAGAACTATAATTTTGAAACTTGGTAAGTAGATGTATTCTGTGAACCGCATTAAGATTTTCACAAAAAATAGAAAAAAAACAATAAATTTTGGGGGTTCCCCATACTTAGAACTGAAACTCAATTTTTTTTTTTCATCAAACCCATAAGTGTGGGGTGTCTATGGATAGGTCTTCAAAAATGATATTGAGGTTTCTAATATCATTTTTTTCTAAACTGAATAGTTTGCGCGAGAGACACTTCCAAAGTGGTAAAATGTGTGTCCCCCCCTGTAAATTCTAAAATAAGAGAATGATAAATATATAAAAAAATATATGATGTACATTACGATGCAAACTACCAACGAAAATTGGTTTGAACGAGATCTAGTAAGTAGTTTTTTTTAATACGTCATAAATTGAAATCCATATCAAATACTCATGTCAATACTACCATTTACTTATATACCTACAGGTTTGTTCGGAACCCTCGGTGCGCGTGTCTGACTCGCACTTGGCCGGTTATTTTATACCATAAGTGGTATAAAAAAAAGGCAATTTGAGTATTCTTGTGAACACCTAAGGGTGGCAAACAAGCATACGGCCCGCCTGATGGTAAGCGGTTACCGTAGCCTATGGACGCTTGCAACACCAGGGGTATCACGCGCGCGTTGCAGACCCTGCAGAAATCTCTTCACTCCCCTTTTGAAGAACCCCATGCTGTACTCCATTGGGAAAACCACGGCGGGGAGCTCATCCCACAGTTTGAGTGCCTCGACTATTCGCGTGTAATAAAATGTTGTTGCATTAATCAAAGGTTTACCTAATATTAAACAGATTTTTCAGAAGTACAATATCATAACGACACAACTATCTTTCCTTCTGAAAAATCTGTTAAATAAAATTTAAACATTGAATAAATCTAAAACGTTCTGTACAATGATCTTCTATTACACAGTGTTTCTCTATTCACCCCATAAATGCTGTAGCTTTAAGATAAGGTTACATAATCAAATGAGGGGTCCGCTCGACTGGTGCGGCGTCCCGGCTTCACCTTTAATTGGCTTAACTATGTGACTTTGATGTGCTGCGATTGATGCCATGAAAGTTATGGGACGGATTCGGTTTACTATTTTTTTCGGGTATTTGTATTAGTTTTCTCGAAAAAGGTAGTCTACTTAGTTATTCTCGCAACTAGTCCCACAATTTTTATTGAGGAGCATTCAGGAGTTACTCATTACACCATTTTCGTACTTCCAAATCGGTTGCGAAGTTAAGGTAAGTACTACCTCAGAGTATATAAATACAAGTACTACTTACCTAGTCATATCCATTAACTCTATGGATATGCCAAAAATCATTATTACCAAATGAATGTAAATTGATACTCTAATTATATTGCAATTTATTGCTAACTACTTACTACTTAAATAAATAAATATCCTGGGACATTCCTCACACATGGTCATCTGATCCCAAACTAAGCAGAGCTTGTACTATGGAACAGATAACTGATATAATACATATACTACTTTTTGTTTGTAAATACATACTTAATATACATAATTACACCCAAACTCAGGACATACAGACATGTTCATGCACACAAATGCATGTCCTGCGGGAATCGAACCCACGACCTGCGGCGCAATAGATGGAACCAGAGTCTTAACCAACTGCGCCAACTGGCCCGTCAACAACTTACTTACTTAGTGCTTTATAATTATTATTATTTTATTCAGAGTTTATTTATTTTGTAATTATTCGGTTCTGTTTATTCGTTCCAAAATTCACTTACATCATAAGATGTTGTCCTTTGTGGAAATTTAACAGCCTCATGACGGACATTGATAACTTGATAAAAATTACTATGATCAAAATTCTAAATTGTCCATTAAATGACAGATCCTGGTGCCAGGCATCACTACCCACACGTTTCGGCGGCCTTGGAATCAGAAAAATTTCTAGTGTTTCTCTTCCGGCATTCTTGTCCTCTACTCATGGTATCTCAGATCTTTTTAGTAATATTATATCTCCATCTATAAAAAATGCTGAGATTCCCCACATGGTAGAGGCCAAAAATGTCTGGATGACAGCCTGTCCGGGGGAAAGCATTCCCATATATCCGAAAATCCAAAAATTTTGGGACGAGCCGCTCTGTAAGTTAGTACAACGAGATTTACTCAACTCTAGTAGTAATCTTTCAGAGCGAGCTCGTCTCCTTGCAGTCTCAGAGCGTGAATCAGGGTATTGGTTACAAGCCTTACCATCTACCAACATCGGTACCTTGTTAGATAATACGTCCTTTTCTCTATCAATTTCTTTACGTCTGGGTGCATTCACTAATGAGTCACATCGCTGTCTATGCGGTACCGCCGTCGATAGGCTGGGCCATCATGGTCTGTCATGTCGCCGCAGTGCCGGTCGATTGTCACGACATGCGGCAATCAACGACGTCATCCGTCGGGCTTTCGCTACTGTTCACGTGCCGGCCATCTTAGAGCCGAACGGTATAGCACGTGACGATGGTAAGAGGCCCGACGGAATGACGTTGTTACCCTGGCGTCATGGAAAACCTCTAGTGTGGGACGCCACATGCGTCGATACTGTAGCACAGTCCCACCTAGAGTCAACATCCAGGGTGGCGGGCGCAGCGGCGACTGCCGCGGAGAGCTTAAAACGGCGCAAGTATGCGGCCATTGGTGACGGCTACATATTTGCGCCGTTTGGCGTAGAAACTCTCGGACCGTGGGGCTCAGAGGCCCTTAAATTGTTCAAAGACCTATCGACGCGCCTAATAGAGACATCCGGAGACCAAAGGGCTGGCTCGTACCTCGGTCAGAGGATAAGCCTCGCTATCCAGCGAGGTAACGTAGCCAGTCTTTTGGGCACCCTACCCATAGACGGCGACCTAAATTCCGTGTTTTATTTATAATCTTTTATGTGTATATATTTTTCTTTTTAATTTTTATTATCTCTTGTTCCATTATTTTTTGTTAGTTAGTTAGTTTTAGTTTTATAGTATGTTATGTATATTAAAATGTAAGTTAAATAAATTGAAGTCAATAAATAGAGAAGAAAACATACACAAAAAAAAAAAAAAAAAATCTATATACTTATTATAAAAGAAACTCGTGTCAGTTACACTATTTATAACTAGAGATCGGCTGAACCGATTTGGCTGAAAATTGGAGGGGAGATAGCTTAGAATATACAATACATAAGATATTTAACTTAACATTAACTTCACATCATAATCATCAGCCAATATTGTCCCACTGCTGAGCACAGGCCTCCTGCACACAAATGAGGGTGAAAGGGAATGTGCAGATACTCCACCACGTGTGCCCAAGATTTTGGCTATGAATTTAACTAATAATGGTGCGTCCATGCTACGCGAAGCGATCACGAGCCGAGCCTCGAATGAACAGGATTCGTCGGTTGCTCGCGATTTCAAGCGTGGACGTACTTAACGAGCCTACAACGAGCGCGATGCGAATCCCTGTGTTCGTGAAATTACTGACAACCGGGCGGAGCGCAGTCGAGCACGCTACGAATGCTCGTTCGAGGCTCGCAAGCCCGTCCACGCTACGCGAATCGTGCTCACAGCGTGCTCGTGCGTGGCTCGGCTCGTGCTCGGTTCGCCAAGCATGGACGCACCATAAGCTATCCTATATGCTCTGAGAGTTCACATAGGCTACCTTTTATCCGTGATGGAAACGCGGGTGAAACCGATGGGGCAGCTAGTATAAAAAATATTAATTCTGAATACAGTCCATACCTTGTTAGTAATTTTAAAATGTAAAAGGGATCGATCCCTACTGTTTTCGCACCCTTGTTTATACGTGTACAATCGAGCACGACAAGGATTTCATTTTATAAAAATATTATAATGACACTCCGCGGCATCCAGTGCGTTGAGTATCCGATGCGTTACTCCGTTCAGTAACAACGCCGTGTGATCGCCCGACGATCATCGTACCGTTCAGTAACTCGTTGTGATCGCCCAAGAGATCACACCGCACCGTTCGCACCGGTCGCACCGTGAAATAGGTGGGTGAAAATCACACCAATGTCACTTTGACAACTAAATAATAGAAAAATAGCGTCAATACTTTTTGAATTGTAGAAATTTATTTTACCTGGATTGAAAATCTATTTTACTACATACAAAATTACTTTATTTATATTATTTAACAGCGAAAAAACTATAATAAAATAATCGATTTATCAAATAATGTCAATGATTTGTCAATGTCACTTGTCAGTTGGGAATTTACGAAAATACATGGAAAATACGAAAGTCGTTCACTAACGTCGGACGACTGAAGAGCGAAAGTCACACGGCGATTTTCACACCCGGTGTGTAGTAACTGAACACACCCCAGGTTATGATCTACCTTCGGGCCAAATTGCATCACAATTGGACGTGCCATTGAAACGTCAAGATGTTAGTTATTCATCAAATAAAATAAAAAACTATAATAGGTACTATAATATGGAAGATTTTTATTTTTTTGTTGTTAAGTTTAAACGGGGTTTTAATTTCTGGAACTACCGTCGGATTTGAAAAATTCTTTTTGTATGATAGCCATTGATAGCTGGCCAGATTCACGAGGAACAGTATAGGTAGGTTAGTACTATTATCTATTTTATTGGCTACTTTTTATCTTGGGAACGCGGGTGAAACCGCGAGGTACATCTAGTTATATTATATTTTGTAAAACCCTTCATATGTAAGTGTCTACGTTATACCGGGTGTAGATTTCGAGATGGCATATTTTCAAAACCTATGTTGGGTTAGTCATACAGAAAGAAGAATTCTCAAAAAACAGTATTACTTATAAGAAGTCTATGTCCTTCAAACAACACAGTAAATCTTTTAATAATGTACGTTCTAACTTACTTGCAGTTGGAATGTATGGCAGATCATGTTTTTCGAATACAATGTTAAGTTTGTACGGAACCCTCTCCACGCGATTTCAACTCGCACTTGTCCGTTGTTAAATGGGCTTGCGTTTGGCCTTCAACTGACCCCAGGCAGGAGTTATGACGAAGCCGAGGATTTGGCAGATATTGTTACCTCAATAACTAGTATATCTTTTTTATTAAGTAAAAAAGTAAAAGGTAAAAAAAAATCTTTCTTTCGTTCCAGTATAAAAACTAAACTTTTCGTTTAATTTTTGTTTCAAAAAAGTATTAATATACATTTTTAACTAAAACCCACTAGTACTCGTGTACTCGCCTGTACCTACGCAACACTGAGCACCACAAATGAGTTGCGTATAGGATTTTATTTTAATCTGTGCCTAATGACATTACGTCGTGACAGTTGAGGGCGGGAACACCTCTTCATTGTGTTGCCATTGGAAAAAATAACATGGTGGCTGGTGCTGCCATGGTGCGATTGTAATTTATATTTAAAAATTTGAAGTCGTTGAAATCTAAAAACAAAATTGGTTAATCTATGAATTGAATTACTGACTTTTGAGATTCGTTTACGAGGATTTTTCATTACTAGCTGTCCCCCGCGGCTTCACCCGCGATCCGAGATGAAAAGTAGCATATATAACACTGAGATAATATAGTTACTTAATAGTGAAAGAATTTTCAGAATCGGTTTATAAGTTCCGGAGATTACCTTCTACATCCAAACTTACATTTTATTATATGAGATGGTATAAGCCAAGTCTAGTAAAACACAGGTTTTAAGATAGTCCCGCTTCTTTTTGTTGTGTGTGAAAATGACAGATAAATTTTTAATATCGTGGGACATTCCTCACACACGGTCATCTGATCCCAAACTAAGCAGAGCTTGTACTATGGAAACTAGATAACTGATATAATAAATATACTACTTTTTGTTTGTAAATACATACTTAGTATAACATAATTACACCCAGACTCAGGACTTACAGACATGTTCATGCAAACAAATGCATGTCCTGTGCGGGAATCGAACCCACGACCTGCGGCGCAATAGGTGATATCTTTACCAACTGCGCCAACTGGCCCGTCAATTTAAAACCTGGGTTTTGCTAGACTTGCTTTAAACCATCTTAAGTAATAAGGTGGGTGTCCAACGGGTATAATTAGGTACTATAATATTATGCCGTTTGTCCGTCTATCCGGGTTGGCTTTTATTTTGACTGTTCGCTTCGTGTGTAAGACTTGCGCAATTTTTTTGGTTTAAAAATTAGGTAACTTATAATTTGTTAAAGAACTTTGCTTTGAATTTGCACCCTTATTTTAGAAATAGTTTTTAGTATCATAATGCAGCTTATTACGTACTTGTGCTTTTTACTTTACATTACCGCACAGTTTTATGATAGGTATAATCCCGATTATGTTAAGTTTGTACCTCGCTGCAAGTGATATGTGTGTAGACGAAGCATTCTTAATTTAAACGGGTAAAACAGTTTGACAGATCACCGCTGTCATAATTAATACTTGCGCGCCATATTTGTTAACTTTCTCATTATGTGGTTGATTAATATCAAAAAATCTACTTAAAAAATACAAGTCTGTTTTATTCCTCGCAAGTGTGTTGAAAAACGTCGTATGACACGCGTTTTCATTGATAATTACACTCTCGACTCTCTTATCGCGTCTTAATACCGTGTGTAATGACCAACTTTGCACACGTGTATCATAATGTACTATTATTACACACACATTATTTACACACATTACAATATTATAAACATACCTAGTAGGTAAAATAAGCTACAAAATAATTATTGTAGGCAGTTCTTATTAACACATATTTTTACAAAATTAAACACCCTTATTAATAAATAAGGGTTAAGTCAAGTATAGTAATACCTAGGTTTAAAATATATCCGTCACTTTCTTATGTCATATAAACAAAAAGGGATGAGGCTATCTTAATACCTGGGTGTTACAAGACAGACTTACTTATTTATTAATAAGGGGGTTAGTGTATTATATGCGTCATACAAGAGAATACACAGGGAAAACCCTCGCGTCATAGTATGTGCAATGTTTAATTGAAGGCTTACGAGGCTTACGCTTCGTGTGACTTCGCGATAGCTCGGAAAAGTTCGGAGCGATATCGATTGTACGCGGAGGAAACGTGTTTGATACACAAACATTACTTTACTAAAAACATCAAATGTTTTTAGTAAAGTAATGTTTGAAATATATTTCGTAATTGAACCAGGTTTAGTAATTTGACTGTAAAAAAAACAGAATGTCATAAATTTCAATACTAGAATCAGGTCCCGTTATACATGTATACAGGCATACATGTCTACATGCATACATGTATACAGGCATACATGTATACAGGCATACACGTATACAGACATACATGTATACAGGCATACATGTATACAGGCACACATGTATACATGCATACATGTATACAGGCATACATGTATACAGGCATACATGTATTGGGATACATTCAAGTTCAATAAAAAAAAAAAATTAAAATTCATTTATTTCGAGTTACATTCGACTCATAATAATAAGGACACAAAGGGATAATTATAAAATAAAATACAAATTAAATACTACACACGAAATAATAAAAATAAAATAATAAACTCTAATTTAAAAATAGGTACATATTTGCCGCTTTACCCGGCACTACAGGTGACATGCCTATCACAGCAGTGCCGGATATAGGGACAGTCTACCTTACCTGCGATCATCGCCAGGACAGTGTTAGAGCTGGCCCGCACCCTGCGCACTAGTGACGCGCACCTCTTTCGCATACTCGCGTGGAAACAATCGGCGCGCGCCTCCGCGAACATACCTGATGCGCTGCAGAAGCGAGGCAGCCTCAACACTGCCCTGAACGCATTGTTGAATTGGACACGGAGGGCACTGTAGCTTTTCTGCATGAAGTTGACCCACAGGTTGCACGTGTACAGCGATGTGCAGTACGCTCGGAAGAGCGTTATCTTCACCTTAACCGAGCATCGCGCAAACCTACGGGCAACATGTTCGCTCTTCTTGACAGCGCCCTCCGCTCCCTTTCGATGTCAGCATTGTCCTTGAGGTCAGCCGTGACTATATGCCCCAGGTATTTAAATTGGTCCACCCTTTCAAGTGGATAACCGTTCAGATGAACGGGTGGTACATTATCCGGGCATTTAGCACTATTGGCCTCAACCTCACCTACCTCTACTTGTTTGTAACTGCCATAAATTGATTGTACTCGAATAAAATCTAATTTCCCGCCTCGTTACTGATGTTTAAATTACAAAATAGCCTGAGTGCGATGATGGTTGACCAACATTTTTTTACATCAAACGTTTTATCACAAAATAACATGACTTTTATTTTTTTTTTATTTTTATGTCTATAGTTTGACAAACAGGCAGACGGGCCACCTGATGGCAAGTGGTCACCGCCGTCTATGGACATTTGCAATACCAGGGGGATTGCCAATGTGTTGCCGACCTTGTAGAGCTCTTTTTACGCCTTTTTTGAAAAAAAAGCCTTAAAACGAATGGGGGTCAATTCTACAGAACATATTAACTTCTGTAATAAAATACACATTAAATAACACTGTATATCTTCAAGTATCAAAACCGCGTGACACTTGACCATGTAGAAACATACATCTATCTCTCTTGCACAACATACTGTTACGAGCTGGGGTTCAGGATAAATAATGGTACACGAATTTACCAAAACACTGGTCACACTTTTATTAAAACTCTAATTAAAACACTCAGAAATTAAATAGTTCACTAGCACTTAACTGTATTTCACTTCGATGTTTACTCACTGTTATACAAAACCAAACTCAAACTCCTCTGTGCTTTGTCTCGTATTTATACTTCATAAACGGCATCTGGAACATTCTACAATTTACCCGCGTATTCTACATGCCTACAGTGCTATCGGGAATATTCCAGAAGCCGGTAGCTATTCGTCGATAGATGGCGTTGCTTGATAGATGTTTACTCTAGTGTTGCATAGCAATAGTGAAACTATCGATAGTCTATCGATACTATCGTGACCTTGGAAAATAGTAACAATATCGATAGCGCTATCGATAGTATCGATACTATCGATATCGCAGACCGACCAATACTATTGATTCAAGGCAATACTATCGATATAATCGATACTATTGAATCTCGATACTATCGATACTATCGATAGTATTGAGATTCAATAGTATGTATTTGACTAATACTATCGATAGTATCGATAGTATTGATTGAATTTAAACAATACTATCGATAGTATCGATACTATCGATAGTATTGTACTATCGGACTAGCTTTGATATCGCATGCTAGCAAGGTTCTCCTGCATGTCATAAATAACCGTATTCGCCATTTCCTTGACTGGCAAATGAACTGGCACAAGAACAGGCGGGTTTCGTGAAAGGGAGCAGATCCTCAACGTTCGTCAACTTACTTCGTTAACCCACTCAGATGGTCGGACCAAATCCCTGGAGACGAACTTTCACGACGGTCTTCACGTCGCCAAGGACAGACACAACTGGCGTAACGTAACGTAATACGAGATAAAATTAGTTTACGGGGGAATCACGATCCTCAGACATGAGGACACACGACGCGAGGAGGAGGAAGTTGTATAATAAAAATAGGCTACACAAAATTGTAGATTATGCAATTTATCTATAAAAATGTTCTAAAATTTTTCTCCTAAACGTCACCGTTACTGAGCTATAATGGTTGATAAAGTTGTATTCTTCATATTATGCACACGTTTCCACGCCACCTGGGAGCAGCGTTGCCAGTTTTTTTTTCGGGAAAAGCGGGATTTCGTAACCTCTTGAGTAGCGCGGGATTCTGTCGCCGAAAGCGGGACATACGAAAAAAAAAACCGGCCAAGTGCGAGTCGGACTCGCGCATGGAGGGATCCGTAGAAACTTGTAGGTTAAATAGTTCATTCATCATGGGAATCGAGTCTCGAAGAAATTTGCCCTATTTTTCGATTATGTTAAAAAAAATGCAAAAGAAAAAATTTCATGTAACTACAAAATGCTTTTCGGATTTCTTCCTTTACTTGTGCTACATGGAATTGCCAAATTTTATGATTCTAGGAAGTACTCTATAGGTTTTGATTTGCGAGCGTCAAAATATGCGGCTCATCAATATATCATTTGATTGCGTTGTATTAGAAGTTTGATTTCTGTATGTCGCAGACAGTGACATTTAGCGCACTTTGGCGCGTGCTCCTTAAGCACCACTGCGGTGTTTAAGACGCGTCACGGGAAAGCTGGTGCCATTTCTGTGCAGTGGTGTCTTTATAATTTCCCACTTCTACGTCCAACGTCCAACGATGATATCACCGCCGAGCAATCCTCAAAAAGCGAGACTGAGGCTGTCCTGGGACATTTAATTTTGAGCTAAAAATCGGGACGTCCCGCCAAAATCGGGAAGTCTAGCAACGCTGCTTGGGAGGTAGTGTACTTAGGTAGTATTTTTCTAACAGCGATGCATCAGATTTCTTTTCACTGATATCTTACGAATCCTATTCTGATGGCGATTCAACATTGGAGCACGACTGACCTCGACAACTAGTATATGCTAATAAATAAAACAATCCAACTTTTTTGCAGCCGCATTTACACACACAACAAACACAACAAATTTGCTTTTTAGCATTAGGTACATCCTTTATTATGATTGCAAAAAAATTGTGTTGAGGAGTTTTTTTCGGTGCAGGTGGAAGTAAAGTCTGAATTGGTTCCAATGTATTGATGATTAACTTCCAACCCCAGTCTTTTAGGTGCTTTGAAGAATACAACTTTTTCAACCAGTATATCTCAGAAACGGTGACGTTTAGGAGAAAAAATTTAGAGAGTTTTTTTATATTATTTTGTCTAACCTATTTTTATCAAGCGAAAAGCGCAGCTTTGTAAGGGCTCGCAAGATTTTTGTACTTTCTAATTATTTTTAAGATCTAATTTTTATACCTATAAATACCTTTTAAAAGTTCTTCTCACGACAAATCCAAAAACCCCAAACATAGCTAGGTTACGTTGCTCCGCTAAATAGTTCCTTTACCTACCCTCATACTCCATTATCAGTGCCTAAAAACCATAATATGATCAAAGTTCAGCTCACTATAATTCCAACAACCCCAAAAACGGCTAGGATACGATGTTCCACTATGGAGTTGTAGTTACCCTCGTACTCCATCACCAGACCCTGAAAACCATATATGGCCGTACCGCGTGCGCGTCATTGGAGGAAATCATTAAATGGTGTTCGTTACGATTACCACCAAAGATACGAAATAGCCCGGCAGGAACTAAACAATATCCTTTCCAGCCGGGCTATTGCGTTGGGGATCTTTGGTGATCATCCAATGACGTGGTACGATGATGACCATTCGTGGGCCCTAATTGGATGTAATTCATAAATGGTGTTCGGTACGATTACCAGCAAAGTTACGCGGTAGAGCCCCAGTACTGGGGGATACGTCAGAGTATGGACTATAATATTCCATCGCTTGACACATCACCTCAGATATAGCGCTCTTTTGGACAAAGATCAGGCGGATAAATTGTATCACAATAATTAGAAAAGGTAAGCACTGGCTGCGCAGGCTACGTAAACTATTATTGAATTTAAAATTTCCAATAATTGTTAGACAATACTATCGAATTTTGTCAAGCTATCGATAGTACAATACTATCGATAGTATCGATACTATCGATAGTATTGGTTAAATTCAATCAATACTATCGATACTATCGATAGTATTAGTCAAATGAATACTATTGAATCTCAATACTATCGATAGTATCGATAGTATCGAGATTCAATAGTATCGATTATATCGATAGTATTGCCTTGAATCAATAGTATTGGTCGGTCTGCGATATCGATACTATCGATAGTATCGATACTATCGATAGCACTATCGATATTGTAACTAGTTTTCGAGGTCAACTATCGATAGTCAAACTATCGATAGTTTGACAACACTAGTTTACTCCTATACAATAACAGATGGCGTAACTGATAGTACCGCTATTCCATAACAGATGGCGTTACTGGTAGCAATTTATTCCTATTGTCGCGATGTCGTAACACTACCCCCTCCTTAGACATGCTCGTCCCGAGCAATGTGAATTCCACGGTACAGCGCCATCGAGATACCTGGGGCTCTTCGAACACCAGCCAGCACCCGCCCCGCGGTCCTGGCGTTTACTCGTGTTCCTGTTGCTGTTGCTGAGCAGTGTCACCAGTCACCGCTGGTCTTCCTTCCCAGGGTCGATTTTCTTCTTTTCTGTAATTTCTCCACTTCGGGCAACTCCTCCGCAGGTGCCCCTTTTCTCCACAGTTGTAGCAACGGTGCGAGGCCACGACTTCTCGGGGTCGAATTTCTTCTTTTCTGTACTTTCTCCACTTCTGGCAACTCATCCGAAGGTGGCCCTTTTCTCCACAGTTGTAGCAACGGGGCGAGGCCACAACTTCTCGGGGTCGAACTTCTTCTTTTCTGTAATTTCTCCACTTCGGGCAACTCCTCCGAAGGTGTCCCTTTTCTTCACAGTTGTAGCAACGGGGCAAGGCCACAACTTCTTGGGGTCGATTTTCTTCTTTTCTATAGTTTCTCCACTTCGGGCAACTCATCCGAAGGTGGCCCTTTTCTCCACAGTTGTAGCAACGGGGCGAGGCCACTTCCCTGATGCGGTGAGGTCGGTCATCGCGTCGCACAGCCTCCACTTCTAAGGCATGGCTTAAAGCGTCTTTCAGCGACTCGTGGTGCCCTAATCTCACGGCAGCTCTAACTTCCAAGTCGCGTATACCATCCACGAACGCTTGCACTAGATTACCGTTGATCATCGCTGGTGCAGACTGGTATGCTTTACGGACCAGCTTTTCTATCTCTAGAGCCCACTGTTGTATAGTTTCAGCGCTCCGTTGCACACGGTCCTTGAGTTGGGCACGGAATACGTGTTCCAGGTGTGCGTCCCCGTATCTAGATTCTAGAGCTTCCAACAGTTGCTCATACGTCACGTCCTTCCCGAGGGCCTCCAGTATAGTGAGGGCCTGGTCGCGAAGACCCAAAGTGAGTGCTGTCATCGCCTGTGCACTAGTCCAACCATTCGCCTTCATGACAGCTTCGAACTGGATTCTATAGGCTGACCATGACGAGGTGCCATCAAATGGCGGTACCTTGAAACCACGTGAAGAAGCCACAGGTAAAGAAGTAGCAGTTCCAACCTTGAGTCCAACGAGGGCCTTCTTCACGTCTTCTATCTGTACTTCGGCCTTGGACATACGATTTTCGGATTCCGAGATACGGGACTCATGATGCTGAAGCTGTTCCTTCACCACCTTGAGATCCTTGCCAAGAGTTACTTGTAAATTTTCTAATAAAACCATCTGTTCCTCTTGGCGGCGAGCCTGCTCCTCCTTATCCCGCTGTAGCTGTTCCTCCAGTCGGCGAGCCTGCTCTTCCTGACGGCGAGCCTGCTCCTCCTGACGGCGAGCCTGCTCCTCCTGACGGCGAGCCTGCTCCTCCTTATCCCGCTGTAGCTGTTCCTCCAGTCGGCGAGCCTGCTCCTCTTGTCGGCGAGCCTGCTCCTGTAGCATTACCATCAAAGCGCCAAGATCTGGGGTTGCAGGTACTGCTCTGACTTCAGGTGGGTCGGCAAGTGGCAAAGAGCCAGTTGGCTGCTGGCCACCCGAAGTCTGCGACGGAGAACCTCCAAACCTCCTTTCATCCATCTCCTGCTGCCGCTGGCCCCTTGTACGGACACCCTCAGTGACTTCCTTTGGCATAACCGGCATTATTTATCCTACTACTTCTGACACGAATTGTTACGAGCTGGGGTTCAGGATAAATAATGGTACACGAATTTACCAAAACACTGGTCACACTTTTATTAAAACTCTAATTAAAACACTCAGAAATTAAATAGTTCACTAGCACTTAACTGTATTTCACTTCGATGTTTACTCACTGTTATACAAAACCAAACTCAAACTCCTCTGTGCTTTGTCTCGTATTTATACTTCATAAACGGCATCTGGAACATTCTACAATTTACCCGCGTATTCTACATGCCTACAGTGCTATCGGGAATATTCCAGAAGCCGGTAGCTATTCGTCGATAGATGGCGTTGCTTGATAGATGTTTACTCCTATACAATAACAGATGGCGTTACTGATAGTACCGCTATTCCATAACAGATGGCGTTACTGGTAGCAATTTATTCCTATTGTCGCGATGTCGTAACAATACATTGTGATAGGTCACGGCATATGAGTATCATACTGAGTTTTAACCAACTAAGGAAAAGAGGTTATTTTCATTATTAATTAAAGACGGGCCAGCTGGCGCGGTTGTTTAAGACTCTGGTTAAGATTCCACCTATCGCGCTGCAGGTCGTGGGTTCGATTCCCGCACAAGACATGCATTTGTGTGCATGAACATGTCTGTATGTCCTGAGTCTGGGTGTAATTATGTATATTAAGTATGTATTTACAAACAAAAAGTATTATATGTATTATATCAGTTATCTGGTTTCTATAGTACAGTCGAGGACATAAATATGTATACACTTTTTGAAATTCAAAAGCGATTTTCTTGCATGTTTAACATTTAAGTGTTAAGCTATTATACAAATCATAATAGCATATGTTAGATGATTCTGCCTTTATAATATCTCATAATTTCAATCAGTAGTTTAAGAGGAAACCGTTGTTGAATTTTACTAATTGTATACATATTTATGTCCTCGACTGTACAAGCTCTGCTTAGTTCGGGATCAGATGAACGTGTGTGAAAAAATAATATTTTGTAATTTATTTTAGTTTACTTCAAATTCTTATACAATGATATAATATTGATCTGACACAAAAAATACAATAATGATAAAAGAGAAAAACGCTACTAAAACGCTACTAAAGTGTAAATACTACACCATAGTACAATCACTACAAGACTACGATAATATCATAATATCACGTAGCGCTACGCCGTAGCTTCGTAGCACTTATATTTCGTAGACATGGAGCTTAATAGAAACTAGCTATCCCCTGCGGTTTCACTCACATGTCGGGAATAAAAAGTAGCCAACGTTCTTCACCATATCGTAGGCTATCTGTGTGCTAAATTTCATCGCGATCGGTACAGCTGCTTAGGCGTGAAAAGATAACAAACAGTTACTTTTGCATTTATAATATTACTAGCTATCCACTGCGGTTTTACCCGCGTTCCCCGGGGTAAAAAGTTACCGATATCTTTCTTCATAGCATTGGCTATCTGCCTGCCAAATTACATCGTGATTGGTTAAGTAGTTAAGTCGTGAAAGCATAACAAACAAACAAACTCACATTCTCATTAATAAAATAGTTAGGATGGTGGTAGGATGATGGTGGATGGTGGATAAAGATTGCATGTAAAAGCTTTTTATAACCAACTATATTTCAACACGCGGTTTCACTCGTGATATTATTTAAGATTTTTTAAAATAATTATTTCAACATCAAAATAAATTAAAAATATCAAAAAATGAATGAATTGAACTTTTATTTCGATAAAATGTACCACAAGCATAGATCACAGTCCGAATTAACATACGATACTGTCTACCGCAGACTAATGGCCAATTCCTATAATTTACGGACCGTTATCGGTTAAAATTAAGACTCCTATATCTTTACTAATAATGAAGCAAAGACCTCAAAGCTTTGCATAACAGACCCTCCCATATGGAAGTAGCTATTACAGGTGAAATTTGCTTACGAAATGATCTATATGACCAGTTTGGCAATAAAAGAACCTACCATTGGTAAGCAAAACGATTCGTTTGTATTTATAGGAACCGGGCATTAGTCACAGCTTAATATTTGGGTTCAGGTTTTCAGGAGCTCCAAAACAATGCCATCTAGTGGCAACTTATAAGATCTACCTATATAACATTATAATTTAAAAATGATATATTAAACAATAAATAATGATATACTAACTAAAATATAATAAAGTGAAAATTCTCAAATAAATTACAGAACTTGAAAAGCGTTTTCGTGTAAAGGAAACGCGAGTAGTGCGTCTCGCTCGCACGCGCTGTCTCTTTCTATGACGGGAGACATGGAGGCCGGAATGAAATGGAGGTCCCTTTTGGGGTTGCTTTTGTTAAATACTTGTGAAGGGATTATAAGAGTGCTAGAAAGTTTAAACAGATAAGAAAAAGGTATTTTGATAAGTAAGGGATATTGGTGCTGATTCTGTTGTTTACAACTAAACAAATTGTAGTCTCAATGTGACTCTTTCTAACAAAGAACATAAGAAAAGGATGTAAGAAATTTTGTCCTGTCAAATTAGTCCAATGCTTGTTTTCAATATTAATTTAGTCGCCATCTATCGCAGTACGTCTAATTACCCGCAAATTAAAGGCAAAGACTAATTTGACAGCTTTAAATATGTTCTATCCTTTTTCAATAATGTTCGTAAAAAAGAGATGATATGAATAAAATTATTTTAGTGCTATTTACAACAGAATCGGCACCATTGGTTAATAATATTTAGGATGTAAAAGAGATGTATTTTTAGAAGTTGTGTGGTGTAGTTGTTTATAAAGAAGACTTTACTATATCAGTGCTGCGAATTTTTAATACAACTATGTCAGTATATAAGCATACGGGCACGGCCCACCTGATGGTAAGCCGTTACCGTAGCCATATGGACGCTTGCAATACACGAGGCATCACGCGTTCCCCTCCGCAATGAGCTCTGGCGACCTTACTCACGCGCTGGAACAAAACTTTACACAACATAAAGTTATTTGGTTGCGGTATTCTGTAAACGCTACACTCTACCTCTCTTAAAGCTTTACCATATTTCAAACAAAAACAAAGAACAACACTTTATTTTACTCCATCATCATCATCATCAGCCTATAATGTCCCACTGCTGAGCACAGGCCTCCTTTCACAAATGGGGGTGAAAGGTAATGGGCAGATACTCCACTACGCGTGCCCACTGCGGATTGGTGGAGGTAGGCTAGTGGTCAACCTACTGTTGGAACTTTTCAAGCCGCCTAGGATGCATCTAACTAGCTTAGCGACTATCACAATTAAGTGATAACCGGGACCAACGGCTTCACGTGCCTTCCGAATCACGGAAAGGCTCGACATGAAATACCACTAGACGGTCACCCATCCAGTTACCGACCAAGACAGACGTAGGTAGCTTAACTTTGCCGATCGATTAAGAACGGCTAATCATGCTACACAACGAGCGCTTCACTTTTTACTCCATAAATACGTATAATCTCCCTACTTTCCAACATCCCATATACCATGACGCATCCACTGAAAACTAACATCCTGGGTTTCAATATTGAACAGGCATTCACTCAGTGTCCCTTAAACCCCCTGCGAGGTCGCGCGCGTGTAAACCTCCACAAAAACCTGAAAAATAACTGGAAAAAAAAACCTTTTAAAACCACGACATTATTAATAAAACATACATAATTAATCTGTGTAAATAATACTGTGGATTGTCTGTGTATGTGTTATTTGTGAATCGGATTTAGTATTTGAAATCGCCCAAGATGGCTGGCTGATATTGTGAAAGACGTTAAGGATTTCTGTAGTTTTAGGGAGGCGTATTTTGGTAAGGATTTTCTGTGTTTTTTTATAGTGTTTAGTATTATAGTAATTATAGTATTTAGTATATTATAGTAATACATTATGCGATATATAGATAGAAAGGGGTTGAAGCTAGATTGAACTGTTAACTATGAAATTAGAGCTGTTAGGTAAACTATCATAAACCAGTTTAGCTCGCAGTGATAGTGACGTCGTATACTGAGACGAAGGTCCCGGGTTGGAATCCTACAATGAGCTTCAGCTTTAGGTGAAGGAAAACATCGTGAAGAAACCGTAGCACGGTGGTAGGGTACTTTAATACCTATCTGGCTGGCTACCACCCTCAAGTTGAACTGTCGCCAAGCACCTATCGGTGTGTTCCGACAGCTGCACTTGAAAGCCAGTTCCTTCTAGGCTTTGTGTGTGCACCACCTTCGGACACACCATCACTTACCATGGTGAGATTGTGGTCAAACACAGACCTATACACAGTAAAAAAGAAATTGTTAACTATTTAGCGCTCAGCGGCTTTACCCGCGTTACCGCAGGATATATTGTGGTCTCGGGATAAAAAGTATCAAATTCAAATTCATAAAGCATTTATTCACTTTAGGCCCTGATAAGATTAACATTAACAAATGACTCTACACCGGTTCCAAATACAACTTGAACTGAGAAGACTCCGGCAAGAAACTCAGCAAGTCTTTTGTTTTTATATTTGTACTTATATGTATTACAATTTACAAAATATATATAACAATAGCCTGCGAAGCGAACAATTCATTCAAATGCATTCTTGTCATCTACAAAATCAGAAACTTTATAGTACCCCTCCTTGCATAACTTCTGTTTTACTATCTTTTTGAATCTATGTATAGGTAGCTCTTGGATTTCTTTGGGTACTTTATTATAGAAACGTATACATTGCCCCTTGAAAGAGTTAAGGACTTTGCTGAGCCGAGTTGAAGGTACAGCAAGTTTGTGTCGCTATTCTTAGGTAAGTTATTTATGTTTTTCCTCACATGAATAATCTATATATATAAAAATCAATGACACTTTTCGTTGTAATTTTATAACTCAAGAACGGGCTCACCTATCCAAACCAAATGTTTAGGCTTTGTTCGGACTATTTAGTAGATGGTTTATGTGAAGTTTGCACAAAATCGGTCGAGCGGTTCTTCATTTATCACATTTTTTGTAACAAATGAATTCAATAAATGGCGGATCATTTTGTTAATGGGGATTTTGCTGTCAGGGTAGGGTAGGGTAGGGTATGGTTGGGTAGGGTGGGGTAGGGTAGCACCACGCGAACGAAGTCGCGCCGGGCAGCTAGTATCCTATATGTTTATTTAGAATATATTCTATCTGTGTGCTAATTTTCATCCAAATCCGTTCAGAAGTTTTTACGTGAAATAGTAACAAACATACATACATCCATCCTCACAAACTAACTTCAAAATCGCAAAAAAAAATACAGCTTTTCATACATTATTGCCGAGGAGACATGTACCTTTTGTATGAAAAGCAGTTTCTTTTTGCGATTTCGAAGTTGGATAATAAGATCGTATACATGAGTACTTTACGAGGTTTGATTTATGGTCGTATTGACGTATCCACCCTGTATATGAAAATGAATCCCTATATATTTCCCTTGGTCACGCCATAATTTGAGAACGAATTTACCGATTTCAACCATATTTTTTCTCTTCTTTCTTCAAAAAATCAAATCAAAAATACAGTTTAATCTTTGAAGGATAAATGATCAATACAAACTATATGATTTTTTTTACAAATGAGATAGACAGCTTCCTTTTTTATAAAGGGCTGTCTCCTTTTTTAGGGTTCCGTAGCCAAATGGCAAAAAACGGAACCCCTATAGATTCGTCATGTCTGTCTGTCTGTCTGTCTGTCTGTCCGTATGTCACAGCCATTTATTTCCGAAACTATAAGAGCTATAATGTTGAAACTTGGTAAGTAGATGTATTCTGTGAACCGCATTTAGATTTACACACAAAAATAGAAAAAAAACAAAAAAATTTGGGGGTTCCCCATACTTAGAACTGAAACTCAACTTTTTTTTTTCATCAAACCTATAAGTGTGGGGTCTATGGATAGGTCTTCAAAAATGATATTGAGGTCTCTAATATATTTTTTTTCAAAACTGAATAGTTTGCGCGAGAGACACTTCCAAAGTGGTAAAATGTGTGTCCCCCCCCTGTAAATTCTAAAATAAGATAATGATAAATCTATTAAAAATATATGATGTACATTTCGGTGCAAACTTCCACCGAAAATTGGTTTGAACGAGATCTAGTAAGTAGATTTTTTTTAATACGTCATAAATTGAAATTAATATCAAATACTCACATCTATACTACCATTTACTTATATACCTACAGGTTTGTACGGAACCCTCGGTGCGCGAGTCTGACTCGCTCTTGGCCGGTTTTTTTTATTTTATTTGTGTTCTCTTTTTCTTTTTTCCTTTGTAAATATTCTTTATATTTCTATCTCATCTGTAAAAAAAAACATATAATCAAAAATTCATTTATTCAATTTAGGCCCTGGTAAGGCACTTATGAACGTTACACACAATTGAATTTACCACCGGTTCGAAATACACTTAAACTGAGAAGACTCCGGCAAGAAACTCGGCAAGGCTTTCGTGTAGTCTTGGAAGATCTTTTCATATTACACCTTTTTTTCCAAATAATTATACAATATACCATAATAATATAATTATTATGCTTATTCATACAATTGTCACTTAGCCAGGGGGGATGCAAGTGCAGAGAGAAGCTACTATAACCATATATTCTTGTCTTCCACGTAATGAGCCCTTAGTAGGCTTTGTCAATTAACCTCTGCTTTATGAAATCTTTGAATTTATTATAAGACATTTTAGCTACTTCAAGTGGGATTTTATTATAGACTCGAACGTTTCAAATTTTCTAATACTTAGAAGAAGGTTCTTGGGAAAAAAAAATGGAAAGTTGGTAACAATGGTATGGTAATATACAAACCTTGTTCTGACACAACATAAAAGAAATCAGCCAAATCGGTCGAGACGTTCTCAAGTGATGCTCTATATATACCTATGTGGCAATACATGTTTATTCATAATATAGAAAATATTAAACTGCTTTCAAATCAGCGAAAGAGCACGGCGAAAATATTTCGCTGACTTCAAATCAGTGTCAGATTAGAGTTATTTCAAACTTTTTATTTTTGGTATATTTTGAAGTCGATATTTTTTTTTATTACTTTTTTATGTCGTCATTTTTAGTTTTCCTAAATGCACTAGAATTTCACACACATTTGTCCATATCTTGAAAACTACTGAACCGATTTCGATGAAACTTGCACTGTTCCCTAAGTTGAAGTAAATGTAAACCAGTAAAAAAAGAATGGTTATGTGATGTATATGGAATGCGTGGACAAACATACAAACATACACACATTCATACAAACATACATACACCTATGAAGTTTTGTATATTCGTTTGGAAGCCCTAATAGATTATCATATGCAAATATAATGCAGTTCCAATAATATTACATACATACGTGTCGAATTGATAATCTCCTTTTTTTTAAGTCGATTGAAAAGAGCGCGTCGCTTTGCTTAACGCCACGTCTCAGTGTGAGCTGACCCTTATTTGTAAAACAAAATACTTATATTTATTAATTAAAACATCCATAAACATAGTAAATAGTCCTAAGAGAGATCTCTACTGAGCCTCATTGAAAAAGCCTCTTGTAGCGAAAGTATCAATCGCGTAAAAGGCCGCATAGATTTGGTACGGAATTAGCATCGCCGGAGCTGTCCTGAATAAATACATACCACTCTCTTCTCCTGGGAAAGTTATTTTATTCATAATAGTAATCTTCACTTGACGGTGGTAAGTACTAATGTGGCTAAGAATTCTCAGTAAGAAAAGCAAAAATTTTTTTTTGAGAATTCACTATTGGTCCCATAGTAAAAGTTGTTCAGCATGACTAACCCAACATAGGTTTCGAAAATACGCCATCTCGAAATCTCCACCTGTTATAGGGTGTAACGGAGAGTGTATATCCAACCTTTTTGGTATTAGCACAGAGGAATGAAGGGAACAGAGTACAAGCTTCTAAGGAGCGTTCAAAAATTATACCTATTTTGGTAGGGTTAGCACAGGAGAATACCATTAAATGAATACATAAAAATGTATAGGTACCTATCAGCTTTTTCGTGATGATAGAATATTGCTATTCACATATTAAGATTATTAGGAAAGGGTACTAAAATGCAAATCTAGTTTTGTCGCTGACCATTCATGTGTGACTAAGATTTGCTCGCAAACTTGGCAGATCGCGTTGTCCCAGAGATGAAATCTAGCTGAATTACTTTATCGCCCCCAAAAACCCTCATATAGCAAATTTCATCGAAATCGTTAAAGCCGTTTTCGAGATCTCAAAACATACATGCTCGTTAAATAGGATAGGTAGGTAGGTACACCTACGTATTTGAAATCATAAACATCCATCATGCCATTAATTTACGAGAAAAGAGACAATATAAAAACAATTTACCAGAAAGCTAATACCTACCTACCTATTATATGCAAGATACTAATAGAAAACATTCACTATATTATTGTTCATAGACTCAGTAATGTAAACCATATTTACACATTTGGATATTAAAATTCTATTATTAAAATCTAAACGTAAACAAACACGATGCGCGAGTGCCCTGAATTTGAGCACAGGCCAAGCCAGTATAAACCGGTTTCCCCTCGTACGTGACGAGCCGCCTGTGCTTTCGCACACACGCGCCTCAAGCTTGTAGTTGTGTACCTACCGTAGCGCGTTTGTATGAAGCTTGGTCTCTGTATTAGGCTCACAGATAGCGCAAGAGAAAATGTTATATTAATATTAGCAAGTGACGTGAAGAAATAACTCTCATAGAGCGGTGACACGTTGATGATGTATGATTTTAATTCAATAAACTTGGAAGCAAACATTAAATAAACGTAATGACTCTTGTTCCTTGGAGGATGGGCCAGGCCTTTGGTATGGGATGCTACTTGTGTGGACACCCTAGCGCCGTCTCATCTTCCTTTGACTCAAAATAAGGCTGAATCTGCTGAGGGCCCAAATATAGTACCCTTGATAAATAAAATAAAATAAAAATAAAAAAGCCTGTTTATTCCTTAACCCTAGTAAATACAATTTTGAATAAGTTTTAAATATTAAAATAAAAACAAAAAGAAGTAGTAACTAGATATTTAAACTATGAATTATTATTATAATTTTAGGTTAGGACCCCTATTGGGTATAGGCCTCCTCCAGTGCCTTCCATTGGTCTCGATCTTTAGTGAGTGTCATCCAATTCTCTGTTTTGGATGTTTTTTCAATTTCATCCGCCCAGCGTGCCAGTGGTCTACCTGGTCTCCTTGTGCCTGTTGGACCTTTCCAAAGAGATACTATTTTAGTCCACTTATCTGCGTGCATTCTACCGATATGGCCAGCCCACTTCCACTTTAGTTTGAGAGAGTGTTGTAAAGCATCAATTACTTTTGTTTTATTTCTTATCTTAGTATGGCTTATTTTGTCGATTAGTTTTACATTAACTACACTTCTTTCCACGGCTCTTTGGCATTTTGCGATTTTGTTTTTCGCTGTTTTTGTGTATGTCCATGTTTGGCATCCATATGTCAGTGTAGGCAAGATACATGAATCCATAACTCTCTTCTTCAGACTGAGCGATAAGGAACTACTTTTTAGAACTTCTGCCAAACTCCAAAATTTATTCCAGGATTTTGTTACACGTCTATCAATTTCTTCAATGTTGTTGTTAGCCTTAAAAGTACCCTTGATAGCGGATATATATTTGCGCCTTTTGGATTCGAAACGTTGGGGCCGTGGGGAGTGAGTGCCAAAAAATTATATAAAGAAATTGCAGCGCGCCTAGTTGAGGCGACACGTTCCCAGAATGCTGGCTTATACTTCGGTCAGCAGATTAGCATAGCCATTCAACGTGGCAATGCTGCCAGTGTTCTGGGAACGTTACCCACTGGCACGGATTTAGAATAGTTTTATTTTTAAATATTAGGTTTAGTTTAGAGTATTGTTTATTATTATTTCTTTTGTGTGGGAGTCAATAAATCATCGCGTCAGAGCGCTCGTGGTGTAGCACGAATAGCCGTTCTTAATCGATCGGCAAAGTTAAGCTACGTCTGTTTTGGTCGGTACCTGGATGGGTGGGGTGACCGTCTAGTGGTATTTCATATCGAGCGTTTCCGTGCTTCGGAAGGCACGTAAAGCCGTTGGTCCCGGTTATCACTTAATTGTGATAGTCGTTAAGCTAGTTGGATGCCTCCTAGGCGGCTTGAAAAATTCCAACAGTAGGTTGACCTCTAGCCTACCTCCACCAATCCGCAGTGGCCACGCGTGGTAGAGTATCTGCCCATTCCCTTTCACCCTGATTGTGAAAGGAGGCCTATTCTCAGTAGTGGGACATTATAGGCTGATGATGAATGATGAAATAAATCATAAAGAATATTTAAACGAAAAAACTATTTGGTATACATTTTTGAAACATTTATTTTTCGTATGCTTGTTTGCCATATAAGAAGTAAAAAAAAAGCTTATGTAGTCTTTACCTCTTTCAGATATACCCTTTTTGTTACACCCAGTAAAGGTACTTACGAATCCATGTAATACATTTTCTAAATATAAAAAAAAACTGTTATTTCACAAAAAACCCAGCGGACGCTACAATTTAAATATTAATAACGAATGATTTAGCCGTGGGATAATCACTTGGATTTTCACCTGTTCGGGTTTTAATTATATAATCGTTAATATCTCGTTAAATATACATTATCGGTACAAAGGAGCTGGCAACACTCGGAGGTTTAGGGTTTTCAAAGCTGTCTGCTGTATTATATTTCTTTATGCTAGGCTTTCGTTTGAGCAGTGTTAAGACGAGTTGGCACAGAGGAAGTAAAATAGACTTACGGGCTATAAGCTGGCGAAAAGAGAGCAGCGTATTATTATACATTTTTGGTATAATTAATTTAATTGCATGAGTTTAGTGTCATTTTTAGGGTTCCGTAGCCCAATGGCAAAAAACGGAACCCTTATAGATTCTTCATGTCTGTCTGTCCGCTGTATGTCACAGCCATTTTTTTCCGAATATATAAGAACTATAATGTTGAAATGTCGCACTTGGCCGGTTTTTTATTTTTTTAATTCGTCATAAATTGAAATCCATATCAAATACTCAGGTCTATACTACCATTTACTTATATACCTACAGGTGTGTACGGAACTCTCGGTGCGCGAGTCTGACTTCTTAATCGATCGGCAAAGTTAAGCAACGTCTGTCGTGGTCGGTACCTGGATGGGTGACCGCCTAGTGGTATTTCAAATCGAGCGTTTCCGTGCTTCGGAAGGCACGTAAAGCCGTTGGTCCCGGTTATCACTTAATTGTAATAGTCGTTAAGCTAGTTGGATGCCTCCTAGGCGGCTTGAAAAATTCCAACAGTAGGTTGACCACTAGCCTACCTCCACCAATCCGCAGTGGGCACGCGTGGTGGAGTATCGCCCAGTCCCTTTCACCCTCATTTGTGAAAGGAGGCCTGTGCTCAGTAGTGGGACATTATAGGCTGATGATGATGTTGATGAAATATATACCTACTAGGCCATGATACAGGACAGCCATGTCCTGGGCGGGAATCAAACGACATGCAGCGTGATAGCAGACTCAAAAGTACAGCAGTCGAGACGCCCGCTCCTGTCACATCCAGTAACAATAATTCCGCGTAGCTATTTTATTTTACAACAGTTTTCGTGCCGGTCATCCCTTTGTGAAACTCTCTAATGTTTTTTCTGAGTTTAAGGACACAGGAGCTCGTAAATACCATGAATTTTTCAGGATATTCGCTAGTTATTCCATTGAGTTTTGCCTGTATATACAATTTTAGGAGTTTAGTGGTCAGGAATTCATGTTAGCTACAAAATTATTTTGTATTTTTATAGCTCCCATAGCTCCGCCATTTATTAACCGATTTGGAAAATTCTTTTTTTTTGTTTGGAAGGTTGGTCCCATTGTCATCAGATCAGGATTTGATTTTCTTAGTGTACTTTGAAGTCTGTTTAAGTTTTTTCTAAATCAGTTCAATTATTTTAGTGACTAGCTGTGATCCGCGGTTTCTTTTTTGCACGGAACCCTTAGTTATGACATCAGGTGACTGGTGAAAGTAACGTCAAAATCGGTCCAGCCGTTTCGGAGATTAGCCGGAACAAAGAGACAAACAGTCAGACGGATAAAAAATAAAAATAATGTTTTCTTTTTGTATAAGTCATAACCGTTAATATACAATACGAATCCTGTTCGTTCGAGGCTCGTCTCGTGCTCGCTTCGCGTAGCATGGACGCACCATTACACGTTGCATGGATATTATCTTTTTTTTCACATGTGTACAAATATAAAAATGTGGAATCACGGCTCACATGAAATAAGTAATGTGATATATGTGAGAAAGGTTCAAACAATTTTGTTCCGAAGAAAACTTTCAACAATTCCCGGGAGGCGAAGATTTTTTCAATTGGAATTCAATTTGTTGTCGCAAATGCTTTTTGGACCCTTCAATAACCTTTTACTATGAAAATATTGACGTAGAGAGGTGCTGGAAGTGCCATCTTTTTGCCCGGTTTTTTTTCATCCGGTTGTATTTTTATCCGGGTCGTTTGTCATGGAGGTTGATTCCAAAACATGTCTGGTCTGATTCAAATTCAAATTCAAAATTGTTTATTCAATATAGGCCTTAATAAGGCACTTACGAACGTTACAATTGATTTTACCACCGGTTCGTAATACACTTAAACTGAGAAGACTCCCAGCAAGAAACTCATTCTGGTGTAAGTAAGTACCTTAGAGGTATAAAAAAAAAGTACATGTACTTTATACCGTTCTGACTCTTCTCTCTTAGTAAAATCAATCTTCCGAACCGGTATTAGAGTCTAATAATTCAGCAGGGGTTGTAAAGACCTTTTGTTCTTGAGTATATTTGAATACCAAATTCTGCAATTGAATGATCAACAGACAAATTACCACAGTTTTATCCGTGATGGGTTTTTGTACGGTTCCTTGTAGTACCCACCTGGCAGGTTACCACCCTCAGCCTCAGCGTGTTTCAGCAGTTTCATTTGAGATCCCTTAGAGGCTTTCTGTGCTTACGACGGGCCAGTTGGCGCGGTTGGTTAAGACTCCACCTATCGCGCCGCAGGTCAGTGGTTCGATTCCCACACAGGACATGCATTTGTGTGCATGAACATGTCTGCATGTCCTGAATCTGGGTGTAATTATGTATATTAAGTATGTATTATATCAGTTATCTGGTTTCCATAGTACAAGCTCTGCTTAGTTTGGGATCAGAAAACCGTGTGTGAGGAATGTCCTGGGATATTTACCGACCATATTTGGCGGGATTATGATTAATTTATTTAAGAGAAGTAGAGCAGCTCAAAGAGCAGCTCGACTGGGGAAGTACCTCCTTACAGAATACCGCAGCCAAATAACTTCATCTTGTGTTCTTGCGCGTGAGTTAGGTCACCAGAACTCATCGAGGAGGGCGGAAGGGTCGGTTACGTGTGAGTGAAGCCCCTTGTGTTGCAATCGTCCATATGGCTACGGTAACCGCTTACCATCAGGCGGGTCGTACGCTTTACCGACTTCGTTGTATTAAAAAATCTAATCATAAACAAACCACGCTTTACTCACCACTCGTACCACGTACTCATGTCCCTTCCATTGTCTTTACAAACGTAATCTCATTGAATATTCGACCCTCCCCTCCTAAATATAAAGTTCTATATCAAAAGGCAACTGTAAACACGTCGGGGGGTGAATTATGTTGATAATCCAATAAAGGCCGGGGGTTTTTGTATAATTTGCTTTCATAATTCGTAGAGGGGAGTTCAGCTAGTGATGGGCTGCGTACAGATTATTTTCAGCGATATTTTTAATCGACTTAAAAAAAAAGGAGATTATCAATTCGACACGTATGTATGTACTATTATTGGAACTACATTATATTCACATATGATAATCTATTAGGGCTTCCAAACAAATATACAAAATTTCATAGGTGTATGTATGTTGGTCCACGCATATCTCCGAAGATATGAATCGGATTGTAACCAGTCTTCTTTTATTGGTTTACATTTACTTCAACTTAGGGAACAGTGCAAGTTTCATCGCAATCGGTTCAGTAGTTTTCAAGTTATGGACAAATATGTGTGACCGCCTGGTCTGAATAAGAGGGATAATGGATAAAAAAGTAAATAAAAAAAAAACGACTTTAAGATACACTAAAAAGTATGAAATAACTCTAATCTGCCACTTATTTGAAGTCAGCGAAAGAGCACGACGTATTCCATTGAAAATATTTTTAAATTACTTTTATTTTGTCATTTTTAGTTATTCTTAAATGCTCTAGAATTTTACCAAGGTTTTGAGATGTCTTGCCTTTGACACCACACCCATACCTCGTATCAATAAGCCAGGCGGTCACACATATTTGTCCATATCTTGAAAACTACTGAACCGATTGCGATGAAACTTGCACTGTTCCCTAAGTTGAAGTAAATTTAAACCAATAAAAAAAGAATGGTTACAATCCGATTAATATCTTCGGAGATATGCGTGGACAAACATACATACATACAAACACTATTGCAGTTCCAATAATATTACATACCTACGTGTCGAATCGATAATCTCCATTTTTTTTGAAGTCGATTAAAAAAAAACGACTTCATGTAATGCGTATACGCGTATGATTCAGTAGTTTTCAAGATATGGACAATAATTTTGAAGTCGTTTTTTTTTAATTACTTTTTTATTAGTACTGCGTTCCTATTATAATCGAATTGTAAACTCTTCTATCCGCCGTACCAACACTCCTTTCTTAATGTAAACATTATTACTCTAGTTTAAACCGCTACCAGCTAAAGGATGGAATGTTACCCGGAGAGTGTGTCCCAGCGTGAAATTAAAGGTTCTAAAGTATACTTATAATCTTGTCGGTATCTTGCACACAGCAGACTTCCGCGCGCTTATAACAAACATGTGGAGATTTCGAGATGGCATATTTTCGAAACCTATGTTGGGTTAGTCATTCCGAACAACATTTACTATGGGATTAATAGTTTATTTTAAAATAATTGGACTGTTTTACAAAAAACTTAAACCGACTTCAAAGTACACTAAGCAGTAATCAAATCCAGATCAGATCAGTCCAGATTGTACAAAAGTTTGTTTGTTTGAACGCCCTAATCTCAGGAACTACTGGTTCGAAATGAAATATTCTTTGTGTTGGATAGTGCATTTATCGAGGAAGGCTTTAGGCTATATAACATCACGCTGCGACTAATAGGAGCGAAGCATCAGTGAAACATGTTGCAAAAACGGGGAAAATTATTCATATAGGGTGGGGTAAGGTAGGGTATGTTAAGCACATTATTTATACAGTATGTTGGTAATTATAATTGTAATCATTGTTTAAAAAAAATCTCTGTACAATTTTAATGATGAGAAATAAAAGGCTATTTTATTTATTTATTTATAAGGTAGGGTAGGGTGGGGTATCATCACAGGGTAGGGCAGCACCACGCGAATGAAGTCGCGCCGGGCAGCTAGTAATACATATAGTTTGTATGTTATACAATTGACACAAAGTTCATTATGCTATGTACAATTTCGTTGCAAAAAATCGTTTCCACTCCATTGTAAATTGAGCCAAATTCATTTACAGAACCCTAAGAATAAACCGCGCATGCGTCTCCTATTCCATATGTAACAACTTCAAAAGGTTACCACTACGGCTGGTAACTCGTACGGAGGTCGTAGACCCATCGTATTTACTTATGCATGCATGTACCACGCCTATCCTGTCGGACAATAAGCTTACAATTGTTCAGTCTGTATGCAGTCTAGTTTTGTCAAGTTTTACAGAGTTCTGTGCAAGTTTATGCGTACGAGAGTTTTCTTGTGTCTTTACTATTTGTAAAGACTAACACAGAAGATGATAAGCAAACTCGCAACCTGCCAGTACGCAATGGAAAGGTGTCAGACAGATTAGAAAACCGTGATATCAGGAACGAGCCAAAGGTCATAGATATAGCATCCAAAATCAGAAGGCTTGAATGGCGATGGGCAGCGCACATGATAAGAAGAGAAGATAAATGGAGCAAAATTGTACCATGGTACCATAGAGAGGGTAAAAGGAAAAGAGGTAGACCAAAGAAAAGGTGGGATGACGACATCAGACAAGTGGCAGGAGTGTTGTGGAATAGATTGGCTCAAGAAAGACTTGAATGGAAAAGATTGGAGGAGGCCTTTGCCGACGAAAATTAACAAGAATAAATTCTAGAATATAATAAGTTTAAAAAAAATATTTTTTTTTTTAATTAAAAAAATTTAAGTTTTAAAAAGTATAAATAATTTAATCATTATAAGTCGATCTGAATAAAAGGCTATATTATTATTATTATTATTACTATGTGTAAGTCAACGTCGAAATTTCTGTACGTGACAGGGTCCGAAATGAGGACATTCGTAGGAGAACGAAAACGACGGACATAGCTTGTAGAGTTAGTAAGCTGTGGTGGAAATGGGCAGGCCACATCGCTCGAAGAGCCGATAACCGCTGGGGAAGAAAGGTTCTCGAATGGCGACCACGTACTGGTGCGCGCCGAGCGAGAAGATCTCCCACTGCGGTGGACTGACTGACTGACGGTACTGGGTGACTTTTAAATAGTTTTTTCGAAAAAAATAAACACAAAACATGAAAAATTTAAAAAGTCAGGAAGCTGTGGATTCCCACACCTGCTACAAAACTGGCGTGCCGCCTGCATCAACTACTTTGAAGTGCAAGCAAGAAGTAACGATAATCCCGACTTTTTTAACAATATTTTGTGTTTTTTCAAATAAAAAAAACATTTGATGTTATAAATGTTAATAGACGGTCTGAAAAACGGGAAGTGTACCCTTCCAGACAAAAAAAGAATTTTCCAAATCGTTTAATAAATGACGGAGATATGAGGTAAAAACATAAAAAAAAAACAACCGAATTGAGAACCTCCTCCTTTTTTTGAAGTCGGTTAAAAACTAGACTAAAAGGCTAGACACGAAAATACTTAAAAAAATAAAATATTTATTATTTTATGAAAGATCGTAGCATCGGCTACGTCGTAGCAATAACAGCTACGACGTAGCCACGTAGCCGGAGTACGAGCATACTTAAATAGCTGTAGTAGCTGTTATGAGCATATAATTCAGAATTTGAGTAGAAATAAGTTTTAGTTAAAAAAAATATTTTTAATACAAGCGTTTTTGGTGACTTTACTTTTTGATCTCTCTAATGCCTTTCAGGCGATGATAGCTCGTTGGTAGTGACGTCGGATGAACGAAGGTTCCGGGTTCGAATCCTACACTGAACTTGAGGAAGCCATAGCACGGTGGTAGGGTACTTTATAGTACCCACCTGGCTGGCCACCCTCAAGTTGAACTGTCGCCAAGCATGTACCGGTGCACTTGAGAGCCAGTTCCTTCTAGGCTTTGTGTGTGCACCACCTTTGGACACATCATCACTTAACACAAGCCTAGACACGGTAAAAAAACTCCTATTACTTGTCTGTGGAACTCTAAAGCAAGGCACGAAGATAATTAAAAAAATGTAATTATAAATTTTATTATTTATGAAATATCGCATTGGCTACGTCGTAGCAATAACTGCTACGACGTAGACACGTAGCCTACCTAAATTGCTCCGTTACGAGAAAGAATCATGGCGAGATTTGTACAAAAAAATACAGATTTTTTAGAGACGTTGAAATGACGTTATTATTTATCCTTGGTGCCTAACTTAAAAGAATTTAGATCCCCGGGATAAACATGCGACATTCTATGCCCTGACCGTGAATCGCGACCAAAATCATGTTGTTGTTAAGTTTTGAGAGGTTTATAAAATATTTCAAGTATATTAATATAAATATAATCTTAAATATAAAATTCTCGTGTCACAATGTTAGTTACCTTACTCCTCCGAAACGGCTTTACTGATTTTTACCAAATTGTATAATATAATTTATTTATATAATTTTTTTTTTTATGTTTGTTACCTCATAACTCCGTCATTTATTAACCGATTTGGAAAATTCTTTTTTTGTCTGGAAGGGTACACTTTCCGTTTGGTCCCATTGTCATCAGATTAGGATTTGATTTCGTCTTAGTGTACTTTGAAGTCGGTTTTTTGTAAAACAGTCCAATTATTCATACCCCTAAGTGATAAGGGTAGGCACCACGCGAACGAAGTCGCGCCGGTCAGCTAGTTATAAATAAATAAATATCCCGGGACATTCCTCACATACGGTCATCTGATCCCAAACTAAGCATAGCTTGTACTATGGAAACCAGATAACTGATATAATACATATACCTACTAATTTTTGTTTGTAAATACAATTACACCCAGACTCAGGACATACAGACATGTTCATGCACACAAATGCATGTCCTGTGTGGGAATCGAATCCACGACCTGCAGCGCGATAGGTGGAATCTTAACCAGAGTCTTTAACCAACTGCGCCAGCTGGCCCGTTATATGTTGCTGGTAATGTAATCTCAACATTAGAAGTGATTCAAAACCCTCTAAAATGTTTTTTTTTTACAAATCAATGTATGGATCTCGCCATGATTCTTTGATTTCGATTACCGCAGGAACGGTAAAACTAACTCAACGAACAACAAACAACGAACTATTACAAACGAACTACTCAACGGATCATCATGAAATTTTGCATGCCTATGGTATGGAGGGAGACATAGGCTACTTTTTATCCCGGGAACGTGGGTAACACCGCGGCGCTCAGCTAGTTTCTAATATTACTTGTAATTGTTTCAGGTAGTCACGTATGGCCTCCCATTTAGAAGATTAATGAGGTAAGTGCATAGTCCATCTGTTAGTACATTAGGTGGAGGAGGGGAATTCTCGAACGTCATCATTTACTGCTGCTGTTGGGCTTTGTTCGCAACATGCATTTTAGAATTTTGGAACGTTGTCATGTTTGATTTTTGATGTTTATTGAAGTTTTGTTAACAACTTTTACTATCGGAATACGGGACCCACTCTGAAAATGTTAATAAATAAAAACCATCCCAGAGTCCGGGTCTGACTCACACATCAATGGTTACAAACTTCCTTATGCTTATGCTTACCAATGGTTCAAAATTCAAAGTCATTTATTCAAATAGACCTTCGCAGGCACTTATGAAAAGTCTGACTCTAATACTCTAATACCGGTTCGGAAGGTTGCATTTGCTGAGAAGAGCCGGCAATAATCTCAGCAATTACTCTTTTCAAAACAAGCTTAGATTCATTAGGTACATAATATTTACATTCTAATCGCACTGACAACAATTGCGTGCCCCGGCGCGGCGGCAAATACAAACTAGAGTGAATCTATATTTAATAAGTAAATAAATGGCAAAAAGCCCACAAGCAGCACCTGTTCACAAGTATGACGCGTGTGGCAGCCATCGCCCTCCTCGCCATAAGTAGGTTTTTTAATTGCTAAACTGGGCATATAGATCATTTCGTAAGCTAATTTTACATGTGATAGCTACTTCTGTCTGTTATGCAAAGCTTTGAGGTCTTTGCTTCATTATTAGCAAATATATATGAGTCTTAATTTTAATAAATCTTAACCGATAACGGTCCGTAAATTATAGGAATTTGCCAGACGTATAATATCTTCGGTATACTGACTACGCACAAGTAAATTTGTATGTGAAGGATTTTGATGGTTTTAAAAACTGATCTAGTTAGAAACATAGTTCTATTTATCCTGTAATATTTATATCAATGTCCTCTCTCTCCTCTATCTGCTTCAGATTACTTCAGATTATTTGCTTTGCGAACTTCGTAGATTAGGGCGAAAGGTATTTCGCCAAATCCACGTAACATAAAATAAAAACCTGTTTTGGAATGTACAAATGAAGTTATTTCATATCATGATATCCCATATACGAGTAGCACTTTGAAGCAGTCGTCAATTTCGGATTTTACAAAAAAAAAATGCAACCTTATTAGGTAAATAAGTAATATTTATAACTATTTCAAATCATAGCATCAGTGGTTGCTGAAATATAGCGCTGTGACAGACGGACATACGGACGGAGAGGCACTATAAGGGGTCGTCCTAAATGGCGATGATCGTACGAGCAAACGATGCGATTTCGTCGCACGACGAGATTAAATACACAAAACGCTTTAGTGTCCTTATTGTAGCTCGCAAGTCATCGCGCGAGCATAGGAACATCGGCACGATCGTGCGACGAAATCGCATCGTTTGCTCGTACGATCGTTGCCAATTAGGACGACTCCTCAGGCGCCGATCCCACAGGGAGAGTTCTTCAGTTCTGCGTTTTGCGTTCACTGTAATCTATTAGGAGCCTTGAAAAGTAAAAAAAAGTGTATCACGTGTGATCGGTAGCGAATATTGCAGAACTTAACTCTAGACTGCTTGCTGTGTAATAGTGAATGAGGAACGCAGAACTCTAGTACTCTGTCTGTGGGATCGGCGCCTAAGAGTTATTTTTTACCTTTTTGTTACCGAACCACAAGACGCCGTGAAATGTTTCACCCGTACGTTGTTGACATACCGAAAATACGGAAACAGCGTTTTGCATCCTCATTTATAATGCGGACAGCAAGGGAGTGGAACTTGCTTCCGGCGTCTGTGTTTCCTGACTATTTTTTTTTATACTACTAAGTCGGTAAACAAGCATGCGGCCCGCCTGATGGTGAGCGGTTACCGTAGCCATATGGACGCTTGCAACACAAGAGGCATCGCTCACGCGTTACCGACCTTTCCCCCCTCCCATATGAGCTCTGGCGACCTTACTCACGCGCAGGAACACAACTTTACACAACATAAAATTATTTGTCTGCGGTATTCCATAAGGTGGAGGTACTTCCCCAGTCGAGCTGCTCTTTGAGCGAATAAACGCTATGCTCTACCTCTCTCGAAACAAGACTCTTACAACCTAGGGACTTTCAAGGCCAGAGTGAACAGGTTCCTTCTGGGTAAGCGTGTCCCATCTTAGGCTTCGTATTCGTCCCTCATGGGCCAAACCCCAGCTCATTTAATTAAAAAAAAACCCTTGTTGTTTGGAAACCCTAAAACCAAAAGAAAATAAAAAAAACACAATAATTGTGTTTTTCATAATTTTTATCGAAAGCAGCTGGCCTGACGCGCTTTTGATCGGTTGTATCTTTCCAATGTTTCATCTACAAAGATCGAAACTGCACAGCAAAGCTGGCATCAAGTATTCCGCCCACACCTGGGGGCGATGACGAATGGGTACAGAGATGTGATACGGCACCCGAGTGTGATTTATGCCACACATTAGGGTAAATGTGTTCTCGCCCCATTTTTAGATGGCAGGTCTGATTTCGACCCGATGAGGTTTATTTTCAAATTTTTAACCGACTTCAAAAAAAGGAGGAGGTTCTAATACGGTTGTATTTTTAACCGATTTGTAAAATTATTTATTTGTTTGGTAGGGTACACTTCCCGTTTGGTCCCATTGTACTTTGAAGTCGGTTTAAGTTTTTTGTAAAACAGTCCAATTATTTTCATACTCATTGGTATACACCGAGACTTTTTATTCGTCTTACAAACGCAGCCCACTTAATGTACCCAATGAAAAGATACTAATCATTCATAACAATTTATTTTTTGATCTTTGGTATAATAATATATATAATATAAATAATAATATATTTGAGAGAGGTAGAGCATAGGCTTTATTCGCTCAAAGAGCAGCTCGACTGGGGAAACAAGCATATGGCCCGCCTGATGGTAAACTGTTACCGTAGCCATAAGGACGCTTGTAACACACGAAGCATCGCTCACGCGTTACCGACCTTTCCCTTCCCCTATGAGCTCTGGCGACCTTACTCACGCGCAGTAACACAACATAAAGTTATTTGTCTGCGGTATTCTGTAAGGTGGAGGTACTTCCACAGTCGAGCTGCTCTTTGAGCGAATAAACGCTACGCTCTACCTCTCTCAAAAAACATAAAACAAGTTACATAAAACAAGCCCCTGGTCCCGTGGGTGCTTGATACTGATAGAATGCAAGAAATATTTTGTACAATATTCAAAATGGTGTCTCTGTCTTCACTTTTGACACACATTAAATCCTAATCCATAGGGTGTTCCCGCGTGACTTTAATGTCAAGAATATAATTATGAAAATGTCGGGGAATTACTTTAAATGTCAAATCGAAATGCCATCATAGTCTTGTTTATTTTACGGGCTATTTTCACGATCGTAATGTATTGATTTATTTGGATCTAAAGAATAAATAAAAGAATTGTTAAAAGAATAGGAAAGAATCTAATGGTGCATGCTTGGCGAACCGAGCACGAGCCGAGCCTCGAACGAGCACACTTCGAGCACGATTCGCGTAGCGTGGACGGGCTCGCGAGCCTCGAACGAGCGCGAGTGTAAGTTTTTTCACGTACAAAAGGATTCTCATTGTGCTCGTTGTAGGCTCGTTCGTGGCTCGGCTCGTGCTCGATTCGCGTAGCATGGACGCACCATAAAATTGATCGCTGATGCCTGAGGTAAAATAATTTTAACTTGAGATCAGTGATTTGTAACCAAAATATTTACAAAAGACAATCTTTATACAGCAAATTTCCTCAAGTCTGCAACTGTTGACTACCGGCAAGGTTCCCAGAAGGCTGGCAGCGTTTCCTCTTTGGATAGCCAAGCTGACGCGTTGGCGGAAAAAGCTCCCCGCCCGCTGGTCTCCGGAGGTCTCGTTTAATGACAAAGTGCGAGAAAATCGGCGAGCTTCCCACGGTCACATGAACGTCGTGGGTTCGATTCCACACAGGACATACATTTGTGTGCATGATCATGTCTGTATGTCCCGAGTGTAATTATGTATTTACAAACAAAAAGTAGTATATGTATTATATCAGTTGTCTGGTTTCCATAGTACAAGCTTTGCTTAGTTTGGGATCAGATGACCGTGTGTGAAGAATGTCCCAGGATATAAAAAACATGGCGTCGACCGCAAAAAGCATTAAAAAATACATGAAATTAATACAATGAAGTACCTACATTCTAACGTATTTAATAGACCCATTTATATAAACTTAACGAGGTAAACAATCCGTTGTCAAAATATAACAAGTATTTAATTAATTATGTTAAATTATTATTATAAAACACGCGAGGGTTGTTAACATTGTAAACCACAGAGCAGAGTCCCGCGCGTTTATATAGAGATGTAAAACAATGGCATTTTTTTTTATCGATCGTGTTTTTGTTGGGATCAAAACACTACAAAAGTCAGAAATGAGAGTGAAAGATGGTCAAAGTCATTGAGCGTCGAAAACGACCCAAATTGATACTCGAACGTGACGAGTACCGCTGTACTGGAATTTGTCTTTTTGATCGTGAAAAAATGGGTAACCGTCCATGCTACTCGAAGCGAGCACGAGCCTAGCCACGAACGAACAGGATATGTTCGTTGCTCGCGATTTCAAGCGTGGACGTACTTAATGAGCCTTCAACGCGCCTTCAACGAGCCTACAACGAGCGCGATGCGAATCTCTGTGTTCGTGAAACAATTGACAATCAGGCGGAGCGCAGTCGAACACGCTACGAATGCTCGTTCGAGGCTCGCAAGCACGTCCACGCTACGCGAAACTTGCTCGCAGTGTGCTCGTTCGTGGCTCGGCTAGTCCTCGGTTCGCCAAGCATGGACGCACCATTACAGCGTAACTTTGAGGTCTCGTATCTTTAAATAATTGTGTCTGCTGTTTCGATTCCGTATAACTACGGTTCATCCCCATTGTGAAAATTGCAGTCAGTCTGTCAGTCGAATATCGTCTCTATACCCACAGGACTAAGTGTCAACAGTAATAAATGATAACACAATACATATAACGTCATCTGTTGGTAAATCGGTGCCACACACAGACACGACGGAATCTGAAACTATACCTTCGTGTAACAACGTTAGGTATAATTTGATTTATGTTTATTGCTTGTAATTTTTAGGGTTCTCTATTCATAAACTCTATTCCGAGTTGTAGAACAGCGGCCCGATGCGAGTCCCCCGTGTGTCGGTCACAGCGCAACCTCCATGCACTCCTGGACGCCAACCCTGATATTGATATATTTTTTGATAATTGGACTACCATTCTATCTGTATGTTTGACTTTATACATGTGATCTGTGAATTTATGACATTGTTTACCTTTGAATTTGTTTATTTTTATTTATTGGTTTTTGTATAGAATGATATGACATTTCATAATTGTAATAATATGGTGTATGCCGTTCGTATTGCAATAAATAGATAAGCCTCCGCTGTCCGGCCATCCGTCCGTCTGTCTGTCAGTGGTGGGTGTCTGTCTTTTATAGTAATTCTCCTATAGTGGAAAACAATAGGGCCTATATTCAATAATGGACATCCTTCGGCTGAATCTGCAGAAACAACCTTCCAAATCTCATTAACCGTAATAGGTAGACAGCTGACATTTTCATAGAGTATGTGTTTCTATTGCCGCTATAACAACAAATAATAAAAATGATATAAAATTAAAAATTAAAGCCTCCATACAAGAAAAAAGAAACGTCTATTTTTGCGTCTTATTATAGCAATATTTAGTTAGTTATTATTGTACGGAACCCACCGTGTGCGATTCCGACTCGCACTTGACTGGTTTTTATAGAATAATATCATCCACCTTTAGGCGCCTTGTATGTATTACATTAGGCACAATTATATCGTGTTGTACAAATATAAAATACTAGCTGCCCGGCGCGACTTCGTTCGCGTGGTGCTACCCTCCCTACCCTGTGGTGATACTCCACCCTATGGTGATACCCCACCCTATCCTATTTGAATAATTTTCCCCGTTTTTGCAACATATTTCACTGATGCTTCGCTCGTATTAGTCGCAGCGTGATGTTATATGCCTTCCTCGATAAATGGACTATCCAACACAAAAATATTTTTTCAATTCGAACCAGTAGTTGCTGAGATTAGCGCGTTCAAACAAACAAACTTTTCAGCTTTATAATATAACTAGTGCCTCGCGCGGTTTCACCCGCGTTCCCGTGATAAAAGTAGCCTATGTCACCCGGGGTTGTGTAGCTTCCCAACAGTGAAAGAATTTTTCAAATCGGTTCTGTACTTTCGGAGCCTATTCAATGCAAACAAACAAACAATCAAATCTTTCCTCTTTAGAATATTATTATTATAGTATAGACTAGCTGCCTCGCGCGGTTTCACCCGCGTTCCCGTGATAAAAGTAGCCTATAATACTCGGGGAGAATGTAGCTTCCTATTAGTGAAAGAATTTTTAGAAACCGAATTTTTAGTTCCAGAGATTAGCCCGTTTAAACAAACAAACAAAAAAACTCTTCCGCTTTATTATATAATTATTATAGTATACATTTGACGGGCCAGTTGGCGCAGTTGGTTAAGATTCACCTTACGCGCCGCAGGTCGTGGGTTCGATTCCCACACAGGACATGCATTTGTGTGCATGAACATGTCTGCATGTCCTGAGTCTGGGTGTAATTATGTATATTAAGTATGTATTTACAAACAAAAAGTAGTATATGTATTATATCAGTTATCTGGTTTCCATAGTACAAGCTCTGCTTAGTTTGGGATCAGATGACCGTGTGTGAGGAATGTCCCAGGATATTCCCAGGATATATTATTCGTAGATCCTGTGGTCGATATCTACTATATTTTAGAATATTATACTAGTATAGATAACATGTCTGTCATGACAATTTTAAAAGCAAAAATACCAAAGAACAAAGTAAATCAAATAGTCCATTATACAAGTCGATAGCAAAACTATTATTCAGGTAAAATTCACAGGTTGACTTGTTTGTTGTGTAACTAGCAATCATTATTCAATGTAGTGTCGTGCGGGTAACTACGGGGTATGAGGCGAGTGTTACCAATTAAGTGAAAAAATATTGCTATGAAAATTGCTGACTGTGTAGGTAGAGTGTGGAGTTAGGACATTTTTGCTCAAAAATCACAATCAAAAAGTCTTCAGTTTAAGCCCTGGTAGGTCACTTATGAACGTTGTTATGGTGCGTCCATGCTACGCGAAGAGAGCAGGAGCCGAGCCTCGAACAAACAGTTCGTTCATTGCTCGCGATTTGAAGCGTGGACGTACTTAACGAGCGCGATGCGAATACCTGTGTTCGTGAAAAAACTGACAATCGGGCGGAGCGCAGTCAAGCACGTTACGAATGCTCGTTCGAGGCTCGCAAGCCCGTCCACGCTACGCGAATCGTGCTCGCTGTGTGCTCGTTCATGGCTCGGCTCGTGCTAAGCATGGACGCACCATTACATACAGTTGAATTTACTACCGGTTCGGAATACACTTAAACTGAGAAGATTCCGGCAAGAAACTCAGCAAGGCATATTTGATGAAAGATCTTTTCATATTACAGCTTTTGTTCCAAATTCTTATACAATATAGCTAATGCTTATTCATACAATACTTAGCCAGGGGGGATACAAGTGCAGAGAGGAGCTACTTACTTAATTTCGTTTGATTTCATTTCGAATTTAGACCAAGAACAATGCTCTATATCTACAGCGGTTCCCAAAAGGTGGTCCGTGGAACCATGGGGTTCCGTGGAAGAGTCACAGGGATTCCGCGTTCAGTCAGAGAATTAAATAAAACGTTAGCAAAAAGAGTCATGAAAAAAATTCATGTTTTATAACACTTATAAGTTATTATTAAAAAAAAAACCCTCTACATTTTTTTTTACCGAATTCTGTCCGTTGTACAAGCGGTAGAACATACATAAGGAGGCAAAGTATCTCCTCAGACTGTGGGGCTCCAAACCGCTTGTGAGCTCGAGATCGTCGACGATTCTAATGGCACGTCGCTGAACCGAGAATAAAGGTGGACGCACACTTATCAGAACCGAACGCGGCGAACGAATCGAAGTCAAGGAGGGCTCGAACACATCCGCATTGAATGAATCGACCGCGCCGAAAGAATCGACCGTGCCGAAGAAATCATTTATATTTCCTTTACGCTTTTCGCACAATATTTATAAACAACTCGCGTGTTGCTACGCAATTGATAGAATGCGGTGCGATGCGAGCGCATCGGTCGAATCGACCACATAAGCCGCGCCGAATCTGATGACGTCATCCGAATTCGTCTAGGATTTCTTGGGTTCTTCCAGATTCGGACGATTCGACGCGGGCAAGTGTGCGAGCTTTCTTAAGATTTCATATACATAATTCTAAAATTCGTTTCGTTCGACGCGTTCGGCGCATTCGGCTCGGATAAGTGTGCGTTCACCTTAAAGGCCCAAGTACAATTGTCCCAAGTCCACCATGTACACAGTGTCACTACACAACACATGGCGTGTGATATCGTAGCTTGAATCACAACACGTACAAACAAAACAAACATGGCCGACATCAGTACTCTAATGATACTAACTATATGTTCGTAGTTTTAATATACAAATGTCTGTAGTAGGAATACCAATTTTCATTTTCTTTCGTGTTCAGTTAAATCGGAATGGTCCGTTTGTGGCTCGATTCTCGTAATAAAACTTCGACGGTGTCGTAGCGACATCAACTATTTAAATTGTGTTTCGTGAAATATTTTGTATAACAAACATTCAAACGTGTAAGTATATGCCTCAACAATTTGTCTATAGGATCGTTTTTCAATCGTTCATTTAACATTATAATAGGTAGTAATAATTGGACTGTTTTACAAAAAACTTAAACCGACTTCAAAGTACACGAAGAAGTAATCAAATCCTGATCTGATGACAATGGGACCAAACGGGAAGTGTACCCTTCCAGACAAAAAAATAATTTTCCAAGTCGGTTCATAAATTACGGAGTTATGAGTTAACAAACATAAAAAAAAAAAAAAAAAACAAAAAAAACTTACAACCGAATTGAGAACCTCCTCCTTTTTTTGAAGTCGGTTAAAAAACACTGTTTAATGGTTGATGTCGCTACGATACCGTTGAAGAACGATACGAAGTTTTGTAACGAGAATCGAGCCAGCGGTTACCGTAGGCTATAGATGTTTGCAGCACCAGTTGTGCCCTCGCGAGTTACCGACCCAATGGGCGCTTCTTCATTGGGGCGACACACCACGACATGTCGTCGGGCGACTACGGCAGCTATGTTCTTCATTGGAACGACACGACACGACACGACGCGGTACTCGCACGCCTACATAGAACTTCCGTGTGTACACAACACATGCATAAAGATGCCGCCACGACACCAGTGGGAGACTTGCTGCGGTCGACATGTCGCCGCCGACAACGACATGTCGTTGCCGTGCCGGCCCAGTGAGACAGCGCGCAGTACAATCTCATAGAAATATGCATACACTTATGTCGTGGACAGCTGCTGTTGCCGTGTCGTGTCGCCCAATGAAGAAACGCTCAATACAGTACTAAGAAAGGTAGATCATATTTTTTTGCTCGGTGATCAGTACGAACTTATAGCCGTAACGCACGTTCCGACCGTTCGGACTCTGGACCCTGGGAGGGCGGAGCGTCCTGCCGTCTGTGCATGCGTAGCCCGGCTTCGGATTAGTCGGTATCGACGAAGTTATTAAGTAGCTAGGTAAGTAGGAGTCCGACCGTCGGAAGGTGCGTTACGGCTTTTATGCGCTGTACCCACCTATGCAACGTGACCGTGAAGTGATTTTGAAGTAGTACGTAGCATGACTCTGGTACGACATTCGCTGGACCCAAACGGGAGTAAGCGAGCCAGAGCTTATTGGAGAAAGGAAGGTTCGGTACATGTGAGTGATGCCTCGGGTGTTGATAGCTACGGTAACCGCTTACCATCAGGCGGGCCCGCGGGCCGTATTTGTTTACCGACTTCATAGAATAATCAGATCAATTTTGCCGACGTCATCAGTGAAAGTATTTCATAAACTTCTTTCTTCGTTCTTCCCAACTCTTGTTTTATTCCAAATTGAATAATTAAGCGCGCAAGTGGAGAGTTTTGGAATTGTTCACAATCCGATTTGGATCCACTCTTAAATATTTGAGCAGAGTTTTTGGATGACTTAAAAGTATTTCGGCTCAGTACTTTGTGTAAAGTCGTAAGAGATTTGTTCAAGTTTTTTGTTAAGAGAGTTTGAAATCGGGGATATAGGAAAGAAATATTACATGAATTGAAACACCGTAAGCTTTGCGTCGTCTTTATATCATACCGCCCGCGGTTTCACAAGCACCTTCTTTACTCCCTTAGGAATGGAATTTCCAAAAATCCTTTCATAGAACCAATGTATACAACGTTATTTCATTCAACGTATGATCTATGGAACAAGTTTCGTCCAAATACGTTAAGCCGTTTAAATTCGTTCATCATCCTCAGCCTATAATGTCCCACTGCTGAGCACAGGGCTCCGTTCATAGGGTGAAAGGGAATGGGCAGATACTCCACCACACGTGCCCACTGCGGATCGGTGGAGGTAGGCTAGTGGTCAACCTACTGTTGGAGTTTTCAAGCCGCCTAGCAGGCCTCCAACACAATTAAGTGGTAACCGGGACCAACGGCTTTACGTGCCTTCCGAAGCACGGAAACGCTCGATATGAAATACCGGGTATTATAATAGGCGGTCACCCATCCAGATGATAAAAACTGTTTTACAAAAATCTTAAACCTATTTCAAAGTACACTAAGAAGTAATCAAATCCTGATCTGCGGGGTTATTTTAAAACGGTCGAATTCGGAATCGGGAGCGGAATCGGAAACCTTCATCGAAAAGATCCGATCGCGGAAAGTTGGAGTGCGTTTACAAAGTTTGTTTTTAATAATGGTAGGAAATGGTATACCTAAACTAAAATTTAAAGTAAAATCGAAATGCTTACGGATTTTTATTGTTGAAAGGCCTCATTTAAACACTCATATTAAATGCATAAAGACAGATACTTGTTATTTTCTATATTTTGGATTTTAGGTCTACATTGTGATAAAAAATGGTTTTCTAGTTTTATCGAACTTCGAAAACTGACTGATAGGTCCAGATAGGTCGAAGTAATTGTTGTTTATAATATTAGCAAAAGTCAGGCAAAGGTTTGAGCCATACAGCCTAATCGTATTTGAGTTATACCCGTTATACCTAAGAAGTTCTAGTCACAAAATGAATCACTTTCATATAGTACGCACTGTCAGTCACAGTCCATAAACGTCATGTGTTAGTAAAATAGTGGTCAATAAACTAAAACTTCTCACGGACTTTTTGAGACAAGTTGAAGTCACGATACACATAATTCATTTAATTTCCCTTCATTGGTGCCCGTGGATTGATATTTATAGGATAAAACATCACAGATAATACGCAATAAAACTCAAAATAAATGTTTTTTTGAAAATAAAACGAAAACGCAACGTCACTTTGCAAGTTCCCGCCAAAAAGCCCTCTGTGATGAAAATAAAACAAATATTTTTGTTTTTCTTTTGAGTCTAATAAAATATTTTAACTTTTTTTTTTTTTTTTTTTTTTTTTTTTTTATACCACTTAGATGGCAAACAAGCATACGGCCCGCCTGATGGTAAGCGGTTACCGTAGCCTATGGACGCTTGCAACACCAGGGGTATCACGCGCGCGTTGCCGACCCTGCAGAAATCTCTTCACACCCCTTTTGAAGAACCCCATGCTGTACTCCATTGGGAAAACCACGGCGGGGAGCTCATTCCACAGTCTGAGCGTCCGCGGAAGGAAGCTCCTTTGAGCCCGCACAGTACGAAACAATTCAGGTTTCAATATGTGAGGATGGACTCCCCGTCGATGGCGAGAGTTGCGATGGTAGAAAGTAGCCGTGGGCATCATCTTAAACAATTCTTCAGAACACCGTCCGTTGTACAAGCGGTAGAACACACATAAGGAGGCAAAGTCTCTCCTCAGACTGAGGGGCTCTAAACCGCTTGTGAGCTCGGGATCGTCGACAATTCTGATGGCACGTCGTTGAACCGAGTCTAAAGGATCAAGCTGGTATCCAGGTGCCCCCGCCCATAGATGACAGCACTGACTTTTATTTGCAAATAGATAATTTGCAATAGATTTTATGGTTACGTAGATTTTTTTGTGGTAGTGAATCTAGCATCCAACATGAGTAACGGTATTGAGTAGTGACCAATATGTTTTAGTTCCTACGAAGTTTGAGTATGTAGCTATTACTTTTACCGCAGACCTTTCTTATTCATTATTTACTTAAAATAGGGGCAAACTCACTCAGTTTAGTACCAACGAACCTTTATATAAGATTAAATAATGCGTTTATATTAAATAATGGGCAAAAACGAACATTAAATAAAATTCGGAAAGAATTCCGCCATCTAAAAGCTATCGGAAACTTTTCGATGATTCGGATTGATATTTCCGTCGAGAAACGTCAAACTATTCGATTCGGAAATTAAAATAGCAATGGGTGCTTTAACCTATCATGCAGAATATATTTATTTTAGTTTAGGTATTATTTGTAACACTTAAATTGTACTATTATCATACTATGTTAAATAAATATTGATGTCCTTACAGTTTTGATTGTATGTTAATGTGCAAATATACATTTTCATTATTATTTTATCATGTCGGAAACTCATCTCGGAAGTTTTCGATTCCGCTCCCGATTCCGAATCCGACCGTTTTAAAATAACCCCGCTCATGGCAATAGGGCCAAACGGGAAGTAAAGCCTTCCAAACAAAACAGAATTTTCCAAATCGGTTAATAAATGACGGAGTTATGAGGTAATCATAAAAAAACAACCGAATTGAGAGTCTCCTCTTTTTTTTAAGTCCGTTAAAAACTTAAACCGACTTCAAAGTACACTAAAAAGTAATCAAACCCTGACCTAATAACAATGGGACCAAACGGGAAGTGTACCCTTACAAACAAAATTATTAAATTTCCAAATCGGTTTATATACCGGAGTTCTGAGGTAACAAACAAAAAAACAACCGATTTCAGAACCTTCTCCTTTTTTTTAAGTCGGTTAAAAATATAAAGTAATTTTGTAGCTGACATGAATTCCTGACCACTACATTCCAAAAAAAATATATACTGGTAAAACTCAATGGAATAACTAGCAAAATAGCGAATATCCTGATAAATTCATGGCATTTCCGAGCTCCTGTGTCCTTAAACTCAAAGGACTTAAGAAAAAACATTAGAGAGTTTCACAAAAGGATGACCGGCACAAAAACTGTTGTAAAATAAAATAGCTACGTGGCATTATTGTTACTGGATATGGCAGGAGCCGGCGTCTCGACTGCTGTATTTGAGCCTGCTATCACGCTGTAGGTCGTTCGATTCCCGCCCAGGACATGGCTGGTCTGTATCTGGGCCTAGTAGGTATATATTTACGAAAAGAAAATAATAGTAGGTGTATGTATTATATCAGTTATCTGGTGTCCATAGTACACGCTCTGCTTAATTTGGGATCAGATGACCGTGTGTGAGGAATGTCACAGGATATTTGTTTATGTTTCTGTAATACAGTGGATTTTTTTATAACACGCCATTAGAATATATTTTAAAACATCTTCAAATTATTTCAATATCGAAAACACACAAACGATGATAGAAATTTACACTGTTTTTTTTTTTATTTAGTAGTAACACAAAATTTTATTACCAATAACCTAAACAGAGTGACTTGCGAAGTAAAACTTACCAGTAACAAAACTAGTTTTGGTTCATTACTATATTATATGACTAAATCAAAGAGATATACGATTAAATGTAACTAAAGTTAGTTTCCCGACAACAAAACGTCAACTTACATAACTAGTTTTGTAGAACCTTTTTTTCAGTGTGCACCATTCTAATTTTCCTTTAGATAGAAAATTAAAATGGCGGCCATTACAACAGGAGGGAGTCTTGTCGGAATGGCCACGGTCATGTTTCAAAATTTCATGATCCTAGATCATCAATAGCCGATCTTTTGATTACGTTGACTTCTAAGCTTTTTTTAATTAGGCTTAGTGTCAGCTAAAAGGAGTTTTCTTCCGCGGACGCTCGGACTCTGGATTGCTCAATCCCTGCCGTGGTTTTCCCAATTTCTTCAGGGTCGGCAACGCGCGAATGATACCCCTGGTGTTGCAAGCTTCCATAGGCTACGGTAACTGCTTACCATCAGGCAGGCCGTAAGTTTGTTGCTTGCCACCTTAGTGGTATAAAAAAAAAACTACTCGTTTGATACCTCTACCCCGTTCATCAGCAAAAGTATATTTTCAGACAGACAGGCGGACAGACAATAAAGTGGTCCTATAAGCGTTCTATTTTTCAATTTGAGGTACGGACCCCTAAAATCCTTACCAATGTCCATGTTGTTAAGTCAGTGTTGTAAGTTCTAGTTAATTTATATCCCAACTAAACGGGTAGAACCACTAAAACGCTCGCCTGTTAGGGAGCTTTGTACGGAAAGTTTTTCATTAGAAGGGACTTGAGCCACAGATATAGAGATGGCTAGATACCCTATTAATAAGCCTCCGTTATCCGTCCGTTCGTATGTCTGTTAGTGAGCTGTATCTCATGAACCATAAAAAGGTAGTCAATTGCAATTTTTACAGTATGTGTATATCTGTTGCCGCTACAACAACAAATCATAAAGTTGAAATACAATTAAAAATTAAATTAGGCCCCATATCAGAAACGTCTATTTTTTGGGGTTTTTTGTTGCTTCATTCATAGGATAGTTTTTTTTTACTTTTCATTCATTATGATCGAGCAAGGTTGACATTTTGTAAGAAAAGTAAAAAAAAAAAAGAATTCACTATTGGTCCCATAGTAAAAGTTGTTCGGCATGACTAATCCAACATAGGTGTTGAAAATACATAAACTAACGGTTTGCACAAAAATACGGTGACATATATCTGCAACTGTCCAGCATGTACAGTTGGACCGCGGTCCCTGCAGCACGATGACCCAGCCTGCCGGAAGATCTTCCCTTTTAAATGGAAGTGTCAACCACTTTGCACCTCCAAGTATACTAATAATTTGCTTACAGGTTTCGATCACTAGGTACACACGGCTACAGACCAAGCTATACAGTTCTAGTATAAGATGACCTCCCATTGTACGGAAATCGTATACAATGCGAGATGTATAGCTTGATCGGTAGCCGTGTGTACTAGCGATGGGCGATTGTTACTAAAACAATCGAATTATTCGATTGTCTAATTTATTCGAATCATTCGAATTGACTTCTTTCGATTGTCCATAATACGCTTCATGCGGCACCGCGCTTGGCCTGTGCCGTGCGCTCTGGCTGTCCGTCCGCCGAATGAATGAATCTATTCGCCCCCGCGCTCAACTGTCGATTGTGCATACTATTGCAACCTGCGTTGCGTACGTCAATTTTGATTCGAAAGGTCGATTGTTATTCGATTGTTTATTCTTTAGAACGAATGAATCGACAATCGAATGTACAGTTTTATTATTGTCGATTCTTTCGATTACTTTTTTTGGAACAATGGCCCATCGCTAGTGTGTACCAATTAGATATTAAGGCTTCGACTTGTTTCATAAATAGATAGGTTGAGAGTAAATAAAATAATAAATACTTAAAAATACTTTTATAACATACATTCAGTCTCACATACTTAAATGTACATTTATTAATATTTAATTATTATTTAAAATAATACAGTAGGTAATCTAGACTATACTAGATAACTGAAAAGTTATATTTAGTCAGTCATATACATTACCAAAAAATATTAGACACGTATTTTTAACCGACTTCAAAAAAAGGAGGAGGTTCTCAATTCGGTTGTTTTTTTTTTTTTTTTCTTTTAATGTTTGTTACCTCATAGCTCCGTCATTTATTAACGGATTTGGAAAATTCTTTTTTTCTCTGGAAGGGTACTCTTCCCTTTTGGTCCCATTGTCATCAGATCAGGATTTGATTACTTCTTAGTGTACTTTGAAGTCGGCTTAAGTTTTTTGTAAAACAGTCCAATTATTTCTTTTGTCAATTAAACAAAAACATATAAAGAAAAGTGTTGAAGTTCTACGTGATGTCACGTTATGGTACAGTTTTTACTCTAAAGTGACGTCACGAGCCCCCACTTCCGATCTTTGAGGTGCTGTATCTTTGTAATTTTTTTATGATTTCGTAAAGCAAAAAATACGTGTCCCATATTTTTACCCGACTTCAAAAAAAGGAGGAGGTTCTCAATTCGTTTGTATGTCTTTTTTTTTTTATGTTTGTTACCTCATAACTCATTCTTTTTTTCTCTGGAAGGGAACACTTCCCGTTTGGTCCCATTGTCATCAGATCAGGATTTGATTACTTCTTAGTGTACTTTGAAGTCGGTTTAAGTTTTTTGTAAAACAGTCCAATTATTTCTTTTGTCAATTAAACAAAAACATATAAAGAAAAGTGTTGAATTTCTACGTGATGTCACGTTATGGTACAGTTTTTACTCTAAAGTGACGTCACGAGCCCCCACTTCCGATCTTTGAGGTGCTGTATCTTTGTAATTTTTTTATGATTTCGTAAAGCAAAAAATACGTGTCCCATATTTTTTAATAATCTATCTGCAGGACTAATTAGAAAATTCTTTCTTAAACACCGAAATGCAACCCAGTCATGTAAAAATACGGAGTAGTGTGCGGGTCTTTCGTCAACTTTATTGTATTTGTAAAGATTCACAATAAATGATTTTATCAGAAACAATTCTTAAAAAAACAATCACAACCACTTTTTTCACATCCACAACTACAATAAGTTGGCCATAGTATATTTAACTTATCATTTAACAAAGCATTCTCTACATTATTCACAACAGCATAAGGTTTATCTTTACAATAGACTCCTTTTATAACTAATGGTTCTCCGTATGTTTTTGAAACGGCATTTTTAGCTACTTCCTGAACTTTATCTAAGTTATATTTAAACCTATCATAGACTATAGGCATGAAATTGGCAACTTCTGTATCAGTAGCTTCAATAATTAATTTAGCTTTTAAAACTTTTAACTTAGAGTACCATCCTTTTAGATTAATATTAGGATCATCGGTTTTCATAACAAAAGTGTTTTCTTTATCATTTATGTATTTTGAGATACCTATATTACCTAATGGTATGCTAACGTTTGCGTTAACGTTATTAAAAAGATTATTTTTAAGTGTTTCTGATGATTTTAGATTTTTAATTAAGTCGGATTCTATATTATTTGATAAGTTATCTATATTATAAGACAGTGGTGAATTTTGTTTTTCATTATCTACCATTTGGTAATTATTTGGCGGATACAGCATATGTGCTTGTGGTTTGGTTTTAAGATTCAATACTGAACTTTGTTGCCAACGATTAGAGTTTATATCTCCTTGATAGATCATATCATTTAATTTGGAAGAAATGGTCGGAAAACATAATATTGGTTTTGTTTCAATCGGTGATTGAAATAATAATGTAGGTGCATTCAATATCGAATTCTGTGCTTCAAAACTATAAGGGCTAATATACGTTTGACTATCTTTTTCAAATGGTTTATTATAAGGAGAAGAGATTTGAACAGTGTTTATGTTATTTGCAATTGGTCTTTCTGGTATTGGAATAGGGATTAAACTTGATTGAGTTTTTGCTGGCTGAAAAACAGATGGAGAGCTAGATGGGATTATATTTAAAGTTACGAAAGAAGGTACAAACGGATTTTGAAAATCTTCATTGCTTAAAAGATTGCCACCAGTAGTAGTACCACTACCAGTAGGGTTAATGGGAATTATGATTTCTGATGTTGGGATAAGATTTAAATTAGATTGAGCTGATGTCGGCTGGGTAATTAAAGAAGGAATACCTACGGAAAATCCACTTGGTGATTTTAGAGATGAAGTAAATGATGTTTTAAATATTTTTTTGGTGAATTGATTATCATTAGCAGCATTATTGAAAATTGGTATATCAGGTACTGCAATAGGTTTTAAATTAGCTTCAGCTAACGGCTGGGCTAAATATAAAGATGGTGTTGCTGAAGAAATTAAATTAGGTGATACTGTGTAGTATGATGGGGTGGTTGTATAACTTATAGGGTTATTCAGAATTGGTACTTTTTGTATTGGATTAGAACTTAAAGTTTGAAAACTAGGTGGAGACATACTTGGTGAAATAGAAAATGGATTGCGTGACTCTTCAATGAAAGTAGGATTGCTAATTATTTGATTAAAATAATCTGGTGCAGTGGTATATGGAATAGCACTGTTCGGGGTTAAGTTGAGTTTGGAGTTGAGTATAGGAAATATATTTTCACTTTCAGGATTATTTGCTGTTTTTATATTAGAGTCTGGAAAATAAGTCTGAATATAAGATTTAGAAGCAGCACAATCTAATGGTGTAACTGGATAATTATTTGTACTTGGAACAATGATGTTTGGTTTCGGTTTTTTTAAGTTAGAATAGAAAGAAGCTAAATTGAACTGAGGACCTACTGACTTTGCAATTACTGGCAAATCCGTAGACAATTTCTGGTTTGATTTTAATGTTGGTAGCAAGTTTTTTAATGTTACTGCAGAAGAAGATGTATGTGATAATGACGGTGGTCTATCATATAGATTTTCCAAGATATTATTTGATGAAAGAAAGTTTGATTGTGAATAAATATTTCCTGATTTTAAGGGAAAATCTGTAGGATTTGAAAATGGGGTATATCTAGATTCTACCGATGATTGGTCGACATTTAATGATAAAGGTAAGCCATATGACTTTGCAAGGTCAGTATATGAAGTAGTCATAACTTGTGGATAAAATGACGATTTAGAAGTCATTTCCAACTCTAAAGGCGATTCTTTATTTGATTTCATATTTAATGGGCGAGGAGAGAGATTTGAAATAAAGTTTTCGGATATTTCTGGAGAAATAGGTATCAATGGTACGCTAAGTGGGGTATTCACAATATTACTTGATGAAGTTAAACTTGATTGTGGATAGATATTCATAGATTTCGTTGATACTGATTTAGTTGGAAATGCTAATGGCATATTTGCGGATTCTATAGATGGTTGGTCATTATTTGACGACAATGTTAAATAAGGATGTTGTATGTTACTATATATAGTAGCTGTGTTCAACTGCGGATACCCTGTTATTGATTTTGCAGTCGTAGAAGGATATTGTGGAATATTTATTGGTTTTATTGACTGTTCGTATAAGTGAGATGATGTTGATGGTTGGACTGTATAGATATTTTTTAAATCATAGAACGATATAGCTTTATTTGTTTGTGGAAATAATTCTGCAAAATTTGGATATACTGATTTAGTAAGCCTTGAAATTGGAGTATTTAATGATTCTAATACAGGTAATTGGATGTTAGAAAGTGATAATCGTGAGGTGTCTGGGGTTTGTAGGTTACAGGGTTTGCTAAATTGAGAATAATTATTAGGTAGAAGAGAGTTTTCTATGTAGGATAGAGTTTTATCCGACTGGGGGTAGTAAGCTGAATTTGCAGTTCCAGGCTGAGGAAGTCTTGGAAGTAAGTCATGTGTAACGCTTAAATATGATACTTCTGTTGGTTGTTCATAAAAGTTACTTGGTATCAATGGTAAAACATGTGGATTTTTTAGGTTATGAGATGAAAGTTGACTTATTTGTGTCGATTTTGCTGTCACTGACTTATTAAAATCTGCAAATGAGTTCTTTAAAGGATCTTTTGGTAAGAACGAAGTAAAGTAGTTTGGTGAGTCTACATCTGCAGAAGTAATACTTGATTTTGGAGCAATACCGGCTGATGTTAAATATACTGGTTTATTAGAACTTGAGAGTTCTGACTGTGGGTACAAACTAATTGATTCTGTAGTGACTGACTCCGGTAAATTTGATAGAAAGTTCTGTAATGTTCCTATTGTGGGAGTTTTCATAGGCAGCTCATATGAGTTAATAGGCAATAATGGTGAATAATATGATGTAGCACTCAAAGTTTTTGGTATTACTAAAGATTCTGATAGAATATTTGAGAATGTTTCTAATAGAGGTGTTTCCGTTGGAACAGCATTCAATTTGACGGATTCATTGGGAGGTTTGGGTAAAATATGTTGTAAAGCTCCTGATAAAGATTTTTTTATTGCTTTTTCATAATTATTAGTTGAAGATAGTGGTAGATAATAAGGTAATGCCGCATCTAAAGGCACTATGTTTGATGTACTTATAGATTTTGAAGGACTATTTAACAAAGGAATATTTATTGAAGAAGCTGTTTTTGGTGTATCGTATAGGACAGATTTATAAGGAATCACCGGTTTTGGTAGATTTGACATATTCTGTAAAGTTCCAAGCGAAGGAGTTTTTAGTGATTGTTCATATAAGTTAGTAGGTGATGGTGGTGGAACATAAGAAGTACTTAAAGAGATAGGATTTGATATCGTGTTTGGAGAAACATTTGGATATATTTCTAGTAAAGGTTTTCTCGTCGGATTATAAGATTTGAAAGATTTATAAGAAGGCATTGGCTTTGGTAGGTTTTCCAGAAAGTTTTGTAATTTACTTGTTGCTGGTGTTTTTATTGGCTGCTGATATGAGTTTATTGGTGATAAAGCGTAAGATGATTTACTTAAAGGTACAGAATTCGTTATTGCCATACTTTCTAAAGGTCTATTTGAACATAATATGTTTATTGGAGAAGATGTTATTACAGGTTTTGGTAGATATTGCAAAGAGTTTTGTAAAGATTCAATCGGAGTTATCATTGACTTTTCATTAAAGGATGTTGGTGATACAGGTACAGTATCGGATAAAATACTTACGGGGACAGGATTTGCCATCATTTGTGAAGGGATGCTTGGGAAAATTTCTGGAAGAGACGTGCTCGTTTTTGGGGTATTAGATTCAATTAACTCTTTCAAACTCAATGATTTTGGGAGATTAGACAGAGAGGACTGTAAAGTTTCTAAAGAAGGACTTTTTAGCGACTGCTTATAAAAACTATTTGGTGATGGTAGATCATAAGATAATGAAGAAGTCACTGGAACATAATTTGTTAAAGATTTTGAAGGTGTATTAGGTAACTTTTCAAATAGAGGTTCGCTAGTTACTGGGTTTGCAATCACTGGTTTCGGTAAGTTTGACAAAAAGGTCTGGAAAGTTCCTAGAGAAGGAGTTTCACTTGAGTGCTCATATAAGTTTGTTGGTGAAGGTAGTAAAGGATAAGATGATGAATAACTTAAATGCATTATTAAAGGGCTTCTTGGGATCAACCCTTGTAGAGATGCGTTTGTTGGTAGATTATTAAATTTGATGAATTCGTTATTTGGCTCTACTTTTGGTAGGTTTGGCAATCTAATATTTGAATAACAATTGCTATATGAACCTATAGGACTTAGACTATAAGCAGGAATTGGTGTATTAAACCTTTCTATGTATTTATGATTGACAAGCTTAACATTATTCAAATTATTAGCAACATTGGTTACTAAATTGTCTTCAACACCTGCTTGTTTTGCATGATCATGATTTATATTGGGATTATAGTCAATACCATTAGAACTGCCTTCATTTTCCGAGAAGTAAGAATTTATTCCATTTTGATTAAGTTGTGTTATATCCGAAACATTAACTTGAGGATTATTTTGATATACAGGTTGCATATAATCTGTTTTAGGTACAAGTACGTTATTAATTGATTTGATAATAGGTATTTTTGAATTATCTATTTTATATAATGGTAGTTCCTTAATTGTGTTTAAAGGCAGGTTATTATGTGGATATTGAGCTACATGACCAATTTTTAAACCATTGTTTTGAATCTTTAAGAAATTATTTATTATTGGTTTGAAATCCATAGGAAATGCTAAAGTCGATTTAGATTCATAATATTTGGGATATAATACAGCATCGTTGTGTTGCTGGGTAGGTAAAGGCCATTTTTTTGGTTCATCATTAGGTGCATAAAAACTATGCATAGGTAGTAAGGTTGAAGATGATTTATTCGGTACATAAAAAGTATCAAATTTTGACTCTCCAGTCTTTGGAAATGGTAAACTAGAACTCATTGGGAAATAAGGATTATACTTATTTTTATTAGATTCTATCAAAGATGCAGGAATTTGTGTAACATGACAAGGTTTAATATTATTTTCTAGATTAAATTCTTGGACATTTGGATCATATTGATCGTTTATTATATTTAGTTTTGCGCTTTCAATATTATTGACCATATTAAAATTTCGTTTGAATGGTTCATCATTTTGTTTAATGACATTAATATTTGTATCAAAGTCAGTTGTTAAGTAGTTTGGCAGATTATTATTTATTGCTGATTTCATATATTTATTTGTACCTTCGCGAAATGGCATAAATGGTACTGCATTGCTAAGTACATTGTTGAAACGTTGTTTCCTAGCTGTGCATTTAAAATCCGGTCTTATTTGATTAGCATCTATGTTAGACAGATATGTCAGTTCATTAGCAAGATAAGGCTTTTCAAGTACAGTTTCAATGTTTGGATTACTTATTATATTTTGATTATTATTTAATTTATTTATTTTTGCCGGTGCAGTTTTACTTAATTTTTGTGTATCTATAAATATGTTTTGTAGTGGTACAGATTTTAAGAGTTTTGTATTTAATTTTGGAAAATAATTTGAAGTTGTTTTTTGTATATTTGGTATTAGTATTTTAGAATCTACGAGACCTTTAGCTTCAAATGATGGATAGGAACTTGGAAATATATTTGCAAAATTTTCTATTGGTAATGTTTGACCAAATGCTTGTTTCAAATTGTTATTATCAACAGATTCATTGCTTTTTAGCAGAATTGTTTGATTATCTACTATTTGGAGTATTGGCTTAGCATAAGGAGTATTTGCTTTACCATTAGCAAAATAATTTACTGTAAAATCTCTTTGGTTATTTTGTGCACATATTTCATCTGCACTGTGATAAATTTCATTCACATTATTTAGATTTCCTTGAAGTTTTTGCCATTTTACTGTTTGTGGTATAGCTTCTTTGATATTAGATGTACTTACATCAGGATTAAAAATAGGGTATAATGTTGAAGCATCTACAGCTGTTGATTGCAGTACTTTATTACTTTTAGCTAATGTTGGCAATGTACATAAAAGATTATCTTTATCTTGATAAACATCTTCGGTGTTTTTTGTATGTTGTTTACCAGTTTTAATATTAGTGTAAAATGTTTTAATATTTTTGTTATTGCTACCAATATTTATTGGCATTGAATATGTTTCAGGAAAATATTGGATCATATTCGTAGGGAAGTCATTGTTTATATTAATTTGACTAACACCTTCATCTATATTTAGATTTTTCAATAGAGAAGGACTTTTTGATGTTACATGATTGTTTGATAAAATCTCGGGGGTTAAAATAAATGGTACAATTTGGCTATTAACGTCATTATTTAGTTTATTGACTGGTTTATTTGTTATTTTATTTAGACCTGCTTTTAAATGAATGCTAGGATTTGCAACTGGTATCCAATATGGTGTTTCTATAGATGGTTCTAAATTGTTAGTGTTTACAATTCCTTCAAGTGGTTTAGTTTGAAATTTTTCGTCGGTTACTTCATAGGTAACAGCTGGTTTATTAAATATATAATTTAGGTTTGGTCTTCGGACAATTTTATTGAATTCATCCCTAGAAATGTAATCTATAGATGATTGTAATTTATTTAACCCATTGTCAATGTATTTATTACTATCTGTAGTTGAGAGTAATGAGTTATCTAATATTGGGCGAAATTGATTAGTATTATACTCTTTAGTTGGTGGTAAGGATTTGTAATTTTTTTGTGTTTCTCTTGTGTCTTGAACAATTGGAAATCTTTCATTTATTACGTTAGATATGTCATAGGTTTGGTCATATAGTGGTTTTACTTGAGTTGATTCAGCTATTTTATGTGGATGCATTTGTAAATAAGTTCTTTTGTTTTTATTACAGTCAATATAAGGTTTAGCATTGGGTATAATAGCTTGGGAGTTGTAGTTTATTCTTGCTTTATTACTCAAAAGTACGTTACTGCTAATTTCACTTTTACCGTTCACTAGATTGCAAAATATTATATCTTTTGGTTTGCTATTATAATCATTATTTACTGAGATATGTAGTGGTTTCATATTATTAGTACATTGTTTAACTGCGTTTTCTGAATCGTTTGGAATATAGTTCATATTTTTAGTGTTCAAGTTATTAATAACCATCGCATCATCCAAAGGTAGTAAATTAATATTTGGTATATAATTATTTGAATTTACTTTATACGAATAAGGTATATTTAATTGATTATCTGAATTGATACTTGAAACAGTAGAATCATATAAAAAAGGATTTTTTAGATTCTCCATATTATTTGACCATATTGTATTATAATTATCATATTGACTTCCCCCTAAATTGAATTTACTGTTTACAGGTGATTTAGGTTTATAGTTTAGATTGACATTACTTATGTCGTTGTTTTTCTTTAGTAAAAATTCATTTGTATTTGCTATATCATTTATCTGTGGTTTTGAATTAATATTTGGTGATAATGTGCCATATTTTGGTGTATTGAATATTATATTATTATTATAAGGATTAACATTTGCAGAATTCATATTCGATGCAGTTTTAAGCTTATTGAGCTGTAAGTCAGTACATATTATTTGGGGATCTGAATATTTGATATTATTAAATGGATGTTTTTCTTTTAGGTTTTGTGTGTTAGATAAATCGTTCTCTAATAAATTATCATTTATATTATCTAAATAATTTGACTTAACTGTTAATCCTGGTGGTTCACTAACATCTAATGACAGTACATTATTAATAGTTACTAATTTATCATCATTTCTTACTACGTTTTCATCAAAAATAAACTTATTTGAACTTTTACAATCATTTAAATTGCCAATATCATTATCCTTTGCTTCAATTTCATGAGGTTTTCTATCATAATTATTTATCACACTAAAACTATCATTGTTTTCCTCTACGCAATTTTTTTCTGTTTCACTAGTGACATAAACATCTTCCATACATTCCTTATCTCGTAGATTTAAAACTTCTACTCTATTTTTATTCATGTCATCATTAAATTCCACTTCGTCATCTGCATTTATATTTGTAGTTTCATTATTACAGCTGTGATTTAAATATAAATGGAAAGATATAGGATTAAATATAATATCGGATTCATTTGGAAGGTGTACTTCGAACCGATTATTTTCTTTATCATATCTTGATTCTAGTTCAATGTATTTATCAGTATCTTGATTGTTGATAGTATTTTCTAATACTATATAACCTTCATTTGATTTTACTTCTTCATTTTTACTAAAGGTAGGAACGGAGTTGTCAAAATTATTAAAATTAATATCAGTTCCATCTATATTTGGACTAAATCTGTTGAAAACAGTTCCAAATTGATCATTTCTCAAATCATAAGTACCATCTTTAGTATTTGGCTCAATCATAAAGTCATCTATGTACCAAGTATTAGTTTCTTTGCTATATTTCTCTAAATAATTAGTACATAATAAGTAATAATGACTGTATTTCATGAGTTTCTGCTTCAAGATCTCCAAATCTATCATTGAACAGCCCAAGTAGTTATATTTAGAATCTTTATACACGTAAAATACTATTAAAACTTCTGTGCCTTGATCTGTTTGTATGTCATACATTAATTTATATATTTCGTTATCATAACCAGCAATACATATAGTACTTGAAGCTTCCAGATCTACTATTTGAGGTTCTTCACCTAGTACATCATAATTTGGTATTTCTTCTACATTGCTTAGTTTAGTATCTATATTAGAAACTTCTTGTTCTTTTGTATCATCCTTTTCATTACAATATATGTTATCATGTGTATGAATAGGAGTATCTAGTATTTCTACCAATTCTTCATGGTTTTCTATATCTAATGTTGGTGATTGTTTTTTATTGTCAGTAAATGTGTTTGCATTCGACCATAGTTCATCTTGATTTGAGTGAAATATTTGATCCGGAGGAGGAATTTCCTGTAAAGTTTTACGGATTAATTAATATGTGTAACTGTATCAAGACTTCAAGAGTCAAGGCGTCTGATGTCTGACAAGTATAATTAATTTACATTAAGTGAAGTGAAGTGTTAAAATAAATAACCGAGAATTTCATTAGAAGTAATTTCTCGACTGGGGAAGTACCTTACAGAATACCACAGCCAAATAACTTGTTGTGTTCCTGCGCGTGATAAAGTCACCAGAGCTCATTGGGGAGGGGGGAAGTTTCGGTAACGCGTAAGTGATGCCTCGTGTGTTGCAATCGTCCAAATAGCACATCTTACCGTCAGGTGGGCCGGATGCTTGTTTGACGAATTCATGTTAGGTAAAAAATACCATTTACCTCAATATCTGAAGACTGTGATCCAGTAGAACTTGACTGTAGACTTGATGCAGGATCAGTAGTAATTCTCTGGGCAGTGGCATAGTTGATGATGAAAGTACCTGCAAAGTGTGAAAAGATATTTGGGTATTCTTTGTGACAAACCATCCAAGTGCTTACATGTTAACATATGATTTAATACTTTTTCGAAAACGAGTTCTGGATTGCTTAGTTAATAAATTAAAAAATTTGCCTTGTTACGTCAATCCTACTGTGATTTTATTCAGATTTTTTGGAACCACATTTAGTCCTTATTATCTATACATATAAAATGCTTTGTCCTGAATGACTGACTGACAATCAACGCACAGCCTAAACCGCTGATCGTAGAGACCTGAAACTTGGAGGGTGTGTTCTTTGTATGACGTAGGCATCAGATAAGAAAGGATTTTCCGAAATTTTACCCCTAAGGGGGTGAAAAACGGGGGCAAAGTTTGTATGGGACAACGTGATTCCTTGGTCCGATCTACTTCAAATTTTGCATAAACATTCTTTAACAGAATTTATGGAAGATATGTTTCGTATTTTATTGAAAATCATCGCCTAACGGGGTCAAAAAGGGGTAGAAAGTTATTTTAGGGGTCATTTGCATCGAAGTTGATATCAATACTCCTTAGTACTTTTGATTTAATTATCATTTTTTATTTTGACACATGTTTGAAATCTCAATCCGATTTACACAGATTAATGAATAAGGCAGATGGAGCGAAAGGAACACGGGAGTGAGGCCAAAAAAGCAAATACAAATTGAAAAACAAATACCTGGTATTCGCTTTTGAATTTGTATTTGCTTTGTTTAAAAAACTTTATTTAACGAAAAACACTTTCTTTTAAATAAATTAGCACACAGCAGATTTTAAACATAGCAAATACAAATTCAAAAGCGAATACCAGGTATGTGTTTTTCAATTTGTACCTAATTGCTTTTTTTGGCCCGTGTTTCGCGCGCTCAATCTGCCTTTTGTTCTGGAAACTGAAATGCTCTTTAAAATTGGAATGTCAAATATAAAAGAATATTTAAATCGGATTAGAATTCTAAATTTGTTTGGAAGTTCATTTTCTTGGACTTTTTGGCGGGAACTTGCAGAGTGACGTTGCGTTTTCATTTTTATATTCATAATATCGTGTATTTTGAGTTTTATTGCATATTATCGGTGGTATTATATCCAATAAAGATCAATCCATGTGCACCAGTGAAGTGAAATGAAATGAATTATGTGTATCGTGTCTTTTCAACAGTCCGTGAAGAGTTTTAGTACATGACCACCACTGTAGTATAACATGACTTTTATGGACGGTGACTCACTGTATGAGGACTATGTGAAGTGATTTATTGTGACTAGAACTTATATAATATAACTGGAAATTGGCAAAATACACACCCGTGTGACGCAAATGAAAAAAATAAAGTTCATTTTCTCTATTTCATTAGAATATTTTGATTGTAGTTAATTTAATTTCTTTCTCATTTGTTGTTATAATAATTAAATAAGATTCTTTGAGTTCGATTTTTTTGTGTAGGTATAATATAGGTTTTTAGTTTTAATTGTAAAAATATCTGTGTTTGATTTGTTGTGTCTAATAATCAGTGGCGTGCATTGGTTTTCGAAGGAGAAAATTCGAACCGTACGCGGGTGAAACCGCGGGGGTCTGCTAGTATAAAATAAAATAAAAATAAAAAGGCCTTTTATTTCATGCTTAAAATTCAAGTTACATTCTACATTAACATTCATACATTTTTTTTTATTTTTTATACAACTTAGGTGTCAAACAAGCATACGGTCCGCCTGATGGTAAGCGGTTACCGTAGCCTATGGACGCTTGCAACACCAGGGGTATCACACGCGCGTTGCCGACCCTGCAGAAATCTCTTCACACCCCTTTTGAAGAACCCCATGCTGTACTCCATTGGGAAAACCACGGGCGGGAGCTCATTCCACAGTCTGAGCGTCCGCGGAAGGAAGCTCCTTTGAGCCCGCACAGTACGAAACAATTCAGGTTTCAATATGTGAGGATGGACTCCCCGTCGATGGCGAGAGTTGCGATGGTAGAAAGTAGCCGTGGGCATCATCTTAAACAATTCTTCAGAACACCGTCCGTTGTACAAGCGGTAGAACACACATAAGGAGGCAAAGTCTGTCCTCAGACTGAGCGGCTCTAAACCGCTTTTGAGCTCGGGATCGTCGACAATTCTGATGGCACGTCGTTGAACCGAGTCTAAAGGATCAAGCTGGTATCCAGGTGCCCCCGCCCAAAGATGACAGCAGTACTCCATATGAGGCCGGACTTGCGACTTGTAAAGTTGCAGCCTTTGCCCCGATGTGAAGTACTGCCTCGCTCTGTTGAGCACTCCGAGCTTTTTGGATGCCAGCTTAACCTTGTCTTCTAAGTGACTTCGGAACAAAACGTCGCTAGAAATGTCGACGCCAAGGATCCCAATGCTTTTGCTGATGTTCAGGGACGTGTTCTGGAACTGTGGAGCCATAGCAAATGGGGTTTTCTTAGCGGTGAACGCGCAGGCTTGAGTCTTAGTGGGGTTGAAATGGACTAGGTTTAGTCTGCCCCAATCGGAGACACTAGTTAGTGTACTCTCGATTTCAGACAACAGCCGTTCGCGGCTTTCCTCCACCTCGGAACGAGGGATATTAGCACGGCCCGTGTAATAAGCGTCCCCTGTACTGTCGTCTGCATAACAATGAACGCCGTCAATAGACAGCATATCATTGATATGCAGTAGGAACAGTGTTGGGGACAGCACAGAGCCTTGCGGGACGCCGGCATTTATGTCCATGCTGTCGGAGCAGCTACCGTCAACGACGGCTCTTATGCATCTGCTGGACAGAAAGCTGGCAACCAATTTGCATAATCCCTCGGGAAGCCCGTATGCTGGTAACTTCGTTAGAAGACCCCGGTGCCAGACCCGATCGAACGCCTTCGCCACATCTAGGCTTACTGCCAATGCCTCACCTTGACTCTCGATGGCGAGTGACCAACGGTGCGTGAGATACACAAGGAGGTCACCAGCTGAGCGACTGTGGCGAAAGCCATATTGTCGGTCGCTCAACAAATCGTGATCCTCCAGGTATCTCAAAAACTGCGTGTTGATCACTCGCTCCATGACTTTGGAGAGAAGGGAGGTGATGGCGATAGGCCTGTAATTCGTCGGGTCTGATCTGTCACCCTTTTTGGGCACTGGGTGCACATGGGCAGTCTTATTAATACATTATTATAATACATTTGAATTAATTCCGATAATTCGCGTGGTAAGAGTCAGATGAACGTATCTACAAAAAAATCAAAAAACGTTTTTTTTTAGAAATCGGGTCATAAAGTGGTCCTTTATGAACTGCCAAAACGACGTAACGATATATTCAATATTTCACTAATTCCAAAAAAACGAAATAGCTCAAGAATTATTTTCCATTGGAGCAGAAGAACGTATCACGTCTTACGTTATATTAGTTTTAATGATCATGCTAACAGTTACTGCTACTGCAACGTATCTGCAATAACAATATTTTGGATCGCACAATATTGTGTGTTTCAGAATATTGCATGAACCATATCGACGTAAAAGCTTATGCGTTGTTTTGGTTGTTACAAATTGTGCGTTGGTACAAAATTTTAAAGAGCCAAAACAACGTTTATCTAGTTACGTCAAATTTGCAGAAACATTTTGTAAATAAATAATCCATATTAATAACCATAGCGATGTAATTATCATATTACGTTATTTTGGCGGTACTATTATCTTTGAGAGTTATTATAGTCCATAGAATTTTTATAAACATACGTTAGTATGACACTTAAAAGTTGATGTATGGTCCCATCAAATTGAAACGCGTAGTGCGGGGTACCCCCCTAATTTGAAGTTTGGAGAATACCGTTTTGTTTTTATTTCGTAATAAATAAGGTTTTTACGTTAAAATATCATAAACATATTATTAAAATGAAGAAAAACAGTAGAAATTGGAAGATTCTGAAAAAAATAACGGATCTCAACGACATTCTTGAACAGGTAAGTTATTTTTCATTGTGTTTGTCTTTTTACTGTTTTTAATACCTACAAGTTGAACGTGCTGTCCTGGGTTCGATTACCAGGAAGGATTAACCGTAACTTAGTTTGATTTCTGGTACAATAGGCCGGCAAAACACACAAGATATTATAATTCATGCCTACTCAATTTTTAATGTTAAAGATGCTGAAGTAACTCTGTTGTTTGTCTGTCTGCAAAACCCGAGAAAGGACATAAGCTACTTATTACCACGTGTTGTGACAGATATACAGCAACAATTATTATTTTGACTAAGGTATACTGTTTTGTTTTAGGAACGATCTCATTCAACCGACACCCCCACTGCTGAAATTGAAGAATTCAATAATAGCTTAAATCCTTATCTTAAACCCTTACCTATTTCTGCTGAAAAGTACGAGGACTTGAAAGATTTATGCAGACAAGGCATCATCCCAACGCAATACCACGGTTTCTATGAAGGATTTGCAGTTGGAGGAACCGACACAGAGAATGACGAAGATATATAAATTTGTGTATACGGATGCCTGATGTTGAATATGTTTTTTTAATTATATTTTTCATAAGTAAATACAGACTTTGTTATGTTTAATTGACTGGCTTTTATTTATTTGCTCGTAAACATACTAAAACTTAACTTCTAAAATGACATATGTAAATAAGACAACGACTAAAAGTATAATAAATTAAGGGCCACACTAACGTATGTCAACCAATACTCAAAAAAATATATATTGTGTATTTATAAGCGTATATAAATAAATAATTAATACCTTTTTGAAATCCCTAATAGTAGGCCATTACATAACATTTTTTGTTTTCATTGTCATATATATTTAATATCTAATAAAAAGCTGACAAAGTTTGAAGAGTCGAATTTTCGCAGTTTTTTTGCTCTCCTGTAAAATTTATAAAATGGTAGATACGTTCATCTGACTCTTACCACGCGAATTTATACTTATAATTAATTTATAGTAATATTCTCATGGTTTAATTTAAATAAAATTTGATCATTAAATGTGTACATCATACATACATTTAGTAATTATAATATAATACATAACCAGTCGGTATTGCGCGGGGCGATGGCAAGAGACCGGATGGTATGTCTTTGATCCCTTGGAGTGTCGGCAGGTCGCTGGTGTGGGATGCCACATGTGTCGATACACTTGCGCCATCTCACTTACCGGCGACTTGTAAAGCTGCAGGGGCAGCGGCGGCCAATGCGGAAAATTCAAAATTCAAAAAATATGTATCGATTGGACCCAATTATATTTTTATGCCTTTTGCGGTCGAGACCTTGGGACCATGGGGGTCAGAAGCTCGCCGTTTTGCTCGCACCTTGTCTTCAAAATTGATCGAGACCTCCGGAGACCAGCGGGCGGGAGCTTTTTCCGCCAACGCGTCAGCTTGGCTATCCAAAGAGGAAACGCTGCCAGCCTTCTCAGCCGATTAACGGCAAGGTTCCCTGCCGTTAATCGGAAGCAGCGGCAGGCTTGAGGAAATTTTCTATATATAGATTATATTTTGTAAATATAGATTGTATTTTTTACATATTTGTTGTTAATTAAAGAATATATACATCGTTTTTTTTTTAAAGAATCCAGACAATGTTTTTTTAAGACCTATCCAAATAGTCCATTTGGGGTGCTGTGTTTTAATTTTTAACCGACTTCGAAAAAAGAAGGAGGTTCTCAATTCGGTTGTATGTTTTTTTTTGTTGTATGGTTGTATATCTTTATACAGATGTATACAGACAGCAGCACGTCTTATACATGAGGGGTGGCGGGGTGTGTAGGCGGAGCGAACGTGGGAATTTATTTTTCAGTGCCTGGTCACAAAAAACTTAAACCGACTTCAAAGTACACTAAGAAGTAATCAATTCCTGATCTGATGACAATGGAACCAAAAGGGAAGTGTACCCTTCCAGACAAAAAAAGAATTTTCCAAATCGGTTAATAAATAACGGAGATATGGGGTAAGAAAACAAAAAAAAAAAAAACTAATTGAGACTTTTTTTGAAGTCGGTTTTAACATAATGAAATAATCTTACAGTTAGATTAAAAATTAAAATGCAAGCAGGGGCATCAACAATAAATCTTGAATAATAAATAGCCGCCAGGTGGCGTTATAATGGGTTCATATTATTTTTCTTAAGCAACCAATTTGTAAAGTAAACTAAATGTCTGTTACAATCCCGTTGTGTAGTCTGGAACTTATTTTTTAAAGCGGCTTTTTTTTTTTTGTTGATATTTATTTAACGTTTGTTTTTTTCAAGAAGGCTAGATAGTGGATTAGCTCCCCGCCGTGGTTTTCCCAATGGAGAACAGCATGGGGTTCTTCAAAAAGGGTGTGAAGAGATTTCTTCAGGGTCGGCAACGCGCGAGTGACAACCCTGGTGTTGCAAGCTACCATAGGCTACGGTAACTGCTTACCATCAGACAGGCCGTATGCTTGTTTGCCACCATGCGATAGATAATACGGAACGTATGGTACAGAAGGAGATAGCTATATGTAGCCGTTAAGCAAAATTACGACAATTGTCTGAATTTGTCTGCAACAATCAGCTTGCGTTAGTGCGATATCTAACTCTTTTAATTATAATATCACTAGCTGCCCGGCGCGACTTCGTTCGCGTGGTGCTACCCTACCCTATGGTGCTACCCTACCCCACCCTACCCTACCCTACCCTACCCTACCCTACCCTACCCTACCCTACCCTACCCTACCCTACCCTACCTGAGTTTTCTTGGCTATAAACCTCACGGAGCCCGAGACCTTTCCAACGAATGCAAAACCGTGGAAATCGGTTCGTGCGTTCTGGAGTTATAGCGTCAGGAAGGAAAACCCGACTTATATTTATATAGTAGATAGATTGATGTACTACTTTTTTAAAGGCGGCCTCAACCAGGCGGAAAGGTACTGTAAACTTACATCAGCATCACCGTATAAACCTGCCTGACTTCTTTGCCGTAATTAAAACGCGAGTGGCGTCATTTTGGGGTAGAGTGCAGAGATCACAGAATGCGATCTTGAGGGCTGTGTGTCACGATTTTAATAGTCCAATCTTCAGACATTGGCTTTCTCTTCATATGGATGAGAACCGAAAGTAGTCGATTTTAAACGTGTTTTTATTGCTATTTTTAGGGTTCCGTAGCCAAATGGCAAAAAACGGAACCCTTATAGATTCGTCATGTCTGTCTGTCTGTCTGTCTGTCTGTCTGTCTGTCTGTCTGTCCGTGTATGTCACAGCCATTTATTTCCGAAACTATAAGAACTATAATGTTGAAACTTGGTAAGTAGATGTATTCTGTGAACCGCATTAAGATTTTTACACAAAAATAGAAAAAAAACAATAAATTTTGGGGGTTCCCCATACTTAGAACTGAAACTCAAATTTTTTTTTTTCATCAAACCCATAAGTGTTGGGTGTCTATGGATAGGTCTTCAAAAATGATATTGAGGTTTCTAATATCATTTTTTTCTAAACTGAATAGTTTGCGCGAGAGACACTTCCAAAGTGGTAAAATGTGTGTCCCCCCCCCTGTAACTTCTAAAATAAGAGAATGATAAATGTATAAAAAATATATGATGTACATTACGGTGCAAACTTCCACTGAAAATTGGTTTGAACGAGATCTAGTAAGTAGTTTTTTTTTAATAGGTCATAAATTGAAATTAATATCAAATACTCAGGTCTATACTACCATTTACTTATATACCTACAGGTTTGTACGGAACCCTCGGTGCGCGAGTCTGACTCGCACTTGGCCGGTTTTATTAAATTACTGTTTTATATATACATGTCTATTGACCTCAACACTATTGTGTATTGTGTTTTAGCTTTAATTTTACATTTTGCTGCTTTAAGTAGTAAGCACCATTATGGGTACCTCTGCCTGCAAATAAAGAATTTTATTATTATTATAAACTCAACTTGTAATATCCAGCCTGTCCATCGACAGTATACACCCGTTGATGAAATTAATTTTTTCATCAAACAAAACTTTTTCCATTGAATAGTCAATTTTCCCTATAATCCAATAACTTTCAACTCCGTAATCCATTTATTTGAAAACGTTGTACAATAAAGCTTTTTTCAATTCGTTTAATTTAAATTAAACGTGGAGGAGTGGTATAAAGCTAGCTGTCCACACAAGTGGAACGGAACTAAGGAACTACGAATGGTGCTGCTTGTGTTCACGACGACTCAAAATATGTCTCACTTGTCCCTCGACCCGCACATAACGGTGCGTCCATGCTACGCGAAGCGAGCACTAGTCGAGCCTTGAACGAACAGGATTCGTTCGATGCTCGAACGCTTAACGCGCCTTCAACGAGCCTACAACGAGCGCGATGCGAATCCCTGTGTTCCTGAAAAACCTGACAATCGGGCGGACCACAGTCGAGGACGCTACGAATGCTCGTTCGAGGCTCGCAACGCCCCCATGAAATGCGAATCGTGCTCGCAGTGTGCTCGTTCGAGGCTCGGCTCGTGCTCGCTTCGCGTAGCATGGACGCACCATACCATATTGTGCTATGTATATTGTATACTTGCCCATTGTAAATAAAGATCTTTTGTTATATACATTTTTATAGGCTATGTTTTGAATTAATCCTTTTATTTGATATTTTTCCTATTGTTTAGATCTAAGTACTTTGATATTTATTATTTTCTATGTTTTATTATGTAGGTACTAGATTAAAGTATTTTTCAATAAAGAATTTTCTACTTAGAAGAACAAGTCAAAAAGAGGCCTACTACTAATACTGTAGTACAGTAGTACCCAACTAATATGGCTTACCTATGTACCTGCGCAGAAGATATATGTTCAAAACGCGGGAAATGCTATTGGTCGGCAGCTGCGGCCATGTGTGCGGAGGGGCGTCACTTGCGAGTGAGACGGAACTAACAGCTGCACTGTATTATGCACCTTATAGTAGTGACACAGTCTAATAACCATACAGTCGTCCGACGCCTTTGATCTTGTGAAAAATGCCGACAACGTCTAGGCAGTATCGCGACGGCCAGGGTTGTCACAAGTAAACAATATTTACAAAATTATTTATTTATTGCAGATAACAATAAAACATTGTTAGCATTATTATATTTTAAACAATATTATAATAACTACTCCATCATCAGACCCTGAAAACCATACATGGTCAAAGTTCATCTCACGACAATTCCAACAACCCCAAACATGGCTAAAATACGATGTTCGACTATGGAGTTCTAGTGCTTACCCTCCTACTCCATCATCAGACCCTGAAAACCATACATGGTCAAAGTTCATCTCACGACAATTCCAACAACCCCAAAAATGGCTAGAATACGATGTTCTACTATGGAGTTCTAGTGCTTACCCTCCTACTCCATCATCAGACCCTGAAAACCATACATGGTCAAAGTTCATCTCACGACAATTCCAACAACCCCAAACACGGCTAGGATGCGAAGTTCAACTATGGAGTTCCAGTGCTTACCCTCCTACATCATCATCAGACCCTGAAACCATACATGGTCAAAGTTCATCTCACAACAATTCCAACAACCCCAAACACGGCTAGGATACGATGTTCCACTATGGAGTTCCAGTGCTTACCCTCCTACTCCATCATCAGACCCTGAAATCATACATGGTCAAAGTTCATCTCACGACCATTCCAACAACCCCAAACACGGCTAGGATACGAAGTTCTGCTATGGAGTTCCAGTGCTTACCCTCCTACTCCATCATCAGACCCTGGAAACCATACATGGTCAAAGTTCATCTCACGACCATTCCAACAACCCCAAACACGGTTAGGATACGAAGTTCCGCTATGGAGTTCCAGTGCTTACCCTCCTACGCCATCATCAGACCCTGGAAACCATACATGGTCAAAGTTCATCTCACGACCATTCCAACAACCCCAAACACGGCTAGGATACGAAGTTCCGCTATGGAGTTCCAGTGCTTACCCTCCTACTCCATCATCAGACCCTGAAAACCATACATGGTCAAAGTTCATCTCACGACAATTCCAACAAACCCAAACACGGCTAGGATACGATGTTCCACTATGGAGTTCCAGTGCTTACCCTCCTACTCCATCATCAGACCTATTGAAAAAAAAAAAAAAACAAACACTCATGCCCTGTGCCTGTTACCTATACCTGTATACCTATTAGATATATTTTACCGTCCGCCATTCGGCCATTTTGTTGGCGTTATTAACGTGACACGACATGACAAATATAAAATTATTATTGTATGCACTCTACGATAACAAACCATGATTTATTTACCTTTCGTCTGTGTGTGGAAGCTGATGAAACCGCAGATCTTTATTTAAATAGGATGAAGACTTGCAGTCTCACACAGCACACGTCGTTTGCACCATTTTAAATAAAATAATTACAGACACAAACACGCGTTAGCCCTGAATGCTGTTTACCGAGCTACTAACATAATTTTGTTCGCAGGTCGGTAACGGCTTTCCCGCGTCTCGTCCCTCACACTCCGCACGATTGCCCTGTCTAGACGGCTTCGTCGACCGACTGTATGGTTATTAGACTGTGGTAGTGATCTAAGGTTGATTGTAAGTTTTAAGTATTCTTTCGTTAATCTTCGGGCCATACTTTCTTTTCTGTGCGAACGAAGATTCACGACGCGCCATATCAGTTGGGTACTACTGTACAAGTTTAATGATTAATTCACCGCAAATCGAGTTTCATTTAAGTGTTCCTACCCGTCCAGACCTCTACTCCTGCCAGGGTTCGTCAACAGCTTGTGGTGTCTGTTTAATTGAATACCAGCTGTCCCCTGCGGTTTCACCCGCGTTCCGAGGATAAAAAGTAGCGTATATGCATACTATAGCATAAGACTGTTAAAATAACATTGTTAATCGGTACTGGAAACTAACGGTAAAATGAACATAAACATGACATTTTAACCATATCCCAAAGGAGAGTAGAGTTGGCAACCCAACTCGGTTTCAGATAGGCTTTTTCAAGTCCCGATGAATTTAAAAAGATTCTTTCGTGATTCTAGGTCAACGGGAAGTAATAATAAAGTATAGTTTTGATTGATTCTCTTGCGAGCGTCAAAATATGCTGCATAAACGGCCGTATCTTTTGATTTTGTATACTTAGAAGTCTGATTTTTTCACTGTTCCAAGGGATTGAAAGCTTGAGTATTTGAAATTAATTTCAGCTTGTTACCTCCACGCGTTTCTGAGAAAAAAGGTCTTGACAGACGGACAGACGGATAACAAAGTGATCCTATAATGGCTCCGAGTGTTTCCTGGCCGAGATCAACCGGATCAAATACCACGTCTGGCCAGCATTTGGTCCAAACCCTGTCAATGTCCTTTGCTAATTTATTCACATTTTTCTCTTTGTTCGCTAAAAAGTGGATCTACAAACGAAATTGCTAATTGAAATCCATTTTGTCTAAGAACAGGTTCATAAAAAAGTCACTCATTTTATAAAAGCATTGCCACCCCACAAAAGTACGATAAAAGGTAAACATAAAATGGCGGGCGTTTCGAGTAACAGCGAAAGAAAACGAACAATCTGCAATTGTAATTGACAGGTAGGTCGCGGTTTTAAAAGCAAAATACTTTTTTTCGGTATCTCTGTTCGAGTATCTTTGTAGTACCTATACATAAATTAACATGATTTTTTTGTTCAGTAAGTAACTCGAGTAAGTTATTGAGGAACTGCAATGGCGGATTTTGTGCAACTTATAAATTCTAATCCGTCTATATCTCAGCAATCCCTGCATAGTCAGCAATGTGATTCTATTGCGCTATGACAAAGTTGTTGTACTACATTGTGGAGTTGTTATTTTTTATTTTTTTAAAAGGCACCTGCTGTTATATTGCATGTTATAGTCCCACAAACTTATCTGGCCCGGTGACCAAAAGAGGAACTAACGACGCCAGTTTGAAATGTCAATCTGCCTGCCATTCGCCATTGGTTGTTTGCTCGACCAAATGCGATAACAGCGCCTCTCTCTAACCGTATCAGATAAGTGTGGGACTAAGTATATAATTAATATGCAGACATAAATAAAACTAGTGCCAGTTGATAGTAAAGTGTTCCAAAAAATAATATAATTCAAAATCTCAGAAGTATATCACTTCAGTGAAGTATTTTTCAAGATGGCGCTCCTATGGGTATGCCAGGTTCCATAAAATGTTGATCCTCTTTCGTGACTCATAACTACCAGGCCTTTATTAAATAGACAGCTTTATTGATAAAACAAAAAATAATGGCATTAATTGTTCGTTCACACGCAATGATATAATAAGATATGAAATATCTATGAAAATTAGATTACTAATAATATCTATTATGTCAGTACGCATTCGAACTTTTGTCGAGTGTAATTCTCGTTATGTTATTCTGGCAGTTTCGAGACTGGCATATTTAGAAGGAAAACCAGTCAACTCGAGCTTTGATTGGTCGAAACCGTTCGAATTGACTCCGCCCTTCGACATTTTACAGTCGCATAGGACTCGAACCGTAAGTTCGATTCAAAGGACGCGAGAATTTGGTCCCAGTTCGAGAATTGAAAAAAATAAAACAAACATAGTGGGAGATTCTATATTGCGACGCTAAGTGCTTTTTTTTTTTAAATCTATCCGATAATAATATTACAGTTACATGTTGGGAGATCTAGCCATTTTGGCTGTACTACAGATGGATGGCCGCACCGACATGACATAACTAAAATGAACTTCTTGCTCAAATTCAAAATCATTTATTCATAGGTCCTGATGTTGACGCAATTGTTGTCAGTGCGATTAGAATGTAAATATTATGTAATGAATCTAAGCTTGTTTTGAAAAGAGTCATTGCTGAGTTTATTACCGGCTCTTCTCAGCAAATGCAATTTTCCGAACCGGTATAAGAGTATTAGAGTCAGACTTTTCATAAGTGCCTGGGAAGGTCTATTTGAATAAATGATTTTGAATTTGAATTGAATTTAGATGAGGCACTCGTAAACGTTTCTATTTACTCTACCACCGGTCGCAATACACTGTTTAACTACGGACCCCTAAAAAGTAATAAATAATGTAACTCACATAATAAAATCTTCGTCAGTGTTAACGTCCGAAACAATACCATTCTGTCTTTTCTGAATTCAGTTTATCCCCTGTAATAAAATTTGCTCATTAGTTACTGTATGGTGTTTATGGGTTTGAATCCAGTGATATGAATATAAGTCAATGTTTGAATCATACAAGACACTAAGCTTTCCATGAATGAAAACATGAGGAAGCCATAGCAAGTGGGTACTTTGTAGTACCCTTTGTTTTTTCTTCAAATATGTATTTTATTTTGAAAAATAAAACAATAAATATATGTTTTGAAAAAAGTTGCTAATATAAATAAAATCGATAAATATCCTGGGACATTCCTCCCACACAGTCAACTGATTCCAAACTAAGCAGAGCTTGTACTATGGAAACCAAATAACTGATATATATATACTACTTTTTTGTTTGTATATACATAATTACGCCCAGACTCAGGACATACAGACATGTTGTACACAAATGCATGTCCTGAGTGGGAATCGAACCCACGACCTGCGGCGCGATAGGAGGAATCTTAACCAACTGCGTCAACTGGCCCATCAATACAGTCAGGTTGTCCAAATTAAGAAATGTAACCTTGCTGAGTTTCTTGCCTGTTCTTCTCAGTAATGCCGACTTCCGTACTAGTGGTAACTTCAGTAGCTTTGTAGCCTTCATAAGTGCCCTTCTAGGGCCTAAATTGAATAAAGAATCATGGTGAGATTTGTAAAAAAAAAAAAAGATATTTTTAGAGACGTTATGGTGCGTCCATGCTTGGCGAACCGAGCACGGGCCGAGCCACGAACGAGCACACTGCGAGCACGATTCGCGTAGCGTGGACGGGCTTGCGAGCCTCGAACGAGCGTGATTGGCAGTTATTTCACGAACAAAGGGATTCGCATCGTGCTCGTTGTAGGCTCGCTGTAGGTTCGTTCGTGGTACCATTATAAATAATATGAGTGTAGGCTGTACATGAGCTTGCATTTGGCCATTGACCCGCCCATAAAGGATAATGCCTATAACACTCTTGGATAATCGTTTCCTTTTAGTGAAAGAATTATTCGAATCCGACGAATAGTTACCTTAACCTTACGACGTCCTACTAATATTATAAATGCGAAAGTTTGTTAGTCTTTCACGCAAAAACGACTCAACGGATTTAGATGAAATTTGGCACACAGATAGAATATAATCTGGATTAACATATAGGATATTTTTGATCCCGGGAAAACATACGATCCCTGAATGCGGGTGAACCCGCGCGAGACATCTAGTAAATAAATAAATATCGTGTGACATTCCTCACACGCGGCTATCTGATCAGAAACTAAGCAGAGCTTGTACTATGGAAACCAGATAACTGATATACTACGTATAAGTCATATTTTTTTGTTTGTAAATTACACCCAGACTCATGCAGACATGTTCATACACATAAATGCATGTCCTGTGCGGGAGTCGGACCCACAACCTGCGGCCTGACAGCTGGAATCTTAGCCAACCACGCCAACTGGCCCGTCTAAAATAAACAAACAATCAAACAAACACTCTTCAGCTTTATTAGTAAGTATAGATAAAAATAAACTTACGCCATGATGTGATTAGGTGATAAATATATCTCTAACGTATTAGTATTGTTTTAAAACATAACTAACCACCATTCTAGAAAATACTGAAGTGTATTTTTTCGTGAACAAAAGGTGCACGATTTCGTTCATGTTTTCAAAACATTTCATGCTTTGGTAATCTTTAGTTATGGACTTAACTTTAATATCTCTGATTGCTCACAAAATGAGTGAAAGGTGGAACAGAAAACATCCGTGAAGTTATTCAGACATTAGAAAAGAACTACATTGTGTAAGAGTGAATTGCGGAATGATAATTCTGTATGGAAAATTACATAAAAGAGGCGAGCGACAAAAAACTGCAAGCATTTTGTAAAGGCTGATTTTTATGGTTCCGCACCCTTCCTATTACTAAGCTTCCACTATCCGTCCATCCGTCTGTCTGTCAATGGACTGTATCTCATGAACGTAATAAGACAGTTGACATTTTCACAGAATGTGTATTTCTATTTCGCTATAACAATATAATAAAAATGAAAGGGGGCCCCCGTGGGGCCGCCATACTGGAAACGTCTAACGGAACCCATCGTGTGTGAGTCAACTCGACTTAAGCTTTTTATTTATTTAATACTAGCTGTCCCCCGCGGTTTCACCCGCGTTCCTGGGACCATACCAAAGGCTATCTGCATGCCAATCTGTCTGTCAATTTTGTAACATTAGTGGAGTAGAGAAATAGCCTGCCGTCATTAGAGGAAAGTCTCAAGAAGGTTAGGTAGAGAGGAAGAGGCACTCTCTTGTCATCGACGAGACACCCTCACACATTAGGACCACCGACCACGAGTACAGTCAGCAAAATAAATAGCTGAACAGATGCAAATTTTCGAATCGCCTGAACTATCAATGATGGACAAAATAGTGTGTAGGTTTTTCTAGACACATTTAGAAAATACCTGTAAACTTTTGTACATATTATGGATAGTTAAAGAGGTGTGTTGTGAATAGATCTGTACAGATAGCTCCTTATGTTGCTGACCATACCATCGCCAAGCCGTGTGCTTCTTCTTTGCGATATGAATGTCGCGCCAGTGGCACGTCGAAATGTGCCAAATTAATGCCATTATCAACACTGACAACTCTTCAAGGATAGTGAGACGAAACAATTGGAATGTTCATTACATTATAACAGGTGGAGACTTCGAGTTGGCATATTTTCGAAACCTATGTTGGGTTAGTCATGCTGAACAACTTTTATTATGGGACCAATAATGAATTCTCAATTTTTGTTTTTAACTTCACCCAGTATGTGGTAGCTAGGTAGGAAATGTCAGGGCTGTTAGGTTATGTGGTACGAACGGTGAATGCATTGACGAAGACTGTGGGATTCATTCCTACAAATCGAAAATCATGGCACGGTGATTGGTATTTTCTAGTACTCACCTGGCTTCCTACCACCCTCATCATGAAAATACCTGTCACCAAACCAGCAAATCAACGAGCTGCATTTGAGACTTAGTTTAAAAAAAAAGTTTTTTATTCTACCAAAAAACCTTTTCTCCAAAGTTACTTTTAACCGACTTCAAAAAAAAGGAGGAGGTTCTCAATTCGGCTGTATTTTTTTTTTTTTATGTTTGTTACCTCTTAACTCCGTCATTTATTACCCGATTTGGAAAATTCTTTTTTTGTCTGGAAGGGTACACTTCCCGTTTGGTCCCATTGTCATCAGATCAGGATTTGATTACTTCTTAGTGTACTTTGAAGTCGGTTTAAGTTTTTTGTAAAACAGTCCAATTATTAATTTTAACTACAATAAAAACTTCAGCCACTCTTGAAATTCGCAAAGTTTATTTTTCATGGACAATGAAGACGATTCCAGAATGGGTTTTTTATTGATAAAGGCATTGAATTAAGCGTAATAATTCAATGGGTAAAGGGCACTGGAGTATTTGGTTTAATGCTATTAAAATAATCATGACGAAACATTAGTCAAAATTGACATTACATAAAAACATACAAAAAAAAAACAATTTAGGCTGCATAATGCACTACGTTACAGTTGACTCTCTCACTTCGGAATACACTTAAACTGAGAACGCACCGACAAGAAACTCAGAGGGCATTTTTTTCGTGTGATTCTAAATTAATACATTACAGATAATTTCAATCAATAAGTGACCACCACCACAGCAACAATATGTATAAATTAACTTTTTAACACAAAAAATAAACCGCTTTCAAAGTACACTCAAAAGTAAGAAATAACTCTTATCTGACACTGTTTTGAAGTGAGCGAAATCCCATGACGTGTTCTGAAGAAAATATTTAAAAATAAAATTTAATAAAAACAAAATGACTTGATTATTTTTTAACAAAAGTTACGAAATAGGCATAGAACAAAATAGATCTTTATGTCGTCGAAAGATATCAGAATCGAGAACCTCATACACTTGTGAAGTCACTTTTAAAAATACAACGACAAAACTAAAGTAGTATATTCCCTAGACATAACCCTGCCAAATAAAATGCTACCCTCCGTCATATTTGGGATATAATTCATAAAAATAATATGACTCAGACAAAAGCTAGCCAGGGGCCAGTTATCAATCTTGCTGTGAATAAATAATGTATTTTTCTGCTTAGATTTCTCTTGTCTCAGATTGTATTAGAAACTTATTATTACGCATTTTTTGTTTTAATACCATCTGTATCAATATTAATCAATATTAATATCTTTGGGACAAGTTTTCTATTTGTAATTTTAGTAATTTTTTTATCTAGATTTAAGGTTATATTTATCTTGTATTCTTCTTATTTTCAACCAATAAAAATATTTAACTATTCAGATTATTTTTTTATTACAGTTTAACATTAAAAACCAGAGAATATGTTTTTTTTATAAAATATGACATGATTTTAAAATAAAATTTTATTATGACACGCTGTTGCCTTCATGGGCAATCTCCTTTAGATTGACATTGTAACTAAAGATAAGATTAAACCAACGCGTTCATCCTGCGTCCACGGCGGCGAGCAGATGTTGTGTACGAACTTGTATTATAAAAAACCGGCCAAGTGCGAGACAGACTCGCGCACCGAGGGTTCCGTACAAACCTGTAGGTATATAAGTAAATGGTAGTATAGACCTGAGTATTTGATATTAATTTCAATTTATGACCTATTAAAAAAACTACTTACTAGATCTCGTTCAAACCAATTTTCAGTGGAAGTTTGCACCGTAATGTACATCATATATTTTTTATAGATTTATCATTCTCTTATTTTAGAAGTTACAGGGGGGGGACACACATTTTACCACTTTGGAAGTGTTTCTCGCGCAAACTATTCAGTTTAGAAAAAAATGATATTAGAAACCTCAATATCATTTTTGAAGACCTATCCATAGACACCCCACACTTATGGGTTTGATGAAAAAAAAAATTGAGTTTCAGTTCTAAGTATGGGGAACCCCCAAAATTTATTGTTTTTTTTTCTATTTTTGTGTAATAATCTTAATGCGGTTCACAGAATACATCTACTTACCAAGTTTCAACATTATAGTTCTTATAGTTTCGGAAATAAATGGCTGTGACATACACGGACAGACAGACAGACAGACAGACAGACAGACAGACATGACGAATCTATAAGGGTTCCGTTTTTTGCCATTTGGCTACGGAACCCTAAAAAAGCTTGTTTGATAAAATTATGAATTTAATTCTTGTCCTAGTTTAAGTGTAAACCTAGATCTGGTGGCTTTTACACCTTTCTAATCTTTGAACGCGTAGTGCCCTGGACCGGCTGCGGCAGGATGTATGAATGAAAACGATCCATATTAAAATAAATTCAAATATTTATTTCCCCACTCATAATTGAGTCTGCTACGGCTCCAGGTATTGAGAACAGACTGGTCAAGAACCTGGAACCTGATCTAGAAGGAGAAGGTGAAGATGGTTGCCTCTCTCTCTCCGGCTGCGAGTCCTTTGGATCTGTGAAAAAAAGAAAACAAAATAAATATTCTGTGACATTCTTTACACGGCTATCTGATCTGTGCCTGCATCTGGCAACTAAGGGGTCGTGAAATATGCTCGAAAGAGGGGGAGAGGGGTTCGGAAAAAATCACGAAATATCACAAGTTGGTTGGGAGGGAGTCGTGAGATATCACGTGTATTTATTTTATAGTCAAATTTAAAAATTAAAATTCAAAATTAAAATTATTCACGTGATTATTGCACAACCCTAAGTAGAGCTTGTACTATGAAACCCAGATAACTGATATACTATATATCACTGTTTTTTGTAATGCTTATTATAGACTAGCTGTCCCCCGCGGGTTCACCCACGTTCCCGGGATAAAAATGTATGTAATGTGTAGCTAGCTTCCTATGAGTGAAAGAATTTTTCCTATGAGAGAAAAACCTGGAACCTGATCTAGAAGGAGACGGTGAAGATGGTTGCCTCTCTATATCCGGCTGCGAGTTCTTTGGATCTGTGAAAAAAGAAAACGAAATAAATATTCTGTGACATTTTTTTTTTTTTTTTACTTCAAATGGGCTTGCTTTTGACCTTCGACTGACCCCATGAGGAGTTATGACGAGGCCGAGAATGTAGCACGCTTACCCAGAAGAAGCCTATTCACTCTGGCCTTGAATACATCTAGGTTGTAGGAGTCGGGAAACACAGATACCGGAAGAGAGTTCCACTCCTTTGCTGTTATCGTATAAGAAACGATAAAGCTACACGGCTATCTGATCTGAGTGCCTGAATCTGGCAACTAGACTAGCTGTCCCCCGCGGTTTCACCTACGTTACCGGAATATAAATATATGTAATGTGTAGCTTCCTATGAGTGAAAGAATTTTTCGAATCCGACTGGTAGTTCCAGAGATTAGCCCGTTCAAAAAAACAAAAACAAACAAAAATAAAAACTTTTCCGCTTTATTTTATTATTATAGTATTAGTATAGGATATAGATAAGTATACCCAGACTCAGGACATGCAGACATGTTCTTGCACACATATTTTATACCGTCGCAAGCACTTATGAATATTCAGTATATATATAATATAGTTCGGTATTAGAGTCAGCTCTAATACCGGTTCTGAAGGTTGCAATTGCTGAGAAGAGCCGGCAAGAAACTCAGCAATTACTCTTTTCAAAACAAGCTTACATTCATTACATAATACATTAGTCTTACAGACAAGCTTAATTCGTATGGTGCTTTTTGCATTTAATTTAGCAAACAAACTTATGGCATTCCATGGTAAGCGATTTTCGTTATACCAGAACACTTGATTTTTTAGACCTGCAATATTTTCAGTGTATGACAATAGAAACAATAAATACCATCCAATGGTTCCGCTAATTTTCTATGCAAAGTCAAAGTCGAAGCCATTTATTCAATTAAGGCCCCAGAAGGGCACTTATGAAGGTCACATTTACTGAGAAGAAAATGAGAGTTCAACTGAGAAGATCCGGCAAGAAACTCAGCAAGGTTACATTTTTTAATATTTTTTGGACAAACTGACCTTTGATTAAGGATACATCCAGATAGAGTGTCGCAGCTGTGCACGCGTCGATAAAAATAGCCTCTAACTGTTAGGGGCTAAATCAAATAAAAATGCAAAATAATGTTCAATATTTAAATTTCTCCCGATTTTAATTGGAATATTTCAACAACTGCTATCTTTATGAACGTCACTATGACAAGCAGAATGACGCAGAGGGAGTGTAAAACGTAGCTGTTACGCGCGGCAGCCTATAAAAGTTGGCTTGTGTTATATATTCGGGTAGTATGGCGACGTTCTTTCTAGGTATATATTATTTCTATGAATCTGACTATGTTTGGCGTTTTTTTTCCAAATAATCAACAAGAAAAAGAAAACATACCTAAGCAAAGAGAAAGATCAATATATTTGTAAGATATTACTACTCAGACCCGAGAAAAAATGGTCGTGACAGAACAAAGTGATCCTATATGGGTTACTTTCTGCTATTTGGGGTACAGAACCCTGAAATGAATAATAGTATATTATATGTATAGTATGTATATCTCTGACTAATCGAATATTATACAAGACATGGTTGTAAAAAGCATATTGCCAAATTCGCTGCGGGCCAATAAGCGTGAAAATTAAGTTAAAAAGATAAAATAAAAATCTGTAGGTATATACAGGGCCGTAGGTAGGACCCATTTTCGGGGCGTGTCGAACTTTTCTTCGTCGAGACAGAGAACCAGCCGTGGTTCACCCAAAGGAGTACAGCCATTCTTCAAGTTACTGGAAGAGCAGCTACGCGTAAATGGTGATGTCGTGCTTCTATAGCTTACGGTAACCGCGCCAAAAATACTTTGAAATCCTGATTTTTAGGGTTCCGTAGCCAAATGGCAAAAAACGGAACCCTTATAGATTCGTCATGTCTGTCTATCTGTCAGACATTTTTTTCCGGAACTATAAGAACTATAATGTTCAAACTTGGTAAGTAGATGTATTCTGTGAACCGTATTAAGATTTTCACACAAAAATAGAAAAAAAAACAATAAATTTTGGGGGTTCCCCATACTTAGAACTGAAACTCATTTTTTTTTTAATAAAACCTTTAAGTGTGGGATGTCTATGGATAGTTCTTCAAAAATGATATTGAGGTTTCTAATATCATTTTTTTCTAAACTGAATTTGCGCGAGAAACACTTCCAAAGTGGTAAAATGCGTGTGATAAATCTATAAAAAATATATGATGTACATTACGATGCAAACTTCCACCGAAAATTGGTTTGAACGACTCTAGTAAGTAGTTTTTTTTTAATACGTCATAAATTGAAATTCATATCAAATACTCAGGTCTATACTACAATTTACTTATATACCTACAGGTTTGTACGGAACCCTCGGTGCGCGAGTCTGACTCGCACTTGGCCGGTTTTTAGGGTTCCGTAGCCAAATGGCAAAAAACGGAACCCTTATAGATTCGTCATGTCTGTCTGTCTGTCTGTCTGTCTGTCTGTCTGTCTGTCTGTCTGTCTGTCTGTCTGTCCGTGTATGTCACAGCCATTTATTTCCGAAACTATAAGAACTATAATGTTGAAACTTGGTAAGTAGATGTATTCTGTGAACCGCATTAAGATTTTTACACAAAAATAGAAAAAAAACAATAAATTTTGGGGGTTCCCCATACTTAGAACTGAAACTCAAATTTTTTTTTTTCATCAAACCCATAAGTGTGGGGTGTCTATGGATAGGTCTTCAAAAATGATATTGAGGTTTCTAATATCATTTTTTTCTAAACTGAATAGTTTGCGCGAGAGATACTTCCAAAGTGGTAAAATGTGTGTCCCCCCCCCTGTAACTTCTAAAATAAGAGAATGATAAATCTATAAAAAATATATGATGTACATTGCGGTGCAAACTTCCACTGAAAATTGGTTTGAACGAGATCTAGTAAGTAGTTTTTTTTTAATAGGTCATAAATTGAAATTAATATCAAATACTCAGGTCTATACTACCATTTACTTATATACCTACAGGTTTGTACGGAACCCTCGGTGCGCGAGTCTGACTCGCACTTGGCCGGTTTTTTTTCTGAGTTGTTGTTATCTGAATATTCTATCACCCAGTTGTGTTCCTGCGCGTGAGTAAGGTTGCCAACTTGCCAGAGCTCATCGGGAAGGGGGAAAGGGTCGGTAACGCGAGATTGATGACTTGTGTGTTGTAAGGAACTGCTTAAGTTTGCCATTAATTTACTAAATATAGATTCAGTCTACTTTTTAGGGTTCCGTAGCCAAATGGCAAAAAACGGAACCCTTATAGATTCGTCATGTCTGTCTGTCTGTCTGTCTGTCTGTCTGTCTGTCTGTCTGTCTGTCTGTCTGTCTGTCTGTCTGTCTGTCTGTCTGTCCGTGTATGTCACAGCCATTTATTTCCGAAACTATAAGAACTATAATGTTGAAACTTGGTAAGTAGATGTATTCTGTGAACCGCATTAAGATTTTTACACAAAAATAGAAACAAAACAATAAATTTTGGGGGTTCCCCATACTTAGAACTGAAACTCGAATTTTTTTTTTCATCAAACCCATAAGTGTGGGGTGTGTCTATGGATAGGTCTTCAAAAATGATATTGAGGTTTCTAATATCATTTTTTTCTAAACTGAATAGTTTGCGCGAGAGACACTTCCAAAGTGGTAAAATGTGTGTCCCCCCCCCTGTAACTTCTAAAATAAGAGAATGATAAATCTATAAAAAATATATGATGTACATTACGGTGCAAACTTCCACTGAAAATTGGTTTGAACGAGATCTAGTAAGTAGTTTTTTTTTAATAGGTCATAAATTGAAATTAATATCAAATACTCAGGTCTATACTACCATTTACTTATATACCTAAAGGTTTGTACGGAACCCTCGGTGCGCGAGTCTGACTCGCACTTGGCCGGTTTTTAGTTTTGCCGTCAATTGTTGTCAGTGCGATTAGATTGTAAATATTATGAAATGAATCTAAGCTTGTTTAAAAAAACAGTAATTGCGGAGTTTATGGCCGGCTCTTCTCAGCAAATGCAACCTTCCGAACCGGTATTAGAGTATTAAAGTCAGACTTTTCATAAGTTGAATAAATGATTTTGAATTATGAAGCGTCCATATGGCTACGGTTACCGCTTACCATCAGACGGGCCGTATGCTTGTATACCGATTAGTAAATTTCGCCCAGCTGGTATAACGTCAAGTCACCAACAAGCCATCCCCACTCCCAATCTCATGTAGTCCCTCAGACAACGCCTATCACACATGTCTAATTATAATTCTCACCATATTTAAACACCAAGTTCATTGGAGGGAAATTCCCCATGGACTGACCAGGATTCGCCCAAGTTGTTTGCTGGTACAGGCAAGTCCCTAATGGTTGAGGGCTCGCGCTGCTAGGAGGTTGGGTGTATTGCGTATCATAGGCTGCCGGCACTGGACAAGGCTGGGTGAGTGGACAGGGTATGCAGTAGAAACCATGGCTTGGTGTTCCTGAAACAGTCAATTTATTTGAGATAGTTCAGGAATAGAAGATATTTTGTGCTAGGGCTGGTGTCAATACTGCAGTTATCTTATTGGGGGCCCCGATTCTCACATCTTCGACATTGATGTCGCATTGGCTATCCGATATGCGCATATGCTATGCGAAGCGAGCACGAGCCGAGTCTCGAGCGAACAGAATTCGTTCGTTGCTCGCGATTTCTAGCGTGGACGTTTTTGCTATGACGGCGTGCTATGTTTTTGGCGAATCGTCGAATGCGGTTTATTTCAAAGACACGAGCATTGGGCCCCTATTTAACAGGTTACCGATAGCGTTCCTATGATATATCTGTTATTGTCTTTTTCTTGTGTAAAGAATAAAATGAGACGGCCTGTAAAAATATTTAAGTGTCAAATAAACATGAAAGTCGCATTCTCTCGGCATTTTTGTCTAAAATTCCAGCCTCAGGTACCGCGTACTCTACACATTTCTGGAAATCCTACTAGTTTTTTTTTTATACAACGTAGTCGGTAAACAAGAATACGGCCCACCTGATGGTAAGTGGTCACCGAATGTCATGTGGACGCTTGCAACACAAGAAGCATCGCTCACGCGTTACCGACCTTTCCCCCCTTCCGTATGAGCTCTGGCGACCTTATCACGCGCAGGAACACAACTTTACACAACATAAGTTTTTTGGCTGCGGTATTCTGTAAGGTGAATAAACGCTAGACTCTACCTCTCTCAAAAGAATAAATCTTCCAAATTTCAAAACTCTTCCACCGGTTTACGGCATGCGTTGTCTATCATTTAGTATTAGTTAGAGTTATATGTATATCCAAAATAGAAACGTCAAGTAGTATATAACCTTGCTGAGTTTCTTGCCAGTTCTTCTCAGTATGGCTGACTTCCGAAACGGTGGTGACTTCAGTAGCTTTGACCTTAACAAATGGCCTACTAGGGCCTAGAATGAATAAATGTCTTCGGCTTTGACTATATCAGTTATCTAGTTACCAAGGTCTGCTCAATTTGGGATCAGATAACCGTGTGTGAAAAATCATTTACATATTTTACATATCCTGGGACATTCCTCACACACGGTCATCTGATCCCAAACTAAGCAGAGCTATAGAAACCAGATAACTGATATTCAAAATTCAAAATTCAAAATTCAAAATTCAAAATAATTTATTCAAATAGACCTTCGCAGGCACTTATGAAAAGTCTGACTCTAATACTCTAATACCGGATCGGAAGGTTGCATTTGCTGAGAAGAGCCGGCAATAAACTCAGCAATTACTCTTTTCAAAACAAACTTAGATTAATTACATAATATTTACATTCTAATCGCACTGCAACAACAATTGCGTGCCCCGGGCACGCAATTGTTTTCGCGGCGGCAAAATTACAAAGTAGACTGAATAAATATTTAATAAGTAAATAAATAAGTCCAGCCCCCACAAGCAGCACCTGTTCACAAGTATGACGCGTGTGGCAGCCATCGCCCTCCTCGCCATATTGGAGGGAATAATACATATACTACTTTTTGTTTGTAAATACATACTTAATATACATAATTACACCCAGACTCAGGACATACAGACATGTTCATGCACACAAATGCATGTCCTGTTTGGGAATCGAACCCACAGTGTTAAGGCCTTACCCCACCTCAAAAGTGCTCCTTTGATCCTGCATATCAATAAAAGTAACCAATCAATAATTTTGAAAAAAATATATAGTACAGTTGAGGATATATACTGACTCCTGTATGATGTGAAAACACGATTCCTAAACATTTTCTCGATAGAAAAAAATCTCAAACTTCCCTCTGAATTTTACAAATAAATCGCATTAGTCAATTAATACTTTACCTATACTAATGAAACTTTTTATATAAACTGTAGTTAGTACAATACGTGTACCATATGATTTGAATTTAAAATAATGTTTTATTTTAATTTGTTAGAAATTAAATCTCAAATATTTCGAGTGGTACGATGCGCTGCCGCACAGATTCAGTCGCGCTCCGGCGTTCGAACGGGGAACCCGTGTCTCTTGCTCTCACGACCCACGTAGATACGTACCTAATAAATTATAAGTGAAGTGTATTTTGTTTTAAATGGGAAATGATCGAGACAAGAAAAGAAAAGATGGAATTGGAGAAAAGAAAATGCTACACATATTAAGAATAAAATATTGAAGTAAGTACCTACCTAAAATGAATCATAATATGTGTTTTTACCTAGGAAGGCATTTTGGTTTGTATCTACCAATAAATTCTGAGTCTGATTATTGTAATGGGTAAGAAAAGTAGGTAATTTCCAGTATAAGCTCCTCTGATCTGACCTTCCATTGTACGGAAATCCTATACAATGCGAGATCAGCTTATACTGGAAATTTATATCTTGATGTGTAGCCGAAATAAAGAAAATATAGGTACCGGACGTGGACCCGTGCCCGTAAGTATCAACCACCTAGCTAATTAGGTTAGATACTAAAATGTTTTCACAACAGCGTAAGTAAAGCATGTACATTTAGGTTCCTAACTACTATGTAGGTATATATTATGCAGTAAATTGAATTTCTACAATAAACATTTTATTGGTAAATATTAGGGTAGTCGTCCAAGTAAATGGCCACGGTCACATATTATTTTATTAGTATGAGATAAAGAGAAGTAAAGCCTATTTTGTTACAGAATGCAAATACCAACGTACATACCTATTCATAATTGTACCTACTACATACATTTTTCATTTTCAGAAATAAACAAATACCCGATTCTGACTGCAATACAGAAAATGTACCGCACGTGGACCCGTGGCCGTGAGTATCAACCGCCTAGCTTATTAGGTTAGATACTAAATGTTTTCACAACAGAGTAAATAAAGTTTGCACAGGTTATTAGGTAGGTATCCAACTTCTTGGTAGGTACCCACCTACTAGGTAGGTATATGTTATGTAGTGAATTGAATTACTTCAATAAATATCTTATTGGTTATCCTTACTACTATTATAAATGCGAAAGTGAGTTTGTTTGTTACCTTCACCTTCACGCCTCAAATACTCAACGGATCATCATGAAATTCGGCATGAAGATAGCCTATGGTATGGAGAAGGACATTGGCTACTTTTTATCCTGGGAACGCGGGTGAAACGGCGGGGGACAGCTAGTTCTAAATATAAGGGTTAAATATTAGGGTAATCGTTCAAGTAATTGGCCACGGTCATATTATTATATAATTTTAGTAGTATGTAAGAAGAAACGTATAGCCTATTTTATTACAGATTGCAAATACCAACGGAACACATGGATGCCAGTAGTTCTAAACATGCAAACGAACCTGATTTGATGGCTTTACAAACTGTATAATTGTTTGAATTACAAAGGTAAAAATCTTAGACATTTTAACACAGGATATTATGTTTATTAAAAACACCTGGCTACCTGGGTGCTGTTATTCGAATCTATTATTCTGTTATTATGTATTTTGTTTGCTAATGAATCATACCAAATGTGTGTGGAATGATACGCTGACCTAAACAATTTTACGAATTTGGTCAAAAAACCTGATCTATCTAAGAGCCATATTTAGGCGTATGGCCAAGATTTCTTCTGCCTACCTAGTCCGAAAACCAATGCACGCCACTGAGCATATTATTCCCGTGGATGGACGAAGAATCATCGATTTGGATCATTTTTTAAGTCACTTCAAACAATATGTAATCACAACAAAGCGTTTGGATGTACATTGAGTAATGTCCACATTATTGGAGAAAAAAGAAAAGGACTACTTTCCAAATACACGTTGAAATGCAACATGTGCAATTTAAAATTTAGTCTCGACTCGGAACCCAAATCAAACCAGGATTTAAATAAAGCTGCAACATCTGGCATTATATCTACTGGTATTGGCTTTTCCCAATTTAACGAATTATTTTCATCAATGGATTGCCCGTCTTTTACTTACTTATTTATTTTCCCGTAAGAGTCTTCTCAATAGAAAGATGAAGTTGGTAAAGTCGTTCTCAAGTTATTGCATGACCAAGGGAAATAGGGATTAATTTTTATATATACATAAAGATCTCTAATAGGCATGTTTAGTTTTTCTTACATGCACTAGAATTTGACTTGAATTTGATGTTTTCCCTTTGAGACCGCACCCGTAGCTGGTATCAATAAGCCAGGCCGACACACTTATTAATCCATATTTTGAAAACTACTGAACCGATTCTGAAGAAACTTTCACTGTTCCCTTAGTTGAAGTAAATGTAAATTAAGCCTACAATTTGTACAATTGCAATTATTTAAATACATTTAAAAAGATAGTCAAACATAAGTTATGCAAGAAAGGGTACTATAAAGTTTCAGAATTTGTACATGACAAGAATGCATTTGAATGAATTGTTCGCTTCGCAGGCTATTGTTATATAATAATATATCGTTTGTAAATTATAATACTTCTAAGTACAAATAAAAAGCTTGCTGAGTTTTTTGCCGGAGTCTTCTCAGTTCAAGTTGTATTTGGAACCGGAGTAAGTTTACGTTCATAAGTGCCTCATTAGGGCTTATATTGAATAAATACTTTTTGATTTTAATTTTTTACCATATTCCTAACACCATGTGATCAAAATGAAATAAATTGTTTAATTAAATCGCTAAATAATACATCTGCAGAAGGATATGACGAAATCGCTACAAAAGTAATTAAATACTGTAAACAAGAGCTTAGCCCGATTTTAGCTCATTTAATAAATCTATCCTTTGAAAATGGTGAATTTCCAGACTTATTCTCTCTGGTCAAACCACTACACAAAAAAGGCGATAAATCGAATATAAATAATTATAGACCAATAACGTTAGTACCGATTCTGTCAAAGTTATTCGAAAAAGCTATGCATAAAAGGATTATGTCGTTTGTAAATAAGCTGAATATTATTAAAGAGGAGCAATTTGGATTTCAGAGTAAAAAATCCACTACATTAGCTGCACTGGTACGTGAAATAACAGATTCTCTCAACTCAAGACTGGCAACGTCTGTTATATTCTTTGATATGTCGCGAGCTTTCGATTTCGTATCACATGAGCTTCTAGTCACTAAATTAAATAATATTGGCCTACGAGGTACAGCGCTTAAGTGGTTGCAGACTTATTTACAAAATCGGGAACAATATGTCGAGATAAATTGTTTAAATAAAGAACTGGCACTAGTTTCTCATAAATCGATAAATAGAGTTAATGGCTGTGGTGTGCCTCAAGGTAGCGTCCTGGGGCCGTTGCTTTTCTTGATCTATATAAACGACCTTCCGGATGTGACTACAAATAAATGTACCCTTTTTGCTGATGATATATCAATAATTATAAGTTGTAATAAAAATTAAATAAATAAATTCATATACGTATAGAACAGATTGAAACAAACATCCGCGCGTTCTACTATATTAGCAGCGAACCATGGTCACATAGCATCTACATTAAAATATGGGTTACTTATTTGGGGAAATTCTCCAGATATACATAAAGCATTCATTGCACAAAAGAAATGCGTTCGAGCAATATGTGGTGTACCACCACATGCCTCATGCAGGCCCCTGTTCGATAGTCTGGGTACACAGATTACAGAATACTTCAGATCGAGCGCGCGGAACACGGGCGTGAGGCCAACACACCAAATACAGATTCAAAAGTAAATACAAACTTGAGTCAGTACGAAACAAGGCTTCGTATTGTAAGTACGTCACTAGCGGCAAAATTGTTCTTAAAAATTATGCCGTCCTGCATTTTGAAATATTGTAAAAATTGTTCCCAAAAACAAAAAAAGGAAAACGGAATGTCGTTTCATAGGTAATTATAGATATTTTCACTTATTTGTATTATTTTTTCGTGTATTTGTCACTGATCACTAGGAACACAAAACCTCAACAAAAATCAGTTGGTGTTGCTAGGTTACATCGAAAGTATTTTCCTTGAAGTCGTGGTATTATGGGGCCTTGTAAGATCGATCGATTTAACAAAAATAAATAGGCAAGAGAAATTTATTGGTACCATATGAAAAAATAAATGGCGCTTATAGTTTATGTGAACGGGCTGAATATTAGAATTTATAGGTAATTGATGATGACCCTGATTCCAAACGCCATTTTTTGAATGCTTCCGAATTGAACCGAAAAAATAAAAAGGAATCCTTGTTGTGACTCCGTCCGTCTGTCCGTCTATCACAGCGTTACATTTCAGCAACCACTAATGATTTTGGTATTGAAGATAAGTTTTAAATATTGCTTACTCAAACATATTGAATATGAAACATGTTTTTTTGTATAAGGTGCCGAAATTATGTATTCGAATTATGATGAAAATATTTAAAAAAAAAATACCGTAATATTGGAGTAGAGTAGGTTAGGGTATAGAGTAGGGCACCACGCAAACGAAGTCGAGCCGATATGGCAGAAAAACGTTTGTCAGGTCAGCTAGTAAAATATAAAATATCATTTTATTAAACATACATACATTTTATTGAGCTTAATAAAAATAGTAATAGAAAAATATATACTAATATAAGATTTCATTATATAGCAAAATTAGAAACGAATGCTAGAGTTATAGGTGACAAAAGGCAATATTTTAAGAAGTTAGTGCAGAATAAAGGCTGTTAAACTCAATTTCACATATGACGAGTCGTCAAGGTCAAGGGCTTTTTACCAATATCTTGTGAAATTCCATTTGATTACTCTGATATAGTACTCTCAATATTTCATGAAACCTCGCTCTATCATAGTATATTATTCCTTTATTATATCGAAATGAACATTAACCATTGAGAAATCTAATAAAATACCATGTGTCACCGAAGTCATGCTATTTGGAATCCACTATAATGTATGTTACCTATTTTAATAAATGATGACATCTCTGTATTCATTTCTTTTTTTTCTTAATTGAACTTGGCAAATTCTTTATTTTTTTACATGGATTATTAGTATAATGCTGGTAATTTGGTCATATTTGTATTGACTTAATCCATTATCAAATCACAAGCCTTTTCAGAATTTATTTATTTGAAAGTATAGTTTTAAGTTGATAGTAACTATCCAATAAAAAACGTGGGAGTTTTTTCTTAATTATCCTGGCAGCCCTACACGCAGCCTGGCAGCCCTAAATGCAGCCTGGCAGCCCTAAATGCAGCCTGGCATCCCTAAACGCACACTGTCACACGTGTTCCTACAGTGCTCTCACGCACACATAGCTAAATACGAGCCTCACAGTGCTTGTCCCGTACATTACATCTGAGTATTCTGTAATCTGTGTCTGGGTATATCTCTTCCTTGTATGTACATACTTGAAGTTGCATTATTTGTAAAATCTCATCATAGTTATTTTAAAACAGGGCAAGACATTTATCCAAGAAGCACAAGGCATCCAGATCGATTGGTCTTTGACAATCCGCCTCGAATGGCTCTTTATCAAAAGCAATGTTTTGCAATGTGCATAAAGGTATATAATGCGATACCAAATAACATTAAAACACTTCCACTGATACGTTTTAAATGTAAATTGATACAGTGGCTAAAATCCCAACATTTCTATAATATTAATGAATTATATGGGTACAATTGTTTGACATAGGTTTTTCGTTTTTTTTTTTTTCGTTGTTCGTAGGCTAAATTGTATTTGACATGTGAGTAAAATAGACAAAAAGTTAACATAGTCAATTAAATTAATATAATACCTTGTTCTTATATGTCTGTGTATAATACTTAATTTTAGTAAATGAATATTTAAATTGATAACGTGTTTTTGATTTAATAGTAATTTGTATTTTATTTAATAATTATACCTAATGTACCTAGTGTACCTATTTGCATGCTTATTATGAAAGCTGAATGTGCTGAATACTATAACAATGAACTGTATAAATTTTAAGACCTTGTAAAACCACATTTAAAGCAAATAAATGATATTCTATCCTATTCTTTGATTTTATTTCCATACCTAGTAGGTATGGAAATCTAGTAAGATGTCAAATACTGGTGTATTTACCCTATCGTGCGGCGCTTTAGTACTTTTCTACAATCGTTTTATTTTATTTCCATACTTAGGTCAAATAACTGTGTATTTACCCTATCGTACGGTCGACTCGTGAGTCGTGCGTGACTCCTGCCGGGCTGCCGTGTCATGAACTCGTGCGAGTGAGATAGTTGCGACTGCGCGATGCGGGGGCTGCACGGCCGAGCCATGAAGCGGGGGCAAAATGTGGATTTGAGCTGGGGTAGTATAAGCTCTTAACCACAGAACAATAAAAACAAGTAGAAATGCGAAGTAGGCGTGACTCGTGTCGCCACTATTAAGCGTTGTTACGCTTAATCAACGCATATTTGATCCTAGTCGTATCTTAACACTACGTCTAGTCGGAAGTCTCGTCACTTTCCTTGTTTTCCGTAAATATGCCGTATTGCTCCATTTTGGAGTGCAAGAATGATAGTAGAAGGAAAAATCTAAATAATGGAGGTGTTTCTTACCATCGGTAAGTACAATTTAAGACTTATTCAATTAAAATCTAATTATTTCAATTCACTATTAATTTAATAGAAATTCAAGCTAAAATCAACCTTATCACTTTGAAATAAATTTTATTTTGGTTTAATGGCATCATCTATTTTATTCTCGAAAGTTCTTCGCTACTCAATTAGTGATGTAGTCAGGTTGGTTGGATGCTGGTTTTATCGACATGCATATTTGGAACAAAATATGAGCGAACATTAATAGGCTGCATATTGTGATATTTATGGGTAGTTTTTTTATTCGGAATCTTTAGATGCTGCTATAAATGTTTGTACATCAAATGCAAAAGTTTTTAATGCGATTTCATGCGTACATTTTTGAACATAAGTAGGACCACTAATCCCTATTAAAAAAAAATAGGTTTCCAACAGATACTGAGAGAAATGGATAGATGCTACGGGTAGATCTAATTGGATGCCAACAAAATCAAGCACCATATGCTCTGAGCATTTTTTAGATGACGATTTTTTAATATCTGCTAAAGGGTATAGATACCCAAAATCTTCAGTGTATCCAACTTTAAAATTTGTGAAGTTTATTAATCAAGAAAGTTATATATTTTATTTTATAAAACGTATTGAAATCAACGTATCGTTTTTAAAATATGATTAGCGCTGTGTTTTGCCATGGTCAGTAATGATGTAGCCGAAGGTGGTAAGCAAAGTCTAGAATTTTTTCTCCTGTTCCTAGTTGTTAACCAACAGTTTTATTTTGGTTTCAGCAACAAAATTGTAATGATGCCGGAGCGGCAGGTTCTTCAAAAAGACTAGGTGATTCCGAGACGCAACCAACTCTTCTCAGCAAATTCAACCTTCCGAACCGGTATTAGAGTATTAGTATTAGAGAGTTAGAGTATTAGAGTCTGACTCTTCATAAGTGCCTGCGAAGGTCTTTACCTTGCGTGCCTGGAATTTGAATTGTATAAGTTTCTGGAACAAAAGCTGTAACATTAAAAGATATTCCACATTAAAAAAGCCCTTGCTGAGTTTATTGCTGGAGTCTTCTCATTTTAAATTTGTTCTTATATGATTATACTATATCTAACGTGAGTTTTATTAAATTAATACATTTCTATTCGTTAAACTTATTCGTTTTTTTGCCTTTTTTCCCCACCTCCTCTCACATCCTCAAATTATTACCAAAAAAATTTACCAAGCAATAAGCGTGATGAGGCGCCCAACAATCTAGACGACAAAAAAAATCTATTTAGTCCGTCTTTTACATCATCAAAAAATATTAGACACGTATTTTTCGGTTGTTAATTAAACAAAAAATTACGAAGATATCGTGTGTTGAAGTTTCGCGTGACGTCACGTTAGAATACTCTTTTTAGTCTAAAGTGACCCCCACCCCCACTCCCGAACTTGGCTCGCTTTATCTTTGTAATTTTTTTAAGATTTGGTAAAGCAAAAAATACGTGTCCAATATTTTTTGATAATCTAACTGAAGGACAAATTAGAATTATTATTTTTTAACCTAGGAACATACCTATTCAATTTTTTTATACCACTAAGTGGCAATCAAGCATGCGGCCCGCCTGATGGTAAGCGGTTACCGTAGCCTATGACTATGGTGGTGACTGAAGTCCCTACTCACACCGTACATAAAGGTGTCGATGCATCGCTACAGACGCTTGCAACAACAGGGGTATCACTCGCGCGTTGCGAAAAAAAACATAAAAAATTTGGGTTTGTAAGTTGACTGGACTGAAATCATACATGGGTTAGATTGTAATTTATTACGAGTGTACCAATTTGTTTTTGTCAATTCACATTTCAACAACTTTCATTTTTGGTAAAATATTTAAGTGAATTGGGCCCAAGGTATCGATCAGTATCGATAATGTTATTCAATGTGTCACTGCACTGGCTGAGTAGCAGAATATTTCGAATTATGACGCAATTATCAACCTTATTTTAATGATTATTAAGGTGATAATTGCGTCCACTGAGAATAGCGCCATCTAGTGTTGAGTGGCAGAACTTGATCGTTCAATTGAATATGGTTTGTTTGTAGATTACAAAACGTTGTATATTCTTGCTACACTATCGTAAAATAAATGTTATATTTAGAGAGTGAAGATATATTTTTGAATGGACGATATGTGTGTCTTGAGCTAATATTGTCTAAACTAGAAACGACTAATCAAATGACTTGTTTATTGGTGTGCAATATATGAATATCTATTTATTTGTGTGAATTATGGCGACAGCGGTTCTGATACATATTTTGGCATTTCGCAGTTCCATTGTTTTTATTGTTCTGTGGTGTTAACCAACCGCGCCAGCTGGCCCGCCCAGAATGTACCAGAAGATGATATCGTTTCGTACCCTTTCAAGTTATAATTATAACTTACCAAAAAGTAATATCGATAATAATAATGTCAAATAATCCATTTTACACACTCAATCACTCTTTCTTAACTAATGGATTTTGCTGGAGTATCCTTCTATTTAAATATATTTTAATTTGACCAGTGTTTAAGGAATATATCCTATGAATGCTTCATAATAAAGTACACATTGTAATATCAGTGTTAATCTATTAAGTTACAATTGATTAGCGATTAAATGTCAACAAATTATTAATTTTAAAACATGACTACATATTTGGCTTGTTTTAACACGTGTACCTTTACATGGCTGACTGACTTATAGATAGTATTTATTATATGCTACCTTTCCCTCGCGGTTTCACCCGCATTCTCGAGGGATCATATGTTTTTCATGTCAGCAACCGCTGCACTAGCTCTAACAACAACCGCTGCTCAAGCTCTAGCTGCAACCTCTGCTCTTGCTCTAGCTGTTACCGCTGCTCAAGCTCTAGCCGCAAGCATCGAGCTAGACCTACCAAAACCACTGCTCTATACCTCCTGCCACAACCACTGCTCTAGTTCTAATTGCAACCACGGCTCTAGCTCTAAGTCTAACCGCTGCACTAGCCATAGCTGGAACCGCTGCTCAAACTCTAGCCGCACCCGCTGCTCAAACTCTAGCCGCAGCCCCTGCTCTTGCTATAGTCACAAACACTGCTCTATATCTAGGTGAAACCATGGCTCTAGTATTAGCCGCAACCGCTGCTCTTACTGTAGGCGTAACTACAGCTATATCTTGAACCGCAATCACGGCTCTAGCTCTAATTGCAACCACGGCTCAAGCTCTAGATCTAACCGTAACCACTGCTCTAGTTCCAGCCGCAACCGCTGCACTAGCTCTAACCGGAACCGCTGCTCTAACTCTAGCCCCACCCGCCGCTCTATCTCTTGCCTCAGCCCCTGCTCTTGCTCTAGCCACAAACACTGCTCTATCTCTATTTGAAACCAAGACTCTAGCCATAGCCGCAATCACAGCTCGAGCTCAACTGCAACCGCTGCTCTAACTGTAGCCTAAAATAGCCCAAAGCTCTAGCTTGAGCCGCAATCATAGCTTTAGCTCTAACCGCAACAACTGCTCTAGCTCCAGCCGCAACCACTACACTAGCTCCAGCCGCAATCACGGCTCTAGCTATAACCGCAACCGCTGCTCTAGCTCAAGCCACAACCACTGCTCCTGCTGCAACCACTGCAGCAAACACTACACTAGCTCCAGCCGCGATCACGGCTATAGCTATAACTGCAACCGTTGATCTAGTTCTAGCCGCTACTCAATCATAACGAACTTCTTTCTGGTCTTAATTGAAAGAGGATGTTGCTGAGAGGAAGGAAGAGATATTGCTGTCCCGGGATAAAAAATACCCTATGTGTTAATCCAGAAAATATTCTATCAGCGTGCTAAATTTCATTAAAATCCATTCTGTAGTTTTTGAGTGAAAGAATAACAAACATACATACATAAACACTTTCGCGTTTAAGGATTATAAAATTAAATGAAAAACACCAAATAATTTAACAGCTATATATTACAGCGATTATTTAATATATCATTGAGGATGTCCACTCTTGAGGCGAAGTTGACCCTGGGTATGCGTGGAGTCAGGTTGTAGGCGAGTACGAGGTGTCCATGGGGGTCCAAACCGAACCCCACGCTGGGGTGCAGCCGCGTTGGACATGTGAGGAGACCTGGAAACGAAGCAGATATCTTAGTTGTTATCCGTAGCCTATGGTCTCTTGTAACACCAGGGATAACAGCGCTGGTCCCCGCATACTGGCAGCACAGCGCAGCGCTTCGTCATAGATCTGTGGCGACCTTACTCACTGCAGGAACACAGCATATGTTGACGGGCCAGCTGACGCAGTTGGTTAAGACTCTGGTTAAGATTTCACCTTTCACCTAGCAGTTTGTGGATTCGATTCCCATACAGGACATGCATTTGTGTATGAACATGTCTGTACGTCCTGAGTCTGGGTATAATATGTCATCATCATCAACCTATAATGTCCCACTCCTGAGCACAGGCTTCTTTTCACAAATCAGGGTGAAAGGGAATGGGCAGATACTCCACCACGCGTGCCCACTGCGGATCAGTGGAGGTAGGCTAGTGGTCAACCTACTGTTGGAGTTTTCAAGCCGCCTAGAAGGCCTCCAACTAGCTTAACGATTATCACAATTAAGTGATAGCCGGGACCAACGGCTTTACGTGCCTTCCGAAGCACGGAAACGCTCGATTTGAAATACCACTAGGCGGTCACCCATCCAGGTACCGACCACGACGGTAGTAGCTTAACTTGCTGCATTAAGTATGTATTTACAAACAAAAAGTAGTATATGTGTTATATCAGTTATCTGGTTTCCATAGTACAAGCTCTGCTTAGGTTTGTAAAAAAATAAAATCATTATGCCCACAACTTTACTGTTTGTCCCGACACAGCGAAAGACGATCTATAAATAACTGTTTCTTTAAGTTTCTAATCTTGAGGCAAGTTGTAAAGCTTGAAGGGGGAAATTTGGTACTTCAATACCCTTATGGCTTAGTACCCTTGTACCCTACAGCTCCTTCAAGATGAGTATGTAGAATGAATGAGTGAATGATGGTGCTTTAGCGGGTGTGGGACTATGAAGCCACTAAGGCAGGCGATGATAGCTCAGTGAAGATCCCGGGTTCGAATCCTACCATGAGCTTTAGCTTTCGGTGAAGGAAAACATCGTGAGGAAACCATAGCACGGTGGTAGGGTACTTTGTAGTACCCACCTGGCTGGCTAAATCCCTCAAGTTGAAAATCTGTCGCCAAGCACCTATCGGTGTGTTCCGACAGCTGCACTTGAGAGCCAGTTCCTTCTAGGCTTTGTGTGTGCACCACCTTCGGCCACATCATCACTTACCATGGTGAGATTGCGGTCAAATACCAGCCTAAACATTAAAATAAATAAAATAGTTACCAAATACAATCAAAATGGCCGACACAATCATTTTAATACAAACTTGAATATAAAATTTCGATCTCCCGTCTTATATCCAGATTTCTGCCATAATAACTCGTGAAAACCATTGTAAAATCAACTCTATGGTACACAGAATAGGCATTGGTATACAAGGGAGTTGATTATCCAAAATATTTTCAAAGAATCGGTGAAACTGTCATGGCCGATTACAGAAATCAGAAAAAGGTAATAATTAGAGTTTGATTACGAATGTTTTGTAAACTTTATTGCATTTTTTATTCAGCGATAGAGACGTAGATGACGCGAAGGTCGCGAGGAAACCATATCACGGTTGTAGGGTACTTAATAGTACCCACCGGCTACAACCCTCAATACGAAAATCTCTCGGCAAGTTATCGTTGTGTTAGAGAGAGATAGAGCATAGCGTTTTTTCGCTCATTTTGAAGCTCAAGCGCACCTCCACTCCAGGTCCACCTCCATCTTATAGGTTTGAACAAATGACATGGAAACCATATCGACATTTTGCCTGACTGTAAATTAACTAGTGTAATATATATATATGTGAATGCATCTATATGGAAACTGCTCACAAGAACAAGGTACATAACCCCTTGATTCTACTGAGATTTTCTATAATGGCCACCTCTACCAACCTCTCGGTCATAAAAGAAGGCACACTATACCTGGCAACCACTTAGGAAGCGTCAGAGACCATCTGCGGTAGGTCACGCCGCCAGAGTACTCGCCCCTGGTACTCTTGAGAAAATGTGAGTCACACCGTGATCACTCACTACCATTTGTCCAGAAAAAATCGCTCACTACGCGCACTCCACTAGCTGCGTCTGTTCCAGCACTTACGCAAGCGCAAGCACTAGCACAAACCTAGGGTGCTAGCGTAGCAGTTCACTCACAGGAGCTCACTTGCTTGAGGGTTACTCACTAACCCCGCGTCAGTGTGCTCGTTCGAGGCTCAGCTCGTGCTCGGTTCGCCAAGCATGGACGCACCATTAGGTTGTTAGTTTTTAGGCTGGATTCTCCTCAAAAACTAAATTATTTAGGGATAGTAAGGGGCACGAGTCGTGAGCAGAGATTGACACCTGCGCAGTAGTTAATTTTCGGTCTGTTTGGCGGAAAGTAGGAGGGAACGGCGAGCTGCACACGATTGGTTCGTCAGTCGATGCTCGTCGTCTATTGGATTCTTGCGTGTCATTTGGCTACTGTGATTTGGCCAAAAGTGTACATGTGCGAGCTTGCCACCACTACTGCCTACCTGTGCTCACCATTCGTGCCTCAAAATCAAAAAGTAATTTATTCAGTTTAGGCCCTGGTAAGGCACTTATACTTGTATTGTTGAATTGTCAACTTAATGTCAACAAGAATACTGTTCTCGCCAATTTATAATGTATTGATATGTACAGAACCCTAAAAAGAAGTCCGACTTGCACTTGTCTGATTTTTACCGATTTCAAAATAAGGAGGAGGTTCTCAATTCTCAAATTCTGGAAGGGTACACTTTCCGTTTGGTCCAATTGTCATCAGATCAGGATTTGATTACTTCTTACTGTATTTTGAAGTCGGTTTTAAGTTTTTTGTAAAACAGTCCAATTATTTTAAACCAAATCTTATTTTATTTTTATTTACAGGTAAGCTGGTGCTATTCATCTTGTTAGGTAAGTTTAATTATTATAATTTACTGCTATACTCTATTTCACATAGGATGAGTCGTCAAGGTCAAGGGTATTTTACCAATATGTAGTGAAATTCCATTTGATTACTCTGAAATAGTACTCACAATATTTCATGAAACATCGCTCTATCGTAGTAGTCCTTTATTATATCGAAATGAACATTAACCAATGATAAATCTAATAAAATTCCATGTGACCATAGAAATAAATATACCTAGAAAGAACGTCGCCATACTACACGAATATATAAAACAGGCCAACTATTATAGGCTGCTGCGCGTAACAGCTACGTTGTACGCTCCCTCTGCTTCATTCTGCTTGTCATAGTGACGTTCATAATGATAGCAGTTGTTGAAATATTCCAATTAAAATCGGGAGAAATTTAATTATTATACATTATTATGCAATTTTATTTATTTTTATTTGAGTTAGCCGTTAGGGGCTATTTTTTTCGACGCGTGCACAACTCGACGCTCAATCTGGATGTATCTTTAATCAAACCATGTGACCCCGATTCTCGCTTCTGCGACGGTCGTGCTGATTCTGTTGTTTACAACTAAACTAATTTAGTCTCACTATGTCTCTTTCTAACAAAGAACATAAGAAAAGGATGCCGTTAATCGGAAGCAGCGGCAGGCTTGAGGAAATTTTCTATATATAGATTGTATTTTGTAAATATAGATTTTATTGAATAAAAAAAAAAAAAATTGATAAGGATATAAAAATGTAGTCCAGTCAAATTAGTCCAATGCTTGTTTTCAATATTATCGCGGTTCCCTCAAATGAAGACGGCGAAGAATAATTTGACAGCTTTAAATATGTTCTATCCTTTTTCAATAATGTTTGTAAGAAAGAGATTTGAAGTGATGTGACTTAAATTAGTTTAGTGCGATTTACAACAGAATCGGCACCATTGATGTGCGGAAAAGAAGCAACGGGCAAGTTGCCAACATCAATCGGAGTGTTCCGACAGCTGCACTTGAGAGCCAGTTCCTAGGAATTGTGCCATGCTTATCACCTTCGGCCACATCATCAATCTATATACTGTTTTTGGAAAATCTCTCTAAAGGGGGCAAAATACCACGGAGACTGGTATTTGATCTTTTCGACGGAAATTAAGAATGTCATACTTTTACGTGGTTTTATTTTTAAATAATAATTTAAATGAGGCGATATCTAGTTATATAAAATCTATTCTGGGTGGAGATTTCGAGATGGCATATTTTCGAATGCTATGTTGGGTTAGTCATGCTGAACAACTTTTACTATGGGACCAACAGTGAATTCTCAATTGAGGGTGAAAGGTAATGTGCAGATACTCCACCACACGTGCCCACTGCGGCGAGGTGGAGGTAGGCTAGTGGTCAACCTACTGTTGGAGTGTTCAAGCCGCTCCAACTAGCTTAACGACCATCACATTTAAGTGATAACCGGGACCAACGATTTAACGTGCCTTCAGAATCACAAAAAACACATCCAGGTACTTACCGGCCGGCGGCCGCGGCCTAACCGTTGGTAGCTTAACTTTGTCGATTGATTAGGAACAGCTAATCATGCTACACCACGAGCGCTTCATGACTTACATAAAGCGACAACTAACGTCCAGGTTTAATTAGATATAGCACGTATGTACCATACTATCTACACAGTTTTATGCTATCTAACACGGTCTCTGAGAAACAATATACGCCTGAGGGACTCAAACTTTGGCTATTATTAAGTTTATGTATTACATTAAACGTAATTAAGTATGGTTCGGAATGCTGGGCAGTAAAGAGGACGGATGAAAGACGATTGCATGCAGCTGAGATGAGGATGTTGAGATGGATGTGTGGAGTGACGAGAATGGATAAGATAAGGAATGAGTACATAAGGGGAAGCTTGAAAGTAGCGCCAGTGACTGAAAAGTTGAGAGGGAACCGTTTAGCGTGGTATGGACATGTTATGAGGAGAAATGAAAGCCACGTCACTAAAAAAGTTATGAATATGAAAGTGGATGGATATACGGGAAGAGGAAGACCGAAGAAGAGATGGTTGGATTATGTTGAAGATGATATGGGTAAGAAAGGAGTGGATACTAGTATGACGGATAGAAGAGACGAGTGGAAGAAGCGTACATATTGCGCCGACCCCAATTGATTGGGAACAGGGCAGGCAGATGATGATGATGTATAACATTAAACGATGGTGGGGAGGGATAAAACTAAGGTAGCAAACAAGTAAAAGGCCTGATGGTAAGTGGTTGCGTAGCCTTTAGACGCTTGCGATATCAGGGGTACCCACGCGCTACCGACCCTTCCCTCCTCCGCGATGTAGACAAGATGGTTGTCGACAATCGTCACCGTTAGTAAACGAAATTTTTTTTATACGACTAAGTCGGTAAAAAAGTATACGGCCCGCCTGATGGTAAGCGGTTACCGTAGCCATATGGACGCTTGCAACACACGAAGCATCGCTCACGTGCTACCGACATTTCCCCCCTCCCCTATGAGCTCTGGCGACCTAACTCACGCGCAGGAACACAACTTTACACAACATAAAGTTATTTGGCTGCGGTATTCTGTAAGGTACTTCCCCAGTCGAGCTGCTCTTTGTTTGCATTATATCGAAAATCTTTGAGAAACACAATTCGTAATATAAACAGAATTACTAGAAATTTTAATTAAAATCAAAAATAAATATTTGGAAATTATCCGTTACGCGGTTTCTAGTGAACCATAAAGAATTGTGACAGAATAACATAATTTAATTAATATTTTTAGTATATATAGTGTTGGATCGAAGTTTTGGGGCACAGACCAGCTGGTGGTGGATTCAACATGGCAGCTACGACCGTACTATTTGTTTTCGGTAAGTTTTCTACAAAGGTTTTCTACTTCAATATTTGAAAAATAAAGCAGTTCTAACAGTTTTTGTGTTTTGGCATTTAGAAAAAAAAAAAATTGCCCAGTAATAAAATACTTTTCAATCGGTAACTAAGATTATATGAAAAATAGCGTTACAAACTTATTGTTTTTGTTTTAAAAAGCCTCAGTTTTGTATGAAAAAAAGTGGTAATAACGGAAAGACACTTCAAATTATATTTAAAAGTCGAATCGCTTTTTTAGTTGATTCAAAATTCAAAATTATTTCTTTAAATAGACCTTCGCAAGCACTTATGAATATTCTGAATATACCGGTTCAGAAGGTTGCATTTGCTGAGAAGAGCCGCCAAGAAACTCAGCAACAAAGATTTTCATAGGGCATCGTGCCTCTACCCAGATGGATAAACCGCCTTACTAAAGCATGACATTTAATTTCACTCCGCTTGAGTTCGTACTGCGCACGGCTGTCAAATACTGTCAATTCTGGCTTGTTTATTTCATGTTGCCATAGAGGCGACTATCCTTCTGGACGTTTTAAATTCTTTGCTCAGCAATTACTCTTTTCAAAGCATACTTAGATTCATTACATAACATACTTTTCAACACATTCGCTCGTAAAGTGACATTGATTGAACCGTTTTTAGTATCTATTACGCACTAGTGCTTTTTACATTACATTACCACACAGGTATAATCCCGATTATGATAAGTTTGTACCTAACTGCAAGTGATATGTGTGTAGACCAAGCATTCTTAATTTAAACGGGTAAAATAGACAGCTCTACGCTGTCAAAAAAAAAAACTAGCGCGCCATATTTGTTCACGGTCTCATTGTGTGGTTGATTATTATCAAAAAATCTACTTAAAAAAATAAAAGTCTGTTTTTTTCCTCGCAAGTGTGTTGAAAAACGTCGTATGACACGCGTGTGCATTGATTATTATACTCTCGGAGTCTCGGTTCACGCGCTTAATACCGCCTAGAGTGTTAATAACCAACTTTGCACACATGTATCATAATGTGCTATTTTTTTAATAATCATAATTATTGTTTTAGCACTATTCTGCGCTTCCCACGCCAATCCACTGGGACAGACAACAGTATGCGAATCAGCTCAAAATCTCCTACCCAGCGTGATGCCAGGCTACGGAAGCACGACCATCTGTGAGACCTCACCAAACATGATACCATACGGCCTACCATACGCCCCCATGGGAACAGCTACTGTCTGTGAAACAACACCTAACTTCGGCCTAGGAGGCCTAGGTATGAACACATATGGACTAGGGTTAGGCCTTCCCTACGGTGGAGTTGGAGGCGCGACGACTGTCTGTGAAAGCACTCCGAATATCCTTGGTTACATGCCCGGTCTGTCTGGCTATGGTTTGGGGTATCCCGGGTACCCGGGTTTAGGTCTCGGTTTACCCGGATACGGAGTGGGATTAGGCGTGCCTAGTCTCGGAGCGACTACAGTGTGCGAGACTGCTCCTAATTACATAGGAATGGGTTATCCAGTAGGAGGTTTCGTAGGGAATGTCAGTCCAGCTTCTACTACGGTTTGTGAAACAGCTCCAGCTGGGTATGGCCCGTTCGGGCAGTACGGACAGTTCGGTATGCCTTACGGTCGTTTTTTATAAACAACCATTCTTCCTCTGCGTCGACAGATACTGATACACGCATAGGAATTGGATATCGGTCTTTTGTAAGTCAAAATTCTAAGTCGTCTAAAACTGATAGTTCTATGGCGTTTGGCATATAAACGACAATGATTTGGTCTCATTATAGTTTGTGATTTGGTTTATGGACATTCGATAAATTCCGGATATCCGGAAAATATGTTCTGTTATTTTTCATTTAATTAGTATTGCTAATATGAAATCCTGAACCGTCCAGACAGAATTTACTTTGTTTTGATCAAGTTGTTCAAAGGCATGGACATTTTTGTATAATATTATTACGGATTCTGCCTGTAAATATTGTAGCAAGGTATGTTTTTGGAATTTGTCAATTACTTTTACGTTTTGTCAGGATGTCCGGTAAATATCCGGATTTTTATTGAATGTTCGTAAACCATGTTTTAGTAAGGCATATAAAAAATACTTCAGATTGTCTCTTTCATTTGCTTTTTCGGTTTTGGTTAATATTTTCAAATTGTCTTCAAAAGGAATCAGATTTACTAATGTCAATGTATCAAAGATAAAATCGTTTATACTGGCTGTCAAGAGATGGCGTTAGTAGTTCTTTCTGAATCGCACTATCGTTAATCGTTTCGTTCTTCAAATCTTAAAGTAAATTGTTTTTGTTAAATAAATTGATATAGAAGAGACATCTGGATAGAAAAAAAATGTATAATAAATTCGAAATTCAGTATTTATATGTATTTATGTAATTGGTTAATAAATAATGTTTATTTGGATGTATGGGTATTTATTCCTCCTTTAATTAACATTTTTTTTTCAAGAGGTGCACTTAATTGTTTTCAGTTTTTGTTGTGTAATTTTGTCGGTTTTCGCGCAAAAACTGTATGAAACTCATTAGGATTCGATGTTCTACAGAGATTTTTAGATGAAATACATTAAATAATGTATAACTTTTACCACTTTTGAGTGTGAATCATAATTCTATTATGCCAAAACAAGGAAAAAATTAATAAAAAAAAAATGGTCATAGAAAAAATAAAAACACACCATTAACTTGCTGAATTAAATAACCGTACTTTATTTCAATCACGCACACATTTACAAATGTAATCTAAATTATTTACACATAAATATAATACTATACATAGATAATTAAAATCACAGAATATTTAAGGTTAGAACAACGTTCAAGGCTGAAGATGAACACGACAAAAGAAATTACAGATTTCTACGTCCCATAGCCAAAAACCGTTCTAACCTTCTCCACATTCTATGCTTTTAGTAGAGATTGCAAGGGTCACATGGTGGTGGTACGGGGCAGGGTACCGGGCAAGGGGGAGGGCAAGGGGGTGGGTAAGGCATAGGGCAAGGGGGAAGGTAAGGAGAAGGGCACGGGTCGTTGACCTGCTGCTGATCCATAGGCTGTTGATGAACGTGACGAATACAAGCGCAGCCAACTGTCCTGTAGGATGTAGGGGGGTTGGCCCTGAAGCAGATGACAGGAGGAGATGGCACGATGATCCTGGGTGGAGTTATTACCAGGGCGTCAGGTGCTGATGGCTGGACGGGGGCTGGTTGCACCTGAAAGACAAGAGTTATGAAATTGTTGCATCCACATTTTTGTCTTCTAAGCAAATGCTGAACCCGATGATTATCCTCCATATGGACTGTCTCCTAAAGATCATATTCCTCTATGTGATCATCAGATTATTTATGAGGCTTGCAGTAGAATAAACACGACTTGGTTCTATTTATCACTGTTATCATGGCTAGCCAAGTCTTTGCAAGCATACTTTAGTAATAGATAATGATACATTTGGAAACACCTGCTAGTAAATACTATTGAAATACAAAACTAATTTTCAATTTAGACCATTATACGGCACTTAGATTTTTATCACCGGTACTGAGAAGACTCAGGCAAGAAACTCATTCTCTATCCTTCCTACGTTTCAGCCATCATGGACCTCTTTCAAAGCCATTTAAACAATTTAGGCAATAGTAGGGACACTTATGAAAATCATAGCTACTGAAGCTACGACCAGTTCGTAGGTCGGCCTTCAACTGAGAATAACAGGCAAGAAACTCAAAACATACATCCTGAAAAGATGGTTCCTAGGAGCGGATGATTTGTTATCAGCCCTGCATGATGGAGCAGTCTTTTAAAAACTATGGCTATTGCTATTCTAGCTGGTTGGCGTGGTTCGAAAGAAACCATATCTATCACACCACAAGTCAAGGGTACGATTGGCATCAAGGGGGCCAACTGTGCCAAGGGGGTCTTCTGTCCTTTTTTGACATGGGATGTCAAAGAGAGACGTGAGATGTAAGGATATAATATTTTTGTTTTAACCGATGGTAGTTGGCCCCTAAGAGTCTCTTTGTCCTGAGTCGGGGTGTAAAAGAAGTGTATAAGTTGTCTCGTTTTCATAGCACAAGCTTTTTGGGATCGGATGGCCGCATGTGATGTATGTCCCAGGACTTTATTGCTACTTACTTTAATAGCAGGCTGTCTCGGCACTTGTACAGGAGGTGGTCTGACCACAATTGCTTGAGGCTGTGGTACGTTCACGGGAGGAGGTCGCACGTAGATAGGAGGTGGTGTTGGTGGAGAGATGGGTGGTGGTCGGACGTATATCGGAGCTGGTGCTGGGGGCTGCACAGACGCTGGTCTGACCCAGATCTGTGGAGGGCTTGGCAGCTTGATCTGGCCTGGTCTGACTACTATGGGTGCTGGCTGGTGGAAGCGGACCGCGCCTGGTTTTACTATTATGGAACCTGTGGAGAATGAGAAAAGTTAGGCAGAAATTGAAGCTCTTTTTATATAGTAACGGCGCAACGGTTTCTCCGAAACTCCGATCAGCCCAACTGGGAAAGTACCTCCCATCTTACAGAATATAGCAGCCTTGTAACATTACGGTACCTGAATGGGTGACCGCCTAGTGGTATTTCAACTCGAGCGTTGTCCGAGTTCCGGAAGGCACGTAAAGCCGTTGGTCCCGGTTATCACTTAGTTGTAATAGTAATTAAGCCAGTTGGAGGTGATCCGCAGTGGGCATGCGTGGTGGAGTATTTTCCCTGTCCCTTTCACCTTCATTTATGAAAGGAGGCCTGTGCTCAGCAGTGGGACATTATAGGCTGATGATGATGATAACATTACTTGAACGTGGTGTTGTGTTCCTGTGGTGAGTAAAGTCGCCAGACCTCCATGAGGACGCACTGTGCTGGTTGTGTGCTGGGACCAGTGATGTAGTACCAAATGACAGTTAGGTACTGCGCCTTGTCCCTACCGGTACTAACACACTGGGTGTAATTCTGAGTGTAAAGAGATTTTAGCCGCGCGAGTGGTACCCCTGGATGTTGCAAGCGTCAAAAGGCTACGGTAACCGTTTACCATCAGGAATGCTGTCATTTAACATTGTGAGATGACGTTATTGGACAAATTCCTCACCTGCAGGTGCCTGCCCATACACGTAGTTAACAGAGGGCTCGCACGGGTTGCATGGGCTGATCTGCATCGCGGGAGACTCGCATGGCTCGCTTGGCGGTGGGGTGCATGGGTCTGGGCAGGGGTTGCATGGATCAGGGTACTGGGGTTCGGGCACAGGCTGGCCTAGTACCCCGAGGATGAGAACTGGAAACAAGACATTATTTTTATGATAGTTTTTTTTTATTGTAAAGCAACGGTTCTGTTACCGATACCTACTGCTATAAACCCCATTTTTGCCAAAAGGATGCATTAGTAAAAGATATTTCAGCAAACAGTAGAAATAAACAGCTCAAGTGTTTTATTTTACTAGCTCATTATACATAATGGATGTTTCGAGATGGCATATGTCCAAATTTATGTTGGGTTAGTCATGCTGAACAACTTATACTAAAATCTACAAAAAAATGATTTATACAATAAGCCATCTTGAAATCTCCACCGAGTATAGTACAGACAAGAATTGAACCAACTGACGTACGCATACCCCTCTTTGATAAACCCTGTTGTACAATGAACTCATACAGTACACAGACAATTTACATGTGTTTTAATGGCGGTTAGGAAGAGACATTATCTATCTCTTCATCACCCAAAAAAAAAACTTTGCCCCATGGGATTTTTTATTTCCATTTTGAACCTTCAAAAAAAGGAGGAAGTTCTCAATTCTGTTGTATTTTTTTTTATGTTTGCTACCTCATATCTCCGTCATTTATTAACCGATTTGGATTTTTTTTTGTCTAGTAGGGTACACTTCCCGTTTGGTCCCATTGTCATCGGGTAAGGATTTTATTACTTTTTAGTGCATTTTGAAGTCAGTTTAAGTTTTTTGTAAAACCTTTTTTATTTATGTTTATTTTTGAAAAACCCCAAATGTCAATGTCAGTGGGTATAACCTCATTTCTTTTATAAACTATAATTGTGTAATGTTGAACTGTTATGTCATAATATTGACATCACAATAATAAGAAACAAAAACTACAACACAAGAAAATAACAAAGAAAAAAAAGAAATACAAAAAAAACACAATTAAATGAGATTATTAAGTGTGATATGACGCCAAAAGATAATAAATTTGAGATCCGCGTCTCATAAAAAATTGTCCAGACATTAAGTTACAGCCAATGTATATTGTTGCAAATTAAACAATTATCATTTGCCAAAGTGTTTATTTAACGAACTTGAAAATTGACATAGGACTGCGAGCATTGTCAGTTCACAATTAACCCGAGGGGCTACAAATATTGTTTTACTATTAACTATTATACTCCCGAAGGGGTGGAATATCCTTTCTTAGAAGCCAGATCCATTAAAGTAATCTATAGTTAAAAAATTATAAATAAGTGTCTTAAAACTCAATGTCAAATGTCAAGTCAGCTTGGCTGGTATAAGTTTTCCAAACCATGACTCTATATTTTTTTTTTTTACAAAATAAAAAAATGTCTTTGTTTGATTTGCAACTGCGATTACGTTAACAAAAAAAACACTGCAAAATCTTGGGCAGGGAACACCAACAGATTAATATGAGGTTCGTTTTCAAAAATTGTGACTGGCATGGTCCGTTTGATAGCCTATTAGGGGTCGTTCAATCATTTGAGATTTAAAGGCTACTTTTATACACCCCTCTTTCTCTCGCGGTGAGGTTTTAACACTAAACTAAGGTCTAATTTATAATACAAACAAACATAATCTAATAAGATTAGACACGTTGCCAGAATGCTGGCTTATACTTCGGTCAGCATATTAGCATAGCCATTCAACGTGGCAATGCTGCTAGTTTAGAGAATTGTTTATTATTATTTCTTTTGTGTGTGTTATTAATTGAAGTAAATAAATCAAATCTAAGAAGACTACGTTTTTCTACTTAAGGTTCGTGCAAAATAGATCGGGGCGGTCCGGATCCGGACAGCGGTCCGCCATTTGGTGACCCCTGGTCTAGGGTGTCGATTTTAAGCACTTTCAAAATATGCCTCTGGAGACTAGCTTTTCGCCCAGTACTCACTTGACTTTGAATTTTGGAAAAAATATACTACAGGATATTCTATAATTAATACATTATGAGACAGACAATTTTGTAAGCATTTTAATCATGCAGATTTGACATAGTTAAAGTTTATCGAGGAGCGCAGAAATCTTTTTTTTTTTTTTTTTAGAAACTGTAGAATTTCATCCACTGGCTGACTACTATAGTACTAATTAAATGTACTTACCAGAAAACCATATGACAGTCCCCTTCGCCATTTTCCGATCGTCTGATGAAGAAATAGGAAAAAAAAAACATTTATATACCTAAAACTTTTTCTAATAAAAATAACAAAGTTATTACATTGCTATGCTAAAATCATACTAATATCCAACTGAATAAAAACTACAATTGAATGTAATTCAGGAGTACATTTCTAATTTGCGTAAAATAATTTTATTTATAAATGCTTTATTAATTTTATAGTTTAAATATTATTAAATTGCGTTTTAGTCCAATGATATTATTAACGGTTTTGAATTATTAAATTAAACGTTGTTGGCGTTTCGAAAAATATTTATTTTAAATTAGTCCGATAATTTTCTAATTCGTTTTAGTCGATAAATTAAATATGTGACCTTAAAAAAGGCAATGATTTTAGGTATGGGTATAATAACCATACCAACCACTCGTGATTAGCCAACCCCATCGACCATTTATCCCAAAGACGACAATAATACCATTAGGGATGATTCCTATATAAAAAAAAACCTAATTAGTCCGTCAGATTATCAAATAAGTTTTTGTTAAAAATTTAATTTTTAATACAAGCTTTTTTTTGACTTTACTAGCATTGTCTTCCAATACACGAATGTATGCCAAATATCAAGTCAATCCGACCACTGGAAGTGGGCGAAATTCGACTTGCAAGATTCCACCCGAACAAACATACATACATATGTTAAATTAAAAAAAATGGACACTTATTATTTGCTTTACCAAATCGTTAAAAAATATTTACATTATGTATATTAAGTATCTATTTACAAACAAAAAGCAGTAGGGTGATCTGGTTTCCATAGTACAAGCTCTGCTTAGTTTGGGATCAGGGGCTCAACCGCGTAACTTTGGTGGTGATCGTAACGAACACCATTAATGAATTTCATAGCCGTAGAGCACCAGGTTACCGTGTGTGAGGAATGTCCTAGGATTATCATTTATTTATATCCTACCCACAGCTATAAATCTTAATAGATGCCGCGAGTGTATTTACTTAGCGTGTCAAAATCTGTGCAAAAATGGGGCACAATGTTCTTCTTTTGAAACTGTTTCTTACGGACAGGGAACTCGCATGCGGCTGCATGTCCACAACACATGTGTAGCGAGGGATGTGTTTAGCTGACAAATAGGATCGCTTCATTATCACGTTCTAGCTCTAATGCCAGCCTAACCCCTCTTGTGACATTATGGAGATATAAAAAACGACCAAGTGCGAGTCGGACTCGCGCACCGAGGTTTCCGTACAAACCTGTAGGTATATAAGTGAATGGTAGTATAGACCTGAGTATTTGATATGAATTTCAATTTATGACGTATTAAAAAAAAACTACTTACTAGATCTCGTTCAAACCAATTTTCGGTGGAAGTTTGCATCGTAATGTATATCATATAATTTTTATAGATTTATCATTCTCTTATTTTAGAAGTTGCAGTTGCACACACATTTTACCACTTTGGAAGATTCTCTCGCGCAAACTATTCAGTTTAGAAAAAAATGATATTAGAAACCTCAATATCATTTTTGAAGACCTATCCATAGACAACCCACACTTATGGGTTTTATTAAAAAAAAAAAAAAGTTTCAGTTCTAAGTATGGGGACCCCCAAAATTTATTGTTTTTTTTTCTATTTTTGTGTGAAAATCTTAATGCGGTTCACAGAATACATCTACTTACCAAGTTTCAACATTATAGTTCTTATAGATTCGGAAAAAAGTGGCTGTGACATACGGACGGACAGACAGACAGACAGACATGACGAATCTATAAGGGTTCCGTTTTTTGCCATTTGGCTACGGAACCCTAAAAACGGCCAAGTGCGAGTCGGACTCGCGCACCGAGGGTTCCGTACAGACTTTTTTTCGATTATGCTTATATTTGTGATGTAATTAAATATTCACGGTTTTCGGATTTTATCCTTTACTTGTGCTACATGACCTTACTTCTTGCCAAATTTCATGATTCTAGGTCAAAAGTATCGGTTTTGATTCCCCTGCGATCGTCATAATATTCGGCATAAACGGCCGTATCTTTTGATTGCGTTGACTTAGAAGTTTAATTATTTCACTGCTCCAAGGGATTGCAGATCTGAGTATTTGATATTAATTTCAGCTTGTTATCTCCACGCGTTCCTGAGAAAAAGGGTCTTGACGGACAGATAGACATACGGACAACAAAGTGATCCTATAAGGGTTCCGTTTTCTTTCTTTTGAGGTACGGAACCCTAAAAAGTGACACGCTTGGCTTTCTTACGGATGGAGGGACTTGCCTTATCTATTTAGATTTATGTGTGTGATCCTATCTTATACTGACCTACCAAAATACAATCCCAAACCAGGTAAAAGGTGAAAAATCGCACCTATGTACCTACTAAATAATAATAAACATAATCCCTCAAGGCACATCACGTAATCGAAGAGTAATAAAAAATATGGTGCGTCCATGCTACGCGAACCGAACACGAGCCGAGCCTCGAACGAACAGGATTCGTTCGTTGCTCGCGATGTCAAGTGTTGACGTACAACGAGCGCGATGCGAATACCTGTGTTCGTGAAAAAACTGACAATCGGGCGGAGCCCAGTCGAGCGCGAGTTGAATGCTCGTTCGAGGCTCGTTGGTAGGTCCGTCCACGCTACGCGAACAACGAACGAATCCTGTTCGTTCGAGGCTCGGCTCGTGCTCGCATCGCGAAGCATGGACGCACAATCTTTATACATAAAATTCTACTGTACGTGTGTATGTCACTGAATTCCTCCTAAACGACTGGAACGATTTTAATGTTTTTTTTGTATGCGTTTGGGTGGCGCCCTGGATGGTTTAGATCCACAATTCAGCCCCGCAGATGGCGCTGCAGTCGATAATATAGCTTAGATACCGACTGCAGCGCCGATTTCGCGCTCAAGAAATATTGAGTTTCATTTCATTTGTCAAAATTAACAATGATACATTTCAATCATACCCGTTCGGAGCCTACGAGTGGGTAAAAAACAACTTGAAAGCCATAGTGGCAGGCAAACGCAGCCTAAATGTGCTGAACGTGCCAGCTTTACCAGGGGCTCTACCGCGTAACTTTGGTGAAAATCGTAACGATCACCATTAATTATTTCACCCAATGACGCGCACGCGGTATGACGCGACGATGACCATTCGTGGGCCCTGATTGGATGAAATTCATTAATGGTGTTCGTTACGATTACCACCAAAGTTACGCGGTAGAGCCTCTGTACCGGGAGCTGTCTTGTAATATTTTATCTATGTTCATAAAATGCTATTCAAAAAGTCATTTATTAAGTTAGGTCCTGGTAAGGCACTTATGAAAGTTATATACTGGGTGGAGACTTCGAGATGACATATTTTTGAAACCTATGTTAGTTTAGTCATGCTGAACAACTTTTACTATGGGTGCCAATTGCCAATAGAGAATTATCAAAAAAAAAAACTCAAATATTTTTTGAGAATTCAGTGTTGGTCCAATAGTAAAAGTTGTTCAGCATGACTAAACTAACATAGGTTTCAAAAATATGTCATCTCGAAGTCTCCGCTCTGTTAGTTGACTACTTGACTCTGCCACCCCGGTTTTTGTCATATTTGAGACATCCATACTTTCAATTATATATCTTGTGTTTACAAACAATAATTGGACTGTTTTACAAAAAACTTAAACCGACTTCAAAGTACACTAAGAAGTAATCAAATCCTGATCTGTTGACAATGGGACCAAACGGGAAGTGTACCCTTCCAGACAAAAAAAGAATTTTCCAAATCGGTTCATAAATGACGGAGATATGAGGTAACAAACATAAAAAAAAAAAAAAAAAAAAAAAAAAAAAAAACATACAACCGAATTGAGAACCTCCTCCTTTTTTTGAAGTCGGTTGAAGTCGGTTAAAAAGTAGTATATGTATTATATCAGTTGTCTGGTTTCCATAGTACAAGCTCTGCTTAGTTTGCGATCAGAAGACCGTGTGTGAGGAATGTCCCGGGATATTATTTATTTAAAATGTTCCGATTCCTTTATTTTTCTTCCGTACGTAACCACATTATAAAGCATCTGCTCGACTGTCTACGTCAAAAATGTGCGCTTTGGGAGCTTGCATTCGTAGTTCCTCATGGTAGTATGGCTACAAAAAATCAGTGAAGTGCGAGTAGAAACCGCGTCCTGAGAGTTCTGTCCCACACAAACTTATTTCGTTGAATGCAAATGTATTTTAGTACCTATAAGCAAACAAAAAAACTTGACAGTCTCTCTCTTTCACAAGATTAAAAATCTTGAACACACTATCAAAACCAGGGTGTCAAACGGGACCCTATTACTAAGCCTCCGCTGTCCGTCCGTCCATCCGTCTGTCTGTCAGTGGGCTGTATCTCATGAACCGTAATAAATAGAAAGTTTCAATTTTCACAGAATATGTATTTATATTTCCGCTATAAAAGAAAATACAAAAAAAAAAAATTAAAGAGGAGTTTTTTGTTGCACCAACTGTTCATTTCATAGCCAAGTTGAGTTAGATAATCATAATAATCAAAATAAAATCAAAACAAAAAGTCATTTATTCAATTTAGACCCTGGTAAGGCACTTATGAACGTTACACACACAGTTGAATTTACCACCGGTTCGAAATACACTTAAACTGAGAAGACTCCGGCAAGAAACACAGCAAGGCTTTTTTTTTAATCTTGGAAGATCTTTTCATATTACAGCTTTTTTTCCAAATACTTATACAATATAATAAAATATATTGTAGAGAACCCTCCGCGTGCGAGTCCAACTAGCACTTGGCGGGTTTTTTAAGTATCTTGCTTTTCGAATCCGTCGTACTATCTGTCCCGCGCGGTTTTACCCGTAGTCTCGGGAGATCGTATGTTTTCTCGCGATAAAAAGTATCCTATGTGTTAATCCAGAACATATTCTATCTGTGTGCCAAATTTCATCTAAATCTGTTCAGTAGTTTTTGCGTGAAAGAGTAACAAACATCCATACATACTATACAAACTTTAGCGTTTATAATATTATATAGGTGACCCGCGGTTTCACCTGTGTTCCCGGGATAAAAATTGGCCTATGTCCTTCTCCATACCATAGGCTATCTGCATGCCAAATTTCATGATTATCCGTTCAGTAGTTGAGGCGTGAAGGCGTAACAAACAAACAAACAAACTCACATTCGCATTTATAATATTAGTTAGGATTATTGAATTACCATTGTCATATGTTAAAATAGACGTATTTCATAGTCATATCTTGTAGGAAAAATAGACGACTAGTCTGTTTTAATAGTTTTATTGAAGTGCATTTAAATCAAATGACATGGAACATGGACTATTTTCATTATAAAGAAAACTATAAAAATAGGTTTTACAACATTCCCCCCATAATGGAAATAGTAATAATAAAGACAAAAACATAACAAAATACTAAATTACTAATAACACAAAATATAACTTCATATACAGATATAATTAATTTATTAAACCTAACTGTTTAGTGCACCTAAGGTGTGCAGTAGACCTTAAAGGCTTAGTCAAAATATCTGCTGTCATTTTATCAGTTTGCAAATATATTATGTCTATGAGACCATCAACAATTTTTTCTCTAATAAAGTGATATTTCGTGTCTATGTGTTTTGTCCTATTGTGATGGATTGGATTGAGAGCAATTTTTTGTGCACTCTGACTATCACTATACAGGGTTACCTTATCAGCGTTATCAGTAATGTCGAAAAGAAATCTCCTAAGAAAAATCGCTTCCTTCGCGGCACTAGTCAACGCCATGTACTCAGCCTCTGTCGAAGACAAAGCAACTGTCGGTTGCTTCTTGCATTCCCAACTTATAGGACCGCCAGCTAGCATATAGCAGTATCCGGTATAGGAACGTCTATCATTTATGCAATTCGCCCAATCCGCATCCGTGTAGCCGCACAAGGGTCTACCAGTCTTTCTGTAAACAATAGAATAATCCATAGTACCTTTCAAATACTGTAATACTCTTTTGGCCGCCAACCAATGACTTTTATTGTAACAATTATTGAATTGGCTTAAATAGCTTATGGCATACGCTATATCAGGCCTTGTATTTACCGCCAAGTACATCAGACATCCGATTAAATTTTGGTAAGGGTAAATGCAATCTTGTTCACCTTTTAGAAGCTTGTTGTTCTCTAATGGTGTAGACTTCTCTTTACAATCTTGCATATTAAACCGTTCTAAAATCATTTGAGTATAAGTCTTCTGGTTAACAAATATTTTGTTATCGTTACACTTTATATTCAAACCAAGACAATAGCTCAAAGAACCTAAATCTTTTAATGAAAAATGATTTTTCAAGTCATTTTTGACAATGTCAAGTGATGTTTTTTCTTTATAAAATAAGATAATGTCATCGACATATACAGCCAGAATGATAGTTTCACTACCAAAACATTTTATATATACACATGGTTCCGAAGCGGTTCTTTTGAAACCAATACTGGATAATGTTTTATTTAATTTTATATTCCAGGCTCGAGCAGCTTGTTTCAAACCATAAATTGATTTTTTGAGCAAACAAACTTTATCTTCTGCGCCTTGCTCGGAAAAACCTTCAGGCTGTTGCATATAAACCATCTCTTCCAAATCACCGTTAAGAAAAGCTGTATCTATATCTAAATGATGCATTTTCAATCCTTTTTCTGCTGCCAATGCCAAAAGAGTACGCAAAGATGAATTGCGAACTACTGGCGAAAAGGTTTCGTAGTAGTCAATTCCACAGACTTGATTAAAACCTTTGGCAACCAGTCTTGCTTTATACTTCACTATTGACCCTTCAGCATCTCTTTTTAACTTGAACACCCATTTACATGGTATCACCCTTTTATTTGGCTTTTCCACCAACATCCAAGTGTTATTTTTCATCAACGATTTGTATTCGTCATCCATTGCAGATTTCCACCGCAAATTATCTACTGCCTCTACTGCTTCTTTATAACATTGAGGTTCATCAGAATAGCCAGTTTGAGTAATAAGATTGGCATCAAATCTTTTGGCAAGTCTATTTCTGAGTGGATATCTATGTTCAGGAATAACTGTATCTTCTTCATCAGTAGTACTTTCAACCACCGGTTCCAGTTCTGCAGTACTATCTACAACAACTTCACTAACAGTGTTTTCTTTTGATATTGACGGACTGCATTCTAAATTCAGAACAGTATCCAACACAGATACATCAAAAGAGTTTAATGAATCAGTATGTTTCTTATCTCGAACTTTTAAATTTGAAAAAGATTCTTCAAAGAAAACAACGTCTCTCGCCTTTACCAACCTTCTTGGACAATTTGGTTCACGGAAATAATAGCTTCGTGGATCTTTTGAGTAACCGACAAAAATGTATTCCTTCGCTTTAGGATCTAACTTTCTTCTCATATTATCTGGGATCTTGACCATTGCACGACAGCCAAAAACCTTTAAATGAGACAAATCTGGTTTCTCACCATGCCATTCTTCAAGTGGCGTTTTACCGTTGAGACTCCGGTGAGGACATCTATTCTTTAAATAAACAGCTGTCTCTACCGCATCTTGCCAGTATCCTTTCGAAAGAGAACTATCAGAAAGCATGCATCGCGCCTTTTCTATAATCGACCTATTCGTTCTTTCAGATACCCCGTTCTGTTGAGGACTGTACGGAACCGTCGTTTGGTGCTTAATGCCTTCACTGTCTAGGTAGTCAGAAAATTCTTTATTGACATATTCAGTCCCATTATCTGACCGCAAAGTTTTAATTTTTAAACCTGTCTCTCTTTCTACCATGGCTTTAAAAACACAGAACTTATTCTTTACATCATTTTTAGAAGAAAGAAAATATACAAAAATCATACGTGTAAAATCATCTATAAAAATTAGAGTATATTTATTACCCTGAAAAGAGTTCTCTGACATTGGACCGCAAAGATCCGAATGAATCAGCTCTAATTTAGATGACGCTTTGTGGTAAGGTATTTTCTTGAAAGGTTTTCGAGCTTGTTTACCTTCTATACATGCTATGCAGGGCTCTTTATCAACATCTTTGTACGCTACGCCTAGATTACCTCTGCTAAGTGTATGTAATCCTATACGACATAAGTGACCAAGTCTTTTGTGCCATAAACGATAACTTGATACATCACACTGTACTTCGAACGCTGATAAGGGTTTGGGTAGAGTTACTGTGCAATCTAAAGTGTACAATCCACCACAACAGGACCCGTGCAACAGAGCATCACCTGTATAAGAAAAATTAGAAGCATCAAAAAATTTACAACCTTTCGTATCAAAAAGAACAATAAAACCATTTTGAGTGGCTTTCTTTACAGAAATCAAATTAGTGTTTAAACTAGGGACTAACACCACATCTGAAATATTCTTAACATCTTTACCACATTCAGTTTTAAAATTATTTACAATAGGAACATTACCTATTCCTGCACTGAGTAAGATATCTCCATTTGCAATTGTAACCTTAGTAGTAGGAAAATCTCTGACATTTTCCATCCAATCAGACCTTCCAGACATATGCGCACTAGCGCCAGAATCTACGTACCATTTTTCTGAGTTGATTTCTCCAGCAGTGTTTAAAGCACTAAATAAATTTGAAATGCTGCTACTGTCCCGGTTAGAACTGCTAACCTTTGAATTTTTGTTCAATGGACATTCTGGTATTTTATGGCCAGGTTTCTTACAGTTGTAGCAAACTATTTTTCGAATCTTTTTAGTCTTCTTGCAACTTGCCTTTAAAACTACACTTGATGTAGACGTCTCAGGATCAGCCCTAGAAAATTCTGTCAGTAACTTGCTTTTTACGAGTTCACTAGATATCTGTACCGTAGAATTCTCTAATGCCATGATCAATGGATCAAAACGTGTTGTCAATCCTCCTAGTAGGATCGCAGCTAAAGAAGAGTCCTCAATAACCTTTCCAATGTCTGCCAAATCTTGCGCTGTCGTCATTACAGCATTTATGTACTTCTCCATACAATCATATTCGCTCAAATTGTACCTGTACAGTTTGCGTTCCAAAGCTAATTTACGACCCATGGACTTATCCTCGTAAGTTGCTGCTAAAGCACTCCAGGCTTCCTTTGCGTTCTTACAGTTCCTAACGTGTGTAATAGCTGGACTATCTAACGTTAAGCAAATCTTGGCAAGGGTTATTTCATCATTCCTCTCCTTAACTACAATGGAAGTCTCATCACCATCAGGGTATCCAACTATACTATGCCATAAATTCTCATGTATTAGATACATCTTTATTTTGAATTTCCAAGTAGAATAGTTTTCTTTACCTTTTAAAAGAATTCCCGCTAGTGATTGCAGACTTAATGCAGATTTTCTGTGATCGCCTGACATGTTTAGAACTTTTGTTTTTCTCTCCTGTCAGCGTATTTATTTTATTTCACCTTTTATATTGTGAATTAACAAATATCACATAAATCACGTTAGTTGACTACAATTTAAAACCATGAAAATATACTTATTTCAAGCATTTTCATTAAAATTTCGTGCTGATAACGAATGTAGGAAAAATAGACGACTAGTCTGTTTTAATAGTTTTATTGAAGTGCATTTAAATCAAATGACATGGAACATGGACTATTTTCATTATAAAGAAAACTATAAAAATAGGTTTTACAACATATCTTATCAATATCTTTGTTAGCTTTCACAGTAAGACAGAGACCTAAACAAGGCATTCCGGTCACGAAAGCAAACAGTTCGTTAGTTTCCGAGTTAGAGGGGACATACGTGCCGATATTTGCCTTTTGGTATGCGATATCGACATTATTTTCATATGTCATGGTTACTTAATATTATTTGATCATGCTTCAATGGCTGACTCGTAATTTAGCTCATTTATACTCTGTGGTTCACTAATGAAAAAAACCGTATAACACTTTAGGATCATTTCCATGTCTGTCAAATTGTGCATGAAAATAGTTGAATCTTACTATTATTCTTTGATTAAGGATACATCCAGATGGAGCGTCGAAGTTGAGCACGCGTCGAAAAAAATTGCCCCTAACTGTTAGGGGCTGAATCAAATAAAAATAAATAAAGTTGCAAAATAATGTTTAATATTTAAATTTCTCCCGATTTTAATTAGAATGACGCAGAGGGAGCGTAAAACGTAGCTGTTACGCGCAGCAGCCTATAAAAGTTGGCCTGTTTTATATATTCGTGTAGTATGGCGACGTTATTTCTAGGTATATTTATTTCTATGCTATTATTATTAATCGAGGTCAAAAAACAGTAATTAAATTTTTTTTTATCGACTTCAACATACACTAAAAAGTATGTGAAATAACTCTAATCTGACACTGATTTGAAGTCAGCGAGAAATATTTATCGGAATACGTCGTGCTCTTTCGCTGTCCTCAAATCAGTGTCAGATTAGAGTAGACTTTTTAGTGTCTTTTGAAGTCGATATTTTTTATTAAATTACTTTTTTATTTCGTCATTTTTAGTTTTTCCTAAATGCACTAGAATTTGACCAAAGTTTTGAAATGTTTTTCCTTTGACACCACACCCGTAGCTCGTATCAATAAGCCAGGCCGTCACACTTATTTGTCCATATCTTGATAACTGCTAAACCGATTTCTATGAAACTGTCACTGTTCCATAAGTTGAACTAAATGTAAACCAATAAAAAAAGAATGGTTGCAATCCGATTAATATCTTCGGAGATATGCGTGGACAAACATACACCAAACAACAAACATACATGACACTACCTCTCAGATTAGAGTTATTTCATACTTTTTAGTGTATTTTGAAGTCGATAACATTTTTTTAAAATGCTTTTTTTTTTTGAGAGTGGAGTTAATTTTGTTGATAAATTCTTTCTATGCACGTCACACACAATTACTCAAAGAACAAGCACCTAAGAATGTCTGTATCATTAAACTTTTCTAATTTTATTTGCACGATCGTAAGTATGTGACATCACACTAAAGGCTAAGAGGCGCTATGGCCTCGCAGAGTTCATAAGGATTGTGTTCTTTTCGACGTTGGTCTTTTTAGCCTTAAATATACCAATAAATGAAACAACGTAGCTATAAAATATATATCATATAATTTTACCGTGAAATATACATAAAATATTAACTTAGAATCACATTTGCAAACACACAAGTCCAATCGAAATAAGTACGGCCATTTCAAAACGAAAAATCAGAGTCAATAACAAAGCCGGGGTCTAAAATAAAATACATAAACATAAAGAGATCTTTTGAACTTATACAATTATCAAAACATATACATCAAGACAATGTTTGTCTCTTTCAGACTTAACAACTTACAATACTCTATCTCACTCTTAAACAGAAACTACAGACCGCGGTGACATCAACGGTGACAATCGGTACTAATCCTTGTCATTAAAATCAATATGGCGGCAGGGTTGTTTTCTCAAAAGTACCTCTAAAGTTGCATTGATGTCCTGCAAGATTTTGGTTGACTGGTTTCCATGACTACCAGGTTCTTCTCATGACAATCTACCTCTTGTTTTCTGCAGGTTGGTCAAAACATACTGGCCATCCATCTATGAATGAAGGTAGAACCCCTTCTAACTCTTCAACGGTACAAGATCTTAACAGTTCCATGTTATTTTCCGAAACTCTTCATAGACCCTCAAGATGGAATAAGACCATAAACCCATGCTTTTTATGGAGACTCCAGCTAATATAGGTAGAGTATTTTGTAAGGCCCGCTGAAGTGTAACGAAGCTTAAAAAAATCTTGATGTATGTCTTAAATTGTTATTGTAAAGTCTTATAAGCATCCACAGGGGTCGGGTATGGGTTCGTAAGGCTGGCATGGTTGACAGGGATCACAGGGTTGGCAGGGTGAGCAAGGGTCGCCTCCCGACGGCTGTGGCACCATAAAGCCTGATCCTCCTGAGAATCTGTTACCTCCACTGTAACCAGAACCTCCAGCAAAGCCGGAGCTTGCAGCAAAGCCGGAACCTCTAGCAAAACCGGAGCCTCCACCAAAGCCAGAGCCTCCACCAAAGCCAGAGCCTCCAGCGAAGCCGGAACCATCAGCATTCTGACCTTGAGATCCACCTTGGAGAGCTGAAGTTTGGATGCAAACCGTTGGCGGTTGAAGAGAAGCTGGCCTTGGCTGTCTTACTACAATCTGCGGGGGATTAAACGGCTCCGGTATGGGCTGAGTCACTGAGATCGCAGCTGGCTGAATCGGGCTCGGTCTTGGTGGCCTGACGACAACTGGGGGAGGCTGGATTTGTGCTAGAGGTGGAGGCCTGACTAAGATAGCCGGAGGGTTAATAGCTGGTATGCCCGGAGGTCTTACCACAATTGGCCGAGGAGTAATGGGTGCTATTTGTGGTGGTTGCACATTGATGGAAGGTGGTGTGATAGGTGGTAGTGCCTGCTGTCTGACTAATATCGGGGGTGGTTGGATGACTACGTCAGGGGAGGGGGAGACGTAGAAGGTTCCGCCAGGGACCGATATTTCTTGGAAGCCAATTTGACGAAGCCGTTGCGGGATGCAAGACTTCAGCATCTGCACCTTGATTGGTCCGTCACCGCAGGGAGCTGGAAGAGGAGAATAAGTTGTTAATTCCTGGCTGCTGTTCCACCTGATGGTACATGGCTACCATCACCAATGGACATCAGCGATATCAAACATCTTTTTTTTTTTTTTTTTATACTACTTAGGTAGCAAACAAGCTTAGGGCCCGCCTGATGGTAAGCGGTTACCGTAGCCTATGGACGCTTGCAACACCAGGGGCGTCACTCGCGCGTTGCCGACCCTGCAGAAATCTCTTCACGCCCCTTTTGAAGAACCCCATGCTGTACTCTATTAGGAAAACCACGGCGGAGAGCTCATTCCACAACCTGAGCGTACGCGGAAGGAAGCTCCTTTGAGACCGCACAGTTCGAAACAACTCTGGTTTCAATGTGTGAGGATGGACTCCCTGTCGATGGCGAGAGTTGCGATGGTGGAAGGTAGCCGTGGGCATCATCTTAAACAACTCTTCAGAACACTGTCCGTTGTACAAGCGGTAGAACACACATAAGGAGGCAAAGTCTCTCCTCAGACTGATAACATGAGGAAATCAATGCATGGTAGCTTCCTCCTAGCTGGCTCCCACCCTCAAGCTGAAAATTTATTGCTAAGCATACCAATATCTACATTTAAGAGGTTTCATTATTGGCTATGCGTGAAGTAATACCTTCTAATCATCACCGAGCGTGGTGAGAGAGCCTCACAAAACCCGTTTCTTCGTGGACATAAAATCTTTTCTATTAAGCTTTGTTTTTAAGGGGCCAGTAGCTGGCAGACAATAAAGGTCACTAACTGCCCCTCTCTCTCTCTCAACTCCCCCTGTATAAGCAATAAGGAGCCAATTCAAGTCATCTAATTTAACAGGCCCAGTAGCTGGCGGGCTACTATCCTATTGACCGGCCAGCCCAGCTATCTATGGCCGTTTTCAAGCTGCCGGCCGTAAAAAAACGGCAGGCATGTGATCCAGGTCTTCTAAAGTTATACTCACTAGGCGGTGGTGCGCAGGGATCGCAGGGGGGCGGGCACGGCGGCGGGCACGGCGGGGGCGGGCAAGGTGGGGGCGGGGGCGGGCATGGTGGTGGCGGGCATGGACACGGGTAGAACTGGGGCGACGGCGCCGCCGCAGCTGATGCTATCAAAGCTGGAGAAATAAAAACATAAAGGTATTACCAGACGGCCGAACCCGATGCGGCGAACCATCGAACAGAGGGAGACAGCTCTATACGTCAAAAAGAGAAAGGATTACAGGTGCTATCTTCCTCTATTCGACGTCGAAAAAATAGCCCCTAACTGTTAGGGGCTAAATCAAATAAAAATGAATAAAATTGCAAAATAATGTTTAATATTTAAATTTCTCCGATTTAAATTAGAATATTTCAACAACTGTTATCATTAGAGGTTCGATAATAAACGTCTTCTTATACAAAATCACGTTATAGCGATAATCAATCTCGAACCGATTACTAAAGAGTCCTGCCATGCCAAGATGTAATTTTTGGATGAAAACACCTTTTACACACAGATTCAACCCAGGATAATAGGTAGGTAATTGAAATGTAATAGTACATTATGATACATGTGTGCAAAGTTGGTTATAACACTCGAGGCGGTATAAAGCGCGTGAGCCGATAGTACAATCAATAATAATCAATGCACACGCGTGTCATACGATGTTTTTCAACACACTTGCGATGAAAAAAACAGACTCGTATTTTTTTAGTAGATTTTTTGTTAATAATCAACCACACAATGAGAAAGTTAACAAATATGGCGCGCAAGTTTTTTTTTTTGACAGCCGTGTGCTGTCAAACACATATCACTTGCAGTACAAACTTATCATAATCGGGATTATACCTATCATAAAACTGTGCGGTAATGTAAAGTAAAAAGCACTAGTGCGTAATAAAATAAGCTGCATTAAGATACTAAAAACGGTGCAATAAATGAAACTTTACGAGCGACTGTGTTGAAAAAATATATTATATTTAACTCACCTATAATACCCAATACTGTTAGACGCCCCATATTCGACAGCAGTGTGAGGAATCAAATAAATTACACCAATTTATACTAAAAATGCCCATATTTTTATTTGCCTGATTGACTACATATCTGCTTGTTTGATATGCAATCATATAACCATTTATATACAGTGTATATTTAAATGCATCTACGTGACATGACGTTATGATTTTAGCAGATTTTTTTAAATCAGTTAAGTTGTATTGTCAGATGAAAATTGTATATAGTCCTTCACTTACATTATCAAAAAATATTATTATATCAAACGATTTTTTTTCTTTTGTCTATGAAACATAAAAATATGAAGATATATAGATAACCTCCATATGGCTACGGTAACTGCTTACAATCGGGCGGACCGTATGCTTGTTTACCGACTTAGTTGTATAAAAAAAAAAAGTGAAGTTCCTCGTGAAGTCACTTTATTGTACAGTCTTTACTCTAAAGTGATGTCACGAGCCCCCACTCCCGAGCTTTGACTCAACAAAAAACAACAAAAACTGAGACTTTTCTTTGTTTTTTTTTATTATGCAACCATAGACAATCTATACCATATTTTTTATATATAACTCACAGATTATTCAAAATAACATAGACAGTTATATGTTTTGTTATAATATTTATAAATTTATATGGTTGAAAGTTGTTAATTTGTTATATTAGTAAGTGAAGCGTGGACAGATAAAGGTGTTTAAGAAGTATATAAGTGTATACAGTGTGTCGTGGAGTCACATCATTGGCAACGATGGGTCCGCAAACACTTTTGGTATTAGGTAAGTAGTTATACACTTTAATTTTGTTTCCCTCGCGGTTTCACCCGTGTTCCCGAGACATATGTTGATCTATAATTGGTCTGTTTTACAAAAAAAAACTTAAACCGACTTCAAAGTACACTAAGAAGTATCAAATCCTGATCTGATGACAATGGGACCAAACGGGAAGTGTACCATTTCAGAAAAAAAAAATCCAAATCGGTTGATAAATGACGGAGTTACGAGGTAACAAACATAAAAAAAACAATCGAATTGAGAACCTCCTCCTTTTTTTGAAGTCGGTTAAAAATATATTCTATCTGTGTGCCCTCTTTCTTACGAACGTTATTGAAAAAGGATAGAACATATTTAAAGCTGTCAAATTCATCTTTGCCGTCTTATTTTGCGTGTATTTAGGCGTAACCGCGATAGATGGCGACTAAATTTATATTGTCTTATTAAATATCCTCGGACATTCCTCACACACGGTCATCTGATCCCAAACTAAGCAGAGCTTGTACTATGGAAACCAGATAACTGATATAATACATATACTACTTTTTGTTTGTAAATACATACTTAATATACATAAGTACACCCAGACTCAAGACATACAAATGCATGTCCTGTGTGGGAATCGAACCCACGACCTGCAGCGCTATAGGTTAAGACTCCACGTCTTAACCAACTGCGCCAACTGGCCCGTCTTTTTATATTGTATTTAATTTATTAACAAGCATTGGACAGGATAATTTGACAGGACTAAATTTCTTACATCTTTTTTTATGTTCTTTGTTAGAAAGAGACATAGTGAGATTAAAATTAGTTTAGTTGAACAGAATCAGGGCCCTAATATATATTTAACTTTCAAACTATGAACGCCCAGTTAAGTTTCAAGGCAGCGTTGCACATACCCGTGCTCACGGCACATACTTTAGTGCAGTCACTCTATTTATATACTCTCTATATGGATTAAAGTTATCTGGATTCCTTCCTAGAGTCGTACGGTAAAGGCTCGCTCAATACTATAACCGCACAGTGAACTCACTGACATTTCGTTAGTCCAACCGCAGACTGTCAAGTTTAGACAAATTAGACAACTTGAATACTGTCTTGACCGCTAAGTGGCGAGAATCAGTTTATCATAATTATTTAATGGTTTAGACACTAGCTTACCGACTAAAACAGCCCAAGAGTTCCCGAGAGATCTTTCCTTTAAATGTTAATTCTAAGCCATACAGTAGAATGTTTTTTTTTATGGACATTAGTCCATAGATGTAGAATATTATGGAGCATGTTAACAACGGTACCTTATGCGATGCGTGAGCAGTTTCCATATAGATGCATTCACACTCAGATTAAAGAACAAAGCAGATGGAACGCGCGGAACACGGGAGTGAGGCCAAAAAAGTAAATACAAATTGAAAAACACATAGCTGGTATTCGCTTTGGATTGTATTTGCTTTGTTTAACAAACTTTATTTAACGAAAAACAATTTCTTTTTAATAAACTTTGTTTAAACAAAGCTAATGCAAATTCAAAAGCGAATACCAGCTATGTGTTTTTCAATTTGGATTTGCTTTTTTGGTCTCACTCCCGTGTTCAAGGCGCTCAATCTGCCTTTTTTTCTGTAATCTGTGCATTCACAGATATATCCTACACTAGTTGATTTACAGTCAGACAAAATGTCGATACGGATTCCTTGACATTTGTACTCCGGAAAAGTATCGATAAAAAACGAGAAATTGTCATTCATTACATGTTATTTTATTACATTTTAGTCGTTGTCAAACTCTATGGTATGGTCTATCTATTTGACAAATTCTGTCTTCATGTACAAGGAAACAAACTTAGATTACAGAACACGACAGATGGAGCGCGCGGAACACGGGAGTTAGGCCAAAAAAGCAAATACAAATAGTAAAACAAATACCTGGTATTCGCTTTTGAATTTGTATTTGCTTTGTTTAACGAAAAACACTTTCTTTTTAATAAACTTCGTTTAAAGAAAGCAAATAAAAATTCAAAAGCGAATACCAGATGTGTGTTTTTCAATTTGTATTTGCTCTATCTTCCTTTTGTTCTGTAATCTATGGAAGCAAAAATAAATATTAAGTAGCATAATAGGAAGCATGATTCATTTGATACTCCAAAATAAAAATAAAGTACCTACTGATAACAAGTATATTTTCAGTTCTGGTCGGCTATGCAGCAGCAGCACCCTGGCGCTGCTACAGGGCGTCTGATGGCTCCACTATCTGCATCGGAAACGCTGGCCAACCCGCCATCGCCCCCCCATCAATCTGCATAGGCCGTTCCCTCCCCCCATGCGTGGGCTCCACGACAGTCTACACTCCGGGTTGCCCATGCCCACCCCCGCCTTGCCCACCACCACCTTGCCCACCCCCACCATGCCCGCCCCCACCCTGTGATATGCCCTGCCCATGCCCAGAACCACCACCGTGTCCGCCCCCTTGCTATTAATTTGCCCTTGCATAAGTGAATATTGAAATTGGGCAATAATTTCGTGCATAATTTCGGCTATCAAAATTGTATAATGTCTAAATTTGGTGTCAATTTGGTTATTATATCTTTTTTTGGAATTTCTTTTTGTGTTTTATTTTATTTTAAGTTTTGTGGAGGTGACAAACAAACATAAAACTAACTCTTAGTGTTTCTAATATACATATGATTTTTAGCGAAGTAACAGAAAGCTTGCAACCGTTGGCAGCATCTTAATTTAATAATAATAAATCATTTATTCTCTCCCACATATAAACAAAAGAACATTTTTTTAGATTAAAACCAGGTAAGTACATTTAACTGTGGGAGACAGGAGTTCAAACTAGGTTTCCCTGTGCTATGAGTCTCCTGGCTCCCCCTCTTGGTAGGGTCCAGATATAGTTTAATTAAATATTTCATATGAGAGGAACCGACTTTCTAATGGTTCGTCCATGCTTGGCGAACCGAGCACGAGCCGAGTCACGAACGAGCACCCTGCGAGCACGATTCGCGTAGCGTGGACGGGCTTGCGAGCCTCGAACGAGCGCGATTGACAGTTATTTCACGAACAAAGGGATTCGCATCGTTCTCGTTGCAGGCTCGTTGTAGGTTCGGTCGTGGCTCGGCTCGTGCTCGATTCGTGTAGCATGGACGCACCATAACGTATGAATTTGTACATGTTTTATAAAAAGAATATAAAATAAGAAAAAAAATTGATTTCTCGAGCAAGGTTGACATTTACTATGGAAAGTTACAATTTTTTTTTGAGTATTTACTATTGGTCCCGTAGTAAAAGTTGTTCAGCATGACTAACCCAAAGTAGGTTTCGAATATATGCCATCTTCAAATCTCCACCTGTTAATAGAGTTATTACCATAATAATGCGGAAAAGTTTTTCTGTGTGTAAGTGGCAGGAGTGGTGAGCACAGATCATCGAGGATAATTGTTCGATGGCACAGATTGACAGCTGCGCAGTAGCAAATTTTCGGTCTGTTTAGCGGAATGAAGACATCCTACTCTTCTTTATTTAACTCTGGCAATACAGTTTTAAGGTTTTCACATACAGAGGCCATAGAAATAAATATACCTAGAAAGAACGTCGCCATACTACACGAATATACAAAACAGGCCAACTTTTATAGGCTGCTGCGCGTAACAGCTACGTTTTACGCTCCCTCTGCGTCATTCTGCTTGTCATAATGATAGTAGTTGTTAAAATATTCCAATTAAAATCGGGACAAATTTAAATATTGATCATTATTTTGCATTTTTTTTTTTTTATTTGATTTTGCCTCTAACAGTTAGGGCCTATTTTTATCGACGCGCGCAAAGCTGCGACACTCTATCTGGATGTATCCTTAATCAAAGACAGAGGCTATCTTTTCCATTCCCAACGTATATCTTTGTACTTGCATATATCTTGATATTGGCAGTTCCTCATGGTGCGTCCATGCTACGCGAAGCGAGCACGAGCCGAGCCTCGACCGAACAGGATTCGTTCGTTGCTCGCGATTTCAAGCGTGGACGTACTTAACGAGCCTTCAACGAGCCTACAACGAGCGCGATGCGAATCCCTGTGTTTGTGAAGAAACTGACAATCGGGCGGAGCGCAGTCGAGCACGCTACGAATGCTCGTTCGAGGCTCGCAAGCCTGTTCGACAAGCATGGACGCACCATTATGGTAGCGGAGCCAACGATGCTAAATGGGGATTCACTCGAGCGTCATAGACACCTATTGGGCTGCAAAGATTAGATGATAAGAAGAAAATTTTATTATAATGTACCTTTTCATCGGTGGGGGGAGCGGCTATAGATTTTCAAATGAAAATTTGAAAGTAAAAAAAAAATCGAGCTCGTCGGATTTTCTAAGGGGGATTTTCTAAATGCTCTCATTCAATAGTCTGACGATTTCGATGTGACGCAAACTCGCGGCCATCATTATAGGTAATGTGCGAAAAAAAATTCGCCATTTTAAATTACTCAAGCGCGTCATATTAAGATATATATGGTACATATGGTTCATCCTTATGTCCTAGACGTGTTGTCTCATAATCTGACGATTATATATATAGAAGGATACACCGAAACCGTTTATTTTTATTTTTAATATAGCTTACCCAGAAGAAGGCCCTGGCCCTATTCACTCTGGCCTTGAAAGTCCCTAGATTAGTATAAGAACGAACTTTAATACAGCCTGTATACAGCTTGTTATGCTACATGGGATTGTAAGACTCACCTATATAGAGACGAAAAACAGATTTGCCACAACGTTATGGTGCTTCCATGCTACGCGAACCGAGCACGAGCCGAGCCACGAACGAACAGAATTCGTGCTGCTCGCGATGTCAAGAGTGGACGTTACAACGAGCCTACAACGAGCGCGATGCGAATCCGTGTTAGTGAAAAAACTAACAATCGGGCGGAGCCCAGTCGAGCGCGAGTCGAATGCCCGTTCGAGCTTTATAGTTCCCGTTTTGTCGTCTTAGGCTCGATTCTCGTAACAAAAGTTCAACGATATCATAGCGACTTCAACGTTTAAACTGTGTTTTTAGGGTTCCGTAGCCAAATGGCAAAAAACGGAACCCTTATAGATTCGTCATGTCTGTCCGTCTGTCTGTCTGTCTGTCTGTCCGTCCGTATGTCACAGCCACTTTTTACCGAATCTATAAGAACTATAATGTTGAAACTTGGTAAGTAGATGTATTCTGTGAACCGCATTAAGATTTTCACACAAAAATAGAAAAAAACAATAAATTTTGAGGGTTCCCCATACTTAGAACTGAAACTCTTTTTTTTTTTAATGATACCTATTGAGGTTTTTAATATCATTTTTTTCTAAACTGAATAGTTTGCGCGAGACACACTTCCAAAGTGGTAAAAAGTGTGTCCCCCTGTAACTTCTAAAATAAGAGAATGATGAAACTAAAAAAAATATACGATGTACATTACGATATAAACTTCCACCGAAAATTGGTTTGAACGAGATCTAGTAAGTACTTTTTTCTTAATACGTCATAAATTGAAATTCATATCAAATACTCAGGTCTATACTACCATTTACTTATATACCTACAGGTTTGTACGGAACCCTCGGTGCGTGAGTCTGACTCGCACTTGGCCGGTTTTTTTACTATTATAATGTCAAATTAACAATCCTATCTACAAATTGTAGAGGCATATACACGTTTGAATGTTTTTTATACAAAATATTTCTCGAAACACAATTTAAATAGTTGATGTCGCTACGATACCGCTGACGTTTTGTTACGAGATCGACCCCCAGGACTCGCTATGACCCAAATTCGAAATTAATTTGTAAGTCTTTCTCGCGCGCGCTCAAGCTTATGAGTATGAAGGAGACAGTTGTTTTTCTTTTGCTACTGCTGATAAAATATAGAGTGGACTTTTTTTGCATTCGTCAGAATTGACTGACTGACCCCCTAGGGTGTGTTCAGTTACTACACACCGGGTGTGAAAATCGCCGTGTGACTTTCGCACCTCGATCGTCCGACGTTAGTGAACGACTTTCGTATTTTCCATGTATTTTCGTAAATTCCCAACTGACAAGTGACATTGACAAATCATTGACATTATTTGATAAATCGATTATTGTTTTTTCGCTGTTAAATAATATAAATAAAGTGTAGTAAAATAGGTTTTCAATCCAAGAAAAATAAATTTCTACAATTCAAAAAGTATTGGCGCTATTTTTCTATTATTTAGTTGTCAAAGTGACATTGGTGTGACTTTCACCCACCTATTTCACGGTGCGACCGGTGCGATCGTCGGACGTCGTCGTGTTATTGAACGGTTCGGTGTGTTCACTCGGGCGATCACACCGAGTTACTGAACGATACCGATACTATGATCGTCGGGCGATCACACGGCGTTGTTACTGACTGACCCCCTAGACAAGATGGTTGTCGACAATCGTCATCGTTAGAAAACGATCAACCTTTGTATGGGATGGGATTAAAATAAGAGATTGTTAAAAATCACGTGATATTTCGATTTATAATTTCAATCCCATACAAAGGTTGATCGTTTACTAACGATGACGATTGTCGATAACCATCTTGTCTACTGGCACTGATCAGTCATAATGTAATAAAACACCTGTATCTTGAAATTGCAAAAGTGACTCACTCAGTTAGATAGGAGTGTTTTGTTTGGATGTAGTAAGCTACTTATCTTGCTAAACGTTAGACTTTTTAGGGTCCCGTAGCCAAATAGACCTTATAGTTTCGTTCTATCCATCTGTCCGCGTGTCTGAATATGGAATTTAATTCAATAAAACTCCATAAACATTTAAACATTTAATTTTTGAAGAGATAGCTGAAAAGAGAGGCTGGGATCTGCATGGGGAACGAGAGCATGGACACCAGCGGGCTCTGCGGCGGATCCATGGTCATGGCGGTTTGAGGCATCGGGGCTGTGCTGGCGAGGGTCACTGAAACATGACAATCATGGTTAATACCATTGATTAAGGATACATCCAGATAGAGCGTCGATGCTGTGCACGCGTAGAAAAAAATAGCCCCTAACTGTTAGGGTTAGGGGCTTAATCAAATAAAAATAAATAAAATTGCATTTTTTTTTTTTTACAACTTAGTCGGTAAACAAGCATACGGCCCACCTGATGGTAAGCGGTTACCGTAGCCATATGGACGCTTGCAATACAAGAAGCATTGCCACAGCATTGCTCATGCGTTACCGACCTTTCCCCCCTCCCCTATGAGCTCTGGCGACTTTACTCACGCGCAGGAACACAACTTTACACAACATAAAGTTATTTGGCTGCGGTATTCTGTAAGGTGGAGGTACTACCCCAGTCGAGCTGCTCTTTGAGCGAATAAACGCTACGCTCTACCTCTCTCAATTAACCCAAAGAAGCTCGATGACGTTCATTTTGTTTGTTTATTACGCCAAGTCCCCACCCCCGACAATACTTTCAGATTGGCTAAGTCAAAGACAGACTCCTACATTCATTACACACTCACACATAATCACACACAAGATCCAAAACACACGCTAACACAAACTCACTCCATTCAAACGGGCCAGCTGGTGCGGTTGGTTAAGGCTCTGGTTAAGATTCCACTTATCGCGCCGCAGGTCGTGGGTTCGATTCCCGCACAGGACATACATTTTTGTTCATGTCTGTATGTCCTGAGTCTGGGTATAATTATGTATATTAAGTATGTATTTAATAACAAACAGTAGTATATGTATTATATAAGTTATCTGGTTTCCATAGTACAAGCTCCGCTTAGTTTGGGATCAGATGACCGTGTGTGAGGAATGTCTCAGGATATTTTTTCCCCTGCTCGCCGTCCGCCGAGCGAATAAACGCTACGCTCTACCTCTGCCAAAAATAAATAAGAAATTATATACTTAAACTCACCTAAAAATAAAACCAACAGTAAAATCTTCATTATTTCTTAATAACAACTAAACATAATTGTTAAACATTTACAGATTTTATACAACATTTTTATTTATATAGTAACGCCATTATAAAAATATGAGATAAAATGTTATTACTTTAAATATTATGATTTTAGATATTTTATTTCAATTTGCGACTTAATAATGTTATTAAGTATTTTAAATAGTTTACGCCCATTGGTTTCACCTGCTGCGTTACCAAGGCATTTTAAGTTATACCGTTTTAAAAAGCATCCTATATTCCATTATATAATCTATCTAATTGCCAAAGAATCATGGCGAGATCCATACATTGATTTGTAAAAAAAATTAAACAATTTACAGAATTTTGAATGACTTCTAATGTCGAGATTACATTACCAGCAACAAATTACTAAGCGCTCGTGGTGTAGCACGAATAGCCGTTCTTAATCGATTGGCAAAGTTAAGCTACGTCTGTCGTGGCAGGTACCTGGATGGGTGACCGTCTAGTGGTATGTCTTATCGAGCGTTTCCGTGCTTCGGAAGGCACGTAAAGCCGTTGGTCCCGGTTATCACTCAATTGTGATAGTCGTTAAGCTAGTTGGATGCCTCCTAGGCGGCTTGAAAAATTCCAACAGTAGGTTGACCACTAGCCTACCTCCACCAATCCGCAGTGGGCACGCGTGGTGGAGTATCTGCCCATTCCCTTTCACCCTGATTTGTGAAAGGAGGCCTGTGCTCAGCAGTCGGACATTATAGGCTGATGATGATGATGATGATTACTATACTTGAAATATTTTATAAACCCCGCAAAACATAATGGTGCGTCCATACTTGGCGAACCGAGCACGAGCCGAGCCACGAACGAGCACGATTCGCATAGTGTGGACGTGCTCGCGAACCTCGAACGAGCGCGATTGTCAGTTTTTTCACGAACAAAGGGATTCGCATCGTGCTATTTGTAGGTTCGTTCGTGGCTCGGCTCGTGCTCGATTCGTATATACACTATAACAACAACAAAATGGTTTTGGTCGCGATTAGCCGGCATGGCATATAATATCGCATTTTTATCCCGGGGATCTAGAAATGTTTTAAATGCCTCAAGTTATTCCTTAGGCACCAAGGATCAATAATAACGTCAAATCAACGTCTCTATAAATATTATTCTTTTGTACAAATCTCGCCATGATTCTTTGGTAATTTACTAACACATTAGCGTCATAATGGAGTCATTATGGCGAAATGTCACAATTTTGACACGTCTGAATGTTCATTGTAACAATTGAAATGTAGAATGCCCCTGTACGGATCAATTGTAACTTCAACTTCCGAACCCGTAATAAAGTCAATAATAGCTTTCATAAGTGCATGAATTAAGTGGTTTTTAACCGACTTCGAAAAAAGGAGGAGGTTCTCAATTCGGTTGTGTTTTCTTTTTATGTTTGTTACCTCATAACTCCGTCATTTATTAACCGATTTGGAAAATTCTTTTTTTGTCTGGAAGGGTACACTTCCCGTTTGGTCCCATTGTCATCAAATCAGGATTTGAATACTGTTTAGTGTACTTTGAAGTCGGTTTAAGTTTTTAACAGTCCAATTATTGAGTTTCAATATTTTTTTCACCCACTTCCAGTGGTCGTATTTATTATGATAAATTAATAAAATGCACGGCCAATAATAGATTTCCATAATAACATTAATAAAAGGTTGCCTTGATAAACACAATTAATAAATAAATAAATATTTTGGGTCATTCCTCACACACGGTCATCTGATCCCAAACTAAGCAGAGCTTGTACTATGGAAACCAGACAACTGATATAATACATATACTACTTTTTTGTTTGTAAATACATACTTAATATACATAATTACACCCAGACTCAGGACATACAGACATGTTCATGCACACAAATGCATGTCCTGTGTGGGAATCGAACCCACGACCTGCGGCGTGATAGGTGGAATCTTGACCCACGCCAGCTGGCCCGTAATTAATTACAATTACAATACATTGATTATATAACATTGTTTTATTCCACCATATTTTATTTTATTTGCATCGAAACATGCCCGTAAAAGTGCTGGCAAACTTTAGAATAGAACCGGGTTGAACATATATTTTAAAAGCCAGTTTGGTAGTATAGACCTAAAGCGGCTTTAGTCTGGCCGTTTCAAAAGTTTAAGAGGGTGTATCCATAAAGAACGGCACGACATTCGCGTATTTTAAGGAAAAAATAAGCATTGAATATTTATTGTGTAGATTCTTAAATTACTGTGTAGATCCATACTTAAATATACCTAAACCGCTTAGGCTATCGCGATGAAATTTGGCATGCAGATAGTCTGTGGTATGGAGAAGGACATAGGTTCCATTAATCCTGGAAACGCGGGTGAAACCGCGAGGGACAGCTAGTGAGCTAAGTTTGCCCGGGGTGAGAGTAGAATCTACGTCAGGATATTCTAGCATACGATTTTTCAAGAAAAAATAGCAAAGAACTTTTCTACAATCAAAAGAGTCTACACAAATCACAGCCTATAGAATTGTTTACTTTTTTCCAATAGTTTTCTATTTGTTTTCATGCATTGTTATAAGTTGCAGACAAAAATAAAATCTGTTCTGGTGCGTCCATGCTACGCGAATCGAGCACGAGCCGAGCCACGAACGAGCATACAACGAGACTACAACGAGCACGATGCGAATCCCTTTGTACGTGAAAAAACTGACAATCGCGCTCGTTCGAGGCTCGCGAGCCCGTCCACGCTACGCGAATCGTGCTCGCAGTGTGCTCGTTCGAGGCTGGGCTCGTGCTCGGTTCGCCAAGCATGGACGCACCATTCTATTCTATTGCATAGTATATCGTTTGGGAATCGCTGACTTTGACACAATACTGTTCCGTTTCCGTAGCCGGCGCGTAGTGTTGGGAAATGTCGATAATAGTATCGTTTTTATTAAGTCGTTAAATAAGAATACGACCCGCTTGATAGTATGCTGTTACCGTAGCCATATGGACGCTTGCAACACAAGAAGCATCACTCACGCGTTACCAACCTTTCCCCCCTCCCCTATGAGCTCTGGCGACCTTACTCACACTCAGGAACACAACTTTACACAACATAAAGTTATTTGGCTGGGGTATTCTGTAAGGCGGAGGTACTTCCCCAGTCGAGCTGCTCTTTGAGCGAATAAACGCTATGCTCTGCCTCTCTTAAAAGTAGTCTTGGGAAATGTCGATAATGGTATCGGTTTTTTATATAATTAATTCGTTCGACCCGCTTGACCATCAAGCGGGTCGTACGAATTAACCAGCGGTTACCGCAGCCATATGGACGCTTGCAACACACGAGGCATCACTCGCGCGTTACCGATCCTTCCCCTCTTCCCAATGAGCTCTGGCTCACTTACTCACGCGCAGGAATACAACATAAAGTTATTTGGCTGCGGTATTCTGTAAGGTGGAGGTACGTCCCCAGTTGAGCTGCTCTTTGAGCGAATAAACGCTACTCTCTAGTCGATATTCGACCTATACAGGGTGTTGTTTTGCATTCGTGCCATATTTATAGAACCAATAGTAAATGATTTATTTAGTTATTATAAAATAGGTAATTAATTCTGGGCTTGATAAGTAAACAATTATTAATGATTTGTGATTAACGTCAAATTAGAATAAGTCTTCATAACTGCACGGAATAGGTCTGCGATCCGGGGGCGAGGGGAGAAACCGGGCCTCTGCGCAGCGGTCACCAACGTATATCTTATAAATCTTTATAAAACATAGTCAAACACGAGGGGATTTTTATTTTTACAAAACTTTATAAATAATAATGTAATTTTACGAGCGATTTTATAATTGAATAATGTTCTACATAAGGTAAATATCAACCTCCTTAAATATGGCACAAATGGTATAGGTAACGTCAAGGCACTGGGCGAACGAATAGTCTATATCAACTCTGGTAAGCAAAAAAAAACAAATAACTTAGCCTTGGCCTTTTTAGGGTTCCGTAGCCAAGCGGCAAAAAACGGAACCCTTATAGATTCGTCATGTCTGTCTGTCTGTTTGTCTGTCCGTGCGTATGTCACAGCCACTTTTTTCCGAAACTATAAGAACTATAATGTTGAAACTTGGTAAGTAGATGTATTCTGTGAACCGCATTAAAATTTTCACACAAAAATAGAAAAAAAGACAATAAACTTTGAGGGTTCCCCATACTTAGAACTGAAACTCTTTTTTTTTTAATAAAACGTTTAAGTCTGGGTTGTCTATGGATAGGTCTTCAAAAATGATATTGAGGTTTCTAATATCATTTTTTTCTAAACTGAATAGTTTGCGCGAGAGACACTTCCAAAGTGGTAAAATGTGTGTCCCCCCCCCTGTAACTTCTAAAATAAGAGAATGATAAAACTAAAAAAAAATATATGATGTAGGTAAATTACGATGTAAACTTCCACCGAAAATTGGTTTGAACGAGATCTAGTAAGTAGTTTTTTTTAATACGTCATAAATTGAAATTCATATCAAATACTCAGGTCTATACTACCATTTACTTATATACCTACAGGTTTGTACGGAACCTTCGGTGCGCGGGTCTGACTCGCACTTGGCCGTTTTTTTTTGCTATAGCAGCATGTTCCGACAGCTGCACAAGAGAGCCAGTTTATAATATGGTTTGTGTGCTTACCATCTTCGGATACATGATCACTGACCATAGTCAGATTGTTGTCAAACACAGTAAAAAGAAAACCTCTGCCTCTGCATAATTTTATCAAGGAATAAAGTACAGTAAATATCGTTGGTGGCGCTGCCATGTCAGCTGAGAACCTCAAGCGACCCTGGAGCAAATATAGTAACAAAGATACGGCCTTTTGGGGTTGAAACTCTGGGTCCACTTGTCACCAACTTTATCGCGATTTAACAAAACGCCTGATCGAAACATCTCGTGACCAGAATATATATATTGAATTGACGGGCCAGTTGGCGCAGCTGGTTAAGATTCACCTTACGCGCCGCAGGTCGTGGGTTCGATTCCCACACAGGACATGCATTTGTGTGCATGAACATGTCTGTGTAGAGTCATTTGTTAACATTCATAAGTGCCCTATAAGGGGCCAACTTGAATAAATGAATTTTGATTTGATTTGGTTTGTATGTCCTGAGTCTGGGTGTAATTATGTATATTAAGTATGTATTTACAAACAAAAAGTAGTATATGTATTATATCAGTTATCTGGTTTCCATAGTACAAGCTCAGCTTAGTTTGGGATCAGATGACCGTGTGTGAGGAATGTCCCAGGACATTTATAAAAAAAAAAAAAAAAGAATGTTGGCGTATACGTCAGAGGCACCATTCTGGGAACGTTGCCCTCTGACAACCATTTTTCATTTAGTTTATTTCTTTTCATTTATGTAGCTTGTATTTTATTTATTTATTTATTTATTTAATCAAAAGGAACGATCTACAGCATTTCAAATAATCTATACATATAAAATGCTTTGTCCTGAATGACTGACTGACAATCAACGCACAGCCTAAACCGCTGATCGTAGAGACCTGAAACTTGGAGGGTCTGTTCTTTGTATGACGTAGGCATCAGATAAGAAAGGATTTTCAGAAATTCTACCCCTAAGGGGGTGAAAAACGGGGGCAAAGTTTGTATGGAACAACGTGATTCCTTGGTCCAATCTACTTCAAATTTTGCATAAACATTCCTTAACAGAATTGATGGAAGACGTGTTTCATATTATATTGAAATTCATCGCCTAACGGGGTCAAAAAGGGGTAGAAAGTTATTTTAGGGGTGATTTGCATCGAAGTTGATATCAATACTCCTTAGTGCTTTTGATTTAAATATTCTTTGATAGGTATTTGACATTCCAATTTTAAAGAGTATTGCCACAAGTATTGCATTGCACCGTAGACGGAGAATTATAGTTAGACAAGCCAAGATACGAACAAGTCAAAACGTGTATGTTTGAGCAGGACTAAGCGTATTTTTGTGTCCCTATCTAGCGTAAGTATAGGTTTTTATTGTTTGACCTCCGTGTCGATATTTGTTGATGAGGGCAGTGAAACTGTGAAACCCTAATTGTATGTTATTTGTGACTTTGTATTGCCGGTTACTGATACAGTAAGTAAATCAAAGGATTACTATACTCAAGTGTATTTTCTGTCAATATCATGCAAATTGTATAGATCATTTCGTTTAAATTCGATAAAAATCCAAATATATATGTAATTATGTCGAACTATCGCTATCTTCTTCGCTATACGCTGACAGCCTATCTACCTACAATTCTCTATCTACGCATTCTAAATTCAAAATCATTTAATTTTGTTTTCATTCAAATAGGCCTTCGCAGGCACTTATGAAAAGTCTGGCTCTAATACCGGTTCGGAAGGTTGCATTTGCTGAGAAGAGCCGGCAATAAATTTTGCACCAAGCTTTCAACAACACTATAAAATCGGATTGAGTTTTTAAACATTTTAGTCTGTCTGTTCCGGTCACAGGCATAGTTCCGGATCATAGCTGATGTTATAAGGAGTAACTTAGCTACTTTTATTATTAAAAATAATTAGAGTTCCGCGCAAAAAAAAACTAACCGTTCGCGAGTGAAACCGCGGGGGTCTGCTAGTATTATTATAACATTTTGTTTAGTTAATTTGCCAATTACAGAGTTCCATTACTATACTTAAAATTTACGGTTTACAGACCAAAAATAACAAAGTACCTAAAAATAAAAAGTTTAAATTAAATTAAATTATTTTATATTTTTAGATTGATTTAATAAAGTAATTTATACAAAGACATAAATCTAAATAGATAACGCAAGTCCCTCCATCCGTATGAAAACTAAGCGTGTAACTTTTTGTACCTACCATAATGTCACAAGATTAATTTACTTAGGTTAGGAATGCTTCGGCGCCCCCGTATATCCAGCCGGCAGCGACAGGTATGAATACCGTGGGGTTTTGGTCAGTTGGAGTCTGACATAACCCGACCGCTCCCCCCGGGAGTGCGCGGGAATCCATGAGGATTTCCCAACGTAAAAAAAAAAAAAAAGGTTAGGTTAGGTTATAAATCTAAATAGATAACGCAAGTCCCTCCATCCGTAAGAAAGCGTGTCACTTTTTTTTGTACCAACCATACCAATGTCACAAGATTGATTTAGTTAGGCTGGCATTAGATTTTTAACGTGAAAATGAAGCTATCCTATTTGTCAGCTAAACATATCCCTTGCTAGGCTCTGGTAGACATGCAGCCTTATGCGAGTTCCCTGTCCGCGCGAAACAGTTTCAAAAGAAGAACATTGTGCCCCATTTTTGCACAGATTTTTGACACGCGAAGTACATGCATTCGCGGTATCTATTTAGATGTATATCTGTGGAGAATAAAACAGTTATCTCATTAATCATTAAATTCTCTGTATATTTGTTTTATATGCTCTAAAATTTCATTCATATGCCTGCTTCTTTATCGTGTGCGTTTAGAGCAGTGACCTGCCCACTCAAGCCTTAAAATACGGTGCAAAGAGTAAGCTGAGTGAGACCCGATAGTTTGAAGAGCGAAAAGATAAATATTTAATGTGGAATGTTTTTTTACATAATTATGTGGACTGTATTTTACAATAAAAAAGAAATCATTGTTGTTTTTCGTTGACACGTTTTGGCTTTCAAAATTAATAAAATCACGAATATTTTCTAAAAGTCTGTACAACAATGTTCCTAATTGCATTTAAAACTACTGCTAGTATGTGGTGGTATGTGTTAGTGACTCTTATTAGTTATTGTTAATTTGAACTGAAGGGCCTATGAGTTATGAAATGCACCGAGCCTCGAACGAACAGGATTCGTTCGTTGCTTGCGATTTCAAGCGTCGACGTACTTAACGAGCCTTCAACGAGCCTACAACGAGCGCGATGCGAATCCCTGTGTTCGTGAAAAAACTGACAAGACAATCGGGCGGGGCGCAGTCGAGCGCGAGTCGAGTTCGAGGCTCGCAAGCCCGTCCACGCTACGCGAATCGTGCTCGCAGTGTGCTCGTTCGTGGCTCGGCTCGTGCTCGGTTCGCCAAGCATGTACGCACCATAAGAAGCGCAATGACGTTCATTTTGTTTGAAATCTATACCGCCATTTTTGCATTGTTGTAGGCTCGTTGTAACATCCACGCGAATTTTGTTATTTCGGGTCGGCTCTTGCTCGGTTCGCGTAGCATGGACGCACCATTATAAATCTGTGCCAAAGCACTTACTAGTTGCGGAATAGGATTGCTACATATTCCTACTCTCAAGGGATTTATCCTCGAGGACGAAATGCTACAGTAAAATTACTAAAAACGCTAACTCTTTTCACTTGCACCAACAGCATACAAGAGCCTGAAAATTTTCAAGCATAATTTGCTCTCGGATGGTCATAAAATTTTTATGTCCTATTGTGCTTTAGAGGTCCGGGAAAGTCCAGAATTCTAAGTACCACTATTATGATTCTTGTTCCTTTTGCCGCCAATTTACCGTCGGCCATATTGGATGCAGTTTGTTTAAAAGGAGGTAGGATAGGAGGTTTGAGAGAGGTAGAGCATAGCGTTTATTCGCTCAAAGAGCAGCTCGACTGGGGAAGAACCTCCACCTTACAGAATACATCAAATAACTTTATGTTGTGTCAACTATTAAATATTCTGTGGTTGTGTAAAGTTGTGTTCCTGCGCGTGATTAAGGTCGCCAGAGCTCATAGGGGAGGGGGGAAATGTCGGTAACGCGTGAGCGATGCTGCTTGTGTTGCAAGCGTCCATATGGCTACGTTAACCGCTTACCATCAGGTGGGCCGTATGCTGGTTTACCGAATAAGTTGTACAAAAAAAAATGTACCTATAGGCATAGTGCAGAACGGAGTAGTTCCTGCGGTAGTGGAGTGGTGCGCGAGGGGGTGTTTTAATTAAGTCAAATGATAAAAAAGATCTAAAATGAACTCAATTGTTTACCGAGACAGTTCTGATACGTCACATATCACCACCTCCAGCACCGCTTCACTACCGCAGGAACCTACTCAGATTTCCGCTATGCTAGTTTTAAAGATGAAATAACGACGGTTAGGAGTCGGTTAAGACTCCACGTCTTAACCAACTACGCCAACGGGCCCGTGAATATTTTCAATCTCCCTGTTTTTTAGGGTTCCGTAGCCAATTGGCAAAAAACGGAACCCTTATAGGTTCGTCATGTCTGTCTGTCTGTCTGTCCGTCCGTATGTCACAGCCATTTATTTCCGAAACTATAAGAACTATAATGTTGAAACTTGGTAAGTAGATGTATTCTGTGAGCCGCATTAAGATTTTCACACAAAAATAGAAAAAATCTAAAAATTTTGGGGGTTTCCCCATAATAAGAACTGAAACTCTTTTTTTTTTTTTTATAAAACCCATAACATCTATGGATAGGTCTTCAAAAATTATATTGAGGTTTCTAATATAATTTTTTTCTAAACTGAATAGTTTGCGCGAGAGACACTCCCAAAGTGGTTGGTTTGAACGAGATCTAGTAAGTAGGTTTTTTTTAATACGTCATAATTTGAAATTAATATCAAATACTCAGGTCTACACTACCATTTACTTATATACCTACAGGTTTGTACGGAACCCTCGGTGCGCGAGTCTGAGTCGCACTTGGCCGGTTTTTTATACGTAATTTTTTCTATTTACATCTATAATTTTTAGTCTTATTCTGTCTGTCTGTATTATTGAAGTGTGTAACTCTGTCTTAGTTGCGTGCTTCAAAAACTATAAATTCACCTATTCACAAAAAAATGTGATCTAAAAAAACAAGTTCTGAAACGGAAATAAATGTTGAAAAATCCGTGAAGCTGTCTCCTTCAGTTTTAATTAAAAGTTTTTCATGTCAATGCCTTATAAAAAGACGAGATGGTTCGCATAGTGAGGGGGGGGAAGTTAAATGAATTGAAAAAAGGCAAAACGACTCGGCTCCAAGGTTTCGACTGAGTGAAGTATTCTAAAAAACTTCGTAATAAATAAAGTTTTGTGCTAACGGTTTTGAATTAAAAGTAATGGCGTATTTTGTAAGATCATCGCACGATTTTTGGCGGGAACTTGCAGAGTGGTGTTGCGTTTTCGTTTTTATTTTCATAAATTCATGTATTTTGAGTTTTATGGCATATTATCGGATATTTTATCCAATAAAGATCAAACCATGTGCACCAGTGAATGAATTATGTGTATCGTGACTTTTCAAGTTGTCTCAAAAAGTCCGTGAAGAGTTTTAGTAAAATGACCACTATTGTAGTGAAACATGACTTTTATGGACGGTGACTGACTGAGGACTATGTGAAAGTGATATATTGCGTCTGGAAACTATAACATAACTCGACAGTGGCAGAAATAAGTCCTAATTTGGATTTGCTTGCCAAACTTAAAACGAAGAAGAAGATCATCGCGAGTACGTAATGGTGCGTCCATGCTTGGCGAACCGAGCACGAGCCGAGCCTCGAACGAGCACACTGCGAGCACGATTCGCGTAGCGTGGACGGGCTCGCGAGCCTCGAACGAGCGCGATTGTCAGTTTTTTCACGTACAAAGGGATTCGCATCGTGCTCGTTGTTAGCTCGTTCGTGGCTCGGCTCGTGCTCGATTCGCGTAGCATGGACGCACCATAAGGAAGTATGGATTATCCATCCTTATCTCGTTATAATATAAGTAGTTTTTTTCTCAAAGCACTTTATTTTACAAAGTACATTACGCTGAAATTAGCTAAGCGTATTTTTTGGCGACGACATGGTCATTACGACTTTATTACAACGTCAATAAGATCGACATCCTGAAGAATTTTTAATTAATCTCCTTGAGACGTTTTCTTAATTTGTGTCAGGAACATACGGTAGCGTCACATGGATAAAATTAATTAAATCCCCACTAGCTGTCCCCCGCGGTTCCACCCGCGTTCCTGGAACGGCAGATTTTCATCCCAGGCAGATTTAGGGTCAGCTTACATCGAGATGTGACGGGAAGCGAACGCGGCGTTCAATTTTTATAATAAAAATATTCTATAGAATATATAACCTTTGATTAAGGATACATCCAGATAGAGTGTCGCAGCTGTGCACGCGTCGATAAAAATAGCCCCTAACTCTTAGGGGCTAAATCAAATAAAAATAAATAAAATTGCTAAATAATGTTCAATATTTAGTAGTTATTTAGTGAAGCGCTCGTGGTGTAGCATGATTAGGGTCACCGCTCACTTTAACAGCATTTACCTTGTCATGCAAGTGAAGCCTTTATCACTTTGACGCCAGCAAGCAGTATCTTTTTGACGCCAGCAAGCAGTATCTTGCCAAAGCCGCGCACCAATTTCATCGGGGCGCTGCGCCGCCGCCAGCTGCCACCTCGCAGGCGGTGCGCTGGCAGCTGGTGGTTGGATTGAGTTGAAGCGGTGCCGGGCCTTTGCTGCGATGGAGCGGTGCTGACATAGTGGGTGATGACCTTTAGCCGTTCCTAATCGATCGGAAATGTTAATCTTCTAACGTCGTGGTCGATATCTGGATGGGTTTCCGTGCTTCAGAAGGCACGTAAAGCCGTTGGTCCCGGTAATCACTGAATTGTAAACCTTATTTCAATGATCCTACGCCTATCAAAATATGCTCTTCTCCCCGAGCTGGTATCTAACGGAACCTTAGCACCCTAAGTACGAACCGTAAAAAGCAAAAATATTGACTTTCCTATCTTAAACAAGTAAAGCCGTCGCAAAAGCTTAATAACAATTACACTGCACACATTGACTAATGACGTCCCCCGAGGCCACTCATGACCCGCAAGCTGGCTGCGATCCGTCACTGTCTCGTGGCAGCCACAAAAACCAAATTGCAGCCAGTGTGATGTGGCTGTTACTACACTCGACTAAATAATGTTACTGCTAATGTGACTCGTTATTTTGGCCTTTATTTCATGTCATATTGCATTTATAATATTAATATGTGAATAGGACGACAATAAAGTTTCCGTTTTTGTAGCAGACGAGAGAGTATAGGTAAGGTTTTTGTCACTCTTCTCAGTTCAAGTGTATTACGAACCGGTGGTAATAGTACATTATGATACATGTGTGTAGGGTTGGGTTTCTTCCCGGGAATAAACCCAACTTTGAGTAAATTTCCAATTTAGTGGGAAAGAACCCGGGAATTTTCCCATTGGGTGAGAAAATACTCAAATGGTCATATTTAGTAGATTTTGCGTATATAGCGAGAAATACCTTTACCAAATCGTTTGAATAACATTTAACATGATTTCTATTAGGGTCATACTCATATCATACAATAAAAAAACAATAAAAAAAAAAAGTTGCGTTGTTTTTAAAAAATGCGACGTTTTGGGGTGTAATGGTTGTGGTGGACAGTCGGTGGACAGTCGGACAGACAGTCTCGTGCAGTAAGAGCACGTGTGCACATGTACGACGCTTATATAGCCCGTCCCGGGTCCCGAGGGATGTGTTGCAAGCGTCCATAGGATACGGTAACCGCTTACCAACAGGCGGGCCGTATGCTTGTTTGCTACCTAGGTAGTATAAAAAAAAGTGTGATAACTTCCTCCAAGGTCCGCGTAGGTCCGTGCGTAGGTGATGTAGGTACATACAACAGTGAGTATGATTAAAATAACAATCAAAAGCATCAACAAATATTTTTTTTGAGGAACATAAAGCCATTTGAGTATTTTCCCGCCGTTTGGGAATTTTCCCGTATTTTTCCATTCTTTTCCGTATTTTTCTTTTCTTCCCAATATTTTTCTTTCCCTGCCCATCCCTACATGTGTGCAAAGTTGGTTATTAAATAATAGTAATAACATTGAATTATTACACGCAAGCGTAATAATTCAATGAGTAATAATAAATAAGTTTGTTGGTAATAATCAATGCACACTCGTGTCATACGACGTTTTTCAACACACTTGCGAGGAAAAAACAGACTTGTATTTTTTAAAGTAGATTTAGATAATCAACCACACAACGTTCTCAAATATTATTGGCGCGCAAGTTTTTTTTTTGGCAGCGGTGAGCTGAGATTGTTTTGAAACTCATCAGAGAATTTTAATACGTTGTTAATGATTGTTATAAACTTCGCGACAAATTATAAAGTTGAGTTTTAATACGAAATACTAAGATGTTATGGCTTGATAAACAAGTATTTAATGATTTAATACCATAAAACGTACCTATTTAAATTAGATTTAACTTTATTAATTTGTAAAATTACATTTCCGTTAAAAACTCTTTGCATTCTATTTGGATTTCATCCTAGGTATATCATGTAGGTAAATCCACAGACTAGCGAGAGATGCCACGCATCAGACGGAAATTTTCATAGATAATAAAATAGTTCATAGCAAACCTCAATAATAGAGTTTGACCATGGTTTGACCTCACAGAGTAATTAAGTTTGACATTAAAATAAAAAAGGACAGACTAAAAATTGATGCTTTTTTTAAGCAGGCTTTGGTCATTAGGGTTTCTGCTGGTTAATAATTAATTCATTGATTATAGGTAATAGAAATAAAAAACAATGAGTACTTTTCAAACATTTTATTTTTTGTTTTATATTTATTTAATGCTCTCAATTGCATTGGCGGCAAATTATTTCTAATTCTATTTGTCAATCTAGTCTAGTTGATATCTGTTCCGCCAATTCCCCAACGTAAGCGGTACAGTAAGCGCAACGTGGACTTTTTGGCGGGAACTTGCAGAGTGACGTAGCATTTTCATTTTTATTTTCATAAATTTGTGTATTTTGAGTTTTATTGTGTATTTTTGGTGGTATTTTACCCAATAAAGATCATCCATGTGCACCAGTGAAGTGAAATGAAATGAATTATGTGTATCGTGACTTTTCAAGTTGTCTCAAAATGTTCGTGAAGAGTTTTAGTACAATGACCACCATTGTAGTAAAACATGACTTTTATGGACGGTAACTGACTGAGGACTATAATGTGAAGTGATTTATTGTGACTGGAAACTATAATATAACTCGACACTGGCAGAAGCCCTAATTTGGGCTTGGTTGCCAAAATTAAAAATAAGAAGAAGAAGCGCAACGTGTAAATGTGTCGAACGTGCCAGCTTTCTTTTACCACGGTAAAGTTTAACGCACACTTATCCGAGCCGAACGCGTCGAACGCATCGAACGAAACGAATTTTAGAATTCTGTATATGAAATATCATAAAAGCTCGCAAACTCGCCCGCGTCGATCCGTCCGAATTTGGATAAGATTTCCTATACAAATTCTTAAATTCGTTTCGTTCGATGCGTTCGGCTCGGATAAGTGTGCGTTGACCTTAAAAGTAGACTTCTACATACTGTGCTTCTACCGTGCGTATACTGTTTTTAACCGTTACTCTAACTTTTAAAGATGACTTTGAAGATGGCTAATGGAAATAATCCATCAATTCTGTCAAATACTGTGTTGCCAGCAAGTAACGCAAACATGATTTATCATATTACACGTTAGAAACATAATAATATGCATAAAAAAATTACAAGATAGGTGTGTACTTATATTTTATTTACAACACACTTGCTCGTGAAGTGACATTTATTGCATCGTTTTTGCAGCTTATTACGCACTAGTGCTTTTTACTTTACATTACCGCACAGTTTTATGATAGGTATAATCCCGATTATGATAAGTTTGTACCTCGTGATATGTATGTAGACCAAGCATTCTTAATTTAAACGGGTAAAATAGTTGCGCGCCATATTTGCTAACGTTTCCATTGTGTGGTTGATTATTATCAAAACATCTACCAAGAAGTACATGTTTATTTTTCCTCGCAAGTTTGTTGAAAAACGTCGTATGACACGCATGTGCATTGATTATTACACTCTCGGCTCCCTTATCGCTTATAATACCGCTCCGTCTGTAATTACCAACTTTGCACACATGTATCATAATGAACTATTAAATCAACTTTCTTAAATATCCCCTTAGAGTAGTAATATTGAACAATCCAATTCCACAAATATTACCTCCAAACAATCAGTGCATCTAAATGTTTAGTGTGTCCTTGACTTAGCCAATCAGAGCGCATTGTCAGTGATGCGAATTGGCTGAATAGATTTCAAATAAAATGTCATTGCGTTTCTTTTTGTAATTGTTCGATGGCTAGCAAGCATTAGTCAATTCTTACTTAATTACAAAAAACTAAAAATGGTTTTTTTTGTTACAGATTTTGAAAGGGTTGTCCAGTAATAACAACTGGATCCTAACAAGAGGTAAGTTGTAATAATAATAATATTTGCCCTGAATATGCCTTCATGATCGCAGTGCAGATGCAAAATTCTTATACATATCATAAAACATAGTCTTAGTTCTACATTATAGGAGTTAGGACATTACACAAAAAGATACAAAGTCAAAAGTTATGACACTCAAAGTTGCTGAAGTTACCTCCGGTTCGGAAGTCAGCCTTACTGAGAAGAAGAGGCAAGAAACTCCCCAAGTATATTTCTTTTTAATATTTTGGTAACCTTACGTTTCTTTTTTATCGTCGGGAAATCCTCGTAGGATAGTGGCCAGATTATGCCGGACTTGTACCGGCTAAAACCCCACGATGGTCGCCATCTGCGCTGTAAAGGGGGGCGGGCTCGCGTGTTGAACGCGTACCTGCTCACCCCTCCACGCGCGGCGCTAAGATACCGGGGGAAGTGTGATACCTCCCCCCAGCACCCTTGCTGTGCTATGGCAGGATGAGTCGTGACCACGTCGACCTATCGTCCTCCTTGAGGTCGCTTCTGGGCGCACAGAGCCCCCGCCCTGATTGCCCACGACCCCAAAGGCAGGCAGGGGAACACCGTAGCTGTTATTCTAAGCCCCAGCTACAGGGGCAAAGGTTACCTTACTTAACCATTGATTTTTATATTAGATACATACATAACTAATAACCATTTAACTCCTAAACTCGATTGTAATATCAAAACCTTCCCCTGATCTACCAAATGATAATAAATTACCACAAAAGGCATTATGCCGGAGCCATGGCCATAAATTCAAATAAAAAAGTATATCTGTCAGAAAAATCAATAAGTATTCTCTATGGATTTGTAATACAACCCTCGGTAAAGGTATTCTTAGGGTTCGATCAAAGAAAATAAATTATTTATTTTAGGGAGGTATCTTTATTGAAAAAGAGTTTTCCTTGTTGCATTCTTTAAGTTTTTCACTGTTATGGATTTGTATTATTTATAAACTAGCTGTCCCCCGCGGTTTCACCCACGTTTCCGGGATCAAAATTAGCGTATGACACTCGGGGATAATGTAGCCATAGACATACAATATTATTATTAGATAATATTATTAAATATTTAGCCATATTGTTCTACGAAGGTAAAAATCAATAAAAAAGTTTAAACTCAACTACTCAACGGATCGTCATACAATTTGACATGCAGATAGCCTATGGTATGGAGAAGGACACAGGCTACTTTTTATCTCGGGAACTTAAGTATTAAATAAAACTGACTTCAAAAACTCTGTAAATCAATTGTACCAACTGTTCTTTCTCCCAAAAAAGGAAAAAAAAACGTGTGGCACTCGGAGACTGCCGCGGTAAAGCTATTGCATCAATGCCACCTAGAGGCGGGTTGCTGAACTAAAGAGACAAGCGTGATATTTCAAAAAGTCATTAAAAGTTCTGCTATTCATCGATAGATGGCAAAACTGAAAAGTATCACCGCTGTGCCGGTCGGAGTGGGGGGTGTTAGGTTATTTTCGTTACGGAATTTCTGGATTCGGTCTCCACGCTCAGGGCCCGCGATAGAAGCTATGCAATAGCTTAAAAAATACTTAGGTGCGATCATACCGACCGTCAGACGAAAAAAAATATACGTTACTTACTTTTAATCATTTCAAAAAAACTATTCTGAACACTTTGCTTATGTGGGGTAATTTGGCTCTTTCAAATGTGTATTTTAAATTATTATTATTTGTCGTCTTGGGCACTAGAAATATATATACTTAATTATAGTATAAAAAATAGAGACGGAGCGTCGCCTTATTTGAAAGTGAAGCCACTTAAGAGGAAATGCTGGTGGCCCTTGTTCCATAAAAACGTAATCCTCAGGTTCCTCTCTGGATAATGACACTAGAGCAATGATTATTCTACCATGCAATCTGTAGGTACTACTATATGTCCCTCGGTTGTGTTTTTCTCCATAAATTAATTATTATAAGAATTAGGAGCCTTCTAAAATTACAATCATCACTTACCATGGTGAGATTGTGGTCAAACACAGGCCAATATACAGTAAAAAAAAAAAAAAAAAATTACCATTTTTAACGCACTTTCAGACGTCCAGCGAACAAATTTGACGAATATAAAACAACAAAGGGAATCCGACAGACATAGCCAAAGCCCTTCTTATTTCTTGATTCTTGGATTTAATTCTCACAACAGGTTCTATTAAAACGCACAAGAAACGGAACCCTAAAAACTATTGCAACAACTAATAAATATATTTCACTCTTATAATAACAGTGATAGAGATCAAAATCAAATGCTTTATTAATTTGTCTATGAATGCACCCCTAATTTTTCGTGACTCATTCCATTTAGTATTATATAAAGCGCAGTGGAAGCAACACGCATTGTTGATTAAGTCAATTCACTTTTCGTAAATAGAAAAACAAGTTTTTCAAAAATCGAATTGGAATAATCTTTTTTATTTGTGAAGTGATGTGGTAGTTTTCAGACAGTATTGTTTAAAATTTTGTGCTTTTAAATTCACAAAAATAATATATGGTGTTTTTGAATTTTGTGTTTGTGATATTGGACTTTGAACAGATTCTTATTGGATTTTTAATGTCAAGTAAGTTTTATTATACTTTTTTTAATTTAAATACTTTTTACCTTTGATTAAGGATACATCCAGATAGAGTGTCGGAGCTGTGCACGCGTCGATAAAAATACTCTCTAACTGTTAGGGGCTAAATCAAATAAAAATGCAAAATAATGATCAATATTTAAATTTCTCCCGATTTTAATTGGAATATTTTAACAACTACTATCATTATGAACGTCATTATGACAAGCAGAATGACGCAGAGGGAGCGTAAAACGTAGCTGTTACGCGCAGCAGCCTATAAAAGTTGGCCTGTTTTATATATTCGTGTAGTATGGCGACGTTCTTTCTAGGTATATTTATTTCTATGCTTTTTACTTATAAATATTAGATATCCTGGGACATTGTACTAAATCATTTCAAAAACCAAGGCGGGTAGTATTTTAAACCGACAAAAAAAGGAGGAGGTTTACAAGTCTACGCGTATATAGGTATATTTTTTTTCTTATATAAAGTAGAAATTTCGACTGTGACTCGACGTAAGTTTGTCACTACTTAGACCATGCTGTATAATAGGTACTTACTTATTTGCTCAGTATTATGAAATAATTAATTTTAAAAACCACAACTTATCTTCGTATTTAAGTTTTTATGTTATTGAATTTATTATAACAGCATTTTCACATCTTGTAGGGATGTATCGGTTATCTACTAAAAAAACCGGCCAAGTGCGAGTCAGACTCGCGCACCGAGGGTTCCGTACAAACCTGTAGGTATATAAGTAAATGGTAGTATAGACCTGAGTATTTGATATTAATTTCAATTTATGACCTATTAAAAAAAAACTACTTACTAGATCTCGTTCAAACCAATTTTCAGTGGAAGTTTGCACCGTAATGTACATCATATATTTTTTATAGATTTATCATTCTCTTATTTTAGAAGTTACAGGGGGGGACACACATTTTACCACTTTGGAAGTGTCTCTCGCGCAAACTATTCAGTTTAGAAAAAAATTATATTAGAAACCTCAATATCATTTTTGAAGACCTATCCATAGACAGCACACACTTATGGGTTTGATGAAAAAAAAAAATTTGAGTTTCAGTTCTAAGTATGGGGAACCCCCAAAATTTATTGTTTTTTTTCTATTTTTGTGTAAAAATCTTAATGCGGTTCACAGAATACATCTACTTACCAAGTTTCAACATTATAGTTCTTATAGTTTCGGAAATAAATGGCTGTGACATACACGGACAGACAGACAGACAGACAGACAGACATGACGAATCTATAAGGGTTCCGTTTTTTGCCATTTGGCTACGGAACCCTAAAAACGTTATATACCTACTTAAACATATATTTACACACAGACCAGGAAAAAACCAACATTATGGTTTGTAGGTTGTGCCTCCGCCGCCGCCGGCCGCCCCGCGGTGCAGTGAGATAATAATGTTAATATGTAATAAATCTAATTTTGAATAATATTTTTGTTAAAAAAATATTTTTTAATACAACCTTTTTTGTTGACTGCGCCTGACTTGCAATATACTTACAATATACGTACAAAATATTACGTCAATCCGATCACTGGAAGTGGGTGAAATTCGACTTGCAAGATTCCACCCGAACATAGTTACATTTGCTGAGTTTCTTGCCGGCTCTAAGCTTATTAAGTATTTTCACTAAAAAAACTTATGGTGACAAAGCTTATGTCTTCATCTGGCTGACATCCAATCAACTCACACATAGAATTAAACTATGAACCAAGTACACATTGTCCTAACCAAAATTTGGCATCGCTAACATAATACAAGCCAAAAATGAAGCGGAGTCGCGGCCAAAAACGAGTGTTGAATGGAAAGTTTTCAATGAACTATGCTTGTGTGTGTAACTTAGTGACGCTTGAGCATTCCTGAGCAACACTTAACTTGAGATTAATGTGCCGGAAGAATTTTAGTATTGGTGAAGTTGGCGTACTTTTGTCACTACCAAAGTGATAATGAAAAGTTTGTTTACACGACTGCCCCTGCGATTAGGGTTACCAGAGTCAAATCTAATGGTGCGTCCATGCTTGGCGAACCGGGCACCAGCCGAGCCTCGAACGAGCACACTGCGAGCACGATTCGCGTAGCGTGGACGGGCTTGCGAGCCTCGAACGAGCGCGACTGTCAGTTTTTTCACGTATAAAGGGATTCGCATCGTGCTCGTTGTAGGTTCGTTCGTGGCTCGGCTCGTGCTCGATTCATGTAGCATGGACGCACCATAAGGTTTCCTGACAAAATGTTTAGTAAGCAAAATTCCTCACATTTACTGTGTGACAATACACACTTGCTCGTTTAGTTACATTTATTGCACCGTTTTTAGTATCATAATGTAGCCTATTACGCACTAGTGCTTTTTACTTTACATTACCGCACAGTTTTATGATACTGCAAGTGATATGTGTATACACCAAGCATTCTTAATTTAAAAGGGTAAAATAGATTGACAGATCAGTGCTGTAAAAAAAAACTTGAGCTCCATTTTTGTTAAAGTTCTCATTGTGTGGTTGATTATAATAAAAAAATCTACTTAAATAAATACAAACCTTTTTATTTCCTAGCAAGTGTGTTGAAAACGTCGTATGACACGCGTGTGCTAATAACACTCTCGGCTCACTTATCGCGTTCGCCGGCGGCGGCGGCTCAACACCACCTCGAGTGTTATTAACCAACTTTGCACACATGTATCATAATCATAATGTACTATTTCAACACACTTGCTCGTTCAGTGACATTTATTGGACCGCTTTTGGTATCTTAATGCAGCTGATTAGGCACTAGTGCTTTTTACTTTACGTTACCGCACAGTTTTATTATACGATCCCGATTATGTTATGTCTGTACCTCAATGCAATTGATATGTGTGTAGACGAAGCATTCTTAATTTAAACGGGTAAAAAAAACAGTACAGTTTTACTCAAAGTGACGTCACGACTCACGAGCCCCAACTCCTGGCTACCAATTCTCGCGCTTTCGACATCGATGTCGAATCTACATATGGCGAAAAACATTCTGTACAGAATTTTTAAGATGTTCGCCATATTTTCTGGTAAATGTCTATACGACATTAATGTCTGAGATGACAGAATAGGGGTCCTGAACTTGAACCCTCTTTATCTATTAATGTCGAAAATGCGAGAATCGGGGCCCTGAACTTTAACTCTCTTTATCTTTGTCAATTGTTATTGATTTGTTAAAGCAAAAAATACGTGTCCATTTTTTTTGATAATCTAACTGACGGACAATTTCTTTTTTTTCTCAGGATACTTCCTATAATATATAAATAAATATAATAAATAAATAGTAATGGCCGTACAAAACCATTACCAAACAAATGACGTGTTGCCCCCAATATGGCGATTATTGCTTTTCACAAATAAGCTGCGGTCATTCCAGGCTTTCAACTAAAATACCAAACTACACCGCCGGTTGCATACCTAATTTCACATAACGAAATAGGGTTGCCACTTAATGAATTCTTTATTGGAATGGGAGTAATTAATGTGACTTTAAAATTTTTAAGAATATTTTTGGCGTTTTAATTAGAAACGCCTATGCACATTACACACGTTGTTACAAATACTATCACGAGTACTGCCATGCCACTATGAGGCAGGCGACAGTGGTAGGTGGCGACGTTAGATTCGCGAGGGGTGTAAATGTATATACAGACTCAGGTCAAACAGACGTGTTGATAATAATTGTCCTAGGTAGGAATCGAACTGACAACCTGTAGCGTGATAGACAGGGATTCAAAAATTCAAAATCATTTATTCACGAATTGATTCAAACCTTCGCAGGCACTTATGAAAAGTCTGACTCTAATACTCTAATACCGGTTCGGAAGGTTACATTTGCTGAGAAGACACCCGGCAATACACTCAGCAATTACCCATTTCAAAACAAGCTTAGATTCATTACATAATATTTACATTCTAATCGCACTGACAACAATTGCGTGCTCCGGCACAGCGGCAAAACTACAAAGTAGACTGAATCTATATTTAATAAGTAAATAAATAGCAAACATAAGCAGACCAACTTACCACGGCCTTTCGAGGCGACAAGAGTAAGCAAAAAGTAATATACCTAATTAAAGATTTATATTTTTTATTTAGTAATAATACTAATTCTGCTACTGGCAACCCTGCACCTGACCCACACGTCCAGTGTGATGGCTACATTTTCAATTTTCGTCGGCCGTCCGCCGGTAGTAGGTACTGTGGTCGTTTACTACACAGATTGGATATTGCTTTATCCAATCCGTCCGAAATATGACATGATCAATATGAAGACCTATTAAAATTATAATAATACTAGCTGTCCCCCGCGGATTCTTCCACGTTCCCGGGATAAAAAGTAGCCTATTTTCATCATAATATAGGTTATCTGCATGCCAAATTTCATGATGATCCGTTGAGGCGTGAAGGCGAAACAAACAAACTCACTTTCGCATTTATACTATTAGTTACAACTAGTTGTCCCCCGCGGTTTCATCCGCGTTCCCGGGATAAAAAGTAGCCTATGTCCGTCTCCATACCATAGGCTATCTGCATGCCAAATTTCACGATGATCCGTTGAGTAGTTGAAACGTGAAGGCGTAACAAACAAACAAACTCACTTTCGCATTTATAATATTAGTTAGGATCATCGAGGAACAATCCCTTAGAGTAGTAATACCGAGCAATCCGATTCCGAAACTAGTCAGTGATTTGTCACTGATTTTGAACAGTAAGGACCAATCACTGCATCGTGTGTTCTTGACTTGGCCAATCAGAGCGCATGAGTCCTTGTCTTAGCCAAAAATCAACGTCATAGGACGAGGAAACCGTAGCACGGTGGTAGGGTACTTTGTAGTACCCACCTGGCTGGCTACCACCCTCAAGTTGAACTGTCGCCAAGCAACTATCGGTGTGTTCCGACAGCTGCACTTGAGAGCTATATAGTTCCTTCTAGGCTTTGTGTGTGCACCAGGCCACATCATTACTTATACTATCATCATCATCAGCCTATAATGTCCCACTGCTGAGCACAGGCCTTTCACAAATCAGGGTGAAAGGGAATGGGCAGATACTCCACCACGCGTGCCCACTGCGGATCGGTGGAGGTAGGCTAGTGGCCAACCTACTGTTGGAGTTTTTCAAGCCGCCTAGGAGGCATCCAACCAGCTTAACGACTATCACAATTAAGTGATAACTTTACGTGCCTTCCGAAGCACGGAAACGCTCGATTTGAAATACCACTAGGCGGTCACCCATCCAGGTACCGACCAAGACAGACGTAGCTTAACTTTGCCGATCGATTAAGAACGGCTAATCATGCTGCACCACGAGCGCTTCCTTATACTATACTATATTACTATACTTACTTTACTTAATAAGGTACCACAAAAAACCACAGCGATATAATAAATAGTAGAAGGGTAAATCACAAACGATTATCTAGTTCACGAGCTATAGTCTAGCAAACATCTAGCCGCTAACAAAGTTCGCTGCTCAAGCGACTAGGTACTCGCTCCGTAATCAGATAGCCACGGTTACTTTCTCGTATAAAGTTGAGCTACGAAACCGGAACAAAAGATCGGGTTATGACGCAAACACTTACACTCCTCTTGCTTTTGCACTCACGTAGGAGAGTGAGATTTGTTAAAGTTTATATAAGGAAGAAGTGCACAAAGCTAATATTTTCATTTAATAATCAGTGGCGTAGCTAGGTAAACAAAGGCCCTGGGGCAAAAAATGAAGGGTCAACAACTGTTTGTTTTTATGCGAAATATTAGGCGCCGATCCCACCGAGATAGTTACAGAGTTCCGCGTTCATAGCTCTGCGTTCCTTTTTTTCAATAACTCTATTTATAGTTTGGAGTCCGAGGGGCCCCCTGAGCTTGAGGGCCCCGGGGCCCCGGCTAGCCCCTAGGTAGCTACGCCACTGATAATAATGCATTTTAAATAAAATAAATCGTTACATAAACGCACTACCATGCGTCTGATACAACAAACATACTCTTTTTGTTTATTTTCTTCTTCTTAGTTCTTTAGTATGACAACCAAATTATTTTTCGGACTTATTTTTGCCACTGTCAAGTTCTATTATTAGTTTATTTTGTGATAAAAAATTGTAGTCTTTCGTAAGTCAGCCTTACTGAGAAGACCCGGAACGAAACTCAGCAAGGTTACGTTTCTATATTTTTGAACAATCTGACTATACTTATTGGCTATTTTTCGTATAGGTACCTATTTTAATTTTAGAATTTTCACTGTTTTCTGTAATAACAATTAAATAACACGTGTCCAATAAACATTCTTCGTAGCGTAGATGTTGCCAGCATAAAAAACCAAAGCGCGGGTCGTTATCAAAGAATTAGTCAGGTAATTAATTCTCGCGCTCAACGAACTTCGCCCGGGCTATACATCAATGTCTGGTATATCTGACATGGACATCTACCGCGAGGGTCTGCCCACCCAGGGTAAGTTATTCACGAGAATTCTGTGTTTTTTGTTTTAAAATTTTCTGTTATTTTGTTCTTTACTGTGATAGATTGGCGACAGTATGTTTTTAGTTTCCATGTAATTTTTACTAGGTGTTCCGTGGCGCCACCATCGACAATATAGCCAAATTTTTACCGACTTCAAAAAAAGGAGGAGGTTCTCAATTCAGATGTTTTTTTTTAAATGTTTATTACCTCATAACTCCGTCATTTATTAACCGATTTGGAAAACTATTTTTTTTGTTCGGAAGGGCACACTTTCCGTTTGGTCCCATTGTCATCAGGTCAGGGTTTAATTACTTCTTAGTGTACTTTGAAGTCGGTTTATGTTTTTTGTAAAACAGTCCAATAATTTTTACAATAATCCATATTAAAAATTTTAAAACATAATAAATAAATATCCTGGGACATTCTCACACACATCATCTGATCTCAAACTAAGCAGAGCTAGTACTATGGAACCTTACCCTACCCTACCCTATCTAAACCATCCAGAGCGCCACCCAAACGCATACCATAAAATATATTCAAATCGGTCCAGCCATTTAGGAGGAGTTCAGTGACATACACACGTACTGTAGAATTTTATATATAAAGATAATATAGTGTATGTACACTACTTTTAAATAATAATTCTTCCCAGACTCAGAACAGACTTGTCCATGCACACAAACCTCTGTTCTGGATGGGAATCGAACTCACATTGTACATATACCTATGTCTATTCAATTAAAAGCAAATAATCCATCGACAATTCTCAAGAGAGTCATTTTTTCCCCTTAACACCATGTTCTGTCCCCCTACCCCTGTCCATGTCCCTAATGGGGTATGGATGTCCCCACTTCCTGTCCCGTGACGTCACGCTCATGGCACGTGTCCATCATTGTAAGCAATCGTTAGGGTGACCAGTTGTTATATTATTTTTAGGATAAGTATTAATAATAATGATAATAATTTATTATTATTATTATTAATACTTTTTTTAATTCCAATGTTATAAAAAAACTATTTTAAGATACAAAATAAAAAAAAAGATAATAATCTTGTTTATAGAGATTTTAGATAACTCTTTATTGTACACCATAAGATGTTAACAAAGGTTACAAGAAATACTTATAATTACTGCTTAACAGGCGTTTCTGTCTGTAACTACGTAAAAAAGAAAAAAAAAATACGCGTTTATCATTATTGTATTGTGGGGCCTCGTCCGTCCTCGTACCTACTCTTTTATTTTATATGTGGTTCTTGTAGTTGGTAACACATTTGATATTGTATTTATGTAAAATTGCTTTATAATATCCTGTGTTACTGTTTGTGAACCCAAATAAATGGAAAAAAAAAATAGAGACAACGTGACCCACTTGTTAGTATTACATTTTTTTTTTAAACTAGTACTACTAACAGGGGCCCAAGTCTGCTATTTTACAGTTTTGATAGTCTACTAACAGAATAGTGTCATTATGTAACAATTTTGACACCACTGAAAGATCATTGGAACACAATTGAAATAGCAGACTTGGGCCCCTGTAGTATTGGAATACAATTTTCCTTTCACACCGGCGGTTTCACGCGCGTTCCCCGGATTAAAAGTGGCCCATGTCATTCATACCATATGCTACTACGTAGTACGGCTAGTACTTAGAGTGAACGCGTAACAAACAAACAGTAACTTTCGCATTTATAATACTCATATTATGAAAGTGTGGATTATAAATGCGATAATGAATATTGAAATTAATGAAACTTCCACCAAAAATTGGTTTGAACGAGATCTAGTAAGTAGTTTTTCTTTTAATACCTCATAAATTGAAATTCATATCAAATACTCGGGTCTATACTACAATTTACTTATATACCTACAGGTTTGTACGGAACTCTCGGTGCGCGAGTCTGACTCGCACTTGGCCGGGTTTTTTTGTATAGATAGTTTTAGGAACGCAGAAAAGGTAGTAAAATATATAAACGTTTTAAATTAGGTTTGCATAACGACGTAGGAACTCCAATGTAACTTGCTCCTTTTTTGAAGTCGTTTAAAAATATACGTTTATTTTAGTTGAATGTTAATGAGTTATAAAAACGATGAAGAATAAATTATAACGAGTTAAAACATAGTATTTTAAATTAGATACTGTTTTTTTTTCTTTAGTGTTTCCTTTTTATTACTTTCAACTGTGTTAAGGGACTAAATTGAAAATATTTAAAGCTGATAGGCGATATTTAGACGGATGATAAGTATTGTAATCTTTACTTTCTACACCAGTGATTCCCAAAGTGGTCCAGGTGGACCAGGTGGACCCAGGGGCCCACAGGAGACTCAACGAGGGTCTACGTTAGATAGATCTAATCTTCAAATGCTTTGACGAGTTTTGGGAATATAGTAGATACGTAGCAGCAGGAGGTCCACCGAAACCAGAAAATATTGAAAGTGGTCTACGAGAAAAAAAAAATTGGGAACCTTTAAAAAAATACAGGATTATCTCTCCAAAGCCATAGTCACAGTACAAAACGTCATTTTCGCATGATCAAAGCCTATTATAATGCGCGCGCGCCGGTCGCGTGCCGCGTCATAGATACTAGCTGTGCGAGGGGGACGACAAATGTCTATTTGTTTCCGTTTATTAACTGCAACATGATCGATTTGAATTTTGACTGGGCTTTTGTATTAGGAGAAAATGAGTTGAAGATTTTTTTTAAAGTTCTTCTTACTCGTTCTTTAAAATATTACATTTGAATGTTGCTTATCGCTTCAAGAAGGTATCTTGAGTGGTTTCGGAAATATTTCATGATGAGTTAGTTGTTTTTTTAGGGTTCGGTAACCCAAGGGTGCCGGACCCTATTACTAAGCTTCCGCAATCCGGCCGTTCGTCTGTCTGTCAGTGGGCTGTATTTCATGAACCGTAATAGGTAGAGACTTATTTTTTTAACAACAAATAATAAAAATTAAATTAAATTAAAAATTAAAGAGGCCCCCAGTTAGTTAATATCTTACGGAACCCTCCGTATGCAAGTCTGAGTCGCACTTGGCCGGTTTTTAGGGTTCCATAGCCAAATGGCAAAAAACGGAACCCTTATGGATTCGTCATGTCTGTCGTCTGTCTGTCCGTATGTCATAGCTACTTTTTCCGAAACTATAAGAACTATACTGTTGAAACTTGGTAATAAGTAGATGTCTTCTGTGAACCGCATTGATTTTCACACAAAAATAGAAAAAAAAACAAAAAAAATTGGAGGTTCCCCATACTTAGATCTGAAACTCAAAAAACTTTTTTCATCAAACCCATAATATGGGTCTTCAAAAATGATATTGAGGTTTCTAATATATATTTTTCTATAAAAAATAGTTTGCGCGAGAGACACTTCCAAAGTGGTAAAATGTATGTTCCCCCCCCTGTAATTTCTAAAATAAGAGAATGATAAAACTAAGAAAAATATATGATTTTTCGACGGAAAATTGGTTTGAACGAGATCTAGTAAGTAGTTTTTTTTTAAATAAGTCATAAATTTAAATTCATATCAAATACTCAGGTCTATACTATTCATCACTCCATTTACTTATATACCTACAGGTTTTTACGGAACCCTCAGTGCGCGAGTCCGACTCACACTTGGCCGGTTTTTATTTATATAGCTCGACAGTGTAGTTAGGTACGAATATGCTGGTAATATAAATGCTACGCACATGTCTTCGAGAGACAGTATTTATCCGATTACACGAAACTTGTGAATCCTTTGTCTACTAATTACCGTGCATATATAATTTTGATGGAACTGGTGTCCCTTAGAGAATATTATTTAACTTTCAGATAATTGTATTATTAATTCGTGGCCAAAGTAATAGATAGATGCCAAAGTATTTCAGTTTCCTTCCTGAAGTGTATACCTACTAACACGCGCACCGAGGATTCCAAACTTCCAACCTTCCAACCTTCCAACCTTCCTTGGTTGAAATTAAATGAAATGAATTTATTTGCTCGAAACATGGTTGATAGGTTCTTAAATATTAAAATGTATGTTTCACATATTTCGCCACAGTTTATGACATGCAAATATACTATAATAATAACATATAAGTTACATAAATGAAAATTAATATAAAATAAAATTAATTTAAATAATTGGCAAGATGTCACAATTTTGATTGTATGAGTAATTATTAAAAACATTGAAAATACATAAATTGAATTGACACATTGAACACGAAGTCATTTAAAATTATAATAACATTTATCCATTAACCAACCATAAAGGAATAAACCATAAAAGAATCGAAGTCAAGGAAGGCTCGCACACATATCCGCACCGAAAGAATCGCCCGCGCCGAAAGAATCGCCCGCGCCGAAAGAATCGCCCGCGCCGAAAGAATCGCCCGCGCCGAAAGAATCGACCGCGCCGAAAGAATCGACCGCGCCGAAGAAATCATTTCTATTTACTTTATGCCTGTCGCACAATATTTCGCGTGTTGGTACGCAACTGATAGAATGCGATGCGATGCGAGCGCATCGGTCGAGTCAACCGCATAAGCCGCGCCGAATCTGATGACGTCATCCGAATTCGTCTAGGATTTCTGGGGTTCTTCCAGATTCGGACGATTCGACGCGGGCGAGTGTGCGAGCTTTCATAAGATTTCATAATATACAGAATTCTAAAATTCGTGTCATTTCTATGCTTTCGGCTCGTTCGGCTCGGATAAGTGTGCGTTCACCTTTAAGCTTCGACTTGAATTAATTTCTAGGCAGTTCTCTTATATTTTGTGGTATTTTGTTAAATATTATAATGTACATTACATAGCAATTCATTCAATGCTTTGAGCCATAACTGTATTTATAAATAAAAAACTTACGATGACTATGTTTTTTTGTGAAGGATTTTTTATGATTATGAAGAAATAGTGCTACTTTGTTATATTTTTCCTGTAGTCCTGTTTAGATAATTACATCAAGCTTTGCGTATAAGGGGGGAAGTTTTTTTTTTTTGTAATTTTGATACGTCGAAAACTGCGCAGCATAAAGGAAAATAAAAACATGTTTTGAAATATGGAAATGAAACCAATCTGAAATTTCGGCCCATTTTGGAAAATATATTTGTTTCTTTATTAGGTAAGTTACGATAGTTAACTTTCCGAAAGACATATAACGCGATGATAGCTCAGCGGTAGTGACGTCGGATGCCGAGACGAAGGTCCCAGGTTCGAATCCTACCTAGAGCTTGAGCTCTGGAAAATATCGTGAGGAAACCATCGCATGGTGGTTAGGGTACCTACTTTGTAGTACATATGTCGCCAAGCACCTATCGGTGTGTTCCGACAGCTGCACTTGAGAGCCAGGTCCTTCTGGGCTTTGTGTGTGCACCACCTTCGGACACATCATCACTTACAATGGTGAGATTGCGGTCAAACATAGGCGTAGACTACACGGTAAAAAAAACCCTATATTGTTGTGAAAACCGCAAAAAAACCGTTGCGTAGTTTAGAAGAACTAAGCTGAAAATCAGACAGAGGAGGTAATGGTGGCGATTCTGTTGTAAATCGCACTAAACAAATTTTAGTCACATCACATCTCTTTCTTACGAACATTATTGAAAAAGGATTCAATTCAATTCAATTCAATTTATTTATTTGCATCATGTAGTACATAAAGGTGTTATAATTAAGTTAGTCCACAACATGAGCCCTGCAAGGGCATTGCATTATTAAATGGTGATTACTTAGCTATTTTAATTAATATTTATTAGTATTTTAGATTTAATTATTTATAATTATGTTAGTACCGGTTAGTTATTTAGACATACAATTTTTATTTATTTAATTTATATTATACATTATGAATTATGATAAGTTTATTATTAAACATTAATAAGTTTGATATACAATTATATTATTATCAACGCTTAGTAGGAGACCGCGAGACCGTAACATTATTAAAAACTTTATGATTTTTGCTCCATTTTATCTATCATAAACTCGTCAATTGAATAATAGCATTTTTTTGTAAGGTGGTCTTTTAATTTATTTTTAAAGGTTGAATCTTTCTCTTCATTTTTAATATAATTTGGTATTTTATTGAATATGATTATTGATTTGTAGTATGGGCTATTTTGATACATTGTGAGCTTAGATTCTGGTATAACTAATTGGTTTTTACTTACGGCGCGCACTTTTTGTTAGTTCGAATATCGATGCATTTTTCCTTACAAACAGGGCAATTTCTAGGATATAAATGGATGGAAGAGTGAGCATTTTTTCTCTTAGAAAGTGTTGTTTACAGCTCTCAGTTTGTCGAATATTTTCAATAACGCGTATGCATTTTTTTTGCATTACGAATAGGTCGTGGGCGTCGGTACTATGGCCCCACAAAATGATGCCATATCGTAACCAAGAGTATGCGTACGCGTAGTACGCAGATTGTGCGCATTTTTTGTTTGTATTCGTCTTAAGGACGTTCAGTGCATAAATGAATTTTGATAATTTAGATTTAATGTTTAAAATGTGGTTTTTCCAATTTACGTGCGATAGAACATTTAAAGCTGTCAAATTAATCTTTGCCGTCTTATTTTGCGTGTATTTAGGCGTAACCGCGATAGATGGCGACTAAATTTATATTGAAAACAAGCATTGGACTAATTTTACAGGACTAAATTTCTTACATCCTTATCTTATTTTCTTTGTAAGAAAGAGACATAGTGAGATTAATAATAATAATAATAATAATCGTTTATTTAAAACAGAAAAGAAGCTTAAAATTAGTGAACCCTGCATCCCACACTAGGGCAACCTGTGTTGTGGGATACAGTACAGTATACAATTTTAACTGATTTTTAAAGAAATTAATAGAAAACAAAAAATAATAATTAGCTTAAGGGGGTTAGTTACAAATTCTTAACAGTATGTTAATATTGATGGGTGCGTGTGTGTTGGGGTGTGTAATTGTGGTACATTACAAATATAAGATAAAAAAATATAAATATTAATAGATAGAAATAAATAATGATAAAATTCATATTACATAAAAGTAAGCTGATATTGAAAATACTTAAAATACACATATTATTAATAAAAATATACTTATGTTTATCGGGTAAAATTAATGGTACCATATTATACTGGAAACAATGAGAGGATACTTCAGGGGTTCTATAAATTTCAGAAATAGGTATAGAAGGAGGACAAAATTATAGCCATTAAGCAGGAGGGATGGAATAGGCCTGGCCCCCACCCATCGACTGGAGTACCATCAGATTCCAAAAAGCACTAAGGATCAAAGGGTGGAACAACGATGAGAAGGGACTATATGACAGAAATTCATCGACGAGTGAAAGGGTCAGGCCGTGACGTTATATATTTGTCCGTATGAAATTCTCCGTAACATTGTAGTTGAGCGTGCAGAGCAAGTTTGTGATTTTCTTTTTGCAAACATAACGTGAAGATTTCAAAATTTCGAGGGTCTTATCCAGGTGCTTGTACAGAAAAGGTCCTTTGTATGAATATGCACGCCGTCCAATTAGAGTTCTTGTACGAGGAACTACCCAGGAGGATCGGCGTGAAGATCGTGTAGTAGGAGCCACTGCTAATAAAGCTGACTTGTGAAAACGCAAAGCCACGCTGAGGATGTATAATTGCCGAACTCGCAGAAACTTCGTATCATCATATAGTCTGTCAGTAGAGTATCTAAATGGCTTATTGAAGGCAACTTTAAGAAGGCCCCTCTGTGCTCTTTCTATTTTAAGGAATGAAGTTTTAGTTGCCGATCCCCAGCAAACAATACAGTAGCCTAATATAGATTGACACAGCGCTTGGTAAACAATTTTAATTGTGTTTAGGCCAGCTACTTGGCTTAGTTTCCTAAAAATGTGAGTCATCTTACGGATCCGGCCACACAAGGCATTAATTTGGGATTCCCATGTCAACTGATGGTCTATAGTGACACCAAGGTATCTGAGGCTATCCACACGCTCCAGTTCAGGGCAGGTGCAAGTTAGCTTGGAGTGCGAGGCACAAGTGTGAAGTACAACTTTAATAGAATGGGGTTGTGTTCTCTGGGAAATACGGAAGGCCATATATTTGGTTTTGCTCGCATTTAGAGTGAGCAAATTACTTTGCAGCCAATGAGCCACTCTGGACATTCCCCGTTGGGCCACATCAACTACCTCTGTCCATGAATCGCCATGAAAGATAAGCGCTGTGTCGTCGGCAAACGTATAAATATTTGCTTTATTAATATTAAGTTGGCAAAGATCATTGATATAGACCAGAAATAACGAGGGTCCGAGCACACTACCCTGCGGCACACCGAAAGATACAGTTGCGTAGTCACTGTATTGGTTTGAGATACGAACTCTCTGCTTTCTATTAGTTAAGTAAGAGCGGAACCATTTTAGTGATGTGCCACGTACTCCAAGGAGCTCAAGCTTTCTTAGTAGAATGGGCCAAGACACTGTGTCAAAAGCCTTGGCCAAATCAAGAAAAACTCCTAAACATTTTTTTCCGGAGTCAAGAGTTTCAGATACGCGGTCCACAAGAGCAACCACAGCGTCCTCGGTTGATTTAGATGCTCTGAAACCGAATTGGTTGGGAGATAGAATATTGTTCTTTTCAAGGTAATCTAGGAGACGCTTGTTTATTATCTTTTCTAGTATCTTACACCCATATTCAAAGTCGTGACCTCGAATGCTCCTCGACTCACAACTCGGTCGAGGAGACCTCAAGGCGTGCCTCGAAAGTCCCTCAAAATCGGTATTCACAGTCGTCAGATTGAGGGAATTATGAGATTCCTCGAATGAGTGTGAGTCGAGGTGATACGTCACGAATACGTCATTATTTTGAGAAATATTCGGTTTGTTATATTGGCTAAACTTATTTTTAGAGCAGTCTGTGAGCACGTTATCTGTGATTTCAACTTGAAGTGAAGCTTGCATGTCTGTCCAATGAAAGTAAATAAATATAAATAGACCCTATTATTTTATCCACTTGATTGAACTAAAAATCAGGATACTAGAGAAGTGGATGGCTTGGAAACAAAAAAAAAAACTGCTTTAGCAGTGTTTCATTATTATCAGTCCCGTGTCGTTCGTGTTTACTTATTCGAAATGGCTGGAACTGGGAAATAAAATTGGGATAATTGGAAATCCCGATGTAAAACTATATAAGCTGAAGAGAAAAGGGAAAGGATGAGGACAGGGGGCCCTCTAGTCAAATCCAGGTACTGGAAGATGCTCTCGCCGATCAAACTGGTGTCAAGCTATTGGATGTTATAGATAGTGATTACACACATTTTGCAGGTAAATCATATTACATATATAATTTATATTATATTTTTATGCTAGTCTTATTTAAATTAGCTAATCCCCGATTATCCCAGAGTATTATAATTATCTGTGGGGGACAGCTAGTGTTCAATATATTTGATTAACATGGATTTTATTTCTTACATTACAGGATCTATAAATATACGGACTCGAGTTATCCAAGAGGAATTCTCTATCCGTCAACGGTCTTATGACAGATCCCAAAAAAGAGAAGAGGAGCTACATAAACTCAGAATAGCTGAGAGAGAGTGGATGGTGAAGGCAGCAGAGGATAACATCATCTAAACTAAAGCTGAGAGAGAAGCTATGGACGGACTGGTCCTCTGCAATAGAGCTAAGAGAGAAGAGGCTGAATTGTGTTGGCAATATATAGAAATAAAAATTAGAACTGAAAAATTGTATTTTATTTACATGTCCTTCATATATATTTAGCAGACATAGTTGAAAATACGCTTAAAATAAGGCTACCTACTCAAATTAAACACCATTAAAAACTTGAATTTGTAAAATGTATGAATCTGTAACTTGAGTTTGGTACCTAAGTAGGTACTTATAAATAATATGTGTAGATAATATTTACCTATCTGATTTATAAACTAAAAAGAAAGTGACATATATTATAACAGACAGACACATAACATAGGTACTTACTATTTCAATTATACCTATTAACTTGATGATGAATAATAAATGAACCCCCCAAATAACGCTACCTAGTGCAGTATATCTAGTGGGAGAATGGAATAGTCAATATTTATAATGGGTTCAGGCATTTTCTTGGTTAGTTTTATAATTATGCTAATGTAATGTAGCCCTGCACAAATCACTATTATTTTACATGTGTTTGTCAACAATCAATAGCGGTAACAAAAAGCTCACCAAAATTTCTATTGTGAAAAGTTCTAATGTTATATTCATTTTCATCACTTTTTCATCACTGGCTACTATTTAAATACTAAAATTTAACTTTAAAAATGATATTTATTTATATGTCCTTCATATATCCACATATGTGACAATATTATTTAACAGACATACAGTTGATAATACTCTAAAATAGAATTACCAAAATGAATTACACTACATTACCTACCAATAAAATTTATCTCTTAAAATTCATATTAGAACTTGAATATGTAACGCATTTAAACAACCTGTGTGTAAATAAGATTCACATGGGATATACTTAGTAGGTAGGAATTTAAATAAGAAGCTAGGTAGATACTTAAATACAACACACAGATATATCCTACTACAAATTTACATTTCAAGTTCATAACAATTTCTTTAGTAAAACAAAATCTAATTTTAAATTAATTTTCATTCCTTGATTTTCATTATAAACTTCAATAAGATTTTCTGCATCTCGTAAATAGCGTCGCGATACCTATGTAATCGTATGGATTATCGCACAAATAAGTATTCAATACAATAAACTCTTCAAAAGACATTGCAAATCGGATAAAATTCGCGTTGTTTTGGTTAAAAGTTCCCTGAGAACGTCCTCAAGGTAGATGCCGACGTACCTTATGTTTGACAGTTGGTTTCTCAACTCCAACTCACCTCAAATGAGGAAACTATTTGAGATGAGGAGTAAAATTGCGACTATGAATATCAAAACACCTAAGTGAGGTTGAGTCGAGTCGAGGAAATTATGAGTTTTGACTTAGAATATGGGTGGATAAGGAGGGGAGTAAAGAGATGGGCCGGTAGTTAGATATAGTTGAGGTGTTTCCAGATTTGAAAACTGGGCAAATATCTGCAACTTTAAGACAGTCTGGGACTTCACCCAATAGCATGCTCAAGTCACAAATGTGGGCAATGGGAGACACCAAGACATGACTGGCAAGTTTAAGAACCTTATTACTGATCTGATCACTACCAGGGGCAGATGAAATTTTGAGATTGGAGATTATCTTACTAATTTCGAATTCATCGGTGGGTTTAAGGAAAAAAGAGTTAACTGGTGGGTTATCAATGACAACAGACTTGGCTAGATGAGATTCAGTCTTATGCAATTGAGAGAGAATATTTTTTGCGAGGTTGTTGCCAATTGACGAGAAATAATTATTAGCACAGTTAAGGGAGTCAATTTCACTGGAATAAACGCTGAGAAGGTCACATGAGTCTGATTTTGTTGACTTAATGTTACAAATATCCTTGATGGTGCCCCAGAGCTTTTTACTATTATTTCTACTAGCAGCTATTCGGTCAGCGTCATATGTGTCTTTTTGATCTTTCAGTAAGAGGTGACAATAATTTCGAAAATTTGTGTACTTTGTTTGTAAAGAGAGGTTACATGGGTACTTTCTGGCCTCAAGGTGGAGTGAATCCCTACGTCTGATACAATTTAGAAGTTTACTAGTCATCCAGGGCTTAAAATTAGTTAAGTTTTTTTTATTTTTTTATACAACTAAGTCGGTAAACAAGCATGCGGCCCGCCTGATGGTAAGCGGTTACCGTAGCCATATGGACGCTCGCAACACAAGAAGCATTGCTCACGCGTTACCGACCTTTCCCCCCTCCCCTATGAGCTCTGGCGACCTTACTCACGCGCAGGAACACAACTTTACACAACATAAAGTTATTTGGCTGCGGTATTCTGTAAGGTGGAGGTACTTCCCCAGTCGAGCTGCTCTTTGAGCGAATAAACGCTATGCTCTACCTCTCTTAAAAAGTTGTAAACAACAGAAGCAGAGCCAAATATATGGGGGAGAAGCTAGACTGTATACTAATATCCTAATATTGTCACACAGATGTAAATAATATTAATTCAAAGAGACAACACAAAACCACGTTCTTTCGACGAAATAATATTCGACGTTTGTTACCCATATATCAAATATTGGGTAAATAATAATATTACTTGAGATGTTTCACTGCGATGTAAAACGTGGATTAATTCTCCTGATGAGATTTGGGGGGGTGAAATTAAATCTTCAGTTTGTTGGGCCATGGTTCCCGCGAGTTAAAAGCGAGAGCGGATTTGCTTTGCCTGTAGGTTCATGCGTGACTGCCCTGTAGCTGGGGCTTAGAATAACTATATTTTGGTTTTGAATGCTAAAAAAAAACTTATTTAACACTTCATATCATATAAATAGTGTCAAAATATCAATCCGCAATCTCAAAATCAAGGATAGATTGAATTTAATTTGGGGCGTAAAAACAACGCACCTTCAAAAAACAATCAAACAAAATTTAATCATTTGTTTCAAAGATATCTTCACAATCACTTATGAATAGTCTGACTCTAAAACCGGTTCGGAAGGTTGCATTTGCTGAGAAGAGCCGACAATAAACTCAGCAATTACTCCTTCAAAACAAGCTTAGACCCTTCGACTGTGCCTCGCGTGTTTTAATTGCCCTCACCTCGACTCCACCATTTTTTTTTTCATACAACTAAGTCGGTAAACAAGCATACGGCCCGCCTGATGGTAAGCGGTTACCGTAGCCATATGTACGCTTGCAACACAAGAAGCATTGCTCACGCGTTACCGAGAGAATAAACGCTATGCTCTACCTCTCTAATCCTCTACCTCTACTTTGGGCGTATTGTACGCGTTTACCACTTCTCCGCTAAGCTTATAAATCCGCTTATCCCCTAGCCCAACAGTCAATAAGTAACGTCAAACTTATGTAAACGAACTCGCGTCTAAATTACATGATTGTATTAACCTACTCCTACACGCTCCCAACCTCTCTCGGTTCAATTTGATTTATTGTCGAATCGTTTGTATACCTACAGTTGGATAAGCTGTGGGATAAGGCCCGTATTACACTATCGAGGTAGATTTAAAACGATGATCAGGGTCCCAAGTCTGCTATCAAAATTTACACATGTTTCAGTTTTGGTAGTCTACTAACCATAGACTATCATGACTAGCATGACATTTAATTTCACTCCGCTTGAGGGGCTCCCTGAGCAAATCGCTCTCAGTTCGTACTGCGCACGGCTGTCAAATACTGTCAATTCTGGCTTGTTTATTTCATGTTCCCATAGAGGCGACTATCCTTCTGGACGTTTTAAATTCTTTGACTGAAACTACAATCGTGTCACAATGATCTTTTAGTTGACAGTTTTGACAGTATTACCACGGTACATAATATCTATTTACTAAAATTCTTTTAATTCGTTATGAGACCACTATGAATAGGGATTGCAATCCCGCAGCTCATTCGATCCCGCGGGATTGATATGCGGTATTACTCAATCCCGCGCGGGTACACGCGGGATCCCGCATCTTTGAAATTATGTTATAAAATCAAATTGAAACTACAGATTTTTGCGTAAAGATCAACTTATATTAAACATTTCTTAGAATTAAGCAACAGAAATTATTTCTTTTCTATTAATTAAGTATAAGTAATAAGTAATCTGTTTTCTTATATTCATCTTTAAATGTTTGGCATATTAATAGAACTAATAATCAAATCACAACTTTCTCTTAGATGCTATTACAATGATATCAACCAATGGTGCAAACTTTTGAAAATACGCTCTTAAGAAGCAAATTGCATTTATTGAATCATCTTCTTGCTATCTCCTCTCGCTCTCGCTCTCTCTCTCGCTCCTCGCGTGCTAGTCACGATTTACGCAAAATTTTTGTAATTTGCGGTATTCGCGGATCCGCCCTTTGATCCCGTTTTGCGGGATTCCAATACCTAATTATGCATTAGTAGACAGCGCACGTCGGCCCAATGATAATGGAATTGCAATAGTATCGTATCAGTTTGACATTTTAGCAGACTTGGCTCCCAACTAGTCAATACCCTGAGACTAGGCCAACGATTCTTAGAGAGGTGGAGCATAAAGCAGCTCCACTGGCCTTACAGAATACCGCAGCCAACTGAATGTTGGGTTCGCGTGGGTATACTGTCCGTGTGTATGTCACTGAACTCCTCCTAAACGGCTGGACCGATTTGAATGATTTTTTTTGTATGCGTTTGGGTGGTGCCCTGGATGGTTTAGGTAAGGTAGGGTAGGGTAGGGTAGCACCACGCGAACGTAATCGCGCCGGATAGTTAGTATGCACAGATTACAGAATAATTCAGATGGAGCGCGCGGAACACGAAAGTGAAGCCAAAAAAGCAAATACAAATTGAAAATCTGATACCGGGTATTCGTTTTCCAGTTAGTATTTGCATTGTATAACCACAGTTTATTAATAAAGAAGTGTTTTTTGTTACATAAAGTTTGTTAAACAAAGCAAATACACATTCAAAAGCGAATACCAGGTACGTGTTTTTCAATTTGTATTTGCTTTTTTGGCCTCACTCCCGTGTTCCGCGCGCTCCATCTGCCTTATTCTGTAATCTGTGTTAGTATGATTATAAAATTTTCTTAAAACGATCTTTGCGCCTAAGTAGTATGTACCAAAGCAGACGTGTACTTTAATGACTATATACTCTTTCCGTTACATAACTGAAGTATACATACAGACAGTCTAAACAAAGATTAACCGTAGATAAATAAATCATAATTATATAAACATACGATCCTACAAACAGTGCGGTTATCTGCAAAATTTGTTAAATTAAACGTACAGATGTATTCTCGTTTTGGAAACGCTGCGTGTTTTTAATTTACCGACACGCTTTCGCCACACGCAGTGAACTGTATTTCATGAACCGTACTAGTAATTTATTTACATGTATAATAGTTTTTTTACAGAATGTGTATTTCTATTGCAGCTATAACAAATAATAATGAAAAAAAATGGGAGAGCCCCATACAATAAATGATCTATCACAGGTATTGCAAAAGTATTGATAATTAACTAATAATAATAATTATTCATATTCAAATAAACAGTTTTTAAAATAAATAGTGTGTCATATCATAAAATTATAGGAATAAAAAAATAACTAAATAAAGCTTAATCATTTCATATAATCATCCTTACTATACATTTTTATTCTTAACATTACATTATATGCATACATACATACAGGTGAAGCTAATAAAAGCTAGTTAACAATTTCTAAGGCCGCCGCTGAGTGCCTGCAACGGTCTATTAGAATAAATGATTTTGAATTATATTTCAAGCCGCATCTTCCCCGCTCACAACACTCTCCCGTATGTTTCCACAGATGTATAATTTGTAATTTACAACCGGCGGCCGTAGCGCGCACCTGCCGTCGCGAACTCTTCCCTGATGTATGCATGAATGATTACTGTGTAAAGTACCAGTACCTCACAGTAACCCAACAACAATGTGAACAATTTATACAGTATCGAAATAAGTGTAATCGAGAAAAAAAGAGTTTCAGGGTTCTAATGGTGCGTCTAACCGAGCACGAGCCGAGCACTCTGCGAGCTCGATTCGCGTAGCGTGGACGTAGCCTCGAACGAGCGCGATTGTCAGTTTTTTCACGAACAAAGGGATTCGCATCGTGCCCGTTGTAGGCCCGTGCTCGCTTCGCGTAGCATGGACGCACAATTATAATATTTCCCGTTTCACCTGCGTTCCAGAGTGGGGAGGGTTTTCCCGGGATAAAAAATATATTCCAGGTTATAATATATATCTTTAATAGGTGGAGATTTCGAGTTGGCATATTTTCGAAACCTATATTGGGTTAGTCATGCTGATTAACTTTTACTATGGGACCAATACTGAATTCTCAAAAATTTACTGTGCATACATTATGTTCGAGCAAGGTTGACAATTTGTAAGAAAAAAATATTGGTCCTATAGTAAAAGTTGTTCAGCCTGACTAACGCAAAATAGGTTTCAAAAATATGCCATCTCGAAGTCTCCACCGAGTATACCCCGTTGCTAAATTTCATTAAGATCGGTTCTACTCTTGAGGAGTCAAGAGGTAAATCAAACTCACTTTCAAATGTATTTAAAGGAAGGGTATCTGTGGTATTATCCGAAGGTGGCGAAGACTACATCAGGTACAGACTCTATAAAAAGGTTTCATCTTAAAATAAATTACTCAAAAATTCATTCCAAATTTTTGCTTCCAAGTTTATTGAATTGAAATCATAACCAACGTTTCACCGCTCAATGAGGTTCTCTTTCGCGATATGTTCGCCTAATACCAAAGAAGTCGTGTAATTTTATAAATATACTCTTTCCATTACATTTAGAAGGGTCCTCAAAACTAAACTCCTAAGGAGACACCAGGGGATGGAAATCTGCATTATAAAATCAATTAACGAAACAATAATGTCAACCGAGACCATCATATTCAATATCGGGCCAGCCCACCAGCCCGCCCGCGCCATATTGGTTTAAATGTCAAATTAGTTGCTGCACACCCCTCACTTTGGTCTCTTACCCCCCAATTAGCGAAGTTCCCACGAGGATGGACGCGTTTCCATTTACAGAGACGTCGCGGGAATTGTACTAAGATTAAATTCTGCAATAATTATAATTTCAATATCTACTAAAACTGACTGAATTACATACAATGAAAAAGAAATACCTGCGACATTCCTGAAATTTGAAATAAAAAATAAAAAACACTATCAATGCTGTCAAATGGATAGATTAGACAAAATGGCCCACTTGAATATTATGGAATCTGTTTTGTTTTTTTTTAATGGTTTGTGAACATTTACATATATACACTAATAATTGGACTGTTTTATAAAAACTTAAACTGACTTCAAAGTACACTAAGAAGTAATCAAATCCTGATCTGATGACAATGGGACCAAACGGGAAGTGTACCCTTCCAGACAAAAAAAGAATTCCAAATCGGTTAATAAATGACCGAGTTATGAGGTAACATAAAAAAAAAGAAAACAAAAAAAAATTGAGAACCTCCATTTTGAAGTAGGTTAAAAATATGCCGATAACCATATTCCGTGTCGTACCCATTATTGGACACAAACTACCCCATTGACACTACCCTACGCAACTATTCGTTTATGCACCCCTTTTAGTTAACTGACTTTACATGTGAAGAGTTCTGTGTTTGCAATAACAGCAAGTGGTGCCAGAACAACGAAGAGAAAGTTAAACTTGATATTTTAGCTTCGGCTCGAACGGAAAAAAACTTTGTGAAGTTTTGGAAAGAAACAAAAAAGCTGGGTTAGAAACAAAGCCACCCTGTAAGTATAGATGGCGTTCAGGAACCTTCACAGATAGCCAATCTGTTCGCTAGTCGGTTTCGGGTTGATCCTTTGCCTATTTTGGGGTGTGTGCTCAAGAATGCAAGTGTACCGGTTGATCCACTGGCCCTGAGTAACATCATATTTACAACCGACGATGTTGTACAAGCCGTGCGTAAAATGAAGCGTGGAAAATCTCCGGGCCACGATGACTTGTGCCTTGAGTACATACTTTATGCGGGTAGTGTTTTATGCTCGAAGCTGGCTAGTCTTTTTACATTGTGTGTGAGATATGCTTTCCTGCCTCCAGACCGCCAAATCTTGTAAAAAGAATTACGTAAAGTGACAGATTACTAAACAGTTACTACGTAAGTAAAGTGTGGATATTTTTTCTTCTTGTCTACCCCATGTTGTAGTTGGATGGTCGTTCAAAATTATTGTGGGTGTGTGAAAACCATTTTTCGATTCAGGGATCCATTTGCTAAAGCCAAGTGTCCAAGTACCTCCCTTCTCGCATTATAAAAGCTCAACCGGCAGTATTCCCAGCTCAACAAAATCATAGATAACAATAAAACGGTTTGCACATCTTTCCACCCGCCGCAATCTCGGGAACTGCAACCCTGTACGTTCCCATGGCATTATTTAATTTGTTCAACGGATTATTTTGACAAATGTCCTGTACAGATTGCACTGCTAAAAAGAGGGTAATTTTCATTTTTTTAATTGTGTGTCAGGGGACTTAAAAGCTTAATTTAATGTTGATTTGAATGTGGTGGTTTGGGGAGAGGTGCCAGTACAGTAGAGATTTTAAAGAGAATATTTAGGTGGCGTGGGAGAATTTTCGGTTAAGAAAGAAAATCATTTATTCCATTCAACATGGTAACGTCTCAAAAAAATTCTGTATGGAAAAAAACTAAGCAGTGTGTAAGAAAGGGACTTGGCATCAGCATTTGCTGAGAAAGCCCGTGCGGTTAAATTACTCAGCGCAGTTTGGTTTGGTGTTCAACTAAAAGTACCATAATTGTATAACACTTTTTTTTTTTATTTATTTGCATTATATTCTTTAATAACTTTAAATTAGATATTTACATGTATAACGGCGTCGTGTGACGGGTCGCTCTCTTCCCCCAATATGGCGAGGAGGGCGATGGCTGCCACACGCGTCATACTTGAGAACAGGTGCTGCTTGTGGGGGCTGGTCTGCTTAAGTTTGCCGTTTATTTATTTACTTATTAAATTTTAATATTTATTCAGTCTACTTTGTAGTTTTGCCGCCGCGCCGGGGCACGCAATTGTTGTCAGTGCGATAAGAATGTAAATATTATGTAATGAATCTAAGCTTGTTTTGAAAAGAATAATTGCTGAGTTTATTGCCGGCTCTTCTCAGCAAATGCAACCTTCCGAACCGGTATTAGAGTATTAGAGTCAGACTTTTCATAAGTGCCTGCGAAGGTCTATTTGAACAAATGATTTTGAATTTTGACCATATGACGCGTGTGGCAGCCATCGCCCTCCTCGCCATATTGGAGGGAAGTGAGCGACCCGTCACACGACGCCGCCGCAAGCAAAGGCCTCAAAGTGAGCATGACTTACTTAAGAAATGTAGTCCTGTCAAATTAGTCCAATGCTTGTTCTCAAAATAAATTTAGTCGCCATCTGTCGCGGTTACGCCTAAATACACACAAAATAAGACGGCAAAGATTAATCTGACAGCTTTAAATATTCTATCCTTTTTCAATAATGTTCGTAAGCAAGAGATGTGATGTGACTAAAATTAGTTCAGTTCTATTTACAACTGAAACTGCACCATTATTTACTTGACCATTTAATCAGTATATTAGTTAAATAGCGCTTTATGAGTAAGGGTGCTAATTATTTGCATTTTTAACGACTTCATAAAAAGGAGGAGGATCTCAATTAGGTTGTTTTTTTTTTTTTTTTATGTTTGTTACCTCGTAACTCCGCCATTTATTAACCGATTTGAAAAATTATTTTTTTGTCTGGAAGGGTACACTTCCCGTTTGGTCCCAATGTCATCAAATCAGGATTTGAATACTTTTTAGTGTACTTTGAAGTCGGTTTAAGTTTTTAGTAAAACAGTCCAATTATTATAGATAACTTTCGTATTTTAAAATTCATATTAATTCAATTCAATTCAATTCAATTTATTTATTTGCATCATGTAGTACATAAAGGTGTTATAATTAAGTTAGTCCACAACATGAGCCCTGCAAGGGCATTGCATCATTAAATGGTGATTACTTAGCTATTTTAATTAATATTTATTAGTATTTTAGATTTAATCTACTATATAAAAATAAGTCGGGTTTTCCTTCCTGACGCTATAACTCCAGAACGCACGAACCGATTTCCACGGTTTTGCATTCGTTGGAAAGGTCTCGGGCTCCGTGAGGTTTATAGCAAAGAAAATTCAGGTAGGGTAGGGTAGGGTAGGTTGGGGTAGGGTAGGGTAGGGTAGGGTAGGGTGGGTAGGGTGGGTAGGGTAGGGTAGCACCACGCGAACGAAGTCGCGCCGGGCAGCTAGTTATTTATAATTATGTTAGTATTATCATACATATTGCATTAATTCTTTTCCAAAGCTTTGTATTAGACCATGAGTTTACGTCAACTGCAAACCATTTAATGCGTTTAATACCCTAGACATGTACTTATGTGTGCATTCGATCAGAAATAGGGTTCGTTAAATATTCTATTGAGGGAAAAACCATGAAATTGAAATCGATTTGCACTTGTAAATGTATTTGGCGGAATAATTTGTAGGTTTTAGAGTGTGAAGGTCTAGGGGATGATTTATAGAAAAGGTTTTTCGTAGCGGTTGCTTAGTAGGTAGGTACACACGACTACAGATCAAGCTATGCATTTCCAATATAAGCTGAGCCCTCATCGTACGGAAATCCTATACAATGCGAGATAAGCTTATACATACATAAAAAAAAAAAAAAAAAAAAAACGATCAGCCAAATTTTCAAACTCTCAGTGATCGATATATATTATACGAGCTGTCCCCCGCGGTTTCATCTGTTTTCTTAGGAAAAAAAATGCCCTCTTTCTCTCTGTCTCTACCTACTGGTTCAAAGGTTAGTAAGTAGTAGTTAGTTAGTAAACGTGGCAATGCCACCAGCTTTCTGGGAACGTTGCCCTTTGACAACGATTGTTTCATTTAATTTATTTCTTTTCATTTATGTAGATAATAAATAAATAATAATAAATAAATATCCTGTGACATTCCTCACACACGGTCATCTGATCCCAAACTAAGCAGATCTTATACTATGGTAACCAGATAACGGATATAATACATATACTACTTTTTGTTTGTAAATACATACTTAATATACATAATTACACCCAGACTCAGGACATACAGTCATGTCACATACATGTCATGCACACAAATGCATGTCCTGTGCGGGAATCGAACCCACAACCTGCGGCGCAATAGGTGGAATCTTTACAACTGGCCCGTCTTAAGGATTTTTGTTTTTATAATTTATTGCGAAGATTAGGTAATATCAAAATATTGACATCACATTAATTAATATAATATGTCTTACTTATTTTATTAGGGTTAAGTAATATTTGTCTCTGAATAAAAAAAATCGTTATAATCCCATAAAAATAAAAAAAATATCTAAAACCAGCATGTCAAACAAATACCATAATCCGTCTCTCACCCCAACATGTAGAAAATAAATAAATAATCGCTTGCACTAACACGGTGGCACCCCTAAATATCTTGTTGAATGATTGATCCCGCCAGACAGGAGGGAGAATTGTTGGGCAACCCTAGTTTTATTGGTATTAAAAGCTTAATTGATTGTAAGTTTTAGGTGTGTTTGAAAGTTTGTAAATACCGTTATTATGGTTGGTAGAAGCTTACACCTTTGATAGAAGATTAATAAGTAGTAGCAGTGGTAGTCCTTCAGCCCATTGGTGTCCTGCTTTGAAACAAACGAAGGTTTTTTAAATAAATTGAATAGCAAAGAACTTAAAATACTAGCTGTCCGCCGCGGTTTCTGGAAACAGGAAACTGAGGATAACGTTTGTATGAAACAAACGCCACCAGCATTTCCTCTTAACAGTTAGCAGCTCAGTAATATTATCAATTCATATCAATGAAATAATAACCAAATATTGAATGAATGAATCAAAGAATCTTTTTTCCAGCTTTGGAAAAATCACCAAGTCATCTTTGCAATAAAAACATCAAACAAGCAAAAAAAACCATAAAGAATTTCACAAGGTATTTTTTGACCGCCCCTATTTTTCACAAGGTATTTTTACCGCCCCTATTTTTCCCCTTAACAACAAATTATTCCGTGTGATTGATTCCCCTACAAGAGGGTGTGTACTGCAGTTTAAGAGGGACTATAGCGAGCATTATGCTAACCTCCATAAGTTGATATTAAATTCCAGAACACGATCTATGCCAATTATTGTTTTTTTTTATCATTTAGTCAATTTTTAACCGACTTCAAAAAAAGGAGGAGGTTCTCCATTCGCTTGTATGTTTTTTTTTTTTTTTTTTATGTTTGTTACCTCATAACTCCGTCATTTATGAACCGATTTGGAAAATTCTTTTTTTGTCTGAAAGGGTATACTTCCCGTTTACTCCCATTGTCATCAGATCAGGATTTGATTACTTCTTCGTGTACTTTGAAGTCGGTTTAAGTTTTTTGTAAAACAGTCCAATTATTTTATGTAAACTACTACTCTTATACGATTACTGAGGTGTTCTTTTTTTTAATAATAATAATTTATTTCCAAAAATTACACTAATTTGTTCACAAAAATATGAGCTAGTAAATGACTAAATATTATGAACAGCATCCGTTGCCAAACTAGGTAAAAACCTGTATTTCAGCAAACAGCGCCACTCCCCGCAGCAATATGGGTTTTATACTAGCCTAGTTTACAAAACATATTTTAACATCGCTAACCTTAAAATTAAAATTAATAGTGTGAAAATGAACCTCTCTCTTTTAAACGTGTTTTTGTGTGCATGAGTGTGTGAACTGGGGTTAAATGTTATTTTTACTTTTTACTATACTGTCACAAGCAATAATTACGTGCTAAAACGAAACTATACAACATACCTATGTTCTCGCAAATAAACCATTCATTCATTCATTCATTCATTCATACTATTCGATCAAGATAAGAATAGTTCGTCAAGCATAGCTGTAGGCCTTGTAGCTTCGATCGGACACAGTCGCCGGTCGCTACTTCTGGTCACTGGTCACTGATCACTGGTTTTCCAGTTTGTACAATTGTAAGGATTTTTTTTATGTTGCGTGTGTCTTCAACTGACGACTTTTAGTTTCCAGTTACCGTTACCGACACCAAACACTTTTTGATCGTCAATTTTTTTTACGCCGCAGCGAGTGCGCTGATAGTTGCTGATTTCATACTGGTTCTATAGAAATCAAATATTCATTGGTAGCTTATCCGACACAAGACACAAAAGAGACCACGTTAGTGCAGCGCCTAAATCGATTAAAAAAAATCTCACCATACTATGTGAAAAACTATAGTATGATTAATATATGCTTGATGAACGCTTGTTCCAGTGAATTTTATTTCGAAGAGCAAATCCGAACGGTTGTTTGTCCGATTTTACATAATAACGAAACACAACCTTCATTAGTCGGATGAACTATTTATTGGAAAATATTCACGTATTTTGATTAAAGCTGGAAGCTTTTCTGATGACAGTGGGGATCTAAAAAAATAACCTTTTTTTAACCGACTTCTAAAAAATGAGGATGTTTGTAACCACATAACTCCGTCATTTATTAACCGATTTGGAAAATTTTTTTTTGTTTGTGAGGGTACACTTCCCTTTTGGTCCCATGGTCAGGATATGATTACTTTTTAGCGTACTTTGAAGTCGTTTTAAGTATTTGTAAAACAGTTTCAATTATCTCCTATACTGCTGGCTCTACACAGTGCCTTTCCATGGGGCTCTGGTGACCTTAGTCACCGCAGGAACACAGCAGCACATTGAGCGCAGATTGGACGTACGTCCCATAGACATATAAAAAAATCAAAACGGAGTGTCACCTCATAAGAAAGTGAAGCCGAAAATTTCCTACGTGTGCGTGAGTAAAATCAGTACTGGCTCAAGCAGGCACAAATGGTACTGAGCCTTATTGTCACTGTCAACGTCTCAATACGGAATGATAACCGATCGGCTTCCTATGGTGTACATATGTGTGTGAGGCCATGTATTTTAAAAGAACGCCGGCTTCCTATTACTTACGCCACTTAAGAACACAGACCGTTCCGTCTTTAATTTTTTCTTGGTCTGAAGTACGTCCTATCGAAAAAAAATTGAATTCCAGAAACTGCGATTCAACTGTTATTTAGCTGCAAATTTCTCAAATATCTATATACAGTTTTTTATACACGCGCTTAAGTAAACGACAAAATGAGCCCCCAACAAAGACAAGATGTCTAGTGGCACTTCTATGTGCACTGTACCGGTACTATAATAGCCAATCTGTTACATTTTCGATTGCACATCTGTGCTTTACATTGTAACTTTTCTAATAATTTTATGAATACATTTGTTTTATTAAGAGTGCTTATAAAGCAAAATAACATATCTTATGATGCGTCCATGCTACGCGAATCGAGCACTAGCCGAGCCTCGAACGAGCACACTGAGAGCACGATTCGCGTAGCGTGGAAGGGCATGCGAGCCTCGAACGAGCGCGATTAACAGTTATTTCACGAACAAAGGGATTCGCATCGCACTCGTTGTAGGCGGTTCATGACATACAGCCGACTCATAGACTGACGGACAGACGGATGGACGGACAGCGGAGGCTTAGTAATAGGGTCCCTTTAGCACCCTTTGGGTACGTAACTCCCCCACCCCCTTCGGAAGGTCATAAGTATTTCTAATGGTGTGTATCTATTGTTAACAGATGAGGCAGAGTGAAGACAGGTGCCGGTGGTGTTTAGGCGGCTGAGGCGACGCGATGGAGGGGGGCTGGCTCATACTCGCCGCGGTGCTCGCCGCTGCGTACGCGCAGAATAACCGCAGTGAGTTGCTCCCACCACGTTTTGAACTCTTTACAGCGACGAGCAAACTCTGTACAGTTTATGAGTATTGTGACCATACTTTTATACAACTTTATACACTTTTTGATCACTGGGTTATCGCTTAGTTAGTTATTTACATGCTGCAGTGAAATTATCGATCTTACCATCTGCGAGAAACGTGAAAACTCGGAAGACGCATTTTCCCTAGATCGACTTTTCGCAAAACTCATCGATAGGGCCGTTTGAGGTTAGGGATGATTCCTGGGTAAATAAATAATAATTGTAATTAGTCCGTCAGTTAGATTATCAAAAAATATTAGACACGTATTTGTTGCTTTACCAAATCATTAATTTTAATTTTTAATTTGGGAGTGGGGGCTCGTGACGTCACTTTAGAGTAAAAAGTGTACTCTAACGTGATGTCACGCGGCACTTCAACACGATTCGTTTATCTCATTCGTTGACCTCCTCTTTTTCTATATTTTCTTCTATCGCCACGACTAATCTGAGGATATTACACTGAAAAAAAGGTTCCACAAAACTAGTTATGTATGTTGAAGTTTTGTTGTCTGGAAACTAACTTTGGTTACATTTAATCAAATAATTTAGTAATGAACCAAAACTAGTTTTGTTACTGGTAATTTTTTGTTCGCAAGTCACTCTGTTTAGGTTACTTATTGGTAGTAAAATTTTGTGTTACAGTTAAATTAAAAAAAAATCAGTGTAGGCGGTGCGATAGCCTTTGACAAATAAGTATATGTGGGAGAGGTCCCACATATACTTATTCGGCAAAGGCCATGCATAACCCATACAGCCTCTTCAACAGCTGTCATCATTCTCAAAATGCCGACAATAGTTATAGCATATAAATTATTGATATTAAAAATGTCTTCTAACATACAGTGTAGTAGAGTTGCTAGTGCTACCCTGCGCCCTGTATCCTTGTCGTCCCCTTTTAAGCTGATATGTCATAAATACTTTCATCAACACACTAGCTCGTAAAGTGACATTTATTGCACCGTTATTAGTATCTTATTGTATGTATTTATGTTAATACGCACTAGTGCGTTTTACTTTACATTACCGCACAGTTTTATGATAAGTATAATCCCAATTATGTTAAGTTTGTACCTCACTGCAAGTGATATTTTTGTAGACGAAGCATTCTTAATTTAAACGGGTAACACAGTTTGACAGCGCATCGCTGTCGAAAAACAACCGGCGCGCCATTTTTGTTAACGTTCTCATTGGTGGGTAATTATTATTTATTATCAAAAAATACAAGTCTCTTTTTTTTCCTCGCAAGTGTGTTCAAAACCGTATGACGCGTGTGCAGTGCATTGATCATTACACTCTCTCCCTGTGGCTCACGCTTAATACCGCCTCGTCTATAATTACCAACTTTGCACACATGTATCATAATGTACTATTATTTACTTTCTAGAAACTGGGGCTTAGAGATTCACACTCAAAAGTCATAAAGTACCATTTAAAAAGACGTAAAATATCAAAAAAGACTTCCATAAGTAATGTGCCGCTACGTGTGGCTCATTCACAAGTTATGTATGACAAATGAGGATCGTTTCATATCTCGACAGATTTTATATCAAGCTTAGATGCGACTGTTTTATATGTTTTATTGTCGTTTGATTACCTTTATGGATCTTTGCAGGATGATTGGTGATAAAATCTTTGGGGTTTGTCGTGGGATAGGAATGTAAATGTGCTTTGGGTCTTTTTAGAATTTGCAAGTGAATTGAAAACTTAGTAGGTACCCTTTTTTCAGCACATTGCGTTCAGAGCAGAAAGGTTAGGTACATTTATTTATTAATTAATACTTTTTTTTTAATATAACAGGTGGAGATTTCGAGATGGCATATTTTCGAAACCTATTTTGGGTTAGTCATTCTGAACAACTTTTACTACGGCACCAATAGTGTAGTGTCAATTTTTTTTATACTTTTCTTACAAAATGTCAACCTTGCTCGATCATAATGTATGAACATACCTATTTTTTTTTTTGAGAATTCAGTGTTGTTCCCATAGTATAAGTTGTTCAGCATGACTTATCCAACATAGGTTTCGAAAATATGCCATCTCGAATTCTGCGATTTACAAGAGAATCGGCACCTATCAATTTCTAAACTGGGCTCACTCATTTTCTTAAAATCATGCATTTAGGTTTCTTCTCAATTCGACTGTATTGTATGTGCGTATGGGAGACCGGGGATGGTTGACATTTCAGTTAAAAAGCTTGTGTTTTTATTTGTTTAAAGTATTATCATCATTGTATATACGGCAGACACACTATTAAGCTTTGGAATTAAAATATAAAAAATTCCTTTTTGATTTTATAGAACACAAGAAATCAACATACCCCAAGCCTGGGATAAGTTGACCAATGGCTGAGTTTTTTGCCGGAGTCTTCTCAGTTCAAGTTGTATTTGGAACCGGTGTAGTCATAAGTGCCTTATCAGGGCATTAAATTGAATAAATACTTTTTGAATTTGAATGAAATAATTATTACAAAATCTGGGAACAAAAAGGTTAAAGATAATACAAGAAGTACTTGTAATATTCATTTTTCTTCTAGCTTTGTATGCTTCGGCCACATCACTGACTGTACTATGATGTAAATAATCTTTTTCGCAATCAAGATAGCAAATTACTGCCCCAGGGCCCAGACAAACAGTAATTTGTACCAATAAAGTAGGAAATGAGTATGGCAACACCAAGGAAATCATAAAACGTTCTCCCTAACTTCCGGTCCCGCCATTGCTCAATTTTGCCGGTTTAGATGGCTCCTTCCGACTTCTGTCTTGCTTATAATTTTTACTAAGCATACGACCAAGTTCCGTTGGATTAGAGTCTAATTTTGAGTGTTTAAATAACTGACCGAGCGAGCGAATCGTCTCCGTTTCAGTTTATACAAAAATTATTTCGTATGTCCGGCTATTCTCCTGTACAGGTCGCATTTCTCAACCGATTGCCGTGTTATGTGAGCAGGTTCGTTAATTATAGATTATACAAATTGTTGCTGAGTTCCTTGCCGGAGTCTTCTCAGTTTGAGGGTATTGTAGTGAGAGAGGTAGAGCATAGCGTTTATTCGCTCAAAGAGCAGCTCGACTGGGGAAGTACCTCCACCTTACAGAATACCGCAGCCAAATAACTTTATGTTGTGTAAAGTTGTGTTTCTGCGCGTGAGTAAGGTCGCCAGAGCTCATAGGGGACGGGGGAAAGGTCGGTAACGCGTGAGCGATGCTTCGTGTATTGCAAGCGTCCATATGGCTACGGTAACCGCTTACCATCAGGTGGGCCGTATGCTTGTTTACCGACTAAGTTGAATAAAAAAAAAAAAAAAACGAACCGGTGATAATTTCAACTGATAATTTAACGTTCATAAGTGCCTTACCAGGGCCTAATCCTAAACTAAATAAATGACTTTTTGATTTTGATTTTGTAGTACAATCAGATGAAGTCAGAAATATCAGCTGCACAATGTTGTACAGCAACTGTCTCATGGCGCAATACAATCACATTGCTGAAATATACAAGGATTGCTGAGATTTATGCAGATTAGAAATAGATACTCCGTCTCTGACAGTTCACTTTTGACAACGCATAGTGAATCCGAATTGAAATATTTTTGCTGCTAAAACAAAATCATAGACAAAAGCTTTGCACAAAGGATGCAATAAACATGGCGGACGTCGGAAGTGGGAAGCAGTTACGTCATTTCCTGCAGTTACTTGCGTCTGCGACGGTAATTGTTTAATCTTGTTTATTTAACTTACTGGGGACAACAAAGGGGCTCATATTTTATTAACGCACAGATTTGACCCCTTGTTTCACCCGCATGGGGATTTTGGTCACTTGAGGCTTAGGGTCACGCCAATGGCCTTGAGCGTCAATGAGCTAATGGTGGAGCAAGATACGACTTCCGCGCACACAAAATATTCCTTCTAATTTAGAAAGTACTGTTTAGGTAATGTACGAAACTGGAGCACTGATGCCTTTGTTATATTTTGTGTTTAATGCAAGTCAATAAGTCATATTGTAATATAAGTGGCTGTGACATACGGACGGACAGACGTACATGACGAACCTATAAGGGTTCCGTTTTTGCCATTTGGCTACGGAACCCTAAAAATGTATTGCTGCTATTGTATAGAATGAAATGGAAAAAAACGTATACGAATCCTAGCTTTGATATTTGAAAAGCAGTAGTATCTCAAAGATCCCGGAGATTTTTACGAGACAGCAGCCTTAATTTGTTTACTCCATACATCGAGGAACAATCCCTTAGAGTAGTAATACCGAGCAATTCGATTCCGAAACTAGTCAGTGATTTTTCACTGATTTTGAACAGGAAGAACCAATCACTGCATCGTGTTTTCTTGACTTGGCCAATCAGAGGGCATGTGTCCTTGTCTTAGCCAATAAGTGCGCTGTGCGTTGTCGATGGTGGCAGATTGGTGGAATAGATTGCTAGCAAAATCAACGTCATTACGCTTCTTTGGGTTAATTGTTCGATGACTCCATACTTTGAGTATACTCAAAGACTCCATAGCAGACCTAGCTCATTCCGCTAATTTTGCGCGTGAGCCATAGGCGAACGTGATAAGGAAGAGAGTGTAATGATCAATGCACACACGTGTCATACGACGCTTTTCATTCAACACACGTGTGAGAAACACTATTTATTTAAGTAGATTTTTTGATAATCATCAACCACACAATGAGAACGTTAACAAATATGGCGCGCAGGTTTTTTTTTATTTGAAAGCGATACGCTGTCAAACTGTTTAAATTAAGAATGCTTCGTCTGCGCACATATTATTATCATTGCAGTGAGGCAAATGTCACCTATCATAAAACTGTGTGGTAATGTAAAGTAAAAAGCACTAGTGCGTAATAAGCTGCATTAAGATACTAAAAACGGTGCAATAAATGTCACTTTACGAGCGAGTGTGTTGAAAAAAATATTCCGTGAGAAATATCCTATTTTCCCGATTCATAGACAACTTAAAATATTTCTCAAAATAAAACTTTCTCCATATTCTAAAGAAAATATTAATAGAACACAATTTATCATGCTGCCAGTTGCATATCGTATTAAATTTAATTCAGGAGTATAAAACTTTTTAAAATAAATCTCATTTTAAAATAGTCCGCAAAGAAAACTTAGGCAATTTCTTTGCTTCGCACAATAGTGAAAAGAATAATGGCATAGCTTAGTTTATTTCTATATGCATTGTGGAATTGCTTTTTTGTGTAGTTTGATTATTGTTTTACCGTGTGATGATTAACTGATGGTGTTGAGCACATATTAAAATGCTAGTCGTTTAGCCATCATCAGTAGTCCATTTGCGTTGCGTCGGGATAAAGCTATGAGTCCCTACAGTCAAAAATGTTGAATAAGCAGCATGTTTTGTTTCACAGACGATGGTCCGCGGTTCCTCTCTCGAGGGCACTCCTTCAGGACAGTTGTTGGTGACACGCTTCTGCTTCCATGCCAAGTTCAGAATTTGGGTAAGGAGAGAACACTGTTTATTAAATACCAAATTATTGTATTGTTGCGTAGATAATCGCGGGAACTCGAAGATATAAGGATGACCTCTACATCCCGGTAGTGCAGTGGAAGCGGTGATGGCACCAGGTCGAAAAGTTTATGAGCACACCGTTTTTAAGTCTGTATTTCTCTGGGTGGGCACCGGTAGGCGCTTGGCAATAGATTTTCAACTTGAGAGTGGTAGCCAGCCAGGTTGGTACTACAAACTACCCTACCACCGTGATAAGGTTTCCTCACGATGTGTGTCTTCACCGAAAGCTTCAAGCTCATTATACGATTCGCACTCGGACCTGCGCTTCGGCGTTCAAGCTCACTACCACCTGACACCTGCCTTCATCAGGTTTCTCGTAATCAGCAACTCGTGAGTGGTACACACGGCAACAGATCAAGCTATACATTTCTAGTATAAGCTGACCTCCCATTGTACCGAAATCCTATACAATGCGAGATCAGCTTATACTGGAAATGTATAGCTTGATCTGTAGCCGTGTGTACCACTCACGAGTTGCTGATTACGAGAAACCTGATGAAGGCAGGTGTCAGGTGGTAGTGGGCTTGAACAACGAGACGCAGGTCTGTATAAGCGTGTATAGGAGTCATATGCTCGTTTGCGACATTCGCAAAGGGGACAATTTTTGACAGGTTACCAATACTAATTTGACGGGCCAGTTGACGTGGTTGGTTAAGATTTCACCTACCACGCCGTAGGTATTTGTGTGCATGAACATGTCTGCATGTCCAGGGTGTAAATCCTACAAACAAAATGTAGTATATCAGTTATCTGGATTCCATAGTACAAGCTCTGCTTAGTTTGGGATCAGATGACCGTGTGTGAGGAATGTCACAGGATATATGCTGACTTTAAGGAGTTCTCTTTGTCAATGAAGAAACCGACATCGTAGCTCTAAGGGAAAACCATTCCACATCCCAATGGTCCGCAACAGAACCCAAAGAGAATATAACGCTACGCTACAGAACCCATCATATGAATGAATGAATTATTTATTTCGCTCGAATTACTCATACATTGGTCTTTTTATTAACAAACGTCACTCTTCACCAACAAGTGGTATGCAAAATTAATTAATTACAATTATGGCCCTTGTCATCATCAGCCCTTTTTAAGTCCACTGCTGGACATAGGCCTCTCCCAGAGCGCGCCACTCCTTACGGTTTCTTGCCACCCGCATCCAGCCCAGTCCAGACACTTTTTTGAGGTCTTCAGTCAATGGGTCTGGGGGCTCCTACACTACGTTTGCCAAGATTAGGTATTCACTCTAAGACTCGTCTGCTCCATCAACCGATGGTTCTGCGGCAGATGTGACCAGACCATTGCCAACCTTGGTTTTTTCGCAAATGACGTCGGTCTGGATTTTATCCTTCAAAGAATCTGTGCACAGCTCGCTGGGTGACTTTAATTTTTTGACCAGTCTATGCGTCAGTGCCCTACTCCTGAATCTGTAGGTCATGACATGGCCCGTATAACTGATCTTAATGCATGACATTGTAGGGTCCCTGGTGCTGCTATGGCGCAGGGGGCCGGCGGTGCTCACCGCGGCGAGCCTCATGGTGACCAGGGACGAAAGGTTCAGGCTGGTCGACGGGTACAACCTGCAGATCACTGATGTTGGACCACAGGTATGTTGGCACATGTTTTTTTATTACTTTTCAGGGTTTCTCAATAAAAAAAGAACAAAGTTGGTGCGTTTTACATGGAAAGATTACTTTTATGGAAGTGCAAGGTGGATGACACCTCCATAAAGAAGCGAAGGTCTTCCGCCAGGCTAGGTCATCGTGCCTGGGGACCGCGGTCCCTGTACATGTTGGACACTTGTATAGATATATGCTAATCGCCAAATAAACTTTGTAAGCGCGATGCAGAATGTTGTGGCGCCATCTGTCGTTCTGCATGTGAACTATCTTAGTGTAACTGATAGATGTCGCTACACGTTATATGTGGCGGGTAACCTGAACTGACCAAAATTGCTACTTTTTACACAATTTACAAAAATATATTAATAAACATCATAATGTTAGTTATATCGCGCGTCCCATTCACAAGCCAATGTGCTAAAGGGATACCACTCTAGTTTTCTGGGAAATTCAACTGAGTTATGTGGGGAAGTAACTTTGAGAACCTCTGTTATAATTCATATAGCTATAACTTCCGAAAAGTGCAAGAACTTAAATTCTCTAGGCAATGCATCTTCCGCCTGTTGCACTCACGGGCCAGTTATCGTCTACGCCTTTGTAAAGTTCGGCAACACAGTCAATCCCCCTGGGGGCCAAGTCTGCTAAAATGTCATACTGACACGATACTATTGCAATTCCATTATCGTTGAGCCGATGTGCGCAGTCTACCAGATTATATAATGTACTCTTTGCAGTCTACTAATTCCTGCTTTAGTCCAATTTCTTTGACTAATTCATAATGGTCTCATAATGACAACTAAAGGTGCGTTCGAATTGGAGTGATGTCGTTTTTAACAGTTTCAAAATGGGCATTTTTGTTTATGCGTTCGAATTGGGAAATTTCATCAATTTTGCAACTTTTGCCACAAACGATATTTCCCAAATCGAACGATTAGATACAAAAATGACATTTGCATGCTCATCGCCTACTTGTCACTTGTCTCAACCTACCTTTTTCCTTCAGTTAATCTTTACACAAAGTAAATCTGACAAATTATTCTCTTGCCTGTTAGTATTTCTATCAAACAATAAAAATTTGAAATTTCGCTACCCGTTTGAATTTTCCAAAACTTATCTGTCAGATTCAAAGATGTCAAAATATGATCACAAACGACCCGGCCTCGGAGGTGGATCAAAATTTGCAGTTCACGATGTCGTATTTAACTGTCTCCAAGTAAAACGAACGGTGAACGAAAACAGTAAAAAACGCCAATTTCGCCCACAACTTTCCAAATCGAACGCCAGATGTGATCGTTTTTGGCATTTTTGACTGTTATTGTTGCTACCGTACCCCAATTCGAACGCACCTTAAAAGATCATTGTGGCACGATTGTAGTTTCAGTGCCAAATAATCGGAAAGCAATGACGCCAATTGTGTTAGTAGACTACCAAAACTGTAAAATGTCACAATTTTGACACCACTGATAGTACATTGGAACACAATTGTAATAGCAGACTTGGGCCCCTAGTATACCCAAGGTGGACCTTCCGCCTGCTTGTCAGCCTACTGGAGTGCATGAGAAAATAAACCGGCCAAAAGCCGAGTCTGACTCATGCAACGAAGGTTCCGACCTTCCTTAGACGTATAGTTTCTTGGTTTGGCTAACTCCAGAAAAACACCGGACCGCATAACATTTGTTAGTGGTGGAATTATGATGATTACGTTAAAACTGAGCTAATTAGAAACATCGTTCTATTTTCCTGTAATATTTACATCTATTCGTCAATGATTTACATCAATTATCTATTTTAAAGCGCTCGTGGTGTAGCATGATTAGCCGTTCTTAATCGATGGATGGTTGACTTCCTATTGGTATTTCAAATCGAGCGTTTCCGTGCTTCGGAAGGCACGTAAAGCCGTTGGTCCCGGTTATCACTTAATTTTGATTGTCGTTAATCCAGTTGGATGCCTCGTAGGCGGCTTGAAAAATTCCAACAGTAGGTTCACCACTAGCCTACCTCCACCAATCCGCAGTGGGCACGCGTGGTGGAGTATCGCAGTCCCTTTCACCCTCATTTGTGAAAGGAGGTCTGTGCTCAGCAGTGGGACATTATAGGCTGATGATGATGATCTATTTATCATCATAAGTCAAAAACTACGCAACATAAAATAAAATAAAAACCTGTTTTGGAATGTACAAATTAAGTTCTTTCATCTAAAAATTACCTTTTACGTAACATTCAGAAAAAATATCGAAATATAAATTATATACTTATTGCGAACCCCACAAAATTTCCGGTAAAAATATGAATTCAAACTTATTGTTGTTCAGAGATTAATGAATTATTAACACTCGCAACCCCACATGGTAATAATTTCAAAAATATACCCGCCATTACGTTTGTAACTTTTTTTTTATTGTACTTCATAGAGACATATTTCGTTGATTTTACGTGTTTCCCAATAATTTCTCTGTGCTCTGTTTTTTTCTAAAATACTTTTTTTTTATTTATAATAAATGTATGAATGAAGTCATTCGTAGAACAAACGTTATTGCCATACTCAGACCTGATAATACGTATGCTGAACTGGCAATACAGACACACCGCGTTATCTTTAATGAATGTTACCCTCAATAAGTGAAAAAAACTATTATAGTGGTAAAAGTTTATGTAAAGTGCTATGTACTATCTACACTAATAATAGTATCTTTGTGAGATGTAGACCTCGCGAGTCTCGATAATTATATGGAACTAGTTGTCCCCCGCTGTTTCACCCGCGTTCCCCGGGATAAAAAGCCTGTGTCCTTCTGCATACCGTAGGCAATCTGCATGCCAAATTTCATGATGATTAGTTGAGGTATGAAAGCGTAACAAACAAACAAACTTGCTTTCGCATTTATAATTTTATTTACAGTCTAAATAAAAGAAATCTGAATCTAGAAAAAAATCCATATAATTATACCGAACCTGCTCACAAAATGAGACGGTTCTTTCCATAGAGTTGGTTGAAAATACCTGTCAAATCGTGTATAAGGTTCAAATTAGTTCGAATTATCAACAGATTGACAGGTATTTTCAACCAAACTCTATAAAACTCTATGGAAAGAAAACTTCTCATTTCACGAGAATCTGTTGAGAAATGACCGTCGGATATCCTTCGGCAATCCGCCGGACATCTGACATGACATACGAAAGCATTTTGCCCAAAACGGAGACGCTTCGCTCGCTAAGTCAATAATAAAAGAAGAAGTAAAGTTTGTAAGGATGGCTGTAGGAAATAATCTCCGGAACTACTTAACCGATCCTGAAAATTCTTTATATAATTGCTAAATTGTCTCCAAGTGCTATATACGATACAATTTTCATCTGAGCAAAACGCGGGGTACAGCTATAGCTAGTGACTGAATTGGCGATAGGTAAACCACATCGGTCAAAGCATTTTTTTATACGGAGGCAGTAAACGAGCGTACGGGCCGCCTGATGGTAAGTGGGTACCGTTGCCATATGGATACATGCACAACTCTCTACTTCCCTACCCAATGAGCTCTAGCGACATTACTCACGCGTGGGAACACAATAGTACATTATGATACATGTGTGCAAAGTTGGTTATTAATCTCGCGTGTCATACGACGTTTTTCAACACACTTCCGAGGAAAAAACAGACTTGTATTTTTTTAAGTAGTTTTTTTGATAATAATCAACCATACAATTAGAACGTTAACAAATATGACGCGCAACTATTTTACCCGTTTAAATTAAGAATGTTTGGTCTACACACATAATCACTTGCAGTGAGGTACAACTTTATCATAATCGGGATTATACCTATCATAAAACTGTGCGGTATTGTAAAGTAAAAAGCACAAGTGCGTAATAAGCTGCATTAAGATACAAAAAATTGTGCAATAAATGTCACTCTACGAGCGAGTGTGTTGAAAAATTATGTTATTTGGCTGCAGTATTCTGTAAGGTACTTCCCCAGTCTAGCTGCTCTAAGAGCGAATAAATGCTCTATCTCACCACGGTAAGTGATGATGTGTCCGAAGGTGGTGCACACACAAAGCCTAGAAGGAACTGGCTCTCAAGTGCAACAGTCGGAACACACCGATAGGTGCTTGGCGACAGTTCAACTTGAGGGTGATAGCCAGCCAGGTGGGTACTACAAAGTACGTAGGGTACTTTGTAGTACCCACCGTGCTATGGTTTCCTCACGATGTTTTCCTTCACCGAAAGCTCATTCGAACCCTCAAGCTATTTCTTACACAAGTCAAGTAAGTATTTAATAGCGAAAAGTACTACTGCCAGCATTATCCCTTTAGTATTTTTTTAAGAAAACAGTCTGGCAACACATTTATCGCTATAATATTAGTGGACGCTAAACGAACTTTATGACATTACCCCTTTTACACCCCATTTCGATTTATCGGTTAGCCTTCACATCGTTTTATTAGGATTATAGCGGTCATTCGCACATCATATGTGTCCGGTCGGGTGGACGAAGAGGTTTGGATAGTCTAATATAATGGCAAAGTCTATTTATCTGTTTATAACTAGCAATTAAAAAATATTAGCGCCACAATGTTGTACAACATCTGTCCCATAGCGTAATACAGTCACATTGCTGAAATTTAGAACGATTGCTGAGATATAGTAAGATTAAAATAAATTTTCCGTTCGCCATTTTGTTAGAAGACAGTTGATGTTTATTAAAATATCAGATCCAGAGTGTTGTTCATCAACTGAGTCATAGCGCAATACAATCACTTTGCTGAAATATGCAATGATTGCTGAGATACAAGTGGATCAGAATTTAACTAACCGCCATTTTTATGTATATTTAGAATATTTTATTAAAATATCAACTCCTCAATGCTGTACAAAAACTGTCTCATAGCGCAATAAAATCACTTTGCTGAAATATATAATGATTGCTGAGTTATAGGCGGATTAGAAATAATTGGGTAACGTTAATTAGCGCGCCATTGGTTTTTCCTCAAATACATTTATTTTTAAGGAAGAGCAACTATTTAAGACTCTATCGAGCGAAATCAGCGCGCGGCAAATAGGTATTTACTGCGGGTCAATGTTGTGTGCGTCGACACGCACACAACAGTCAGTACTCACGGCTCGGTCGGCCGTTTGCACCCGCATGACAAAAGTCAGTAAGTACATAATTTAAAAAAAAGCCTCGGGATTAAAACATGATATTTTCGCAAAATTTTCAAAAAGTGTCCGCGCCTTGTAAAACTTTTTAGATACTGGCCCGATTTCTCTCGAAATCGATATTTGAGAGACCTCGGGATCACAAAACATGAAACTTTTGCCAAAATTTTAAAATGTGTCCGCCACGTTGGACTTCGACAAAATCGATATTTGTTAGTCCTTGGGGTCACATAACAAGAATCTTTTCTCAAAATGTTGAAAAAGTGTCCGCCATGTTGAACTTTTTAGATACTGGTCCGATTGCTCTCAAAATCGATATTTGAGAGACCTAGTGGTCACAAAACAAGAATCTTTTCTCAAAATGTCGAAAAAGTGTCCGCCATGTTGAACTTTTTAGATACTGGTCCGATTGCTCTCAAATTCGATATTTGAGAGATCTTGGGGTCACAAAACAAGAATCTTTTCTCAAAATGTCGAAAAAGTGTCCGCCATGTTGAACTTTTTAGATACTGGTCCGATTGCTCTCAAATTCGATATTTGAGAGACCTTGGGGTCACAAAACAAGAATCTTTTCTCAAAATGTTGAAAAAGTGTCCGCCATGTTGAACTTTTTAGATACTGGTCCGATTGCTCTCAAAATCGATATTTGAGGGACCTTGGGGTCACAAAACAAGAATCTTTTCTCAAAATGTTGAAAAAGTGTCCGCCATGTTGAACTTTTTAGATACTGGTCCGATCGCTCTCAAAGTCGATAATTGTGAGTCCTTCGGGTCACAAAACAAGAATCATTTCTCAGAATTATCAAAAGGTGTCCGCCATGTTGAATTTTTTTGTTACTGGTCCGATGGCTCTCAAAATCGATATTTGAGAGACCTTGGGGTCACAAAACAAGAATCTTTTCTCAAAATGTCGAAAAAGTGTCCGCCATGTTGAACTTTTTAGATACTGGTCCGATTGCTCTCAAATTCGATATTTGAGAGACCTTGGGGTCACAAAACAAGAATCTTTTCTCAAAATGTTGAAAAAGTGTCCGCCATGTTGAACTTGTTAGTAACTGGTCCGATTGCTCTCAAATTCGATATTTGAGAGACCTTGGGGTCACAAAACAAGAATCTTTTCTCAAAATGTTGAAAAAGTGTCCGCCATGTTGAACTGTTTAGTAACTGGTCCGATTGCTCTCAAAATCGATATTTGAGGGACCTTGGGGTCACAAAACAAGAATCTTTTCTCAAAATGTTGAAAAAGTGTCCGCCATGTTGAACTTTTTAGATACTGGTCCGATCGCTCTCAAAGTCGATAATTGTGAGTCCTTCGGGTCACAAAACAAGAATCATTTCTCAGAATTATCAAAAGGTGTCCGCCATGTTGAATTTTTTTGTTACTGGTCCGATGGCTCTCAAAATCGATATTTGAGAGACCTTGGGGTCACAAAACAAGAATCTTTTCTCAAAATGCCGAAAAAGTGTCCGCCATGTTGAACTTTTTAGATACTGGTCCGATTGCTCTCAAATTCGATATTTGAGAGACCTTGGGGTCACAAAACAAGAATCTTTTCTCAAAATGTTGAAAAAGTGTCCGCCATGTTGAACTTGTTAGTAACTGGTCCGATTGCTCTCAAATTCGATATTTGAGAGACCTTGGGGTCACAAAACAAGAATCTTTTCTCAAAATGTTGAAAAAGTGTCCGCCATGTTGAACTGTTTAGTAACTGGTCCGATTGCTCTCAAAATCGATATTTGAGGGACCTTGGGGTCACAAAACAAGAATCTTTTCTCAAAATGTTGAAAAAGTGTCCGCCATGTTGAACTTTTTAGATACTGGTCCGATCGCTCTCAAAATCGATAATTGTGAGTCCTTCGGGTCACAAAACAAGAATCTTTTCTCAGAATTATCAAAAGGTGTCCGCCATGTTGAATTTTTTTGTTACTGGTCCGATGGCTCTCAAAATCGATATTTGAGAGACCTTGGGGTCACAAAACAAGAATCTTTTCTCAAAATGTCGAAAAAGTGTCCGCCATGTTGAACTTTTTAGATACTGGTCCGATCGCTCTCAAAATCGATAATTGTGAGTCCTTGGGGTCACAAAACAAGAATCTTTTCTCAAAATGTTGAAAAAGTGTCCGCCATGTTGAACTTTTTAGATACTGGTCCGATTGCTCTCAAATTCGATATTTGAGAGATCTTGGGGTCACAAAACAAGAATCTTTTCTCAAAATGTCGAAAGTGTCCGCCATGTAGAATTTTTTAGATACCGGTCTGATTGCTCTCAAAAGCGAGAAACATTTATTTGAGAGTCCTTGGGGTCACAAAACAAGAATCTTTTCTCAGAATTATCAAAAGGTGTCCGCAATGTTGAAGTCTAGAAGTTTCATAATGGCGGACACTTTTTCAAAATTTTGAGAAACGATTCTTGTTTTGTGACCCCAAGGTCTCTCAAATATCGAATTTGAGAGCAATCGGACCAGTATCTAAAAAGTTAAACATGGCGGACACTTTTTCAACATTTTGAGAAAAGATTCTTGTTTTGTGACCCCAAGGTCTCTCAAATATCGATTTTGAGAGCAATCGGACCAGTATCTTAAAAGTTCAACATGGCGGACACTTTTTCGACATTCTGAGAAAAGATTCTTGTTTTGAGACCCGAAGGACTCACAAATATCGATTTTGAGAGCAATCGGACCAGTATCTAAAAAGTTCAACATGGCGGACACCTTTTCAAAATTCTGAGAAAAGATTCTTGTTTTGTGATCCGAAGGACTCACAAATATCGATTTTGAGAGCGATCGAACCAGTATCTAAAAAGTTCAACATGGCGGACACTTTTTTGACATTTTGAGAAAAGATTCTTGTTTTTTGACCCCCAAGGTCTCTCAAATATCGATTTTGAGAGCAATCGGACCAGTTACTAAAAAGTTCAACATGGCGGACACTTTTTCATCATTTTGAGAAAAGATTCTTGTTTTGTGACCCCAAGGTCTCTCATATATCGAATTTGAGAGCAATCGGACCAGTATCTAAAAAGTTCAACATGGCGGACACTTTTTCGACATTCTGAGAAAAGATTCTTGTTTTGAGACCAGAAGGACTCACAAATATCGATTTTGAGAGCAATCGGACCAGTATCTAAAAAGTTCAACATGGCGGACACCTTTTCAAAATTCTGAGAAAAGATTCTTGTTTTGTGATCCGAAGGACTCACAAATATCGATTTTGTGAGCGATCGAACCAGTATCTAAAAAGTTCAACATGGCGGACACTTTTTTGACATTTTGAGAAAAGATTCTTGTTTTTTGACCCCAAGGTCTCTCAAATATCGATTTTGAGAGCAATCGGACCAGTTACTAAAAAGTTCAACATGGCGGACACTTTTTCAACATTTTGAGAAAAGATTCTTGTTTTGTGACCCCAAGGTCTCTCAAATATCGAATTTGAGAGCAATCGGACCAGTATCTAAAAAGTTCAACATGGCGGACACTTTTTCGACATTCTGAGAAAAGATTCTTGTTTTGTGACCCGAAGGACTCACAAATATCGATTTTGAGAGCAATCAGACCAGTAACAAAAAAATTCAACATGGCGGACACCTTTTGATAATTCTGAGAAAAGATTCTTGTTTTGTGATCCGAAGGACTCACAAATATCGATTTTGAGAACGATCGGACCATTATCTAAAAAGTTCAACATGGCGGACACTTTTTCGACATTCTGAGAAAAGATTCTTGTTTTGTGACCCGAAGGACTCACAAATATCGATTTTGAGAGCGATCGAACCAGTATCTAAAAAGTTCAACATGGCGGACACTTTTTTGACATTTTGAGAAAAGATTCTTGTTTTTTGACCCCAAGGTCTCTCAAATATCGAATTTGAGAGCAATCGGACCAGTATCTAAAAAGTTCAACATGGCGGACACTTTTTCGACATTCTGAGAAAAGATTCTTGTTTTGTGACCCGAAGGACTCACAAATATCGATTTTGAGAGCAATCGGACCAGTATCTAAAAAGTTCAACATGGCGGACACTTTTTCAAAATTCTGAGAAAAGATTCTTGTTTTGTGATCCGAAGGACTCACAAATATCGATTTTGAGAGCGATCGAACCAGTATCTAAAAAGTTCAACATGGCGGACACTTTTTTGACATTTTGAGAAAAGATTCTTGTTTTTTGACCCCAAGGTCTCTTAAATATCGATTTTGAGAGCAATCGGACCAGTACCTAAAAAGTTCAACATGGCGGACACCTTTTCAAAATTCTGAGAAAAGATTCTTGTTTTGTGACCCCAAGGACTCACAAATATCGATTTTGAGAGCAATCGGACCATTACCTAAAAAGTTCAACATGGCGGACACCTTTTCAAAATTCTGAGAAAAGATTCTTGTTTTGTGACCCGAAGGACTCGCAAATATCGATTTTGAGAGCGATCGGACCAGTATCTAAAAAGTTCAACATGGCGGACACCTTTTCGACATTTTGAGAAAAGATTCATGTTTTGTGATCCCAAGGACTCACAAATATCGAATTTGAGAGCAATCGGACCAGTATCTAAAAAGTTCAACATGGCGGACACTTTTTCGACATTCTGAGAAAAGATTCTTGTTTTGTGACCCGAAGAACTCACAAATATCGATTTTGAGAGCGATCGAACCAGTATCTAAAAAGTTCAACATGGCGGACACTTTTTCGACATTTTGAGAAAAGATTCTTGTTTTGTGACCCCAAGGTCTCTCAAATATCGAATTTGAGAGCAATCGGACCAGTTTCTAAAAAGTTCAACATGGCGGACACCTTTTCAAAATTCTGAGAAAAGATTCTTGTTTTGTGACCCGAAGGACTCACAAATATCGATTTTGAGAGCGATCGGACCAGTATCTAAAAAGTTCAACATGGCGGACACTTTTTCGACATTTTGAGAAAAATACTTTATCCGCCATCTTGTGGCGACGGCCTTTTAAAAGTATTACATTATTGAGTATTGCAAATTGTTTTGTCATTGGAACTAAAGGTGTATGCAAAATTTCAGCTCACTCGGCGTCCATATCGCTACGGTAGGTAACCGCTTACCACCAAGCGAGTCGTATGCCGTATGCTAATTTACCCACGTCTGAAAAAAATTTTGACCTAAGCAAACTAACTAACATTGCAAATGAAACAAAAGTAATATATATTATTTGCTGACTCAAAAAACGAAAAACAAAACTTATGTCGTTATGCTCTTTGAATTAGTGTCCGGACACGTTTAGATCGCGATCGTGTGTTCCTAGGTAGTCGTTCCGCAAAGAGACGTGATCTCTCTCTGAGCTCCCGTGGTCGACTGAATTTTCGAGCGCGTATCTCACATATATATTCAACGTCGCGCTGCCATAGTAAAAATGTATGGCGAATTCGGAGCTCATTTTGAATAAAATCATAATAAATCATCTAGACAATATAATGAAAATATGAGACGCAAAACTTCAAGATTACATATTAGAGAATTAACTGACTACATTTCTACAGAATATTTCTAAGGAAAAATACACGAAATCTTCTGAATCACAACACGCATTATTGTAGATTTTTGCTCAACTTCATATGAGTCCATTAAAAAACCTATACCATAATTCATATTTTTGTTTCGCAAACATTGTAAATACATTATCTGTGGTAATAATTATGTAGATGTTCACTGTGTAAATAAACTATTTTCGTTAATATCAACTTAACCGTAACTGTCCTTTTGTCACTTTTTGTTCGACTCCCTCTTAATTTAATAGTTTATTTACACCCATGCTATAAATCCTCTATATCAGTTCCTGAAACAGTTAGCTTATTGCCAACTTGATTGCCAACATTAAAACACTGGTTGTCATAGTAACCATTATATCATCCAAAACAGTGTTATAATGTTGTACTGAATTTCATTATACAACTCCTTTTTTTTTTTTTTTTTTGCTTTTTCGGACCATTCCTTACTAATCAAACAGCCACATTCTCCGTGGTATCCTTAGAGGTTATTCGAATTACGTCGTATGCCGCCATTTTAGTTCGATATTAGAATTGCATTTTTCGAAGCGCTCGTGGCGTAGCATGATTAGCCGTTCTTAATCGATCGGCAAAGTTAAGCTACGTCTGTCGTGGTCGGTACCTGGATGGGTGACCGCCTAGTGGTATTTCAAATCGAGCGTTTCCGTGCTTCGGAAGGCACGTAAAGTCGTTGGTCCCGGTTATCACTTAATTGTGATAGTCGTTAAGCTAGTTGGATGCCTCCTTGGCGGCTTGAAAAATTCCAACAGTAGGTTGACCACTAGCCGCCTACCTCCACCAATCCGCAGTGGGCACGCGTGGTGGAGTATCGCCCAGTCCCTTTCACCCTCATTTGTGAAAGGAGGCCTGTTCTCAGCAGTGGGACATTATAGGCTGATGATGATGATGATGATGATTAGAATTGCAGAATTTTATTACTTTGTTGTTTACAAAAATGATCATGGGTGTAGATAAAGTCTTGTATGCAACTAAACTAAACTTGTATGTATAGTATGGTGAACATTACGTGCCATTACTATGGTGTACAGGTCGGTTAACGAAAGCTGGCACGTTCACAGTACTCATAAATTTGCAATCAGTCAAGTCTAATGGACGAATGCATAAATAGACCACTCTATATTTATGAGCAGTAGCAAAAGCAAAACAATAACTGTCTCCTTCATACTCATAAGCTTGACTTTGCGCGAGAGAGACGGTGTAAATGTGTTGAAACGTGCCAGCTTTAGTTAACCGACCTATACTGTCTACCCTGAGGATGAGAGAGAAAAATGAGGATCATTCCACAGGGATCATTCACGTTTTTTGTTGATTGTGTTTTTTTTTTCATAGAGATAGACCTGAGGAGTAACTTTTTGGGTTCCGTAGCCAAATGGCAAAAACGAAGTCTTTCTAAATTCGTCTTGTCCGATCTTAATAGATCTGGATCGATCATGATCGTTTTATAAAACTGTTTTTAAAACTTTAATAACTTCGTCATTTGTTGATGGATTTTAATAATTTAAACATTATGCTCAGTGCCTCTACCATGAGTTTTCTACACTAAAGTAATGTACATACAGTCGCTAGCGACTACGGTGTAACATTTTGTATGAAAAGCTTCCAAAAGTGCCCACTAGAGGCGGTGCTCGCTATACAGAATATTCACCGTAGTCGCTAGCGTGTGTAGATTACGTGAGTGTAGAAAACATCCTTTATGGATAGTTACTATACTCTTTGTAGAAAACTCATGGTAGAGGTACTGATTTGAAGTGTTATGTGCTTCTTCTGTAGTAAACAAAAAGTTAACATTTTGTTATGTGATTGATCGTTCGTTCATTCGTCGAACGTTCATTTTGTTTATTTGTAATTTATTCCGCCAATATCGGCACTGACGATGCACTCTCATTGGCTAAATTAAGGACACACTAAACATTTAGATCGTTCTTTTTAGTTGCGGTATTAATCTAAAGGGATATTTCCTCGATACAATCTTTATTTCTTTATTGCACAATTATCTCACGATGATTTGATTTAGTTTGTGAATGTTATTTATCTAAACTACACTTCGTTCCAAATCTACGTTACATAGTATATGGATACTCCTTTAATAAAGGAATCCCATGTGGGAACCCCAAATTTCAAAATAATCGGTTTAAAAAAAACAAACCCAATGAATCGTTAACGTAGGTACGGAACAAAATGGCCGGCGGGGAAAAAATTGCGCGCGAAATCGTAGCTCAGTGTTGCCACACATAAAAAATAACGAGCGGCAACCACCACAAAGGTTTATGCGGCAATTATCATATTTCTTTGGACCAATTACCGTTTAGGGTGGGCTGTTTAGCATTTTTTGACGTTTGCTAGAAATTGTATTGTTATTTATTGTGATATTAAGTCGATTGCTGAGATAATAGATGCTTCAGGGTTCCGTACCCTAATGGTTTGGGTGGAACCCTATTTTTTTATGTTTATTGCCTTATTTATTTCTTTTAAACGTAAACCTTTTTTCTTATGAACTTCATTGTAGAAAGTCCATTTGCTATTTTACATTCATAGGGCAGACTTGGAAGGGGCAGTTGGCTTGGTTGGTTAAGGTTCCGTCTATCACGCCGCAGGTCATGGGCTCGATTACCATCCAGGACATGCATTTGTGTGCGTTATGGTGTATCGAGGGTATAAAGACTCCCACATACATAGATATAAAGATACGCGTGAAAATCCTAGCCCTGTCTTTGCTGTCGCGCAGTCGGGTAAAATGCAACCAATGTTTATCAATCTTTAATGGAACTAAAAATGCATGCTCCTTTCTTAAAGTCAGTTAATTTGTCAATTAGGTCCTTCCTACTGAGTTCCAAGACATTTAACAAAGATTGCATTTAGAGATAACGAATTAACTGGCCGATTTATTTTGAAATGTTGATTAACTTGTGAATTTTAATAGAGGCTCTTCATTAAGCAAACGCTCTTTGGTCTGTTTCCTGGCTTTATGATAGGGCTGACTTTCCGATCATTTGATACCGTCTTTAACTGTCAGATAAATTGTAAGGATCGAAGAATTTGTATTATTTCTATTCACATCACAGAACAAGTGACAATATCTATAATATACACTTTTCCAGTTTTATTTGCACGATCGTAATTCTTTTCAGTAAAATACGAAAACATAAACACCAGTGTTGATATAAAATATAAAATAAAATAAATATCCTGGGACATTTCTCACACACGGTCATCTGATCCCAAACTAAGCAGAGCTTGTACTATGGAAACCAGATAACTGATATAATACATATACATACTTTTTGTTTGTAAATACATACTTAATATACATAATTACACCCAGACTCAGGACATACAGACATGTTCATGCACACAAATGCATGTCCTGTGTGGGAATCGAACCCACGACCTGCGGCGCGTAAGGTGAACCTTAACCAACTGCGCCAACTGGCCCGTCATATAGAGACATATGGGTTGATAGTCGAAAAAATTATTGACTCACGTCAAAATTATGTATCTTCTCTTTCTCTCTCGCATAAGCTATAACTTAGAGTGAAGATACCTAGCTATCTAGCTATTAGCTCTTTCTCTGTCATAAGGATTGTCATATTTCTTTTTCATGCTATGGCTGTCTGCTTAGTCCGTACAGGTCGGTTAACGAAAGCTGGCACGTTCACAGTACTCATAAATTTGCAATCAGTCAAGTCTAATGGACGAATGCAAAAATAGACCACTCTATATTTATGAGCAGTAGCAAAAGCAAAACAATAACTGTCTCCTTCATACTCATAAGCTTGACATTGCGCGAGAGAGACGGTGTAAATGTGTTGAAACGTGCCAGCTTTAGTTAACCGACCTGTACCATCATTTGTGAAATACCAGGCGGTCACTCATAAGGATACCGTCCACACGGTGATTGCTGATCGATTAAGAACGGCTAATCAAGCAACACCACGAGCGCTCTCTAGAAGAATTTATTTATAATAGGCACATAGCTCTGCTTTGGGATAAGATGTCCGTGTTTGAAAAATGTCCATCGCTATGTTCTTTCTTTTTCTATACTACTTAGTCGGTAAACAAGCATACGGCCCACCTGATGGTATACGGTTACCGTAGCCATATGGACGCTTGCAACACAAGAAGCATCGCTCACGCGTTACCGACCTTTCCCCCCTCCCCTATGAGCTCTGGCGACCCTACTCACGCGACACACACGTGGAACACAACTTTACACAACATAAAGCCATCTGTAAGGTGGAGGTATACTTCCCCAGTCAAGCTGCTCTTTGAGCGAATAAACGCTATGCTCTACCTCTCTCAAATAAGTTCTCTAATAAATTCGATCAAAACTATCCTTGGTTATCCAAAACTCAACCTCCATTTCAGGACGCAGGCGACTACGTCTGTCAGATATCCGATCGGGTAGCACGTGACCAGGTACACACAGTAGAAGTGCTGGTGCCACCAAGTGTGCGAGCCTCGCCAGAGTCACGACACGCAGCGGCCAGGAGAGGTGGGGCTGCAGTGCTGGAGTGCAGAGCCAGCGGGAACCCTGTGCCAAGCGTCACATGGCAGAAACTGGTGAGTGGATCAAAATTATTTATTCAAATACACCTTCGCTGCCTTAGCAGGCACTTATACTACTATTTTACACTTACTCTAATACTGGATCGGAAGGTTGCATTTGCTGAGAAGAGCCGGCAAGAAACTCAGCAATGACTTATGACATTTACATTCTTTTCACTGACAAAAATTGCGTGTCCCAGCGCGGCGGCAAAAAGTACAAAGTAAACACGATTAATATTTAATAAGTAAATAACAAATTCGCACAGACCAGCCCCCACAAGCAGCACTTGTTCACAAGTATGACGCGTGTGGCAGCCATCGCCATCGCAGCCATATTTTAGGGTAGAGCGAGGTGGTGCCGCGCATGGCATCAGGCATGAGGGGGAGCCGCGCCGAAGTCGTAAAATCTGATATTTCGTGACAAACTTCGAAAAATTCTGAGAGTAAACATATCTTCTCTAGGTGCTCCAGATCTTGCGATATATAAGATTTACGGAAGAAGAAAAGATTAATTATATTTGATACCCTCATCACCTCGTCCTAATGTTTTGATCCGCTTATCTTTACCCAACCCACTAAACTCCTGCCAAGAGCATACTAACGTAACAGCCAGTCGGCGTCGTTCCAGAACGAGTCGAACACGCGGCTGGGCGAGGGCCCGCAGCTGCAGATGTCGCGGCTGGAGCGGACCCACAGCGGCCGCTACGCCTGCACCGTCGACAACGCCGTGGGACCACCGCTCGTCACGGAGTTCCAGCTGCAAGTGCTGTGTCAGTAGCTATACTACTCACTGTTTGTTTGTTACGTCGTTACATATGAAAGTGGATGGATATATAGGAAGAGTTAGACCGAAAAAGAGATGGATGGATTTTGTGAAAGATGATATGGGTAAGAAAGGAGTGGATGTTAAGACGGATAGAAGAGATGAATGGCAGAAGGGTACATATTGCGTCCACAAGTGTTGGGAACCGCCCCTTAGCCCCCCTGGATCCGCTACTGTAATGATCCTAGGAAACCTCGGTTGGAGCTGGTTCATAACACTGTTCAGATTGATTGACACAATCCAAAAAAAACAACAATGTGTGTTACATCAAAATTGATCGAGACCTCCGGCGACCAGCGGTTGGGGAGCTTTTTCCGCCAACGCGTCAGCTTGGCTATCCAAAGAGGAAACGCTGGCAGCCTTCTGGGCACCTTGCCGTTAATCGGAAGCAGCGGCAGGCTTGAGGAAATTTACTATATATAGATTGTAACTTGTACATATTTCTTTTAAATAAAAACAGCTGGTTATTAACATAATGCTTCTTAAAATTATAGATCCTCCAGAGATAACAGTGGAGCGGTCGTGGGTGCACACAGGGGAGGGATTCAGAGCCGAATTACTGTGCACAGTACTGGCTGATCCTCCGGCAGAGGTGAGCACTATATTTCATTTTTTGAGGTTCCGTACCCGATGTGTGCCAAACGGGACCCTATTACTAAGCATCTGCTGTCCTTTCTGTCAGTGGGCTGTATCTCAAAAAACGTAAGTAGGCAGACCCATCATGATTAACTGATTTTCTAAACTGGCCTTTAGCAACCCTAAGGTATAAAGAAGTGCTCACTAAGAACTGAAGGCCGACTTCTGAAGTGGTAACTTCAGTAGCTTTGACCTTCGTAAGTGCCCTACTCGGGCCTACATAAGTGCCCTACTAGGGCCTATTGCATAAAAGGCTTTGACTTGGCAACACCTGACAACCTGGTAATAGGTAGACGCTTAAAATTTTCACAGAATGTGTATTTGACGGGCCAATTGGCGCAGTTGGTTAAGATTCACCTTACGCAGGTCGTGGGTTCGATTCCCACACAGTACACGCATTTGTGTTCATGAACATGTCTATAAGTCCTGAGTCTGGGTGTAATTATGTATATTATGTATTTACAAACAAAAAGTAGTATATGTATTATATCAGTTATCTGGTTTCCATAGTACAAGCTCTGCTTAGTTTGGGATCTGATGACCGTGTGAGTAGGGAATGCAAACCGGTTTCACCGAAAACCGAAAAGCCGGTTATTCGGTACGGTTTTGACCAACCAAAAAAACCGGTTTTACATAGCACCAAAACCGGTTTTTCGATTATTTTCGGTTTTTCTTTCAATGTTTGGAAAAACTAACAAAGGAAGATTTGCCGCCTTTTTGTAAACTGAGTGCAATGCATTGAGTGTTTTTGTGATGAACTGAAGTGTGTTGATGTGTATTGTGTTGAGCTGGTAAGAAAATAACTTATAATAATGATTGTTTTTATGATAGATATAAAATATCTATCATAAAAACTTTTTTTTACAATACTTAGGCAGCAAACAAGCGTACGACCCGCGTTATGATAACCAGTTACCGTAGCCTATGGACGCTTAAAACATAACGGTTATCACCCGCACGTTGCCAAGCCTCAAACTTTTTGAAGCGGGGAGCTCATTCCTCAGCCAGAGCGTCCGCGATAGGAAGCTTCTTTGAAACCGCACAGTACTATGGTAGAAGGTAACTGGGCATCAGGTGAAACAATTCTTCAGAATACAGTCCGTTGGAAAAGAAATAGAACACACATAAGAAGGCAGTCTCTCCTCAGACTAAGGGGCTTTAAAACACTTGTGAGCTCGGGATCGTCGACAATTATAACAGCACGTCGCTGAACTGAGTCTAAATACCAAAGCTGGTATCCAGGTGCCCACAGAAGACAGCATTACTCCACTTGGGCCGGACTTTTTTGTATACCTTGTAGATGATTTTGGAACAGAACGTCGCTACAAATATTAACGCGAAGGAACCCAATGCTTTTCGTGATGTTGAGGGACATGTTCTAGAAATGAGGAGCCACAGAAAGTAGACTTTTCGCAACGGTGAATGCGCAGGCTTGCGTGTGACTTAGTGGGGTTGAAATAGACTAGGTTTAGTCAACCCTGAGGCGATCAAACGGCAGGAACGAATTATCGCATTCGCGACGTGGCGCGCGAGGCTCCGGGAGGAGCGTCATGCGCGCAAACGCGTTGTTGGAGCAGTCCTGCCGGTCTTCGAGGCCTGGATGCAGCGACAAGGTGGACGACTCACCTACAGGCTCACACAGATACTCACCGGGCACGGGTGCCTCGGTGAATAATCACTCTTCAAAATCAAATCGCCGTCGCCTCACGTCCAATCTTACACAGATAACTGTGTAAGATTGGACGTGAGGCGACGGCGGCCTGCTTCCACTGCGGTGGGAGCGGCCAGGATTCCGCATCGCACACGCTCGCAGTGTGCCCTGCGTGGAAACCCGAGCGGCGGATCCTGGTCGGCCTGATCGGGCGGAATCTCTCCCTGCCAGCAGTCGTGTCGGCGATGCTGAGCGGGGATACAGCGTGGAGGGCCGTAGCCTCCTTCTGTGAGACCGTAATGGTCCAGAAGGAGGCTGCTGAGCGGGATCGGGAGAGAGCCGATCCCGCTCGGAGACGACGCCGCCGAGGCGCAGACGTGCCTCGTGGCGGCCCTCCTGCCCTGTAGCTGGGGCTTAGAATAACAGCTACTAAACGGGGCCTTTGGGGTCGTGGGCAATCAGGGCGGGGGCTCTGTGCGCTCAGAAGCGACCCCAAGGAGGACGATGGGTCGACGTGGTCTCGAATCATCGTGCGATAGCACAGCGAGGGTGCTGGGGGGAGGTGTCAGACAATATGCTGGTGGAACAGTGTTGGGGATAATCCAGAGCCTTGCGGGATGCCAGCATTAATGTCATGCTATCCGAGCAACTACTGTCAACGAAGGCTCTTATGTATGCCAAACAGCAAGCTGACTGATTGGTGTTATTTTTTAACCATCTGCACTTTCTGCACGACAACAATTTATCTAAGTAAAACATTCGTATAATCATAATCACGTTTTTGTGTACACGCAAGTTGCTGTGGCGCTACTATATGACATGTTCATAATATTACGTGTGAAATTAATACTATAACATACGAAACATAATTCAATAAATGTTTATATAAGTACTTCTACTGATCTATTTTTTAACATAAAGTCATCATATATCATAGCAATTAAAAACCAAGCAAATGTGATATATTTTTATGATTTCATTCGTTGTAAAATATAATCAAAAGGAAAGGAACCGTGTAGTCTATATAAACGAGTATCTGATGAAGATGAATTTACAGAGACTATTATTTCCATCAATTTGATGAAAAAGAGATGGATGGATTGTGTGAAAGATGATATTATTAAGAAAGGAGTAAAAGTTGGTATAACGGATAGAATAGACGAATGGAAGAAGCGTACATATTGCGCCGACCACAAATGGTTGGGAACAGGGCAGGCAGATGGTGATAATGAATTTTAGTTTTCTTTTATACTCTCTTCATTAACTTTAACCGACTATAAATCCTCAGTTTGCGATTTTTAAATCTTAGGCACGGTTATTACCTATAATTCGAGCTATAGAAATAAAGTGGAAAAAAAACGAGCGAACATTAAAAAAACCGGTTTTAAAACCGGTTAACCGGTTTTGCCTCTCCATAACCGAAAAAAAAACCGTTTTCATTTTGCCACGGTTTTGCATTCCCTACGTGTGAGAGGAATGTCACAGGATATATATTTATATATTCTATTGCCGCTATAACAACATATTATTATTATTATTATTATTATAGCCTTTATTAGACATCATCAACAAAATATTACATTCAAAAACATTAAAAACCAATCACTTAAAAAAAACAATAGTAAAAAATTAAATAAATAACATTATCGAATTATTCTATATTATTCCACAAAATATCATGCAAATCTAATAATGTTGATGAGGACCCCTTCTGGGTATAGGCCTCCTCCAGTTGACACCAAATGGTACGGTTCTGTGCAGTTTCTACCCAATTTTTCGCAACCTTTTTTATATCGTCTGTCCATCGTTTTTTTGGTCTTCCTACTCTTCTTTTCCCTTCAGGTCCATCCCATATGGTTACTTTTACCGTCCACCTGTCATCTGTCATTCTTGCCACGTGTCCTGCCCACTGCCATTTACTTTTAAGTGCGTATTGCAGGGCGTCTATCAGTTTTGTCTTGCCTCTTATATGATCACTTCTTATTCTTTGTATCTTTCTTATATTGAGTAAGCTGCGTTCCATGGCTCTTTGGCACGATACAATTTTTCCCTTCACAACGTCTGTAAACGTCCACGTTTGCGATCCGTAGGTTAAACATGGCAGTAAACAGGTATCAAATACTTTCTTCTTCATGTGGATGGGAAAATCGCCTTTGAGTATTTCTTTGAGAGACCAAAATTTTTTCCATGTAAGGAGTATCCTTCTGTTTACTTCTTCTACGTTTCTGTTTTCATTAAAAGAAACTTGTTTCCCAAGATATATATAGCTCTGAACATATTCCAATGTTTGATTTTGTATTGTAATACAATTTTGTTTATTATTAGTCATAAGCTTTGTTTTTTCCAGGTTCATCTCGAGTCCCACTTTTCTACTTTCTTTAGCTAGTGATTGAAGCATTCTACACAAGCTGTCACTATCCTCTGCAAAAAGAACAAGGTCATCAGCGAATCTAAGATGGCTTAAGTATTGACCGTTGATGTTAATACCCGCCGTTTTCCAATCAATATTGCATATAATGCCTTCCAGTACAGCTAAAAATAGCTTTGGCGATATCGGGTCACCTTGTCTGACACCTCTCCTTATAGGTATCTCTTTACCTTTCCGCTCTAATTGAACTCTACTTGTGCTATCGGCATATATGTTTTGCAGTATATTTATATATTTATTGTTTATCTTGCATTTTTTAAGGGCTATCCAAATTGAGTCGTGATTTATGGTGTCAAAAGCCTTCGTGTAGTCCACAAACGCTATGTATAGTGATGACCTATATTCCATGTACTTTTCTATTATCTGTTCTAGCACATGAATTTGGTCCGTCGTCGAAAAACCGGGCCGAAAACCTGCTTGTTCAATAGCTTGACATTTGTCGATATATGGGCCTATTCTGCTTTGAAGAATCATAGAGAACAATTTGTAGATGCTTGATAGGAGGCTAATTGGTCTGTAGTTCGCGATATCCGTAGGATTACCTTTCTTATACAATAGCACAATATTAGACTGTTTCCACTGCTTTGGAACTTTTTCAGTTTTCAGGACTAAGTTAAATAGGTGGGCTAATGGAGTGGACAGTAATTTCTTGGCATGCTTGATCATTTCGTTACTTACTTGGTCTGGCCCAGGGCTTTTTTCAAGTTTTAGTCTACTTATATGTTGCAGTATTTCTACTTCATCTATTTGTGTCACGTCTTCCTCTATAGTTTCATATTCTACTTCAGGTAATGATGGTTCTTCGTTATCAATTTTACTATATAATTTCCTATAAAATTTTGTTGCTATTTGTATAATATTTTCTCTATGTGTTTCTTCTTTCGACCCTTGTTTAAGACCTTGTATCCATGTAGTACTGCTAGTAAGTTCTTTGAATGCTCTTTTTGTACTTCCTGTGTGTCGAAGATGTTTTTCTATTATGCATGTTCTGTAAGTTTCATAGTCTTTGCGAATTGATTTATTTGTGGTTTTAAACAGTTGCTTTAGTTCATCTTTAATTTCTTTAGTCTTGTTTTTTAATTGTAGCAGTTCGTGGCGCTTTTTTATAAGGTCTTTTGTTCTTTTACTCAGAATATTTTCCCTTTTTTCATTTCCCAGCAGTTTTTCTGTTTTAATGCTATTCTTAATAAGTTGTTCTAATTTATCATGGTACTTTTGAGGGCATTCATTTTCTTCAAGGTCTGGATCTAAGGACTCTTTTTTGTTTTTCAAATTGTTTAAGTAAGATGATATCGATTCATCTTTTGTTAAGTTACTTTTGTACTCTTGAACATTTCTTCTGGAGTATTTCTGCTTTTGTATTAAGAAAGTACCTCTAACCATTCTGTGATCCGTTGAAAATTCAATCCGATTTAGTACCTCTATGTTTGTACAATTTCGTGGAGAATTTGTGAGTATGAAGTCTACTTCATTTTTGGTTCTGTTATCAGGTGAAATCCAAGTCCATTTTTGAGAAGTTTTCTTTTTGAAAAAAGTATTCATTATCGATAATTTGTGTTCCTGTGCGTGCTGTAATAGCATTTCTCCTCTTTTATTTCGGTCCCCATATCCATACTTGCCCATGATTGTGTGTTCTTGCTTTTTAGGTTTCCCAATTTTTGAGTTGAAATCACCCATTATTATTAACATCTTCGCTGCGGATTCGTAGGTGATACTCAAGTTTTTATAGAATTCTAGTACTTCTTCGTCGTTGTCACGTCGGTTTGTAGGTGCGTACGCTTGAATTACAGTTAATAATTGGTCATCAAATCTCAGATCTAGTACGGCTATTCTGTCGGATATTCCTTTAAATTGCAGTATGTTATTTTTCAAGTTTTTATTAATAAGAAATCCAACTCCATATCTTCCTGCTATTGTTCCTTTGTAACAAAATATATATTTTTCTTTATACTCTTCTATGCTGCATCCCATTTTCCTTACTTCAGAGATGCCCAGAATATCGAAATTAATAGACTTTAATGAATGTGTTAAAGCTAGCATTCTTTCTGGCGTCGAAAGTGATCTGACATTATACGTACTGATTTTCAGAGTGGTATTATTATCACGTTTTTTAACTGGAGGGTTTTGGTCATACGGTCCCGCGGTGACCGGCCGTATTGGGACACTTTGAGGAGGCAGTTGATCCTATTTATTTATTTCTTCTCTATAGCTGACACTAACAACATATAATGCAAATATAATAATTATAAGGGGGTCCTTGCTTCCATAGAAGAAATATTTCGCCTACCATTCATTTCATAGCAAAGTTAATATTTAATATTGTAAGGAACCCTTCGTATGCGAGTCCGACTCGCACTTGGCCGGTTTTTTTTATATCTTAAATGTGCATTTTAAATTCTTTATCCAACAAAGACAATTTTTTGCGAACCAATACTGGGTTTGCTTATCTTCTAACTAGACCTTTATGAAACCTAGAAGATGGGTTGAAGCAATACCAATAACGTCGTCCGTAGACATCGACGAAACATGCCGTTAGAGTAGTTATACCAAGCAATCCCATTCCGCAACTATTCAGTGATTCTGCACTGATTTTGAACAGTAAGGACAAAGGACCAATCACTGCATCGTGTGTTCTTGACTTACCCAATCAGAGCGCATGTACCCTGACTTAGCTAATCAGAGTGCATTGTCGGTGGTGGGAAATTGGCTGAATAGATTTCAAACATAATGAAGAATGTTCACTAATTTAGATTTTTAGGTCTCCTTATTTTCTATAGAAAATAAAAAATATGTGTGAAAGAATTATTTCGATACGTCAATTAGTTTCCGAGATATGGAATTTTAAAATAAGCGCGCGACCCTGGATTCCACCGGCCCGTACTCGATGCGTGTGACGTCATGTTACATCGCTCGCTCAGTCAATCGCGCTCACAGAACAAATACCCTGACGGGGTCGCGCTTTTCCGTACGTTTCCCAAGTTAATAATGACTTTTTGGGTTTTTAAATTTCCAATATAAATACTAGAAAATCATGTGTTATGCCAAAATGTAAATATACAACCACCAGTCCACCGGAAAAGTTGATTTTACTCGTTCCAATGGATATCCAAATACGAGAGAAATGGATAAAAACTGTGAAGGGGTTGAATCTATTTAGAGATAAAAGCAAAGTTTATTGCTGTAAAGATCGTTTTGACGTAAGAATGGTGACAGTCTACTATGTACCTAAATATTTATACACATTTGTAGTGTGCAGTTATTTGATACCTCAGCGCAGCCGCGGTTTCACCCGCGCGTAGCGTTTTAGTTATTTTGCGCGGAACCCCTTATAAATTATCTGAAGTAAAAGAAGCTTAAGTAATTCCTTATAACATCCGCTATCTACCAGTGAAAGTCTCGTCTATATCGGTCCAGCCGTTTTGGAAATCAGCCGGAACAAACTAACGTAAGAAGTTAAATAGTTTAATAAATAAATTCTTAAATAAATTAAACGTACGTTACTTCTTATAACATAAGCTTATCTGAGAATAAAATCCAGTCAAAATCGGTTCAGCCGTTACGGAGATTAACCGAAAAATTAATAAAAATTTGTTTTTTTTTATAAGTAGGTACCTACATTTTTTTTATTAGCGTGGGGAAATCCTCGTAGGATACCCGACCATCTTGGGGGGAGCGCGATCAGATTATGCCGAACTTTTAGCGGCTTAAACCCCTTTAATGTGCATTTAATAAAAAGTTGTTATTTTGATATTACATAACAGACACTTCAATTTTATTTATTTGGATATATAAAGTAGATTGTGTTCCTGCGCGTGAGTAAGGTAGCCAGAGCTCATTGGGGAGGGGGGAAAGGTCGGTAACGCGTGAGCGATGATTCATGTGTTGCAACCGTCCATATGGCTACGGTAACCGCTTACCGTCAGGTGGGCCGTACGTATGCTTGTGGTAAACAACTTAGTTAGGACTTAGTCGTATAAAAAAATATAAGACACTAGCTGCCCGGCGCGACTTCGTTCGCGTGGTGCTACCCTTCCCTGTGGTACTACCCTACCCTGTGGTGCTACCCTACCCTGTGGTGCTACTTTACCCTACCCTACCCTACCCCACCCTACGCCACCCCACCCCACCCTACCCAACCCGACCCTACCCTACCCTACCCTACCCTACACTACACTACCTTACCCTACCCTACCTTACCCTACCCAACCCCACCCTACGGGTATGAAAAATAGTTGACGTCCTATTCTCAGACCTATATACACTAAATTTCTTAAGAATCGGTCATCTTTCTGTCCTCCGTGGTCAAGCCGTTTTTTACAAACACTGAGCCACACGAAAAGAGATTGATTCCCTCCCGTACGGCCCGTATCCCAGTGACGTGATTTTTCTGCTAATACTCATATTTTTAAACTCGTGATATCTTTTGAATGGAATGTCCGAATTGAATAATTCAAAAAGTTATATAAAGGTACTGAAACAGTCTTAAATATGAAGTAATTTATTTTGATAAGGATTAATACCAAGATACAAATAGAGAGCCATTTCTAGCGGCGGCATTTCAATTAAATTTTAAAATAGAAAAACACTTATTGTGGCATAACTATAATAGTTAGACATATGGTATCGCGACACTTTTTGTAAATAATAATGTGTTCTACAAAGTCGTAGTACATTATTTTATTCTATCATCAATAGTTTTCGCAGCGCACGCGATGTAATGAATATTTCAGGTAATTTTTTTACACCTTGGGTTACATTATTGGAGTTTTAGTAAGGATCCCTTTAATTTTTTTGAAAATATAATATAGCCTATGTTAACCGGGGATAGTGTAGCTTCCCAATAGTGAAAGAATTTTTCAAATCGGTTCAGTACTTTCGGAGCCTATTCAATGCAAACAAACAATCAAATCTTTCCTCTTTATAATATTATTATTATATTATAGTATAGATAAAAAAGGTTAAGTACCTACATCTATTCAACTCGCTGCATTTGCAATATATCAATTTATTTAGTTAAATTTACTAAGAAGAGTATAAATAGGTATAGACAAACATTACTAATTTATTGTCTATAACATGAAACTGAAAAGGGAAATAAGTACCTACTTGCTTTGCAGCTATAAAATAATTATTTTAGGTAGGTATATTAGGCAGACAGGAGTAAGCATTTGCATTCTTTCTTCTTGCTTTTCGGCGGCAACGGAATTACTATTCGTCGATAAATAATAAAACTTGTAAAATAATTATATATGATTTGGACATCTTATTTAATTATATTACATTAATTATTAGATTCAATTTAAAATAGTTTTGCATCCTATTCTGTAGCGAAATGTGTAGACCTTATTTTATGATTCCACCTAAATTGTACGACATTTCTGACGAAATAATCATTTCATTTCAACCATAAGTCCATATATTTTCAAATCCATAAATAAAATCCAAAATACTTTCCACTAATAGTGCAAGATACCTACGTACTACCGCTAGCGACTAATATGAGTGAACGGAGCGATGTAACATGACGTCACCTGCGGTCACGTGACCGTGAGCGGGCTTCGATATTTACTGGAATTTTAAATGTCTGTAAAATCATAACTACTTGGTTTTTTTGAACGAAACAAAAACTAATGTATTTGTATACATAATTGCTCTACTGATACAGTTTCAAGCGGTTTTGCATACCTATTAACATTCCTCATTGGACTGTTTTACAAAAAACATAAACCGACTTCAAAGTACACTAAGAAGTAATCAAATCCTGATCTGATGACAATGGGACCAAACGGGAAGTGTACCCTTCCAGACAAAAAAATAATTTTCCAAATCGGTTAATAAATGGCGGAGTTATGAGGTAACAAACATAAAAAAAAAAAAAAAAAACTACAGCTGAATTGAGAACCTCCACCTTTTTTTGAAGTCGGTTAAAAATTAATGTCACATTAATTGGTCCACTGAGGCACGAGTGGTGAGCACAGATCGACACCTGCGCAGTAGTTAATTGTTCGGTCTGTTTGTTGCTGCACTCGATTGGTTCGTCAGTTGATGCTCGTCGTCTATTGGATTCTCGCGTTTCATTTGGCTACTGTGATTTGGCCAAAAGTGTAGATGCGCGAGCTTGCCCCCACTACTGCCTATCTGTGCTCACCACTCGCGCCTCCTACTGTACTACCAGTACGGAAGTCAGCCTTACTGAGAAGAATGGCAAGAAACTCAGCAAGGTTACATTTATTTTAATTTGGCCATTCTTACTATATTTGCTAAGTGCCGATTCTGTTGTAAATCGCACTAATCTAATTTATATCACACCACAACATGTCTTTCTTACAAACATTATTGAAAAAGGATAGAACATATTTAAAGCTGTCAAATTAGTCTGTGCCGTCTCCATTTGCATTCCATTTAGATGTATCCACGATAGATGGCGACTACATTTATTTTGAAAAATGTTCTTTGTAAGAAAGAGACATAGTGATACTAAATTAGTTTAGTTGTAAACAGGATCAGCACCAACGTCTGAATTTAAAAGAAGGAGAGTATCATCTTCCATTACTCGTTTGCAGGTATCCTGGTACCAAAACTCGTTTCCTCTAAGCGCCTCGGAGCGCGTAACGATGTCAGTTCGAGGCAATAACCATACTCTACTTATTGCTAATGTTCAACCCGAGGATTTTGGAAATTACAGGTATAGTACGCTAGTTGATAAATTATCAGAAAAAAATCGATATAGCTTACGTCATTTGAAGAAGATAGCATGGAAGATATAATGTGCAAAGGGGCTTACAGACACACCGTTATGTACAATAACTTGTCTTACAAAATGTAACGGTCTTAATAAATAAGCCGCTGACGACTTATGTCTGAAATCTGCCAAAAAAAAGTATTTTATTCACTTCTCATAAAATACAGAATCTTATTTAAACATAATGAAGGGTTTTCCTCGTATGGTTGGTGAGCTCAATAATGTTCGTCTCCACAGTTGTGTAGCGGACAACAGCCTGGGGCGAGCGCGGCAGCACGTGGAGGTGTCGGGGCGGCCGGGCCCCGCGCGCTTCACCTCGCCGCCGCTCGCGCGCCTGCCCACCGCCTACACGCTCGCCTTCGCCGTCGACAGCTACCCGCCGCTCGACGAGCTGCGGCTGCTCTACCGACAACTAGCGGTAACGCAACTACTGCACTACACTACACTACAATACACTACACTACACTACACTACACTACACTACACTACACTACACTACACTACACTACACTACACTACACCACACCACACCACACCACACCACACCACACCACACCACACCACACCACACCACACCACACCACACCACACCACACCACACCACACCACACCACACCACACCACACCACACCACACCACACCACACCACACCACACCACACCACACCACACCACACCACACCACACCACACCACACCACACCACACCACACCACACCACACCACACCACACCACACCACACCACACCACACCACACCACACCACACCACACCACACCACACCACACCACACCACACCACACCACACCACACCACACCACACCACACCACACCACACCACACCACACCACACCACACCACACCACACCACACCACACCACACCACACCACACCACACCACACCACACCACACCACACCACACCACACCACACCACACCACACCACACCACACCACACCACACCACACCACACCACACCACACCACACCACACCACACCACACCACACCACACCACACCACACCACACCACACCACACCACACCACACCACACCACACCACACCACACCACACCACACCACACCACACCACACCACACCACACCACACCACACCACACCACACCACACCACACCACACCACACCACACCACACCACACCACACCACACCACACCACACCACACCACACCACACCACACCACACCACACCACACCACACCACACCACACCACACCACACCACACCACACCACACCACACCACACCACACCACACCACACCACACCACACCACACCACACCACACCACACCACACCACACCACACCACACCACACCACACCACACCACACCACACCACACCACACCACACCACACCACACCACACCACACCACACCACACCACACCACACCACACCACACCACACCACACTACACTACACTACACTACACTACACTACACTACACTACACTACACTACACTACACTACACTACACTACACTACACTACACTACACTATTGCATATGGTGACAGAAGTACTTGAGCAAATATAAATGGTGTGTATTTATTCCAGATAAACGAGTCGTTCCAGCAGCCGGGGCGGTGGCACGACGTGGTGATCCCGCCGCCCGCGCCCGCCGCCGCGCTCACGCACCGCGTCTCGCACGACCTGCGCGCGCTGCAGCCCGCCGCCGTCTACGAGGCCATCGTGCAGGCCAAGAACAGATACGGATGGAATGAGGTCACCACACCCCACTACACTACCGTGGTTTTCCCAATAGAATACAGCATGAGGTTCTTCAAAAAGGGCGTGAAGAGATTTCTTCAGGGTCGGCAACGCGCCAGTAACACCCCTGGTGTTGCAAGCGTCCATAGGCTACGGTACCTGCTTACCATCAGGCGGGCCGTAGGCTTGTTTGCCACCATAGTAGTATAAAAAAAAAGTGTAGTCCCAGGAACCAGACAACTAGTACACAATGTTGTAGTACAGTGTAGTCCCAGGGACCAGACAACTATTACACAGTATTATCCCTGCAGCTACCGATACCGGCACAATGCCTCTTCATGAACCTTGCCATGCTCCGATGTTTTTACGGAATAACCCACAGTGCGTTACTTTTCTTAATAGTCTTTCTTGCATCCATAGAGGAATTGTTTCACCAAATTTAAAATAACTTCGGTAGTTTTAAGAGTTATATTATATATTATATTAAGTGTTTCTTTTTATGTACAGGTCAGTGATATCTTCCAATTCCACACCCTGGGTGGGCCACACACAGCTCACGCCGACGAACTAACGCCAATGTTCGCATCAGCAACCAAAAGTCAACTTAACATCCACATTCTTATCCCCGCCTTATATACTATACTTTCTTACGCCTGATTGGCTGAAACCGACCAATGAGCGGACGACTAAAATAGCAACTGACATTTCGCGATCCATTTCACAGTACCTTTTTTTTTATGTCGTATAACGATTTGTTGAATAACACCAAAGAGATTCTTTTGTAAGTAGTTTGAATAAGTGTTGTGATAGAAGCGTATAGTTCGTGAGTGATTTGTTTCAAAGATCTAAAACAAGCTATTAGAATCAATAGAAAATAGAAGCAAAAACAATTTTGAAAAATGTTAATAAAGGTTTTGTAATATTCTGAATTTATTAGCGAAATTAGTGCAACCGTTCAATATTAAACATAAAGATAATATCAAAATCCATCTGTAAACAGCCACCGATATGCCATTTAAATAATACACTCATTAGAAAAAATATAGTTTATTGATTTGTAATGTGTAAAGAGGAACGCACAGTGATGCCACAATCAAAAGTATACATTTAGTACCAACCTAAAAAAGGGGTAGACTTTCCGTAGGTACAGTACAAGGCACGAATGGTGAGCACAGATAGGCAGTAGTGGGGGCCAGCTCGCGCATGTATACTTTTGGCCAAATCACAGTAGCCAAATGACACGCGAGAATCCAATAGACGACGAGCATCGACTGACGAACCAATCGTGTGCAGCTTGCCGCTCCCCCCTGCTTCATTCCGACAAACAGACCGAACAATTACGTACTGCGCAGGTGTCAGTTTGTGCTCACGACTCATGCCGGTATTGTACCTATGCTAAAAACAAATAAACATTGCCAGGTTTTAGATTGAAAGCCCAACGTTGTAAAAACAATATACATGTTAAATTCTACCTCTTTTTTCAACTCATAATCTTAGTAAGTATTTTCGTGGTATTTTCTAATCACTACCATAGATACCATTTCTTCATTTTTTTGCAAGAAATAAACAGCTTGTAAATTTTCATTTTATAAGAAATATTTTTTGTAACGAATATTATCGACATCCATTTAAATGAATTTATTATAATAATATTATAATAATTGTAGTACATAATAATTAATTATAAATTATTTAAGCAATAAAATGTGTTAGTGATAATGCTACTTAACTTTAAGTACGTTAAAACAAAAATCTTATGTACCTACGTATTTTTATCTTCGAAAAATACTCACTACTTAAGTTTAGAAAAAATATATTTTTCAAAATGAAGTTTAGAAAAAATATATTTTTCAAAATGAAGGCTAACAGACATAGACGTTGAATTTTGGCTTGATTTCAATAAATTAATAAGATTTTTTATAAATTACCGGTACCGGTGGCACCGCTTATGACCAGGCAGGCCGTTGTTTGAAGACTTCATAGTATAAAAATATTAGATGTTCTTTACCGTGATAAAATAATAGTAAAATCATCACATTATTATCATCATTTTAGTTATTATTTAACCTATTTTAGTTCTAATTTAACTCATTTCATCAAAAGGATATTTCATTTAGAAACATTTAATAAACCAAAGCATTTACGGTATGGATACTTTGCGCATAAAAAAAAATGGCCTACATAGGTAACAGTTCGCTTCAATTACTTACGTTTCTTAACACCGCCATCTGTCGATAAGTGCTGTTAGCCTTCAAAGTAACGTAACTTTAAGTGCAATATTATTTTAAAAATGTAAAGTCAAAAGCAATATTTAAACACATCATTAGTTGATTTAAGAAAGGAAGAAATTATGTAAAGATTGTGTACATTTATTTACTTGATAATTTATTTTATTTACATCCTTTGTAATGAATAGTGCTAATATTTTTAAAATATTATATTAAACACTGCCGAATAAAACACTTTTGTAAAACTTTTTTTACTGTATAATAAGACTATTTATCTTTTTCTTCATTACATAAAAATAAAATAACTGTTATAATAATATATTGTATTTTACAAAATAATCAGCCATAAATTAAAACCTTTTTAAAAAGAACTAGATGTAATTTTTTAGAAAAAATAAATAAATAAAATTATAGTTTTGAGTGAAAATTTGTAAAAAATTCGATGGGCTGTAGAAATCGCCTTTTATTTGACAAAAAAACTGAATCCTGTAAGTAGCAAATAAACGTGTAAGTTTATTATAAAAGAACTAGTTTTATTTATTTTTATACTGTCGCCAATTAACTGAACCTGTAGGGATTTCGCTAGCTGTCTTATTAACAATCGACAAGATACGCTTGTGGAATAAAAACTCACTTCTATTATATTTGGCAGAAAGGTCGAGCATAACGAGTTCTGTCGTTCAAAGTTGGAACTTGAAAGTTGGAACCCGGACTGGCAAAGTTCCTCCATCTTACAGAAGATCATTCGGGTACATGGGTGGTAAATATGGCTGATCATCTTAAATTGAAATAACTTTCGCGTAGTACATTGGCTATTATAGCCACCCTAGGAAAAGTCCTAGATACGACAATGAAGAAGATTAAACCATAAATAACATTAATTGTTGTGTTCTTACGGTGAGTAAGGCGTATTATTAATAATAATAATAATATTTATTGAGCAGTTCTAAAAATATTTTACATACATTGTTGGTCCACAAAAAATGTTCAGCACAGGTTACCGTTAAAAGAGCAATGAAATAATCGACTAATCTCGGGTAAATCTAAAGGCGTGCAACGCACAACACTATCCGTGTTTTCCATCTAGTGCGTTCGAATTTGAGTGATGTCGTTTTTAACAGTTTCAAAATGGGCATTTCTGTTTAAGCGTTCGAATTGGAAAATTTCAACAATTTTGCAACTTTTGCCACAAACGATATTTCCCAAATCGAACGATTAGATACAAAAATGACATTTCCATGCTGATCGCCTGCTTGTCACTTGTCTTAACCTACCTTTTCCTTCAGTTAATCATTAAACAAAGTTAATCTAACAAATTATTCTCTTGCCTGTTAGTATTTCTATGAAATTTTACAATAAAAATTAGAATTTTCGCTTCCCGTATGAATTTTCCGAAACTTATCTGTCAGATTCAAAGATGTCAAAATATGATCACAAACGACCCTGCCTCGGAGGTGGGTCAAAATTTGCAGTTCACGATGTCGTTTTTAACTGTTTCCAAGCAAAACGAACGGTGAACGAAAACAGTTCAAAACGCCAATTTCGCCCACAACTTTCCAAATCGAACGCCAGTTGTGATCGTTTTTGGCATTTTGGACTGTTATTTTTGCTACCATACCCCAATTCGAACGCACCTATAGTCGTGCTGGTAAATTCTATATTGTCTATGATCAATGTTGACATTTATTTTATTGACATTTGAACTTTCGAGTGGAAGAATCACAAAAATATATTAATATGTGTTCTCTTCTATCTGAAAATGAAGTGAAACATGAATTGTTAGCATGTCGTGGATGTCTGGCTACAGACGTCAAGTTATACAACATGTATCAATATAAATTATCTAAGATTTACTCTGAAATTATTAGCTCTACAGTAAGTGGAAAATCTACTTGTTTGTATATTACTTTTAAATATAAATACTATTGATACTTTCTCTTAAACTTACTCTTATTACTTCTTCAAGATCTTCTTATTTAAGACCTGGGTTTAGCCTTAATATTTCATAATTATTTTGTTTGAAAAAATTGCTTTCTATGCGATTTTATTCGCCTTCCGGAAGAAAATAATGGTTTTACTGAGTTTAAAAGTAGCTTACACACTACTCTAAATTTCAGGCTAACTCTTTATTAACTTTTCAAAGAGTGTGATTTATTATTTGAGAAGACAAAATTAAGCAAATATACCGACAGTAAAAATTACTTTTGCATTAATCATTTACTTGCTATTGCACTAAAAAAACTATCTTCAGTCCATCTCTGGCTTCTCAGCTAGTCCTCTGACAAATTTCATAAAACATTGAGAATAAATAATAAAATAAACTCTAAAATGTAGTATACAAACAAATATGTACAAGTGTGTGAATGTAGTATAGTATACATTATTTTTAATAATTTATACATGGATGATGGTGTTAATAAGTCTCAGTATCCCTTTAACCCATTGGTTCTCGCAAGGGATGTCCATCAATATATACTAATATAATAAAGCGGAAGAATTTTTTTGTTTGTTTAAACGTGCAAATCTCTGGAAATCTACATTATCACCGAGTATTATAGGCGACTTTATATCCCGGGAACGCGAGTGAAACCACAGGGAACAGCTAGTCCTATTATAATAATTGATGTTATTGTTATTATTTTTACTAAAAGCCAAGGTTAACCTTAAATACAGCTCAATAGGTACATGATTTGTTGGTGTTAGTCTGGGTAATCAAATTGGCTTTCAATACTGCAACTCTTAAATAAATATCCTGGGACATTCCTCACACACGGTCATCTGATCCCAAACTAAGCAGAGCTTGTACTATGGAAACCAGATAACTGATATAATACATATACTACTTTTTGTTTGTAAATACATACTTAATATACATAATTACACCTAGACTCAGGACATACAGACATGTTTATGCACAGAAATGCATACCCTACTGGGAATCGAACCCACAACCTGCGGCGTGATAGGGGGAATCTTAACCAGAGTCTTAGCCAACCACGCCAGCTGGCCCGTCAAACTAAACTCTTATCACTTTATATGCCTGCAAGTGCAAAAAATAATAGGTATACTTAAATTTTATTACCATTTGGTCTGTTTGCGAGAGTGGGACATTCATGCCCTAACTGGGAACAGCAGGACAGACAGACTGAAAGCAGGACTGTCTCGCCCAAAGCGGGATGTATGGTCACTAGGTATATGCTAATAACATATTTATATGATCGGATGTTCTTATTTACTTGCAGGCTAATAATACAGATCTTCCAAAACATCTATGCCACATCTGCAGTGCATTACTCCTCAAATATATAAAATTCAGAGATTTATGTCGATATTCAGAGAGACTGTTTGAAGAAGCAATGATAAAGAATAAAATGGTATGTATTGTATTAACCTGTTCTTCTCCTGGTCGAAGTAGGCCAAAGAAAAAAATAAGCCTAAAAAGAAAAATAGTACAGTAACTAGCATGAATCGTGAGCACAAACTGACACCTATTATACCATTACTTACTGTGCAAATATTACCCATTAATTACTGTGTTAAGAAACCGCTTAACGCATACGCGCGGGAGGAGACACGCTGGCGGCGGACACCAATCCAAGGCCCGCAACCCCCACCATCACCGGGCGGCCGGCGACGCAGTCGCGACCCGCCATCGGACGACTTGCTTTATTGGACCCATCGACGACTCTTTTTTGTTAATTTTGGCTGCCACTAAACCACCCTATTTTATACATTCTGCTATTTAATTTCATACGTCCACCGGACCCTAACAACTGCGCATTAATTTTTGGGTCTATTTGGCGGAATGAAGAAGGGGGGGGAGCGCCGAGCTGCTGTTCGTCAGTCGATGCTCGTCGTCTTTTGGATTCTCGCGTGTCATTTGGTGCCCGAAAGTGTACATGCGTGAGCTTGCCCCCATTACCTGTGCTCACGACTCGTGCCTTTACTGTACCATTATTGGATCACAGAAGCAGTTGAAGTTAATATCAAATACTCAGGTCTACAATCTCGTTTTCATCATCATCAGTACTCGCATTCCATTATTTTGTTTTTTCATATATTTTTTATTCTTGTTTTTATTAAAATAATATGGAAATAGGCACGGCAGTAGCCTTAGTCAAGGAGAACATTGGCGTCGAAGACCTATATGTACACCATCTTTTGCAACCACAACCACTCTGACAAGACTGCCCGACTGAGAAGAATATGCACTAGAATTTATATTTATATATTTATTTGTATATAGGGTCAAACTGAATATGAGCGCTTGTTTGTACAACAGTGCATTTCTTTTCACTTCTTTTATTAGCGCATTATGCCTGCTCTCTAGCATTCAATGTAATAATAAACCTCATTTCAATGTACCTAAAGGCAATTTTTAAACGCTTACCAAAATATGTTCTTATCTCCCAGCCGGTCTGTGTGAATGGACCCCAAGATTTCCCATTCACATCAAAAAATCTGGTAAATTTGGCAGAAGTAATGGCAAAAATTACATCTGAATAATTTCAGATAACAACAGAAAACATGATCTACATAAATCATAAGTTAAAAACACATGAATTAAAAATATCACAGACAAAAATCACAGATTTAACCGAAGATAATGATAAATACATATTTCACATAGACATAGAAGCACCTGATGATGTAAAAGGTGAAGATGATGATGAAGTGAACGTGAAAAATGAACCGAATGAGTCTGATAATGATAATAATGTTATCGAAGAAGTATTTATTGATGAACCTGTACCTAAAAAAACGAAATTAGACGTTATAAGTGCTAGAACTAGAAAGAAAGCTAAATCGGAATCTAAGTTTAGAGCTATAAGACCAAAAGTTAATGCTAAACTGAAAGTCATCAACGATGAGAAGTCAGCTAAAACGAGAAGAAAATCAAAAGAGGATTTTAAAAAGAAGGAATCTCAGAAAATTAAGAATCCAATGGTCAAAAGAAGAGTGGCAGATGATGAATTTAAAAGGAAAGGTAAGAATTAGTTGTAGCTAAGTAGTATAAATATAAGGAGAATGTGCAGAAACACAAAATAAAGTTATTTGGCTGCGGTATTCAGTAAGGTGGAAGTACTTCCCCAGCTGAGCGGCTATTTGAGCGATAAAAACGCTCAAAATTAAAAGAAGAGACATTTTATGACTAAGGTAGCTAACAAGCAAATAGCAAGCCTTATGGTAAGCAGTTAACGTTGCAGTTAGGGGGCGTCCATTAATTACATGAGGCGTTTTAGAGGGGGAAGGGGTCGAGCCGAATCTCACCCAATCTCATGTGGCCCGCCCACGTGCAAAAATCACGTAATTTTCTCCGCGAGAAACATTGTAGAATTGCGAGAAAACTGGGCTACATTTTCGAATTTTAGTATTTTCTATTTAAATATTTATTTGATCGATTTTCTCCATGTGATTGTAGACTTCGTCCTTCGTAGTTTTGACCTGAAATACAGTTTACTTGCCTAGTTTGCCTAAACTATTATTACTAATATTTTGTATTGTGGGAGACTGGTAGGCACCATAGTTTGTCTAAATATGTATTAATGAAATACAGGTCGGTTAACTAAAGCTGGCACGTTTCAACACATTTACACCGTCTCTCTCGCGCAAAGTCAAGCTTATGAGTATGAAGGAGACAGTTATTGTTTTGCTTTTGCTACTGCTCATAAATATAGAGTGGTCTATTTTTGCATTCGTCCATTAGACTTGACTGATTGCAAATTTATGAGTACTGTGAACGTGCCAGCTTTCGTTAACCGACCTGTATCTACTTCTAATCAAATATTGTGGCGAGAAATAAAACATTATTATTATAGTTTTAAATAAAAATAAATAAGCAATATCTTTTTAAATAAATCCAACGCAATCTCAATGAGAGAGGTAGTGCGTAGCGTTTATTCGTCCAAGGAGCGGCTTGACTGGGGAAGTATACTTACAGAATACCACAGCCAAATAACTTTATTTTGTTTGTTGCTGCGAGTGAGTGGGGTCGCCAAAGCTTATGGGGGAGGGGGAAGGGTCGGTAACGCATGAGCGATGCATCGTGTGTGGCAGGCGTCCATATGTCTTCGGTTACCGCTTACCATCAGGCGTGGCGTATGCTTGTTTACCGGCTTAGTCATGCACAGATTTTCACGAGAAATACGCATTTTGGAAAATCTCTCGTGAGATTAGTTAGGAGAGGGAGTCGAGCCAAATCTCACACCTCATCAAGTGGGAAGTGGGGGTGAAAAATCGCCTCAATTAATGGACGCCCCCTTACTTAATTAAGGATCAGTTAGCCGAGTGTGGATGCACCACGATATTTAAATGTCTGTAGGCAAGAAATTCGAGACAAAAGAAAACATGGCTGATTTCGAGAAGGTATACAACGTAGAGATACAAGTGCTGACGTGGGACCAGCAGATGGTCGATGTGAACGAGAGAAGGAACAGCGTCAACTATCTGACGGGCCCGTACAGGTGTGATGAATGTTACAAGGGGTTCATGAACGAAGAGAACCTTAGGAAGCATTACTCGTTGCAGCATGATCCCGTAAGTACTTCTTGACACTTCAATCGTTTATTTCAAATTAAATTAATTCAATTCAATGTTCTTCATTTATTTATTTTGATATAAATGCATCGATATATTATGTCTGTCTAATTGTTATATTTTCTATTTTGTGATATTTAGTCTAAACTTGTCAATAGTCGCAGTGATAACAAATTGTGTGTTTAGTGTTTCCCTTTAGTTATTTTTTATTTCTAAGGCAGACTTAAGTAAGTCATGCTCATTTTAAGGCCTTTGCTTGCGGCGGCGTCGTGTGACGGGTCGCTCACTTCCCTCCAATATGGCGAGGAGGGCGATGGCTGCCACACGCGTCATATGCGTGAACAGGTGCTGCTTGTGGGGGCTGGTCTGCTTAAGTTTGCTATTTATTTACTTATTAAATATTTATTCAGTCTACTTTGTAGTTTAGCCGCCGCGCCGGGGCACGCAATTGTTTTCAGTGCGATTAGAATGTAAATATTATGTAATGAATCTAAGCTTGTTTTGAAAAGAGTAATTGCTGAGTTTATTGCCGGCTCTTCTCAGCAAATACAACCTTCCGAACCGGTATTAGAGTATTAGAGTCAGACTTTTCATAAGTGCCTGCGAAAATATATTTGAATAAATGAATTTGAATTCAAATAGACCTTTGCAGGCACTATGAATAGGCACTCTAATACCGGTTCGGAAGGTTGCATTTGCTGAGAAGCGACGATAAGAAACTCAGCACTTCCGAACTGATATTAGATTCAGACTTTCCATTTTTTCCTGCGAGCGAAGGTCTATTTGAATAAATGCTTTTGAAAAACTAGTTTAATTTTTATTATTTCAGAGTAAAGGCGACGTGGTCTGTGAGTTCTGTCGCTTCAGATATAAAGACAAGCGGAGTCTCACACAACACCAGAAAAGTCATCGACTTAAATTTATATGTAGACAATGTAAATATGTCTCCAGAACCACGTAAGTTAACTATGTATAGGTTTGCTCCAAATCGTGTATAATCTGCATTTTTATTAGTCCGGTTGACCTAGAATTGTCGTATTTATTTACAAACAAAAAGTAGTATATGTATTATATCAGTTGTCTGGTTTCCATAGTACAAGCTTTGCTTAGTTTGGGATCAGATGACCGTGTGTGAGGAATGTCCCAGGATATTTATCTTGGTTAAAAGCTAGGTCTTATAGGACAAGTAAAGGGAACATTCCGACAACAACAAATATTACAAAAAAACACATACTTAGGTTATTGGTTTGTCCCTGACTGCAATTCCTTATCACATTCAAGTTATATTCCAAATTCGACAGATTAAAGAGCTTGTTTTTCTCTTTTCAGTTAATTTTTGTTTGACGCTCTGTTCTTGTAAAACTTTTCACTAACATGACAACGATTTCATATCACGTTACTGCTGCAAAAAATGCTTTCTTTAATCACGCCATGATTATCGATTTATTTAACCGAAAAGCCACCGGAGGAGAGAGTAGCTAGGACTACTCTTAAGGGGGCCCTTCATGGCCAACGCAACTTCAACGCAAGCGTAGCCTAAAAGCTTGTACTTTCATCCAACGTAATGTTTGACTGCGAAAAAAGAGAGACACCATCAGAGCCATCGGTTATCAGTTGGTAAATTCCGCTGATCACTAATCGTTGCTGGCCGCTTCGCTAGGTCGTCATTCATGATTTCGCATATTATAAAACTTGTTCCAGGCCCATACTTCCTGTGATGTAATCTTACAAGTTTGTGAAAAAAAAGTTAGTTATTTAGAATCTCCAATACATTTGCAAGCATTGTTTAGAGCTGTTTTCTTTACTTTTACAATTTATAGGTACATTAGATATGGCCAAAGTTCAGTTAAAATTTGTGCAAAACCGCTGTTTTTCGGAGGCTTTTACTGAATTTGTTTCACACTTTTTTTTATTTTCGCCTAGTTATACTGCTAGATATGGTTCACAAGATACCAATTTGTTTAAAACATCTAACGAAAAGTGTTTAAAAACGCCATCATAAGTACAGAGCTTTTGTATGAAAAGTATGGTGAGCTGAGTGCTCTTAACAGAATTATTAAAGACATTACATAATTATTTACAGTTACAATGCTAAAGAACATTACAAAATGCACAGCGGACGCATGTACGACTGTAAATATTGTGGGAAAGCGTACGAGTAAGTATTCATTACGAATAGGGATACCAAACAGTGGTTTTCCCACGGGAGTACAGTAGTACCCAACTGATAAGGCGCGTCGTGAATCTTCGTTCGCACAGAAAAGAAAGTATGGCCCGAAGATTAACGAAAGAATGCATAAAACTTACAATCGACCTTAGATCACTAGTATAAGGTTCATAATACAGTGCAGCTGTTAGTTCCGTCTCACTCGCTCGTGCCGCCCCTCCGCACACATGTGCCGACCAATCGCATTTCCCGCGCTTTGAAAATGTATCTTCTGCGCAGGTACATCGGTAAGCCATATCAGTTGGGTACTACTGTACAGCATGGAATTTTTCAAGATTATATGTTATAGTAAAAAAAAAACCGTGGACTAAAATGACATATGGAGGGTTGCCATTTGCCACCTTACGTACAATAGAAATAGTCCTGAGTGATCCTCATCCTGTCATCATCAGCCTATAATGTCCCACTGCTGAGCACAGGCCTCCTGCACACAAATAAGGGTGAATGGGAATGGGCGATATTCCACCACGCGTGCCCACTGCGGATCGGTGGAGGTAGGCTAGTGGTCAACCTACTGTTGGAGTTTTCAAGCCGCCTAGAAGGCCTCCAACTAGCTTCACGACTATCACAATTATGTGATAACCGAGACCAACGGCTTAACGTGACTTCCGAAGCACGGAAACACGTCACCAAAAAAAAAGCTTGTATTAAAAACATCGAAATAGACCCTAGAATAAGGGTGACAGCTGTAAAAACAGCCGAAGAAATAAGACAACGGTGTTTCTATTTCAGTTTCAGTAGGTCCACGTTTGAACGTAGAACATTCATTCACGAGTGACATAATTTTGTTTTATTGAGTTTCCATGCGGCCACTTTCACGATGTTGTCTTGTACATAACCCATAGGCCGTTTTCACACGAGACGATAACGACACAATTTTGTCGTGACGATAAACGACCGACGATAATTGGCAAACGGTCGTGTCGTCGTTCGTTTTCACACGAGGAACGATACCGCACCGTAACGACAGTTACATAAATTTCAATGGCCGGCAACTGAACTTAGCGTTCTTTGAATTAACTTGATTTGTTTTCCATGATAAAACCACTACAAATTTCTTAACCAGTAAACAAACACCATTCAAAACAAACAGCGAGGTGACAAGAAGTGTCGTTATCGTTATCGTGCAGTACGCCGTGTGAAAATCCTGACGTTTTTCAATACATTACGAAGGTCCGCTAAATCGCCACAGTAAAAAAATCGTCACGATCTAGCCGAACCAACGACGGTACATAGAAATGTATGGTCGGCTAAACGCACTTAATCTAGACAGAAGATAATGTATCGATGATTAAAATTTTTTTTTGCAACAATAACTTATTATACCATGTGTGTTGTTAGAAAACTAACAAGTTATCTGGGTCACATGCGAGTGCACCACCCCGAGCAGCTGGCGTGGTGCGACGTGTGCGGGGAGCCCTTCGTGGGGCCGTTCGGCCTCAATGGCCACAAGAAACGGGCGCATAGAGACGTGAGACATATAGGCTACATTCCGAATTGAATAATATCGCTCAGTGCTCACACCAATCATTTGCGTACCGAGTTAGATATCACGTTAATGACAGCTGAGAACTGTCAACAATTCGGAACGCTCGTGAACGCTCACAGTATTCAAAACAGAACATTTGAGAATTTAATTAAAATTAACAATGCTGGTTAAGGAATATTCGCGTTTTTTTAGTATATTTCTCTCATAAAATCATAAAAAGTATCTTTGCCAAATAGAAAACCAAGAATCTTATTAGACTTTTTCCCGAAAACACAATAATTAACCGTCACTTTTGACAGCGCTCACGGTGATATCAGTTTAGGGCATGGTCGGTGTGCGCGCAATATGGCGGATATCATGACGCCATCTATGACGTTTCACGGGACATCGTTATCTGTTATTATTCAATTCGGTACGGGTTTAGTGCATGCTCAAATCGATTACAGCGATTATAGCTTTAATTCGGAATGCAGCCATAAACGTGTAACGGAAAGATTATATCTATCCGAATGGGATGAAGACATTACTGTCTATAAAAAGATTCAGCTCAAAATTAATTACTTTATAGACTTAAAATCATAATAAACGTGTCACCGCTCAATGAGGGTTATTATCTTTTCATGTGACTTGCTAATATTAATATATAAAATTCTACTGCACGTGTGTATGTCACGGATGGCGCTGCAGTCGATAATATAACCTAGATACCGACTGCAGCACCATCTGCCGGGCTGAGTTGTAAATCTAAACCATCAAGGGCGCCACCCAAACGCATACAAAAAAAATCATTCAAATCGGTCCAGCCGTTTAGGAGGAGTTCAGTGGGATTCACACGTACAGTAGAATTAACTCCCCCCAGGGTAGGGTAGGTTAGGTTGGGGTAGCACCAAAGGTGAAGTCGCACCGGGCAGCTAGTATTATTATATAATTTTCTCTTTCGCTATCTGAGCGCCTAGTATAGTAAGGGGCACGAGTGGTGAGCACTTGACAGCTGCGCAGTAGTTAATTGTTCGGTCTGTTTGGCGGAATGGAGCAAGGGGGGAGCGGCGAGCTGCACACGATTGGTTCGTCAGTCGATGCTCGTCGTCTATTGGATTCTCGCGTGTCATTTGGCTACTGTGATTTGGCCAAAAGTCTACATGCGCCCCCACTACTGCCTATCTGTGCTCACCATTCGTGCCTCATACTGTACCAAAGAATTCGTGTACTATAAAGGATTTACTCTTTTCGTTACACGTTGTATACACTTACACTTATAAATCCTATGTAATGAATCTAAGCTTGTTTTGAAAGGAGCAATTGGTGAGTTTCTTGCTGAATCTTCTCAGCAAGTGCGACCTTCCGAACCGGTATTAGTTTATTCATAAGTTTCTCTGACGGTCTATTTGAATAAATAATTATGTATTTTAAATACTGTATCAAATGTAGGAAAAAAATACAAAAATATGATCAAGTCTACAACTTCATTTTTAGTATCAAAAGACACGACCAAGATTTTATGGTAAAATGCTGTATGATAAATTTAATTACAAAATGTATTATATTATAAAGAGGTGTTTGTTTGTTCGTTTGGATGCATGAGGTAATCTCAGGAACTACTGATCCGATTCCAAAAAATCTTTCATTAATAGGAACCTAAATTATTCCTGAATGCTACATGAAATTACAGCTACAATTCATCCCAACGCGGTTGAAACCTTGTGAAAGAGCTAGTATCCTATAGGAGATTAAAATCACACCCACAACTTTATCAAAAAATAATAACAAAATTTATCATCCCAGCTAAAACTACTCCCCTCCTGCAAGTGCGAGCTATGCGACACTCAGTTTATGAACGCGTCAGCTCTATCGACACACGCGACACTGCACGGCGACAACTGCTCCGAAGCGGCGTCGGTCCCCTGTGTACACTGCGGACAGTCTCGCGACACTCCCAATCTGTTGCGGGCCCATATGCTGAAAGAACATATTGTGCAGATGCCGTTTCATTGTGAGAAGGTATTAATACACACTGATAGAAACACTCCATCACACAAACACACAAACACACTATCACACAAACACAATCACACCACCATACAAACACCATCACACAAACACATCCCCACATTAACTCAAAAATCCACTAACATACCCTACCAAACATACACTATCACAAATCAATACACACACAATCATACATTATCACATAATAAACATACCACCACACAAATACACACACACACCCCTAGACTAATAGATTCATACATAAACGAACTCATCTTAACACTTGACTCACAATTTCTCAACAATACATATTTATATGTAAATAATCCCACACTGTCACAGAAACAAAATTTACTAAACATACAAATAGACACACCTAACAAAATTTTGATATGTTTCAGTGCAATAAATCGTTTACCCGCGAGTCTTTATACAGCGCGCACTATAGACGCATGCATGTGGAGGCCAAGCTGCGGCCAAGGAAAGATACACCCTGTGTGTGCGAAGTGTGCGGGAAGACTTTACCGGTAAGATCTAGCTGTATAAAAGACACTAGTGCTGATTCAGTTGTTTACAATGAAACTAATTTAGTCTCACTTTAGTCCTGTCAAATTGGTCCAATTTCTTATTTTCAATATATATAAAAATCAATGCCACTTTTCGTTTTAATTTTATAACTCAAGAACGGGCTCACCTATCCAAACCAAATGTTTAGGCTTTGTTCGGACTATTTAGTAGATGGTTTATGTGAAGTTTTCACAAAATCGGTCGAGCGGTTCTTCTTTTATCAAATTTTTTGTAAAAAATGAATTCATTAAATGGCGGATCATTTTGTTAATGGGGATTTTGCTGTCAAATTTAAACTTTTTTCAGAAGGGGATTGTGCTGTCAAAAGGGTAGTGTAGGGTAGGGTGGTGTAGGGTAGGGTAGGGTGGTGTAGGGTAGGGTAGGGTGAGGTAGGGTAGCACCATAGGGTAGGGTACCACGCGAACGAAGTCGCGCCGGGCAGCTAGTTTTCAATATAAATTTGAACGCCATCAAAATTGGTTAAGTCTTTATACTCGCAAATGAAAACGGCAAAGACTAATTCGACAGCTTTAAATAAAGTTCTATCCACAGGTCTATCCTTTTTGAATAATGATTGTAAGAAAGATATGTGTGATTAAAATTAGTTTAATGCGATTAACAACAGAATCGGCACCAATATCTGGCTATTTAAGTTTAAGTCAAGAAGCAAAGCAAGCACTCCTAGGAGACAATCTTGGCACATCTCCATCACTATCAGGCTTCAATGAGAAAGGAGATGTCAAAAAACCAGCTGGAAGTTCTTTATCGAAACCGTTGCGAGCTTTTGTATGTACGTAATAAGAAGTAGACAATCATGTAGAAAGAAAGTGCAATTGGCGGATTCTCAACATTTCTCCTCCGTCTGTATCTCATCAATCTCTGTATATTTCAGCAATATGATTATATTGCGTTATGAGACAGCTGTTGTACAAAACTGAGGAGCTGATATTTTAATGAAATAATGTATTTTGAAAAGTAAAATGGCGGTTGACAACTAATTTTAATCCGGCTATATCTCGGCAATCGTTGTAATTTCAGCAATGTGATTGTATTGCGCTATGAGACAGTTGTTGTACAACATTGTGGAGACTATATTTTAATGAAATAATGTCTTAATAAAAGTAAAATGGCGGTTCAAAAATAATTTTAATCCGTCTGTATCTCTTCAATCTCTGTATATTTCAGCAATGTGATTATATTGCGTTATGAGACAGTGGTTGTAAAACATTGTGGACATGATATTTTAATGAAATAATGTATTTTGAAAAGTAAAATGGCGTTTCAAAACTAATTTTAATCCGGCTATATCTCGGCAATCGTTGTATATTTCAGCAATGTGTTTCTATTGCGCTATGAGACAGTTGTTGTACAACATTGTGGCAACATATTTCTATTCTATTTCATAATGTTACAGAACAAATGTGTGCTAGCGTATCATCAGAGGAACCATACTGGGGAAAGACCCTATCCATGCCTACAATGCCCCAAGAGTTTTACAATGCACAAATTATTACAGGTATGTGAAGCGCTCGTGGTGTAGCATGATAAGCCGTTCTTAATCGATCGGCAAGTGATGCTACCACCGTTGGTCGGTACCTGGATGGGTGACCGCCTAGTTGTATTTTAAAGCTGTCGAATCGAGCGTTTCCGTGCTTCGGAAGGCACGTAAAGCAGTTGGTCCCGGTTATCACTTAATTGTGATAGTCGTTAAGCTTGTTGGATGCCTTCTAGGCGGGTTGACAACTCCAACAGTAGGTTGACCACTAGCCTACCTCCACCGATCCGCAGTGGGCACGCGTGGTGGAGTATCGCCCAGTCCCTTTCACCCTCATTTGTGAGCAGGAGGCCTGTGCTCAGCAGTGGGACATTATAGGCTGATGATGTGAACAAACAGGTTGTGGTTTTCCATTCCCGCCATATTTGGTTGATATATTATATAAATAAATAAAATACGATCATAATCTTATGTATTACGTGTTGTGTTTATTTATTTTGACACTAGCTGTCCCGCGCGGTTTCACCCGCATTCCCGAGGGATCATATGTCTTCCCGGGATAAAAAGTATCGTATGTGTTAATATAATAATGTTAATAGATCGGTGTGCCAAATTTCATCCAAATCCGTTCGTTAGTTTTTGCGTGAAAGAGTTAGAAATATACATCCATACTCACAAACTTTCGCATTTATAAATAAATATCCCGGGACATTCCTCACACACGGTCATCTGATCCCAAACTAAGCAGAGCTTGTACTATGGAAACGAGACAACTAATATAATACATATACTACTTTTTGTTTGTAAATACATACTTAATATACATAATTACACCCAGACTCAGGACATACAGACATGTTCATGCACTAATGCATGTCCTGTGTGGGAATCAAACCCACGGCCTGCGGCGCTATAGGTTAAGAATCCACGTCTTAAACAACTGCGCCAACTGGCCCGTCAAATTCCAAACATCAATTTTAATACATTTTTGTATAGATTACATGGTACCGAAGATATCTTCGCTTCAAAAACAATCTTACATTTCCAGTCTCACATGCGGGTCCACACGACAGAACGTCCGTACGTGTGTAAACATTGTCCCAAGACCTTCAAAGGACCTTCAGCTCTTAGAGGACATGAACAGGTAACTGGATTTCAAAGTGAAAGCCATTTATTCAGTGAAGTGTCAAAGCCGCGAAGTCAGCCTTACTGAGAAGAAACTAATAAGACTAGGCTGACAACAAGTGGTACAGTAGTACCCAACTGATAAGGCGCGTCGTGAATCCTCGTTCGCACAGAAAAGAAAGTATTGCCCGAAGAATGCTTAAACTTACAATCAACCTTAGATCATTAGTATAAGGTTCATAATACAGTGCAGCTATTAGTTCCGTCTCACTCGCAAGTACCGCCCCTCCGCACACATGCCGACCAATAGCTTTTGCCGCGCTTTGAAAATGTGTCTTCTGCGCAGGTACATCGGTAAGCCATATTAGTTGGGTACTACTGTAACTTACAGCAGCTTTAATCTTCATAAGTGACTAAGACCTTTTTTTACTGTGTATAGGCCTGTTTAACCGCAATTCATGGTAAGTGATGATGCGGCCGAAGGTGGTGCACACACAAAGCCTAGAAGGAACTGGCTCTCAAGTGCAGCTGACGGAACACCGATAGGTGCTTGGCGACAGTTCAACTTGAGGGTGGTGCCAGCCAGGTGGGTACTACAAAGTACCACAGTGATATGGTTTCCTCACGAAGTTTTCCTTTAACGAAAGCTCAAAGAAGTCCTTTTATGTATTTTCAGGTACATACGGGTGCGACATCGAAATCTTCTTCGAAAACTAAACGACAAATATAATTGTATGTACAAATTGTAAATAAACATAAATATTTATTAAATATAATACGTTTTATTTCTACAAATTCTCCCTAAAGCATTCAATGCATCTGTAAATATTTTCAATTCATCTCTCGTACTCTGAAGGCCTAAAAGTATCTAAGAAACGGGATGTAAATTATATTTTTCAACACACTCGCTCGTAAAGTGACATTTATTGCACCGTTTTTAGTATCGTAATGCAGCTTATTACGCACTAGTGCTTTTTACTTTACATTACCGCACAGTTTTATGATAGGTGTAATCCCGATTATGATAAGTTTGTACCTCATTGCAAGTGATATGTGTGTAGACCAAGCATTCTTAATTTAAACGTGTAAAATAGTTTGACAGATCACCGCTGTAAAAAAAAAATTACGCTCCGTATTTGTTGACGTTCTCATTGTGTGGTCGAGTATTATCAAAAAATCTACTTAAAAAAAATACAAGTCGTGTTTTTTTCTCGCAACTGTGTTGAAAAACGTCGTATGACACGCGTGTGCAATGATTATTATACTCGGCTCACGCTTAATACCGCCTCTAGTGTTAATAACCAACTTTGCACACATGTATCATAATGTACTATTACGTCTCTAGGGAGGTAAAGTAAAAGAAATAAACTGTGCAATGGTAGAAACCCATGTCACACATTGTAGGTAGATTGGAGTTTAAAATAAAACAAACCATATAGAAAAAAAACTATACATATTATTTTTATTACAAAACATAATTTTAATATAATACATTTATTTAATTACTATATAATTAACATAATACTGAGATTGCAACATCCAAAAACAATAATCATATTTTTAACCGACTTCAAAAAAAGGAGGAGGTTCTCAATTCGGCTGTTTTTTTTTTGTTTTTTTTATATTTGTTACCTCATAACTCCGTCATTTATTAACCGATTTGGAAAATTCTTTTTGTCTGGAAGGGTACACTTCCCGTTTGGTCCCATTGTCATCAGATCAGGATTTGATTACTTTTAAGTGTAGTTTGAAGTCGGTTTAAGTTTTTTGTTAAACAGTCCAATTATTAATAATCTTCTTTTTCTGTAATTTAACACACATCTATCACATGTTTCCTATATGTTTGTCTGTCAACATCTCCAAGGCTAAACTAAGAGCCTGTAAACATTCATTCATTACTTTTATTATTCCGTCTACTCCTATAAGGTGCGGGCATTTTTAAATGTACAGTCTTCACGTGTAGTTTCATAGAATTCGACTGCGAGAAGGCTTTGCCGCAGTGAGGACACTGGTAGGGCTTCGCTCCACTGTGTACCTTTAAAACAGAATTAAAATAATATATTAATATACTACGTTTCTAGGTGGTTAACACTACATATCTGGATGTCAATGCAATATTAAAGCCGGATTTTCACTATGGGATATAATATAATTTATTTATTATTTTTTTGTAGAAAAAATATTTATTGTTTGGGATGTAATATACAAAAATGTATGACGAGCGATAAAATAATATATATATTATATGTAATTTATATTATATCCCATAGTGACAAGCCAGCTTAACTGTCTATCGTATTTTCTGATTTTTCGTCTTGAGACTGTTCCACATAAGACGGAAAAGCAGAAAATACGAACTCACAAGCTTCGTCAGTGTCAAAAATAGACCATCGCAGGCACTTATGAATAGTCTGACTCTAATACCGGTTCGGAAAGTCGCATTTGCTGAGAAGAGCCGGCAAGAAAATTAAAAGAAATGTATGGATGTTTGTTACTCGTTCACGCGATTTGGTACTTACTCTATCATGTCGATTCAATGCCGCTTTGTGTTTGAATGCTTTCGGACAATGTGTACATTTGTACGGCCGCTCCCCAGTGTGTGTTCGTATATGAATCTGTAACAAAAGATACTGTTTTATTATAACTATAGCTAATAAATGAGAGAAATAGTATCTCCACAGTGTTGTACAACAACTGTCTCACAGCGCAATAATATCACATTGCTGAAATATGCAATGATTGCTGAGATACAAGCGGATTAGAAATTTAAAGAATCCGCCATTTTTGTCTCATATTTTTGAAATACTGTTCCAATTTCATATCATCAAGCTTAAATTAAAACTGCCAACTATTTTTGAGTGTTAATGCTCTGTCAATAAATATCGACATATAAAAAAAAATGGCGCCGAAAAAAAAAATCTAATCCGGCTATATCTCAGCAATCTTTGCATATTTCATCAATTTGATTGTATTACGCTATCAGACAGTTGTTGAACAACATTGTGGAGCTGATATTTCTTACCTGTAGTCTCTGGTAAACGCTGAAGCTCTTTGGACATTCCGTACAGTTGTATGGCTTCTCCCCTGTGTGGGTTCGTTGGTGGTAGACCAATGTCGCCTTCGACTGTCAAAAATCAGAACAAGTGAAAAGATACTGGTCATTGAGCGGAGACACGTTGGTATGATTTTAGGGGCTGCACAAACGTAGATACTTTTTGTTACCGTCACGGCACACCATCACAGGGAACCGTATTTTTGGGTACTTTGTAGTACCCGTCTGGCTGGCTACCACCCTCAAGTTGAAAATCTGTCGCCAAGCACCTATCGGTGTGTTCCGACAGCTGTACTTGAGTGCCAGTTCTGTGTAGGCTTTGTGTGCCTTCGACCACATCATCACTTGCCATGCTGAGATAGTGGTAAAAAAAAAAAAAAAAAAAAAATTACCTCTGCGCAGGGTGTGGCTGATTTCATACTGGTTCTATATAAATCAAATATTCATTGGTAGCTTGTATCCGACACAAGACACGAAAAGTTTCCACGTATGCGCAGCGCCTCAATTCAGTAAACTTGGAAGCGAAAATGTGGTATGAATATTTGAGTTTTTTTTTTTTATACTACTAAGTCAGTAAACAAGCATACGGCCCGCCTGATGGTGAGCGGTTACCGTAGCCATATGAACGCTTGCAACACAAGAAGCATCGCTCACGCGTTACCGACCTTTCCCCCCTCCCCTATGAGCTCTGGCTCACTTACTCACGCGCAGGAACACAACTTTACACAACATAAAGTTATTTGGCTGCGGTATTCTGTAAGGTGGAGGTACTTCCCCAGTCGAGCTGCTCGCCGAGCGAATAAACGCTATGCTCTACCTCTCTCAAACTTGAGTAATTTATTTAGAGCAGTTTTTTTTATTTAGTCCTGATGTAGTCTTCACACTTGTCGGATAGATATATCCTTTCACACACTGACACTTTGTATATGTGTAAGTATTTATTGAGAATACTTACAATACATTTCTTTCCGCATATTTCGCAGACGACGACAGCTTTCCTCCGCAATTCTGGCTTCTTATACTTGTGTTTGAGTCCCAGATGGACTCTCTGATTGTGTATTGCAAATGATCTTTCATGAACGAAGTTTCTGTCGCACTGTAATAAATAATACATAAAATACCCGGTGATGCAAGCGTCTTTAGGCTACGGTAACCGCTTACCATCAGGGGAGACGTTCGTTCGTTTGCCACCTAAATGGCGTTGGACAAGTGAGAGTGGGAATCGCGCGTAGTCTTTTTGTGTTAGCAAAAATATTTTCGTAAGCTGGGTGGCAGACCGACTTCGAATACACCGATTTCTCGAAAGCATTTGATAATATAAATCATCAAATACTCGTAAAAAAACCTTTCCAGAATTGGTATACACGGTGATATCTTCCGTTGGGTAATTTCTTGCATTAATAACCGCAGCCAAGCAGTTGCACTCAAAGGCTTTCGATCCAAATTTCGAATGATTCCTTCGGGAGTCCCCCAGGGATCCCACTTAGGTCCTTTTCATTTTACATTATACGTTTTAAACATCAGCAATTGTTTTGAGGATTCTTGTGACCTACTTTAGCAGATGCCACAACAATATTTAAAGTTATCCTGTCTCAGTTTTTTTTCGTAAATATTCTCAAGATCCAGGTAAATTTGTGAACACTAGTAACTGTACATATATTAATACTAGCTGCCCGGCGCGACTTCCTTCGCGTGGTGCTACCCTACCCTGTGGTGATACCCCACCCTACCCTACCTTATATGAATAATTTTCCCCGTTTGTGCAACATTCTTCACTGATGCTTCGCTCCTATTAGTCGCAGCGTGATGTTATATAGCCTAAAGCCTTCCTCGATAAATGGACTATCCAGCACAAAAAGATTTTTTCAATTCGAACCAGTAGTTTCTGAGATTAGCGCGTTCAAACAAACAAACTCTTCAGATGTATATTATTAGTATAGATGTTGAATATAATGTTTTAATGAAATATCTGACCTGTTCGCACCTCGCAGCGACTCGATTCTGATGAGTCTTGGCGTGTTTACTAAACTCTTCTCCGCTGGCGAAACTGAGACCACAAAACACGCACGGCCTGGAAAATACAATATCTTGACGCCCATTGTCCGGCATGAGACTAGAATAGAACTTACAATAGACTAGCCTTAGAATACACTTATTGCTAGTTTCTGAAAGCATGGTCTGTCATGTACGTCTGAAATGACAGAGACGACAACAGTTTTGAATATCGATCAACTTTGATTTGTCTTTCAGAAACTGCAGTTAGTTATATACAACAAAAACCTGATGTAAATTTTTACCCGACTGACCCGGAAGGAGGGTTATGTTTTTCGAGTGTATGTATGTATGTATGTATGTATGTATGTATGTATGTATGTATGTATGTATGTATGTATGTATGTATGTCTATTTCTTTGGCACGCTCTGCAGCCTAAACGGCTTGATGGATTTAAGCATATGGGGTATCGTTAAATTCGTCTGAACTGTGGGAGTGTCATAGGGTATATTATTTTTATATGGCGTCTACGGATAAGAAAAGAGGGGGGGTATTAAAAACAAAAATTTCGTTATTATAACAATAAGGGTATCAAATGAAAGCTTGTGAAAAGCCCAATCCATATATGTATATATTGTTATACTTTTGTGCTACCATTTTGACGTAAACTGCAAAAAACCATGTTGAATGCAAGGACAGTAGGTATAGGTAGGTACTATGAGCGGTTACGGTACGTAACTCACAGAGTTGCGACGGTTGTTAGCGTTACTTTACCGTACCGCTTATTTACTTACTAATACTTACAACTCATTCTATATAAAACTAAAAAGTCTGAAATAAATTAAATTATTAAAAGAAACAAAAAACCCGACTGCGTAAAACAAAAATTAACTGAAAAGAGAAAAACAAGCTCTTTAATCTATAGAATTTGGAATATAACTTGAATGTTATAAGTTGTTGCAGTCGGGGATAAACAAATATTACAAAAAAACACATACTTAGGTTATTGGTTTGTCGCCGACTGCAACAACTTATAACATTCAAGTTATATTCCAAATTCTATAGATTAAAGAGCTTGTTTTTCTCTTTTCAGTTAATTTTTGTTTTACGCAGTCGGGTTTTTTGTTTCTTTTAATAATTTAATTAATATAGTTTATTATTAATCCTAGAAAAGCTGAATCATCATGGGTTATTTTTGATAAAAAATTGCGAGTTTTTGAATTTATAGGTTCTACCTGATTAAACACATATTATTTTAGGTATACGACACAATTTAATTGACAGTTCGCTCACTGCCCTCCAATATGTGTGCGAGGGCGGTGGCTGCCACACGCGTCATACTTGTGAACAGGTGCTGCTTGTGGGGGCTGGTCTGCTTAAGTTTGCTATTTATTTACTTATTAAATATTTATTCAGTCTACTTTGTAATTTTGCCGCCGCGCCGGGGCACGCAATTGTTGTCAGTGCGATTAGAATGTAAATATTATGTAATGAATCTAAGCTTGGTTTGAAAAGAGTAATTGCTGAGTTTATTGCCGGCTCTTATCAGCAAATGCAACCTTCCGAACCGGTATTAGACTATTAGAGTCAGACTTTTCATAAGTGCCTGCGAAGGTCTATTTATAGAAATGCTTTTTTTTTTTTTTTGAACTTGCCTAACCTTGGGCTAATGCTACACTTACCTTAACATAGTATCACAGATATGTTCCTGAGCCAAACTCGTGTGTTGCTTCAAAGCGTCCATGTTTTTGAACTGAACACCGCATTGTAAGCATTGATGTTCAATTTTTTGTTTAGATTTCTGTAATAAATACATATTGTTACGTCATCAGGAATAAATTGCTACCAGTAACGCCATCTGTTATTGTGTAGGAGTAAACATCTTAAACAACGCCATCTATCGCCGAATAGATAAGTGCTTCTGGAATATTCCCGATAACACAGTAGGCATGTAGAATACTCGCGTAAATTGTCGAATGTTCCGGATGCCGTTTATGAAGTATAAATACGGGACAATGCACAGGGGAGTTGGAGTTTGATTTTGTATAACAGTGAGTAAACATCGAAGTGAAATACAGTTAAGTGCTTGTGAACCATTTAATTTGTGAGTGTTTTAATAAAAGTGTGACCAGTGTTTTGGTAAATTCGTGTACCATTATTTATCCTGAACCCTAGCTCGTAAAAATATGCTTTTGTGTTAGCCAATGCATACCATATTACAGTTTGTGTAGCGACATATATCAATCTATCAGTTACACTATGATAGTTCACACACAGAAAGATAGATGGCGCCACGAGAACCTGCATCGCGCTGACGAAGTTTATTTCACGGTTTGTATATATAGACTGGTAATTAGTGATCGATACGTAAGGGTAAACATTAGTTACAGTAGTACCCAACTGATATGGCGTGGTGAATCTTCGATCACACAGAAAATAAAGTATGGCCCGAAGATTAACGAAAGAATGCTTAAAACTTACAATCAACCTTAGATCACTAGTATAAGGTTCATAATACAGTGCAGCTGTTAGTTCCGTCTCACTCGCAAGTGACGCCCCTCCGCACACATGTGCCGACCAATAGCATTTCCCGCGCTTTGAAAATGTGTCTTCTGCGCAGGTACATCGGTAAGCCATATCAGTTGGGTACTACTTTACTTTCGAGTATTTTTTTTCTAGTTTTTATTTTATTTTCGTAGAACAATATGGATAGATATTTCAGTGATTCGCTGGACATCTGATAAGGGCGTTAAAAATGGCAAGTTTTTGTAATTTCAGAAGGCTCCTAATTCTTATAATAATTAATTTATGGAGAAAAACACAACCGAGGAACATACAGCGGTACCTACAGATTGCATGGTAGAATAATCATTGCTCTAGTGTCATTATCCCGAGAGGAAACTGAGGACTTTGTATGGAACAAACGCCACCAGCGTTACCTCTTAATAAAAACATGAATCCTTACCTCAGCATTCCTGTGAGCCTTCTTCCTATGCATATTGAGTCCATTTTCCCCAATAAAAGACTCTCCACACACATCGCAGCAATGCTTCGACGGATGCTGCATTCTCACATGTGTAAAATAACTAGTAGACTTCGCAAAAGACGCGCTACACAGCTTACAGTCGAATTTGAAGCCGTTATGCCATTTCGAGTGCTCCTTAGCCCTATGGTTGGACTTGGTCACGTGGTCACAGATTTTGCACATGAACTTCCGCTCGTGTGATATGATTTTGTGGGCGCGGAGCGAACGGCGGTCCGGCCATCTTATTTGGCATATATCGCAGGTGTGGGGACCACTTTTCTATTGGAGAAAATTTTGTGGTTATTTTTGCACACTACGGCGACACTCGGCGTTGAGTTGTAGAATTGCAACCAAGCCTAAGGGAGTCCCACACTCGCGACTTATCTGCATGCAAATACTCAAAGAGAGAGGTAGAGCATATCGTTTATTCGCTCAAAGAGCAGCTCGACTGGGGAAGTACCTCCACCTTACAGAATACCGTAGACAAAAAACTTTGTTGTGTAAAGTTGTGTTCCTGCGCGTGAGTAAGGTCGCCAGTGCTCATAGGGGAGGGGGGATAGGTCGATAACGCGTGAGCGATGTTTCTTGTGTTGCAAGCGTCCAAGGTAACCGTTTACCATCAGGCGGGCTTGTTTACAGACATAGTTGTATAAAAAAAAAGATAATGCTAGATTTTTGCACGACTTCTGTGGTAGCGACTAATCGCAGACGCAAACGATAGCAAAGAGGATCATTCACATAACAAAATATTAACTTTTTAACGGAGGATGCACCTAATTTTCTGAGCATTTAGCTTTTTTATCAAGACTTCACAAAGGAGGAGGTTCTCAATTCGAATGTTTATATGTTTTTTTTTATGTATGTTCGGGCATAACTCCGTCATTATGTCGACGGATTTTCAAAATTCTTTATTTGTTCGATAGGGTTTATATGAAATTTATATGGGACCACATATAAATTTCATATAGATCTGATGATGAGTTTCGTAGACAGACAACGGAACTCTTAAAAAATGACAGCCAATCAACCGCGATTGCTGCTATCGCATAAATATGCATTGTTTACGCAGGGCTTTACACGCGAAAGTATTAAGTATATATGAAACTAAAAATTCAAAAATAAATTAACAATTTACAAAAAAAAAATAACCGCGAAATATTTTCTACAGAACACGTCATGCGATTTCGCTCACTTCAAAACAGTGTCAGGTAAGAGTTAATTATTACTTTTTAGTGTACTTTGAAGACGGTTTATTTTTTTGTTCAAATCAAATCAAAATTCATTTATTCATATTAGGCCCTTATAGGGCACTTGTGAAAGTTAACAAATGACTCTACACCGGTTCCAAATACAACTTGAACTGAGAAGACTCCGGCAAGAAACTCAGCAAGTGTTCTTTTTTTTTTTTTGTGTACTTATAAATATTACAATTTACAAAATATATATAACAATAGCGTGCGAAGCGAACAATTCATTCAAATGCATTCTTGTCATCTACAAAATCAGAAACTTTATAGTACCCCTTCTTGCATAACTTCTGTTTTACTATCTTTTTGAATCTATGTATAGGTAGCTCTTGGATTTCTTTGGGTACTTTATTATAGAAACGTATACATTGCCCCTTGAAAGAGTTAAGGACTTTGCTGAGCCGAGTTAAAGGTACAGCAAGTTTGTGCTTATTTCTAGTGTTCAAACTATGAGTGTCGCTATTCTTAGGTAAGTTATTTATGTTTTTCCTCACATGAATAAGATTTTCATATATGTACTGTGACGACACTGTCATTATATTAATAGATTTAAACTTGTCTCTCAAAGAATCTCTAGGCCTTATTTTATATATTGCGCGGATAGCCTTTTTCTGCAGTATAAAAATTCTATTGATTTCGGCACCACTACCCCAGAGGAGGATACCGTAAGACATCAAACTGTGAAAGTAACTGAAATAAACTAATTTTGCCGTAGATTCGTCAGTGAGAGCGCGAATTTTTCTCACTGCATAAGCTGCAGAACTAAGTCTATCCACCAATTTACAAATGTGGGGGCTCCATTGTAACTTATTATCTAAAGTGATACCTAAAAATACAGTTGTTTCAACAAGATCCAGTTTTTCGCCTTTAATTACAATATTTGTGTCCGAATGTCTCACATTGGGTAGACTGAATCTGATACATTTTGTTTTTTTCTCATTTAGCAATAAATTATTTATAGTAAACCAATCAACGACTACAGAAAGAGCATTGTTCACATCGTCAGAATTAAAATCATGTCTATTCACTTTGTAAAGAAGTGAAGTGTCATCAGCAAACAATACTATCTCATGTTTTTTTTCTACAAGATATGGTAAGTCGTTGATGTAAATGAGAAAAAGAAAAGGTCCAAGGATAGAACCTTGTGGTACACCCATAGTTACTGATGACCCAGGGGATACTTTACCATTAACATCAACCTTTTGAATTCTGTCACATAAGTAAGAAATCAAAAGATCTAGTGTTAAAAAGTTAATTTATGAATGATTAAAATCCATCAAGAAATTACGAAGTTATTAATGTTTTAAAACGATAACGATAACGTCATACTTAGCCCACCGCGCGACTCTGGCTATCAGTCTGTTTGGTACGACGGCTTAACCACACCCGGGGACAGAATATTCTTACACTATGGATGCTACGATAAAAAAGTTGAAAAACGATCTAAGCTACATAAATTGTTCAATATACTTACAATATCGTGCCTTGTCATATGATTCTGGTATGTCCCATCCGTTAAAAACCCTTTAAAGCATTTCTCGCATCTATAAAATGAATTCCGATAGTTAAAAGACTCCTTCCTAGCTAGCACCTCTTCAATTTGCTGTTCTCTAGTTAAAATTACCACTTCTGTGTCATTACCACTTTTAACATCTCTGTCTACGTCGTTATTATCTGTCTCATTAAAATCCATATCATTAAATTCTAATTCGTTCTGAGAATCATTCAATTCTAAGTCAACATTAAATTCAGAATCATTTATTATGAAGCCGTTTTGTTCATTTTCAATTTTAATGACTATACCCTTTTTCTTGCGTCTCTTTCTTTTCTTAACTTTTTTTGACAGCGGCTCTTCGTCGCTATGGTCATTTTCTTGTTTTATATCTGTACTGTCTATAGATATGTTGTCTTTGGTATCACATTCTTCTTTTATGTCTATGGTGGGGTATTCTGTTATTTGTATTGGAGATGTTGTGAAGAAACTAAGCCAATGGGCAGTTTTGTCTATGCTGCGAATGTAGTTTGTGGTGATCTGAAATAATATTATAGTTGTTTGTTATTGCAGTTCATATTTCAGCCAATTTACACTAAAACTTGATTAATTATACACAATAACCTTCCTCATGAATCACTCAGTCCATTATTGAAAACCATTTAAAAATCTGTTCTGTAGTTCTTGAGTTAATCAGGTTCAGATAGACATACAGATGACTTAGGAATAGAATTATAATATTCTGTAATTTGAACAATTCATAATAAAATAAATATCCTGGGCCTGAGACATTCCTCACACACAGCCATCTGATCCCAAACTAATTAGATCTTGTACTATGGAAACCAGATGTTGGTAAATATATATTATATATACATAAATACTGCCAGACTCAGGACATACGGACATGTTTGTGCACACAAGTGTGGGAAATGAACCCACAACCAGCGGTGCGATAGGTGGGATTTTAACCAACCGCACCAACTGGCCATCAAATATTACTGTTTAATTATTTTTATACTAACCACATAATTACTCTTCAGAGCATTCACCAGCAAATCCTGTGTCTCAGAACATTTTTCCTTAAAATGTACACACTTTTTCAACAACATGACACAGTAATTACATAAATGCTTTGGCAATCCATCCATGTGGTTTATCTGTGAATAAATATATCATTAAGTTTGCTATTTATTTACCTATTAAATATTTATTCAGTCTACTTTGTAATTTTGCCGCCGCGCCGGGGCACGCAATTGTTGTTAGAATGTAAATATTATGTAATGAATCTAAGCTTGTTTTGAAAAGAGTAATTGCTGAGTTTATTGCCGGCTCTTCTCAGCAAATGCAACCTTCCGAACCGGTATTAGAGTATTAGAGTAAGACTTTTTATAAGTGCCTGCAAAGGTCTATTTGAATAAATGATTTTGAATTTTTAATTTTAACATAGAAAATGCGTGTCTGTTAGTGTGTTCATAGCTTAAGTACTGCTGCATGCATTTTGATGTCAGGTGTAGGCTATGACTTAAGGATATTCGGATTGCTGAGTTTCTTGCCGGTTCTTCTCAGTAAGGTTGACTTCAAAACTCTTAAGTAGCTTTGACCTTCATAAGTGCCATACTAGGGCCTAAATTGAATAAATTTTAGGGTTGGCAATGCGCGAGTGATACCCCTGAGTGATACTTAAAAGGGGAGTCCCAACCCATGTAACTTACAAACATGTAATTTAATAAAGACATTTTGTGGTTTGAGTGCAGGGGTGGTGTGACAGTTTAAAAAAAAATTTTTTTTTTGATACAAAAGTGCTTTCCAAAATAGCCAACACTTCAGTGACTGTTTAAGTGAATGCATGGGCACGTTTTTCATAGTTTACAGGCCTGCCAAATAGGCCAAATAGAGATATCTAATTAAAAATCTGCTTCAATTTTGATTCCAGGATTAGAACAATAACCCTGCCGTTGGTAGGTTTATTTTGTACATATTCTGCGAGGCTTAAAGCCGGCATTTAGCCCGCATTGCTAATATTTTGTTTCTGCAATCAGCTGTTGTAAGCATAAATACAAGATTTTTTGGATGTTAGCAATTGGATTATTTCATTGACTGGTAAATCAATTTAAATCTAAACATAGCATGAAGATGAATTAATAAATGAATATGAATATGAAAGACGTGGGTAATTTTTCCACTCCTCTCGAGCCTACTAATTTTATGTTAATAATTATAATGTAAATAAATAATAAAGCTTACTTGATGTCCGGTAAGTTTATTAAATGAATCCTGTAAGCGGTATTCGATTATATCATACAGATTAACATCTGTAGCGAGACAAACGCGGCATGCCAGTACCGCCATTATTTGTAATAAATACAATTAATAAAAACTATTCGGTAAATAAAGTGTTTTTGTGTATATATCAATGCATGCACAGGCACAGGCAAGCGCCATACATAACTAACATAGATAAAAAAAAATATAATGACATAAGAAAGATTGATTTGATAGATTGTACAATAGGCTATTTCCGTTTTGAAAAGGTTTGTTTTATTGTTTTTTATGCCAAATACCTAGTCAATATGGAGTCAACAGATTAAAAAAGTGTATCATAAAATTAATTTTCTGATTACTTTAGTTGATTAAATCCACTCAAGCAAGAATATATGCTGTGATATATTATTTATACTATGATAATTTCAATATTAGAATAAATAAGACGTTGAAACGAACACGTTTTAGGATATCAATTATGCCAACATAAAGAAATAAAAGTACTCTGTACTCTGTGGTAGTATCATCGTAACATTTATTATATACGATACGACGAGATACGAAATTAGTAGATAAAAAAGTTATTCGTTAGTTATCTTTGATTCAAAGTCGATTTAAAAATGTATTTGCTTTGCAGTTATCATAATGATTCGATGAACATAGCGAGGAAGAGCGTTAGTTTGTTTTTGTTACATGCAAGTCGAGCAAAAGTTATATACCATGCTATATACTTATTTTTAAATAATAAAATAATAATAAATATCCTGGGACATTCCTCACACACGGTCATCTGATCCCAAACTAAGCAGAACTTGTACTATGGAAACCAGATAACTGATATAATACATATACATATTTTTTGTTTGTAAATACATACTTAATATACATAATTACACCCAGACTCAGGACATACAGACATGTTCATGCACACAAATGCATGTCCTGTGTGGGAATCGAACCCACGACCTGCGGCGCGTAAGGTGAACCTTAACCAACTGCGCCAACTGGCCCGTCAAAACGTGGCCAAATAAATGAAATAAATGCTTGGGTTGAATGAATATGTTATTCCAAATTAAATTTTATTACTGCATAGTTTGGGATCTGCCATGTGTGAAGAATATCCCAGAATATTTATTTTAGCTAAAAGTTAGGACTTCAAAACAAAATGCAAAAAATAATTAATAAGTCTTGTATTTCATACATTTGTATGTATTTTCCTTGTGTATGTCAAAGAAAATATAATACTACGTTTTTATTTTTATTTAGAATCGATTCACTAGTCATACGTCATACATTCAGCACATGAGCACATCACTATTCCATCCAACCAACGCGGCACAGACAGAATAAAATAGAAAAATGTCATGGCGTCGAAAGACGACATAGAAAATTAAAACATTATCGTTCTGTATCTCAGCGGATAGAGAGGAAATATTTCAATTGCTAATCTGTGCTGCAAAAGCCGGCAATATGAGTGATAATGATATGTTTTACTGTTCTTTTGTTAGCATACATTACATAATCTGTGAATGCGGTGAAACATTTCCTACGGAGGAAGCCTTGCGCGGACATTTGGATAAAGAACATCCTCACAAAAAGGAAAGAAAAGAATATAAATGCGGGGTGGTAAGTTTAACCTTTACTGCTTTCTTGTTTGTAAATATGAGTTGAGGATGAACACGTCGTAAAACTGTCTCCCTTCATCTCACTTGCTATTTGTGACATTCTGGGTCTTACGGCTTAGATATGCAATGCATTATTTTGTTAAAAAAGTGAACAGCAAAGGGTCCTCTTCACTAGGCTATTTCGATAAATAAACAAAAACAATGAAATATATTTCATTTGCACAACATTTGCTGGTGTTCCCATGGTTACTCAAATACTAAAAAACTCCAAATTTGTTACACATCTAGCCCAAGATAAAATTAAAAAGAAATAATATGTATCAAATGGATAACATTTTTGGCCATTACAGAGTTGACAGCAATTGCAAGACATGACTGATGTCCAGATGAGATATTAAATTGTAAGGCACACAATTTATGCAGTTCAAAATCTTTTGTCATCATTATTTACCTATTATTTCTGTACATAAACAAACAACTGATTTCCTGATAGTCTGCTAAGAGCATTGATTTTATAAGTAAAAAAGGTAGATTGGTTATCCTGACGCGAGTTTAACATTTTTTACTTATCACAAAAAAAGTGCACAAGGCGCTAAAGAAGTTTCCACTTCAATAATTAAAATCAAATCGAAAAATATTATCCCGAAATAACATAGGCAACCAGTAAGGATGGGTTTTTCTAATATGAAGATAGTAATTAATAAATGATCTATCGTATTTCCAGTGCGAAACAATATATGCCACGGAGCAGGAATGCATAGACCACTACGAGGAAGCCCACATAGATGTCAAGGAAGAATGTACAGAGGAGGTCGAGGAACAATGCCAAGATGCCAACAACATGGTCGAAGTTGAGATACAGTCCTTTGAGAAACCCAAGAAGAAGAAGAAATACTATGAAAAAACCATTGTTTGTGAAGTATGCGGGAAGAGATATGCTGTAAGTATTTTATATTTACTGGCTGATACTATATACCCTACTCTGTACGAGAAAGCAATTGTGGGGCAATAGATCAGGCTACGTACATATGCATTTTCATAATAAAATATTCTGACATTCTTCTTAATTTTAAGTTTGGCAACCAAGCCCAAATTAGGGCTCATTTCTGCCAGTTTCAAGTTATATTATAGTTTCCAGCTCTTTGGTTTCCAGTCACGATAAATCACTTCACATTATAGTCCTCAGGTTGTCACCGTCCATAAAATTCATGTTTTACTACAGGTGGTCATTGTACTAAACTCACGATGTGAGTAAAAGTCACGATGCACATAATTCATTTCATTTCACTTCACTGGTGCACATGGATGATATTTATTGGGTAAAATACCACCAAAAATACACAAAAAAACTCAAAATAAACAAATTTATGAAAATAAAAATGAAACCACAACGTCACTGTACAAGTTCCCGCCAAAAAAATCTCTGTGACATTCCTCACACACGGCTATCTGACCCCAAACTATGTAAAGCTTGCATTGTACTATGGAAACCAGATAACTGATATCATACATAAAGTTATACATTAATTTTGCTATTTATTTACAAAAAAAACTACAAAGTAGACAGAATCTATATTTAATAAGTAAATAAATGACAAATTTAAGCAGACCAGCCCCCACAGGCAGCACCTGAGGCCTTAGCACGAAAATCTATCGCAAGCGTAACGTATTCGTATCGAGAGAGTTAACTCAAATTTGTATGGGAATGTGTCATTCTAATGCTGTCAAACGTTTAAATCGGTAGCACGAACAACTACGTTAACCTAACGTCACGCTGAGTAAACGTGGTTTGATAAATAATTTGAAATTGGAACTTATTCTGACGTATAGTATCGTATAGTATCATCGTCTACTCGCAAGCCAGCTAACGTAAACCTTCTCACCGTATTTTTTTCAGTGAGAGCCCATTTTTTTTTAATATGTTGTTTTTTTAAGCATTAAGATTTTCTTTTTTTTCTTTATTTATAATCTCATAACTAAACATGGTGAATCATTAATGAAGTAGGTATTTAAGTTATTCAAAACTAAAATATTCAATTGGGGTGCCTCATGTTTTGTTTGACTAAATAGTATCCGAAAATTAATAATTTCCTAGCCGAGAATCGAACCCATTGATTCCGGAAAAATCACATTCTGTATTGTAGCGCCATCCCATAGTGTCACTTAAAAGTATCAAATTCTGGGAAGTAATGTTAAATGATAAACTAAAGAGAAGGTCAAATATTTAAGAAAACCTATTTTATTTTGCTTACATTTAAACTTTGATAATTATGTAAATTGTACGAAATTCAAGAATTCTACACTCTCAAAAGTACGTGCAATACCTATTGAAATTAATTACTAAATACTCTGATAATCTTTCGGAATATTCCAATCGGAATTAATAATCTTGTGATGCAAAAACATGATTTAATTGATTTCGAATCATCCTATATATAGGTACTTAATAATAATAAGCGTTTAAATGGAATTTCGATAGTTCAAGTTCAGCCACTCTTTAAATGAAATCCCGTAAAACTGCTAAAACACAAATCTAGAATTGAAAATCGACGAATTTATTTCTATCGGAGTCACAAGACTCCATCCTCTTGTAGTATTGTTCTAAATTCAAACCTTAATATTCATGAAATCTTTGCTGAAATAAAAAAAATCTACCTACGCGCGGTTTTTGGTTTGACAGTTAAGAATGTTTTTCGTTCAAAAATATTTTCACATTCGCCACATTTAAATAGTGAAAAAGGAAACATTCACATGGGAATCATAATATAATACCTTATTTTGTTAGCTCATAATATAAGATTAGCTGATTATTTTATTTAGTTCATGTTATTGGAAATTAATATTTTAATATTGTGTACCAATAAAATCAAAAATGTATGTTCCAAATTTCTAGACGAATTTAACGTAGCTCGCAAGCTAGGTATCGAGTAGACGATAGAACTTCTGTCAAAAATGACATCTACTCGATACGACGACGCTACGAAGGCGATACGAAAGTGGTTCGTGCTAAGGCCTCTGTTCACGCATATGACGCGTGTGGCTGCCACACGACGCCGCATTTTTTTTTTTTTTTTTATTTCATCATCATCATCAGCCTATAATGTCCCACTGCTGAGCACAGGCCTCCTTTCACCAATGAGGGTGAAAGAGACTGAGCGATACTCCACCACGCGTGCCCACTGCGAATTGGTGGAGGTAGGCTAGTGGTCAACCTACTGTTGGAATCTTTCAAGCCGCCTAGGAGGCATTGAACTAGCTTAACGATTATCAAAATTAAGTGATAACCGGGACCAACGGCTTTATTCATCATACTTAATTACAGAGTTTACAAAGATTCATATTTTTTGAATGTGCCAGATTTAGTTAACCGACTTCTAACTATTGATAATGTATTGTTGTACAGTCATACGCAGCCTTGAAGTACCACCAGCGCGTCCACACTGGAGAACGTCCATACACATGCACGCTGTGTCCCAAGGCGTTCACCATGCCGCTCTTCCTGCAGGTAATGTGCACTCTATTTCACCATTATTTCTATACAATCTCAAAGTTTTGTTACAATTCATGGAAGAGCAATGATACATACAGGTTTTACCTAGTTTAGGTATCACTGCTGCCCATTAGTATCTAATGTATGCTGATGACACCAAAATTTATATGAAAATTCAAAATAGCTCTGATTGTCTTAATCTTCAAGCAGATCTTGATAGACTCAGTACGTATTATGCCACTAACCGTATAGGGATTAATATAAATAAGTGCCATTATGTCTCCTTTACTCGAAAAAGAAATCCCATCGAATTTAACTATGAAATTAATAAGGTCATAATAGGCAAATCATCTTCAATAAAGGATCTTGGGGTTACAATGGATGCTAAATTATCTTTTTCAGAGCATGTTGATAGCATTGTAAATAAAGCTTTCAAGAGTTTAGGGTTTGTTTTAAGAGTCAGTCGGCCCTTCTCTGATATAGATTGCCTAAAAGTGTTATATTTCTCATATGTTAGAAGCATCCTTGAATATTGTTGCACTATATGGTGTCCACAATATATCACTTATATTCAGGTTCTTGAAAAAATTCAATGTAAATTTGTAAAACATCTAAACTATCGGTGTCATGGCGCTTTCAAAAATTATAATGAAGCATGCAAGCGTCACAAGCCCGCAACACTTGAGAACCGTCGTGTACTGTATGTGTATGATATGTCACTACTACATGGTATCTGTAACGGATATATCGACTGTCCTGAATTAACTTCTAGAGTGTTGCGTTTTTGCTGTCCCAAAACTCGAACAAGGCACACGGGTTTATTTGCAGTACCACAAGCTAGGACTAATTATGCTCAGTTTTCATTGGTGAACCGAATGCATCGAACATATAATAAAAAGTTTCACTCTATTGATATTTTTCATGAAAACAAAAATGTGTTTAAGAAGAAAATTTGGAAAGTTTTGTGTGATTGATGGGTGATGAGTTGGATGCCTTCTTCAAAATTTACTGAATTGCTCACACATACCCATACATACATACATACACGTACACATAGACACACTCGCGCTCACACCACACCACACACTCACACCTCACAAACCCACACCACACAAACCTACACCAACTTCTACACACCACACATAATATTATTCTCGTTTTTTATTTAATGGCATACAGGACACAGTATTGATGTGACTGCTTTAAACTATGTCAAAATATCAAAATTTAAATCCGTAATTGGCTGTATGTGTTGTAATTAGGTATGTAAATTTTTTGTGACTAACAGTCAGTTGCAGAAACGTTCTTTAAGTTTTAAAGTCGGCATTAAACACTAATCTTCCATTAAACTGTTGCACAAACAGTCATTTGACTAATATTTAATGCCTTCTTTAAGTTTAACTACTGAAGTGTCAAACGATCCTTTAAAACCTCATTTACGTAGTTTTATGTTGCACAAAGCGACATTAGTAACTAAAGTTCCGTTAAAATGACAGTTCTTTAGATTAATTTTAATAGGTCAAGAAGCACCCATTAGCCACATTAACACTCAAAAATTGTGGTTAAAAAAGTTAAATAAGTGTTTAATATGTGCCTATAAAATCTTTCATCATTGTTGGACATCACTGGGTTGCAGAAAGATCATCATTATAGCTTCTTTACGAAATGTAGATATTCACGCTAATGAGTTCATTAGTTTAAAGTTGTTGCACAAAACTACTTCATGCCTATTTAAGGTTCATTAGCTTAAACGTCAAAAGGAAATTTGACAGAAAAGATATCAGAAACATTGATTATTTATTGTTAGATTGATCAATATCCATCAAGTGGTATATTCATAAATTTATTAAATTCTATTTTATGTGATTGATTTACTTATTTGCAATTTTTATGAGCATTAAAAAGGGAGCATTTAAAATTAAACCTTTCACGTGCATACTAAAAATAATTTCTGCACACTAATCAACAAAACGTAATTTCAAACAATACAATATTATCACAAATGACACAAACGTATTCAATTACAACTCAACTGACATTGTGCGCGGGAAAAGATTTTAGCCACCAACAATTTAGGGTCCATTTTTTTCACCGCGTTTAATGCTTGGATACATTTAAATAATCTATACATTTACATAATCAATGGTCAGAAATAGTAGTGTAGAGAAATCATTCATTCCATTCGTTCAATGTTGCCATTTTATTGAGATTTGTAACTGAGAACATACTTTTTGACGTCTTTAGCTAATGAACCTTTAATTATGCCTAAAGTGGTTTTGTGCAACATCTTTAAACTGACGGCTTCATTAGCGTTAATGTCTCATTACGTAATGAAGCTTTAATGGTGATCTTTGTGCAACCGACTGTAAGAGCTGTGGATTTTGTATTAATAAAAATAAATAAAATAAAATAAATAGATGCAAATGTAGATTTTTCCTACCTAGTTGTACATTTTCGGTATTTATAAACATTTGTATCTTATTTTATTGCACTTTTTTGAAATAAATTATTATTATTATTTATATCAGCGTATAGTGTATTTTAGTTTGAGCTTACAGGCCAGTAAGGCTGGACGCATACATTCGTTTTCCGTATACGGTTTCCTAATCAGGAAACCGTATACGGAAAACGAATGTAATAATATATCGAATAATTAAGTGAATTATTCGATATTGTTTCAGATCCACATGCGGACCCACACAGGCGAGCGTCCCTACGAATGTCAGATCTGTCCCAAAGCATTCAGCAACAAAGCTGCACTCTTGAGACATGATCGGGTAACACATGTCTTATCATCTATGCTAATACAGTACTACCCAACTGATATGGCTTACCGATGTACCTGCGCAGAAGATACATTTTCAAAGCGCGGGAAATGCTATTGGAGTGTAATAGTGCGGAAGGGCGTCACTTGCGAGTGAGACGGAACTAACAGCTGCACTGTATTATGAACCTTAAACTAGTGATCTAAGGTTGATTGTAAGCTTTAAGCATTCTTTCGTTAATCTTCGGGCCATATTTTCTTTTCTGTGCGAACGAAGATCCACGACGCGCCTTATCAGTTGGGTACTACTGTACCCATCTTAACATGTGCGTGAAATTCTTTAACAGTTTTATTTTTTATACAACTAAGTCGGTAAACAAGCATACGGCCCGCCTGATGGTAAGCGGTTACACAAGAAGCATTGCTCACGCGTTACCGACCTTTCCCCCCTCCCCTATGAGCCCTGGCGACCTTACTCACGCACAGGAACACAACTTTACACAACATAACGTTTTTTTTTTTTTATTTTTTTTTATTTTTTATTTCAATAATTTTAGGTGTAATAATCATATGTAAAATAGTAATAAGTTCCTTATAAAACTGCCAGTAATAGCGTATGAATATTAATACAATGTCAATTACACAGAATTTACGATACAAAATTAAATTATTCAGAATATACCTAGATCTATATTAATAAACAACCAAAATGTCAATTAAATAATTATGCAACTACTAATAACACTATATTAAACAAACGCACAAATCCTACAATCGCACAATACCCCTACCACGAATAATACTAATTATCTAAGACATGTTTAAAAACTCCCTCACTGAATAAAAACAATGATGTAATAACCATCGATTATTTATATCGATATTTGGCTGCGGTATTCTGTAAGGTGGAGGTACTTCCCCAGTCGAGCTGCTCTTTGAGCAAATAAACGCTATGCTCTACCTCTCTCATATCCAAAAGATCCTTCTTTGTTTTATGCCAACTTATATGAACTTTCCTCCGCAGGTCCACACCGGGATAAAGCCCTACGGCTGCCCCTACTGCGGCAAATACTTCACACAATCAAATTCGATGAAGCTGCACGTGAATACAGTCCATCTAAAAATGCCAGCGCCGTACAAGAGCAAGAGTAGAAAACTTAAAGCGTTGGAACGTGAAATGATTAAAAAGTCTATGTATAAAGTGATTGAAAGTGACAGTGGTAAAAGTTCTCGTGTTGTGGAAGTGTTGCAGGATAGTGAATGTAAAAATGAGGAGTTTGATGTTAAACATGAGGTGGAGATGTATGAGGAAGTGGCAGAGTCGGAGATCCTATACGATAATGTTATAGATGATAAGGAAATAACTTATGAAGTTGTTTATCAAGATTGAGTGTTGGGAATTGGTGATGATTCTGTTGTTCACAATTAAACTAACTGCCTCGGCCTTACTGAGAAGAAACGGCAAGAAACTCGGCAAGGTTATATTATTAGTTGAAAGCCGATTCTCATATCTTCGGACTTACAACAATACAATGTTTTAGTGTCGGAAAGCATTTATCCATAGATTTTGTATAAGGACTGTCATACTGTAATTTTTATCATACGGATGAAAGTTATACGACGTTGGTATTTCAGCCTTAGTCGTATAATAAATAAAGAATCATGGCGAGATTTGTACAAAAAAATAAAGATTTTTAGAGACGTTGAAATGGCGTTACAATTGATTTGGTGTCTAAGGAATAAATTGAGGCATTTAAAATGGTTTTACAATCTCGGGATAAAAAGCGAGATTCTGTGCCGGCATGGCATAGAATGGTCGAATCGCGACCAAAACCGTTGTTTATGCGGGGTTTTTAAAATACTAGTTGGGCCCCGCGGTTTCACCCGCGTTCCAGAGGGATATATTGATTTCCCGGGATAAAAAGTATCCTGTGTTAATCCAGAACATATTCTATCTGTGTGTATTTCATCCAAATCCGTTGAGTTATTGAAGCGTGATTGAGGTACAAACATCCAAACTTGCATTTATAATATTAGAGATGAGATTTCATGTATATTCACATGTTGCTGGTAATGTAATCTTAACATTGGAAGCGATTCAAACCCCTCTAAAAAGTATTTTTTTGTACAAATCAATGTATGGATCTCGCCATGATTCTTTGAGTGTTTTCAATTAAATTATAAGTTTTTTTTGTAAATAGCATTTTCATCTGTTTTTTTTTTCAATAATCGTAATTCAAGATAATAAATGGCTTTTTATGTTAATTATTGTTTTATTCAAGAGAGAGAGCGTACTGAGTTTATTTTGCATTCTTGTAGTATGGATACTGCAAGAAAACATTGATAGTCTGAAGGGCCAGTATCAATACAAATACATATAAAAACTTGTTAACAAAAAAATAAACCACCGAAAAAACAGAAAAGCAAAAAATAATTTTGAATATAACTTGAATTTTATAAGGTTTTGCAGTCGGGGACAAACCAATAACCTACGTAGATATGTATTTTTGTTTGTAATATTTGTTAAATGTAATGTTTGTCTAAAAAGGAAGCTAAGCAATATTGCTAACGCAATTCATTTTTTCGAATTTAAAGCTAGGGCTCTACCGCGTAACTTTGGTGGTAATCGTAACGAACACCATTAATTATTTCATCCAATGATGCGCACGCGGTATGTGGCGACGATGACCAATCGTGGGCCCTGATTGGAAGTAATTCATTAATGGTATTCGTTACGATTAACACCAAAGTTACGCGGTAGAGCCCCCGGTCCCATAGTAAAAGTTGATCGTATACATGAGTACTTTACGTGGTTTCATTTAATGTCGTATTGTCGTAATAGCTTATGTTATTGGTTTGTCCCCGACTGCAAAACCTTATAAAATTCAAGTTATATTCAAAATTATTTTTTGCTTTTCAGTTTTTTCGGTGGTTAATTTTTTTGTTAAAAAGTTTTTATTTTGTAATTTTTTGTGGCTATACTCTACTAATTACTACCCCCCTTACTCATAAAACGTTATTTAACTAATATACTGTTTAAAGGGTCACATAAATAACGTCACTCTATTATCACTGTTAAATAATGTGACATTATTTCGGTGACCATTTAATCAGCATATTAGTTAAATAGCGCTTTATGAGTAAGGGGGTACATGCTTAATTTTTGATTTCTTTTGATGTAACACACAACTCAGCATTATAATCTGTGAGTGAACAATAAATAATCCCTATTTTCCCACCCTTAGGGTAGGTATTTTTTATCCATATTTATATGGGACCACCTCCGAGGTATACCCTATCCAATAAAAAAAGAATTATCAAAATCGGACTACTCTGTCAAAAGTTATGCGTGCTCATACATAAAAAAAAATATTTACGCGTCGACTTGTAAACCTCCTCCGTTTTTTCGTCGGTTAAAAATTGAAGTACCTACTTCTTATGGTATGTAACTTAAACAAAAAAAAACATGTTTTTTGTCTGTTCGGGCTAATCTCCGAAAAGGCTAGATTTTGACGAAATTAAACGAGCACCTTTGACAAGAAAGCAAGTTTATAAAGAAATTTCAGTAACAATAGACGGGCCAGTTGGCGCAGTTGGTTAAGACTGGTAAAGATTCCACCTATTGCGCCGCAGGTCGTGGGTTCGATTCCCGCACAGGACATCCATTTGTGTGCATGAACATGTCTGTATGTCCTGAGTCTGGGTGTAATTATGTATATTAAGTATGTATGTACAAACAAAAAGTAGTATATGTATTATCTGGTTTCCATAGTACAAGCTCTGCTTAGTTTGGGATCAGATGACCGTGTGTGAGGAATGTCCCAGGATATTTATTTATTATTGAATAAAATACCAAAATACAATGATAACTTTATTTGAATACATTTACAGTGATTCAGTTTTCTTCCTGCGTCTGATCCGAGGCTTCGTGGGTATATTGCAGTGCACGCTTTTGATGTGTGTTTTCACGCATGTGCTTGTCGTGAACGTCTTCCCGCATATTGTGCACATGTGCTTACGCTCGCCTGTGTGCGTCTGAAATAATAAATAAGTTGTTAAAAAAAAAACATTTTTAATACAAGGTTTTTTTGGTGACTTATTTTGTTGACTGTACTTGCATCGTCATCCAATATACCAAATATCAAGTCAATCCGACGAACAAACGTATTGCAAGTTAATAAAACATTTTTAACGGGCCAGTTGGCGCAGTTGGTTAAGACTGGTAAAGATTCCACCTATTGAGCCGCAGGTCGTGGGTTCGATTCCCGCACAGGACATGCGTTTGTGTGCATGAACATGTCTGTATGTCAGTCTGGGTGTAATTATGTATATTAAGTATGTATTTAAAAACAAACAGTAGTATATGTATTATATCAGTTATCTGGTTTCCTGGTGGTACTCTAAGTCGGTAAACAAGCGTACGGCCCGCCTGATGGTAAGCGGTTACCGCAGCCATATAGACGCTTGCAACACACGCAGCATCGCTCACGCGTTACCGACCATCCCCCCCCCCCATGAGCTCTGGCGACCTTACTCACGCGCAGGAACACAACTTTACACAACATAAAGTTGGCTTCGGTGTTCTGTAAGGTGTATGTGTGGGGGGGTCTGTGTATTAGTGTGTGTGAGGAATGTCCCAGGTATAATAAGCTAGATTAAGTTATATAGGTGTAATACTGACATTTTTATGCCTGTCGAGGTTGGACGTGCACGAAAAGGCTTTCGGACACAACCCGCACTTAAATGGACGCTCGCCTGTGTGAATTCTAGTATGGACCTGTGCAAAAAGAAAAAAGTTGCGATGATATCTCAGTTCTTGACGTCGGATGACGAGACGGAGGTCCTTGGCTGGCATCCTCAAGATAATCCAGCCGAAAACTTATCGGGCTGTACCGACAGCTGCACTTGAGAACCGTATATAGGCCTCTTATACTGGGTGGAGATTTCGAGATGGCATATATTCGAAACCTATGTTGGGTTAGTCATGCTGAACAACTTTTACTATGGGGCCAACACTGAATTCTCATTTTTTTTTTACTTTTCATACATTATGATCGAGCAAGGTCGACATTAACTATGGGAAGTTAAAAAAAATAATTAAGATTTTTTCGTCTAGGCAAACGTAGTATAGGGATCTCAAAAAAGTGGGAGGCTTTTGTGTCAAAGCTGATGATAACACATTTTGATTGAAAGACAGACAGATAGTATCCTGAAAAAAAAAAATTGTCAAGCATTTACATTAAAAAAAATATTAGACACGTATTTTTTCTTTTGTCAATTAAACAAAAATGTTACGAACGATATGGTGTGTTGAAGTTCCGCGTGACGTCACGTTGTGGTACACCTTCACAAACAAGTGACGTCACCCCACTCCCGAACTTTGACTCGATTTATCTCTGTCGATTTTTATTGATTTGGTATAGCAAAAAGTACGTGTCCAATATTTTTTGATTATCTAACTGTTTTATTAAAAAAAACAGTATACTGGGTGGAGACTCCGAAATGGCATATTTTCGAAATCTATGTTGGATTAGTCCTTCTGAACAACTTTTACTATGGGACCAATAGTGAATTCTTAAATTATTTTTTGTATCTTTCATACTTTATGGCGCAATATGTAGCAAGGTTGACATTTTGTAAGAAACATCATTTTTTTTTTGAGATTTCACTATTGGTCCCATAGTAAAAGTTGTTCAACATGACTAACCCAACATAGGTTTCGAATATATGCCATCTCGAAATCTCCACCCAGTATACTGAAAAAAAAACATTAAATAAAAAAGTCTGTAGACCGTCAATTAGATAATAAAAAATATAAGACACGTATTTTTGCTTTATCAAATCAATAAAAATTGTCAAAGATATAGCGAGTCAAAGTTCGGAAGTGGGTGACGTCATTTGTTTGTGAAAGTTTACCACAATGTGACGTCACGCGGAACTTCTTCGTACCTTATCTTACTTACCTTCAACACTATAGCAGTCTTGAATTTCTTCGGGCAGTAGGTGCACTGGTGAGGTCTCTCGTTTGTATGTTTCCTCTGACGATGCAATGTTAGAAGACTTTTACACTATAAACAAAATAATAAATAAATAAAATTGAAGTGTTCGTTTATAATGTCAAAACAGTCGGCTAATCTCCGAAACGGCTGGACCGACATTGACGGATCATTCACTCGCAGATAGCTGATGTTAACTTAGGCTACTTTTAATTCAGAAAAAGATTTGGGGTTCCGCGCGAAAAAAATTAAACCGGAACCGTAGTTCAGCTAGTTAAATAAATAATCCTTCTAACCCTATCCGTAATATAAATACTAATATTATAGAGGTAACGTTAGTAAGTTTGTATGCAGGTGGCAATCTCCGGAACTACTGATCCAATTCTGATAATTCTTTCACTAATAGAAAGCTCCATTATCCCTTAGTGTTATAGGCTACTTTTAATCCCCGGAACGCGGGTGAAACCGCGGGGGACAGCTAGTATTTTATATATTAGAAGGAATTAAAAATAACAGCTACCTACTTTTAAAAATTGTACTTATGAACGCAACGATATAAATAGAAAAACATGAGTATGTAGTTTGTCAGCTGTGTAAGTTAGACTGTGAGTTTGTAAGTGGGGGTGTGTGTGTGTATGTTGAGCTATGTGTGTTTGTATAAGTAGTGTGTGTCAGAATAATGTGTCTGTTTAGTTCGTGTGGGGGGGTGTGTGTGTGTGTACTGTGTCGCTGGTGCTGCTCATGCAGCTGCGGCACTTGCTGCACGAGCTGCAGGCGCGCGTGCGCAGGCACCGGCTCTACACCGAGCTCGCCGACCACATGAGCCGCAAGTATGTAATGTTGTGTGCGTGTGTGTTTGTGTGTCTGTGTATGATAGTGTGTGTCGTGGTTTGTATCTGTGTTAGTAAGTGTGTGGGTGTGTTTGTGTATCTGTGTATGATAGTGTGTATCGTAGTTTATGTGTCTGTGTTAGTTAGTGTGTGGGTGTATTAGTGTATATGTAGTTTGTTTGTCTAGGTGTTGTCACTTATAGAGTAGTGTCACCTTGAGCACGGTCCCGCACAGCTCGCACATGGCGGGCACCTGGTACCGGTGCTGGTACTTGCGACGATACTTATTGAACTGTTGACGAACGCTGCGCTCCACGTGCCGCGCGCTGTGCGCCTTGTAGTACAAATAGTTCGAGAACTTCTTCTTACACTACACGAAGAAAGGAAAAATTGTGATGTACAATAGTACCCAACTGATATGGCTTATCGATGTACCTGCGCGGAATATACATTTCCAAAGCGCGGGAAATGAATTGGTCGGCAGCTGCCGCCATGTGTGCGGAGGGGCGTCACTTGCGAGTGAGACGGAAATAACAGCTGCACTGTATTATGAACCTTATAGTAGTGGTCTAAGATTGATTATAAGTTTACTTTCTTTTATGTGCGAACGAAGATTCACGACGCGCCTTATCAGTTAGGTACTACTGTACTAGCAATAATCTCAGCAGTTTCCTGTTGTCTAAGATATAAAAATTAATGGAAAGAATCATGGCGATTTGTCCAAAAAAATATAGACGTTGAAATTACGTTATAATTGATCCTTGGTGCCTAAGGAATAACTTGAGGCATTTAAAATAATTTTAGATCCCCGGGATAAACATGCAACATTCTATGCCAAAGATTGTTTTTTAATTTACTTAGCACATGTGCCCATAATATTTGGTACCTAACAACAATAAGAATACACCATCAGCTTTTATTTAATTTAGTTATTTATCCCCATTTGTTTCTTTGTGAAAGTTGTTTGTTATCATGAGTACACCATCCCCCTTATTACAAAACATGGTTTAAAGTAAAGCCAGGTTTTACTGTCATTTGGTCACTTTCTAACGTCATATAATAAAAAACCGGCCAAGTGCGAGTCAGACTCGCGCACCGAGGGTTCCGTACAAACCTGTAGGTATATAAGTAAATGGTAGTATAGACCTGAGTATTTGATATTAATTTCAATTTATGACGTATTAAAAAAAAACTACTTACTAGATCTCGTTCAAACCAATTTTCGGTGGAAGTTTCCACCGTAATGTACATCATATATTTTTTATAGATTTATCATTCTCTTATTTTAGAAGTTACAGGGGGGGGGGACACACATTTTACCACTTTGGAAGTGTCTCTCGCGCAAACTATTCAGTTTAGAAAAAAATGATATTAGAAACCTCAATATCATTTTTGAAGACCTATCCATAGACACCCCACACTTATGGGTTTGATGAAAAAAAAAATTTTGAGTATCAGTTCTAAGTAAGGGGAACCCCCAAAAATTATTGTTTTTTTTCTATTTTTGTGTGAAAATCTTAATGCGGTTCACAGAATACATCTACTTACCAAGTTTCAACATTATAGTTCTTATAGTTTCGGAAATAAATGGCTGTGACATACGGACAGACAGACAGACATGACGAATCTATAAGGGTTCCGTTTTTTGCCATTTGGCTACGGAACCCTAAAAAGGGACGAGGCTATTTTAAAACCTGGTTTTCCTTTAAACCATGTTTTGTAATAAGGTGCCATGTGTCTAAGTATCGTTATATATAATTACCAGTCGCCCTATATACAAGCCCAACTTGTACCTTCCCTTTTAAACAGAGGTGTCTATGGTGTCATACGCCTTGCGCCTCCATAGATATCCCAATAAACAAGCTCCTAAAAAATAAGTATAATTCTACACTTACCACTTCGCATTCAAACTCGTTACGCGGTTTCCGTTGCTCTATCTCATGTTCCTTCAGCAGTTCCTCAGTCTCAAACGACATACCGCAGCGCACACAATACCTGATGACACACGATTATTGTATCAATTAAACAGTGTTATATGTGTGTCATGTACGTGTGGTGTCCCTTACTTGTGTAGCGTGTCGCACAGTCCGTCGGTTCCTTGATGCGCCTTAAACGCGTCCGAGCAGTAGAACTGAGTGTCGCAACCAGAACATAGACACTCTGGTGATTTCATCTGTTAAGAAGATTATTAAATACAGATTTAGAGAGTAGTAAGTCCAAGGTCCAACTTTAGTTAGCGACGTGAATTTTGGCGTCAGTGATCAATCTTGTCGTAAAATGAAGTCAGTGTAGCGACATCTATCAGCCATCTATCAGTAACACCGAGATAGTTCACACACGGAAAGATAGATGGCGTGGCGCCACATTATCCTGCATCGCGCCTAAATCCTGCATCGCGCTTCAGAAGTTTTCTCGAGAATCCGCATATATACAACTGTCCGACATGTACAGTACAGTTGGACCGCGGTCCCCAGGCACGATGACCCAGCCTGCCGGAAGATCTTCCCTTTTAAATGGAGGTGTCATCCACCTTGCACCTCCATATCAGTATAATTGGACAGTTATACAAAAAACTTCAACCGACTTCAAAGTACACTAAGAAGTAATCAAATCCTGATCTGATGACAATGGGACCAAACGGGAAGTGTACCCTTCCAGACAAAAAAAGAATTTTCCAAATCGGTTAATAAATGACGGAGTTATAAGGTAACAAACATTTAAAAAAAAACGTTTTTTTTAAGTCGGTTAAAAATACATCAACAATTTTTTGATAATGTAAGTGAAGGACAAATTAGTTTTTTTTTTTTTACTCATGGCACCTATTTACTTAAAAGATTGGACAAGGTTCTTCAAAATTGACTATCCATGAATTATCTCCCATTTATTTGAGACTAGCTGTCCCCCACGGTTTCACTAGTCGGGTGGGCTATCTTCAGATACCAGAGTACTCGACTAATAAGGCGCGTCGTGAATCATCGTTCGCACAGAAAAGAAAGTATGGCCCGAAGATTAACGGAAGAATGCCTAAAACTTGCAATCAACCTTAGATCACTAGTATAAGGTTCATAATACAGTGCAGCTGCTAGTTCCGTCTCACTCGCTCGTGCCGCCCCTCCGCACACACCCGCGCTTTGAAAATGTATCTTCTGCGCAGGTACATCGGTAAATAAATATCCTGGGACATTCCTCACACACGGTCATCTGATCCCAAACTAAGCAAAGCTAGACTATGGAAACCAGATAACTGATATAATACATATACTACTTTTTGTTTGTAAATACACACTTAATATACATAATTACACCCAGACTCAGGACATACAAACATGTTCATGCACACAAATGCATGTCCTGTGCGGGAATCGAAACAACCTATAGCGCCGCAGGTCGGGCGCTATAGGTTATGACTCCATGTCTTAACCAACTGCGCCAACTGGCCGTCAAAATCGGTAAGCCATATTAGTTGGGTACTACTGTACTAACTACACCCACCCGTTGCACTGTACAACGATATCGTTATTACTATACTTACTTATTATAAGAGAGGTAGAGCATATCGTTTATTCGCTCAAAGAGCAGCTCGACTGGGGAAGTACCTCCACCTTACAGAATACCGCAGCCAAATAACTTTATGTTGTGTAAAGTTGTGTTCCTGCGAGTGAGTAAGGTCGCCAGGGCTAATAGGGGAGGGGGGAAAGGTCGGTAACGCGTGAGCAATGCTTCTTGTGTTGCAAGCGTCCATATGGCTACGGTAACCGCTTACCATCAGGCGGGCCGAATGCTAGTTTACCGACATAGTAGTATAAAAAAAAAAAAACTTACAAGTCTGTGTGCCATATTCTCGTGCTGCCTGATCCCGGCGGCGCCGTAGAAGGAGTCTCCGCACATCTCGCACCGGACCAGCTCGTCGCTGGTCGGATGGACTATCTTCAGATGAGCGTAGTGACTAGACCTACCACTAGAACCAATAGTCAAAGTCAAAGTCAAAGCCATTTATTCAATTTAGGCCCTAGAAGGGCACCTATGAAGGTCAAAGCTACTGAAGCTACCGCCAGTTCGTAAGTCGGCCTTCAACTGAGAAGAACAGGGCCCCTAGACAAGATGGTTGTCGACAATCGTTATCGTTAGTAAACGATAGCTCAGTGGTAGTGACGTCGGATACCGAGACGAAGGTCCCGGGTTCGAATCCTACAATGAGCTTGAGCTTTCGGTGAAGGAATACATCGTGAGGAAACCATAGCACGGTGGTAGGGTACTTTGTAGTACCCGTCTGGCTGGCTACCACCCTCAAGTTGAAAATCTGTCGCCAAGCAACTATCGGTGTGTTCCGACAGTTGCACTTGAGAGCTAGTTCCTTCTAGGCTTTGTGTGTGCACCACCTTCGGACACATCACCACTTACCATAGTGAGATTGTGGTCAAACACATATACACAGAAAAAAAAAAAAAAAACGATCTACCTTTGTATGGGATTGACATTTCAAATCGAAATATCACGTGATTTTTAACAATCTCTTCTTATGTCACTTCTTTACAATGGTTGATCGTTTACTAACGATGACGAATGTCGACAACCATCTTGTCTAGGGGGGCAGGCAAGAAACTCAGCAAGGTAACTTTTTTTTTTTTTTTTTTGACAATCAATATACCGGGTGATGTTCTGCATTTGTGCCATATTTAAGGAGGTTGATATTTAACTTGTATAGATGAACACTAATCAATTATAAAATCATGCTCTTAAAATTAAATATTATTTTTAAAGTTTTGTAAAAATAAAAATCCCACAGTGTTTGACGATGTTTTATAAAGATTTATAAGATATAGGTTGGTGATCGCTGCGCAGCGGCCCGGTTTCTCCCCTCGCCCCGGATCGCAGACCTATTCTGTGCAGGTATGAAGTCTTATTCTGATTTGACGTTAATCACAAATCATCAATAATTGTTTACTTATCAAGCCCAGAATTAATTACCTATTTTATAATAACTAAATAAGTCATTTACTATTGGTTCTGTAAATATGGCACGAATGCAAAACAACACCCTGTATATTATATTGGCTATTTTTTCCAAAACATTAGGATACATACATACTTTTTATTTTACGAAATAAAATACACAATCGTCAATACATTTACGAATATGTTCAAGAGGATATGTTGGTGGCGTTTGTTCCATACAAACGTAATCCACAGTTTCCTCTCTGGATAATGACACTAGAGCAATGATTATTCTACCATGCAATCTGTAGGTACCGCTGTATGTCCCTCGGTTGTGTTTTTCTCCATAAATTAATTATTATAAGAATTAGGAGCCTTCTAAAATCACAAAACCTTAACATTTTTAACGCCCTTATCAGACGTTCAGCGAACAAATTTGACGAATATAAAACAATAAAAGAAAACCGACAGACGTAGCCAAAGCCTTCCTTATTATGATTCCTGAATATTTTTTTTTAAAGGGATCCAGTTTTGTATGAGAAAACCGGGGATTACGAAATAGCGATTTCGTCTAATTTAATAGGTATAATCGGTCCAAGATGTTGTCTCTAACGCCCTCGGGCGTAGCGTTGCCAGGCGTCCGGATAAAGCCGGACATAGATAGGCTTGTTGATTGCGTTCCCGGCCAAAATAAGTGTCCGGCTTGTCCGGCTTTTTTTAGGCTTTTTAAATTTCACGAGCGAGCGCCGAGCGTGGCCGAGCGCAGGATAAATGTTTAAGTATCTAGAATTTAATTTTGACTGATCACTATTTGACTGATTAATAATAAAGTACCTAACTAAGACTGATTTGGCATTCGATTTTATTTATAATTTCACTAGAATTAAACAAGATTTATGATAATAATAAAAAATAATTTTTTTCGTACCTATTAATACTGAGACAAAATCTTCATCATTAATGTAGGGTGTCCGGCCGGGTTTCTACCCAAATGTCCGGCAAAACTAGCTGGTCTGTCCGGCTATTAGGCAACCCTACTCGGGCGGGATAGCTCGGGCTCAGCGCGACAGCAATAGATATGTTAAAAACCTATATTTCAAATTTCTTGCAGCCATCCTTTCCTCTTAATAATGTGCGAGAAGAATCTTTCTCTAGAATCTTTCTTTCACATGTTCTACTTACTTGAACTCCCTTCCGCAATGTTTACACGCAAATTTGTCTCCGGTGTGCCACAAGTGATGGTCCTTCGCTACATGTCTAAAAAAGAGGGTGTACAGAGATTTTATTTTACTGTGTAGAATAATTAATAATAATAATAAAGTAATAAACCCGCCGTGGTTTTCCCAATGGAGTACACCATGGGGTTCTTCAAAAAGGGTGTGAAGAGGTGGTGGTGCAGGCCCTGGTGTTGCAAGCGTCCATAGGCTACGGTAACTGCTTACCATGAGGCGGGCCGTATGCTTGTTTGCCACCTCAGTGGTATAAAAAAAAAACAGTTGATAAATATTGATCTTAATGTAACGATGTTTCTAACTGGCACAGTTTTTCCGAAATCATCAAAATTCCTTCAAAAAAAAACTTAAAATATGGTAAAAATTATAAAATATAAGAGGTCTGTTTCAGAGTACCTAAGTGTGATTTAACAGTTTTTTGTTTGTTTTTTACGGTGTATAGGCCTGTGTTTGACCCCAATCTCACCATGTTAAGTGATGATGTGGTCTAAGGTGGTGCACACACAAAGTCTAGAAGGAACTGGCTCTCAAGTGCAGCTATCGGAACACACCGATAGGTGCTTGGCGACAGTTCAACTTGAGGGTGGTAGCCAGCCAGACGGGTACTACAAAGTACCCTACCACCGTGCTTTGGTTTCCTCACGATGTATTCCTTCACCGAAAGCTCAAGCACATTGTAGGATTCGAACCCGGGACCTTCGTCTCGGTATCCGACGTCACTACCACTGAGCTATCATCGCCTTAAATAGAGAGTATAGATTGAACTCACGTGTAACTGGTAGTGAACTCGCAATCCTTGCAAGTAAACTTGTACCTGTGCAGTTTTATGTGCGAATTCAGTTGATGTCTCTTACCAAAGTGATGATGACAAATTTCACACACATGCTCGCCTCTGGCCTGTTCGAGAAAACAGTTGTGTTTAAAGCATTATGTGGGTGTCATTGCGTAGCATGGGTGGCACCCGGTGAGGAAAACGCGGTGTCACCCCATCATCATCATCAGCCTATAATGTCCCACTGCTGAGAACAGGCCTCCTTTCACAAATGAGGGTGAAAGGGACTGGGCGATACTCCACCAGGCGTGCCCACTGCGGATTGGTGGAGGTAGGCTAGTGGTCAACCTACTGTTGGAATTTTTCAACTCGCCTAGGAGGCATCCAACTAGCTTAACGACTATCACAATTAAGTGATAACCGGGACCAACGGCTTTACGTGCCTTCCGAAGCACGGAAACGCTCGATTTGAAATACCAGTAGGCGGTCACCATCCAGGTACCGACCACGACAGACGTAGCTTAACTTTGCCGATCGATTAAAAACGGCTAATCATGCTACGCCACGAGCGCTTGTCACCCCAATCCTAACTAATATTATAAATGCGAAAGTGAATTTGTTTGTTACGCCTTCACGCCTCAACTACTCAACGGATCATCATGAAATTTGGCATGCAGATATCCTATCGTATGGAGAAAGACATATGCTACTTTTTATCCCGGGAATGCGGGTGAAACCGCGGGGTACTATCACAGAATATTTAATAGTACTACGTACAGAAAACCCACTTCGAAAACGACATTTAAACAAAAATCGACTCTTGGAACGACAGAATAAAGCGCAATCCAGTTCGCGCAGCGCTGCGCGCCTAAAATTATATTCACCTACAACTTCCCTCTCTTTCTATCGTATAACTCTATCCTGTATGACGCGGCACGTGTTACGGTAGGGTTGTCTAATGACGTATTATGAATCTTCAATATTTCCTTATCGCCTATGTATGTCCTATTACTATTCTCTGTGTTTATTTTATTTCTATGCTATTCTCCTTTCGTGAACAATGACATTTAAAATATCCCAGCTAACTAGTATTAGATCAGAAAGTTATTTTAAAATGTCTACATACTTTAATCTAAGTTGTTAGACCTATACGTACTTTGTATACTGAATGTGTATTCTGTCTACGAAACTGAATACAACTATTTTGGGGAAGGGTTTTAGTAACATACATGCTTATCAAATCTGGAATGACTGACGACGCGACAAGAAACGGCACGATTACCTAGTCCAGTAGCCGTCAGCCGAAATTCACAATATTTGTTCTTAATAATCTTCATGTTGATTAAAGAAGTTTGTTATATAAAAATTAATTAAGAATTAACCAAAAAAAGGATATATTGAGTTACTTACCTACATAACAATAAGAATTGTTAAATTTTTCTGAATATTGTTCTACTGATTTTTGAAATAGTGGTATGTTGAATCTTAGTTATTCTAAGAGTTGTAAGGTAGAATTACTGTATATTTAAAGAGGGAACTCTCTCTATTCTGGAAATACTAACAGTTTCTAAAAAAAAAACGTCAAAATCGGTTCATAAACGACGAAGTTATCCGCGAACACACATAAAAATAATTAGACTGTTTTACAAATAACTTAAACCGACTTCAAAGTACACTAAGAAGTAATCAAATCCTGATCTGATGACAATGGGACCAAAAGGGAAGTGTACCCTTCCAGACAAAAAAATAAATCCAAATCGGTTTATAAACGACGGAGTTATGAGGTAACAAACATAAAAAAAAAAAAAAAAACATACAACCGAATGAGGAATGTTAATAGGTATGCAAAACCGCTTGAAAGTTTGTATCAGTAGAGCAATTATGTATACAAATACATTAGTTTTTGTTTCGTTCAAAAAAACCAAGTAGTTATGATTTTACAGACATTTAAAATTCCCCTAAATATCGAAGCCCGCTAACGGTCACGTGACCGCAGGTGACGTCATTTCACATCGCTCCGTTCACTCATATTAGTCGCTAGCGGTGGTACGTAGGTATCTTGCGCTATTAGTGGAAAGTATTTTGGATTTGATTTATGGATTTGAAAATATATGGACTTATGGTTGAACTGAAATGATTATTTCGTCAGAAATGTCGTAAAATTTAGGTGGAATCATAAAATAAGGTCTACACATTTCGCTACAGAATAGGATGCAAAACTTTTTTAAATTGAATCTAATAATTAATGTAATATAATTAAATAAGATGTCCAAATCATATATAATTATTTTACAAGTTTTATTATTTATCGACGAATAGTTATTCCGTTGCCGCCGAAAAGCAAGAAGAAAGAATGCAAATGCTTACTCCTGTCTGCCTAATATACCTAAAATAATTATTTTATAGCTGCAAAGCAAGTAGGTACTTATTTCCCTTTTCAGTTTCATGTTATAGACAATAAATTAGTAATGTTTGTCTATACCTATTTATACTCCTCTTAGTAAATTTAACTAAATAAATTGATATATTGCAAATGCAGCGAGTTGAATAGATGTAGGTACTTAACCTTTTTTATGTCTTGTATTTTTTTATACGACTAAGTCCTAACTAAGTTGTTTACCACAAGCATACGTACGGCCCACCTGACGGTAAGCGCTTACCGTAGCCATATGGACGGTTGCAACACATGAAGCATCGCTCAGGCGTTACCGACCTTTCCCCCCTCCCCAATGAGCTCTGGCTACCTTACTCACGCGCAGGAACACAATCTACTTTATATATCCAAATAAATAAAATTGAAGTGTCTGTTATGTAATATCAAAATAACAACTTTTTATTAAATGCACATGAAAGTACCTATATACGGTTGACGACACCCGTTGGGGTTTAAGCCGAAAAAATTGGGCATAATCTGATCGCGCTCCCCCCAAGATGGTCGGGTATCCTACGAGGATTTCCCCACGCTAATAAAAAAAACCGGCCAAGTGCGAGTCAGACTCACGCATCGACGGTTCCGTACAAACCTGTAGGTATATAAGTAAATGGTAGTATAGACCTGAGTATTTGATATTAATTTAAATTTATGACGTTTTAAAAAAAAACTACTTACTAGATCTCGTTCAAACCAATTTTCGGTGGAAGTTTGCACCGTAATGTACATCATATATTTTTTATAGATTTATCATTCTCTTATTTTAGAAGTTACGGGGGGGGGGGGACTCACATTTTACCACTTTGTAAGTGTCTCTCGCGCAAACTATTCAGTTTAGAAAAAAATTATATTAGAAACCTCAATATCATTTTTGAAGACCTATCCATAGCCACCCCACACTTATGGGTTTGATGAAAAAAAAATTTTAGTTTCAGTTCTAAGTATGGGGAACCCCCAATTTTTTTTTTTTTTCTATTTTTGTGTGAAAATCTTAATGCAGTTCACAGAATACATCTACTTAACAAGTTTCAACATTATAGTTCTTATAGTTTCGGAAATAAATGGCTGTGACATACGGACGGACGGACAGACAGACATGACGAATCTATAAGGGTTCCGTTTTTTGCCATTTGGCTACGGAACCCTAAAAAATGTAGGTACCTTCTTATAAAAAAAAAATCAAATTTTTCGGCTAATCTCCGTAACGGCTGAACCGATTTTGACTGGATTTTATTCTCAGATAAGCTTATGTTATAAGAAGTAACGTACGTTTAATTTATTTAAGAATAACTATTTTCCACGCAAAAAAATCGTCGTCTTACGTTAGTTTGTTCCGGCTGATTTCCAAAACGGCTGGACCGATATATACGAGACTTTCACTGGTAGATAGCGGATGTTATAAGGAATAACTTAAGCTTCTTTTACTTCAGATAATTTATAAGGGGTTTCGCGCAAAATAATTAAAACGCTACGCGCGGGTGAAACCGCGGCTGCGCTGAGGTATCAAGTAACTGCACACTACAAATGTGTATAAATATTTAGGTACATAGTAGACTGTCACCATTCTTACGTCAAAACGATCTTTACAGCAATAAACTTTGCTTTTATCTCTAAATAGATTCAACCCCTTCACAGTTTTTATCCATTTCTCTCGTATTTGGACATCCATTGGAACGAGTAAAATCAACTTTTCCGGTGGACTGTTGGTTGTATATTTACATTTTGGCATAACACATGATTTTCTAGTATTTGTATTGGAAATTTCAAAACCAAAAAAGTCATAATCAACTGGGGAAACGTACGGAAAAGCGCGACCCCGTCAGGTTATTTGTTCTGTGAGCGCGATTGACTGAGCGAGCGATGTAGCATGACGTCACACGCATCGAGTACGGGCCGGTGGAATTCAGCGTCGCGCGCTTATTTTAAAATTCCATATCTCGGAAACTAATTGACGTATCGAAGTAATTCTTTCACACATATTTTTATTTTCGCCTAGTTATACTGCTAGATATAGTTCACAAGATACCAATTTGTTTAAAACATCTAACGAAAAGTGTTTAAAAACGCCATCATAAGTACAGAGCTTTTGTATGAAAAGTATGGTGAGATGACTGCTCTTCAAACGAACAGCGCGTTCATAGTTTGAAATTGTTTGACTTATTACATATAATACATGCCAATTTCTCGTTTTAAGGTTTCCGTACCCGATGGCCCTGATGGTGTCTCTCTTTTTTCGCAGTCAAACATTACGTTGGATGAAAGTACAAGCTTTGGCCATTAACACTTATCTCTATGGTTCTTATCTCTATGGTTTATACATACCTTACTATGTATTAACATATGTGTATCATACGTTTGAGAACTAAGAAATCCTTTGTAGCAGTATTCACACTTAAAAATCCCGTGTATGTAATTACTTGAATTCTTCCTGTCTTCGATAGATTGAATTTGCTCCTCTTTAGTGTATAAAAATGTCACATCCATGTTATATTCTTTAGCAAACTTCTCCATTTCTACATCTGATTCTCTTTTATCTAACAGAGTCTTTATTTTTATACATTTAAAATTTTCTTTATCTACATTCATCGTTTTGTCTGTTACGTTGTCAGATTCTTTTGGATCTTCAAAATCTATCGTTATATATCGACCGTTACTACTAATTTTTGTCATAGCGATCTCAGTCTTCGCATCTGATTTAGATATGTATTGTTTCTTAATAGTTCTTATTAATTGTCCATCGGTATTGACGTTTTTGCCGCGTAAAAGCTTATGCAATTTATAATTCATTTCTTTAGAATCAACTCGTTCAATAATTTTCAAATTCATCTTTTTATTATCATTGATTTTCGATAATGTACTTTGATTGCAATATAAATTGACTTGGAAATTATTTAACATATGACTATTGCCCGTTTTCTCTAGGTATTTTTCAACTACTTCTCTGACATGTTTATTCACGCTTTCGTTCAAAGCATAGTCATGGTCAGTCCCTCCATTATTGATAATAAAATCTGGTTTTATATTGTCATTGTTATCTAAAACTTGTGTATCATTAGACTCATTATTCTGGGAAGCATCTCCCTTTATTGATTGATCGTTATCAGCTTTTTCATCTTTAAAATTTACTATATCAACTCCCTCCATTGATTCAACATTATCGGATTTATCTTTATCATTTACTATATCAAATTTATCATTATCCACTACACCTTGGATATCATTATCTATATTATCATCTTCTGACATGCTAAAGTCACTATCATCGAAATGTTGCTCATAAATAATATTAGGGTTGTTTCTAACCATATATGTAAAATCATTACCAATTTCATTGATTTTTAATGTTTGTGTCTTAGCTCGAATGTACGGTAATGTGAATATATTGGTTTGTAGGGTCATTTGTTTTATATCTTGCATACTTAGCTGGAATAGTCAATAAATTGATAACTCTTTATTGTACAATAATTGGACTGTTTTACAAAAAACTTAAACCGACTTCAAAGTACACTAAGAAGTAATCAAATCCTGATCTGATGACAATGGGACCAAACGGGAAGTGTACTCTTCCAGACAAAAAAAGAATTTTCCAAATCGGTTCATAAATGACGGAGTTATGAGGAAACAAACATAAAAAAAAAAAAAAAAAAAAAAAAAACAACCGAATTGAGAACCTCCTCCTTTTTTTGAAGTCGGTTAAAAAGTATGTAACAAAGTATAAAAATACATTCTTAAAGTTAAAATTACTGTAAGTACAATAGGCGGTCTTATCGCTATGAAGCGATCTCTTCCAGACAACCTTAGCATGGAGAGGAATTTAGACATTTTTTTTTCCAACTTAGTCGGTAAACAAGCATACGGCCCACCTGATGGTAAGCGGTTACCGTAGCCATATGGAGGCTGCAACACAAAAAGCATCGCTTACGCGTTACCGACCTATCCCCCCTCCCCTATGAGCTCTGGCGACCTTACTCACGCGCAGGAACACAACATAAAGTTATTTGGCTGCGGTATTCTGTAAGGTGGAGTGGAGGTACTTCCCCAGTCGAGCTGCTCTTAGAGCGACTAAACGTATATGCTCTATCTCTCTTAAACTACTACTGCTACTCTTCTACTTCTCTTGTCTTATTAGACGGTGGTTATAACAAAAATAAGTAAATAAATATCATCATCATCATCAGCCTATAATGTCCCACTGATGCACAGGCCTCCTTTCACAAATGAGGGTGAAAGGGAATGGGCAATACTCCACTATGTGTGCCCACTGCGGATTGGAGGTAGGCTAGTGGTCAATCTACTGTTGGAATTTTTCAAACTGCCTAGGAGGCCTTAATGACTATCACAATTAAGTCATAACCGGGACCAACGGCTTTACGTGCTTTCCGAAACTTGGAAATGCTTGATTTGAAATCTCCATCCACTCAACCTTCGAACTGTACGGGCTTAAAGGAGTTTTCTTCCAAGTACGCTCGGACTGTAGAATGAGCTCCCCGCCGTGGTTTTCCCAATGGAGTACAGCATGGGGTTCTTCAAAAAGGGTGTGAAGAGATTTCTTCGGGGTCGGCAACGCGCGAGTGATACCCCTGGTGTTGCAAGCGTCCATAGGCTACGGTAACTGCTTACCATCAGGCGGGCCATATGCTTGTTTGCCACCTTAGTGGTATAAAAAAAACTCTAATGCAAACATATTCATGCACAAAAATGCATATCCTGGGTGGGAATCTAACCCACAACCTGCAGATATATCTATCAATATCATAGATATCAGAAATGTATACTTCTGTATGTTAGTACTATTATTTATTCTGTGGTATAACAAAGAAACTTACTTGTCCATTATCAAGTTTAGCATTCTGCATTATGAACAGAGCATCAATACATTTCATCCTGAACGTGTCACACTTGAGCAGGAGTGCAGCGCAGTAGCTGCACAAGTAATGTGGCAGGTCTTCTTTTGTGTTCACCTGGAACATTAAAAACAATTGAATGAGGAGCTGGCGAACAGAACTGGATTACTCCGTGAAATTAAATTTTATAATACGGCGTTCAATCTGAAATTAGGATTGAAGGACTTTTTAGCAATTCATGTATTTTGAGTTTTATTGTGTATTTTTGGTGGTAGTTTACCGAATAAAGATCATGCATGTGCACCAGTGAAGTGAAATGAATTATGTGTATCATGACTTTACAAGTTGTCTCAATAAGTCCGTGAAAAGCTTTAGTACAATGACCATTTCATTCAAACCTGACTGGACGGTGACTGATAATGTGGACTACGTGAAAGTTAATATGCGGACTATATGAAAGTGATATTATAAATAAAATATATGCGACTGAAGGACTTTGTATCCATGGTCATGAACTAAATAAAAAAATAAGATTGAATTTTTAAAATTTTTTGAAAACACACTTTTTCCTACTAAGAGTTCAAATCTGAAGTGTCTAAGCTATGCCGTCGAATAATATATAAAGGTTAGTTTTAGAAAAAAAACGTATATCTCTAAAACTTTAAATTTCCTCTAGAGAATGGAACTGTAGTTTGCAAAACCCAGGCAAAATATCTGCCAGGACTAACCTGGGTTTTACACACTTGACTACTAACATCCCATTCAATATGATGGGTTCATGGGTCATCTCAGACTATAATTTAAATCTTGCAGCGGTGCTTACCAATCGAGTATAGGCCTCCATCAGCCGGTTCTGACGCATGTCGTACAGTCGTGCGTCCGTAGTGAGACATCCTCGACATATTATCAACGAAGTTGCCGTCTTTGGCATGTTTTTTGAGGAATGCATCGAACATTAGTTGTATGTATCCACAGTTTGAAACTGTATTTATCTTGATAATCAAGATCAAGCAATCAAGACTTAATTGCTTTATTATTATAATTCAATGTAGGTTCCTAATTAATCAGTATATTGACAAAAGAAAAAGATAAAAGCACAAGCCAGCCATGAATGCAGCAAACAAGCAGCAAACAAAGTTCAGCAAACTGTCAAAAACAGGGTCTCGATCGCCGATATAAAATTAAAATTACCCCAAATCTAAAAAAAACGCCAAAACTATTGTACTATATCGTATTTTTCCCAAAATATCCTAAACCTATAATTTAGGTACCTGTATTTTTATTATAGCTTAGAGCCTGTGCTTAGAGCACAGCATTTGATAAGAAAGCTAAAGAATGAAACCTGAAATGTGTAAATTATCAATTTTGTCTTGCGAGAAAAATATACCTTGCATTGAGGTATCACACGCACGCTGAAAAAGTATAAGTAAGTCAAAGTAAGCCACTGAAAAAGCCAAAAATGATGTAATAAAATACAAATAGACACTCAACAATAATGTTCTTATTATGAGTAATTTTCTACGTTACATTACACCTCAGTCAAGTGTAGGTATTCTACTAATACTAACAATTAAAATCAAAGGATTCAATTTTTTTCTCACTACACCTAACCCTACACTAGAAGTGGCTATATCAAAGGGATAAATAATACAGACTCTAGCAGCGCGGACTATGGGTGCATTTTGATTCAATACGAGAGGTGATTATAATGAAGGTCCTATCGAAGCGTGCGAAGTATTATAAACGTAACCCACCTTGTAAATAGGTTTAAACTCGCATGTTTCCTATCAGAAAGTTATCCTTCTGTCCACATGTTGTACTATTATTTATTCTAGACCAAAGTCGAAAATATTTACCTAAAGCTTTCGGTTTCCCCAAAAATTCACAACGTTATTTTTTTCCCCCAAAATTGCGAAAAAAACCTTAGACAAAAAGCAAACCAGTGTTGCCGCCAGCTCTAGATACAGTCGATTACACAAAAGATTAAATTACCGTATTTGAGCAAAAAGTACCGTAACCCACACTTATTTCTTCTACTTCTTATTGTAATAATAATGTATCGTGTCTATTCGCGCACAGAATATTATTACAATGAATTTAGTTAATAATTACACTGAGTTAAGTTTTAATATTACAATGAATTTAGTTCACGAAAGCTTAAAAGTTCTACTTCTTAGTTTTATAGGTATATGGCAGCCAAATCCAAAGTAGGACTTATTTCTGCCAGGGTCGAGTTATATATTATTCAAAATTCAAAATCATATTTTCAAATTTGTGATTCAAATAGACCTTCGGAGGCACTTATGAAAAGTCTGACTCTAATACTCTAATACCGGTTCGGAAGGTTGGATTTGCTGAGAAGAGCCGGCAATCACCTCGGCATTTACTCTTTTCAAAACAAGCTTAGATTCATTACATAATATTCACATTCTAATCGCAGTGACAACAATTGCGTGCCCCGGCACGGCGGCAAAACTACAAGGTTCTACTTTCCTTCCGCGGACGCTCAGACTGTGGAATGAGCTCCCCGCCGTGGTTTTCCTAATGGAGTACAGCATGGGGTTCTTCAAAAGGGGTGTGAAGAGATTTCTGCAGGGTCGGCAAAGCGCGCGTGATACCCCTGGTGTTGCAAGCGTCCATAGGCTACGGTAACCGCTTACCATCAGGCGGGCCGTATGCTTGTTTGCAAAAAAAAAAGTAGACTGAATCTATATTTAATAAGTAAATAAATGGCAAACTTAAGCAGACCATCCCCCACAAGCAGCACCCTGTTCACAAGTATGACGCGTGTGCTAACTCGAAAAACTCAAATAAGACAAGGCTGTAACTTTTGCCTGCCTTTTGGCGCATATCATAAACAACAACAGCAACCACAGACATATAAAGAAATAGCTCGCATGTTAAAATCGATTCAGCGAGTACAAGATCGATTCTATTCTTCCGACTTGAGTGCCGGAATCGAGTCCGGCATACTCGAATCAAAATAAATTTGTATTCGAGTATAGCGATGGGTAACTAGTTGAAATTTCAATAGCATAACTAGCCAGCTATGTGGGAGTAGGCGACTCCAAATCAGGAATCGATTGCTGACCGACTCGAGTCAGCCGTACTCGGCACATCGTTGACATCGTTCGTCACATCGCTCGCTCGCTACTAAAAAATCAAACAAAACAAATGAATGAAAGTGGATACAACTGTGAGTGAAGTGGATATTTATTGTTTTGTTGACATTATGAATTAAAATGTTTCATCAAATTTTTATAACAGAAATAACAACATCCGAGTTGCTAGTATGTCGAGCATGTCTCGCTACTGATGGACGACTGTACGACATGCGCCAGAACCGATTGATGGAGACTTTTAAAACGCTATTCAGCACCGCCGTAAGTTCAGAAAAATTGTTTACACAAACACTAACAACGGGACCCTGTTACTAAGACTCCGCTGTCCGTCCGTCTGTCAGTAGGCTGTATTGGGCTCATGATCCAAATTTTTAATGATAAAATACCCCTTTCGGTGACCAAAGTGACCAAGATGACTGATTAAAAAAATTACACAAAAAAAGGTCCGAAAGAAAGAGCTTAATACAAAGTAGCTGATTATATTGAAGATAAAGATGTATGGAAGTAGGTAGCTGCACTCTGCACAAGTGCACCATGCTCATGCTTATACGAAAGCCAGTAGACTCAATAATATGTAAATTTCCTGAAATGTATATTATGTCTTTTACATAATAAAAAAATATTTAATAAGCTAAATTGGTATTGCATAGTAATCCTAAGTGATAATGCTCAGTAAGCTGAAGTGACTTTTTATGTTTATACTACTTATGTAGAAAACAAACATCCTGACAGTGAGATGGTTACTATATCCTATTGGATGCTTGCAATGCCTAAGGTATCACTTGCGCATTGCAAACCCTACAAAAATATGTTTGCATATTATGGAGGTGCCAGGTGGATGACACATCCATTTAAAAGGGAAGATCTTCCGCCAGGCTGGGAAATCATGGACCACGGTCCAACTCTACATGTTGGACAGTTGTATATATGCAGATTCTCGAGAAAACTTTGTAGATAAGATAATATTTATTTGTTGCAAAAAAAATAGTGACAATAGTAGGTATTAAGCTAAAACTCAAATTAACATTGGTAAAACAAAAATCACTATGACAATATTAATAGTACAGCTACTTAAAATAGGAAAATCCTGTGCTATAAGTAAGCGCGATGCAGGATAATATGGCGCCACACCATCCATCTTTCCATGTGTAAATTATCTCAGTGTTATAAAAGATGTCGCTACACATATGTTCCAGTTTGAAGTAGCCGATGACATGCCACATTACTTATGCAACTATTGCGCTGCACTCCTGCTCAAGTATGACACATTCAGAATCAAGTGCATCAATGCTGAGGTTCTATTAAAAAATGCCATTTCACCCAATTTAAAAGTAAGTATTACATTTTAATGTATTTGTATAATTAACATCTAAATTAAAAATATTTTAATTTCAGTTTTTTTTTTCTTTTAGCTAACATTAGAAAATATAAAGCAAATAGAATGTCCAACAACTTTCAAGCAGTCTTACATCCAAATAATTGATATAGATGATACAAATCCCACATCCAATATTGCAGACAACTTAGCAGAGGCTTTAAAAGAAGAATTTCATGATGATGATGTAAATGATGCAATAGATAATGTAACTGACAATTCAAACATTAAGATAAATGATAATTCTGATAATGAAGTTAATTCTATACTCAGGAATGAATTATTACGTGATAAAAATGTTACTAGTGCTAATGTTTGTACACGAAAACGTAAAATAAAAACTACAGTCGCAAAAAAACAAACAAATAAGAAAGTTGAGCTTCAATCTGAATCAAAGACAAAACTAGCAAAGAACGAGGATGTAATTACAGAAACTATAAACAATGACGAGTTTGAAAATACTGATGATGTAAGCAAAAGTATAAGTTCAGACACAGAAGAAGAAGTGACGATAGCAGATTTGAAAATTAATTCTAAGTCATCAAAATATAAACGTATAATTACACATTCGAAAAACAAAAAAGTGATAAAAAAGAAAATACTCAAAGCAAAACCTAATGGTAATAAAAAGACCGAAAATGTTAGTAAAATTTATAATATGGATGAAGTTAATTTAAGTAAAGAAGAACAACTCAAAGAAATTGAAGATAGAAAGAATTCAGAGATTTATTTGCAAGCGGAGTTCAAATGTGAATTTTGTTACAAAGGATTCCGTTTGAAAGAAACATTTAATAGTCACATGATGTCACATGACAATGTAAGTGATATTTCGTCCCTATCCAATTCAATAAATAATTATTCTGTTTAGGCACTTATGAATGTTAACAATTTGACTTTACCACCATCTCTAATCTGATTTGGTAATCACATTGGTGGTATTGTGTACTGACACGAATATCCCTCCGCATTGTGGTGGCATTGCATATGAATAAAACAAGTGGTCCTAATACTGACCCTTGTAGAACTCCACAGTGTAATAGTTATGGTGTGACATAAAACGTGACAATTGCTTACGTTTTACATATTTAAGTACTTTGTCTTATTTATTCAGATTTAGGTCTAAAATAGTAATAAAATCACTCTTTATCCCAATTTTACCTATTAGAATTATAGTTGACATAATCAAATGCTTTACTGAAAACAATTCTTTCACAGAGGAGTGGCAAGCTAATTTGCGATATATGCCATTGTCACTTCCTAACTAAGAAGGGATTGTGTAAACACAAGGCTACTCATAAAAAGCGATTCACGTGCAAACAAGACACATGCAAATATGTGACGAAACATTTGTAAGTATTATTTAATTACCTTATTATACAACTTGTAATGGAACGGGTATATCCATTACAGTAATTCACAATTTTAGTAATAGGCGCACAGCTCGCGGAAGGGAACTTTTTATATTAATATTAGCAAGTGACACAAAATGATAATAACCCTCATTGAGCGGTGACATGTTGTTTATAATTTAATTTAATAAACTTTGAAACAATGGTATCTATAAATAACTAAATAAATAAAAATAAAATGCATTTATTATCAGACAACAGGGTCCATAGATTGTTAGTAAATAGATACACAAATCTTAAGAGCTATGTTAGTACAAATTTAAAACATGACAACAACAGAAAAATTTACAGCTTGTTTATGAAGATTATTGTTTATGAATATTTTAAACCATGATCCTCAGCAAAAGCTTCACATATGGATAATAGTTTCCTAATACTACCAATAGTAGGACCCAGCAGCACCATGTCATCGGCATAGCTTATGTTATTTACACAATTACCATCTATATGACAGCCAACATGAGTACTACTGAGCTCTCCGATCAGTTGATCTACATAAATATTGAATAACCTTGGTGATGTCAGACCTCCGTGCCTTACTCCACATTCCAGTTTGTATGGATCAGACATTGCATTAGACCATTTAACATAATTTATCTGTTTGTTATACCAGACGGACCTATACATTTTTGAGTAATTTATTTTAGCTGAGACTTTTTATAGAGGGTCTGTACGATGTAGTCTTCACCCTTCGGATGTATATAGGGTGACTGGTAATTAGTACACGATACTTAGACACATGATTGTACTCATGATGATAAACAATATACCCAAATAAACAAATGGGGATAAATAACGAAATTAAATTAAAGCTGATGGTGTATTCTTATTCTTGTTAGGTACTAAATATAATGGGCTCATGTGTAAAGAAAAAAATTGTATCGTTTACTAATTACCAGTCACCCTATAAACCCTTTTCGATACTCCCAGTATAAGCAATAAGGATAAGATTATGAATGAGTAACATAAGAGGAAGTTTGAAAGTCTCAAAGTGACTGGAAAGTTGATTGGGAACCGCAAGTGGTATGGACATGTTCTGAGAAGGTATGAAAGCCACGTTACTAATTGATTTATGAATATGAAAGTGGAAGACTGAAAAAGAGATGGATGGATTGTGTGAAAGATGATGTGAGTAAGAAAGGAGTGAATGCTGATGAAAGATGGAAGACCACAAGTGATTAGGAACGGGGCAGGCAGATGATGATGATAAAACAGTTAAATAATTTTTATTTGTAAGCGGTATAAATATTACTTACAGGTCGGTTTACTAAATCTGGCACGTGCAACACATGTAAACGTGTCGCTTGTGTAGTGTGTGTGAATCGCGCGCGTCACGTCGCACTACATGCGCGTCATGAACGTGTCCGTCTCTCTCGCGCGCGTTTTAGCTTATGAGTACGAAGGAGACAGTTATTGTTTTGCTTTTGTTACTGCTCATAAATACAGAGTGGTCTTTTTTTGCATTCGGCATTAGTATTGACTGACTGATTAGAAGCAATAATGTAATAAAACATACTGTATCATGAAATTGCATGTGTGTGAGTACTGTGAACGTGCCAGCTTTCGTTAACCGACGTTCCATAGTTGAAGACACGCAATTTTTGTTAGTTAGATTATAATTAATTTTAAGAAAATACTGATTAAATTCATTCAATATTCAATAAATGATTTTTTATTCAAATAGACCTTCGCAGGCACTTATGAAAAGTCTGACTCCAATACTCTAATACCGGTTCGGAAGGTTGCATTTGCTGACAAGAGCCGGCAATAAACTCAGCAATTACTGTATTTTATGTTATTAATAAGAGTAGTATATAAGAAGCCTTTTGTGAAAGATAAATAAATGAATTTTATTATTATTATTATTATTAATTACTCTTTTCAAAACAAGCTTAGATTCATTACATAATATTTACATTCTAATCGCACTGACAACAATTGCGTGCCCCGGCGCGGCGGCAAAATTACAAAGTAGACTGAATAAATATTTAATAAGTAAATAAATAGCAAACTTAAGCAGACCAGCCCCCACAAGCAGCACCTGTTCACAAGTATGACATTAATTACAGAAGTCAAGCAAGAGAGCATTACAAATGGCACGGTGGAGTGAAACACACGTGCAAACATTGTGGAAAGGAATGTAGGTGAGTACATACATGTCTAAGTAAGTGACCATGGTCTCACGTCTTGGTTCTGTATGAAAACCAGAATGGATTTCAATAAAGCGTTTGATGTTGTCAAAAAAAATATAATTTAACAATATTTTAACACACTTGCTCATAAAGTGACGTTTATTGCACCGTTTTAAGTATCTTAAAGCAGCTTATTACGCACTAGTGCTTTTTACTTTACATTACCGCACAGTTTTATGATAAGTATAATCCTGATCATGTAAAGTTTGTACCTCAACCTCAATGCCTCGACGGGCCAGTTGGCGCAGTTGGTTAAGGTTCACCTTACGCGCCGCAGGTCGTGGGTTCGATTCCCACACAGGACATGCATTTGTGTGCATGAACATGTCTGTATGTCCTGAGTCTGGGTGTAATTATGTATATTAAGTATGTATTTACAAACAAAAAGTATGTATATGTATTATATCAGTTATCTGGTTTCCATAGTACAAGCTCTGCTTAGTTTGGGATCAGATGACCGTGTGTGAGGAATGTCCCAGGATATTTATTTATTTATTTATTAATTGTGTGTAGACGAAGCATTCTTAAGTTAAACAGGTAAAACGAGTTCGACAGAGCATAGCTGTCAAAAAAAAAAACTGCGCGCCATATTTGTTAACGTTTTCATTGTATGGTTGATTATTATCAATAAATCTACTCCAAGAAATACAACGTCTGTTTTTCCTCATAAGTGTGTTGAAAAACGTATGACACGCGTGTGCATTGATCAGTACACTCTCGGCTCTCTTACCGCCTCGTCTGTAATTACCAACTTTGCACACATGTATCATAATGTACTATTATATGCGGCGTCTCACGCTACCGCATAAGCAGAGACAGATGCCTTTTTGGTTTCACATATCAAGTAATAGTTATTGCTTAATATTATGCTTTTGTTTATGTATTATTACAAACTAAATATAAATTTCAACACACTAGTTCGTAAAGTGACTCTTATTGACTTATTTTTTATTATTAAACACATAAAAAGTCGATAAAATTCTCTGATAAACAGTGGCCAAACATCTTACTACCACCATCTAAAGCTGTCTCATCCAACAAGTGATGACATGATACGATGCGAGATTTGTGGCACAGTGTGCAGCGGGCCACTTGGCTTCTCGATGCACGAAAAGAGAACACATAAAGAAGTAAGGAAAATGGTGCTGATTCAGTTGTTTACAACTAAACTAACTTTAGTGTCACTATGTCTCTTTCTAGCAAAGAACAGAAGAAAAGGATGTAAGAAATTTTGTCCTGCCAAATTAGTCCAACGCTTGTTTTCATTATAAATTTAGTCGCCATCTATCGCGGTTACGCGCAAAGACTATTTTGACAACTTTAAATATCTTCTATCCTTTTTCAATAATGTTCCTTTTTCAATAAGAAAGAGAGCGATGTGATGTGACTAAAATTAGTTTAGTGCGATTTACAACAGAATCGGCACCAATATTAGACACGTATTTCTTCTTTTTAACCGACTTCAAAAAAAAGAGGAGGTTCTCAATTCGGTTGTTTTCTTTTATGTTTGTTACCTCATAACTCTGTCATTTATACCGATTTGGATAATTCTTTTATTGTCTGGAAGGGTACACTTCCCGTTTGGTCCCATTGTCATCAGATCAGGATTTGATTACTTCTTAGTTTACTTTGAAGTCGGTTTAAGTTTTTAGTAAAACAGTTCAATTATGTCAATCACACAAAAAATTACTAAGATATGGTGTGTTGAAGTTCCGCCACGCGATGGTACACTTTTCACAAACAAGTGACGTCACCCCACTTTGCCGCGCTTTATCTTTGTTTTTTATTGATTTGATATATCAATAAATACGTGTCCAATATGTTTTGATATTCTAACTAACGAACTAATAAGATTAATAATTCTGTTACCAAGGCCGCATCGCATCCCTATTGTGTGTGCACTACTATATCACACGAAATTGTAATCTTTCTCAGATGTTTTCACCGGAGTGTCTATGTTCTGGTTGCGACACTCAGTTCTACTGCTCGGACGCGTTTAAGGCGCATCGAGGAACCGACGGACTGTGCGACACGCTACACAAGTAAGGGACACCACACATACATGACACACATATAACACTATTTAATTGATACAATAATCGTGTTTCATCAGGTATTGTGTGCGCTGCGGTATGTCGTTTGAGACTGAAGAACTGCTGAAGGAACATGAGATAGAGCAACGGAAACCAAGAACTATGCTTAAGTGCGAAGTGGTAAGTCACAATAATTTTGCCATTCCTTTACCACCTTACCTTCCATAATTTCCTTTAGGTGTTTAAACAAAGAAAGTTGTTCCTTTAATCGTTTGACCATCGGGCTAGTCTTTCCCTCGACCACCATTTTATTATAGCTTCATTCCATATTAGCTTCCGCACCACGGGTTCACTCGTTATCCACTAATTCACCCGCTATCCATTACTTCACCCGCTATGCATTACTTCATCCGCAATCCACTAATTAACCCGCTATTCACTACTTCACCCGCTATCCACTAATTCACCCGCTATCCACTACTTCACCCTGTATCCACTACTTCACCCGCTATCCACTACTTCACCCGCTATCCATTACTTCATCCGCTATCCACTACTTCATCCGCTATCCACTACTTCACCCGCTATCCACTACTTCACCCTCTATCTATTATTTCACCCACTATCCACTAACTCACCCGCTATCCACTACTTCACATGCTATCCACTACTTCATCCGCGATCCACTACTTCATCGGCGATCCACAAATTCACCCGCTATCCACTACTTCACCCACTATCCACTACTTGAGCCGCTATGGCGCGGTTGGTTAAGATTCCACCTATCGCGCCGCAGGTCGTGGGTTCGATTCCTATATTTATTTATTCACTATCACAGGGTGAATTTATGGAAGCTCATCTTCGTTGTATAAGGAACTTCTCTTCGAAGGATCGTGTGATGGTTGTATTGTTAAAGTATCAATGAACTTTATTGCAGTGTAACAAGGAATTCGAAGGGTACACAAGACTCAAGAAGCATCAGCTGGGACACGCTATGTCTGAGACTAGTAGGTTTAGCCGACAAATGTCCTATTCGGAAAATGGCCGCCGAGACCAAAAACATTCGAATCGGAAAAATGTTAACTCTTGTCTTTTTCTTGTATTTTCTGATGCTTTTCATTCAAATGGCTCATTGTTTTCGTTAATAAATAAAATCACATTACTTGCCCAAGATTATGTTCTGACACGAAACTGAAACACGAAAATAAAGACATTTTAAATATGTACATTTTTGGGTTTTGGTGCGTCAAGAAAAAGCGGGGGCTCGGTATTTTCGTGAGACAGGATGCTTACCCAGAAACTGGGCAAGACTGCTACACAGTTCCGTCTTTACCATAAGGGCACACGGGCCTGTGTTCAGGGTCCCCACACTCAGACTAAGTCGGTAAACAAGCGTACGGCCCGCCTGATGGTAAGCGGTTACCGTAGCCATATGGACGCTTGCAACACACAAATCTATCTAGCATCGCTCACGCGTTACCGACCTTTACCCCCTACCCAATGAGCTCTGACCTTACTCACGCGCAGGAACAACTTTACACAACATAAAGTAATTTGGATGCGGTGTTCTATAAGATGTCAGTATATATATAGCACGGAAATCCTCGTCACGAGATTCATATTAATGCATAGATATTTCGTACACAGAAATTGGTATTTATTATATTTTATTTATGCCCGGTTTCAATAAACAAAATCGAATCGTTTTGCTTACCAATGGTAGGTCTTTTTATTGCCAAACTGGGCATATAGATAATTTCGTAAGCTAATTTTACCTGTGATAGCTACTTCCATATGGGAGGGTCTGCTATGCAAAGCTTTGAAGTATTTGCTTCATTATTAGTAAAGATATGAGTCTTCATTTTAATAAATCTGAACCGATAACGGTCCGTAAATTATTGAAACCGATTTGTCGTTCAAAATGTGAACGCACAATTCGTTTCGAGGCAGCATTGCACATACCCGTGCTCACGGCACATATTCTAGTACAGTAGCTCTAATAATATTTTATCTCTATGGTCACTAATGTACTGCAAATAGGACATTTGTCAACTAAACCTAATCGTATTTTTGAAGAACGGCTCGTCTGCGAGATTTGTGGAAAAGTTTTATCGGTAAGTCAGAATTCAAAATCATTTATTCAAATAGACCTTCGCAGGCACTTATGAAAAGACTGACTCTAAGGGTCACCGCTCAGTATAACAGCACGGCTACGCCTCGGCATTTACCTTGCCATGCACGCATGAAGCAGGGCCGTAGCTAGCGCCGTATCAATTATGCGGGGCCCCCGGGCTTCAGGGGCTCCGAAGTGTGTAAGCAAAAATTACTAAAATACCCTCCATTTGGTTTCGCCGCAGTCAGGTAGAAGACTCTCCAACAAATTGTGATACAAGGCCCGATATATTACTCCGTTTTACTTTAAGATAAGGTTCTATGTTCGACACGTATGTTTTTTTTAAATGTATGTTCATCGATTACTCTGAAACGGCTTATATTTGGATCGTTTAAACTGTAATATATCATGGTTGATCCCGAGGAGGCCCCGTATAAATTGTATAGTGATCTGACCATAGAAATTGAAGATATGATGGAATTTCTTAACGGAAAAGAGCAGAAACATCGCGATTGATGAATTTTATTAAATATTGTCGACAATTTATCTATGATATGCACACACATCCCCTCGGTTAGTGACAAATCTTGTGAAGTATGGAAAAAAAATCAAAATTCAAAATCATTTATTCAAATAGACCTTCGCAGGCACTTATGAAAAGTCTGACTCTAATACTATAATACCGGTTCGGAAGGTTGCATTTGCTGAGAAGAGCCGGCAATAAACTCAGCAATTACTCTTTTCAAAACAAGCTTAGATTCATTACATAATATTTACATTCTAATCGCACTGAAAACAATTGCGTGCCCCGGCGCGGCGGCAAAATTACAAAGTAGACTGAATAAATATTTAATAAGTAAATAAATAGCAAACTTAAGCAGACCAGCCCCCACAAGCAGCACCTGTTCACAAGTATGATGCGTGTGGCAGCCATCGCCCTCCTCGCCATATTGGAGGGAAGTGAGCGACCCGTCACACGACGCCGCCGCAAGCAAAGGCCTTAAAGTGAGCATGACTTACTTAAGTCTGCCTTAGAAATAAAAAATAACTAAAGGGAAACACTAAACACACAATTTGTTATCACTGTGACTTGACAAGTTTAAACGCATATACGAATCTCTAAATATGTACAGGTCGGTTAACTAAAGCTGGCACGTTTCAACACATTTACACCGTCTCTCTCGCGCAAAGTCAAGCTTATGAGTATGAAGGAGACAGTTATTGTTTTGCTTTTGCTACTGCTCATAAATATAGAGTGGTCTATTTTTGCATTCGTCCATTAGACTTGACTGATTGCAAATTTATGAGTACTGTGAACGTGCCAGCTTTCGTTAACCGACCTGTAGTAAAAAAAAACCGCCTTCAAAGTATACTATAAAGTGTAGTAAGAGGCACGAGTGGTGAGCACAGATCGACACCTGCGTAGTAGTTTACGGTCTGTTTGTCGGAATGAAGGCGGGGGGAGCGCCGAGCTGCACACGATTGGTTCGTCAGTCGATGCTCGTCGTCTATTGGATTCTCGCGTGTCATTTGGCTACTGTGATTTGGCCAAAAGTTTACATGCGCGAGGTTGACCCCACTACTGCCTATCTGTGCTCACCACTCGTGCCTCAAACTGTAAATAACTCTTACCTAACACTGTCAGCGAAACAACATGACGTGTTCTCATTGACTTCGTGTTCAATAGAAAATATTTCGCGGTACTTTGAAAGCGGTTTTTGTTAAAAAGTTTTTGTTATGAGTATTATAACAAATTGATGCCAAAAATCGACATCACACGAGATATATTTCTTCTTTTTATAATCTAAAGGTTTGGCACGAGTAACACATAAGAATACACTTATATATTGTTTTTATTACAGAATCAACATATTCTTAATCAACATTACCTCAACAAACATTCTACTGTGAATCCGTTCAAGTGCACAGAATGCCCGAAGAGTTTTAGAAGTGTAATCAATTTGCAGGTAAGAGTTTCACATAATTAGTACTTTTTCCCACTCTAAAGGAGACGTTGACGGCGAAGAGAAATTGGCATTCATTAGTAGGTACAGTCCCTCTATGTAACATTCTATCTTAACTCTATGGCATGGTATTACCAGTATTACTATTCAAGAGAGATTTTCCTCGATAATTACAACCCTATGTATAGTCGAGGACATAAATATGTATACACTTTTTGAAATTCAAAAGCGATTTTCTTGCATGTTTAACATTTAAGTGTTAAACTATTACACAAATTATAATAGTATATGTTAGAAGATTCTGCCTTTATAATATCTCATAATTTCAATCAGTAGTTTAAGAGGAATCCGTTGTTGAATTTTACTAAGTGTATACATATTTATGTCCTCGACTGTACGTTTATGGTGATACAGGTCGGTTAACTAAATCTGGCACGTGCAACACATGTACACGTGTCGCTTGTGTAGTGTGTGTGAAGCTCGCGCGTCACGTCGCACTGCATGCGCAACAACAACACTCTGTCCATCTCTCTCGCGCGTCGGCAAGCTTATGAGTATGAAAGAGACAGTTATTGTTTTGCTTTTGTTACTGCTCATAAATACAGAGTGTTATTTTTTGCATTCGTCCATTAGAACTGACTGATATTGATAGAAGCAATAATGTAACTTAACTAATATAATATAATATTATAAACGCGAAAGTGAGTTTGTTTGTTTGTTTGTTACGCCTTCACGCCTCAACTACTCAAAGGATCATCATGAAATTTAGTATGCAGATAGCCTATGGTATGGAGAAGGACATAGGCTACTTTTTATCCCGAGATCGCGGGTGAAACCGCGGGGGACAGCTATGTAATAAATGTAATAAAACATACTGTATCTTTAAATTGCATAACGTCGCGGCGTCGTATCTAATATTTCATGTAAAGGCGATTTTGATCCAGAACCGTTTGAACTGATGCAGCGTTCTGGATCAAAATCGCACAGACTGTTCATGACGTGACGCCGCGCGCTTATTAACAGACACTACACAAGCGTGACGTTAAAATGTGTTGAACGTGCCAGCTTTAGTTAACCGACCTGCACTTTGTACCTTCCGACGTACGAAATAACGTCGTGAATCGTTTGGGCAGCTCCACACTCGGATCCACACGGGGGAGCGGCCGCACCTGTGCCCGCACTGTCCCAACACATTCAGGAGTGTTACCAATTTGAGAAGACATGAACTGGTTAGTAGTAAATTTATTACATACTTGTATCGAAAATAAATGTATTTGGAATATTTGAGGGGGGGGTCACGTTTGAGGTAAAAATTAGAAAATTAACAATTAGAGTTTTGCAAACTGTACCGTGTGACATATAAAATAATACCACAGCATATAAAACCATACAGTCGTCCGACGCCTTGGATCTCGTGGAAAATGCCGACAACGTCTAGACAGTGTCGCGACGGCCATATAAAGTATGCTGTATCCCGAGCTACTTACATCGTTTTGTTCGCAGGTCGGGCTCGGCTTTCCCGCGTCTCGCCCCTCACACCCCGCACGATTGCCCTGTCTCTCTAGACGTCTTCGTCGAAAGACTGTATGGTTTTATAGACTGTGATAATACATTGAGTTGATCATCTTTGTAAGACGACTAACGCGGTATAACTTTATAGCTTTAAAATTTTGATATGAAATTAGTTTGGCTCTGTTTTAAGCAAATAAACTAAAATAATAAATAAATCCATTTTAAATACAAGGTTACATACCCCCCCTGTAAGACCACATGTGAAGGCACTCTTAAAATTACTATTTAAAGTAATAGAAACTACATACACACACGTCAATCTGCCCCCAATCTCAGCCGATCTTGTACCATTGAAACCAAGTAAAGGTTTACCCAACCTCCAATATTTCTATAATCAACAGGTGCACACAGACGAGAGACCACACTCCTGTGAGATATGTAGTAAAGCTTTTAAAACTAAAGCAGACTGCAAGGCCCACATCCAAAGCGTTCACATGAAAATACACAGGCCAAGAGTTCGACGGAAGTACAAGAAAGCTGAATAATATATTATTGTCTAATAAAATGCTAGTTTATTGAGTTTTTGTTTTATTATACTTGTATTATTATGGAAAACTTGAAATAGTCCAATCTATGATGGCCGTTTTGACAACCCTTAAATATAACAGGCAAAAAGAGACGCATGGCGAGACAGAGAAAAAGATTTATTTTCGAGAATATGTGAGCTACACACAGGAACTACAGTCCTACAAAGTTATCTGACCCGGTTTTCAATGAGTAACTAACGACGCCATTTCGAAATGTCAATCGCAATTAGTCAAAGAGGATATAAACACTACGTTAATTGGTTGTTGGCCAGATCGAGATAGATACTCGACTTCACAAGACTTTTAATTTGATTTAAGACATTTGAATTTGATCCAACGCACCTCGAAGGTGTGTTAGTTAACTTCGCTTTAAAATATTGGAAAGCAATTTAAAATAGTAGCCTAATCACTGGAAAAAATGTCAGTAGTCAATTAACAATAGCGCAACAAACTTATATGGCCCGGTGGCCACAAGAGCAGGGTTGGATTTAGGTACGTTGAAAAAGATAGCACAAAAAAATTAAAAGGATAGTATTTATAAAAAACTAGCTTTAGCCCGCGACTACGTCCGCGTAGTTTTTTTTTTTTTCTAGATATGAATCATTGTAACAATATAGCTTTGTTCATAGCTATTGCCCGCCACTAAGTGTGATATTTGAAAAAAGTTCAGGTAGATTGAGAGCTTACATGGGAGCATGCCACATAAAACTGAAACAGTCCTGCCGTAAATAAACTCTAGCAAATTTCAGAGTTTTTCCCTGTGATTTATTAATAGCCATCGCGAAACAAACCTTGATAAGGAACTGTAAACTTTTAAATTAAACGAAGGATTTAGGATCAATGGTATACGCGGCACGAAGACTGTTTCTCCTCTGGCAGAACCAGTTAATATTTTGGCCTCAATAACATTGCGGCGGAGAGCTGTTACTTGTTCTAGTCTAGTTCCACAGCACAATTTTGGAGGCCGTATATTTCTAATTAATATGACAGGAGCACCTACATACATGACACGGATTAGCCGGCAGATTAAGAGAGTTTAAAAATTGAACAGGATAATTTACCGACTCATCCATATCGACCATGGTGGCAATGGCAATAACCTTCAAATGAATATATAAACATTTCATTGATCGCAGCGGGTTGGTCATTTTTGGGAGTCATAATGGCTCTCTCGCGCATAACCACTCTATCGGTTTGTGTTCATAGTAACATCAGTATGCATTTTACCTATACCTATGTTGGTATTTGTATCAACCCATCTATTTATGGAAAGTTTACGTTCCCGATATGAAGAAGAAGATCTGAAAATCTACCGGCAGAAATATGCATCGTGTATGTAGGTATGGGAAGGTGATATATGTTTTTTTGAGAGGTGTCGAGATCGGGACGATTTATCTCAAATTGCGCCATGAAACCTATCCACAAATTCCTCAACCATTTCATGACAGCTGAGATACCTATATGCTCATGGCACACAGACAGACAGCCGAATATACGGGTGGAGACTTATATCCACAAGTTTCTCAATAATTTCCAGACAGCTGAGATGTTTCTGTCTGTCTGTCAGTCTGAGGAGAGACTGCCTCCTTATGTGTGTACCGCTTGTACAACGGACAGTTCTCTGAAGAATTTGTTTGACCTTATTCCCACGGGCTACCTTCTTCCATCGCAACTCTCGCCATCGACGGGGAGTCCATAATCATATATTGAAACCGAAATGGTTTCTACTGTGCGGTTTCAAAGGAGTTTTCTACCGCGTACACTCAGGCTGTGGAATGAGCTCCCCAACGTGGCTTTCCCTAAGGAGTATAGCCAGGGGGTCTTCAAAAACGGTGTGAAGATATTTCTGTACATCAACGCACGAGTACCTACGGTGACCGCTTACCATCAGGCGGGCCATATGCTTGTGTGACACCTTAGTATTAAATTTAAATTTGAAATAATAATTTAAAAATTGCCCGTAGCAGACAGACAGACAGAAAGATCGACGGGCGGAGATCTATCCATAAGTTCCTCAACCAGACAGCTGAGAATTTTTCTCATGGCTGACAGACATATAGATGGGCGGCAGTAGGCTTCTTAATAACATGATACACGTGTACATTATTTTTTCAAACTTTCATCCCCTATTTTACCCTCTTAGGGGTGGAATTTCCAAAAATCCTTCCTTCTAACTTTACTACTGATACCTTTACTGTATAACAACTTCATCCCTCTTTTTCCACCTTCGGGGGTGGAATTATCATAAACGCTGAGATAACTTTACATACATTTTCAATCGTCAGCCTATACACAAAATTTGAGGATCCTAACTTCAAAACTGATGGACTTGCATACAAACTTTCATCCCCTATTTTACCCTCTTAGGGGTGGAATTTCCAAAAATCCTTCCTTTTCTGGATACCTATAGTGTGTAATAATAAATTTTGTGAAGTTTATCGTGAAATTGAAGGCCTTGCATACCCAACTTCATCCCCCTTTTTCCACCTTCGGGGGTGGAATTATCATAAACGCTGAGATAACTTTAAATTAATTTTTAATCGTCAGCCTATACACAAAATTTGAAAATCCTAAGTTCAAAACTGACGGACTTGCATACAAACTTTCATCCCCTATGTTACCCTCTTAGGGGTGGAATTTCCAAAAACCCTTCCTTACTGGATACATATACTGTACAATAATAAATTTAGTGAAGTTTACTTTCAAATTGAAGGCCTTGCATACCCAACTTCATCCACCTTTTTCCAACTTCAGGAGTGGAATTATCATAAACGCTGAGATAACTTTACATTAATTTTCAATCGTCAGCCTATACACAAAATTTGAAGATCCTAACTTCAGAACTGACGGACTTGTATACAAACTTTCATCCCCTATTTTACCCCCTTAGGGGTGGAATTTCCGAAAATCGTTCCTTAGTGGATGCCTACACTGTATAAGGTATCTTTGTGCAAAATTTCAAATCTCTAGGTCCAGCGATTTGGGCTATGCGTTGATATATTGCATACAAACTTTCATCCCTTATTTTACCCTGTTAGGGGTGGAATTTTTAAAAATCCTTCTTTTGTGGATGCCTACACTATATAATAATATATTTAGTGAAGTTTACTTCGAAATTGAAGGACTTGCATACACCACTTCATCCCCCTTTTCCTCCCTTCGCTGGTGGAATTATCACAAACGCTGAGATAACTTTACATTAATTTTCAATCGTCAGCCTAAACACAACATTTGAAGATCCTCACTTCAAAACTGACGGACTTGCATACAAACTTTCATCCCTTATTTTAACCCCTTAGGGGTGGAATTTCCAAAAATCCTTCCATAGTGGATGCCTACACCGTATAATAATACATTTCATAAAGTTTACTTTGAAATTAAAGGCCTTGCATACCCAACTTCATCCCCCTTTTCCTCCCTTCGGGGCTGGAATTATCACAAACGCTGAGATAACTATACATTAATTTTCAATCGTCAGCCTAAACACAAAATTTTAAGATCCTAACTTCAAAACTGACGGACTTGCATACAAACTGTCATCCCCTATTTTACCCTCTTAAGGGTGGAATTTCCAAAAATCCTTCCTTAGTGGATGCCTCCACTGTATAAGGTATCTGTGTGCAAAATTTCAAATCTCTAGGTCCAGCGGTTTGGGCTGTGCGCTGATATATCAACAATCAGTTTATCATTTTATATATTAAGACTAGCAGACCCCCGCGGTTTCACCCGCGTACGGTTTGAATTTTCTCCTTCGAAACCCAATGCACGCCATAGATATTTTTATAATTAAAACTAAAAACCTATATTATACGTACACAAAAAAATCGAACTCAAAGAATCTTATTTAATTATTATAACATCAAATGAGAAAGAAATTAATTTAACTACAATCAAAATATTCTAATGAAATAGAGAAAATGAACTATTTTTTTTCATTGGCGTCACACGGGGTGTGTATTTTGCCAATTTCCAGTTATATTATATAAGTTCTAGTCACAATAAATCACTTTCACATAGTCCTCATGCAGTCAGTCACCGTCCAAAACTCAAAATACACGAATTTATGAAAATAAAAATGAAAACGCAACGTCACTCTGCAAGTTCTCGCCAAAAAGTCCGAGAAAATGAACTTCCAAACATATTTCGAATCCTAATCCGTTTAAATATTCTTTAATATTTGACATTCCAATTTTAAAGAGTAATTCAGTTTCCAGAACAAAAGGCAGATAGAGCGCGCGAAACACGGGGGTGAGGCCAAAAAAAACAATTAGGTACAAATTGAAAAACATATACCTGGTATTCGCTATTGAATTTGTATTTGCTATGTTTAAAAGCTGCTGTGTGCTAATTTATTAAAAAGAAAGTGTTTTCGTTAAATAAAGATTTTTAAACGAAGCAAATACAAATTCAAAAGCGAATACCAGTACGTGGATTTAATTAACCGTAACTTTATTGCAATGAAATTCCGATTGAAATAACCTCTAAATCGGTAGAAATATAACGAAATCAGAAATGGTTCCATTTCTAATGAACCACTGTTTGTATTTGCCGTTATCAGAACGTAAATAAATAATTGGACTGTTTTACAAAAAACTTAAACCGACTTCAAAGTACACTAAGAAGTAATCAAATCCTGATCTGATGACAATGGGACCAAACGGGAAGTGTACCCTTCCAGGCAAAAAAAGAATTTTCCAAATCGGTTGATAAATGACGGAGTTATGAGGTAACAAACATAAAAAAAAAAAAAAAAAAAAAAAAAAAAAACATACAACCGAATTGAGAACCTCCTCCTTTTTTTGAAGTCGGTTAAAAAGATATCAGAAAACCGCTATATTGAACCGATTTCAATTCAAAAACTGATTGGAATTTAGTTACGTAATCGCCCCCCTGTTCTTTTTTGGCCTCACTCCCGTATTCCGTTCGCTCCATCTGCCTTATTCTGTAATCTGTGAAAATCGGATTGAGATTTCAAACATGTCATTGTGTCAAAATAAAAAATGTTATTTAAATCAAAAGTACTAAGGAGTATTGATATCAACTTCGATGCAAATAACCCCTAAAATAACTTTCTACCCCTTTTTGACCCCGTTAGGCGATGAATTTCAATAAAATACGCAACACATCTTCCATCAATTCTGTTAAGGAATGTTTATGCAAAATTTGAAGTAGATCGGACCAAGGAATCACATTGTCCCATACAAACTTTGCCCCCGTTTTTCACCCCCTTAGGGGTAGAATTTCGGAAAATCCTTTCTTATCTGATGCCTACGTCATACAAAGAACTCACCCTCCAAGTTTCAGGTCTCTACGATCAGCGGTTTAGGCTGTGCGTTGATTGTCAGTCAGTCATTCAGGACAAAGCATTTTATATATATAGATTATAGTACACTTTCATTATTTTTAATTTCACTTATTAGTCATTAAAATCAACACCAATTATGGCAAAATTTACTCCTCTTCTAAGTTTATCAGTTCTTGAATATTACTATTAGTTATATCTTCATCTTTGACATTTAAATCTCATCAACATATCCTCAGTAGGAATAAAATCAGTACAATTCCCACTTTTACTAACGCTTTTGATAGCGTCACAAGATAATATTTTTTTTTAAATTTCGATTGAATTGAAGAAAAACTTTGATTGAATTTCGAATGGAATGGAAGGAACGAGATTAGTGGAAAGATAGAAGTGTACTGCGGAGGATAATCGGGGAATCCCCGGCCATCAACACAGAAAACATCGCAAGATCAGAATTCGGTCGGATACACGCACGGTCGAAATATTCATTTAACGTAAAACTAAAGGGCTGATTACACTGACCAATTTGCAGGGTCCGATTTGACATACATTGCTGGTTATCTTGAGTATTTTATTACAATGTACTCAGATAACCAACAATGTATTCCACAATCGGCCAATGTAATCGCCCCATAAGCATTCGGGAGCAAACTTTAAATTATAGTATTTTAGTGTACTATCCTTAGATGTGGATAGTATATAGTACAAAGGGCGAAATTATAGTATAAATACTATAATTATAGTACATAATCCAACCCTGCACAAGAGGCACTCAGTCAGAAGTCAGTTTGAAATATCCATTATTGAGCGGTTTTCAAATAAAATGACCGTTACGCAGGCGGAATACCTTATTTTTATAATAAACAAATTGCATTCAAACAATCGGAATCGGGTAGTATGTTTAATAAATTGTCTTATTTTATATAATATATGTAGGGGGATAAGAATTAAATCAATAAAAAATGGTTTTTTGTGTAAGTGAGCTGGAAATTTAAATCCATTTAGGAACATTTTCGTTCTTAATTTTGGTTAAATAAAAATATTATTTTTCGCATTTCTTTAATTGCCTTTATTCAATATAACATCATTCTACTTAAAAATAAAACATAAAATGGAATTTTCCTAGCCGTTTGCGAGTTTTTTCCCTAGAAAGGTCCATTACATAACTTTTGGAAAATTGTGACCCCGGAAAATATCTTTTTGCGCAATATCTGTTCGACATTTGATAATCTAATCTATTGAAGAAATATAAAGTTACAAATATAACATTAAATATAATGCTTAAAACGAATTAGGTTACTGTATTTTTTAAGATAATCTAAAAAAAGTAATTTGCTTACCGTGAGACAATTACGTTAATGGAACTAAGCGTTACGTATAGGAACTCCTTAGGGCGCGTTTAATATGACAAAATTAAATGTCAAATCTAACTACTAAGTTTTAATAGTCTTTATTAAGTCTAATCTTCTACTTAATAGTCTTTACATTATAATAATAGAACCTACTAGTCTTCACTGATCTTTTTCACGCATTTTTAGCTCTTTCTAACTGCTGTTTGCTGTAAGTGGCATATTTTTCTAGTTTTTTTTAGGTTTTCTCTCAACCTTTTTACCCACTCACCTTACGACGTAGGGTATCCGAGAAATTGAAAAAACATGACCGTAAGCAAAAAACCAGTTAAAAAGCAGTTGGAAGCAAAAAAAAAATTACAGGATACGCTACTTTTTAGAGAAGTTGGAATAGATCCTTGGGCCCTAAAGAATAAATCTCGAAATTAGTAATATGTAATTTTAAAACCCCGCCCGGCATTAAATAATAACATTCTAAATTATAATAATTCTGAAAATCATTTGAAATAACATTTAATTTCTATACGTGTCATACTAATCAAGACAATAAGATAGGCATTTCAAAATCAATTATTTTTTATTAGTACGGGATTTTGAAAATATTTTAAATATCCAGTTTTTTATTAGGCACCAAAGATCAAGCATAAAGACATACTAACTTACCAATTTTTTTTTTTACACAACAATGTATTCGACGCCGTGATTGTTTAAAAATAATGCAAGCATACATGCAGGCACTAACTAGTCAAATTCAAAGCTACACATAGCCTTATAATTCCATTGCATAACAATTTACGATCCGTATATACATAACGTTACATAATGGTCGTTACGAATTACTGGCAAGGGCTAATCAAAACAACATTTTTATTACTTATACATTCAATTATAACTTATACTGTACAATTAATCAATATTTGATTATTATAAAACAAATATAGAAGCATATAATGATAATAAAACCATTCAGACCCGCGAAAATACGTGTTGCTCAGGTGGAATTATTTTTTATACACCTCACCTCGAGAACATAAAGTAACGAACAGCGTCTAGAAATGAATAGATTTCTCGAATATTCTTTGACGTTTACATTAAGAATGTTGCAAGAAGTCTAAAAATATAGTAATATGGTATGTTTTTATTTCACAAGTACCAGTAATCCACGTTACTTAGCCGGAATTTCCGCCACCCGTGATTTTAGAGGACAAGAATTAAATTGATTTATTTCGTTTATTTTCTTCTATTAAGTGTTAAATTATATGTTTACTTGTACCTTTAAGTATTTATCTTTGCAATAATTGGCAAAATTTACACATTAAATGGAATTCTGTGGTAGTAATCGTTAGTTTTAGTTGGCCGGGTATAGGGTGGACATGGTAAAATCAGGTGTTTTATCCTAGTTTAATTCTATTTTATTTAAATATTTGCCAAGATTGCGCATTTTTTATTCTTTAAACATAATCACAATTAGTTATTCTAATAAATATTACTTAAATAACAAATAAAAAGTTTATATTTGGCGAGTTATTTATTGTTGAAGTTAGTGGACAACGTACTTTTACGACGGTCATTTTTTTTGAAAAACGCTCTATTTCGTCTATGGAAATATCAGTCTGCCTGCCATTCACCATTGGTGTCCACCAAATGCGATAACAGCGCCTCTCTCACCGGGCCAGATAATTTTGTGGGACTATAAAATATGGTAGAATCTTATTTACCTTAGCTAGCAACACATGCCAATTGCCATTCAAATCAGCGTTGCCAGAATGTTACTTTTGTATCATTTTACGTTACTTTTGACCTACTCATGTTACCTCCATGTTCCACGACTCAAAATGTTACTTTTACGTTACTTTTGACTTAATAAAAAATATTCAAATATTTTCCAGCAGATATAAAATAACCGTGAAACGCTCCCTAGGAAATTCTCATTCGTCGCGTTGGTGCACTTGATTTTTAGCAATCGTCCATTTTCTTTCTCTTTATCGCACTAAGAAGAATTAAGAAGATAGCAATAGCATGAATGTTTGGATTTCTACTTTCTTTTCTTACTTAGGGAATTAATACAATTGGTACGATTTTTTTGAATCTTAACTAATATAAGCTTAGATTTTTATGTGAAAAGTGCCATTTACAGTATTAGTTTCGTTTTCTGCATAAAATAAGATAATGTTACTTTTCTCGTAAAAATGTTACTTTTTGAGCTATCTCATGTTGCTTTTGACTATCGGCTACTGGCAACACTGATTCAAATGTCAATAATGATCAGCTGTGTTGAGCTGTGTAGATCAAAGAAATTGGACTAATAGTCTTTATTCTATGGTGTAGATGTGTACCATAGATAATACACTATAACTGATGTGTACATCGATCGGGTAAACAAAACAGATTTAGAATTGGATACTTTATTTAAAATGGAATGGATGAATGAAAAAAATGAATAATGTTCCAATTGTGTCATTATCCAAAAGAACAATGTTGCTAATATGTCGAGGATGTCTCGCTACAGACGTGCGTCTATACGACATGCGCCAGAACAGACTGATGGAGGCCTATACCATACTACTGAGTACCGTAAGTTATTATTTTTAAACTCTTGCTTCACAGTTTAATGAACTTAGTAGTTCTATCAACTGTTAAAAAGCTTTTTACTTAATTGGGTACTTAGCTGAGTATAAAATATATAATTCTAATTAGTCCGCCGGTAAGATTATAAGAAAATATTGGACACGTATTTTATATAGTATAGCCCGTTAAAGCTACGCGTGACGTCACATTTCAAAAAAAAATGTATAGAATTGTGACGTAACGCGTTAGGTACTTTAACGGGCTATATCTTCATCATTTTTTGTTTGATTACTGAGTCATTAAAAAAAGCACTGTTAACATGTCTGGGTTCCAAGTTCCAAATTCTTTGTCCTGGTTGCCAGATTTTAGAGATGGCAACCCTTATCTTGCTTGTCCAACCACTTTTCACCTGGTTGGTCATTGGTGCTATAGGTATTTTTAATATTCCTGGGATAAAAAGTATCCTTACGTCAGTGGTGGCCAAGAGGTTGACTGCGGTCTACCAGTCGACCATGAAGGCAATTACAGTAGAAGGTTTAGATCTATAATATTAGTCGTACTTAAAAAGAGATGTAAAATCTTGTTTTTTCTTTATTTTGGGCATTGACAGTCTGATGTGTGTGCCAGTTACATTTTATTTGATGTATTACTTACATTTCTATTTAGTTAGTGAAGGGCCAGTTTATATCTCTGAAAGTAACTGCAAACAATTAAAACCTTACACTGATAAGCCCAACATAGGTTTCGAAAAATATGCTATCTCAAAATCACCTTTATAATTTCAATTACAGGTACAAGCGACAGAAGACCTCCCACATTACTTATGCAGCTACTGCGCTGTACTCTTGCTCAAATGTGACACATTCAGAACAAAGTGCATAGATGCCCAGGATGCATTAAAAAATTCTCAACTATATGGTTTCAATGTAAGCAGAAGGGCCTTAAGGCACTTCAATCTAGTGGCTCTTATTGACTAACCATTAGGAACCATGTGTGTCATCCTTATGGTGATGTCATGTCCTGCTCTAGCATCAAAAAGAGTCAAACCCTGCCTCTGGAGCCGTCCAAGTATTACATAACTAGATTTATTGCAATTATTTACCACCCCCCTCCACCCCCTTGTCAGCTTATCTCGTCACATGCTTACGTAAAAATTGGTATATGCATTTTTCTTTTAATGAGGGTATTCTGATTTTTTATTGATTCATGAGCAGTAGCTATAATTATTAGTGGGAATTCCCGAATATGCGTTTCTATTTCAGGCATAGATAATGTGTGGGTTGCCATGTGTGTAATGCTGACATAATCACCATCTAGACTCCCCCATGTCATAAAAAATAAGCAAAGCATAGATCCCCCGCCCCCCTATAGTGCTTACGTAATACTTGAACGGTCCCTCTACTGTATTTTTTGTGATATGAAGACACTGAACAAGCATATATGGCCCGTCTGGTGGTAAACAGTTACTGTATCCATATGGATGCTTGTAAGATCTGGTGCATCACTCATTATGTAGGTATTTAGCTAAAGCCACTTTTAAGTTTTGAAAATATTCATCCTTGGGCCAAAAAACGACACACATAATGCAGCAAGGACAGACACTCTCTCGTTAAAAGTTTTGACTTATGATTAGGAAATATTATTAGTTATTTTACTTAATTTCAGACTTCTATAGGATACATAAAAGATCAACACTTCCGAAAATCCTACACACAAATAATTGATACTGTTGATATTAATGAAAATTCTACTGATCCAGATTTACCTGAAACTGTAAAAGTAGAAATTAATGATGATACAAATAATTTAACAGGTGATAGTATTAATAGTCAAATGAATATTTTGCTGAATAAAATACTTCATAGTGATAAAAATGGTGATGCTAGTCGTGTAAATGATTCAATAGAAGAATTTAAAGTATGTTTGGATTGTGAAAAGCTTAAACATGCAAGTACAATAGATAAGCAAGGAAAGGATCAGTTAGCTAAAATTATTAAAAAATTCCAGTATTCTAGTCGGGTAAAGATTGAATTGCTTGAGATACTGGAAGTTTGTAATGAAAGAAAGGTTTCTCAAACCAGTAATAGAAATAATAAGATAGAAACCACAAGATCAAAATACCAAACTAAATTGAAATTTGAACACCCAGTAACATCTGATTCTAAGCATAATGGTGTAAAAAATGAAGATTTACATTTGATAGATGATATGACTTTGGTTAAAGAATTTGTTTCAAACAATAGAAAAGAGCTTGATTTTGTTGATGTTGAATTTGAAGATACTGGTGAAATTAACGAAATAAGTTCAAATATAGAGGATGAAATGGTTATTGCAGACTTACCAAATAATTCTAAGCAATCTAACGGCACACTTACAACTCCAAATGAAAAGTTTAAGGTTAATAAAAACTGTAAAGCTATGAAAAATGGTAAAACTAAAGCAAATTATAAAGATAGAACTAAGTATGTTAGTAAATTGTATAATATGAATGAAATAGATATAAGTGAAGAAGAACAGCTGAAAGAAATTGAAGATAGAAAGAATTCAGATAGTTATTTGCAAGCTAGATTTAAATGCAACTTTTGTTACAAAGGTTTTCGAATTGAAGAAAGTTTCAAAACTCACATGGTGATACACGATGATGTAAGTAATATAGATAAAATAAAAAATAGATGCATCCATTAACTTCCAAATAAATGTTCTCTTATCCTTTCTTCGAAAACCAAATTTAAAAACCATATTTGAACATGAAGAAGAAAAGTGGCCCAACTTTCGATCCTTGTGGAACTCCACATTGTAATATTTTTCAATCGACCTTAATAATGAAAACCAAGGTTTTATGTTTAATTACAAATATCCTACACCGTCACATAGTATCTATTAAGTCTTTAACTTTTTTGGCTGAAAATTTTTAGTTATAATGTATGGTTAACATAATCAAACGCTTTAATTAAATCATTGTTTCTACAGAAGAGCGGCAAATATGTTTGTGACCTGTGCCACTGTCACTTCATAAATAATACCAGGTTAAAAAAACACAAGTATAACCATACAAAGAGATTCACTTGTAAGGAATGTACATATGTTACGAAATATATGTAAGTTCTGTCTTAATATTTGACTTTTTTCTGTTTTACATACCACCATACCAAGGTCAAGCTCATTATAGGATTCGAACCACTGAGCTATTATCCTTATAATTGAATTATCTTTGCTGTCGTTAGTCTAAATATTGTATAATGTTGTTCATTACAGAAGTCAAGCAAGAGAACATTATAAATGGCACGGAGGTGTAAAAGACACGTGCAAACATTGTGGAAAGGAATGTAGGTGAGTACGGTGCTACTACGGATACCACCAGGGGCTATTCAAAGCTGCTTGGTCCCGGTCTCAATTCGGAAGAAAAACCGATTCGAATGGCTCATATCTGCGCGTTCTCCACGAAAAAAACCCCTTTCGTAGTTGCACCAAAGTTCGAAGACACTCCCCTCATCATCTCAAAGAGTATCGGGATCCTCGGTGTCGACATTGCGAGTGATGTCCAGTTTCGAGGTCATTTGGAGAGTAAAGCCAAGCTGGCTTCAAAAAAGCTGGGTGTGCTTAATAGGTCTAAGTGGTACTTTACACCACTCCAGCGGCTGCAGCTATATAAAGCGCAGGTTAGGCCCCATATGGAGTACTGCTCACACCTCTGGGCAGGCGCACCCGCTTATCAGCTCGATCCACTTGCCTCGGTGCAAAGGCGGGCCACTCGTATTGTTGGCGATCCTGAACTCACTGGCGGTTTGGAACCTCTCAGCATTCGGAGGGATATAGGCTCCCTTTGTGTGTTCTATCGCCTATATAATGGGGAGTGTTCTAAAGAACTTTTCGACCTGGTGCCGTCATCACCCTTCTACCACCGCACCGCTCGCCGGGGATGTGGAGTTCATCCTCATCTCCTCGAGCCGCCTCGATCGTCCACACAACGGTTCAGTCGGACGTTCCTACTGCGGACCATTAGGATGTGGAATGACCTCCCCATTACGGTTTTCCCTCAGCGCTACGATATGGGGTTCTTCAAAAAAGGCGTGAAAAGAGCTCTTCAAGGTCGGCAACACATCGGCAATCCCCTTGGTATTGCAAATGTCCATAGGCGGCGGTGACCACTTACCATCAGGTGGACCGTCTGCCTGTTTGTCAACCTATTGACATAAAAAAAAAAAAAAAAAAATTACAATTCTAGACTCATTTGAAGTGAGACAGTTGATCGGCACACGATAGCGGTAAATGAAGAGTAAGATTGCGTCTTCCAGAGTATCAGCATTTAATGAAATAAAATCGTTCGTACCGATCGGAATAGCAACCGAGATCTTAATAATGAGGCAACATTGATGATTTCTTGTTCAATTCCTGCATATGAGTAGTCAAATTCGAGTCTCAGAATCATAAAAAAATCGAATGAAATCTTCCAATAACATTTTTGACTTCTATGCCTTTGATAAGATAAAGATTATGTTTCTTTTGTAAGATCTAATAGGCCCGACAGCACATAGCGTGACAAAAAGAGTCGCCCTTTTGTCAAAAGCGTCTTAGATCTCGACGACTCAAGTGTCCGCACTCAGAGACTTCAATTAATTATTGATTATCTATATACCTGTCCCATTCTATAGCCATTCAATAGACAAAGATGGAAATACTTTAATGGATTTTAAGTTCGAATTTTCGTCACTGCTTATGGAAGTAAGTGAAGATGGTTTAAAGCAAATCCAGATTTTAAAATAGCCTCGTCTCTTCTTGTTATATGACGTTAGAAAGTGACGGAACGACTGGTTTTACTAAACTTGCTTTAAGCCCTCTTTGGTAATAATGGGGTATAACTTTAATACTAGACGTTTTCTCGTATACAGTGGCCAATCAAATTACTATCTTCATATGAAGAAATACCATCCGACCAGTGACGACTTGGTAAGATGTGAGATTTGTGGAGAATCGTGCAGCGGTCCACTTGGATTCATAATACATGAAAAGAGGGCACATAAAGAGGTATTAGAAAAACACAATCCAATCCATATACAAAGGGTAACAGAAAGAGTTATATCTATCCGAAAGAGTCTACAGGTATAGACACTATAAAAAGTTTTAGCTCAAAATAAAATCCGCAATAAGTAGTATATTTTATTACGAGTGCGGAAAGCCATGAGTTTTTTATTGCAAATTGTTGCAATGACGGTTCCGCACGTGTACTGAAAAACTATTTTTAATACAGTTGCGAAAAAATTAAGCAATTTAATAAAATAATAAAAACACAATAAACTCAACTAACTAATCATTTATTTCTTATAAAAGTTATAATTGAGAAATTAAAAATAAAATAATAATAATAATATTTTTTTTCTTTTTAAATGAAGTTTTTATATGAATTATTTTTAGTAAAAACTTCGTGGTTGGTTTTTTCTTTTTAATAGACATTATTTTGACAGTTGGGAAAGAGAACGCACGAGTTCGCAAAAGGTAAAGACAAAGCTTGAGTATGTAATAGCCCACATCCCGAACGCTATACGTCCCTGCAATACGCCACTTTTTGAGCAACTGTATTAAAAAAAAACATTCCAAAATTTTGCTTCCAAGTTAATTGTCACCGCTCAATTATCTTTCACGTCACTCGCTAATTTTATTATCAAATGTTCTCTTTCGCGATATGTGCGCCTAGTACCAAAGAAGTCTTGTACTTTTATTGATATCTCCTTGCCGTTACGTTTTTTAAAGTCCCACTGTGCTTTTGAGGGACAGAATTGGTAGGACCTCATATATTGATATCTCGTTGCTAATATTTGCTAGATGAATTCACCGGAGTGTCTATGTTCCGGTTGCGACACTCAGTTCTACTGCTCGGACGCGTTTAAGGCGCATCGAGGAACCGACGGACTGTGCGACACGCTACACAAGTAAGGGACACCACACGTACATGACACACATATAACACAACACTGTTTAATTGATACAATAATCGTGTCTCACCAGGTATTGTGTGCGCTGCGGTATGTCGTTTGAGACTGAAGAACTGCTGAAAGAACATGAGATAGAGCAACGGAAACCAAGAACAAAATTTAAATGTGAATTGGTAAGTTGTATCATATCGTTAATTTATAATTTTCTCTATCATTGTTCATTATGTGACCAGCATAATAGTGCAGCATCATATTCAAAGCCATTTACACTCATGCAAAGCTACTGAATTTAGCATACGGCATCTACCATCTGGCATCTACCATCTGGCATCTATGTTTTCTGATTCAGACTTTCTGAACTTCAAGTCTGGGTGCCTTGCCATGGACTCGTATTTTTCGGTCCTTTTTTTTTTTTTTTTTTATAACACTAAGGTGGCAAAATAGCATACGGCCCGCCCGATGGTAAGCAGTTACCGTAGCCTATGGACGCTTGCAACACCAGGGGTATCACTCGCGCGTTGCCGACCCTAAAGAAATCTCTTCACGCCCTTTTTGAAGAACCCCATGCTGTACTCCATTGGGAAAACCACGGCGGGGAGCTGTGGAATGCACAACCTGAGCGTCCGCGGAAGAAAGCTCCTTTGAGCCCGCACAGTTCGAAACAATTCTGGTTTCAATGTGTGAGTATGGATTCCCCGTCGATGGCGCGAGTTGCGATGGTGGAAGGTAGGCAACAAGTCGAACAATTCCTTAGAACACTCTCCGTTGTACAAGCGGTAGAACACACATAAGGAGGCAAAGTCTCTCCTCAGACTAAGGGGCTCTAAACCGTTTGTGCGCTCGGCATCGTCAACAATTCTGATGGCACGTCGCTGAACCGATTCTAAAGGCCCAAGCTGGTATCCAGGTGCTCCCGCCAATAGATGACAACAGTAGCGACATCGATCAGTTACAATGAGATTTACTACACACAAAGATAGATAGTGTCACACAACCTGCCAAAGTTAATTTCGCGATCTGCATAATACCATAATACCTGCTGTCCAACATGTACAGTTGGATTCCAGCCTGGTGGAAGATCTTCCCTTTTAAATGGAGGTGTCATCCACCATGCACCTCCATAGTCCATCTGATGGTATATGATTGCCAATACCAGAAGAATTGTTAATGTGACGACCTTAAAAAAGCATAGGCGGTAACTGGCTCAACTGACCGATAGGTGCTGGCGACAGTTCATCTTGAGGGTGGTAGCCAGCCAGGTGGGTACTACAAGGTACACCACCATCATTCTATGCTTTCCTTGACAGAAAGCTTAAGCACGGCATTGCGCGATGATAGCTTTATAGCATCATTTGAGAGGAATCTTTTCTTTGCAGTGCAACAAGAACTTCGAAGGTCATACGAGCCTCAAGATACATCAGTTACGACACTCGTTGACTACGACTCGTAGGTTTAGTTGATATATGTCCAAAAAAAGTTACTAAGTTTCAACTAAATTCCCAAATCGTGTAATAAATTAAAGGCATTATTTGATTGTGTGAAAGATAATATGGGTTAGAAAGGTCGATCGGTACCCTATCGCGGTAAATAAAGATTGCTAATAACACAGATGCATCAGCCACCTGCCCTGTTCCAAATCATTTCGGGTCGACGCAATATGTACAGGTCGGTTAACTAAATCTGGCACGTGCAACACATGTACACTCTGTCCGTCTCTCTCGCGCGCGGGGAAGCTTATGAGTATGAAGAAGATAGTTATTGTTTTGATTTTGCTATTGCTCATAAATATAGTATTTTTTTTCATTCGTCTATTAGAATTGACTGACTGATTAGAAGCAATAACGTGATAAAACATACTATATCGTGAAATTGCATATGTGTGAGTACTGTGAACGTGCCAGCTTTCGTTAACCGACCTGTACGCTTCTTCCACTCGTCTCTTTTATCCGTCATACAATCCTTACACATATATTTCACACAATCCATCCATCCGCGAGCCAATGGTCCAATAATGCCTTTAATTTATTATACGATTTCGGAATTTTCTGGAATTTTCGAACTTTGTAACTTTTACATTTATCAACTAAACTCACTCGTCATAAAGGACAAGTTATCTGCGAGATTTGTGGAAAGGTATTATCGGTAAGTCTTTTAATAATAGAAACTTCACTTTTTCTTGTTTAGAATCTAGCGAGTTTCTTCGGGGCCCTGATTGATAGGTGCTTGGCGATACTTTGCTGTCGCATAAGACATTTTGCATATGACATCGTGGACTTCAGTAATCGAACAATTAACCCAAAGAAGCGTAATGACGTTGATTTTGCTTGCAATCTATTCCGCCAAGTTGCCACCATCCACAATGCGCTCTGATTGGCCAAGACAAGAAACACGATGCAGTGATTGGTCCTTACTGTTCAAAATCAGTGACAAATCACTGACTAGTTTCGGAATCAGATTGCTCGGTATTACTACTCTAAGGGATCGTTCCTCGATGACTTCTGTCAACATGTATAGATTTTTTAAGAAATCAAGAAATTTAATATATTTAATGGTGCCGATTCTCATGTAAATCGCACTAACCTAATTTCAATCATATCACATCTCTTTGGTACACATATTGTTGAAAAAGTATAGAACATATCTAAAGCTGTCAAATAAATCATTGCCGTTTTCATTTGCGGGTAAATATACCAACTTTGATGGCAACTTTTACATTGAAAACAAGCATTGGACTTTGGACTAATTCGAGAAGACTAAAGAATCATGGCGAGCTCCATACATTGATTTGTACAACAAAATTAAACATTTTAGAGGGTATTTAATCACTTCCAATGCTGAGATTACATTACCAACAACATGTAATGTGTATTATACATGAAATATTTTATAAACCCCGCAAAACATAACAACAACATAATGGTTTTGGTAGCGAATAGTCGCGATTCGCGCCGGCTTCCCATAGAAATTCGCATTTTTATCCCGGGGTTCTAAAATTATTTTAAATGGCTCAAGTTATTCCTTAGGAACCAAGTTTTAATTATAAAGTCATTCCAACGTCTCTAAAAATCTTTATTTGGTTGTACAAATCTCGCCATGATCCTTTCTTACATCCTTCTCTTATACTCTTCGTTAGAAAGAGATATATTGAGAATAAACATTTATTTAAATTACAGAATCAGCATACTCTAAAACAACATTACCTCAATAAACACACGACAGAAACACCATTTAAATGTGCAGAATGTCCGAAGAGTTTTAGATGTGCCTGGAATTTACAGGTTAGTTTATAACTAACCATTTTAAGCTGGCCACATCACAACCACACCGCGTGGGCAGGCGCATTTGAATTAAATGCATGTTTTTCAGCTACACACTCGTACACACACGGGGGAGCGCCCGTTTAAATGCAAATATTGCCAGAAAGCATTTATAAGCTGCGCGAATATGAAAAGACATGAATTGGTGAGTTTCATTATTAAATTCACTCTCAGTACCCTAATATAATCATTAAATCTTCAGCTGCACTTAGCCTTACAACTCCTACATTATTGCTCCACTTACCCTTACAACTCCTACACTATAGCTCCACTTAGCCTTAAAACTCCTACATTACAGTTTCACTTACGATAACAACTCCTATTATTACATACGCCTACATTATAGCTCCACTTACCCTAACTACTCCTACAGTATAGCTCCACTTATACTAACAACTACTTTATAGCTCCTCTTACCTTTACAACTCCTACATTATTGCTCCACTTACCCTTACAACTCCTACACTATAGCTCCACTTAGCCTTAAAACTCCTACATTACAGTTTCACTTACGATAACAACTCCTATTATTACATACTCCTACATTATAGCTACACTTACCCTAACTACTCCTACAGTATAGCTCCACTTATACTAACAACTACTTTATAGCTCCTCTTACCTTTACAACTCCTACATTATAGCTCTACTTACCCTAACTATTCCTACATTATAGCTCCACTTGTCCTAACAACTCCTACATTATAGCTCCACTTACCCTTACAACTCCTTCAGTATAGCTCCACTTACCCTAACTACTCCTACATTATAGCTCCACTTACCGTAAAAATTCCTACATTATAGCTCCACTTTCTGTTAAAATAATTGATTTATATTATTGCAGATACACACAGGGGAGCGCCCACATTCTTGTGATATATGTGGCAAAAGCTTTCAAACTACACATAATATGAAATCTCACATTAAAACCGTTCATAATCAGATTCGCCGGCCTCCGAGTATTAGACGGAGGAACAAAAAAAATATAATAAATAATTAATTAACTAATAAACCTAGTATGAAAATTAAAACTAAATATTAAATTGTGTAGTTTTTGTCAACCTTTCCTCTGTCTCTCGCATATTTTTTTATATTTTAGTTGTACCGTGGACGTATTAAAAACGTTGGACGGATTCTCGCTAACAGAACCATCTTGGTGGATGTACCACCAGGCGCGACTCACAGCCTTAAGCCGGCTTTTCTCTAGGGGATGTAATATATATTACATCTTGAGCTGTAGGTATATTACATCCCGCGATTGCTGTTCACACTGTAAGATATATACCTATTTTGGACAGTTCAGCTGCGGTCACCAAAGTGTCATCACGTTCTATGTCGAAACGGTTGAATTCTTAAATGGATATTATGAAGATTCTTTTGCTTGATTCCTACGATAGTTCCTAAGACGACGATGATGCTGTATACGATTAACATGTATCATTATTAAGAAAATAATTGAAAACTATTTTACACAAAACTTAAACCGACTTCAAAGTTTACTAAGAAGCAATCAAATCCTGATCTGCAGAGCTATTTTAAAATGTCGGATTCGATATCGAAAACGGATTTAAAAACCCGAGGCGAATTTGATCAATCGAAAACTTTTCCTTGAATCGAATTGATATTTCCGTAAAGAAATATCAAAAATATTCTAATTCGAAAATTAAAAATCAATTGCGGAATATCGCCTTCGGTGGTTTTTGAATCCGTTTCCGATATCGAATCCGACGTTTTAATATAGCCCTGCAAATGTCAATAGAAACAAACGGGAAGTATACCCTTCCAAATAAAAAAAGAATTTTCCAAATCGGATAATAAATGACGGAGTTATGAGGTAACAAACATAAAAAAAAAAACGAACTGCGAACTTCCTCCTTTTTTTGAAGTCGGTTAAAAAGCGGCTTTCGTCGACATTAAAGCAGAGCGCCTTCTTTACTTTTAATATTAATCATTTATTCTGTATTACCCAGAAAAGATAATATTACAAGAACGAATTAAGAATGGTGACTGGTCCCCTTTTAGGCTACCTCAACGACAAGGTATTAATAATATAAACCAAATCACAATTGAGCATAATCGTAAGAAAAAATTATCAACGCAACATACAAAAGTTCAGTGACATTAAGAAAGAAAGCATGGCCATCCTATATGCTTATGGTTGGTTAGTTTCGAGGAATACCATGAATTTGTCAGAGCTATTATATAATTTTTCTTAGTTTTAAATGAACGTATCATCTCAGGTATCATCTACATGCAGTGAAAACCGCGCACCGGGCAACCGGGTAAACCTGCACAGGTAACCTCTCCGGTAGACCGTAGCGTGTATGGCTTACATTACTAGAGGATTATTATAAAAAATCCTTGCAGAGGACGCCCTAAGAAAGAACACTATTCTTTATTGTATTTTTAAGCTACATTTGGTAGGTACCTAACTTTGAATTTCATAAGTGCCCTACTGCTAGGGAAAAAATAGCTTTGACTTTGAAAAATAATTTTTATATGGTTTTAATATCATAGAAATAAATATACCACTATATATAAAATAATTAATACCTAGCAACATTTAAATCTTAGTCATAGTGTTATCACAGTCTATTAAACCATACAGTCGGTCGACGAAGCCGTCTAGACAGGGCAATCGTGCGGGGTGTGAGGGACGAGACGCGGGAAAGCCGTTACCGACCTGCTAACAAAATGATGTTAGTAGCTCGGTAAACAGCATTCAGGGCTAACGCGTGTTTGTGTCTGTAATTATTTTATATTTTTTTTTTATTTAAAATGGTGAAAACGACGTGTGCTGTGAGAGACTGCAAGTCTTCATCCTATTTCAATAATGTTCTGCGGTTTCATCAACTTCCACACACAGACGAAAGGTAAATAATCATGGTTGGTTATCGTAGAGCGCATACAATAATAATTTTATATTTGTCATGTCGTGTTACGGTAATAACGCCAACAAAATGGCGAATGGCGGACGGTAAAAATATCTAATAGGTACACAGGTATAGGTAACAGGCACAGGGCATGAGCGTATGTTTTTTTTTTTTTTTTTTCAATAGGTCTGATGATGGTGTAGGAGGGTAAGCACTGGAACTCCATAGTGGAACATCGTATCCTAGCCGTGTTTGGGTTTGTTGGAATTTTCGTGAGATGAACTTTGACCATGTGTGGTTTTCAGGGTCTGATGATGGAGTAGGAGGGTAAGCACTGGAACTCCATAGCGGAACTTCGTATCCTAGCCGTGTTTGGGGTTGTTGGAATTTTCGTGAGATGAACTTTGACCATGTATGGTTTCAGGGTCTGATGATGGAGTAGGAGGTTAAGCACTGGAACTCCATAGTGGAACATCGTATCCTAGCCGTGTTTGGGTTTGTTGGAATTGTCGTGAGATGAATTTTGACCATGTATGGTTTCAGGGTCTGATGATGAAGTAGGAGGGTAAGCACTGGAACTCCATAGTGGAACTTCGTATCCTAGCCGTGTTTGGGGTTGTTGGAATTGTCGTGAGATGAACTTTGACCATGTATGGTTTCAGGGTCTGATGATGGAGTAGGAGGGTAAGCACTGGAACTCCATAGTGGAACTTCTTATCCTAGCCGTGTTTGGGGTTGTTGGAATTGTCGTGAGATGAACTTTGACCATGTATGGTTTTCAAGATCTGATGATGGAGTAGGAGGGTAAGCACTAGAACTCCATAGTGGAACGTCGTATTCTAGCCATGTTTGGAGTTGTTGGAATTGTCGTGAGATGAACTTTGACCATGTATGGTTTTCAGGGTCTGATGATGGAGTAGGAGGGTAAGCACTAGAACTCCATAGTCAAACATCGTATCCTAGCCATGTTTGGGTTTGTTGGAATTGTCGTGAGATGAACTTTGACCATGTATGGTTTTCAGGGTCTGATGATGGAGTAGGAGGGTAAGCACTAGAACTCCATAGTCGAACATCGTGTCCTAGCCACGTTTGGGGTTGTTGGAATTGTCGTGAGATGAACTTTGACCATGTATGGTTTTCAGGGCCTGATGATGGAGTAGTTATTATAATATTGTTTAAATTATAATAATGCTAACAATGTTTTATTGTTATCTGCAATAAATAAATAATTTTATAAATATTGTTTAATTGTGACAACCCTGGCCGTCGCGATACTGTCTAGACGTTGTCGGCATTTTTCACGAGATCAAAGGCGTCGGATGACTGTATGGATTAATAGACTGTGGTGTTATTGTGGCTTTCGGGCTACTTTCTTTACCTTGCTTTACCTGCTCTGAAATTTGGCTACTTTAGGCTACTTAAGCTGTGACAAATGGCGACTGGGTTGTTGGCAACACGGCTAGGGGTAAACGTCAAAAGCGTCAACTAACTAACACAGTCGATACCTACGTTTGCGCTCCGAAAAAATATAAAAATACAGCATGTCTTGTGTGGTAAAATGGTGTAAAAACCGTAGTGACCGAAGGAAAAAAAATCCAGGAATCACGTTTCATAGGTAAATCAATAATTCAATCAGTTCCCGATTTTATACAATAAAACCAAGAACAAAAGAATTCATAACATGACTAGTGTTGCTAATATTCGCTTGTGAAAATTACCCAAAAATTTCTAAATTCCATTTTAATTAGGTAATTAATTATTACTATATATTATAATTTATATTTATTATAATTGATTTTAAACTTTCGCGTAATATTTAAACTAGTTTAGGCTAATAGGTATCATATTAAATAAATAAATACTTTTTACTAGATTTTCTATAGAAAATGAAGTATGGAGAAATGATTGGATTGAAATAATTAGAAATTGTAACAATGAAAGCGATTGGATTCCACACAAATACAGTGTAATTTGCAGTTTACATTTTGAAGCTAATGACTTATATACAACTAAAGGAGGGTCCCGCCGTGTTGTTACATATGCAGTACCAAAAAAGGTAAATTAACAATTAATTTCAGCTAAAATGGTTTTATTTTGAAACTTCGAAACTTTTTATTAATTTAAAACTTCAAAACTGTAATTGAAACTTTTTAGTCTTTTTTTTACTTTTTTTTTTACTGTGTATAGGCCTGTGTTTGACCACAAACCAAATTGCCTTAATATATCTATTTCCGAGTCCAGGCTACTATTAGTGTACTTCATTAAAAAATCTTGGTGAAAAATGACATTCTTCCAGTGTGTTATTTGATTTTAGTTTTTATCTGAGGCAGCACACATGGCAGAGGAACAACCTGTTGATGTACCCGATACTTCCACTGCTTCACAAGAGGTGTGTAATAAAATGAATGAATATTATCAATATTTAGACGGCTGAATGATAAAGGTTTGAAGATTTTTTTTGGGGGAGCCTGGCATACTTATTGACGCCAATTTTTTTTTTTTTTTATGTCTGTGCATGATAAAATCTATATACTTACATTGTTTGGGATTGGGGACACTCATATGAACTAACAATTACTTACGGTGTCTATGTCTTAAAACTGCTACTATTTTTGGTAATATAGTGGTTAGTTAAACATAAGTCTATTATTATGTATTATCTATTTTGAAAGCTACTAAAGTACTTGTATAAAAAGCGGAATAGAATAAAAAGCGAAATACTAATGGGCTCTGGAACTAACAGATTCGAAAAATTCTTTCACTAATAGGAAGTTACATTATCCCCAAGTGTTATAAGCTTTTTTTATCTCGGAACGCGGGTGAAACCGCGGGGCATATAGTTATATGGTAATTAATAGTATGAATAGTAAAACACTTTACGGAAATAGTCTGTTAATAATTTTGTTTGTTTTGCTTTTCAAAACAAAAGTTCAGTTCAAAGGGTTTGAAAATTTGTATTTTTTATTAGTAGCCTTTTTAGGGAATAACCCCCTTACTCAAAAAACGTTATTTAACTAATATAATGTTTAAAGGGTTACGTAAATAACGTCACTCTATTGTCATTGTCAAATAATGTGACATTATTTATGTGACCATTTAATCAGTATATTAGTTAAATAGCGCTTTATGAGTAAGAAAGAGGGTTCGTCTTTTATTTACCCATAGCAACCCTGATTGGACCCTCAGAATAATGTAATTATTCTACACTAGAATATTACAGTGATTTATGAACCGTTCTTTGCTTTCGTTCAACAAATAAACATAAATACCAGAAAATTTACCTCATAAAATAAGTATTAACTTTTGAATATAGGTAATAGAAATGTCTGAAGCTTCTCATATAGAAGAAACCCTGCGAGTGTGTCGAGGATGTCTCGCTACGGACGCACGACTGTACGATATGCACCAGAACCACCTTATGGACGCCTATATCAGATTGGTAAGCGTATACATTCTCCATTCAGCCTGGCTGGCTGGCTGGCTATCACCGTCAAGGTGATCAGTCATTTTAAAATACATGAATGTTCACAGCCACATAATACTAGGGCGGGCCGGGGGCACAGCTAGGATTTCCAACCATACTTTATGATAACGTAGCCTGCTTTATTTTCGATAAACATACTTTATAATTTGGAATAAAAATAAAGTATGCTGAAATACGTTATTTTCAATCTTTACTGTGATGCGTAAACGAAACACTTATGTGTGGGTAATCACGTAACTATTTGCGAAGAAACGAAATATTTAAATCTTAATTTTAATTGTAAAAGTAGATTTGAAACATTCAGAAAACAAGAAATTTATAGTTTGTGCTAAAAATACTTTATTTTTTTCCTATTCAAATAACTTAATACGTTATTTTGCTCAAAAGAGTTGGCAACCTTATGCACATCCCCAACTGGGTCACTTCCTATTAAGCCACGGAAGAGACCACGCACGCACTTGTGTGTCTTCACTAAGTAGTAGATTAATTATTATGCAATATAGATAGACAGGCCAGTTGGCGCAGTTGTTTAAGATTCCACCTACCGCACCGCAAGTCGTGGGTTCGATTTCTACACAGGAAAAAAAGGAAAATATTATGATGAAATTAAGTTACACATTGTACGAGTCGGTTAACTAAAGCCGGCACGTGCAACACATGTACACGTGTCGCTTGTGTAGTTTCTGTGAATAAGCGCGCGACGTGACGTCGCACTGCATGCGCATCATGAACACTCTATCCGTCTCCTTCGCGCACGGGCAAGCATATGAGCATGAAGAAGACAGTTTTTGTTTTGCTTTTGCTAATGGTCTTTTTGTGCATTCGTCCATTGGAATTGAGTGACTGATTAGAAGCAATAATGTAATAAAACATACTGTATCATGAAATTGCATATGTGTGAGTAATGTGAACGTGCCAGCTTTCGTTAACAGAACTTTATAAAAGATGTTATCTGAAATATCGATGTCTCAGGTACAAGTAACAGATGACCTGCCACCTTACTTATGCAGCTACTGCGCTGTACTACTACTCAAGTATGACACATTCAGAGTTAAGTGCATAGATTCACTACTCAAATTAAGAAATGCAAAACTGTATAATGGGCAGGTAAGTACAGCTTAATAAACAAACTATAGACAGTCAGGGCTCCTACGTTCACATACATAATTGACCAAAATAGTTAGTAGTAGCCAAATAACTTTATGTTGTGTAAAGACGTCCTGCGCGTGAGTAAGGTCGCCAGAGCTCATAGGGGAGGGGGGAAAGGTCGGTAACGCGTGAGCGATGCTTCTTGTGTTGCAAGCGTCCATATGGCGACGGTAACCGCTTACCATCAAGTAGGCCGTATGCTTGTGTGCCGACTTAGTCGTATAAAAAAAAATTGGAAAGTATTGCATTTAATTTTTCACTCCATAATCTTTCTATAAATGTTAAGTTCTGTCCAAAACTTTTTCAATTGCAAGAGTAACTGTTGATTTGATTCTGTTGTTTAAAAACAAAACTAATTTTGTATCTCTTTCTAACAAAAAATATTGGAAAAGGATAGAAAACGTCTACGCCATTGGCATTAACGGTAAAATAGTCGTGACCCAGTTTGATGGCAACAATATTCAATTTGAATACAAGCAAATGGAAACTTTCTTTTATTCTTTTGTTATGTTTTTTGTTAGAAAGATATAGTGAGACCAGCGTCGGACTGGCCATATACTTGAGATGGCGTTTTCCGACCGGGCCCTAGCCTGCACGGTCTCGAAAAAATCGAAAAATAATAGACCCTGTGCAGAGGCCATCCTTTAAACTTGGTTTGTGCTTGTGGGGAGCCACCCGGACCCTTCTGGCCCAGTCCGACTCTGAGTGAGACTACGTTTGTAAACAACATAATCTGCACCAATAGTTCATTTCTTGATGACTTATTACGATTCCAGCTAACCTTGCAACATATAAAACAAATAAACACACATTGTACAACATACAATCAATCTGAGATATTAACATTAAATATAGGTGAAATTGATATAAATGATAATGATAGCACTGACTCATATGAACCTGAACATGACATTGATAATGATACAAGTGATACTGACACTATTAATGAGAAAGCTAATATCAAAACTCAAGATAATAGTACTAATAAGGATTTGAAAGGCGAACGTGATCCTTTATGTGATCAAATGGATAATATTTTAATTAAAATAGAACCAGACTGCCATGATAATGATAATATGGAATCTTCAAATAATGATTTGCATAAAATTACTCACGAGAAACAACATTCGACTGAAGTAAATGCACAGAAGATGGAGTTAGAATCGAATGAGAATTGTATATTTGAAGATAATGTGGTTAATATGGAATCAGAAGAAAGTGATGATTATTTTAAAGATGATAATGATGAAGAAACAGTTATTGATAAAGATAGTAAGATAATTGAGCGAAACAGAGGCAGGCGTTCAAAATATACTCGCGTAGATTATGAAAAGATTAGTAAAGAGTATAATATGAATTATACATTTTTGAAAACTAAAGACGAACAAATAAGGAATTTCCAAGAGATTTTGAATAGTAGGAGACAATCTGATAATTATGAATTAGGTACATACAAATGTGATGTTTGCTACAAAGGATTTGTTAAAAAAGAAGCTTACATTAATCACATGGACTATCATGACGAGGTATGTATAAAAGAATGGTGGACGAGATAATGAAAATACTTATGTGCTAGAATATGAATTATAGACAGTGATAACAATTTGTGTGTTTAGTGTTTCCCTTTAGTTATTTTTTTATTTCTAAGGCAGACTTAAGTAAGTCTTGCTCACTTTAAGGCCTTCGCTTGCGGCGGCGTCGTTTGCCGGGTCACTCACTTCCTTCCAATATGGCGAGGAGGGCGGTGGCTGCCACACGCGTCATACTTGTGAACAGGTGCTGCTTGTGGGGGCTGGTCTGCTTAAGTTTGCTATTTATTTACTTATTAAATATTTATTCAGTCTACTTTGTAATTTTGCCGCCGCGCCGGGGCACGCAATTGTTTTCAGTGCGATTAGAATGTAAATATTATGTAATGAATCTAAGCCTGTTTTGAAAAGAGTAATTGCTGAGTTTATTGCCGGCTCTTCTCAGCAAATGCAACCTTCCGAACCGGTATTAGAGTATTAAAGTCAGACTTTTCATAAGTGCCTGCGAAGGTCTATTTGAATAAATGATTTTGAATTTGAATTTGAGACAACTAGAGTGAATGCATTGGAGATAATTACAGTTGTACTTACCGTTTCAATAATGTCGCATTTGCTGAGAAGAGCCGGTAAGAAACTCGGCAATTACTCTTTTCAAAACGAGCTTATATTCATTCACTTCAAGTGACTTCAACAAACTATATCTTCGTAGTCTTTTTTTTGATTGACAAAAGAAAAAATGTGTGTCTAATATTTTTTAGTATAAACCGACTTCAAAAAGGAGGAGGTTATCAATTCGAATGATTATATATATTTTTTTATGTATGTTCGGGCATAACTCCGTAATATATAGACGGATTTTCAAAATATTTTTTTTGTTCGATAGGGGTTTATCCCGAAATGGTCCCATATACATTTCATATAGATCTGATGATGAGTTTTGGAGACAGACAACGGAACTCTTAAAAAATGACAGCCAATCAACCGCGATTGCTGCTATCGCATAAATATGCATTGTTTACGCAGGCACACGCGAAAGTATTTAGTACTAGCTGCTCGGCATCACTTCGTTCGCGTAATACCCTACCCTACCCTTCATTTAAACCTTCCCCGGACTTCCACGAATAGTTCAAACCCAAAATTAGCCAAATCGGTCCAGCCATTCTCGAGTTTTAGCGAGACTAACGAACAGCAATTCATTTTTTTATATATATATCTATATATAGAAGATATATGAAACTAAAAATTCAAAAATAAATTAACTTTTTAACAAAAAAAAGCCTTCAAAGTACACAAAAAATTAAGAAATAACTCTTATCTGACACTGTTTTGAAGTGAGCGAAATCGCATGACGTGTTCGGTAGATAATATTTCGGTTTATTATTTTGTTAAACAGTTAATTTTTGATACTGTAATGGATGGATTAAATATAATTTTTCAGGCCGGTGTTAGCTGGTAATTTTTCTCTTTCCTTCAACAGGGTAGCGGCAAGTTATTATGTGATATATGTAACCTCTACTACGATAATAGAAGTAGTTTCCGAGCTCACTTGGCTCGTCACTCGAGGAGGCTCGCCTGCAAAGACTGTGAATATACTACTGATTTCAAGTGAGTATGAGTCTTAAGAGAAGGAACTTTGAGTTCATTTCACAAGCGTTGAACGCGCGTTTACAACTCAAGAAGAAATGTTGGTGGCGTTTGTTCCATACAAACGTAATCCTCAGTTTCCTCTCTGGATAATGACACTAGAGCAATGATTACTCTACCATGCAATCTGTAGGTACCGTTGTATGTCCCTCGGTTGCGTTTTTCTCCATAAATTAATTATTATAAGAATTAGGAGCCTTCTATAATCACAAAAACTTACCATTTTTAACGCCCTTATCAGAAGTCCAGCGATCAAATTTAACGAATACAAAACAAAGGAAAACCGACAGACATAGCCAAAGCCCTTCTTTTTATGATTCTTGTTTATTTTTATTGATTCAATTTTGGAGTAGAAAACCGGGTATTACGAAATAGCGATTTCGTCTAATTTTAATAGGTATAATCGGTCCAAGCTGTAGTTGTCTATCGCCATCGGGCGGGATAGCTCGGGTATGTACAGCGCGACAGCAATAGATATGTTAAAAACCTATTTTCCAAATTTCTTGCAGCCATCCTTTCCTCTTAATACACTTAATTCAAGGCGTCGCGTGTTTATATGAAATGTAACCGTTCATCGCGTGTTAAGCGCTTTTCATATTAATGTAATATTATTGTCTAATTCTTATTTAATTTGTGTGTAATTCTTATTGCCTACGTTGTATACACCGTGACTTTTTATTCATCTTAGAAACGCAGCCCACATAATGTACCCAATGAAAATGTACTAATCATTAATAAAAAAAATGTTTTGATAATTTGTATAATTTTTAAAAATAATTAAAATTCATTATGATTATGAAAAATCGAGTAATTAAAGTTTACGTATAAAATGGTAGAAAATACCAATCCAGAGAACGACTCGAGTAGTCTGCACGGTGTTTAAAACTACGTCATGCGTCATTCATAGTTAATAAGATTTGTTTTTTTTATAATACAAATTTTCAAAAAAAAAATTTTTTTAATCATTTGTACCTATTCATTGGGTACAGTCGAGGACATAAATACACTTTTTGAAATTCAAAAGCGATTTTCTCGCATGTTTAACATTTATGCTTTTTTTTTTTTTTTTTTTTTTTTATTGGTTTTAACTACTTACTACAGACACGTGGTCCATACTCTTTTTAGATAATATGTTTTTTACAAATTTTATGTTTTATGATTTTCACAATTTGGACATCTTGGTCCGCGCAATAAATAAATTATTCTAATACATTCATACATATCTATACATATTATTAGCTATTACTATACTATATTACATATATTATACTATTGTTATTATTTTGATTTATAATAAATTATACTTATGGGCGATTAAATATTACAAACATTTTCGGTTTTCATTTTACATTCTAGTTTGCTTGCCTGTTTGCCCCGGAGGAAATCCCCGCGCGTATTTGAGCTTCCACGACATTATAGTCTCTATTTTTCATGGCCATTTTTAGGTTTTGAGAGAGGATTTGTTCTGTTGTTGCTGCCATCGCCCGTTTTGCGAACCTGCCTATGGCGTCATCACTGTCATCTGTATAATATACACAGCTGAGGGTGTGACGCGACACTGCTACGACCGCATGCGGTACACTCTCGTGGATTTGCAACCTTTTTGTTCTTGTTTGGAGAATGATTACCGACTCGTACGTTGAACCCTGAGCTTCATGTATGGTAAGGACGCGTGATCCCATGGCAGCCCCGTATCCCTGGTTGGTAAGAGATGCCTTTTCTTCCTGGGTGTGAACCAGGAATAAGGTGTTCGGGAGGGTGCTAGGTATTTGCGCGTCTGTGTACCTCTTCAGCTTCAGGGAGTGTACGTGGTGTTTTGATGAGTATATACCTGAGTATATCTCATTTAGGGCATACGCTACATCCATTGGGTTCCGATGCGTGCATAACAACTCCTGGCTGATGTTGGCTACCAGGTTTGGTCTGTTGTACTGAATATTGAACAGATTATCTCTGTCAATATAGGGTAGTTGGTTGATATCTCCGATGAGGACAACTTCGCTAGCACCAGACAGCCGAGTTGCCAAAATAATGGATCCGAAGTGGTTCATTAGAGCCTCGTCAACCGTTAGGCGGTTACAACTTTTCGGCTCTTTAAATCCATTAGCTAGCACGGAAGCCATTGTCCGCACTTTGATCTTGGCTGCAGCTTCTCCTACGCGGGGTGTTATTTTTTCGCGAAGGTCTTTTGCTGCCTCGATTGTGGTGGTGATTATAACTTCCTTCTCCTCATCGAAGTTTCTTACTACCCATGTCGTTTTGCCGCATCCGGGGACCCCATTCACCCATTTTATTTTTGGTACCGTCCATTTTTCCCATGTTGCTCCGGGACTAAGAGTGCCTGAGATGGTTTTCGCCATTTCCAGGATCTTATCGTCCAGCATGATCTTTGTTTGAACATTTATGCTTTAAGCTATTACACAAATCATAATATATGTTAGAAGATTCTGCCTTTATAATATCTCATAATTTCAACCAGTAGTTTAAGAGGAAACCGTTGTTGAATTTTACTAATTGTATACATATTTATGTCCTCGACTGTACATTATGTGGGCTGCGTTTCTAAGACGAATAAAAAGTCACGGTGTATAACTACATAGTTTCGTTTAGGATTATAATATATGTAAGTGAATTTGATCGAGTAAGAAATACGATGAATTCTGAATAGCTACAAAGATCGCAGCACAGTTAAACTTCAGTTGAATAGCTAAGCTTGAATATCGGGATCTATCTTTGTAGCTATTTAGAATTCGTTCATTGTTGTTCACTTCTTGTATAATTTTCTAGAACAAGTGCATACAGCCACTTCTTGCGGCACGGCGGGTTCAAATACTCATGCAAACTGTGTGACAAGAAACTAAAGTAAGTATTCTCCTTATCTCACTGTCCTTGATAATATTATAAATGCGAATATAATAAATTAAAAAAAAAAAACAAAAAAAAGGAACGTTTATTTGTCTCTAACTTAAAAATAAAATAATAAAACACAAGCAGAGACAAAATATGTATAAATGTATGTATAATAATTATGTTTGTTACGCTTTCACTACTACTCAATCGATTTTGATGAAGTTTGGCATGCAGATAGCTTATGGTGATATACTACATGTACATATTTAAACTGTAACAACTAAAAACAAAATCACGCTAGGTACAGTAGTACCCAACTGATATGGCTTACCGATGTACCTGCGCAGAAGATACATTTTCAAAGCGTGGGAAATGCTATTGGTCGGCACATGTGTGCGGAGGGGCGGCACGAGCGAGTGAGACGGAACTAACAGCTGCACTGTATTATGAACCTTATAGTAGTGATCTAAGGTTGATTGCAAGTTTTAAGCATTCTTTCGTTAATCTTCGGGCCATACTTTCTTTTCTGTGCGAACGAAGATTCACGACCCGCCTTATCAGTTGGGTACTACTGTACTTAAGTTACCACCATATCTATTCTGGACTATAATAAATTAGTTCACAGGTTATTTCTATCAAATAGATGCTCGCAGGCACTTATGATATAACTTTTAATACCGGTTCGGAATGTCGCATTGGCTGAGAAGAGCCGGCAAGAGTATCAGCAATCTTATCAAACAAGCTTAGATTCAATACTTAACATTTGTATTATAATTTCTTATCTCACTGACAATAAAATAAATTCCGTGCCCCGTCTGTAAAAAAAAAATTTAATAGGCATTTTTTCATACTACAAAGGTAGGAAACATGCGTCTACGGTCTGATTTTACCGTAGCGTATAGACGCGTTGACAATAACTGACTTCAATATACGACGGAGTCGTTACACAAGCTTACGGCCCGCGTAATGTGCTTCCCTCCCCAATGAGTTCTGCCCCCTAGACAAGATGGTTGTCGACAATCGTCATCGTTACTAAACGATCAACCTTTGCATGGGATTGACATAAGAGTACTCTTGAGTAAGAATACTCTTATGTCAATCCCATACAAAGGTTGATCGTTTACTAACGATGACGATTGTCGACAACCATCTTGTCTAGGCACCCTGGTGATCTTACTCACGCGCAGGAGCACAACATAAAGTTATTAGTCACCCGTACTTTGTTGACATACCGAAAATACGGACACAGCGTTTTGCATCCTCATTTATAATGAGGACTGTCAACAAGGGCTGTCTTGCTTCCGGCGTCTGTGTTTCCTGACTCACAACCTAGGGACTTTCAAGGCCAGAGGGAATAGGTTCCTTCTGGGTAAGCGTGTCCCATCTTAGGCTTCGTCCCTTATGGGCGGGTCAGAGGACAACGCAAGCCCATTTAATTAAAAAAAAAAATTGGCTGCGGTATTTTGTAAGGTGGAGGTACTTCCCCAGTTCAGCTGCTCTATGAGCGAAGAAACGCTATGTGTTATTGAAGCGAATATGTTGTGTGTGATACTACTGGTGCAGGCGGGCCATAAGCTTGTTTACCGACTTTTTATCACTTATAAACAAATGTTGGTCGTTATCGCTTTTTAGTGGTCGTTCAAGTTACTACGCACACCTGAAGGTGGTTCATCCGACCAGCGATGAGCTCATCCGGTGCGAGTTGTGCGGGGACTCGTTCTGTGGGGCTACAGGGTTGAGGCAGCACGAGAGGATGGCTCATAAAGAGGTATCCTTTAACATATGAGCCTAAATTGATTCAGGAATAGTTATAACACAGTATCATAGCTTAAGCGCCAGTTGCTATTTATTTTGTCAACGAACAAATGAAGCCCCATCATAATAATATGATACCCCATTTTAACTTGTAGCCACACACACAAACACTCAGATTGGGTTACCAATTGGGTTCAAATCTGGATTAGTTTATTAAAATTGGTAACCCAATCTGTGTTTCAAAGTGGGGCTACAAGTGAAAATGGGGTATCATATGATAGGGCTTCATTTGCCTGGGGCAAAATGACAAAAATAAAAATCTGACATGAAAATCTGTCGCAAAGCACCTATCGGTGTGTTCCGACAGTTGCACTTGAGAGCCAGTTCCTTGTAGGCTTTGTGTGTGCACCACCTTCGGCCACATCATCACTTACCATGGTGAGACTGTGGTCAAACGCAGGTCTATAAACAGCAAAAAAAACTCACTCTATATATTTACTCGAAATCTCTATATCAGGTGACATCACCAGAGTATCTATGTTCTGGTTGCGACACTCAGTTCTACTGCTCGGACGCGTTTAAGGCGCATCGAGGAACCGACGGACTGTGCGACACGCTACACAAGTAAGGGACACCACACGTACATGACACACATATAACACTGTTTAATTGATACAATAATCGTGTGTCATCAGGTATTGTGTGCGCTGCGGTATGTCGTTTGAGACTGAGGAACTGCTGAAGGAACATGAGATAGAACAACGGAAACCGCGTGATGAGTTTAAATGCGAAGTGGTGAGTAAACGAAAGTTAGAATACCTTTAAATAAATATCCTGTGACATTCCTCACACACGGTCATCTGATCCCAAACTAAGCAGAGCTTGTACTATGGAAACCAGACAACTGATATACTACTTTTTGTTTCTAAATACATACTTAATATACATAATTACCCCTGATCAGGACATGCATTTCTGAGTGGGAATCTAACCCACGACCTGCGGCGTTATAGGTGGAATCTTAACTAACCAAGCCAGCTGGCTCTCTAATATCACATGCTAATTTTAAGGGTAAACATACTTACTACTATTTTACCTTCGTAGAACATTATAGATAGATTTTTCAGTGATTAGCGACAGTAGAATTTCATTTGGCACATTGTGCTATGAATGTTTTTTGTATAATATAAGCCATATTGTATAACTTTATCTAATTTAAGTAATAATTAATTAAATAATTTTTTTTTTTTTATTTTTTTTCTATTTAAGTGTATACAATAAAGAATATATATAATAAGAATTTCATTCATTCATTCATATTTGATCATTTCTCACGGTTACTCTAAAAACGGTAAAACTGACTATTTTGGTAAATGTACAAAAATAGTTAATCTTAAACAAAAAGTATCAATTTCTAAAATATGCTAATTAAACTCCTATGGTCGCGAATCACTGAAATATCTATCCATATTCTACGAAGGAAAAAAAAAAAACTCGAAAAAAAAAAAACGCGTGACACTCGGAGACTGCCGCGGTAAAGCTATTGCACCATGCCGCCTAGTGGCGGGTTGCTGAACTAACGAGACAAGCGTGATATTTCAAAAAGTCATTAAAAGTTCTGCTATTCATCCATCGATGGCAAAACTAAAAAGTATCACCGCTGTGCCGGTCGGAGTGGGGGGTGTTAGGTTATTTTCGTTACGGAATTTCTGGATTCGGTCTCCACGCTCAAGGCCCGCGATAGAAGCTATGCAATAGCTTAAAACCCGCCTCGTAACTGATGTTTAACCATAATATATGAACTTATTACATTGCAGTGTACAAAAGTATTTTACAGTTACTCAGCTTACAACATACATCGTAAGATCCACTATTCAAAATTAGAGTTGAAACAATATAGGAAAAGATACAGGAGTAAAAGAGATAGTCAACAAACTAAAATGAGTAAGGAGGTACCCCATCTGAACCTAATGTGTGAATTGTGTGGTATAATATCTAAGGTAAGATTTGTAAACGTTAGGCCTATTGCAGATTATAATAAAAGGATCATGGCGAGATTTGTACAAAAAAATAAAGATTTTTAGAGACGCTGGAATGACCTTATAATTGATCCTTGGTGCCTAAGGAACAACTTAAGCCATTTAAAATATTTTTAGAACCCCGGGATAAAAATGAGAATTTCTATGGCATGCCGGCGAATATTCGCGACTATTCGCGACCAAAACCATTATGTTGTTGTTATGTTTTGCGGGGTTTATAAAATATTTCATGTATATTAACATGTTGCTGGTAATGTAATCTCAACATTGGAAGTGATTCAATACCCTTTAAAATGTTTTATTTTTTTGTACAAATGAATGTATGGAGCTCGCCATGATTCTTTCTTGTCTTATGAGATATGTGTTATAAAATGTATCGGCGTGTTTGATACGACATAAGAAAAAACTTGTAATATGTATGGTCTCATAAAAACTAATGCGACAAGAATTTTCTTATTATGTGCAATAGGCCTTAGTCTAAGCCTCTAAGGGATACAGGAAGAGAGTGAGAATATAAATAGAGTAATAGCTTTAACAACGTTACCTTATACTAAGCGTCAGCAGTTTCCATATACGGGGTGGTTACGACAACACGACATTAGATGAAACCACGTAAAGTACTCATGTATACGATCTACTTTTACTATGGGACCAACTTCGAAATCGCAAAAAAATATACTGGTTCTCATACAAAAGGTAAATCCTTATGTGTGTTCTACCGCTTGTACAACGGGGAGTGTTCTAAAGAATTGTTCGACGTGATGCCCACGCCTACCTTCTACCATCGCAACTCTCGCCATCGACGGGGAGTCCATCCTCACATATTGAAAACAGATTTGTTTCGAACTGTGCGGGCTCAAAGGAGTTTTCTTCCGCGGACGCTCAGACTGTGGAATGAGCTCCCCGCCGTGGTTTTCCCAATGGAGTACAGCATGGGGTTCTTCAAAAAGGGTGTGAAGAGATTTCTTCAGGGTCGCCAACGCGCGAGTGATACCCCTGGTAACTGCTTACCATCAGGGGGGCCGTATGCTTGTTTGCCACCATAGTAGTATAATATAAAAAAAAGGGGCCAAGTGCGAGTCAGACTCGCGCACCGAGGGTTCCGTACAAACCTGTAGGTATATAAGTAAATGGTAGTATAGACCTGAGTATTTGATATTAATTTCAATTTATGACGTATTAAAAAAAAACTACTTACTAGATCTCGTTCAAACCAATTTTCGGTGGAAGTTTCCACCGTAATGTACATCATATATTTTTTATAGATTTATCATTCTCTTATTTTAGAAGTTACAGGGGGGGGACACACTTTACCACTTTGGAAGTGTCTCTCGCGCAAACTATTCAGTTTAGAAAAAAATGATATTAGAAACCTCAATATCATTTTTGAAGACCTATCCATAGAAACCCCACGCTTATGGGTTTGAAGAAAAAAAAAATTTTGAGTTTCAGTTCTAAGTATGGGGAACCCCCAAAATTTATTGTTTTTTTTCTATTTTTGTGTGAAAATCTTAATGCGGTTCACAGAATATCTTGGTAAGTAGATGTACTTACCAAGTTTCAACATTATAGTTCTTATAGTTTCGGAAATAAATGGCTGTGACATACGGTCAGACAGACAGACATGTCGAATCTATAAGGGTTCCGTTTTTTGCCATTTGGATACGGAACCCTAAAAAAAGTCTCCTCAGCTAAAATGTATGAAAACCAGTTTTTTTTTGCGATTTCGTAGTTGGTTCCATAGCAAAAGTTGATCGTATACATGATTACTTTACGTGGTTTCATTTAATGTCGTATTGACGTATCCACCCCGTAGATGCATGACCTGTTAGCTAATAAGTCAAACAATTATCGTTACAAGCAATGATAATTGGTGCTGATTCTGTAGTTAGTCTCACTTTATCTCTTTCTAACGAGGAATATAAGAAAGGGATGGATGAAATGTAGTCCAATGCTTGTTTTCAACGTTTTAGTCGCCATCAAAGTTGGCTACGTCTATTTACCCGCAAATGAAAACGGCAAAAACTAATTTGACAGCTTTAAATATCTGCTATCCTTTTTCAAAAGTGTTTGTAAGAAGAGATGTGATGCGATTAAAATTAGTTTAGTGAGATTTACAACAGAATCGGCACCATTATTTTAAAAAACCGCAAAAAAAAAATGACGGTTTCTTGGTTTTTTTTTTTATTTTGGCTCTAAAAATATCATAAATGCTTGAAGTTCAAAAGTATCATTTCATAATTTCCAACTAAAATACTTTTTTTTGCATTAATTATATGATTCTTCCCGGTCTTGCTGAGTTTCTTTCCGTCTCTTCTCTTGTTGTCTGACTTCCGACCGGTAATATTCAAGCTTCAACCTTCAAAAGCGCCCTCCTACGGACTTGACTTCAAAGTCATGGCTATTTATTCAGTTAAGTCCCGATTGATTTTATTTATTTATTTTATTATATTACAGACTAAAATTGGTTTACAAGTGCATCACATGAACAAACATTCTAACATCAGACCATACGAATGTACTGTGTGCGAGAAGTCATTCAAACATAAGATGAGTTTAAAGGTAAGTCCTAATATAACTTGTTAACTACAGCCTGCAGCGCTCGTGGTGTAGCATGATTAGCCGTTCTTAATCGATCGACAAAGTTAAGCTACGTCTGTCTTGGTCGGTACCTGGATGGGTGACCGCCTAGTGGTATTTCAAATCGAGCGTTTCCGTGCTTCGGAAGGCACGTAAAGCCGTTGGTTCCGGTTATCACTTAATTGTGATAGTCGTTAAGCTGGTTGGATGCCTCCTAGGCGGCTTGAAAAACTCCAACAGTAGGTTGGCCACTAGCCTACCTCCACCGATCCGCAGTGGGCACGCGTGGTGGAGTATCTGCCCATTCCCTTTCACCCTGATTTTTGAAAGGAGGCCTGTGCTCAGCAGTGGGACATTATAGGCTGATGATGATGATGATGAACTACAGTCTCCCTAGACAAGATGGTTGTCGACAATCGTCATCGTTAGTAAACGATCAACCTTTGTATGGGATTGACATAGAGATCGTTAAAAATCACGTGATATTTCGATTTGAAATGTCAATCCCATACAAAGGTTGATCGTTTACTAACGATGACGATTGTCGACAGCCATCTTGTCTACTGGCCCAGGTCGGTTAACTAAAACTGGCACGTGCAACACATTTACACGTCGCGCTTGTGTAGTGTCTGTGAATAAGCGCGCGTCATGACAAGTCAGTCCGTCTCTCTCTCGCGCGCCACCAAGCTTATGAGCATGAAGGAGACAGTTATTAGTAAATATAGGGTGCATTCCGAATTGAAGCTATAATCGATTTGAGCGTGCTTAAACCCGTTCCGAATTGGTACATGACAGCTAGCGATGTCCCGTGAAACGTCATGGATGACGTCATGACATGCGCCATCTTGCGCTCACACAGCTTTAGTCCAATTTCTTTGGCTCACACCGACCATGCCCTAAACTGATATCACCGTGAGCGCTGTCAAAAGTGAGGTTTAATTATTGTTTTCGGTAAAAATCTAATAAGATTCTTGGTTTTCCATTTGGCAAAGATATTTTTTATGAGAGAAGCATAATAAAAAAACCGGCCAAGTGCGAGTCAGACACGCGCACCGAGGGTTCCGTACAAACCTGTAGGTATATAAGTAAATGGTAGTATAGACCTGAGTATTTGATATGAATTTCAATTTATGACGTATTAAAAAAAAACTACTTACTAGATCTCGTTCAAACCAATTTTCGTTGGTAGTTTGCATCGTAATGTACATCATATATTTTTTATAGATTTATCATTCTCTTATTTTAGAAGTTACAGGGGGGGGGACACACATTTTACCACTTTGGAAGTGTCTCTCGCTCAAAATATTCAGTTTAGAAAAAAATGATATTAGAAACCTCAATATCATTTTTGAAGACCTATCCATAGACACCCCACACTTATGGGTTTGATGAAAAAAAAAAATTTGAGTTTCAGTTCTAAGTATGGGGAACCCCCAAAATTTAATGTTTTTTTTCTATTTTTTTGTGAAAATCTTAATTGCGTTCACAGAATACATCTACTTACCAAGTTTCAACATTATAGTTCTTATAGTTTCGGAAATAAATGGCTGTGACATACGGACGGACAGACAGACAGACAGACAGACAGACAGACAGACAGACATGACGAATCTATAAGGGTTCCGTTTTTTGCCATTTGGCTACGGAACCCTAAAAAGCGGATGTTTCTTTTTGACCGAGACGAAGGTCCCGGGTTCGAATCGAGGAAAGCATAGCACGGTGGTAGGGTACTTTGTAGTACCCACCTGGCCGGCTACCACCCTCAAGTTGAACTGTCGCCAAGCACCTATCGGTGTGTTCCGTCAGCTGCACTTGAGAGCCAGTTCCTTCTAGGCTTTGTGTGAGCACCACCTTCGGACACATCATCACTTACCATGGTGAGATTGTGGTCAAAGACGGCCTATAAACAAAAAAAATGTTTTATTTTAACAGTTTCACAGACGCATCCACACTGGGGAGCGTCCGTATCAGTGTGAGCTCTGCCACAAAACGTTCTCAAATCCGACGAATCTTAACCGACATAAAATAGTGAGTATTAGACAAAAATCTAGAATGAAAGTACAGTAGTACCCAACTAATAAGGCGCTTCGTGAATATTCGTTCGCACAGAAAAGAAAGTATGGCCCGAAGATTAACGAAAGATTGCTTAAAACTTGCAATCAACCTTAGATCACTACTATATGGTTCATAATACAGTGCAGCTGTTAGTTCCGTCTCACTCGCTCGTGCCGCCCCTCCGCACACATGCCGACCAATAGCATTTCCCGCGCTTTGAAAATGTATCTACTGCGCAGATACATCGGTAAGCCACATCAGTTGGGTACTACTGTACACTAGGAGTCAGGGTTGATGCAGGCTAATTTTAAGATTAGCGGATACTGCTGCTGATTTTAATGAATCACTACGCAATTTGTTGTAAAAGTGATAATTTTATGACACATCTATACTATCTATACTTACTATAATAATACAATAAAGCAGAAGAGTTTTTTGTTTTTTTTATACCCCTAAGGTGGCAAACAAGCATACGGCCCGCGTGATGGTAAGCAGTTACCGAAGCCTATGGACTCTTGCAACACCAGGGGTATCACTCGCGCGTTGCCGACCCTGTAGAAATCTCTTCACGCCCTTTTTGAAGAACCCCATGCTGTATTCCCTTTTGTTTGTTTAAACGGGCTAATCTCTGGAACTAACAGTCGGATTCGAAAAATTCTTTCACTAATAGGAAGCTACATTATCTCCGAGTATTATAGGCTTTATCACGGGAACGCAGGTGAAACCGCGAGAGACAGCTAGTTTTAAATAAAATAAAACATTTAAAAAGTTTCTTAACACTGAACCTAAAATAATTAGACTGTTTTACAAAAAAACTTAAACCGACTTCAAAGTACACTAAGAAGTAATCAAATCCTGATCTGATGACAATGGGACCAAACGGGAAGTGTACCCTTCCAGTCAAAAAAAGAATTTTCCAAATCGGTTAATAAATGACGGAGGTAACAAACATAAAAAAAAAAAAAAAAACTTACAACCGAATTGAGAACCTCCTCCTTTTTTTGAAGTCGGTTAAAAAAATATGTGCAGGCCTTGGGATTTTTGGTATAAAAAAAGAGGCGTTGCAAAGCACGCAACTCCCGTTTGAACGTAGCATTAAAGACTAACTTAGTTACAGTCGTTGGCTCGCGGAAGGAACCCGCGTCCTTTAACTAGAAAATAATGAATTCCAGTAACTGCGAGGCAACTGATACGCCTGCGACATAACATGCGTCTTTGAATAAAATATTCTTGATTGTAATGATCAACAGGTCCACACAGGGGAGCGGCCGTTCGCCTGCGATGTCTGTACAAAGAGCTTCACAACTAAGCATTGTGTCCAAATGCACATCAAAACTGTTCACATGAGGGAACCCATGCCGCCGAGGAATCGACGGAAAATTAAAAAAAAAACATGATGTACATTATACAATAAATAATATAAATTAATTCGTTTGATTTATTTGATTCCTTCTGCCGATAAACACTGCAAACAATTTAAGATTGAAAATTTGCATCGTAATGTAGGTACATCATATATAATTTATAGATTTATCATTCTCTTATTTTAGAAGTTACAGGGGGGGGGGACACACATTTTACCACTTTGGAAGTGTGTCTCGCGCAAACTATTCAGTTTAGAAAAAAATTATATTAGAAACCTCGATATCATTTTTGAAGACCTATCCATAGACACCCCACACTTATGGGTTTTGTTAAAAAAAAAAAAAGAGTTTCAGTTCTATGTATGGGGAACCCCCTAAATTTATTGTTTTTTTTCTATTTTTGTGTGAAAATCTTAATGCGGTTCACAGAATATATCTACTTACCAAGTTTCAACATTATAGTTCTTATAGTTTCGGAAAGAAATGGCTGTGACATACGGACGGACAGACAGACAGACATGACGAATCTATAAGGGTTCCATTTTTTGCCATTTGGCTACGAAACCCTAAAAAGAATATGTATAACAAACTACGATATATAACTTGAAAACAGCCTAGGCATCGCGCGACCTCTATGGTCTTATTTTTGCTAATGGTAGAAAATGATTACCTGCTATCCTTGCAACACTATGAAAATGTCAAAGTCAAAACTAAATTTATCTCAGAATTTTGCTTTCGTTCAACGAACAAATAAACATTAATACCGGTTAACTGACCTCAGAAATGAGATATTACGTTTGAACGTGTTAATAGTAATGTCTCAAGCTCATATTCATATAGAAGAAACATTGCTAGTGTGCCGAGGATGTCTCGCTACGGACGCTCGACTGTACGATATGCACCAGAACCACCTTATGGACGCCTATATCAGATTGGTAAGCGTATACATTCTCCATTCTGCCTGGATGGCGCCTTCACCATACACCTATGATCACAGCCTCATAATAACACGGTGGGCTGCGCCGGCGCGCGGGCCTGGGTCACGGCCCCAGCTGGGTCACTTGAGTGTCTGCTAACTAGTAGATTATTTATTATACAATATTGATTGATTTATATAAGTGTTGACTGTAATAAATAAATTACAGTCCACACATGTGGTGTAGTGTTCTTGCGGAAGACGTCAGAGCGCCACTCTGCTGTACAATAGCCCACCCATTGTAGTCCCCTCCACTAGCACAGCAACTCTGTGTATAGATGTATGCATGAATGTTGTTGGTCTTAAGTGCTCGCAAGCTATACAAAGAGCTGGCGAAAAGATTAGTGGTCACCACTGGGGACCGAAGAGCTGGCAGCTTCTTCGCACAACGCATCAGCATTGCGATACAGCGAGGAAATGCTGCCAGCATCTTCGGAACAATGCCGAGGGGGCCTGATTTTATTTTAAACTCTTTTGTAATTTTAACATGGTAAGTTGTACATCATATTGAATTATTATATTAACCAATTTGTGCAATAACGATAAAAATATTTGATATCCTTATAAAATAAATTATTTGATTTGAGATTATATAAATACTGCCCTAATTTGAAATATCAATGTTTCAGGTACAAGTAACAGATGACCTGCCACCTTACTTATGCAGCTACTGCGCTGTACTACTACTCAAGTGTGACACATTCAGAGTTAAGTGCATAAATTCACTACTCACATTAAGAAAAGCACAATTTGATAATGGACAGGTAAGTACAGCAAACTAAAGGCACAGTCAATGCTCTTACTTTCCCATAGATACATAACCACACAGAATGACTGCCCATAAATTAAATAAAAATAAATAAATATCCAGGATATTCCTCACACACGGTCATCTGATCCCAAACTGAGCAGAGCTTGTACTATGACAACCAGATAACTGATATAATACATATACTACTTTTTGTTTATACCGAGGGAATGTGTTTCTGACACTTTAATATTGGCAAAATGGCTGATCTGATTAATAATAATCTTATCTTATCTTGTGCAGGGGCCGAGAAATAACTCGGACACTTCGACCCATTGGGATCTATTGTGGTCCCCTAGATAAATTACTCCTTCCCAGTCTCGTGGAAAACTCCTTTCATGAGTTTTACAACGAGGCTAGGAGATATGAGCCTATAGTCTTCTGGTTTTGGATATCCGATCCCTAGGAGACTCATTCGCTTACCAGCCAGTGCATCGCATGTGCACAGAAGGTGCTCCATGCGTTCCGTATGCTCCCCACACAACCTGCACATGGGTGTCGCGGTCAGACCCATCTTCATGAGCATGTCGTTGGTTCCAAAGTGCCCGGTAAAGGCCCCAAGCAGGTAGCGGATTTGCCCCCTGCTCATATTCCAAATATATTCCCGGGCTTTGAACGTAGAGCCTAGAAACTTCTTGGAGTGTTGTAGACCGGTGTTAGACAGCCAATGTGTTTGTTGTCTGCGATCAGCAAACTCCCTAAATGTGGCTTTTACGACACACGTCGAAATGCCTACACATGGTTCTGGACCCACAAAATCATTTGCTGAGCCCTCTCTTGCCAGTTCATCTGCCACTTCGTTACCATGGATTCCCTTGTGCCCAGGGACCCACATCAGTCTTACTCTGTTATGCTTCCCAAGCCTGTTTAGGGTTTGGACAGCATCCAGAACAAGTCCGGAGTCCACTTTGTAGGATGCCATGGCTTTGATTGCAGCCTGACTGTCACTAAGAATATATATGAATTTACCTCTGGTTCCTCTATCTATATTCTCCTGAGCACAGGTTATTATGGCGTATGTTTCTGCTTGAAATACAGTTGCCATCTTCCCTAAGCTTTTGCTACATTTGTAACCTTTTGCGTATATTCCCGCTCCTGTACCTGATTCCATTTTGGATCCATCAGTGTACCAAACCAGACTTTCTTGTTCTGGTGGATCGAGTCCCTTCGTCCAGTCCTCTATTGTAGGGATTTGGACCTTGAAAGACCTTTCAAACACAAACATAGTTTGAATTTTGTCGGATATCATGCTTGTTACCCGATCCAGGCCTTCATTTTCATCGAACCTTGTATGGTTTGTCTTTGGCTTGGAGGCATCCCATAGTCCAGCAACAGCAAGACGATGTAATGCCTTCCTTGCCTCCAATTCGACCATCATATGCAGAGGAGGGATATTTAGGTATCTCTCAATCGCTGCCGTGGGTGTTGTCCTGAAAGCACCCGTGATTCCAAGACACACTGTTCTTTGTAACCTAGTGAGTGGCGCTTTGCACGAGGCAAGCTTTGTTCTTGGCCACCACACTATGCTGCCGTATGTAATAATAGGTATTATCATTGTCCGGTACAGCCATCGTAAAACTTTGGGCTTTAGCCCCCAAGTTTTACCGTAGGTGGAACGACACATGCCGAACACTCGTAGGGCCTTTGTCGTAATATTTTCCACGTGAGTTTTCCACCTGAGTTCTTTATCAAGCGTTACACCCAAATATTTAACTTCAGTGGACCAGGGCAGCTTTATTCCATTGAGGGAGGGCTCTCCTAGGTTACCTAGTTGTCTCTTCCTCGTGAATGGAATAATGACCGCTTTGCTTGGGTTGATAGAGAGGTGGTTCTTTGTACACCATTGCTCTGTCATCCTCAATGCCTGTTGTAATAATCCAGAGACTATGTTCGGGAATTTACCATTAACCATTATAGCTATATCATCTGCATAGCCTACTGTGTAGAATGGTCCGTTATTGAGTTTGGTGAGTAGCGAGTCTACTACCAAGCACCACAATAATGGTGACAGCACTCCGCCTTGCGGACAACCTCTTGTTGTTTTTGCACTAAGTCTGTCTCCCATCAGTTCCGATCTGACTGTCCTGCTTCTCAGCATATAGTCAATCCAGTTGCACGTGGTATCATTGATGCCATGTTCCTTTGCAGCAATGCGTATGGACTCAAATGTTGTCTTGTCGAAGGCTCCCTCTATGTCGAGGAACGCCCCGACGCAGATCTCTTGTCCCTCTAGCGCAGCCTCGGCTCGACTCGCAACATAGTGCAATGCCGTTTCCGTAGATTTGCCAGGGCTGTAGGCGCACTGTAGTTTATGTAGAGGGAATACCTTAAGTGGTCCCTCTCTTAGGTACCTGTCTACCAGTTTCTCCAGAGCTTTTAAGAGAAAAGATGATAGACTGATGGGCCTGTAAGCTTTAGCTTCTTCGTAGGTCGGTCTACCCACCTTCGGTATAAAGGTGACTTTGACCTCCCTCCATGCCTTGGGTACGTACCCAAAGGCAATGCAGGCTCTGTAGAGCTTGCTTAAATGGGGTATCAAAATAGATGCCCCTTCTTGCAATAGTATTGGGTAGATGCCATCTGGACCAGGGGATTTGAGAGGCTGGAAGCCCGCTATGGCAAGCTTCAGTTTGTTCTCATCTACCACTTTCTTTGCCGTGAGCCAGTTATCTTTGGACGTGTGCCTTTTGAGCTCGTCACTTGTAACTGGTTCCTCTTCATCGCTTTCGCGCAGTATACATTCCGGGAAGTGAGTCCTAAACATCACGCCCAGAGTGTCCTGTCCAGTTTCCGTGACACGCCCATTTTCATCCTTTACAGATGATAGTGGGTTTGTCTTAGTCATGGACATAGCTTTGCACAACCTCATTCCACTCGGTAGAGCTTCGATAGAGGAGCAGTGCTGTCGCCAATTGGCTCTTTTGGCCTTGCGTACCGCCGTGCTATACCTTGTCAGCATGCTAGAATAGCCAGAAAAATCTTCCCTGGCTTTTGCATCATTGAAGGCCTGTCGTGTTTCCTGACGTATTTTAGATAGTTCAGGAGTCCACCATGGTACCTTTTTACAAAAGGCCTTTTTCTCTGGGCAATTATCTTCCCATGCACCGATGGTGCCCGCCTTAATTCTGTCCGCTTCAAATTCTATGTCTAGTATGGAATTAAGCTTACCTTTAGGGCTCCCTAGATTTACTTTAAGGTCCCTCCTGTACGAGTCCCAATTTGTGTGCCTTGGGTTTCTCCTTCGTCTAGTTTCGGCTTCTCCTGCCGTCCTAAACCTAAAGCATATATAATTATGGTCAGACAGAGAGATTTCGTCCGATACATGCCAATTTTCAATATGAGCACTGGCTCTGTTTGAAGCCAGTGTCAGGTCAATAACTTCAGTTCTCGCAGAGGTCCTGAAAGTAGGTTTATTGCCTGCGTTAAGGATTTGTAAAGAAGAGCTTACCACAAAGTCCAACAAATCCTCCCCTCGTTTGTTGACATCTGAACTGCCCCAAACGACGTGGTGTGCATTCGCATCGCAGCCAAGTATCAGATCGAGATTCTCTTGGGTGCCGTAGTCAACCAGTCTTCTGATTAGTGGTGTTACTGGTTCCTTTTGTTCATATGGGAGATAGGCAGAGGCAAGGATAATTCTCCTTTTCTCCGTTCCCGTCCCCACTTGGATCAAAGTTGTTGTTAGATCCCTGTAACAGAAAGTACGTAAGGGCATTGCCTCTATACCGCCCCTGATATAGATGCAAGTCCTCGCGTCATTAGTTGGACAGTCATAGAGCACCATGCCCCCTGTCCCACCTAAGCCTTTTATGGTCCCTTTATACAAATATGGTTCCTGTATCAAGGCAACGTCGTACGTGTTAAGCTTCAATTGCCGAGCCAGAAGGGCAGTAGCGGCTCTGCAATGATGCAAATTGATTTGTACACACCTTAGTCCCTCCATCTTTGATGTATTGATGGGTTTGCTGTTATGGGAGTGCCTCAGTTTTGAGGCCCCTCCTCCATCGCCTGACTCTCCTCGAGAGCAGTTGGCGACGCAATCCCCAGGGTGTCGAGGCCCTCGAGTATGTCATCCTCGAAGTCCGCCTCTGACGCCCCAGTCTTGATCGCTGCCTCCTGCGCTCCGTCGTGAGCAGGGACCTCTTCGATGGCCTCCTCACACTGCGGTGGTCCATCTTCGGAGGGCTCCACTCCTGCTTCCGCAGTGGGTGCCTCTCCCTTGTCTTCTTCCAGGAGCTTGAACGAGTATCGTTCAATTCCTCCTGGAAGACAGTAGCCCGCGGCCTTGATGACTCCAGCGGACACCCCGTCCATGAGGACGATACGACGGATGCCGGTCTGCTCAGTGACAGTGTTCACGACTTTCCAGTCGTCCGTCCTCAAGGCAGGGTTAAGCCGCTGGAGCAACCGGATGGCCCGAACAGAGTCTTGCAACGCCAAGTTGCGACACTTCCATGCCATTTTAACTGGCTTTGGAAGGTCCTTGGCGTTGACGACCTGGAGTTTCAGGGAGCCAAGTTCCACGTTGTGGATGGCACCCCGAAACCAGCTAGCTGCTTCAGAGTTGTCGCAGGATACATGCACTGCACCTGCGACAACTCCGGGAGCAACTGTGACGACAGGTAGAGGATCCGGCGCTTCCTCCAGTTTCTCAATTATGAGTTCCTGGATTGGCATCAGATCCTCCGCCTTCAAGTACTCCTCCGGGTACTTGACTGTAACGACAGCGAGTTTCACAGCCGCCACCGCATCCCTAAAGGATACGGTCGAGGACGATGGACCTTGGGTCTTCATCCTCTTGGCCGCCATGTCCCCGCTGTCGCTGCTGAGATTAGCACGCGGCCTCTTTGATGGTCCTCCCGTAGGAGTCCCTTCTAGAGCCGCCTGCTGTCTCAGCTTATGGCGCTTTCTTCTTTGCGCCCCAGATCGTCCCCCCTGGCGCCAGCCTGACTCATGCCGGCCGCCGGGTGACGAAGAGGTGCTGCCTTTGCCAGACGCGTCCGAGGCCGGAAGGTCCGAGGTCGTTTGACCTCTAACACAGGGCTCCCGTATCGCGCCAGCTTTGGCAGTACCTTTATGCCCGGTGGGCTTAGTTGCAGTGCCGCCCAACGGTGGTCCCGCAGCAGTGCCGGCCCTCGATAGTGCCGCAGCAGTCCCATCTTTTGACGGTCCCGCCGCAGTCCCACCTCGAGACGATCCCGCTGCAGTCCCACCCCTGGGCGGTCCTGCTGAAAGTGGTGCAGTCCCGGCTTGCGCCGGTCCCGCCGTCTGGTGTGCAGTCCCGGCTTGCGCCGGTCCCGCCCTCTGGTTTGCAGTCCCAGCTTTCGCCGGTCCCGCCTTGTGGTTTTTTTTATGTTTAAAATCCATTAAAAATCCCGAATAAACTACTTCGTCCCTCAACTATCCCCACCCGCCATGGAGTGCTCAAGTGGCGATGCTACGGTAGCACCAGGGATTAGACTGCACAGCACTAACTCACGCCGCTACCACTAGCGATGCGAGCGAGCGCCGCCGTCTGCAAGCCCCCAATGGGAGTGAACTCGCCTGGGGGCCGTCTGACCGGACCCCGCAGCCGATTGACCGCAGCTGGCTAAGCTGCGGCCTCCCGTGTAAAGAGAAATCCGGGCCAAAGTGGAGTGTTGCCTCAGAGACGTTAAACCGCCTACGCTCATCGGCTCAGCCACCAGGATCCCATCATCCTCCCGTACGGGTCCCCGCGCACGGCACGAACACGCGGGAGGTCATTGCTATCCAACATCTGATTTTGTTCGATGGTGGACACCCAGGGGCATGACCTCGCCACCCCTGTGTTAAGTAGCCCGGTGATTTCTGTTACGTCTATTTCATAAGGAATTAGACCAATAACGGGGCGGCAACCTCGAGAAGGAACATCACCGCACTTGCCTTGAGGATCTACACGACCGTAGCGCTCTCCCTCAAGACCACGCCACCTTGCCAACTCAGAAGGAGTAAGGCAAGGTAGGCCTGCATCTATACTACCAAGCTAAGCGTGTTGCAATTTTAAAAGCATAGACCCAGCCCCGCCCCGATTAATAATAATAATAATAATCCATTTATTTCAGGCTACTAGTGGCCTATAGACCTTACAAACTAACATAAATATTTAACATAAAGATTAAGATGTGACTTTCATAATAACTATACCTAACTAAATACTGAAGAAACCTGTGATCGTCCCCTCGCAATATGAATAGCCATTTCCGAGATCAGCTCAAAAATAGCAGGTTGAAGAAATATTCTCTCCATGGTGGCAATTTTTATTTTTTTTACAAAACTGATTGAAAAAGAATTTAACAAACAATTGTCATATTGGCATTTACTGGGAAATGGTTGTGACCACACACATAAATCTAAATAGATAATGCAAAGTCCCACCTACCATAACGACACAAGATTGATATAGTTAGGTTGGCATTAGATTTTTAAAGTTAAAATGAATCTATCCTATTGTCAGCTAAACATATCCCTCACTACACATCTCTGGTGGACATGCAGCCGTTCCCTGTCGCGAGAAACAGTTTCAAAAGAAGAACATTGTGCCCCTATTTTGCACAGATTTTGAAACGTGAAGTACATACACTTGCGTTATCTATTTAGATCTGTGGTTGTGACCAAGTTTGATGGCCCCAAATTAATATTTTTTTTTTTTGGAAAAATACAACTACAGGCATAGCATAATTGAGTAGGTTCCTGTGGTAGTAGAGCAGTGTGGGACGGGGTAATATGAACTGTCTCACTATACAATTGAGTTCATTTTTCTTTTGTCAAAAAAAATGACGGGCCAGTTGGCGCAGTTGGTTAAGATTCACCTTACGCGCCGCAGGTCGTGGGTTCGATTCCCACACAGGACATGCATTTGTGTGCATGAACATGTCTGTATGTCCAGGGTCTGGGTGTAATTATGTATATTAAGTATGTATTTACAAACAAAAAGTAGTATATGTATTATATCAGTTATCTGGTATCCATAGTACAAGCTCTGCTTAGTTTGTGATCAGATGACCGTGTGTCAGGAATGTCCCAGGATATTTATTATTATTTATTTGTCATTTGACATAATGAAAACTCACCATCCCACACCGCTCGACTACCGCACGAACCTACTCAGCTCTGCACTATGCCTACAGTGAGACTAACTTTTGATTCATTTCTAAACAATGTCAAGAACATTATTTTAATAATGTTTTATTTTTATTGTAGCTAACCTCGCAACATTTAAACCAAATAAACACACAATGTAATAATCCTTATAAACAATCTGATATATTAATATTGAATCTAGGTGAAATTGATGTAAATGATAATGATAGCACTGACTCATATGAACCTAAACATGACATTGATAATGATACAAGTGATTCTGAATCTATCGAAGAGGTAGCTGATATTGAAAATCAAAATAATAGTACTAATAAAGAATTGCAAAGTGAACATGATCCTTTAAGTGATGAAAAGGATTATATAATAGTTAAAACAGAATCAGGTTGTCTTGTTAAAGATGGCAATGATTTATTGAACTGCTTTCATGATAATGATAATATGGAATCTTCAAATACTGATATGCATAAAATTACTCACGAGAAACAACATACGCCTGAAGTAAATGCACAGAAGATGGAGTTAGAATCAAATAAGCATTGTATAGTTGAAGATAATATGGTTGATATGGAATCAGAAGAAAGTGATTATGAATGTGTTAAAGATGATAATGATAAAGATATTGATAAAGATAGTAAAAATATTGAGCAGATCAGCCGCAGGCATCCAGAACATATTCACACATATTATGAAAAGATTAGTAAAGAGTACAATATGAGTTATACATTTTTGAAAACTAAAGATGAACAAATAAGGAATCTTCAAGAGATTTTAAATAATAGGAGACAGTCGGATAATTATAAATTAGGTACATACAAATGTGATGTTTGCTATAAAGGATTTGTTAAAAAAGAAGCTTACAATAATCACATGGACTATAAAATAAAATAAAAAATATCCTGGGGACATTCCTCACACACGGTCATCTGATCCCAAACTAAGCATAGCTTGTACTATGGAAACCAGATAACTGATATAATACATATACTACTATTTTGTTTGTAAATACATACTTAATATACATAATTACACCCAGACTCAGGACATACAGACATGTTCATGCACACAAATGCATGTCCTGTGCGGGAATCGAACCCACGACCTGCGGCGCAATAGGTGGAATCTTTACCAGACTCTTAACCAACTGCGCCAACTGGCCCGTCACTATCATAACGAGGTATGTATAAAATAATTATATATGAGGAAATTAAAATACTTATTTGCACAGATTACAGAATAAGGCAGATGGAGCGCGCGGAACACGAAATTGAAGCCAAAAAAGCAAATAGAAATTGAAAATCTGATACCTGGTATTCGTTTTCCAGTTTGTATTTGCATTGTTTAACCACAGTTTATTAATAAAGAAGTGTTTTTTGTTACATAAAGTTTGTTAAACATAATTGGACTGTTTTACAAAAAACTTAAACCTACTTCAAAGTACACTAAAAAGTAATCAAATGCTGCAAATCTGATGACAATGGGACCAAACGGGAAGTGTACCCTTCCAGATAAATAAAGAATTTTCCAAATCGGTTCATAAATGACGGAGTTATGAGGTAACATAAAAAAAAAAAAAAAAAAAAAAAAAAAAACATACAACCGAATTGAGAACCTCCTCCTTTTTTGAAGTCGGTTAAAAACAAATACACATTCAAAAGCGAATACCAGGTACGTTTTTTTCAATTTGTATTTGCTTTTTTGGCCTCACTCCCGTGTTCCGCGCGCTCCATCTTACTTATTCTGTAATCTGTGCTTATTTGCTAGAATGTTAAATATATTTAAGCGAGTCACACACTACGCGTATACGATAAGATATCTGTATCTAAGCGCATATCTTTCAATATCACTCCCTATGTAATTCAATGAACTAACACACACACAGCGCAGATAATTTATATTTTATCATTATCTGTAGGCGCCGACCAATATCGAAAGATGTCGACAATATTGTCTGCTTATGCACATATATCTGCAGTTAACATCTGCAGATACAAATATGGCACAGGATTTTACCTGCAGATACATACAGGTACTTTTAACTTTCTTTCCATAGAGTTTGTTGAAAATACCTGTCAAATCGTGTGCACAGAAAAGAAAGTGTGGCCCGAAGATTAACGAAAGAATGCTTAAAACTTACAAACAACCTTAGATCACTACTATAAGGTTCATAATACAGTGCAGCTGCTAGTTCCGTCTCACTCGCAGGTGACGCCCCTCCGCACACATGGCGGTAGCTGCCGAACAATAGCATTTTCCCGCGCTTTGAAATTGTTTCTTCTGCGCAGGTACATCGGTAAGCCATATTAGTGCGTTTTCACACGAGACGATAACGACACCGTAACCACACAGTAAAAAAACTGTGACGATTTAGCCGACCATACATTTCTATGTACCGTTTTCACACGCAACGATAACGACACAGCACTGTACGACACAGGAACGATAATTCGGCTATGTCGTTGGTTCGGCTAGATCGTGACGATTTTTTTACTGTGCGATTTAGCGGACCCTCGAAATGTATTGAAAAACGTCAGGACTTTCACACGGCGAACAGCACGATAACGATAACGACACTTCTTGTCACCTCGCTGTAACTGTCGTTACGGTGCGGTATCGTTCCTCGTGTGAAAACGAACGACGACATGACCGTTTGCCAATTATCGTCGGTCGTTTATCGTCGCGACAAAAATGTGTCGTTATCGTCTCGTGTGAAAACGCACTTAGTTGCGTAAAACTATACTTATGGTTCAAATTATCAACAGTTCGACAGGTATTTTCAACAAAACAATAAAACTATGGAAAGAAAATCCTCATTATAAATATGGAAATATCCAGGTCGTTCTTCGGTAGAAATGCATTCACGCTTTTTTTTTATATCTTCTTTAATCAAATCATGAATCGCTGGAAATGTTGCCCTTGGATTTCTAAAATACTTTGTTTATCCGACAGATTCACGTAGTGATTACATTCGCCCCGATCCTTTTTAAGCTTTGTATGACGTGCTATCCTAATTCTTCGCATTTTAGTAGATGCTAATGCATGTACGTGCTTCTAATTCAAAATCAGAATCCTCTTCTGACGACCTGTCTATCAAATCGAGAACGATACGCCAGGTAAAAATCGCACCAAAGATAGGTCTAGTAAGTTAGGATTTCCATTGAGTTTATCAATTCTTAATATTATCGTATCTGCGTAGTGTGTGATACTTTCAGACACAGATTACAGAATAAGGAAGATGGAGCGCGCGGAACACGGGAGTGAGACCAAAAAAGCAAATACAAATTGAAAAACACGTACCTGGTATTCGCTTTTGAATGTGTATTTGCTTTGTTTAACAAACTTTATCTAACAAAAAACACTTCTTTATTAATAAACTGTGGTTAAACAATGCAAATACAAACTGGAAATCGAATACCAGGTATCAGATTTTCAATTTGTATTTGCTTTTTTGGCTTCACTTTCGTGTTCCGCGCGCTCCATCTGCCTTATTCTGTAATCTGTGCTTTCAGATAATATTTTTTTTATACGCAGATAAAATATCGTATCTGCTTAGTGTGTGACTCGCTTTAGTCACTAGAGTGAATGCATTGGAGAAAATTATTTTAAGGCGATGATAGCTCAGTGTTAGTGACGTCGGATACCGAGACGAAGGTCCCGGGTTCGAATCCCACAATGAGCTTGAGCTTTCGGTGAAGGAAAACATCGTGAGGAAACCATAGCACGGTGGTAGGGTACTTTGTAGTACCCATCTGGCTGGCTACCACCCTCAAGTTGAAAATCTGTCGACTAGCACCTATCGGTGTGTTCCGACAGCTGCACTTGAGAGCCAGTTCCTTCTAGGCTTTGTGTGTACACCACAATCGGCATCATCACTTACCACGGTGAGATTGTGGTCAAAAACAGGCCTATAGATAAAAAAAAAATAACATTTGTACTTTTTGTTTCAAAAAATGACGCATTTACTGAGAAGAGCCGGCAAGAAACTCGGCAATTAGTGCAACTACTCTTTTCAAAATAAGCTTGGATTCATTACATAAAATTTACATTCTGATCTCACTGACAAAAATTGTGTGCAAGGGCGTCGCCAGCCGATGGCGCAGGGGGGGGCAAGTTGACTTTACCTACTACAATTCATACTTTTGAGAAAAGTAGGTATGAATTGTAGGTAAAGTCGACAGCACATGAAGTTTTTCACTTGTACTACGAGCCTTACATCTACAGCGATTGTAATAACAACAGTATCTTAGTACTATATTTTAGTATTATTTTTTAGTTTTTGAGAGAGGTAGAGCATAGCGTTTATTCGCTCAAAGAGCAGCTCGACTGGGGAAGTACCTCCACCTTACAGAATACCGCAGCCAAATAACTTTATGTTATGTAAAGTTGTGTTCCTGCGGTGAGTAAGGTCGCCAGAGCTCCATGAGAAGGCGCTGTGCTGGCAGTGTGTGGGGACCAGCGGTGTAGATCTGCCGTAGGACTGTACAGGCGTGGCGTGTTGTTGCGGCGGCCAGGGAGACCCGGTGAAACGGCTGCCCGCTGGCCGCCCGCAGGTTGTAGGGGTCCCGAACCCAGGGAGCACTTAATCTCCGCCCTGGGAGGCTGGCCCGCCGCCTTGCGCATAATCCCTGGTACAGTTGGTCGTGCCGGAGAAGGAGACCGGAGTGGACCCGGCCGACTGTGTCAGGGGGGGACCGGGGGCCCTTCCGGCTGCCGCACCAACAAACCACATCACCTGTACAGAACTCCGGTGAAATGACACTGCACTTTGTCCCTTCCACTGCCCGCACAGCGACTTCTCTCAACCCCTCTTCACATTCTTTATCACATGGCCAGAAAAAGGAATAATAAGAATAGTTTATCAGCGGCCACCCCGTCCACATTTTCTGTGGACTTTTGCAACATAAGGGGACTTCACTCTAACCTCAGTGCAGTCCACCAACACCTTGAGACTGCACAGCCGACCCTGTTATTCCTTACCGAGACGCAGGTATCCTCACCTGATGATACATCGTATCTACACTACCCCGGGTACAAGTTGGAGCACAACTTTGTGCGCCGTGCCGGGGTATGTATGTACGTCAGGGAGGATATTTGTTGTCGACGTCTTCATGGCCTTGAAGACCGGGACCTGTCAGTTATGTGGGCGCGCGTAGACCACGGCGGTCACACCCGAATTTACGCGTGCCTTTACAGGTCTCACAGCGGTGACGCGGACACAATCCGGTTATTTGAGCACCTGCAATTGACGACTGACAAAGTACTGGAGCAGTACCCCTCCGCGGAGTTAGTGATACTAGGAGATTTCAACGCTCACCATGTTGAGTGGCTTAGTTCTCGGTCCACTGACTTTGCGGGGAGGACTGCTCACGACTTTGCCCTGGCCTATGGCTTCTCACAACTGGTTCTTTCTCCTACGAGAATCCCAGATATTGAGAGCCATACTAGTTCCTTACTGGACCTTCTGCTGACTACGCGACCGGACAACTATGCAGTGACAGTGGATGCGCCACTTGGGTCATCGGACCACTGTCTCGTCCGGACGCAGGTGCCTTGTGCGCGGCCCGTTTCGCTCCGGTCACCCGGGCGTCGTCGCGTATGGCACTATAAGTCAGCAGACTGGGATGGATTGCGTGAATTCTACGCCTCGTACCCGTGGAGGCAGCTTTGCTTCGCATCAGATGATCCTGACACTTGTGCAGTTGCCGTCGCTGAGGCGATTCTGGCGGGTATGGAATGCTATATCCCAAACCCGCTAGTGGCTGCAGGGGTGAAGAAGCGACCGTGGTTTAATCGGCCCTGCAAAGAAGCTAGACAGAATAAGCAGGCTTTGTACGAGGCTTGGACCACGGCCCGAACTAATCAGGACCCTAACATCTCTGATGCGAAACGCAAATTTAACGCCGCCTCGAGATCCAGTAAGCGAATGATTGCCAGGGTAAAGTTCGATTTCGTCGGCAGAATTGGTGAGAGGCTAACTAGCCTTCCCTCTGGGAGTCGCGCGTTCTGGTCTCTTGCCAAAGCTGCTGAAGGAAACTTTTGCCAGTCGTCCTTGCCACCTCTCCGTAAGCCGGACGGAAACTTGGCCCATAGTGCAAAGGAGAAAGCTGATCTTTTGGGCTCTCTGTTTGCCTCGAACTCGACTTTGGATGATGGTGGCGCCACGCCGCCTACCATCCCGCAGTGTGCCAGCTCCATGCCGGAGATAAGCATTACCCAACGGGAGGTCCGGCGGGAATTGCTTTCTCTGGACATCCATAAGTCGAGTGGGCCAGACGGCATACCGGCAGTGGTGCTGAAGCGGTGTGCTCCTGAATTGTGTCCAGTATTGACGCGTCTTTTCGCGATTTCCTACACCAAAAAGGAAGTCCCGTCTTCGTGGAAGACTGCCCACGTGCACCCAGTGCCCAAAAAGGGCGACAGATCAGACCCGACGAATTACAGGCCTATCGCCATCACCTCCCTTCTCTCCAAAGTCATGGAGCGTGTGATCAACACGCAGCTTTTGAGATACCTGGAGGATCACGAGTTGTTGAGCGACCGACAATATGGCTTCCGCCACAGTCGCTCAGCTGGTGACCTCCTCGTATATCTCACGCACCGTTGGTCACATGCCATTGAGAGTCAAGGTGAGGCATTGGCAGTGAGCCTAGATGTGGCGAAGGCGTTCGATCGGGTCTGGCACAGGGGTCTTCTCACGAAGTTACCAGCATACGGGCTTCCCGAGGGATTATGCAAATGGATCGCCAGCTTTCTGTCCAGCAGATGCATAAGAGCCGTCGTCGACGGTAGCTGCTCCGATAGCATGGACATAAATGCCGGCGTCCCGCAAGGCTCTGTGCTGTCCCCAACACTGTTCCTTCTGCATATCAATGATATGCTTTCTATTGACGGCATTCATTGCTATGCGGACGACAGTACAGGGGACGCTTATTACACGGGCCGTGCAAATATCCCTCGTTCCGAGGTGGAGGAAAGCCGCGAACGGCTGGTGTCTGAAATCGAGAGTATACTAACTTGTGTCTCCGATTGGGGTCGACTAAACCTAGTCCATTTCAACCCCACCAAGACCCAAGCCTGCGCGTTCACCGCTAAGAAAACCCCATGGTCTGTGGCTCCACAATTCCAGAACACTTCCTTGAACATCAGTCAAAGCATCGGGATCCTTGGCGTCGACATTTCTGGCGACGTTTTGTTCCGAAGTCATTTGGAAGACAAGGTTAAGCTCGCATCCAAAAAGCTTGGAGTGCTCAATAGAGCGAGGCAGTACTTCACATCGAGGCAAAGGCTGCAACTTTATAAGTCGCAGGTCCGGCCTCATATGGAGTACTGCTGTCATCTATGGGCAGGAGCACCTGGATACCAGCTTGGGCCTTTAGACTCGGTCCAGCGACGTGCCACCAGAATTGTTGACGATCCCGAGCTCACAAGCGGTTTTGAGCCCCTCAGTCTGAGGAGAGACTTTGCCTCCTTATGTGTGTTCTACCGCTTGTACAACGGAGAGTGTTCTAAGGAATTGTTTGACTTGATGCCCACGGCTACCTTCCACCATCGCAACTCTCGCCATCGACGGGGAATCCATCCACACACATTGAAACCAGAACTGTTTCGAACTGTGCGGGCTAAAAGGAGTTTTCTTCCGCGGACGCTCGGGCTGTGGAATGAGCTCCCCGCCGTGGTTTTCCCAATGGAGTACAGCATGGGGTTCTTCAAAAAGGGCGTGAAGAGGTTTCTTCAGGGTCGGCAACGCGCGAGTGATACCCCCGGTGTTGCAAGCGTCCATAGGCTACGGTAACTGCTTACCATCAGGCGGGCCGTATGCTTGTTTGCCACCTCAGTGGTATAAAAAAAAAAAAAAAAAAAAAAAAACTATATACATATAAATTCTGTGACAGCTTCAACGATAGAGTAGAGCAGAGCGTAGTTGAGCGTACGGAATATTAAGAGTGGAATTGGTGAATTCATTCGAGTTTCGACGTACGGGAATGATTGTTCAAGGCTTGAACTTCAAGCAAATCAATTAAAAGACTTAGGACTTTGGTTGCATTATATTTGGCAATTTTTTTAGAATCTCTAGGGGGAGGGCAGCTGCCCCTCCTTGCCCCCCCTTGGCGACGCCCTTGATTGTGTGCCTCGTCCGTGAAATACAAAGCTTTAAATTAAATAACTTCTTACATGTACTAGAATTTGACCAAGATTTTGAGATGTTTTCCCTTTCACACCGCACCCGTAGCTCGTATCAATAAGCCAGGCCGTCACACGTATTAGTCCATATCTTGAAAACTACTTAACGGATCTCGATGAAATTTGCAGTGTTCCCTAAATTGAAGTAACTAAGTGTAAGCCAATAAAAAAATGGTCACAATCGAATTAATATTTTCGGAGATATGCGTATCTATAGCTTGATCTGTAGCCGTGTGTACTATTAGGGCTCTCCCTAATAGATTATCATATGTGAATATATTGCAGTTCCAATAATATTACATACATACGTGTCGAAATGATAATCTTTTTAGGGTGCCGTAGCCAAATGACAAAAAACGGAACCCTTATAGATTCGTCATGTCTGTCTGTCTGTCCGTCCGTATGTCACAGCCATTTCTTTCCGAAACTATAAGAACTATAATGTTGAAACTTGGTAAGTAGATATATTCTGTGAACCGCATTATGATTTTCACACAAAAATAGAAAAAGAACAATAAATTTTGGGGGTTCCCCATACATAGAACTGAAACTCAATTTTGTTTTTTAACAAAACCCGTAAGTGTGGGGTGTCTATAAAAATGATATCGAGGTTTCTAATATCATTTTTTTCTAAACTGAATAGTTTGCGCGAGACTCACTTTCAAAGTGGTATAATGTGTGTCTCCCCCCCCTGTAACTTCTAAAATAAGAGAATGATAAATCTATAAAAAATATATGATATACATTACGATGCAAACTACCAACGAAAATTGGTTTGAACGAGATCTAGTAAGTAGTTTTTTTTAATACGTCATAAATTGAAATCCATATCAAATACTCAGGTCTATACTACCATTTACTTATATACCTTACGTTTTGTACGGAACCCTCGGTGCGCGTGTCTGACTCGCACTTGGCCGGTTTTTTTAAGTCGATTAATAAGTAAATAGCAGACTCGGAAACTGCAAATTAGGCCATTTTCTCTTTCCTTCAACAGGGTAGCGGCAAGTTATTATGTGATATATGTAGCCTCTACTACGATAATAGAAGTAGTTTCCGAGCTCACTTGGCTCGTCACTTGAGGAGGTTCGCCTGCAAAGACTGTGAATATACTACTGATGTCAAGTTAGTAGTTTTTTTTTATACCACTGAGTTGGCAAACAAGCATACTATCATCATCATCATCAGCCTATAATGTCCCACTGCTGAGAACAGGCCTCCTTTCACAAATGAGGGTGAAAGGGACTGGGCGATACTCCACCACGCGTGCCCACTGCGGATCGGTGGAGGTAGGCTAGTGGTCAACCTACTGTTGGAGTTTTTCAAGCCGCCTAGGAGGCATCCAACTAGCTTAACGACTATCACAATTAAGTGATAACCGGGACCAACGGCTTTACGTGCCTTCCGAAGCACGGAAACGCTCGATTTGAAATACGACTAGGCGGTCACCAAGCATAATAAATATCATTTAAATAGAAAATATAAAAATTAGGCAGACATAATATATGGATGCATTTATCTATTTATATAAAAAACTACCTGCCCGGCGCGACTTCGTTCGCGTGGTGCTACCCTACTCTATGGTGCTACCCTACCCTACCCCACCTTACCCTACTCTACACTACCCCACCCCACCCCACCCTACCCCACCCTACCCTACCCTACTTTCTTTGCTTTAAACCTCACGGAGCCCGAGACCTTTCCAACGAATGCAAAACCGTGGAAATCGGTTCGTGCGTTCTGGAGTTATAGCGTCAGGAAGGAAAACCCGACTTATTTTTATATAGTAGATAATCCCTATTACATCTGGTCACGCTATAACCTGAGAACGGCTTTACCGTTTGTTTTTTTAATGCTTTCTAATACTTCCTAGAAGGTTCTTAGATTAAGAAAGTTGAAAATAACAAAGAGGGCAGGAGGAAGCATGGGTGCCTGTTCTTCGTTACGCAAGGGCGAAGGGGCTGCACTGCCCGCAGCGCCAGATCCGATGCAGAAGTGAATTTATGCCAAAAAACTCACGGAAACCATGAGCTTGCTTCAAGTTTGGGGATACCGGGGGAAGGGTATCCCCCTCCACACCCCCCTTACCCTGCGTCCCACCTGAGTCGATACAGAAGTGAATTTATGTCAAAAAACCCCATATATACCTACCCTCAAACTTCAACCATATAACTCGGACACTTCGACCCATTGGGATCTATTGTGGTCCCCTAGATAACTGACTCCTCCCCAGTCTCGTTGAAAACTCTTTTCATGAGTTTTACAACAAGGCTAGGAGATATGAGCCTATAGTCTTCTGGTTTTGGATATCCGATCCCTAGGAGACTCATTCGCTTACCAGCCAGTGCATCGCATGTGCACAGAAGGTGCTCCATGCGTTCCGTATGCTCCCCACACAACCTGCACATGTCGCGGTTAGACCCATCTTCATGAGCATGTCGTTGGTTCCAAAGTGCCCAGTAAAGGCCCCAGCAGGTAGCGGATTTGCCCCCTGCATATTCCAAATGCATTCCCGGGCTTTAACGTAGAGCCTAGAAATTTCTTGGAGTGTTGTAGACCGGTGTTAGACAGCCAATGTGTTCGTTGTCTTTCATCTGCAAACTCCCTAAATGTGGCTTTTACGACACACGTCGAAATGCCTACACATGGTTCTGGACCCACAAAATCATTTGCTGAGCCCTCTCTTGCCAGTTCATCTTCCACTTCGTTACCATGTAAATAGTATGTACAGTCGAGGACATAAATATGTATACACTTAGTAAAATTCAACAACGGTTTCCTCTTAAACTACTGATTGAAATTATGAGATATTATAAAGGCAGAATCTTCTAACATATACTATTATGATTTGTGTAATAGTTTAACACTTAAATGTTAAACATGCGAGAAAATTGCTTTTGAATTTCAGAAAGTGTATACATATTTATGTCCTCGACTGTACATATTTAAGTAATTTATGTTATTTTCTAGGTATAGTGCAAGAAACCACAGCCTATGGCACGGCGGGTTCAAATACTCATGCAAACTGTGTGACAAGAAACTGAAGTAAGTAACTCATATCACTAATATTATAAATGTGGATGTTTGTGGCTCAATCACGCATCAACTGCTTAACGTATTTCAATTAAACTTGGCGCATATGTAGATAGATTATACCAAATAATCACATAATAGGATTTTCCCGGTAAACAAAATAGCAAAGCCTATCCCAAATGCAGTAAGTTGTATTTATCGTAAAGTTTGCACAAAATCGGTCGAGCGGCTCTTCATTTATCACATTTTTTGTAACAAATGAATTCAATAAATGGCGGATCATTTTATTAATGGGGATTTTACTGCCAGGGTAGGGTAGGATAGGGTAGGGTAGGTAGGGTAGGATAGGGTAGGGTAGCACCATAGGTTAGGGTGTGACTATAGAGTGGATGGATTCCCCGTCGATGGCGAGAGTTGCGATGGTGGAAGGTAGCCGTGGCTTAAGCATAGGCGTCCCCCTTGGCGACGCCCATGCTTAAGCTATGTTATTAAACACTAAAGCAATATGTCTTTGTGCGATCGTGTGGCTTACCAACACGCGGGCCGTAAGTTCACCGACTATCTAGTATTTATTGATCAAATACTACACACACACACACACCCCCACACCCTCTATACACCTGAGAACTCACGCGACGGCAAAGTTGTCCTACCTACATATTTCAATACTACCTATATATTATATTAATAAAAAAATATGTAATTTTATGTTTTATGATAGATCACTTTATTGTCGTTTTTAATTTTCTATTGTTTACATATAGTGTTCCTACTCTTTTTTAAATTAGTTTTATGTGTTTGGCTTATATAATGAGATTCGTTTTGGCTATGCATGCTGTGAATCTATGAAATAAATAAATAAATAAAATCCACAGCTCTTAATATGTGACAACATAAAAAAAATATCCCACAGCCAATGACGGATTTACATTTTAAAATTAGAATACGTCAGCGATTTTTTTTTATTTTATTTATTTAAGTTAAATAACTTTACCTATATTTTTTTAAAGAGTGTGTCAGTTTGAATGGTGTGGGGGTGTGTTAGCGTGTGTTTTGGATCTGTGTGTGTGATTGTGTGTGAGTAAAAAAAAACTTTACAAATGTCGGTCGTTATCGGTTTTTAGTGGTCGTTCAAGTTACTACGCACACCTGAAGGGGGTTCATCCGACCAGCGATGAGCTCATCCGGTGCGAGTTGTGCGGGGACTCGTTCTGTGGGGCTATAGGGTTGAAAAAGCACGAGAGGAGGGCTCATAAAGAGGTATCCTTTAACATATGATTTTTCAGTGAGGTAGAGCGTAGCGTTTATTCGCTCAAAGAGCAGCTCGACTGGGGAAGTACCTCCACCTTACAGAATACCGCAGACACATATCTTTATGTTGTGTAATGTTGTGTTCCTGCGCGTGAGTAAGTGAGCCAGAGCTCATAGGGGAGGGGGGAAGGTCAGTAACGCGTGAGCGATGCTTCGTGTATTGTAAGCGTCCAAATGGCTACGGTAACCGCTTACCATCAGGCGGGTCGTATGCTCGTTTACCGACTTAGTCGTATGAAAAAAATGAGCCTATGGCGGCGAGACAAAGACAGACGCTGGTCAAAAATGTCTTTTAAGTCAATTATAGCACAGTGGTATTGACGTCTAATGCCGAGACAAAGGTCCCGGGTTCGAATCCTACGATGAGCTTGAGCTTTCGGTGAAGGAAAACATCGTGAGGAAACCATAGCACGGTGGTAGGGTACTTTGTACCTGGCTGGCTACCACCCTCAAGTTAAGAATCCGTCGCCAAGCACCTATCGGTGTGTTCCGTCAGCTGCACTTGAGAGCCAGTTCCTTCTAGGCTTTGTGTGCTACCACCTTCGGCCACATCATCACTTACCATGGTGTGATTGTGGTCAAACACAGGCTTATACACAGTAAAAATAAAAATATCTTCACTCTATTCGTTAGTTTGTTCTCGATTATAATACAATAATGTATTAACTTGAAACCTCTGTATCAGATGACATCGCCGGAGTGTCTATGTTCCGGTTGCGACACTCAGTTCTACTGCTCGGACGCGTTTAAGGCGCATCGAGGAACCGACGGACTGTGCGACACGCTACACAAGTAAGGGACACCACACGTACATGACACACATATAACACTGTTTAATTGATACAATAATCGTGTGTCACCAGGTATTGTGTGCGCTGCGGTATGTCGTTTGAGACTGAAGAACTGCTGAAGGAACATGAGATAGAACAACGGAAACCGCGTAAGGAGTTTAAGTGCGAAGTGGTAAGTAAAGGCGGGTCTTATAATGTAAAAAGCCATAGACATTAATCAATCATATGAAAGTTAGTCTATAAATAATTGAATGCCTTATATTTTTCGTTTCTTTATGTATTCATCATCATCATCATCATCAGCCTATAATGTCCCACTGGTGAGCACAGGGCTCCTGCACACAAATGAGGGTTTAAGGGAATGTGCAGATACTCCACCACGCGTGCCCACTGCGGATCAGTGGAGGTAGGCTAGTGGTCAACCTACTGTTGGAGTTTTTCAAGCCGCCTAGAAGGCCTCCAACTTTACAAGTCGCAAGTCCGGCCTCATATTGAGTACTGCTGTCATCTATGGGCGGGGGCACCTGGATACCAGCTTGATCCTTTAGACTCGGTTCAACGACGTGCCATCAGAATTGTCGACGATCCCGAGCTCACAAGCGGTTTAGAGCCCCTCAGTCTGAGGAGAGACTTTGCCTCCTTATGTGTGTTCTACCGCTTGTACAACGGACGGTGTTCTGAAGAATTGTTCAAGATGATGCCCACGGCTACTTTCTACCATCGCAACTCTCGCCATCGACGGGGAGTCCATCCTCACATATTGAAACCTGAATTGTTTCGTACTGTGCGGGCTCAAAGGAGCTTCCTTCCGCGGACGCTCAGACTGTGGAATGAGCTCCCCGCCGTGGTGCACCCAATGAAGTACAGCATGGGGTTCTTCAAAAGGGGTGTGAAGAGATTTCTGCAGGGTTGGCAACGCGCGCGTGATGCCCCTGGTGTTGCAAGCGTCCATAGGCTACGGTAACCGCTTACCATCAGGCGGGCCGTATGCTTGTTTGCCACCTAAGTGGTATATAAAAAAAAAATATTGTTTAACGACTATCACAATTAAGTGATAACCGGGACTAACGGCTTTACGTGCTATCCGAAGCACGGAAACGCTCGATCTGAAATACCACTAGGCGGTCACCCGTCCAGGTACCGACCACGAAGGTGGTAGCTTAACTTTGGCTTACTATACTACTATACTATATTATACTTAATATACATAATTACACCCGGACTCAGGACATGCAGACATTTCCATGCACACAAATGCATGTTCTCGGTTGGAATCGACCACACGACCTGTGGCGAGATTGGTGGAATCTTAACTAACATAGAAAGCTGGCCCCTGGCTAATGTTAATTTTAATATAAAGACCTACTTATTTCATTGCAGTGTGCGAAGGTAACAAACAGTTACTCAGCTTACAACATACATCGTAAGATACACTATTCAAAATTAGAGTTGAAACAATATAGGAATAGATTCAAGCTTAATAAAGAAACCAAAATGAGTAAGGAGGTACCCCATCTGAACCTAATGTGTGAATTGTGTGGTACTATATATAAGGTAAGATTTGTAAACGTTAGGCCTGTTGCACGTTATAATAAAATTTCTTGTGTCTTATGAGAAACTAGCTTCTGCTCGCGCCTTCGCCCGCGTGGTCTACAGGAAACAAATGACATATTTTTATACAACTTTTTTTTTTTTTTTATACGACTAAGTCGGTAAACAAGCATACGGCCCGCCTGATGGTAAGCGGCTACCGTAGCCATAAGAACGCTTGCAACACACGAATCGTCGCTCACGCGTTACCGACCTTTCCCCCCTCCCCAATGAGCTCTGGCAACCTTACTCACGTGCAGGAACACAACTTTACACAACATAAAGTTATTTGGCTGCGGTATTCTGTAAGGTGGAGGTACTTCCCCAGTCGAGCTGCTCTTTGAGCGAATAAACGCTATGCTCTACCTCTCTTAAACAATAAAACAAAACAACTTCATCCCGCTTCGAGGGTGGAATTATTAAAAATGCCGAGTAACGTATAAATTAATTGTCAATCTTCAGCCTAAACACAAAATTTGACGATCCTAACTTCGAAACTGACGGACTTTCATACAAACTTTCATCCCCTATTTTAACCCCTTAGGGGTGGAATTTCGAAAAACCCTTTCATAGTGGATACCTACTCTTCACAAATTCCCTCTAAATTGTATGTCTCTAGGACCAGCGGTTTAGGCTGTGCGTTGATATATCAGTCAGTCAGTATATATATAGATGTGTTATAAAATGTATCAGCGTGTTTGATCCGACATAAGAAAAAAAACTTGTAATATGTATGGTCTCATATCTCTCTATCTAATACGAGCAATTCTTGTATATTATATATAATCTGAATCTGAAACGGCTCCAAAGATTTTCATAGAAATTAGTATGCAGGGTTTCGAGGGCGATAAATCGATCTAGCTAGGTATCATTTTTAGATAACGTCGTTTTATCCGTGTTTTCAGACAATGAAAAACTGCTATAATGTCATTAGTAGAATACTTTAATACGATGTTGTGTAAAGTTGTGTTCCTGCGCGTGAGTAAGGTCGCCAGAGCTCATAGGGGAGGGGGGAGAGGTCGGCACTGCGTGAGCGATGCTTCTTGTGTTGCAAGCGTCCATATGGCTACGGTAACCGCTTACCATCAGGTGGGCCGTATGCTTTTTTACCGACTAAGTTGTATAAAAAATAATTGGACTGTTTTACAAAAAACTTAAACCGACTTCAGTACACTAAGAAGTAATCAAATCCTGATCTGATGACAATGGGACCAAACGGGAAGTGTACCCTTCCAGACAAAAAAAGAATTTTCCAAATCGGTTCATAAATGACGGAGTTATGAGGTAATAAACATAAAAAAAAAAAAAAACCTACATCCGAATTGAGAACCTCCTCCTTTTTTTGAAGTCGGTTAAAAAATACGAAGGTAAATTTCGCCACCACAAGGCTATAATAGCTCAGGTGGGAAATCGGGCGGTCCCGAAACCAGAAGAACTCCGGTTCGAGTCCAGATGATTTATTTATTGGTGTCTAAATATAATTTACAAAAAACAAGATTACCAAAAAAAATAAAGTCACCCAAGTTCATACATCTAATGCAACAGGAAAGTTTCTTATAATGTGCAATAGGCCTTAGTCTAAGCCTCTAAGGGATACAGGAAGAGAGTGAGAATATAAATAGAGTAATAGCTTTAACAACGTTACCTTATGCTAAGCGTGAGCAGTTTCATAATCATGAGTAACATATCATAATTTTTCAACTAAAAACCTTTCTTCGTATTAATTATTCCATGATTCTTCCCGGTCTTACTGAGTTTCTTTCCGTCTCTTCTCTTGTTGTCTGACTTCCGACCGGTAATATTAGTAGCTTCAACCAATGATATTATAATAAAAAGAGGTAGATATCGCACTAACGCACGCAAATTGTTGCAGACAAATTCAGACAATTGTCGTAATTTTGCTTAGCGGCTACATATGGCTATCTCTTTCTGTACCATACGTTTATTATCTATCGTATTCATATAATTCAACAATTACTGAACGCCGCTTAGTATGAGGGCAGCTTATCTTTATATATAAAATTCTATTGTACGTGTGTATGTCACTGAACTCCTCCTAAACGGCTGGACCGATTTGAATGATTTTTTTTGTATGCGTTTGGGTGGCGCCCTGGATGGTTTAGATTCACAAATCAGCCCGTCAGATGGCGCTGCAGTCGATAATATAACCTAGATACTGAGTGCAGCGCCATCTGCCGGTACACACGTACAGTTGTTTTTTTTTGTATGCGTTTGGGTGACGCCCTGAATGGTTTAGATAGGGTAGCACCATGCGAACGAAGTCGCGCCGGGCAGCTAGTCTCTTATTATAATATCATTGGCTTCAACCTTAAAAAGCGCCCTCCTATGGACTAAACTGAATATACAGCCATGACTTCGATATTACATTACAGACTAAAATTGGTTTACAAATGCATCACTTCAACATACATACAAACATCAGGCCTTACGAATGTAATGTGTGCAAGAAGTCATTCAAACATAAGATGACTTTAACGGTAAGTCCTACTATAACTTGTTAGCTACAGGTCGGTTAACTAAATCTGGCACGTGCAACACATGTACACGTGTCGCTTGTGTAGTGTGTGTGAAGCGGGCGCACGTCATCAACACTCTGTCCGTCTCTCTCGCGCAAGGACAAGCTTATGAGTATGAATGAGACAGTTCTTTTTTTGCTATGTTGCTCATAAATATAATTTAGGGTTCCGTAGCCAAATGCCAAAAAACTGAACCCTTATGGAATCGTCATGTCTGTCCGTATGTCACAGCCACTTTTATCCGTAACTATAAGAACTATACTGTTGAAACTTGGTAAGTTGATGTATACTTTGAACCGCATTGAGATATTCACACAAAAATCGAAAAAAAAAAAAACAAAAAATTTGGGGTTCCTACTTAGTAGGTTATACTTAGAACTGAAACTCATTTTTTTTTTTTTTAATAAAACCCATACGTGTGGGTTATGTATGGATAGGTCATAAATTGAATACGTCATAAATTGAAATGCATATCGAATACTCAGGTCTATACTACCATTTACTTATATACCTACAGGTTTGTACGGAACCCTCGGTGCGCGAGTCTGACTCGCACTTGGCCGGATTTTTTGTATTCGTCCATTAGAATTGAGTGACTGATTAGAAGCAATAATGTAATAAAACATACTATATCGTGAAATTGCATATGTGTGAGTACTGTGAACGTGCCAGCTTTAGTTAACCGACCAGACAATCGTCATCGTTAGTAAACGATCAACCTTTGTATGGGATTGACATCATCATCATCAGCCTATAATGTCCCACTGCTGAGCACAGGCCTCCTGCACACAAATGAGGGTGAAAGGGAATGTGCTGATACTCCACCACGCGTGCCCACTGCGGATCGGTGGAGGTAGGCTAGTGGTCAACCTACTGTTGGAATTTTTCAAGCCGCCTAGAAGGCATCCAACTAGCTTAACGACTATAACAATTAAGTGGTAACCGGGACCAACGGCTGAACGTGCCTTCCGAAGCACGGAAACGCTCGATTTGAAATACCACTAGGCGGTCACCCATCCAGGTACCGACCACGACAGACGTAGCTTAACTTTGCCGATCGATTAAGAACGGCTAATCATGCTACGCCACGAGCGCTTCAAATTATAAATCTCATCAAATATTAATCTCTTATGTCAATTCCATACAAAGGTTGATCGTTTACTAACGATGACGATTGTCGAAAACCATCTTGCCTACTGGCCCTGGTATGTCGTGTTATACGCGAGGTTCCAGGATACATGGATGTCTTCTCGTCCAGGTAGCCTGTGGTAGACACACATCCTACCATCGTGCTATGGTTTCCTCACGATACTTTCGAATGCTCGAGCTCGTCATCACAGCATTCTTCCTAATTTTGTAGAATGGTAACCAAATCCTTTATGGGAGTTATTTTTGCCAGTGTCAAATTATGTCATTAGTTCATTTGTGAAAAATCATATACATATCCTAACTAATATTATAAATGCGGAAGTGAGTTTGTTTGTTTGTTACGCCTTCACGCCTCAACTACTCAACGGATCATCATGAAATTTGGCATGCAGATAGCCTATGGTATGGAGAAGGACATAGGCTTTAAGGACTTTTTATCCCGGGAACGCGGGTGAAACCGCGGGGGACAGCTAGTACAATATAAAGTGACTTTACACATGGCTGGCTACCACCCTCAAGTTGAAAATCTGTCGCCAAGCACCTATCGGTGTGTTCTGACAGCTGCACTTGAGAGCCAGTTCCTTCTAGGCTTTGTGTGTACACCTTCGGACACATTATCACTTACCATGGTGAGATTGTGGTCAAGCATAGGCCTATACACACATTTTTTATTTTTTAACCGACTTCAAAAAAGGGAGGAGGTTCTCAATTCGGTTGTTTTTTTTATGTTTACCTCATAACCCCGTCGTTTATTAACCGATTTGGAAAATTCTTTTTTTGACTGGAAGGGTACACTTCCCATTTGGTCCCATTGATATCAGATCAGGATTTTATTACTTCTTAGTGTACTTTGAAGTCGGTTAAAGTTTTTTGTAAAACAGTCTAATTATTATTTTAACAGTGTCACAAACGCATCCACACTGGGGAGCGTCCGTATCAGTGTGAGCTCTGTCCCAAAACGTTCTCAAGTCCGACGAATCTTAACCGACATAAAAGGGTGAGTATTAGACAAAAGTCTAGAATGAAAGTACACTAGGAGGCGGGATTTCTGATTTTAATGAATCACTATAAATTTTTTTTTTAAAGTGATAGTTTTATGACACATTTTAAATAAAATATCTGTTGTGTCATAACTCTAAAACAAAAAAGAAATTACATGGGCTGATTTGGGTACCTCTAAAGGTTCTCTAAATCTGTCTATCTGTCCTATTGCACATTATAAGAATAAATCTTGTCTTATAAGAAATGTTTATTAAAAAAACAACGGGTTGCATTCGGGAGAAGTGAAAACTTGAATATTAACGTTCTGCATTTTTGAAACTAGACATTTTTCGCATAGTGTTTTTATACAAGGGGTTTCCAAAATTCAACCCCTTGGGGGTGAAACAGATGACCGTGAGTGAATTCACGAAGCGGAAAGCTAGTTCAAGATACATGTAGGTACCTACAGCTAGTGCTGTGACAAACTCGACTTAACTTAACATTAGTCGGAAACAGCGTCCTAAAACTAAAAAAAATTGAGTTCCAGTAACTGCGAGTCAACTGATGTGCCTGCGACAGTCTTGTAAAAAAAAAAAATGTTGTAATATTCAACAGGTCCATACAGGGGAGCGGCCGTTCGCCTGCGATGTCTGCACAAAGAGCTTCCAAACTAAGCATTGTGTCCAAACGCACATCAAAACTGTTCACATGAAGGAACCCATGCCGCCGAGGAATCGACGGAAAAAGAAGAAAATTTAATGATCTATACTTCATACAATAAAAAATTAAAAATAATTCACGTTTGATTTAATTATTCTTACAGTGCCACCAACACATATTTTTTGCAAGTGGTTACTGGGGTTATTATAATTAATACTTATCTTACCATTTTCAATGCTAAAGTTATCGTAACACAGATCTTACATGGTCAAAGTCAAAACCATTTATTCAATTTAGGCCCTAGAAGAGCACTTATGAAGGTCAAAGCTACTGAAGTTACCGCCAGGTCATAAGTCGGCCTTCGACTTAAGAGTAAGGAAAAGAAATATAAAATTACATAAGCTAAAATATTTTTTATTCCTAATCATTAAAACTGCGGGGGACAGCTAGTCGGTTATAATAGCTATAAGTAAAAGAAACAACTTATCGGACTTATCTACTTTATTAATAACAAAATCAGTATCAATTACGTAAAACAACGCAAATTCGCACAAAAAACAGCTGGCAACACTTTGCTCGAAACCTGAGTGAAGTATTTTTATTTTAGAATTTTGTTATTTTAGATGAATTACACAATAAAATTAGTGGCTTGCCTGTGGAATGTTACATAAGAATTCTTATCTTTCTTCCCTGGTGAATTATGACACAATGTTACTGCACAAACCGTAATATTTATTATTTTTCTCAGAGCTGCACTTAGTATATATAAAGTACTCTGTGGCTGCACGTAATATCCCCTATAGTGGTCTGTGGGCTGTGGGCTGCACTTACTAAAACGCGTCACTCAGTACACTGACAGCGCGGCGGTTATTTGGAGCCATTATGGCTCCAATTGATTGGATTATTTTTCGCGCGTGTACTTTGTTGCTATGTGTAATAATTCAATGTTCCTAATCATTGAATTATTAATATAAATAATTGTAATCATACACAAATATTAAAATTCAGTCTTTGTTTTTATATTTTATAATCTTCGTTCGGCCATGGCAACGTATTCTTCGGATATTATGAAACTTGTAGCTAAAGGATCATGGCGAGATTTGTACAAAAAAATAAAGATTATTAGAGACGTTACAATGAAGTTATAATTGATCCTTGGTGCCTAAGGAACAACTTGAGCCATTTAAAATATTTTTAGAACCCCGCGATAAAAATGCGAATTTCTATGACATGCCGGCGAATCGCGACTATTCGCGACCAAAATCGTTATGTTGTTGTTCTGTTTCGCGGGGTTTATAAAATATTTCATGTAGGTATATTAGTGTTGCTGGTAATGTAATCTCAACATTGGAAGTGACCTTACTCACGCGCAGGAACACAACTTTACACAACATAAAGTTATTTGGCTGCGGTATTCTGTAAGGTGGAGATACTTTCCCAGTCGAGCTGCTCTTTGAGCGAATAAACGCTATGCTCTACCTCTCTCAAAAAATGTTCGGCTTCACTTCATTTTCGCTTGACACTCCGTCTTGATTTTTTTACCCGACTGACCCGGAAGGAGGGTTATGTTTTTCGAGTGTATGTATGTATGTATGTCTATTTCTTTGGCACGCTCTGCAGCCTAAACGGCTTGACGGATTTAAGCATATGAGGTGTCGTTAGATTCGTCTGAACTGTGGGAGTGTCATAGGGTATTGCAGTCGGGGATAAACAAATATAAAAAAAAACACATACTTAGGTTATTGGTTTGTTGCCGACTGCAAGACCTTATAACATTCAAGTTATATTCCAAATTCTATAGATTAAAAAGCTTGTTTTTCTCTTTTCAGTTAATATTTGTTTTACGCAGTCGGGTTTTTTGTTTCTTTTAATAATTTAATTATACGTACGTCTAATATATAGATATTATAATAGAGATTAGCTGCCCGGCGCGACTTCGTTCGCTTGGTGCTACCCTACCTTACCTATCTAAACCATCCAGGGCGTCACCCAAACGCATACAAAAAAAAACAACTGTACAGTTGAGGACATAAATATGTATACAATTAGTCAAATTCAACAACGGTTTCCTCTTAAACTACTGATTGAAATTATGAGATATTATAAAGGCAGAATCTTCTAACATATACTATTATGATTTGTGTAATAGCTTAACACTTAAATGTTAAACATGCGAGAAAATCGCTTTTGAATTTAAAAAAGTGTATACATATTTATGTCCTCGACTGTACAGTTGTTTTTTTTTGTATGCGTTTGGGTGACGCCCTGGATGGTTTAGATAGGTAAGGTAGGGTAGCACCAAGCGAACGAAGTCGCGCCGGGCAGCTAATCTCTATTATAATATCATTGGCTTCAACCTTAAAAAGCGCCCTCCTATGGACTAAACTGAATATATAGCCATGACTTCGATATTACATTACAGACTAAAATTGGTTTACAAATGCATCACTTCAACATACATACAAACATCAGGCCTTACGAATGTAATGTGTGCAAGAAGTCATTCAAACATAAGATTACTTTAACGGTAAGTCCTACTATAACTTGTTAGCTACAAGTCGGTTAACTAAATCTGGCACGTGCAACACATGTACACGTGTCGCTTGTGTAGTGTGTGTGAAGCGGGCGCACGTCATCAACACTCTGTCCGTCTCTCTCGCGCAAGGTCAAGCTTATGAGTATGAATGAGACAGTTATTTTTTTGCTATGTTGCTCATAAATATAATGTGGTATTTTTAGGGTTCCGTAGCCAAATGGCAAAAAACGGAACCCTTGTGGAATCGTCATGTCCGTCCGTATGTCACAGCCAATTTTTTCCGATACTATAAGAACTATACTGTTGAAACTTGGTAAGTTGATGTATTCTTTGAACCGCATTGAGATATTCACACAAAAATAGAAAAAAAAACAAAAAATAATGGGGGTTCTTCATACTTAGAACTGAAACTCATTTTTTTTTAAATAAAACCCATACTTATTATGGTTAGTTCATAAATTGAGTACTTACGTCATAAATTAAATTGATATGCATATCGAATACTCACGTCTATACTACCATTTACTTATATACCTACAGGTTTGTACGGAACCCTCGGTGCGCGAGTCTGACTCGCACTTGGCCGGATTTTTTGTATTCGTCCATTAGAATTGAGTGACTGATTAGAAGCAATAATGTAATAAAACATACTATATCGTGAAATTGCATATGTGTGAGTACTGTGAACGTGCCAGCTTTAGTTAACCGACCAGACAATCGTCATCGTTAGTAAACGATCAACCTTTGTATGGGATTGACATCATCATCATCAGCCTATAATGTCCCACTGCTGAGCACAGGCCTCCTGCACACAAATGAGGGTGAAAGGGAATGGGCAGATACTCCACCACGCGTGCCCACTGCGGATCGGTGGAGGTAGGCTAGTGGTCAACCTACTGTTGGAATTTTTCAAGCCGCCTAGAAGGCATCCAACTAGCTTAACGACTATAACAATTAAGTGGTAACCGGGACCAACGGCTGAACGTGCCTTCCGAAGCACGGAAACGCTCGATTTGAAATACCACTAGGCGGTCACCCATCCAGGTACCGACCACGACAGACGTAGCTTAACTTTGCCGATCGATTAAGAACGGCTAATCATGCTACGCCACGAGCGCTTCAAATTATAAATCTCATCAAATATTAATCTCTTATGTCAATTCCATACAAAGGTTGATCGTTTACTAACTATGACGATTGTCGAAAACCATCTTGCCTACTGGCCCTGGTATCGTGTTATACGCGAGGTTCCAGGATACATGGATGTCTTCTCGTCCAGGTAGCCTGTGGTAGACACTCATCCTACCATCGTGCTATGGTTTCCTCACGATACTTTCGAATGCTCGAGCTCGTCATCACAGCATTCTTCCTAATTTTGTAGAATGGTAACCAAATCCTTTATGGGAGTTATTTTTGCCAGTGTCAAATTATGTCATTAGTTCATTTGTGAAAAATCATATACATATCCTAACTAATATTATAAATGTGAAAGTGAGTTTGTTTGTTTGTTACGCCTTCACGCCTCAACTACTCAACGGATCATCATGAAATTTGGCATGTAGATAGCCTATGGTATGGAGAAGGACATAGGCTTTAAGGACTTTTTATCCCGGGAACGCGGGTGAAACCGCGGGGGACAGCTAGTACAATATAAAGTGACTTTACACATGGCTGGCTACCACCCTCAAGTTGAAAATCTGTCGCCAAGCACCTATCGGTGTGTTCCGACAGCTGCACTTGAGAGCCAGTTCCTTCTAGGCTTTGTGTGTACACCTTCGGACACATTATCACTTACCATGGTGAGATTGTGGTCAAACATAGGCCTATACAAAATTTTCTTTTTTTAACCGACTTCAAAAAAAGGAGGTTCGGAATTCGGTTGTTTTTTTTTTTTTTTTTATTTTTTTTATGTTTACCTCATAACTCCGTCATTTATTAACCGATTTGGAAAATTCTTTTTTTGACTGGAAGGGTACACTTCCCATTTGGTCCCATTGATATCAGATCAGGATTTTATTACTTCTTAGTGTACTTTGAAGTCGGTTTAAGTTTTTTTTAAACAGTCTAATTATTATTTTAACAGTGTCACAAACGCATCCACACTGGGGAGCGTCCGTATCAGTGTGAGCTCTGCCCCAAAACGTTCTCAAGTCCGACGAATCTTAACCGACATAAAAGGGTGAGTATTAGACAAAAGTCTAGAATGAACGTACACTAGGAGTCAGGATTGATGCAGGTTAATTTTAATATTAGCGGATGCGGATTCTGATTTTAATGAATCACTACGCAATTTTTTTTAAAAGTGATAGTTTTATGACACATTTTAAATAAAATATCTGAAGTGTCATAACTCTAAATCAAAAAAAAAATTACATGGACTGATGTGGGTACCTCTAAAGGTTCTCTAAATCTGTCTGTCTGTCCTATTGCACATTATAAGAATAAATCTTGTGTCATATAAGAAATGTCTAGTAAAAAAACAACGGGTTGCATTCGGGAGAAGTGAAAACTTGAATATTAACATTGTGCAATTTTGGAACTAGACATTTTTCGCATAGTGTTTTTATACAAGGGGTTTTCCAAAATTCAACCCCTTGGGGGTGAAACAGATGACCGTGAGTGAATTCACGAAGCGGAAAGCTAGTTCAAGATACATGTAGGTACCTACAGCTAGTGCTGTGACAAACTCGACTTAACTTAACATTAGTCGGAACCCGCGTCCTTTACTAAAAAAAATTGAATTCCAGTAACTGCGAGTCAACTGATGCGCCTGCGACAGTCATTTAAAAAAAAAAAAATTGTAATAATCAACAGGTCCATACAGGGGAGCGGCCGTTCGCCTGCGATGTCTGCACAAAGAGCTTCCAAACTAAGCATTGTGTCCAAATGCACATCAAAACTGTTCACATGAAGGAACCCATGCCGCCGAGGAATCGACGGAAAAAGAAGAAAATTGAATGATCTATATACTTCATACAATACAAAATAAAAATTAATTCACGTTTGATTTAATTATTCTTACAGTGCCACCAACACATATTTTTTGCAAGTGGTTACTGGGGTTACTATAATTAATACTTATCTTACCATTTTCAATACTAAAGTTATCGTAACACAGATCTTACATAGTCAAAGTCAAAACCATTTACCTATTAAATTTAGGCCCTAGAAGGGCACTTATGAAGGTCAAAGCTACTGAAGTTACCGCCAGGTCATAAGTCGGCCTTCGACTTAGAGTAAGGAAAAGAAATATAAAATTACATACGCTAAAATATTTTTTTATCCTAATATAAATAATTGTAATCATACACAAATATTAAAATTCAGTCTTTGTTTTTATATTTTATAATCTTCGTTCGGCCATGGCAACGTATTCTTCGGATATTATGAAACTTGTAGCTAAAGGATCATGGCGAGATTTGTACAAAAAAATAAAGATTTTTAGAGACGTTACAATGAAGTTATAATTGATCCTTGGTGCCTAAGGAACAACTTGAGCCATTTAAAATGTTTTTAGAACCCCGCGATAAAAATGCGAATTTCTATGACATGCCGGCGAATCGCGACTATTCGCGACCAAAATCGTTATGTTGTTGTTCTGTTTTGCGGGGTTTATAAAATATTTCATGTAGGTATATTAGTGTTGCTGGTAATGTAATCTCAACATTGGAAGTGACCTTACTCACGCGCAGGAACACAACTTTACACAACGTAAAGTTATTTGGCTGCGGTATTCTGTAAGGTGGAGATACTTTCCCAGTCGAGCTGCTCTTTGAGCGAATAAACGCTATGCTCTACCTCTCTCAAAAAATGTTCGGCTTCACTTCATTTTCGCTTGACACTCCGTCTTGATTTTTTTATACGTACATAAATGTATGCGACTGAAGGACTGTGTACCCATGGTCAGGAACAAATTAACAAAAAAAAACGCATAGTCTGTCTGCAGTGCTGCCAACTTAGCTACTTTATAGCTACATCTAGCTATTTTTTGGTGTAAGGCAGTTACAATTTTATGAAACTTGTAGCTACTACTTTTTCTAGCAACTTTTTAATACTTTCGAGAGTTCGTAATAGGGCACTGTATCTCGAAAGAAAAATACTAAAAGCGACGCTATGAGTCTGGGTAAGGGTATAGGTCGATGGCCGGGAATTCCCAGTTTCATTTCTTCATTCAAACCGTATATTACTCCTATGATAGTCTGTGTACTTGTGTTCTGCTAATTCTGCCTTGTGTTGTTTTATTAATTTAAAACTGATGCTCGCTGTTTTAATACATATATTATTGTGAAAATGGAACTAAACCTGTGAAAAAAAGGTAGGTAATTTACTGATATTAATAATCACACAATCACACTCTCATATTTGATTTAATAAAACATGTTTTTTTATTGTTATTTACCTACTAAGTAACATTTAGCTACTTCTAGCACCTTTTTTGGGTGACAAAAACTGGCAATCTAGCTACTTTTTGCAAGATGTCTGGGGTGTGTTCAGTTACTACACACCGGGTGTGAAAATCGCCGTGTGACTTTCGCACCTAGATCGTCCGACGTTAGTGAACGCCTTTCGTATTTTCCATGTATTTTCGTAAATTCCCAACTGACAAGTGACATTGACAAATCATTGACATTATTTTGATAAATCGATTATCTTTATTATAGTTTTTTCGCTGTTAAATAATATAAATAAAGTAATTTTGTATGTAGTAAAATAGGTTTTCAATCCAGGAAAAATAAATTTCTACAATTCAAAAAGTATTGGCGCTATTTTTCTATTGTTTAGTTGTCAAAGTGACATTGGTGTGACTTTCACCCACCTATTTCACGGTGCGACCGGTGCGATCGTCGGACGACGTCCGACGATGTTATTGAACGGTACGGTGTGATCACTCGGGCGATCACACTGAGTTACTGAACGATACTATGATCGTCGGGCGATCACACGGCGTTGTTACTGAACGCAGCCCTGGCTAAAGCTAGCAGTTGGCAACATTGTCTGTCAAATACAACCATGACATTTCTTTAGTTTATTTTGTAAAAAATCTTCATTAGGTATATCACAATTTAAATCAATTCTTATGAAATAATCGGTGTATACTGTATCTGAATGTCCCAAATATATTACTTTCCGAAAGAATCGTCGACATGCTCGTTGCGAGCGTGTCGAGGATGTCTCGCTACGGACGCACGACTGTACGATATGCGGCAGAACCGACTGCTGGAGGCCTATTCTACACTATTGACTACCGCTGTAAGTGGTTTCTTACCTTCTTACATGTGTTTGGTCATATTTGTTTTTTGCTTTATAAAAAGGCTCGCATACTGTGTGCCCAAAGCATCTGCATCACCTAAGACGAACCTCCGCTATGAATATACTATACTATAGACTAAAGATAGACCTAGCGAATCTTGATAGTTATATAGAAAGCTGCTCACTAAATTTCACGAGAATCGGTTGAGACATGGAGTCTGTAGAGGAGAACAGTCGGACATGTGGACAGATGTATGCCATTATTTTTGCCCAAGCTGAAAAGGAGTAGCTTCGCTTGCTTTGCATGCTTCGGATGGGCCAGTTGGCGCAGTTGGTTAAGAGTCTGGTAAAGATTCCACCTATTGCGCTACAGGTTGTGGGTTCGATTCCCACACAGGACATGCATTTGTGTGCATGAACATGTCTGTATGTCCTGAGTCTGGGTGTAATTATGTATATTAAGTATGTATTTACAAACAAAAATTAGTATATGTATTATATCAGTTATCTGGTTTCCATAGTACAAGCTCTGCTTAGTTTGGGATCAGATGACCGTGTGTGAGGAATGTCCCAGGATATTTATTATTTATTTATTTGCGCTTGCTCGGTCAATTAAGGGCAAACAATCTGTATTCATATTTAGAATGATTATAAAATCACCCTCCCTAATGGCAACCTTACTTAAGCATGATGCCGCATACAACATTAAGTTATTGGGCTGCAGTATTCGGAAAGATACGTTACTTCCCTGTCAAATTGTTCTTAGAGTGAAAACACACCTGTTTTTCTGTGAGCCCAAAATTATTCCATTATTTTCTATATGTTCCAGATACAAATAACAGATGACCTCCCTCTTTTCTTATGCAGCTACTGCGCTGTATTTGTCTTGAAATGTGAAACATTTAGAATTAAATGCATTGACAATCAGGCTACGTTGAGAAATGTACAGTTAGAAAAATCTGAAGTAAGTGCCTTGATCCTACTTCTAACTTTTTAACCTGTTGTCTTGTGCATCCTCTAACTACATGAAATGTATAGAATTCCAGGAACTATGAAATAAGTGATTAATAAATTCTAGCTTGAATGTTGTTGAAAATGTGTCTGGATGTTTGTGTAGATTTATATGGATGTTTTGTAGATTTGTGTTGATGTTAGTAAAGATATGGTGGATGTGTTTATGTAGATTTGTGTGGATGTTTGTGTAGATTTATATGGATGTTTTGTAGATTTGTGTTGATGTTAGTAAAGATATGGGTGGTTGTGATTATGTAGATTTGTGTGGATGTTTGTGTAGATTTGTGTGGATGTTTGTGTATATTTGTGTGGATGTTTGTGTAGATTTGTGTGGATGTTTGTGTATATTTGTGTGGATGTTTGTGTAGATTTGTGTGGGCGTTTGTGTAGATTTGTGTGGATGTTTCTGTAGATTTGTGTGGATGATTGTGTAGATTTGTGTGGATGTTTGTGTATATTTGTATAGATTTATGTGGATGTTTGTGTAGATTTATTTGGATGTTTGTGTAGATTTTTATGGATGTTTGTGTAGATTTATATGGATGTTTGTGGAGATTCATATGGATATTTGTAAAGATATGTTTGTAGATTTGTGTGATTACATTGATGTGTGTGGATGTTTCTGTAGACATATCTGAGGATGTGTGTGGACATTTGATTTTTGTATAGATGTTTGTGTAGATTTAGTTTAGTCAGAGGTCACGCCAATGAGCCCATAATTAACTTAAACAGTATCTTTTTAGCTAACTTTGGAGCACATCAAACAATTAGACCGACCAATGCATTACAAACAATCATACATACAAACATTAAATATAAATGAAGACAATGATATACATTTACCTGAATCAACATACATTGCTGAATATTTCATTGAAGATATTAAAACTGAAGTAGATATAGATACTGATTATACAGAAAATATAGAAGACAGTTTTAAATTAATACCTGATACAAAAGATAGTACTGATATACTAAATATAATAGAAAACACAAAATCAAATAAAGCTAAGTTGAAAGTTGAAGGGATAGAAGATTGTAAGTCTGCTATTAAAGATGCTAAAACGTTAACATCTGAAGAAACAGATGATAGTGACTTTGAAGTTTCTTCATGTGCTTCAGGTTCTGATACTGATGATGATTTTGATGTAGATTTTACGCCGAAACGCAAACGAGGTTCTCCAAAAGACAATAAAGTTCAAAATAAAAAGAAATATTCACCTAAAACAAAAGAGACAAATACAAAGAAAAAAGCTAATACAAACATTAGGACTAAACTACCGGATAATTTTGGCGATATGTACAATGTTGAGTTAGTACATTTAGATAGAGAGGAACAGCTGAAAGAGATAGAAGATAGGAAAGAATCTGATAACTACCAACAGGGGCACTTCAAATGTAATGTTTGTTACAAAGGATTTGTCGTTGAGGAATCATTTAATAATCATATGTTACTGCATGATGATGTAAGTATCATAAAAGATATGCTTTTTCTTTATTTGACCCATCACGCCGCAGGTCGTGGGTTCGATTCCCACACTGGACATGCATTTGTGTGCATGAACATGTCTGTATGTCGTGAGTCTTCAGGGTCGGCAACGCGCGAGTGATACCCCTGGTGTTGCAAGCGTCCATAGGCTACGGTAACTGATTACCATCAGGCGGGCCGTATGCTTGTTTGCCACCTAAGGTGGTATAAAAAAAATCTTCGAATTCTCGGCAGATCCTACGTAATTTCAATATTTTTTGGTATACTATTCACTCATTATAGAAAATTCAATTATATTAAAGATTCCGAATTTATGATCAATTCTTTCGATTGACACCGTACAAATTCAAATTCAAAATCATTTATTCAAATAGACCTTCGCAGGCACTTATGAAAAGTCTGACTCTAATACTCTAATACCGGTTCGGAAGGTTGCATTTGCTGAGAAGAGCCGGCAATAAACTCAGCAATTACTCTTTTCAAAACAAGCTTAGATTAATTACATAATATTTACATTCTAATCGCACTGACAACAATTGCGTGCCCCGGCGCGGCGGCAAAATTACAAAGTAGACTGAAAAAATATTTAATAAGTAAATAAACAGCAAACTTAAGTAGACCAGCCCCCACAAGCAGCACCTGTTCACAAGTATGACGCGTGTGGCAGCCATCGCCCACCTCGCCATATTGGAGGCAAGTGAGCGACCCTCACGAGAGGTACGATGTACCTATGCGTGTGTGGGTGTAATCAGTTCGCCTGCGCAGGTCGCGTTAGTTGTTTTCTAGTGTCTGTTCAAAGAGGTTGTTAATAATATCTACCTATTTACCTAATATGTTATTTATAAATGAACTGAAGAGCGCTCCGGTATACCGGAACGTCCCCATACACGCTATCGACCTGCGCAGGTACACCTGCACAGGTATCCTCTCCGGTAGACCGTAGCGTGTATGACTTACACACAGATTACAGAATAAGGCAGATGAAGCGCGCGGAACACGGGAGTGAGGCCAAAAAAGCAAATACAAATTGAAAAACAAGTACCTGGTATTCGCTTTTGAATGTGTATTTGCTTCGTTTAACAAACTTTATGTAACAAAAAACACTTCTTTATTAATAAACTGTGGTTAAACAATGCAAATACAAACTGGAAAACGAATACCAGGTATCAGATTTTCAATTTGTATTTGCTTTTTTGGTGTTCCTCGCGCTCCATCTGAATTATTCTGTAATCTGTGGGCTTACATTACATATCCATCAGGTAAGCGGCACTGAAGTGTGTGACGTGTGTCATTGTCACTTTATGAACAAGAAGCAACTGTCTAAACACAAGGATCATCATAAGAGACGGTTCACCTGCAGGGAGTGTGGACACGCTACGCAGTACATGTACGTACATCTTTAAATATTAAACTTATGCCGAGTTTAATGGAAAGGGTATATATGTCACAGTACTGGGGAAGTACCTCCACCTTACAGAATACCGCAGCCAAATAACTTTATGTTGTGTAAAGTTGTTCCGTGAGTAAGGTCGCCAGAGCTCATTGGGGAGGGGGGAAAGGTCGGTAACGCGTGAGCGATGCTTCTTTTGTTGCAAGCATCTATATGGCTACGGTAACCGCTTATCATCAGGCGGGCCGTATGCTTGTTTATCGACTTAGTTGTATAAAAAAAAAAAACTATCCGCTAATATTAAACAATTTATTTGCAGCGCAAAAGCGAAACAACATTACAAATGGCATAAAGGATTGAAATTTAAATGCAAACATTGTGGGAAAGAATTCAAGTAAGTTATAAGTTTCATTGTATTTTGAGTCTTATTTTACTAGCAGACTAGGTATAATTTAACATGTAATACTGTCTATCGACCAACATTTTCCAATTTAGCAGTGATCAAATAACCTTCACACTTCGAGCCACCCAAGCCCTAGAAATGCCGTTGCTGTATAAAAAAATCAAATTCAAAATCATTTATCAAATAGACCTTCGCAGGCACTTATGAAAAGACTGACTCTAATACCGGTTCGGAAGGTTGCATTTGCTGAGAAGAGCCGACAATAAACTCAGCAATTAATCTTTCCCAACAAGCTTAGATTCATTACATAATGTTTACATTCGACGACGACGCGGCGAAAAAACTACAAAGTAGGCTGAATCGATATTTAATAAGTAAATAGCAAACTTATCAGTTAAAAACTTAAAAAGTTATAATAAAATAAGGGTCCTTTCACAAATACCAGCTCGGTGAGAAGATTGATGAAATGAGGATTTATTTTTACATTTCACTTTTGTTTAACGCGTTAGTTCGGCTCTCCAGCATTCAATGTAAAAATAAACTTTATTTCATTGATACCATTTTTTTTAAACCCTAGAATGGCATAAACTCGGCCTTCAAGGCATATAAATAAATAAATAAATATGCTGGGACATTTCTCACACACGGTCATCTGATCCCAAACTAAGCAAAGCTTGTACTATGGAAACCAGACAACTGATATAATACATATACTACTTTTTTGTTTGTATATACATACTTAATATACATAATTACACCCAGACGCAGGACATACAGAGACATGTTCATGCACACAAATGCATGTCCTGTGCGGGAATCGAACCCACGACCTGCGGCGTTATAGGTTAAGACTCCACGTCTTAACCAACTGCGCCAACTGGCCCGTCCTTCTATCGTATATTCTTCTTATTTTTATTTTTGGCAACCACGCCCAAATTAGGGCTCATTTCTGCCAGTGTCGAGTTATATTATTGTTTCCAGTCACAATAAATCACTTTCACATAGTCCTCAGTCAGTCACCGTCCATAAAAGTCATGTTTTACTACAATGGTGGTCATTGTACTAAAACTCTTCACGGACTTTTTGAGACAACTTGAAAATTCACAATACACATTCATTTCACTTCACTGGTTCACATGGATGATCTTTATTGTGTAAAATACCACCAAAAATACACAATAAAACCCAAAATACACAAATTTATGAAAATAATGACGCCACGTCACTCTGCAAGTTCCCGCCAAAAAGTCGTCAAGGCATATATTCGTCTAAAGTTAGAAAACAAGTCTCCAGTGCGTATTTCCTCACGTTTAGAGGGCTTACAAGCCACTTCACCCACCTGAAGATGTTGCACCCGACGAGTGACCAGCTGGTCCGCTGCGAGCTCTGTGGAGACTCGTTCACGGGGAACACTGGACTTAAGAGTCACGAGAACAGAGCTCATAAGGAGGTCAGTGATGTCATGATTATTTCTGGTAAGGTTTTTTTACACGCCCGCCGTGGTTTTCCCAATGGAGTACAGCATGGGGTTCTTCAAAAAGGGTGTTAAGAGATTTCTTCAGAGTCGGCAACGCGCGAGTGATACCCCTGGTGTACCTACGGTAACTTCTTACCATCAGGCGGGCCGTATGCTTGTTTGCCACCTTAGTGGTATAAAAAAAAAAACAAGCTTTTATTTATGGTTTAAGACATTTATTTCTCAAAAGATTACAAGTCACTTCACCTGAGATAAAAAAAAAACTTATGTTATAAAAAACTGTTGAGTGTATGTTGGTGGATGTCAAAAGAATTAAATTAAAAATATGAAGAATATAGTAGGTACTTCAAAAAAAACCAACAATTATACAAACAGGTTACACCAAGAAATACAGTTAATCGACAGTTAAACAGCTAAACATTTTCTAACATTTAGTTTCACCTATCCAGTGTCTTAGCCATTGTAAGTCATTTCAACTTCTCCACATATATTGTCTTTTAAAGGATTCTTGACGAATCTCATTTTAGTATTCAGAGATTAATATGGAAATCATAAAAATCTTAGATCTTAGATGCTTTTAACAGCTGTATTATTATCTCTATATCAGATGACATCACCGGAGTGTCTATGTTCTGGTTGCGACACTCAGTTCTACTGCTCGGACGCGTTTAAGGCGCATCGAGGAACCGACGGACTGTGCGACACGCTACACAAGTAAGGGACACCACACGTACAGGACACACATATAACACTGTTTAATTGATACAATAATCGTGTGTCACCAGGTATTGTGTGCGCTGCGGTATGTCGTTTGAGACTGAAGAACTGCTGAAGGAACATGAGATAGAGCAACGGAAACCGCGTGATGTGTTTGAATGTGAAGTGGTAAGTAATAGTGTGCCACCGATGGCTTTGAAATTCACGGTCAATTAGCAGTAACTAGTGAATAACCCCTCTAGAGGTACTTCCGCGATCTTATTTTATTTTTGTCTATACGCAGTGCCACAAAAGATATTCGAATTTCATAAGTTACAAGACTCACCGAAGGAGGCACAGTCCGATCCCCCGTCCGAAACGTGAGGCCAATCAACCTAAGCGCGCGGGGCCTAAAGAACATGGGCCTAAAGCCAAGAGGCCTAAAGGTAAGCCTGAGGACAAGGCGATTGTGAGGATCAGCACCATTTGCGAGATATGTGGCAAAGTGCTTAAGGTAAGTAGGTACAGGTCGGTTAGCTAATGCTGGCACGTTCACAGTAGTCACACATGCAATTTCACGATACAGGATGTTTCATTTCATTATTGCTTCTAATTCAATAATTAAATAATAATAATAATTCATAATGTATAATATAAATTAATTAAATTATAATGTCTAAAATAACTAACCAGTACTAATAAATTTTTTTATAATTAATAAAATACTAATTTATATAGCTAATCTAATCATCGCCATTTAATGTTGCAATGCCCTTGCAGGGCTCATGTTGTGGACTAAACTTATTGTAACACCTTAAATACTACATGAAGCAAATTAATAAATTGAAATTAATTGTGGTCTGTTTGTGGTCCCCCGCGCCAGGAATAATTTATTAGCAAACTCAATTAAATTATTAAATTTATAAAGAGGTAGAGCGTAGCGTTTATTCGCTCAAAGAGCAGCTCGACTGGGGAAGTACCTCCACCTTACAGAATACCGCAGCCAAATAACTGTAAGTTGTGTTCCTGCGCGTGAGGTCGCCAGAGCTCATTGGGGAGAAGATGTAATTTGTGTAAAAATAAATAATCAGTCGGTCAATTCTAACTGACGAATGCAAAACAAGACCTCTCTTAAAAATAACTGTCCCCTTCATACTCATAAGCTTGACCTTGCGCGAGAGAGACGGACAGAGTGTAGTTGTTGCGCATGCAGTGCGACGTGACGCGCGAGCTTCACACACACTACACGAGCGACACGTGTACATGTGTTACACGTGCCAGATTTAGTTAACCGACCTGTACTGTACCCGTGTTTTCGAATGAACACCAATTTGATACAGCTAGCTGTGCCTGTTTACTTCGTGCGAAGGATTTAAGTATTTAGATGTGTTGAAATAAAGAAATACTTGCTCTGTTGACGTCGGATGCCGAGACGAAGGTCCCGGAATCGAAAACATCGTGAGGAAACCTTAGCACAGTGGTAGGGTACTTTGTAGTACCCACCTGGCTGGCTACCACCCTCAAGTTGAACTGTCGCCAAGCACCTATCGGTGTGTTCCGACAGCTGCACTTGAGAGCCAGTTCCTTCTAGGCTTTGTGTGTGCACCACCTTCGGACACATCACACCATGTTGAGATTGTAGTCAAACAGGACTATGTAAAAAAAAGTAATTTTTCACATAAATCCTTGAAGATTTTCCAGTTTCCAAAGATTTATTACTGAGTTTACTGGATGGATGAATATAACTTTATATTTGCCCGCGGCTTCGCTCGCGCCAAGTTTGATAGATCAGTCAGTCATGGTTTCCTTTTATACATAAAGAAATTTTGAAAAAACCCGAATCATGTGTTTATTTATTTGTCGACAGGAGTAATCCAGCTAATTTTCAAATTGATACACCTATCTTTTATGATTTCTCCATACAAATTTTGAAATCCCGTTACATCCCTTCAGGGGTAGTCTTTTCGAAAATTCGTTCTTAGCGGATGCCTACATCTTTAACTGTCTGTGCACCAAATTTCAGCCAAATCCGTTCAGTGGTTTGAGCTGTGCGTTGATAGATCAGTCAGTCACGGTTTCCGTATCTGTACTATATACCTACTATCTATACTTATTTATATATATTATATAATCTATACTAATATAATAAAGCTGAAGAGTTTTTTTGTTTGTTTGTTCAAACGGGCTAATTTGTGGATCTACGAGTCGGATTCCAAAAATTCTTTCACTGATAGGAAGCTACATTATCCCCGAGTTTTATAGGTTTATACTTTTTATCAAGAGAACCCGGGTGAAACCGCGCGATACAGCTAGTATAGTTATATACAGATAAAAATATTTTTAATTTTCCTTACAGAATAGAAGTTTCCTAAAACTGCACCACGTCATGTCCCATACAGATTTAAAGCCGCATAAATGTAATGAATGTCCCAAGAAGTTCCGAAGTTCCATGAATTTGAAGGTATGTAATTCGTTTTAGGCAACAACCCGGGGTTCAGTCACAATATCTTAATTTACTCCATAAGGGGTGGAGATGAGACTATCCTCCATCTGCCTGCGCAAACTCCTGACATTCTTTGGTCACATAGCCAGAAAGTCTGGAGACAACCTCGAGCAGCTGGTGGTGACCGGGAAGGTTGACGGCAAACGTCCAAGAGGGCGCAGCCCACTCAGATGGTCGGACCAGATGCGCAAATCCCTGGGGACGAACTTCCACGACTTACACGTGATATAATGAGTTCACAGGGGAATCACGACCATCAGACATGAGGACACGACGCGAGGAGGTGTACAATTTACTGGACTGTAGCGACATCTATTAGCCATCTATCAGTAACACTGAGATAGTTCAGACACGGAAAGATAGATGGCGTGGCGCCACATTATCCTGCATCGCGCTAAAGAAGTTTTCTCGAGAATTTAAATATATAAGGTCCTAATAAATTAGTGAATTCCCTCTTGAGGGATGAATGAATAGGTCATTAGTAATAAAAAAAAACATAAATTATTATTAGGACCTATCCGACATGTACAGATGGACCGCGGTCCCCAGTCACGATGACCCAGCCTGGCGGAATCAGGACTCAGGACATGCAGACAAATGCATGTCCTGTGTGGAAATCGAACCCACGAACTGTACTGTACTGTATAGGTGGAATCTTAACCAACCGCGCCAACTGACCCGTCCAAAAAAATGGCAAGTATGAGGAAATTTTAAACTTATATTGCAGTTTTTTTCCAACAGGTACATATGCGTACTCATACCGGCGAGCGACCGTACCAATGTGAACATTGTCCGAAAGCGTTTCAAAATATAGGGAACCTCAAGAGGCATAACTTGGTAGGTATCAATAATCCATCTAAAATTCTGGTCTGTGTTTCTAAATAGGGTTGTTAAAAAAAGGTCTGTCAATTAGATTATAAAAAAATATTTACAACGTCTATTATTGCTTAATAAAATCATTAAACATTGATAAAACCCATCAAAGTTCAGGAGTTGGGGCTCGTGACGTCACTTGTTTGTTCCATGGCTTGACGTCACGTGGAACTTAACACACTATTATATTCATTTTTTGTTTGATTTACAAAAGAAAAAATACGTGTCTAATATTTATGATAGTGTACTGAAATGACGGACTAAATAGATTTCTTCAAGCCACTCCACTAGCCTATTGCTGGGCCGGTTAGTGTATATAGCGAACATATACACAGACATCCACGGGAACATATACGTAGACATCCACTTGAGCCTACATAAACTTGCGTGCACATATACACGGACATCCACATGAACCTACACATACATCCACTTTAATATGTACACAAACATCCACATGAACCTACACATACATCCACGTGAACATATACACACATCCACATAAACCTAGACATACATCCACCACGTGAACATATACGCAAACATCCACATGAACCTACACATACATCCACGTGAACATATACATAGACATCCACTTGAGCCTATACAAACATCCACTTGAACATATACACAAACATCCATATGAACATATACATAAACAATCACGTGAAACTTCACAGACATCCACACGATCCTACACAGCCATCCACGCGAGTATCTGCAGCGTGACCTGAATGCTAACCAGCCCGTTTATTTTTCGAGTTCTTGATTTTGATATATTTTTATACAGGTGCATACAGGAGAGCGTCCACATACATGCGAATTATGCGGAAAGAGTTTCCAAACTAAGGATTGTGTCCAAACTCACGTCAAAACTGTACATATGAAGATACCCATGCCGCCGAGGATCCGGCGGAGGAACAAGAAAACTGAATGAATTATTTTATGTTATTGATCAAGAAATCATGTTTTTATGTAATTTATTTATTAATATTAAGAATACAAAATAATGATTTATTTATAATTATGAGTGTTTTATTCTAATTTTAATACTACCCACATAGGTAGCAAACAAGCATACCTACGGACCACCTGATGGTAAGCGGTTACCGTAGCCTATGGACGCTTGCCTTACCAGGGGTACCTATCACTCGCGCGTTTCAATAGAGAAGACGCCACACATCACAACTATGTTCCGTTCGTTGTTGTAAAACGATGAACGAAGCTCGTGAGCGCCGTGAAAATCACTGTTTGCGAGAAAAATTCTCCTTAAAGCGTTCTGATAGCGCTACGTGTTTCTGCTGTCTGCTTAGACGACAAATTTATTGTATCAGCGCTAAAGAGAACTTTAGTTGACAAAAAATATGGGACATAACCTTTGCTTATGATAGCTTATACGCAAATAGCACAATGGTATAATACATTGTGTATTTTGACTTTAATGTGTATTCTTGATGGTATTTTACCCAATAAAGATCATCCATGTGCACCAATGAAGTTAAATGAAATCACAATGAAATTAATTATGTGTATCGTGACTTTTCAAGTTGTCTCAAAAAGTCCGTGAAGAGTTTTAGTACAATGACCACCATTGTAATGACTTTTATGGACGGTGACTGACTGAGGACTATAATGTGAAATGATTTATTGTGACTGGAAACTATAAAATAACTCGACATTGGCAGAAATGAGCCCTAATTTGGGCTTGGTTGCCAAACTTAAAAATAAGATGAAGAAGATGTCCTCTTTTCCCATCTTTTCCCCCTCGGTTGGTATGGTAGCTGGATGGCAACCGTGTATTGCAGTCTGTCGCGACTTAGAAGAAGAAAAAAGTCAAAGAAGTTTGGTAGAACTTTTATGGTGCCCTCTCATTTCCGTAGTCTGTCTCGCTCTATGATTAAACGTCATCTGTCACTTGTTATTTCCCTCCAGTTTTAAATAAATGAAAACGTTTTGATAAGTTGAGAATATTATATTATATTACAGAATATTATACAGGATATTGATTAATATAATTGCTAAGTAGAATAAAAAGTGTTTTGCTTACGAAACCGTTTCTTTTTTAACTAAGATTGAAGTATAGAAAATGCGAAGTGTGCGGATTAAACTCGGAAAGGAAAGATGGTAAAAAACGTGTTTTTATGGCCAAACCCCTGGATGCGGTTCGGTAAGTAGAATATCATATTATTAATGAGTTCTCTAATTCCTTTAATAAAAACATCTAAATAGTATCTTAAGGTATATACCATAATAATATATAAGAAAATAGAGTTGTGCAACATTTATTATCGAATTCGATATCGATATTTTTAGGTGCCGAAAATGGGTGAAAATGACAGGCAACGAGGACTTAGCTTACATTCCAATAGAGAAACTAAATGAATTAAAATATATTTGCGGAAACCATTTTGTTGAGAAGGACTTTCAGAAAAAAAAACACGGCTAAAGAAGACTGCAGTTCCATCCATAAGAATCTCAGCTAAGCCACTCTCTAAAGACAAACTTAAGGGATTTCCTTTATAAAGAACAGTGAGCATTAGGTCAGTAACACACATATTTAAAATCAATACAAATAAAACGATAATTTATTATATAAATTTTAAATATTTTCACATTTATCTAGATTATCCACCTACTGCCCCAAATGCTTCTTTGGATATTGAACAATCTATAAATTTAAATGATAATTTATCAGTAAATTGCAATGAAATTTATAGCGAGTATGATATTCCAGTAGAATATACTATAGAGGTGAGCCAAACAAGTGAGCAGCTGCAAGGTATATAGCCACTTTTTGATTTTATTTCACAAGACTTTATAAAATCAATTTGATACAAAATAATGATCATCTTCTATTCCAGATATTCCGCAAATTCATACTGTTCCTGCTAGCGGAGATCTAAAGGGGTCATTGGGGAAAATGTTGTTAAGTGTAAAGCGTTGAAAGGTTCGGTCTTTAAGGGTCAGTTCACACCGAGACGAGACGCGACGAGACGTGTCGCAACTACACCTGGAAAGGATAAAATATACGACTATATCGCACTAAGGGAATGGTGGGATACACTATCTCTTACGTACCCGACTCTGGATCTATGTAAAACTGTTGATTCATGTGTTTCTGTGTTTGAGCATAATGTAAGAGAAAATCATTAGTCTATCAATATTGGCAAATATTTCCAGTTAATGATGATGACAAACCTAAATTTATCATGGTTGTGTGAGAAGCACATTAAAAATGTATCTGAGGCTTTGCTGTCTCGATTGGCAGCTTTATTAATCAGAAATGAATGTCGTAAAGTTAATGCTTCAGTTAGTGACACAGAACAGTTTAATGCAGACAAAAATAAAATTGCTCAATTAACGAGTTCAGCAAAATAATATTACTGTGCTTATCTAATATGTAACATAACATATACATTTTAGGATTCTTCTTAAGGCTAATCCTAGTTTAGGACTCTTATGTAGCCAATCCTATTATTAAGGTTACGTTGTGGGCAGAGTCAACAAAACTCCAACTTGCGAATATATTTTATTACGCTATATTAGGAGTGCACAACAATAATAATAACATGACACGTGTGTTTATCAAAAGGCTACGTTGAGACTGGGATGAGAGTGGGAACTCTATGGCGACTGAGTGTGACGACTGCGTGTGACGACTGCAAGCGGCGCATACGGCGTACGCTTTATATTGCAGGGATAAAGCTATGAGTCCCTAGTTGTGTACATACAACATATTTTTTTTGGATTCACACTTATCAGGGCCTAAACAGCATAATTTACTTTTTGTTTTGATAAAACGTCTAGTTGCAAATATTATGTAGTTTTAATTAAACTCCAATCACAAACCTTACTGTATATTAATATAATGTGTATTGTATTAGTTAGTTCTTTGTCTCGACTTTTTACGGTTTTCTTAAATACCCCGATCTGTGATCCACAGGAAAAAATGCATCTAAATCCCCTTCCTATTTAATATTATATTTATACAGTAACAAATATTAATATTTATTATTATTATGTAACCTTGTGTATTAATATTTTGTATGGTATATTATATTTTTATACAAGTCATAATCTGAACAAAGTACCACTGGGTTTGTTTTGGTAGTGCTAAAACTAAATCAGAGGATCTTAAATATCTATATTATTTACAACAGTATATATATATATATATATATATATATATCGATATCGATAGATTTAAATATCTACTAAACAGCGCATCTCTATTTCGTTCTAAGGTTGGTAGTACTGATTGTTATTATTCTCACATTGTTCTCATTGTGGCTTTTTTTGGTTCCCAAATGATATTTTATCATTTTTATCTTGCTCTATGGAGTCCCGTCTCTTCTTACGTACCTAGTTATTGAATACTCTTTGGTGTATTGTTAACAGCCCCATAATAGTATCTAGCGTAGCGTTATATTCTCTTTGATAGTATCTGCAAAGTATTTCGAATTTCGATGTGAGTTTTTCATATTTGGTAGTATTTATATTCAATACCTGGCAAACAGGACACAAATGTCAAAATGATAAAAAACACAGCTGATCGACTGATTGTGCAATAAATTGAATTTTAAATAAAATAATAACATAAATAATGCCTCGTATTTTTCCTAAAAAGTCAAAAACCTCGTTGCGAGTGTGTCGAGGATGTCTCGCTACAGACGCACGACTGTACGACATGCGCCAGAACAGACTGCTGGAGGCCTATTCTACACTACTGGGTAACGCTGTAAGTTAATTCTGCGTTATTGCTTTCCCTCATAGAAAATACGTTCTTCCTAGGCTTTTTTTACATATATAATGGCTTTACTTCTGATATGTATCATGAAGGATATTATATTGAATGCATGCAAGGATAAATATAATATAATGAATGCAATAAACAGGTTGAGAACTTGGATATGTTTTTCGACACACTATCCTAACTAATATTATAAATGCAAAAGTGAGTTTGTTTGTTTGTTACGCCGTCACGCCTCAACTAATCAACGGATCATCATGAAATTTGGCATGCAGATAGCCTATGGTATGGAGAACGACATAGGATCCGGGAACGCGGGTGAAACCGCGGGGGACAGCTAGTTTAGGTATAAAGTCAAAATTGATAGTAATTAAGTTAGATTAACAACTATATTTTGTGTAATTAAGAGTGTGTATTGTTATTTACTTTTCTTTTAATTTTGTTTTGGTATATTAAGCTGGGTTTTTGTATTCATAGTTATTTTTGTTTTTATTTTGTATTTTATGTTTAGAATTTTAACAATGTTATGTATATCTATAATTGGCACCCACATCAGTCTATCTATTTTTTATCTAAGTTACTTTTTATTTGTTTGAATGTGTGTGCTGTTGATGTATCTTTTTGAAAATAAAATAAAAAAATAAAGGATAATCCTTCTTGGTTTTACTTTCTTTCTATAAGGATCTGGACTCATAATATTTTTATTTATTTACTTATTTTCATACACATTTCGTAACTAAGTACCTAAAAACCTTTTGGGTTTGTGCAGGTACTGCACATTCGCCTTCACAATCCACAAAAACACTTACAAAGAATATTAACATTATTAACACTTACACAAACATACAACGGCACATGGTGCGGCGTGCAGTGCACATCACACAGACGCCCGGACACAAAACTACCACTAACTTCTAACCAACCGAGTGAAAAGCTAGTCTTTATATAATGCTATTAATCATTTAGCTGAATCAAAATATTTCTGTAATGCAAAATAAGGCTTTAAACTCAAACACAGTATTCTGTAGATTATATTTCAAATTGTTATTTCAATCATTTTCAGTTACAAGTAACAGATGACCTGCCACATTACTTGTGCAGCTACTGCGCTGTACTGCTGCTCAAGTGTGATAGATTCCGAATTAAGTGCATTGATGCTCTGTTTGCATTCAGAAATACTCAAGTACACAATTTAGAAGTGAGTTTTTCCTATTAAAATGAATGTTAATGTTATCTTCTAATATTGTAAACTAGCTGTCCCCCGCGGTTTTACCCGCGTTCCCGGGATAAAAAGTAGCCTATGTCCTTTTCCAGACCATAGACTATCTGCATGCCAAATTTCATGATGATCCGTTGAATAGTTGAGGCGTGAAGGCGTAACAAACAAACAAACAAATAAACAAACAAACTCACTTTCGCATTTATAATATTAGTTAGGATACTAATGTGAGTTTGTTTGTTTGTTACGCCATCACACCTTAACTACTCATCGGATCATCATGAAATTTGGCATGCAGATAGCCTATGGTGTGGAGAAGGACATAGGCTACTTTTTATCCCGGGAACGTGGGTGAAACTGCGGGGGACAGCTAGTCTTCTAATATTATAAATGCAAAAGTGATTTTGTTTGTTTGTTACGCCATCACACCTTAACTACTCAATGGATCATCATGAAATTTGGCATGCAGATATCCTATGGTATGGAAAAGGACATATGCTACTTTTAATCCCGGGAACACATGTGAAACTGCAGGGGACAGCTAGTAATAAATAAATATCCTGGGATGTTCCTCACACACGGCTATCTGATCCCAAACTAAGCAGAGCTTGTACTATGGAAACCAGATAACTGATATACTACTTTTTGGTTTGTAAATACATATTTAATATACATGATTACACCCAGACTCAGGACATACAGACATGTTCATGCACACAAATGCATGTCCTGTGTGGGAATTAAACTCACAACTGGCGACGCAATAGGTGGAATCTTAACCAACCACGCAAACTTCCCTTTCAATAATATACTTAATAATTCTTGTAAAAATGTATATTAATATTGACGGGCCAGTTGGCACAGTTGGTTAAGATTCACCTTACGCGCTGCAGGTCGTGGGTTCGAATCCCAGACAGGACATGCATTTGTGTGCATGAACATGTCTGTATGTCCTGAGTCTGGGTGTAATTATGTATATTAAGTATGTATTTACAAACAAAAAGTAGTATATGTATTATATCAGTTGTCTGGTTTCCATAGTACAAGCTCTGCTTAGTTTGGGATCAGATGACCGTGTGTGAGGAATGTCCCAGGATATTTTATTTATAAAGAAATTTGACACATTTAGAAATTCTATTCACTAATTATATGATTTGTTTTAGTTATCAATAATAGATATACCGGCGCGATTTGTGCGCTCATGCATCGAAACGATCGATTGTATTGATGCAGAGCTGCTATTAACTCAACCAAATGATAGTCATGACGGAATTAAAGTAGAAAAAGACGATTTTACAGTTAATACTACTGAGAATAATGCTGAATCTAAATCCAAATTGAATATTAAAGAAGCTGTGGTCAATGAAGAAACAACAGTATTAAATAAAACGTTGAAACTAGAAGTTCTTGGTCTAAAGTTAGATGATTCTGTTAAATCAAATGAAGATAACAGTGACTTTGAATTATCTAATAATGATACAAATAATTTTGAGTCTTTAGACACAGATGATGATGATCTTAAAGATTTAAAACTTAAATTAAAGCCAATAAAGAAACGTAAGGTTAAATTAAAAACAAAAGGTTTAGATTCTATAAAAGATGCAAAGAAAAAGAAACTAAAAATTAAATCAAACAATAAAAAGACTGAGTTTGCTGAGAACTTATGTGAAACATACAACATAGAGATTGTAGTATTAAGTAAAGAAGAACAAAGGAAAGAAATTGAAGATAGAAAAGATTCGGATAACTACAAAATGGGGAATTTCAAATGTAATATTTGTTACAAAGCATTCATTATTGAAGAAACTTATAATAATCACATGTTGTTTCACGATGATGTAAGTAATATAAGTAATAATTCGACTGTTTTACAAAAAACTTAAACCGACTTCAAAGTACACTAAAAAGTATTCAAATCCTGATTTGATGACAATGGGACCAAACGGGAAGTGTACCCTTCCAGATAAAAAAAGAATTTTCCAAATCGGTTAATAAATGACGGAGTTATGAGGTAACAAACACAAAAAAAAAAAACGTACATCTGAATTGAGAACCTCCTCCTTTTTTTGAAGTCGGTTAAAAACTAAAAAAAGTCGACAAAAGTTGTCACACTCGATTTCATACTACTTAACGACAAACGGTATTTAGACACTGAATCTGTGCACCTTTTTAGGGTTCCGTAGCCAAATGGCAAAAAACGGAACCCTTATAGATTCGTCATGTCTGTCTGTCTGTCTGTCTGTCTGTCCGTGTATGTCACAGCCATTTATTTCCGAAACTATAAGAACTATAATGTTGAAACTTGGTAAGTAGATGTATTCTGTGAACCGCATTAAGATTTTTACACAAAAATAGAAAAAAAACAATAAATTTTGGGGGTTCCCCTTTACTTAGAACTGAAACTCAATTTTTTTTTTTCATCAAACCCATAAGTGTGGGGTGTCTATGGATAGGTCTTCAAAAATGATATTGAGGTTTCTAATATCATTTTTTTATAAACTGAATAGTTTGCGCGAGAGACACTTCCAAAGTGGTAAAATGTGTGTCCCCCCCCCCCCTGTAACTTCTAAAATAAGAGAATGATAAATCTATAAAAAATATATGATGTACATTACGGTGCAAACTTCCACCGAAAATTGGTTTGAACGAGATCTAGTAAGTAGTTTTTTTTTAATAGGTCATAAATTGAAATTAATATCAAATACTCAGGTCTATACTACCATTTACTTATATACCTACAGGTTTGTACGGAACCCTCGGTGCGTGAGTCTGACTCGCACTTGGCCGGTTTTTATTTCCGACTGTCATCATCATCATACCAGCCCATGGATGTCCATTGCTGAACATAGGCCTATCCCATTAATTTCCACTTCCACTTCGAGCTGTTCTGGGTCACTTGCATGTAGCGGCGCCAAGTGGTCGTGGGTCCACCGCTAGTGGGAGGTTCCCCATCGGTTATCGGCTCTCCGAGCGATGTGGCCTGCCCATTGCCACTTCAGCTTACTAATTCTACATTTTTGTTCTCGTACGAATGTCCTCATTTCGGACCCTGTCGCGTAGAGAAATTCCGAGCATAGCTCGTTCCATAGCTCGCTGAGTAACTCTGAGCTAATTTATGCGGCCAGCAGTGAAAGACCACGTCTCTGTCCCGTATGTCATCACTGGTAAAACGCACTGATTGAAGACCTTCGTCTTCAGACTCTGAGGTATTTTGGACGTGAAGATATGCCGTAGCTTCCCGAACGCTGCCCAGCCGAGTTAGATTCTTCGATTGACCTCTTTGTCGAAGTTGGACCCACCTAGTTGGACTATTTGTCCTTATGCAAGCACGCAATTGTTTTCAGTGCGATTAGAATGTAAATATTATGTAATGAATCTAAGCTTGTTTTGAAAAGAGTAATCGCTGAGTTTATTGCCGGCTCTTCTCAGCAAATGCAACCTTCCGAACCGGTATTAGAGTATTAGAGTCAGACTTTTCATAAGTGCCTGCGAAGGTCTATTTGAATAAAAGATTTTGTTTTTTTTATTGTATTTGTATTTTCTGACTCTGAATTATAAAAACATCTATTAATTTCAGATCAGCGGCAAATATGTGTGTGACATTTGTCAATACCACTTCATGAGCAAAATAAAGCTTGGATTTCACAAGAATAATCATAAAAAGAAATACACATGCAAGGATTGTGGAGTTGTCACCAAATATCTGTAAGTACCTAACATTTTCAATACTGGGTGGAGATTTCGAGATGGCATATTTTCGAAACCTATGTTGGGTTAGTCATGCTGAACAACTTTTACTATGGAACCAATACTGTAATCTCAAATATTTTTTCTACTTTTCATACATTATGATCGAGCAAGGTTGACATTTTGTAAGAAAAAAAATTGAGAATTCACTATTGGTCCCATAGTAAAAGTTGTTCAGCATGACTAACCCAGCAGGTTTCGAAAATATGCCATCTCGAAATCTCTCCACCTGTTATATATATATTATTTTACTGTGTATAATTGAATATGCATGTGTTCTTTTTTTTTTTTTGTACGACTAAGTCGGTAAACAAGCATACGGCCCGCCTGATGGTAAGCGGTTTCCGTAGCCATATGGACGCTTGCAACAAACGAATCATCGCTCACGCGTTACCGACCTTTCCCCCCTCCCCTATGAGCTCTGGCGACCTTACTCACGCGCAGGAACAAAACTTTACACAACATAAAGTTATTTGTCTGCGGTATTCTGTAAGGTGGGGGTACTTCCCCAGTCGAGCTGCTCGCCGAGCAAATAAATTGATTTTTTTTCCACGGATTATTTTTCTAATATTGTTTTTTGATTACTAATGACCTATACATTCATCCCTCAAGAGGAAATTCACTAATTTAGTAGTAGACTTCTATTGAAAAGGGAATACCTCCCGCCAGGCTGGGTCATTGTGACTAGAGAACGCGTTCCAACAGTAGGTACATGTTGGACACTTGTATATTTGGGTCAATCATCTTTTTCTTTTGTAATTCTGTCCCTTTGTCCAAGAGACAACAGTGACAGAGTTTCCCAAAAAACTATTGTTATATAATGCTACTAATGTGCTTAGGAGTTACTCGATACATTAATGGAGAAAAATGTACGTTTGTTGAATTGTAACCATAGAAAACGTATAGAAAATTAGGTTGTCCAAGGGACAACGGGGAACGGAACCATGGCATCGAGGTACATGAAAATTTTGGAATGCATAGAAACTTTGATAGTGCGATGCAGAATCTCGTGGCGTTATATATCTATATATTGTGTGTTAATGTGTAACTGATAGATGTCGCTACATACCAGTTTACCAATTATTTTTCTCCTGTCTTGTCTAAATCTCCTTTTTTCCTGTAATAAGTGTGGTGTCTGAATTCTATTATAATAAACGCACGTTTTTTAGTAATTACTTCACGGATTTGTATGAAATTTGACACACAGATAGAATATGTTCTAGATTAACACATCCTTTTGGTCAAAAACGCGGGTGAAAGTAGGAAAGTATATTCTCCACTCCTGAATATTTGACAAGTCAGTTACTGTGTATATGTGTTTTCCAGTCACAAAGTGAAGGAACATCACAAATGGCACGGAGGAGCTACATACAAATGCAAATATTGCGAAAAGGAGTTCGTGTAAGTATACTGTATACGTGTAACGGAAAAGGTATGTCTATCCAGAAGGGGTGAACACTACATCAGGTATAGACTATAAAGCTTCAGCTAAAAATAATTTGCCCAAAAATTCATACCAAATTGTTGCTACCAAGTTTATTGAATTTAAATCATAAACAACATAACTTCGCTCAATGAGCGTTTCTTCATTGGGCGACACGACACGACACGACACGGCAACGGCAGCCGTCCGCGACATCAGTGGATGCATAATGCCTGTGGGTCAACTACACGCAGAAAAGCTACAGTGCCCTCCGTGTCCAGTTCAATAATGCGTTCAGGGCAGTGTTGAGGCTGCCTCGCTTCTGCAACGCATCAGGTATATCCACGCGAGTATGCGAAAGAGGTGCGCGTCACTGGTGCGCAGGGTGCGGGCCAGCTCTAACACTGTCCTGGCGATGATCGCAGGTAAGGTAGACTGTCCCTATTTTATTTTTTTTATTTATTTATTTATTCAGATTTCATAGATCCATTAGGGTTAGTAAAATGCCTTATTTCTAGGGTTAGTACTACATTAATTAAATTTACATTAAATTGAGCTTATTATTAAAAACAAATACCCTCACACAAGACACTTTATGCACACACCAATGAATTTATACCAATGAGTGTGTGCACAAAGTGCCTCATGATCGGCGAATCGTAGTGATCCGCTACTGTCCTCAGGATACTATTCCGGCTGCCCCGCACTCTCCCTAACAGAGATGCCGTTTTCTTACGGATAATCGCCCCAAAGTCATCCGTGCGGGCCTGCGCGAACATCCCCGATGCACTACAGAATCGAGGCAGCCGCAACAACATCCTGAAGGCATTATTATATTGGACACGTAGGACATTTAGCGATCTTTTCGCATAGTCGGCCCACAGATTGCCCGTGTAGAAGCTTTGACAGTACGCCTTGAAAAGGGTGATTTTGACCTGGTCACTACACCGAGCAAATCTACGAGCCAGCATATTGCTCCTGACAGCCAATGCCCTACGCTCCCGTTCGATATCTACATTGTCTCTAAGATCGTCGGTAAGGATATGCCCGAGGTATTTGAACTGTCTTACTCTACGTAAGTTCGATCCATTGAGTGCGATGTTAAGCATACTCTCGGGATATCCACTGACAGGCCTAAAGACAATATACTCACACTTTTTAATATTATATAGAAGTCCGTGTGTGGCTACATAGGTCTCACAGACTCTCAGCAATTTACCCATGGCCTCCGCGGTCGGGGCCAGCAGCACCATGTCGTCTGCGTAGCTAATGTTATTAATACTAACGCCATCCACACGACACCCATCACGCATGCTGCTGAGCTCGGCAATCAGGTCATCCACGTACAGGTTGAAGAGCTTGGGAGACGACAACCCCCCCTGCCTTACCCCGCACTGCAACCTATACGTTTCTGAGAAAGTGTTGGACCATTTTACAGTGTTCAATTGATTGGCATACCAGAATTTAAATATTTTAACAACTTCAGCTGGAACACGCCTGCTTCCTAACTTTCTCCAGAGTATATCATACGATACAAGATCAAATGCCCTAGATAGGTCAAGAAAACAGGCATACACCGGCGTTCTACGGGTGGTGTAATACTGGACAGTGTGCTTTAGACTTAAAATGGCACTCTCAGTTGACAGTCCAGGTCGAAACCCGAACTGAGCATCCTGTATATTAAGGTATTTACTTAAACACGAGTCAAGCACACTGTCCAGTACCTTGGCCATAATCGTAGCAAGAGAAATTGGGCGATAGTTTCCCTTATCCGAGATGTCCCCTGTCCTGTTCTTTATGATAGGTACCACTATAGTTTTCATTAACTCCACTGGTAAGTATGAGTGGGTAATACACAGCGAGTAAAACATGGACAGAACTCTCGGCAGATGAACTCCCGCGTACCGCAAATGCTCAATACTGAGGCCGTCATGACCAGGAGATTTGCCTCTACTCATGTTTACTATATCCGGCACTGCTGTGATAGACATGTCACTTGTAGTGCCGGGTAAAGAGGCAAATATGTACCTATTTTAAGTATGGGTTCATCATTTTATTTCTATTATTACGTGTTATATTTAATTTTGTATTTTATTTTTAATTATCTCTGTTGTTATTACTATTTTGAGTCCAATTGATACTCGAAATAAATGAATTTTAATTTTTTAATAATACTATGAGATTGTACTGCACGCTGTCTCGCTTGGCCTGCACGGCAACGACATGTCGTTGCAGTCAGCGACATGTCGTCACTGGTGTCGTGGCGGCATCTTTATGCATGTATTGTGTACACACGCAAGCTTACATGTAGGCGTGCGAGTGGACGCGCCGGCCGCGACCCCGCAGCTCTCATTATTACCGCGTCGTGTCGTGTCGTGTCGTTCCAATGACGAACGTTGCTGCTGGAGTCGCCCGACGACGTCGCCGCCGGCAACGACATGTCGCCCTAATGAAGAAGCGCCCATTGATAGTCATTATAATTTTGCGTCACTTGCTTATAATAATATTTAAATTATCTATTTCGCGATCTGTGCGCCTTGTACCAAAAAAGTGGATTACTGTAATGTATATACACTTTCCGTTACACGTTGTGTATCTTGATCTTGAAAGGGGTTGAAAAGGAAAACAAAATTAGGAAAATGTCATTCAATTAAAATTCTTTATTTTAATTATTACAAAAAATAAAAGTCTTCAAGCAAAAACACGCGCAAGAATTTGAAATTTTATTATTTTTTAAATGTAGTAGAGAGAGCACGTTTTCTTTTGTGTTCTTACGTAATTCGGCTGTAACCTCGCCATTTAGGTACGTTGATGTAATAGGGATGAGGCCTGGGTCACAAAATTAGAATTCTAATAAATTTTTCAGATTATCAAAAAGTAATGGACACGTATTTTTTGTTTAATCAAATCAATAAAAATTACCAAAGATAAAGTGCGTAGGTCGGGAGTGGGGGCTCGTGAAATCACTTATGTTTTAAGAGTGTACCATGGCGTGATGTCACGTGCAACTTCAACACACCATAATTATCTTCGTATTTTTTTATTTCATTGACAAATGAAAAAATAAGTGTCCAATATTTTTTAATAATGTAAATAGATTTTTTTAGGCCACTAAGTCTATTCTAGTCTCTTCCCAATGTATCTTCTATGTAGATTTTTTTTTTATATTCTTGATATTTCTTATTGATACAAATGCATAGAGTAAAAAGAAGCTGCTCTATTTTTACTCCTAAATCAGGTATATAGTAGAGTCCATTTTGCCCCATACACAGAAGCACTTCTAACTACTACGGCCACCTGAAGATGAATCATCCGACCAGTCACGAGCTGGTCCGCTGTGAGATCTGTGGAGACGCATTCTATGGCCGTTCGGGACTTAACTGTCATGAGAAGAAGGCACACAAAGAGGTATTAATGAATAATATAATAGTGAAATAACTATGCAACAGTCAGATTCAAAGCCAAGCCATTTATTCAATTTAGGCCCCAGAATGGCACTTATGAACTCACTCAGCCTTCAACTGAGAAGAATCCGGCAAGAAACTCAGCAAGGTTACATTTTTAAATATTTTTTGGACAATCTGACTATGTTTGGCTTTTTTTTTTCAAATAATTAATAATAAAAAAGAAAGCATATACCTAAGCATAGATAGATTCATTTTTGAGTTCCTCATGCGTATTCCATTCTTAAGATTTGTCACTGACCGAGGATTATCATTGATAAATTGTCAACAAAATTGAGAAAAATCAAGAAAAAAAAGGACCGGTCGAGCATGATTCGGATTCGCACCCCAAGGGTTCCATAAAGACTGTCCTTGTATGTGGTGGGGACCCTTTTACAAGCTTTTATTTATGTTCGGGTGGAATGTTGCAAGTCGAACTTCACCCACTTCCAGTGGTCGGATTGACTTGATATTTGGTATACACTAGTATGTTGGATGACAATGCAAGGACAGTCAACAAAAAGTACAGTCAATCAAAAAAAGCTTGTATTAAAAATGGAATTTTTAACAAAGAAGTTATTTCATTTTTATTATTTATTGTTATAGTGGCAATAGATATACGCATTCTTTGAACATTTTAACCATAACTTGTACTTAACATAAAATATGTACTTAATGCGGTTCATGAGACACAGCCCAATGACGGACAGCAGAGGCTTAGTAATAGGGTCCAGTTCGAACCCTTTGGTTTGGTTTTCCCACGGATAGAAGGACTTACGTTATTTATTTAGATTTGTCTGTGACAATTCCGATTTTATTATTTATAAATAATAAATCGGTTAACTAACTTCAGGGATATTGAGCAATCTCTTTTTTAATGTCGGTTAAAACTAATGTTATTTCCAGCCTGTGTTTTAGCATAATCTCACCAAAGTGATGATGTGTCCGAAGGTGGTGCACACACAAAGCCTAGAAAGAACTGGTAAAAGAAAGAAGTGCGACTGTTGGAATACCGATAGGTGCTTGGCGACAGATTTTCATCTTGAGGGTGGTAGCCCGGCCGGTGGGTACTACAAAGTACCCTACCACCGTGCTATTGATGTTTTCCTTCACCTCAAGCTCATTGTGGGATTCAAACCCGAGACCTTTTATCCTCTTAAATCCAATTAATATGTATAATTATCTATATCAGATGAGATCACCGGAGTATCGTTGTTCTGGTTGCGACACTCAGTTCTACTGCTCGAAAGCATTAAAGGTGCACCAAGGAACCGACGGACTGTGTGATCCGCGGGCTAAGTAAGTACATATACACTATTTCATTATTAAACAATGAATTTTCACAAGATGCGTCTTAGACCAACTAATGCACAACGAGACACCGAAAATGTTACTTTACAGGTTGAAAATGTAATGACAGGTCATTAAGGGCAAGCTACCTTAAGGGTTTTAATCTCTTACTTTTTGAGTTATTGCTATCAGCACCCTGAGTGTAACGCTTAACGTAACCTTAGAGTTTGCGTATTTCTAAGATAACTTGTACCAAAAATGCAAACACGTTAGTTACGTTAATTATTTGCAAGCTTTACACTCGGGGTATAGAATACAGAATTTGAAAAAAAAAATGGACATTCATTTCGTTAACGAATATTTTTTTTCGATTTATGAGCTTTTTTTAATTATATTTACATTCTAAAAACGCCGTTCTCTCGCCGATTGTATTTTTCTGTAAATGCCGATAGCAATAACTAAAAGTAAGGTATGGTCTCCTAAAACCATATTCGCGGTTTATTCCTAAAATCCCCTGAAAGTCCCCCTTAAGGGGGAAAAGTGAAATCTTTTTTATAAAACAGTCTGGAATTCCCCCCTGATAATCCCCACTTGAGGTCATTTCAGTTTAGGGAGCACCGATAGGTGCTTGTTGGTAGCCTGCCAGGTGGATACTAAAAACCCGGAAATTTCGTCACGGCATTCGACGTCGCTACCCCTGAGCTATCATAAATAAATAAATCGTTTCTCAGCTTATGCGTACGCTGCGGCATGTCGTTTGAGACTGAAGAACTGCTGAAGGAACATGAGATAGAGCAACGGAAACCACGTGATGAGTTCGAATGCATTCAATGCAATAAGAGTTTCAAAAGTTTCCAAAGATACAACTGGCACATGAAGTACACTAATTTACACTCGTCGTCGTACACCCCCCGGGCGGCTGAACTGAACAATAAGAGTATTATTTGCGAGATTTGTGGTAAGGTTGTGAAGGTAAGATTTAGATAATAGCCAATCAACTTTTTCTTGCTTTTTAGGGTTCCGTAGCCAAATGGCAAAAAACGGAACCCTTATAGATTCGTCATGTCTGTCTGTCTGTCTGTCCGTCCGTATGCCACAGCCAGTTTTTTCCGAAACTATAAGAACTATAATGTTGAAACTTGTTAAGTAGATGTATTCTGTGAACCGCATTAAGATTTTCACACAAAAATAAAAAAATAACAATAAATTTTTGGGGTTCCCCATACTTAGAACTGAAACTCTTTTTTTTTTATAACACCCATAAGTGTGGGGTGTCTATGGATAGGTCTTCAAAAATGATATTGAGGTTTCTAATATTTTTTTTTTCTAAACTGAATATTTTGCTCGAGAGACACTTTCAAAGTGGTAAAATGTGTGTCCCCCCCCTGTAACTTCTAAAATAAGAGAATGATAAAACCAAAAAAAAATATATGATGTACATTACGATGCAAACTTCCACCGAAAATTGGTTTGAACTAGATCTAGTAAGTAGTTTTATTTTCATAAATCATATCAAATACTCAGGTCTATACTAGCATTTACATATAATACCTACAGGTTTGTACGGAACCCTCAGTGCGCGAGTCTGACTCGCACTTGGCCGGTTTTTTATTATGTCCCGTTGTCCAAGAGACAACAGTGACCGAGTTTCTTAAATAGTACATTATGATACATGTGTGCAAGTTTGATTATTAACACTCGAGGCGGTATTAACCCGATAAGGGAGCCGAAAGTGTAATCAATCAATGCACACGAGTGTCATACGACATTTTTCAACACACTTGCGAGGAAAGAAACAGACTTCAATTTTGCAATAATTGTCACTTTACGAGCGAGTGTGTTGAAAAAACTGTTATTGTATATGGCTACTAAAGTGCTTAGGAGATAGTCCATTAAAATAATGGGCTTTTAATTCCGAGAAAAATGTACGTTTGTTGAATTGTAACCTTAGAAAACGTATAGGAATCATGGTTTCAAAGAGTTTTCCAAGGGACAACGGGGAATGTAACCATAGCAACGAGGTACAAGAAAAAATTTATCAACTCATAAGACTCATACAAAAACATTTAAAAAATGTATGGACACCTGTTTTTTTCTTTATTTCAAGCTTAAATCTTCTATTGGGATACAAACACTTTTCAACTTTTACAAATTGATAGGTAAAGTCTGTGCGGAAGGAGGATTCAAAATCAAAATCATAATATAATAATATTATGATTTTGATTTTGAATCCTCCAATAAATTCTGCAATTACTCGCTTTGATTAATTACATCCTAACTATAATATTATAAATGCGAAAGCGAGTTTGTTTGTTACGCCTTCACGCCTCAACTACTCAACGGATCACCATGAAATTTGTCATGCAGATTGCCTATGGTATGGAGAAGGACATAGGCTACTTTTTATCCCGGGAACGCGGGTGAAACCGCGGAAGACAGCTAGTAATATATACATTCAAGATCTTGGTGCCCTCCCCCCATGTAACTACGTTGTATATATAAACAAGGTAAACTACGTTTTATTACAGAATAACGGCCTTCTCAAAGTGCATCATCGGTTAAAACACACGAATGAAAGACCTTTTCAATGCAATGAATGCCCGAAGAACTTCCAGAGTGCAGTCAATTTGCAGGTATATCATATAAATTAAATAAATATTCAGGAACATAGAAAAACCTCATTCTAATTTAATAGAGAAAAAATAAAATAATGTAGGCACCCTGTTCAAAGGAAATTCTGATAAAGATGAAAATAAAATACAAGACTTTTTGCCGGGAACTTGCAGTGACGTTGCGTTTTCATTTTTATTTTCATAAATTTGTGTATTGTTGGTGGTATTTTACCCAATAAAGATCATCCATGTGCACCAGTGAAGTGAAATGAAATTAATTATGTGTATCGTAACTTTTCAAGTTGTCTCAAAAAGTCCGTGAAGAGTTTTAGTACAATGACCACCAATGTAGTAAAACATGACTTTTATGGACGGTGACTGACTGAGGACTATAATAAGAAAATGATTTATTGTGATTGGAAACAATAATATAATTTGATACTGGCAGAAATAACCTCTTTTTTTGGGCTTAGTTGCCAAACTTAAAAATAAGAAGAAAATAAAATGTAGACTGTAACTCCCTCTATTTGTACCCACAGGTCCACATGCGAACACACACCGGCGAGCGTCCGTTCCAATGCCTCAGTTGCCCAAAGGCATTTAAAACTATACAGAATCTCATCCGACATAACCTAGTGAGTATTCTTCAAACCGATTAATTCATGTCGCATCGACACAAATGTCGTTTCAGTGTTGTTTTATCCTGCCTGGGTTCCTTGCTATGGTTTTGTTTTCCTTCACCAAACCTCATGGTTTTTGTAAATAAGCTACCTAAAAGTCGTATGTTATATATTTGCTGTACTGAATTACTCAGTTATGGCTCCACTTACCCTAACCACTCCTACATTATAGCTCCACTTACACTAACAACTCCTACATTATAGCTCCACTTACCCTAACACTCCTACATTATAGTTCCACTTACACTAACACTCCTACATTATAGCTCCACTTACCCTAACACTCCTACATTATAGCTCCACTTACACTAACACTCCTACATTATAGCTCCACTTACCCTAACACTCCTACATTATAGCTCCACTTACACTAACACTCCTACATTATAGCTCCACTTACCCTAACACTCCTACATTATAGCTCCACTTACCCTAACGCAGTCATTATAGCTCTAGTACTCTTATCAACTCCTTGCCCTTAATTGAGTTATTATTGTAACAGGTGCACTCAGGTGAGCGTCCTCACTCGTGTGATGTGTGTGGAAAGACCTTTAAAACTACAAGTGATGCAAAAACTCATGTGAAAGCAGTTCATATGAAGATACCCATGCCTCCGAGAATACGACGGAGGAATAAGAAAACTGAATGTTAATGTACCTACTATTAATTAATTTTATGAAATATGTTCATGTAAGTTTATAATAATTTGCAGGATAATAAATTTAAAGCTAAAATCGTTCTTTATTCGCAATTTGTTTTTTTCATTTCTACTTTTAATATTCAAAACTATATAAATATTCCTGTTTTAATTTGTTGATCGATGTTATTTCTACACTAAACATTTGCACATGGTACGCTAGGCAAGGCGTGGTCAAAGGAGCGGTCGATATCAATATCTAACAATACCTAATTAACAAAACTAGAATTAGAATAGGTACAGGTACTTTATAAGTAATATTTCTATATTGAATTATATGATTTAAAAAATTATATATATTATACATGAGTACAATGTAACATAAAAATACTACTCTGTGCTGTGGTAAAAAGTAACATTAAAAATATCTACTTTTAACAAAAATATATATTTATTCCAAAAAAGTAAAGTACATGCTGCTAAACAAACTAAAGAAAGCATGCAGGAGCTTAGCGAAGCGGGCGAACGATCTGCCTTTCTCTAGTTCGAGACGGAGTTGACGAACTAAACTGCGCTCCCGGTCGCGAACTATTATGGGCCGTCCACACGTTTGGTAAGCCTCGACAAGCGTCCACAAATTCAAACGTGTGGACGAGGTATATAGCAGCCAGCGCGCCGCCCGCGAGGCGTCCTTTTTCCTTGACTAGGCCCCTGAACATAAAACTACCAAACTATAAATATTTTGGTAGAATTTTAATTAACCTAGCAACATTAGGTAACTAAATGTCAAAAACTAAAAAGTATTTTTCAATGTTATCAAGGCTATATTCCGAATTAAATAATATCACTCACAGTGCTCACAGCAATAATTTGCGTACCGAGTTAGATATCATGATATTGACTGCTAAGAACTGTTAACAATTCGGAACGCCCGTTATCGCGCTCACAGTATTCAAAACAGAACATTTGAGAATTTAATTAAAATCTGATTTAACAATGCGCTAGGACTCCTTAGATCTTTTTTAATTTGACTCGCAAAAAGGAATATTCGCGTTCTTTATTATTTTTCTCTCATAAAATCATAAAAAGTATCTTTGCCAAATAGAAAACCAAGAATCTTATTAGAATTTCTGCCGAAAACACAATAATTAACCGTCACTTTTGACAGCGCTCACGGTGATATCAGTTTAGGGCATGGTCGGTGTGAGCGCAATATGGCGGATATCATGACGTCATCTATGACGTTTCACGGGACAATGTAATCTGTCATTACTCAATTCGGTACGGGTTTAAGCACGCTCAAATCGATTACAGCGATTATATCATTAATTCGGAATGCAGCCCAATATTTACCTCATAATAATTTAATGGTTTCCGGGGTTTCCGTTCCTTATTTACTTTCTAAACACAACAATAAATTGTCGGAGTTGGAAAGTCAGGTGTTTATTGCATTAAAATAAAGATAAAACCGGTCAAAACAAATTGATATACAATACAAAATAATGTCGATGATATATCCAATAGCAAACAGTTTGCCAGTTTCAAACTCGGCACTAACATCCTCTTTGCTAGTTTGTCGCGGATGTCTCGCTACAGACGCTCGCCTATACGATATGCGCCAGCACAATCTGTTACAGGCTTATTGTACACTACTGAACACTAATGTAAGTACTCCCAACTCCTAAGCAAGCAAACAAGAATTCGTCCCGCCTGTACCCTAGGTTACCGGTTAAATTAGCTTTGATAAACCTAGTGGAATTCATATTCTCACCCAGTGCTAGCTCTGGTTACCACAGGATTAATTTGTTTTGTATCTTGGTAAAAATCCTCCTAATTTAACATATGCAAAAGCATGGACGTAAAAAATAAGGCGGACGTATTCTTCCCAACAAAACTGTGTCGCTCAAGTCGGCCCCCATTCTGTACGTACAAGCCCGCACACATGTGAGTCGTTTCCCGCGGAATAGCCAACTAATGTGTGCATGAGGTGGACGACTCATGGACACAGTTTTTTGTTAGTGAGAATGTGTTTTTTTTAACAGTCTTGTGCAAAAGAGATTTATTATGATACCTCTTCATGCCTCAACAGCACAACCACTGCAGTCAAATTAGACAGATGATAAACATATTGCAGATAAATTTTACTAGAAGATCATAAACGTTTAGGCAACTTTTTGTCCCCAGCAAATGTTAGATCCCTCACATGAGTAAAATCATGGGGTAAAAACTAGTTTATATCCATATTAGAAGCTCTGCTTGGTTTACAATCATGTGTGTAGAATCTCCAAGAATATATTATTTCCTGCAACATTCATTAAATGTATGTAACCTGTAAGGGTCGGCAACACGCGAGTGATTCCCTGGTGTTGCAAGCGTCCATAGGCTACGGTAACTGCTTACCATCAGGCGGGCCGTATGCTTGTTTGCCACTTTAGTGGTACACTGATTTTCTTGCCAGTTCTTCCCTTCAAGGTTGACTTCTGAAACTGGTGGTAATTTCAGTAGCTTAAAACTGTATAGGACCTAAACTGCCTTGACCAAAAAGACTAAAAACTGGTAAGCTTTTACTGTAGCCTGTAGGGTTTTTACTTGCCCATTGTGAACGGTGCAAAAGTATCTTCATACCCAAAAGAGGTTTGAAAAGGTGGTTATGCCATTGGGCATGCCACAGTCGTCAGTGAGATTACAATGTATTTGTTATGTAACAAATCTAACCTTATTTTGATAATAGTAATTGCTGATTTTCTTGCTGGCTCTTCTTAGTGAATGCAATGCGACTGGATGCAGTGAAGGGAAAGAATAACGTACTACTCTGCTGGTCTCCGCACACTGGCAGCACAGCATCTCATGGAAGAAATTTCATATGTTACAGATATTAGCAACAAGTGACTTGCCGCACTATCTATGCAACTACTGCACAGCGCTCCTGCACAAATATGATGCTTTCAGAACAAAGTGCATTGAGACTATGTCTTTCTTTAAAAATCCTCAACTACACAATATAGATGTAAGTAGATAGACAGCTCCACAGATATAGAGTTAGATAATGCTTGTTAATTTAATTGTATGAAACTGAGCATGCCATATATTATTCCTTACTATATCCTACTAATATTATAAATGTTAAAGTTTGTGAGTATGTATGTATGTTTGTTACTCTTTCACGCAAAAACTACTGAACGGATTTGCATGAAATTTGCCACACAGAATATGTTCTGGATTAACACATAGGATACTTTTCATCCCAGGAAAACGCACTTTTTAGCGCGGGACAGCGGGTATTTTATATTTACGATGAAATAAAACATTGATTTGGCTTAGTACCACAAGATTTTGTAGAGATTATTATTATATTTGTATACCCCTAAGGTGGCAAACAAGCATACGGCCCACCTGATAGTAAGCGGTTACCGTAGCCTATTGACACTTGCAACACCAGAGGTATCACTTGCACGTTCCCAACCCTGCTGAAATCTCTTCACACCCTTTTTGAAGAACCCCATGCTGTACTCCATTACGCGCAATCTTGTCCATCCTATACGCGACATTTGTCTCTGGACATACCACGTAATAGTTGAGGGACATGTCCACAAAAAATTGCTGCATTTGCCGCTAGTGTATATCAAGCTTAAGATGTAAGCAACTTGTGGAATAGAATATCCGTATGTGGTTGCATCATGTGCGCCTTTCTTCTCCATTCTTCTCTCCATGGATGGAAAGAAAAACAGTTTACTTGACAATATTTTTTAACATTACAAATACCAGTTAATCATTATAAATTAATTAATTTTAGCTAACATTGGAACAAATAAAACAAATTAACAGGCCGCCACACTTCAAACAGTCCTACATTCTTAATATTAACATTGACGCGGAAAAACAAGGATTCACAGATAATCTACCGCAACCAGTTAAAGCTGAAAATGATTATAACGAGAAACCAAACAATACAAACTTAGATAATATTCCAAATAATGAATTTAAAAATGAAAATGATACAAACTTAGACAATATTTCTAATAATGAATCTATACTTAGAAATGCACTTTTTAACACTAGTGGAGAGATTTTAAATGATATACATGTTAATCAAGATATAGAAACTGTCTCTAGTAATCCAATTGTTAAAGAAAAATATTTAGAAAGTGATAACATATCTGATTGTGAGTCTAACAATAATGTCAGTGATGATGATATTAAATCTGATGATGATGATGATGAAGCGAATTACATTGAAGAAGAAATTGATATTCCTAACTTAGATGTTAATTCCAATTCAGATATCACTCCAGATGATCACTTAGTTGATGAAAAAGAAGTAGATTTAAATATAGAACCTCTAAAAATGGAAATTGATACAGAAGAAGAAAATGATTCTATGCCATTAAGTACACATATTGCCTCAAACTTAAAAAAAGATACAAATATAATAAACACAATACTGAACCTCGCAGCGAGTGGTAAAAGAATAAGAATGAATGAAGATACAAAAGAAAAGATATTAAAATTAAATTCACTTGGTGTCGATATAGACGTCCAACATATGAATTTTGATGAAGATATAGAAACTGATTGCAACAACGATATAAAGAACAATTTATCAAATAAATTTCTCGAGCGTTCGGACGTTCAGGCTATATTAAAAACTAAACAGAAGGTTCAAACGAAAAAAAGGGCGCTAAAAGAAAGAGAAGCTAAGATAGACAAGGAAAGCTTGAGTAAGCTATATAATATAGAGGTAGTGGAACTAAGTAGAGAAGAACAGTTGAATGATATTGAAAGTAGGAAAGAAACTCAGAAATATAAATCGGCTCAATTCAAATGTAACCTGTGCTATAGAGGATTTTCAATGGAAGAAACTTATAAAAATCATTTGCTGCTTCATGACGATGTGAGTATTTCTATAGTTAACAACAGTGGTGTGCTGACGGAATGGCTTGTCAGTTCAACTTGATTTGTTCAACGTATCATGAGCACATATTACCTTTTGAAACTGAATAGACAGAATACACTGCGTTTTAAGAGGGGTAGAGCATAGCGTTTATTCGCTCAAAGAGCAGCTCGACTGGGGAAGTACCTCCACCTTACAAAATACCGCAGCCAAATAACTTTATGATGTGTAAAGTTGTGTTCCTGCGCGTGAGTAAGGTCGCCAGAGCTCATTGGGGAGGGGGGAAAGGTCGGTAACGCGTGAGCGATGCTTCTTGTGTTGCAAGCGTCCATATGGCTACGGTAACCGCTTACCATCAGGCGGGCTGTATGCTTATTTATCGACTTAGTCGATTAAAAAAAAAAAAGAAAATAATTTTTAACTGTTTGTTATCAAAATTCAGAATTATTCAGATTAAAGTTGTTTGACTGTTTATCTTGTCAACGAGATTAGTTTATTTAGGTATTTCAAAGGACGCTTGCAACACCAGGGGTATCACTCGCGTGTAGCCGACCCTGCAGAAATCTATGCACACCCTTTCTGAAGAACCCCATGATGTACTCCATTGGGAAAACCACGGTGGGGAGCTCTTCCCACAGTCTGATCTTCCGCGGGAAGAATCTCCTTTGTGACCGCACAATGCGAAACCTTTGTTTCATCTCATATTTCAATTCAAACCCGTTGGGCCCATGAGGAGTTTCTTGCGTCGTTTCTTCTCATACAGGAAATTTCCGAAGCTTTAGTATTACGTTGTTTTATTCCCTGCACGACGCCCACTGGAATCCTTATCGTGGTGTTCATTCATACCGCTTGGGAATCGATGACAATGGCCCCGACATATTCTTGAAAAAAAAAGCCATTGTTGTTATTATTGAAAATACAGAGAATTTCGACTGAGAAAGTTTATTTTTGTTAAGTAACTTACGATTTTATATGGGGAATATCAAACCACTTTTCAGTATTCTATTTGGTCAACGTTTTTCTTAAGAAACTTTTCTATTCGCAGCATTTTTGTGTGAGGTATTTTCATTGGCCTACGTCATACTCGACTCTAAATGAAACCAATTTTTGTGAATATTGAGGTGACCTTGTCTTAAACTCGTCCCTTTTAAGCTTAAGTTTAGTATTAGTTTAATGTGTTTCACATCTGCGATGATAAAGTTCCAACGATACAGTCTGCGTAATTTAAGTACCTACCATACGTTGATCTTGCTACCGTTTGGTGCATACAGTTTATAGTCGACAAGCTCTGCTTATTTCAGATCAGATGACCGTGTGTGAATATCTGACTTATATCAAGTTTGTCTGCAGGTAAAAGGCAAGCATGTGTGCGACGTATGTCACTTTCACTACAAGAGTATAAGACGTCTGTATAAGCACAAATATACTCACAGGAGGAAATTCATTTGTAAGGAGTGTGGATTTGTTATGCAGTCTTCGTAAGTCAAATTCAAAATCATTTATTCAAATAGACCTTCGCAGGCACTTGTGAAAAGTCTGACGCTAATACTCTAATACCGGGTCGGATTTGCTGAGAAGAGCCGGCAATAAACTCAGCAATTACTCTTTTCAAAACAAGCTTCGATTCACACATAATATTTACATTCTAATCACACTGAAAACAATTGCGTGCCCCGGCGCGGGGCCAAAACTACAAAGTAGACTGACTAGATATTTAATAAGTAAATACTTATATAGCAAACTTAAGCAGACCAGTCCCCACAAGCAGCACCTGTTCACAAGTATGACACGTGTGGCAGCCATCGCCCTCCTCGCCATATTGGAGGGAAGTGAGCGACCCGTCACACGACGCCGCCGCAAGCAAAGGCCTTAAAGTGAGCATGACTTACTTAAGTCTGCCTTAGAAATAAAAAAATAAACAAAAGGGAACTAGTAAACACACAATTTCTTATCACTGTGACTATTGACAAGTTTAGACTAAATATCACTTAATTAAATAAAAAATATAACAAAGTAATAATAAATACGACATATTCGACATTACTTTAAAGTGATTAATATAATTGAATTTGAATAATGTGAATACAGTGCGGCCGCCGAGAGAATGCGTTTTTGACACCTATTAATATTGGTCAAATCTCGGAATCGGCTAATCCGATTGCGATGAGACTTTCACAGGAAGGTTCAGTATTTTCTGAGTCATAGCTTAGTTAAGAAAGAGGCCGAGGGGTCGAAGCCTGATGCGTTGGTCTGCCTGGTAGAGATCACTTTTAGTGATAAGGCCACCCATTGTAACACTTTATTATTAATTGTTTTTTTTTTTTTTGTTGTAAAAATAAAGTATTATCTATCTATCTATCTGATCAAATACGCGCAGCATTGGATACCAGTGTGTGTGCTGCTATCCACACAGCAGAAGATCGATCCAGATGGCGTGCAATAGTCCGTGAAAAGATAACCCAAAAAGGTCACGTCCCTCAGCAATGAGGTATACGATGCAAGGAGAGAGGGAGCTTAGTCAAAGTATTATTATAATCAGATCGGCCGTTTCCGTGATTTGGCCAATATTAACAGGTTTCGGAAACGCACTCTCTCAGCTGCCGCACTGTAAGTATCCATTCTTTCGTCTGTCCGTCCGTCTGTTAGTAGGCTGTATCTCTTGAAACGTAATAGGTAGATAGACATACACACACAGACACACATACACAGGATTTGTATTTTTATTAAACTATATGAGATAATAAACATGAAATAAGATTAAAAATTAAAAGGACAAGAAATGTCCTTACGGAACCTTCGTGTGCAAATCTGACTCACATTTGGCTGGTCTTCTCGTCCGACCTGGGAATTAAACCCCGAAACTCAACTGAAAAACTTACTTTGACACGTCCACAGATATCAAGCAAGAGATCATTTTCGATGGCACGGTGGCGCTCGATTCAGATGCAAACAATGTGGAAAGGAATTCAAGTAAGTACTGTTTATGTTTTTAATACTTAATCACGCCTTATTAGCTGGACGTATTTGGATGAAACTATCATAACATAGTTAACATAGATTATGATTTTTATCTCGACACGTGCAATTGCCTATAATGTCCCACTGCTGACCCCAGGCCTGGGCAGAATCAGTGCCCACTGCAGGTCGGCCTAGGAGCCTCCATCTAGCTTAACGACTATCACAATTAAGTGATAACCTGGACCAACGTATTTGCGGGCCACACTGGTGGTAGCTTAACTTTGCCGATCGATTAAGAACGGCTTAGCTAAACCATTAGCGCTTCGAGATTCAATGTAGTGGAATTAAAGGTAGTTATCGCAACTCTCGGCATTGACGGGGAATACATTTACACACATTGAAACCAGAATTGATTCGAACTGTGCGGGCTAAAAGGAGTTTTCTTCCGCGGACGCTCGGACTGTGGAATGAGCTCCCCATAGTAGTGCACCCAATGGAGTACGGCATGGGGTTCTTCAAATAAGGTGTGAAGAGGTTTCTTCAGTGAACCCGTGATGTTGCAAGCGTCCATAGGCTACGGTAACTGCTTACCATCAGGCGGGACGTAGGCTTGTTTGCCATCTAAGTGGTATAAAAAAACTTTAACTTTGAAGGCAGATCAGATTTTCATACAGTTCATGCGGACGAAGTTGCGTGCAATGACTAGTTTATATATTGTGTAAATTTATGTAGTCACAGTTCAAATTACTTCGCGCATATAAAGTATACTCACGTAAACATCGATCAAGTGCGCTGCGAGATGTGCGGCCACAGCTTCAGTGGGGAGCACGGACTCGACTGTCACGAGAAGAGGGCACATTTCGAGGTGAGTTTCTAGCCGGTTCTTCTCGCCGGTGTTGACTTTTGAAAGTTAGTTAAATTATTTATATTGGAGATATCGCCTTGCTCATTAATCCAAAGTTTCTGTGACATTTTTATTTTTTAGTATTAGTAAGATTATTTATTATGTGAGAAATTTCACCGTATACAGTGTAATAGGGGCGCGAATTTTATATTTTATGTTATTGCAAAGGTACCAGTCGTTGTAAAAAGATAAAGAAAGTGTCACATAGTAGCTAATGAAATTGACCGCCTACCTAGTAACTTAAAGTTTCATCATAGGGCTTGAAATATTGGAAAAAAGAAATTATTATATGATTATTTTTACCCAGTTTACGAAAACAAAACCTATTAAACAACAATTTTATTTAATAGTATTTGAATTAATCTAACTTATTATACTGAAATCTTGACCATAAGTCAAAAAACCTAAAAGCTTTCATCGTTATAGTAGGGACTCTGCGGCTTGCGTACTGCCGACGCATGTATGTCGTACAGAAGTAAAGTTATAAAAAAAATTGAACCACTCGTATAAGGAATTTATCGATTAATTTAGATGTATTGTTTGCCATTAAAGTTTTAGAAGAGTCACCCCAATCATATTGTATAATATTCACACACACTTGATCCGCTGTCCTTTTCCCATATAACTATTTTTCGTTGCATCTTTATCAGATGTTTTCACCGGAGTGTCTATGTTCTGGTTGCGACACTCAGTTCTACTGCTCGGACGCGTTTAAGGCGCATCTAGGAACCGACGGACTGTGCGACACGCTACACAAGTAAGGGTCACCACACATATATGATACACATATAACACTGTTTAATTGATACAATAATCGTGTGTCACCAGGTATTGTGTGCGCTGCGGTATGTCGTTTGAGACTGAAGAACTGCTGAAGGAACATGAGATAGAACAACGGAAAGCTCCTAAAGAGTTTAAATGTGAAGAGGTCAGTAAGATAATAAAACCTACGTTAAAGCTTCACTTACCCTAACCACTCCTACAGTATAGCTCAACTTACACTAACAACTCCTACATTATAGCTCCACTTACCCTAACAACTCCTACATTATAGCTCCACTTACCCTAACAACTCCTACATTATAGCTCCACTTACACTAACACCTCCTACATTATAGCTCCACTTACCCTAACAACTCCTACATTATAGCTCCACTTACACTAACACCTCCTACATTATAGCTCCACTTACACTAACAACTCCTACATTATAGCTCCACTTACACTAACACCTCCTACATTATAGCTCCACTTACACTAACAACTCCTACATTATAGCTCCACTTACACTAACACCTCCTACATTATAGCTCCACTAACCCTAACTACTCCTACATTATAGCTCCACTTACACTAACAACTCCTACATTATAGCTCCACTTACACTAACAACTCCTACATTATAGCTCCACTTACACTAACAACTCCTACATTATAGCTCCACTTACAGTAACACCTCCTACATTATAGCTCCACTAACCCTAACTACTCCTACATTATAGCTCCACTCACCCTAACTACTCCTACATTATAGCTCCACTAACCCTAACAACTCCTACATTATAGCTTTACTTAACCTAACAACTCCTACATTATATATCTACTTACACTAACAACTCCTACATTATAGCTCCACTAACCCTAACTACTCCTACATTATAGCTCCACTTACACTAACAACTCCTACATTATAGCTCCACTTACACTAACAACTCCTACATTATAGCTCCACTTACACTAACAACTCCTACATTATAGCTCCACTTACACTAACACCTCCTACATTATAGCTCCACTCACCCTAACTACTCCTACATTATAGCTCCACTAACCCTAACAACTCCTACATTATAGCTTTACTTAACCTAACAACTCCTACATTATATATCTACTTACACTAACAACTCCTACATTATAGCTCCAGTTACCCTCTAACTCGTATATTATAGCTGTATTTTGAAATATATTGCAGTGTGATAAGACATTCAAAAACCACCACTATTACATTGCGCACATGAAAAAAACCATAAAACACGCACCAAACCGCTTTATTGATATGAAACTAAAGAACAAAGAACGCAATGGGCAGTACTACAGTTTCGTTTGTGAGCAATGTGGAAAAACTTGTAAGGTAAATGTATAATTCATTTTCAACACACTCGCTCGTAAAGTGACATTTATTGCACTCTTTTTAGTATCTTAATGCAGCTTATTACGCACTAGTGCTTTTTACTTTACATTACCGCACAGTTTTATGGCAGGTATAATCCTGATTATGTTAAGTTTGCACCTCACTGCAAGTGATATGTGTGAAGACGAAGCATTCTTAATTTAAATGGGTAAAAGAGTTTTAAAAGCGAATTGCTGTCAAAAAAAAAACCTTTGCGCTTTATTTGTAACGTTCTCATTGTGGGGATGATTGTATTTAAAAAATCTACTTAAAAAAATGCATGTCTGTTTTTTTTCCTCGCAAGTGTATTGATCATGACACTCTCGGCTCCCTTATCCAACTCGTCTGTAATCACCGACTTGGCACACATGTATCATAATGTATTATTATGTGTGGTAATGTTAATGTTCATATTATGCTGACTAATGTCTCGTCTTACTAATATTTTACATTCGGAAGTAAGTTAGTTTGTTATCTTGATGAAATTTGCCACGTGGGTAGATCATAACATGGAATAACATATAGGATGCTTTCTATCCCGGGTAAACATTAGCTTGTGGTTTCGGTGAAGGGTATTTAAGATACCTGATAATTTTAGATTTTAATTTTTATAAGTTTATATATTTTATTTATTTGCTATGCCCTAACAGGGTTACATGTTGTACATTACATATATTTATCATATTCTATCCACATGAATCTCCCGAACAAGCCGGTTTCCGTAAAGGCTTTAGTACCATAGACCACATACATACACTCCGCCAGATTATACAGAAGACTGAGGAGTATAATCGGCCATTATGCCTGGCGTATGTGGACTATGAGAAAGCCTTCGATTCAGTCGAGACATGGGCGGTGTTACAGAGTCTACAGCGATGCCAAATTGACTATCGCTATATCGAAGTGTTGAAGTGTTTGTACAGCAAAGCCACCATGTCGATCCGAGTCCAGGACGAGAGTACGAAACCAATCCAGTTACAGAAGGGTGTAAGACAGGGTGACGTAATTTCCCCGAAACTCTTCACCACTGTAATGGAGGATGTATTCAAGCTCTTGGACTGGAAGGGATATGGCATCAACATCAATGGCGAACACATCACTCACCTTCGATTTGCCGACGATATAGTCATAATGGCGGAATCGCTAGAAGCCTTGAACATCATGCTCAATGACCTCAACAGAGTTTCCCAACAGGTAGGCCTCAAGATGAATATGGACAAGACAAAAATTATGTCTAATGTTCATATTCCGCCAATACCGGTGATTGTTGGGAACACTGCCCTCGAAGTTGTAGACGAGTATGTTTACCTAGGACAAGTTGTCCAACTAGGTAGGTCCAATTTCGACAAAGAGGTCAACCGAAGAATCCAACTCGGCTGGGCAGCGTTCGGGAAGCTACGGCATATCTTCACGTCCAGAATACCTCAGAGTCTGAAGACAAAGGTTCAATCAGTGCGTGTTGCCAGTGATTACATACGGGACAGAGACGTGGTCTTTTACTGCTGGCCGCATAAATAAGCTCAGAGTCACTCAGCGAGCTATGGAACGAGCTATGCTCGGAATTTCTCTACGAGACATGGTCCGAAACGAGGACATTCGTAGGAGAACAAAAATTACCGATATAGCTCGTAGAGTTAGTAAGCTGAAGTGGCAATGGGCAGGCCACATCGCTCGGCGAACCGATAACCGATGGGGAAGGAAGGTTCTCGAGTGGCGACCACGTACTGGAAAGCGCCGTGTGGGACGACCACACTTGGTCAGGGTCGCTGGGCTCCGTTGGATGCAAGCGGCCCAAAACCGCTCCAAGTGGAAGTTAATGGGAGAGGCCTATGTTCAGCAGTGGACATCCTTAGGCTGATATGATGATGATGATCCACATGAATGCAATACAGTTTTGAATTTGAAGGAAAACATTGTGAGAAAACCAGTTTTCCACCAAAAACAATGATCTGGTAAATCAAAATAGTTTTTAAAAAAAAAGGGGAAAAAATATCATCAGTTATTACTATTTCTAGGGCTATTTTAAAACGCTCGGATTCGATATCGGAAACGGATTAAAAAACTACCGAGGCGATATTCCGCAATGGTTTTTTTATTTAGCCCTGCTGGACTCGAACCGGTGTCTTTTGGTTCCGGGACCTGAGCTTGTACATTGTAAATAACACAAAATTTACCGTCGTATTCTAATGATATTGTTGCACTTTTTCATTGCCTGGAAACGACGTTTTCTAGATCAATTTATCGCCTCCGAAACCCCATGCATACAAAAGTTGATGAAAATCATTGGAGCAGTTTCCGAGATTCAGATTATACACGGTGACTTTTTAATCGGTTTTTCGCTAGAACAAACTTTGTTCAGACCATGGTCTACTAACATTCTATAACATAAAAAAAACCAAGAAGAAGAAAGAATTTGAAGAGAGGTAGAGCATAGCGGTTATTCGCTCAAAGAGCAGCTCGACTGGGGAAGTACCTCCACCTTACAGAATACCGCAGCCAAATAACTTTATGTTTTGTAAAGTTGTGTTCCTGCGCCAGAGTAAGGTCGCCAGAGCTCATTGGGGAGGGGGAAAGGTCGGTAACTCGTGAGCAATGCTTCGTGTGTTGCAAGCGTCCATATGGCTACGGTAACCGCTTACCATCAGGCGGGCCGTATGCTTGTTTGCTGACTTAGTCGTATAAAAAAAAAAAAAAACCGGCATCAAATATAAAAAATGAATAACGTTTGTTCTAGCAAAAAGACGATTAAAAAGTCACCGTGTATATACAAGAATTGCTCGTTTAAAGGTAATTAGATAGCGTTTTAGTAATGTCTAAATATTTTTTTGTTTCTAGACCATACAAGCTCTCAAAATCCATCAAGATTTTAAACACAGCGATAAGAGGCCGTTTCATTGCACAATATGCAAGAAAACCTTCAAGAGTTTAGGTTCTTTGAAGGTGAGTACAATCTTCCACTCCCTTGCTTTCCGCATTATAAATGTGGATGCAAGATGTATGTCGACAACGTACGGGTAAATTTTTCCCCTTGAGGTTCGGTATTTGTATATAAGGTCCTAATAAATTAGTGAATTTCCTCTTGAGAAATGAATGTATAGGTCATTAGAAATCAAAAAACAATATTAGAAAAATAATCCGTGGAAAAAAAACAAAATTCCGAAATTGAACTTAATATCAGTACAAAGTATTAATTTAAACATTTATCTAAATAAAATACCCACGGATTATTTTTCTAATATTGTTTTTTCATTACTAATGACCTATAAATTCATCCCTCAAGAGGAAATTCACTAATTTATTAGGACCTTATATACTACTAAGTTAGCATTAGGGCTTGCACTACGGATATCCGTCGATCTTAATATCCGTATTTGGTCAACATTATTTTTCGGATAAAGTATAGTGCATTTCATTTTACACTCACAATACAATTGATAGCTTTAAGCTTAATTTTAAAAGCTAACTTAAGTTTACGCATACGATAAATAATCAAACGGCTCTTAAAATTTCTATAGATTAGAGAGCTTAGTTTTCTCTTATCATTAATTTTTTACATAAGGCTGATTTTGACAGATCACATTATGATTGTTATAATTTGTTCTTAAAATGGTTAACAGTATGAATAAAATATTTGTTTGTTAATTGTATTCTTGTCATTTTTATCGCCAGAGGTTAGTCATATTTATCTTCTCAGATTTAGAAATTACTTAGTTGGTACGCACGGCTACACGATCAAGCTATACATTTCTAATATGAGAGAGCTGACCTCTCATTGTACGTAAATCCTATACAATGTGAGATCAGCTTATACTGGATTATTAATAAATAATGTGTAAGTCAAGTATATTAATACCTAAGATTAAAATATATCCGTCACTTTCTAATGTCATATAAACAAACAGGGATGAGGCTATCTTAATACCTGGGTATTACAAGACTGACTTACACCTTATTTATTAATAAGGGGGGAGGGGAAATGTATAGCTTGATGTGTAGCCGTGTGTACCAATTAAACATGATTCTAATGAAGAAAATCTGAAAAATATCCGGATTGTTCGATTTTTAATATTCGTATCCGGATGCTAAAAACTAACGGATAGTACAAGGCCAAGTTAGCATACATCTCTGTTGATTTAGCGATTACCGTAGTAGTCTATACACGCACCACAATAACAATATCTTGAGAGGTTAGACCCCGAAAATTGCTGTTTTTTTCGTCTTTACTATGAATGAATAGGCATGTCATAATCTCACCAAACTCGGTGATGTGTCCGAGGATGGTGCACACATAAAGCCTAGATGGAACATAATCTCAAGTGCAGCTGTCGGAATCGGATCGCACCGGTAAATGGTGGTGGTAGCCAGTGAGTCGGGTACTACAAAGTACCTACCACTATGTAAACTCATACTTTTTATTTGTACAGTATCACATAGTCATCCACTCCGATGAAAGACCGTTTGAGTGTGACATATGTCACAAAAGATTCAACTCCAATCTTACGAAACACAAACGACTAGTAAGTATCAACATAGGCTAGTAATATAAAGTCATAGTTTGTATGGTTGAACGGGCTAATCTCAGAAACTACCAGTCCGAAGATTATTCAGGAAGGTTCTTTAATATTATGCAAACGCGAATGAAACCACGGGGCAAAGCTAGATAAGTAATGAAATATATTTTGTTATACACTAAACTCCTTAATTGATGACGTGCCATTTGATTATGCCACCATTTACACTAACTCCTACATTAAAGCTCCCCTTACACTAACAGCTCCTACATTAAAGACTTCACTCACACTAACAACTCAAATCAAAATCAATAAGTCATTTATTCAGCTTAGGCCCTGGTAAGGCACTTATGATCGTTAAGTTGTTACAATCAGTCGAATTTACCACCGCAACGGTTCGAAATACACTTAAACTGAGAAGATTCCCGCAAAAAACCTCTTACTTTATAGTTCCCCTTACACTAACAACTCCTACATTATAGCTCCACTTACACTAACAACTCCTACATTATAGCTCCACTTACACTAATAAATAATTGGACTGTTTTACAAAAAACTTAAACCGACTTCAATGTACACGAAGAAGTAATCAAATCCTGATCTGATGACAATGGGACCAAACGGGAAGTGTACCCTTCCAGACAAAAAAAGAATTTTCCAAATCGGTTCATAAATGACGGAGTTATGAGGTAACAAACATAAAATAAAAAAAAAAAAAAAAAAAAAAAACAACCGAATTGAGAACCTCCTCCTTTTTTTGAAGTCGGTTAAAAACTCCTACATTATAGCTCCAAATACACTAACAACTCCTACATTATAGCTCCACTTACACTAACAACTCCTACATTATAGCTCCACTTACACTAACAACTCCTACATTATAGCTCCACTTACACTAACAACTCCTACATTATAGCTCCACTTACACTAACAACTCCTACATTATAGCTCCACTTACACTAACAACTCCTACATTATAGCTTCACTTACACTAACAACTCCTACATTATAGCTCCACTTACACCCCTTGTTTTACGTACAGGTACACTCAAAAGATCGTCCGTTTTCGTGCGACATCTGTGGGAAATCTTTTGCTTTTAAAAGCATATTGAAGGACCACATTAGAATTGTTCACATGAAGGTACCCACGCCGCCGAAGATCCGACGGAGGAACAAGAAAACTTAATCGGAGTTATTACGAATTTAAGTGCAAATCGGAAAATAGCGGCCATTTCGGATTGAAACCGGGATTTGTCACATTAGCTTCATTTCACTTGCACTGCCTTTGGTTTTAATCTATTAGGGGTTCATTTTCCAAAAATCCTTATTTAGTGGATGCAGACTTTATACAGGATATTCTAATAAGTAGTGTCAATCGGAAGTCCAGAGGTAGAGAACTCTAAGTCTACCCGAATCACCACATGTATGTTCATAGTTTTTTTGCAGTTTTCGAGTTACGATTATTTTACACTAGCTGTCCACCGTGGTTTTACCAGTGTTCCCGTGATAAAGAGTAGTCTACGTCCATTATACATATATATATATATATATATAATTTTTGTATACCACTGAGGTGGCAAACAAGCATACGGCCCGCCTGATGGTAAGCAGTTACCGTAGCCTATGGACGCTTGCAACACCGGGGGTATCCCTCGCGCGTTGCCGACCCTCACTCATCGGTCACTTGCGCATGCCAAATTTCATGATGATCCGTTGAGTAGTTGAGGCTTGAAGGCGTTACTAACAAACAAACTCACTTTCGCATTTATAATATTAGTTAGGGTAGTTAGGATGTTTTTTAATCAAAATCTTGAATTGGTTTTTTTGATCATATTTACGTTAAAAATCGGGATATATGCGAGTTTTTTGGTCTCAATTAGTTGAAAAGTGATCCTAGCGAATGCATCAAATTATGTTTTCATAGATGTAACCATTTTGATAAAAAAAAGTATTGCACCCAGACTGTTTTACTGTTATATATTTGGATTCAATTGCGATATGATGCAGTTAATCTGGCAAAATGAACCTGCTTGCTCAGTCCCGAATGCTACCTATTTTTAATCCAATATTTTGGTATGAGACAGTCGATAGGTACAAGATAGCGTTAAATAAGTCTGCGTCTAACAGCATTAATATTTATACATAAAATTGTTCCTACCGTTCAGAATAGCAACCGAGTAGTGAGAAATATTTTGTAATTATCGATTCTGATAAGTTATATAAAATAAATACTTCTTTAGTACATTTATGAGTTTTATTATCTTGTATTACAACATCCTAATATTATAATAGTAAATGTTTGTATTCAGTAAAAAAAATGCTTGTTTTAATGGATTGTCCTTTGTGGGCCCTCTGAGAAATATACTGCTTACATGTGCTTTACTGTACTTACATGGAGTATGAGTTAACTTGTATGATTACGATAAGAGTAGGTAATTGCTGAGTTTCTTGCCGGCTCTTCTCAGCAAATGCGACCTTCAGAACCGGTATTAGTATTTTTGCTGAGTCGTATAGAATTTATGTACCTATACGATCCAGGGCCAGTAGACAAGATGGTTATCGACAATCGTAATCGTTAGTAAACGATCAACCTTTGTATGGGATTGACATAAGAGATTGTCAAAAATCACGTGACATTTCGATTTGAAATGGCAATCCTAGGTTTTATCAAGTTTACAAGTTTACAAGGGTTTATCGTTTACTAACGATGACGATTGTCGATAACCATCTTGTCTAGGTGGGCTGGTAATAGATAAGTGATCTATAGTATAGATAAACAAATTCTTATTTGAATTACGAAGTTTTGACCTCCCGAGACTCAGATATTGGCTTTAATCACGCCAGGCACAGGATTCACCCTGTGGCCGTTGATATGCGCTGATCTCGCGGGAATCGATGTAATTGAGGACTTATAGCTACCACTTACCCAAGTTGCGGAGGCATTTGCACTGCACTTACACCGTAGTTAAAATGTAGTGTAATGTTGTTAAATTGTTTTACTGTATGATGTTATCTGTGTGTAGGTGGTGTTTGGCGGTATATTTCTCATGAATTTAAATAAAATTATATTAAAAAGCGCGGGATAATTATATAGCGGGTTCGGCTCAAGAGCGAAGCGAAAAGATAGAACAAAAGTAAATCATCATAAAGAAAAAAGTTTGAAAATTCGTTCCAATTGAAAAAATAAAAACTAAAACTGCCAGCGCTATTGAGAACTTGCGTGAACGGCGCAACTAGGCTTCAAGGTTTTTTTTTGTGTTGTGATTTCTTATGTTTATGACATCTGAGGTTTCTTATGTTTATATTTCACTCAACAGTGCCTTGAGAGTTTAAAACATTTCAAGTGCAATATTGTGTCTATAGCTGTGAAGAACTAAGCGATTCACAAAAGCAAATATGTACCTTTTTTTTTTTTTTTTTTTTTTACGTGGGGAAATCCTCATGGATACCCGGGCACCCCGGGGGGAGCGGCCGGGTTATATCAGACTCCTACTGACTAAAACCCCACGGTGTTCCTTCCTGTCGCTGCCGGCTGGATATACGGGGGCGCCGAAGCATTCGTCCGCGTATCCAGCAGCGACGGCCTGATCGGAGGCCTCCTCTTCGTCGACGGCAGAGACCGGAGCTCTTGTCTCCGCCGTCTCCTCCTGAGTAGCGTGCGGAAACACACGCTCCACTACTCGGGCCCGATGTTGGTGGGCGGCAGACTCCCCCGAGTCCGCCACCCTTGGGCCCATGTTGGGGGGAAGGTGGCTTAAAAAAGCCAACCTCCGACGTCCGGTTCTCCTGCGGCGGATAGCCAGGGTGGTTGTGTCCTCCCTGTCACGTTCCGCCGCCTCCTTCGCGAGCATAACTCGCTCGCAAAAGGAGTGGAGAGCGTCCCACGATCTCTCGCTGTCAACCACAGCGCGAACAACGCTCGGCAGCGAGAGATCTGTCCCCACTTCGGCGCAGAGCTCGCTGCGCTCGCTTGCCCAGGCTGGGCACACCTCCAGCGTGTGCTGTGCCTCCTCCTCGAGGCACCCGTCACAGTGGTGGCACTCGGCGGTCGGCTCCCTCCCGGCAATCCGACACAGATACCTCCCGAAACAACCGTGTCCCGAGAGGATCTGCGTCAACCGGAAGGTCAGCGTGCCGTGCCTCCGCTCCAGCCACTCATCCATCACTGGACGGATGGCCTCAATGGTCCTAAGACCCGCACTAGGGTGCTCCAGCCTGGCCTTCCACTCCTGGATGGCAAGCGTGCGCAACTGCGCCCTGCGCCCCTCCACTTCACGTGGTGCCGGCGTCTCGCCTTGGGCCAGCGCCTCCTCACGCCAGAAATAAACTGACGCGAGGGCTCTCGCCTCGAGGTCCCATGGCAAAGAACCGGCCAGCACACACGCCGCTTCGCAGGAGATCGTGCGATATCCCCGTATTGCCCTGATCGCTACCACCCTCTGCGGTCTCCGCAGGACGGCGATATTACGGCGATTCAGGGCCTCCGCCCATACGGGAGCTCCGTACGTCACCATAGATCGCACGATCCCCAGGTACAGCCGCCTACAAAGGGCACCCGGTTCGCCAGTATTCGGCAGCAGCCGCCCGAGAGCAGCCGCCGCGCCCATCACCCTTGGCACCAGGCGCCCGAAGTGGGCTGTGAAGTCCCACCGACCGTCGAGGACGAGACCCAGGTATCTCATCGTCGGCCCGACGTCTATGCGGACTCCACTCACGACGATATGGGCATCCCGAGGCGGCGCGTGCCGAGGCCCGTGAAAACACAGGGCCTCAGACTAAGCAAATATGTACCTACCTCAGAGTAAGTATAACCTAAAGGTACCTAACCACCTTTAAAAACTTCGTTTCTTTATCTTTGACAAGCTGTCCCCCGCGGTTTCACCTGCGTGCCTGGTATAAAAAGTAGCCTACGTCCTTCTCCATACTATAGGTTATCTCTAAAAAAATATGGATGAAATGTCGTTCACAAGTGATGGCGTGACCAAGGGAAATAGGGATTCATTCCCGAGGTTTCAGCCGCGTACCCGAGGTATATACTATACTACCCTACCGGTAAGGTTTCTTAAATTTTCTACGCAATTTTCAATTTTTTTACTCTACCGGTAAGTTTTCTTAAATTTTTAAATTTCTACGCATTTTTTTTTCCGTAAGAACCTTCTCCAAGGTATACTTGGAGTATACTTACAAGAAAACTTAAAAAAAAAGATGAATGAATTCGCTAGTTGTTCTCAAGTTATGGCGTGACCAAGGGCAATAGGGATTCATGTTTATAGATAAAGACAATCTTGTAAAAAAAGCGAAAAATCCGAATTTTTTCTTCAATTTTTTGTCTTATTCTTGACTGCTGGCTAATAAGCTCCCCTAACTCTCTGACTAGTAGTCGACAGTCCTAATTATTATGACATCTGAACATAAAATTGAAAAAAAAAATATGTTGGAGTCAGCGATAGTTAAGCGATACAAGGACCACGATTAGGGTTCAGTGGTATCAGGATTTGGTGGGCGCAGTGCAGGCAATAAAACGACATTATACCATCGCTTCGTAAAAGTCTCGTATGAGGAGAAGAAGCGACGCAACAAACTCCTCACGGGCCCAATGTGTTTATTGTCGTAATATTACAATTAAATAATCACTTAACTTCACTTCACACGTCATATAATATATATAGTCATAAATAATTATAGGCTTCAGAACCGGGGTGTAACAACGATTGCAATGAGATGTGTACAGCTCGAGCGCTTGTGATAAACCAACTGTTCCAAAAGCAATATGCATCCCCTTATTAATTCTGTTATTCACGTTATTGTCAAATCAGTATTTTTTTTATTACGCATACCCTCATTAAGTCTTTTATTTACGCTACATTCAAATCAGTGTTGCTACTATTTCACCCGTATTTCACCCAACCCTTGTACGAAGATATCATAGAAATAAATATACCTAGAAAGAACGTCGCCATACTACACGAATATACAAAACAGGCCAACTTTTATAGGCTGCTGCGCGTAACTGCTACGTTTTACGCTCCCTCTGCGTCATTCTGCTTGTCATAATGACGTTCATAATGATAGTAGTTGTTAAAATATTCCAATTAAAATCGGGAGAAATTTAAATATTGATCATTATTTTGCATTTTTATTTATTTTTATTTGATTTAGCCTCTAACAGTTAGAGCCTATTTTTATCGACGCGTGCACAGCTGCGACACTATCTGGATGTGTCCTTAATCAAAGGATAATATCATAATCAACTGAGTCCGACCAACGATCTAACTCTCCGACATATAGGTATATCTTAACTCTTACCCCCTTACTCATAAAGCGGTATTTAACTAATATAATAGTATTTATCTACTCTGAGATAATACTGTTTAAAGGGTGACGTCCTAAATAATGTCACATTTGACAATGACAATTTACGCGACCATTTAAACAGTATATTAGCTAAATAAAGTTTTATGAGTAAGGGGGTTAGTTGTTAAACATGGGAAAGTAGGTATCTAAATAGAAAAAGAGATGCGTCGCTGATATTGAAGAATCAAGTAATCAAATTAATAAACTACCTAATACATAAATTCATTGGTGATAAAGGTAGTTTATTAAAAGACTGTGAAGTTAATTTAGATGGTGCAGTTAATGATAATTAATAATCATATAGGTAATGAAGTATTTATAAGAAATTATATTATGGATAGTTACTATACTCTTTGGGACAGGCAAAGCTAATCTCAGATGGCGCCACCCTCACTGGTAACTGTCATTGATATTGAATTTATGGATTTTCATGAATTTCAATTAATTAAACCAACCAGTAACCGGCTTTTATAATAAAATCGTTAGGTTTGAAGTGATAACTGCATAATCTTCCTATGAGCTTGGTGTCCATTCTTTTTAATAATCCACTGCTTTTTTCTTTTCAATTGGTGTAAACCTTTATTATTGCATTAAAATTCACTACAGAAAGGCATTATAATTATTGAATAACTTATTTGATAACGAATACGTAAAAAATGTATGGTGTTTGACAGATAGACGGCACCAGCGACTATACGACACCTAGCAGGATAAATTGTCAGTGTGCCTCCTCATTGGGCGTAGATAGAGGAATTGGGGTACGGTAGGTAGCAAAAATAACAGTCAAAAATGCCTTCAAAAGGTGCGTTCGAATTGGGGTATGGTAGCAAAAATAACAGTCAAAAATGCCAAAAACGATCACAACTGGCGTTCGATTTGGAAAGTTGTGGGCGAAATTGGCGTTTTGAACTGTTTTCGTTCACCGTTCGTTTTGCTTGGAAACAGTTAAAAACGACATCGTGAACTGCAAATTTTGACCCACCTCCGAGGCAGGGTCGTTTGTGATTATATTTTGACATCTTTGAATCTGACAGATAAGTTTCGGAAAATTCATACGGGAAGCGAAAATTCTAATTTTTATTGTAAAATTTTATAGAAATACTAACAGGCAAGAGAATGAAGGAAAAAGTTAGTTTGAGACAAGTGACAAGCAGGCGATCAGAATGGAAATGTCATTTTTGTATCTAATCGTTCGATTTGGGAAATATCGTTTGTGGCAAAAGTTGCAAAATTGTTGAAATTTTCCAATTCGAACGCATAAACAAAAATGTCCATTTTGAAACTGTTAAAAACGACATCACTCCAATTCGAACGCACTAATATGTTTGTGCTACTACTATAGCTATAGCTAATGCTATACAAGTATCGCTACCCGTCGTCTGTGTAGCTATAGCTCTGTAGGATAGTGTATTATCTACAGTGTTGCCAATTTAGCATAAATTATGCTAAATTTGGCATATTTTCTTCTTGTTTAGCATATTTTTTCAACTTTTAGCATATAGCATAATTATTCGGCACATTATTATGAACCGTAAAAAGAATGTGAATCACAATCTTCCCTTAAACAAAAGTCGATTGGTATCGATAATTCCATCAATATTCCTACTTCACTAGCATTGTGGACGGGCAACCCTTTTTTTGGGTGAGTATTTTCTTGTACCATAGTATATAAATGCTATATAGTATACTACTAGTATTCTCTGTACTATGCTGTATAGGTACCAAAGAAAGTTACGACTCTGGCCCTCTGCCTTCCTCATCAGCTGCTGTTGATGAAAATGAAGATATCGACATTTTATTTACTAATAAATAATAACTCAAAGTTATGTAAACATTTTGAAAATTTTATCATTTTTCTGGATTATTTTTACACTATCTTAACATATCTTGAAGTAGTTGAGTGATTTGGCAGCACTGTCCTTGGTAATCAGGTAAAACAATATGTCAAAAATATTGCCATTTCCTTCCCTGAAAAGCATGATGTGTTAATGACTTATATTAGAGCTACAGTGATCGTTTCATGCAAATGTCATTCTGGGTTCTTTTAGTACATGACTAGGTATACTTGCGACGCCAAGTTACCTAGTTATAACTAAGCATTTGAAATTAAATGTACACTTAATTTTTCACTGAAATAACTTAGCATATTTTTTGGCATATTTTGCAGGGTTTAGCATATTTTTAGCATTTTTTTTACACTAGCTTAGCATATTTTGAAGAAACCTTGTTGGCAACACTGATTATCTATGGCTATAGCTTTGTTTGTTGTGTCGTGCGCACGTGCGCACAGATGGATTGGATTGGGGATTGGATTAGTATATATATTAGTAGTCGTGCGCGCGTGTGTGTGTGTGAAACATGAGCAATGAAAGGAAACACGTTATTGTTTTTGTTAGTAAATAAATAAACATAAATTAAATACTGCCCGCATCAATAATCTGTACTAATCTAAATTAACCAGGATTTGATTCACATAAATTATGTCTCAAGATATCAATAAATCCACGTTGCGTGTGTGTCGAGGATGTCTCGCTACGGACGTACGACTATATGACATGCATCAGAATCGATTGATGGAGGCCTATAAAAGATTGGTAAGTACCACACAATTTTACGAATGTACTTTTCATTCATCACGATTTTTCGAAGGTCCCAGGTTCGGATCATACAGTGAGCTTGGACTTGTGGTGAAGGAAAACATTGTGAGGAAACCAAAGCACACTTTGTAGTACCCACCTGGCTGGCTACCACCCTCAAGTTGAACGGTCGACATGCGCCTATCGGTGTGTTCCGACAGCTGAACTTGAGAGCCAGTTCCTTCCAGGCTTTGTGTGTGCGCCACCTTCGGCTACATCATCACTTACCATGGTGAGATTGCGGTCAAACAGGCATCATATACACATGTCCTCATAAAACACAAAAAAAAAAACAATGTATTTTAAATGTATGTATTTTTTAGAGAGGTAGAGCATAGCGTTTATTCGCTCAAAGAGCAGCTCGACTGGATAAGTACCTCCACCTTACAGAATACCGCAGCCAAATGACTTTATGTTGTGTAAAGTTGTGTTCCTAAGCTTGAGTAAGGTCGCCAGAGCTCATTGGGGAGGGGGGAAGGTCGGTAACGCGTGAGCGATGCTTCGTGTTGCAAGCGTCCATATGGCTACCGTAACCGCTTACCATCAGGCGGACAGTATGCTGGTTTACTGCCTCAGTAGTTTAAAAAAAAAAATTAAGTAGCAGGTAATTTTCTGGTTTCCATTTTCTCTACTTTGTGATGAGATTGCCATGTGTGAAGAAAGTTCCAGGATATTTTTATTGTGTTTCAGATACAAATAAAAGATAATCTGCCGGATTACTTATGCAGCTACTGTGCCACACTCCTGCTCAAGTGTGACACATTCAGAATTAAGTGCTTCCATGCTCGCCTCATATTAGAAAATGCTCAATTCGAAAATGACGAAGTAAGTGTCCTTATATGAGTTTGGGTTCGATGGTCTGTTCACTTACACAGACCGGCTCGGAGATAAGAGCATATGCATTTAAAAATAGAGTTTAAGACTCATTGAAATAAGGTCTATTATTCATTTCACTTCTTTTGTTAGCCTCTCCAGCATTAAATGTAAAAATAAACCTTTTTTCAGTGATACTAAAGTCTATTTTTATAGGCATGTCTTTCGGAGCTGGTTTTTTAACAGACCCTAAGTGACAGCATAGCGGAATCTATCATCTAAAAGTTACACTAAGTCAGTTCACACGCAGATGAGCAGATGAGTGCTACAAGTTTGTGTATTACACTGAAGAAGTTCAGACAACGATCTGCATACTTGTTACTGTTAAGAGTCCACAGCTCTTCTTACCGCAAATGGGCTGCTTAAGTGTGCCCTTTTTGCATGAAGTAATCGCCCGCTGTGTCTTTTTTTTTACGTCGGTAAACAAGCATACGGTCCGACTGATGGTAAGCGGTTACTGTAGCCATATGGACGCTTGCAATACACAAAGCATCGCTCACGCGTTACCGACCTTGCCCCCCTCCCCTATGAGCTCTGGCGACCTTACTCACGCACAGGAACACAACTTTACACAACATAAAGTTATTTGACTGCGGTATTCTGTAAGGTGAATTCAGAATGTGGTGAAACCACGGGAGACAGCTAGTTTATTATTTATATGGTTGATTTGGCCACCTCAGTGATCACTATTTAACTTTTTCTTTGTATTTTTTTTACTGTGTATAGACCTGTGTTTGACCACGATCTCACCATGGTAAGTGATGATGTGGCCGAAGGTGGTGCACACACACAGCCTAGAAGGAACTGGCTGTAAAGTGCAGCTTTCAACTTGAGAGTTAGCCAGCCAGTTATATTCTCTCACGAGCTGTCGGCGGTTTTACCAGCGTACCCAGAATAAGTCACCTGTGGCAAGGGCGATAAGATCGATTCAGATTCTTTATTTGCAAGAACATGGTATTTATAATAATAAGCCTTAATATTGTATAACATGCAAATAACATATTCTGCCATGGGGGGCGTGCAAAAGTACATCACATTAAAAATCATTACATTTAAATATGATAATCAAAATATCCAATTAAACACAATAAATTAAAAAAACTTACCTAACAATAATAAACAACTGAATAAAGAATAATTAACATAATCGTATTTATCTATGTTGTATGTTATATGTCCCTTCAAATATAAATATAATTTAAATATCAAATAATTTAATTTTACCACTTTATTTTAAGGAATTCATCCATGGAATAAAATACACTAGCAACCAGCCACTCTCGCAATGCTTTCTTGAATTTGTGTATGGGTAAATCTTTAATATGGCTCGGAAGGTTGTTGTTATATATTCTTGTGCACATATTATAACAGTTTTTCTGGAACAGAGTTGTCCTAGGCAATCTATCCAGAACCAATCTGTTACAATTTCTAGAAATTCTCACAAAATATTCTGAAGCCGTCACAAACAAATCCTTGTTTTGCTTGACAAAAATACAATCCTCTAGAACATACATCGATGGCAAGGTTAAAGGATTCATAGAAGTTAATAATGGCAGGATAGATAATGGAAGGATAGCTTCATATAAGTGAAAGAATTTTCAGAATCGAATCAGAAGTTATGGATATTACTTCCTACAACCAAACCTACAACTACCAACAACCCACCTACTTTATAATATTAGTGTAGATGTGGTTTATACAAAATGGTTCTCTATTCTTAAGACATTGCATTCATTCATTACATTCTATTTTTAATTACAATTTCAGTTGACTATGGAAGAATTGAAAAAGATAGACAGAAGAACTAATAAGTTCACAATACCTTACAAACGTACTCAAATATTAACTATAAATATTGTCAATAACCCTAAGAATATTGATCCAAATGAACCTATATATGTATTAGACGAGTGTTCTAATGATTCAAGTGTAATTGAGACAATAGAAGATGATGAAGATACTGGTACCACAGATTGTAATATAGAAACTCATTCTGACGTAACAAATGTGGATGAAACTATAACTACACTGAACAATGTAGCAGTTGTAGATCGAGTTTCTCAAGATGTTGAAGTAATTTCTGATGAAACTGAACATAATGAAAGTAATTCAGGAGGACAAGGTGAAGTTCTTTTAGATGTCTCGGATAAAATGGTCCCAGAACATAATTTAGGTGAAAAAATGAGTTCAGTAACTGAGGAAACAGTAACTGATATATTGGAAAAATTTAAAAATCGAGTAAAAAATAATAATAGTAAGATAACTGAATTCATCTTACTAAATAATTTAATAGGTAGACACAAGCATGAATTATTGACAAGGACTGTGTTAAAATCAAGGATACGTAATAATCTCATGAAAAGGATTAAAAATAAAGAAATGGGTAATGAGAAATGTTCTAAAGTAAATGATACAGATAACGTTGTCAATGATTTAACTGATGTGGGAGATAGTGTGAAGAGTGGGAAGTACAAATGTGATATTTGTTATAAAGTGTATTTTAGTGATAAAGAATCATGGACGAAACATAATAATATACACGATGAGGTATGTATTACAGACACAGTAAGAATATGAATAGAATAATAGCGTTATCAACACTACCTTGTGAGAAGTGAAGAAGAGAAGTGTTACCTTGTGTTGTGAGATATATATTTTACTTTCAAAATCAAAATCAAAAAGTTTTTATTCAATTTAGGCCCTGGTAAGGCGCTTATGAACGTTAAATTGGTACATACAGTTGAATTTACCACCGGTTCGAAATAAACTTAAACTGAGAAGACTCCGGCAAGAAACTCAGCAAGGCTTATTTTTTTTCCAGTCATGGAAGATCTTTTCCTATTACAGTTCCTATTACTATTATTATATACCATATAATTATTATGCTTATTCATACAATTGTCACTTAGCCAGGGGGGATGCAAGTGCAGAGAGATCCTACTACAACCATACATTCTTGTCTTCCACGTAATGAGCCACCTTATAGTAGGCTTTGTCAATTAACCTCTGCTTTAACGGGCTATATCATTTTTTGTTTGATAATCTAACTGACGGACTAAACCTTATTATATATTTCTTACCCAGGAAAGTACCCACTTTTATTTATTGTATTGTATGTACATTCACGCTTTGATTTTTTGTGAATACCAACACTGCTCTATTTCTCTGTATTTCTCTAGTTATTTGTCAATTCAAAATTCAAAATCATTTATTCAAATAGACCTACGCAGGCAGTTATGAAAAGTCTGACTATAATACTCCAATACCAGTTTGGAAGGTTGCATTTGCTGAGAAGAGCCGGCAATAAAATCAGCAACAACTTTTTTTTTTTATACCCCTTAGTTGGCAAACAAGCATACGGCCCGCCTGATGGTAAGCGGTTACCGTAGCCTATGGACGCTTGCAACACCAGGGGTATCACGCGCGCGTTGCCGACCCTGCAGAAATCTCTTCACACCCCTTTTGAAGAACCCCATGCTGTACTCCATTGGGAAAACCACGGCGGGGAGCTCATTCCACAGTCTGAGCGTCCGCGGAAGGAAGCAGGCAGGAAGGAGACACTAGTTAGAGTACTCTCGATTTCCGAGACAAGCCGTTCGCGGCTTTCCTCCACCTCGGAACGAGGGATATTAGCACGGCCCGTATAATAAGCGTCTCCTGTACTGTCGTCTGCATAACAATGAATGCCGCCATGCCGTCAATAGACAGCATATCATTGATATGCAGTAGGAACAGTGTTGGGGACAGCACAGAGCCTTGCGGGACGCCGGCATTTATGTCCATGCTGTCGGAGCAGCTACCGTCTACGACGGCTCTTATGCATCTGCTGGACAGAAAGCTGGCAACCCATTTGCATAATCCCTCGGGAAGCCCGTATGCTGGTAACTTCGATAGAAGACCCCGGTGCCAGACCCGATCGAACGCCTTCGCCACATCTAGGCTCACTGCCAATGCCTCACCTTGATTCTCAATGGCGAGTGACCAACGGTGCGTGAGATACACAAGGAGGTCACCAGCAGAGCGACTGTGGCGAAAGCCATATTGTCGGTCGCTCAACAAATCGTGATCCTCCAGGTATCTCAAAAGCTGCGTGTTGATCACTCGCTCTATGACTTTGGAGAGAAGGGAGGTGATGGCGATAGGCCTGTAATTCGTCTAGTCTGATCTGTCACCCTTTTTGGACACTGGGTGCACATGGGTAGTCTTCCACGAAGACGGGACATCCTTTTTGGTGTAGGAAAGCGCGAAAAGACGCGTCAGTACTGGACACAATTCAGGAGCACACCGCTTCAGCACCACTGCCGGTATGCCGTTTGGCCCACTCGACTTATGGATGTCCGGAGAAAGCAATTCCCGCCGGACCTCCCGTTGGGTAATGCTTATCTCTGGCATGGAGCTGTCACATCGAGGAATGGTAGGCGGTGTGACGCCACCATCATCCAAAGTCGAGTTCGAGGCAAAGAGAGAGCCTAAAAGGTCAGCCTTCTCTTTAGCACTATGGGCCAAGTTCCCGTCCGGCTTACGTAGTGGTGGCAAGGACGACTGGCAAAAGTTTCCCTCAGCAGCTTTGGCAAGAGACCAGAAAGCGCGACTCACAGAGGGAAGGCTAGTCAGCCTCTCACCAAACCTGCCGACGAAATCGAACTTAGCCCTGGCGATCATACGCTTACTGAACCTCGAGGCAGCGTTAAATTTGCGTTTTGCATCAGAGATTAGTTCGGGCATCATACAAGGTCTGCTTATTTTGTCTAGCATCCTTGCAGGGCCGATTAAACCACGGTCGTTTCTTCACCCCTGCAGCCACTAGCGGGTTTGGGATATAACATTCCATTACCGCCAGTATCGCACCAGCGACGGCAGCTGCACAGGTGTCATGATCATTTGAAGCGAAGCAAAACTACTCTTTTCAAAACAAGCTTAGATTCAAATATAATATTTATATTCTAATCGTACGTCAACAATTGCACGCCCCGGCGCCGCGTCAAAACTACAATATGGCAATATATGTCTTATGATCTTAAATTAAGGTTTATTTTTCAGTGTAATAATCTCATGAGGTACTTTTTAAATTATGTTCAGTTGAGAAATTGCTGAGTTTCTTGCGTTTTTTCGCCGGCTCTTCTCAACAAGTGCGACCTTCCGAACCAGTAGCCAAACTATACATATGTGCCTGTGAAGTTATTTATTTTTTTACAGATTGGTAATTTCGTATGCGGCATTTGTAATTGTAAATTTAACAAATATAATGATTATGTGAAACATAAAATGAACCACAAAACTAAATATTCTTGCCAGAAGTGCGGCTTCACTACAAACTATACGTAAGTTATTTTACCACTAGTTTCCGCCCTTCGGTTTCACCCGGGTTCTATTCTAATATTTTCCCAGGAAAAAAGTATCCTATACGTTATTCCAAGTTATGATCTAAAAGTTAGGCCAACGAGACCAGATAAATAATGTACACAAACTTTCAGGAGTTCATAACATTTTTGTATTAAAAAAAATATACTTTGAAACCTTCTTTTCTAATCGTTATCGTGAGCATAAGAAGAAGATGCAATACGACTTTAAATAGATAAAGAATCATGGCGAGATCAATACATTGATGTGTACAAAAAAAATAAACATTTTAGAGGGGTTTGAATCACTTCCAATGTTCAGATTACATTACCAGCAACATGTTCATATACATGAAATATTTTATAAACCCCGCAAAACATAACAACATAACGGTTATGGTCGCAATACTCGCGATTCGCCGGCATGGCATAGAAGATCGCATTTTATCCCGGGGTTCTAAAAATATTTTAAATGCCTCAAGCAAGAAATAAATATACCTAGAAAGAACGTCGCCATACTACACGAATATAAAAACAGGCCAACTTTTATAGGCTGCTGCGCGTAACAGCTACGTTTTACGCTCCCTCTGCGTCATTCTGCTTGTCATAATGACGTTCATAATGATAGTAGTTGTTAAAATATTCCAATTAAAATCGGGAGAAATTTTAATATTGACCATTATTTTGCATTTTTATTTATTTTTATTTGATTTAGGCCCTAACAGTTCGAGCGTATTTTTATCGACGCGTGCACAGCTGCGACACTCTATCTGGATGTATCCTTAATCAAAGGCCTCAAGTTATTCCTTAGGCACTAAGGATCAATAATAACCTCATTTCAACATCATATTTTTTTTTGTAAAAATCTCGCCATGATTTAATTAATTTAGTCGACAAATCTGACATAACTCTATGGGAAAGGATATTGATATAAAACCTAATTTATCGATGTTTTAAATTTATCGTCACCATGATTCGTCAGCAGAGTCCGAATCAGTCGTATTGATTACAAAACTATCAATATTATATGTATTTATGGTTGATTATCAGTCGAATGAACATAGCAATGAACTTATTCACAAAAAGTGCGGATTAAATGTTGATAGCTCTTTTACCGACCACTTTCCTGTACCACGAAATACACAACGACAGCTGTCATGGACCAACTGACGTCATTACTGCTCTCGTGAGATAATAATCGCTTGCTATCATAATGTAACTCAGTAGAGGTTAGGTTATTTACATTCTTTATCTCGTCGCGTTGGCCTTACTTTACATGCATGCGTGCCGTTAAGTTGTCAAGAGGTAACAAATACACTTTCGCATTTATTGTATTAATAGAATGTATAGGCCTGTGTTTGACCACAATTTAACCATGTTAAATGTAGATGTGGCCGAAGGTGGTGTAGCTGTTAAACATAACTTTAACATTACATAACTTAACTAATGTATCTTAAACATTACATAACTTAAAATAACTTTTTCCAATGAGCAATTTCCAAGACATGCATTATTGTGAATGAACATTTCTGTATGCCCTGAGTCTGGGTGTAATTATGTATATTAAGTATGTATTTACAAACAAAAAGTAGTATATGTATTATATCAGTTATCTGGTTTCCATAGTACAAGCTCTGCTTAGTTTGGGATCCGATGACCGTGTGTGAGGAATGTCCCAGGATATATATATATATATATATATATATATTTATCCGTGGTTTCACCCGCGTTTCCGGGATAAAAAGTAGCCTACGTTCTTCTCCATACCATAGGCTATCTGCACGCCAAATTTCATGATGATCCGTTGAGTAGGAGGCGTGAAGACGTATCAAACAAACAAACTCACTTCGCATTTATAATATTATACTAGCTGTCCCCCGCGGTTTCACCCGCGTTCCCGGGATAAAAAGTAGCCTATGTTCTTCTCCATACCATAGGCTATCTGCACGCCAAATTTCATGATGATCCGTTGAGTAGTTGAGGCGTGAAGGCGTAACAAACAAACAAACTCACTTCGCATTTATAATATTAGGATTATTTACATAACTTTTAACATTAGTTTTTCCAATGAACAAAAGTTTATTTTTAAGAAATTTCTACTTCTCTGTAGAAAATAGACAGCCAAGCGAAGCGCAAGGGCACTATCTACCTTTTATCGAAGCGCTTAGTCGATTTTTTGAACCCTCATTACTTGGGTTTGGATTATAACAGATAAACAAAATTCTCGGGATATGATGTCAATAGTGAACTTATTAAATATATTAAGTTTCAATAATATAGCTCTTATACATTAGATTTTATTGATATCTAAAAAACCCCGATTTCTTCACTGACTGACTGATGATCATCAAAACTCATAGGGTACTTCCTGAAGTCCTAGGAAGCTGAAATTTGGTATTTAAACTTGTATTAGTACACACTCAACAAAAACAATATAGTACTAGAAAAATTCAAACACAAAAAAAAATAACAATAGCAACTTACAATAATTGGACTGTTTTACAAAAAACCTAAAACCGACTTCAAAGTACACTAAGACGTAATCAAATCCTGATCTGATGACAATGGGACCAAACGGGAAGTGTGCCCTTCCAGACAAAAAAAGAATTTTCCAAATGGTTAATAAATGACCGAGTTATGAGGTAACAAACATAATAAAAAAAAATACAACCGAATTGAGAACCTCCTCCTTTTTTTGAAGTCGGTTAAAAAGAAGTGAAATCCCATCAAAAACATTTTTATGTAAAATGTTGCCAAGACATATATGGCTCGCATGTCTTGGCAACATTTTACATAAAAACATACAACCGAATTGAGAATCTCCTTCTTTTTTTGAAGTCGGTTAAAAATGTTTTTGGTGGGATTAGATTTATTAGGTAGGTGTTATTTTGTAGAAATCGTCAATATTACTACAAGCACGTGAGGTTAGCTCACAAGAGCACGGAGGACTGGATCCGCTGCGAGATGTGCGGGGAGCTATTCAGCGAGCCAAGGGGGTATAACATACACGAGAATACTATGCATAAAGAGGTAACTAGATTTTTGTGTTTTTGACGGTCAGCCATCGAATCGACCCAAAGAAGCGCATTCAGTTTGTTTGAAATCTATTCCGCAAACCCACCCACATTGCGCTCTGATTGGGTAAGTCAAGGACACACTAAACACTTAGATGCAGTGATTGGTCGGTACTGTTATAAATCAGTGCAAAAGTACTTACATGTTGAGGAATTGCAAAATAGGGATAATTCCTAGGTTAAAAAAATCTAATAAGTCTTTCTTAGTTACGTTATCAAAAAATATTGGATAAGTGTTTTTGGCTTTACCGAGTGGGGGCTCGTGACGTGACTTTAGTAGAGTAAAAAGTGTACTTACTCTAACGTGACGTCACGCGGAACACAACATATCTTCGTACTTGTTTGATTGACAAAAGAATAACAAAAAACTGTTTGACAAAAAAACTTAAATCGACTTCAAAGTATACTAAGAAGTAATTAGATCCTGACCTAATGACAATGGGAACAAACGGGAAGTGTACCCTTCCAAACCAAAAAAGTAATTTTCCAAATCTGTTAATAAATGACGGAGTTATTAATAAAGTAACAAATATGAAAAAAAAATAACGAATTGAGAACCTCCTCCTTCTTTTCAAGTCTGTTAAAAAAAACGTGTCTAATATTTTTTGATAATGTAAATTCAGACGGTTTTGAGAGAGGTAGAGCATAGCGTTTATTCGCTCAAAGAGCAGCTCGACTGGGGAAGTACCTCCACCTGTACCTACAGAATATCGCAGCCAAATAACTTTATGTTGTGTAAAGTTGTGTTCCTGCGCGTGAGTAAGGTCGCCAGGGCTCATAGGGGAGGGGGGAAAGGTCGGTAACGCGTGAGCGATGCTTCTTGTATTGCAAGCGTCTCCATATGGCTACGGTAACGGTGGGCCGTATGCTTGTTTACCGACATTGAAAAAGTATTGGTAGCCGTGGCAGGGTCAATATAATTAATAAAAATATTGAATATGCCTCAGTGTAGGGCAGTCGCGTTCTGTTCCCAAAAAAACGAGAACATACGTTTCCAAAAGACAACAAAACAGCGGTTGGTAGCGATTTGCAGGTATGTCTGCCATAATTAATCAGGAATAGGACAACTAAAATGAATAATTAGTGAAAATCATTAGCGAACTCGCAATCATTCAACATTTCTAGGACCCACGCTACACTAGCGCCTCTCGCGGATAATTCAAGTACGCCTCATTGATGTAAAACAAAGGGTACATTTCGAATTGTCCAAAATCGCTCATAGCGCTCACAGCAATAATTTTGCGTACCGAGTTAGATATCAAATCTATGACAGCTGAGAACTGTCATCAATTCGGAAAGCTCGTGAACGCGCTCACAGTATTCAAAAAAAGAACATTTGAGAATTAAAAACTGGATTAACAATGCCCTAGGAAGGAGCTATGACTCTTATAGCATTTATAAGTTGACTTGGGAACAGGAATACTCGCTTTTTTAATATTTTTCTTTCAGAAATAGTACCTATCTTTGTCAAAGTAGAAAACCAAGAATATTATTCTTGCTGAAAACACAATGATTTACAGTCATTATTGACAGCGCTCACGGTGATACCAGTTTAGAGCATGGTCGATGTCAGTGCAATATGGCGCATGAAATGACGTTTCACGGGACATCTTTAGCGCGCTCACGCCAATTTGGAACGGGTTTAAGCAATTGCCTCAATTCGGCATGCAGCCAGTTTTGTTATATATATATTTAAATGCAATATTATGTATCTATATCAGATGACATCGCCGGAATGTTTCTGTTCCGGTTGCGATACTCAGTTCTTCTGCTTGGAAGCGTATACGGTACATCGAGGAACCGACGGACTGTGCGATTCGAAAGTTAAGTAAGGAACTAATCATATATTTATATTTTTATGATTGCGTATTTTATTTTGTAAAACATTTGGGAAAAATATTTAATATAGTCAGATTGTTCAAAAAGTTTTTTTTTTGCTTGTTCTTCTCAGTATGGCCGACTTCCGAGCCGGTGGTAACTTCAGTAGCTTTGACCTTCATTAGTGCACTAGTAGAGCCTAAATAAAATAAATCGTGTTGACTTTGATTTACTAGTTGTCCAAAAAGTGGTAGAAATTAATAAAAAAAAGTTTGAATCAATGAATAATTTTTACCTTTCTGCACTTCTTCTCCATAACTTTAACTATGCTAAATCTCACAGTCCACCGTGCGCGCAATATGCTTAAAAAGGCTACAACAATTTCTCTAAACGTATTTATTTGTACATTCTTAATATTTCATATATTAAACTAATAACAATATGGTAGTTTTTTGGCCACCTCAAACATTTAGAGAGAGCGGAGGACGTAATGTGTCTGTTTTTTTTAGTTAATTTAATGTATAATAGCATCTTCTCGTTGACAGTTTCTATAGTCAAAGCATAGAAATAAATATACCTAGAAAGAACGTCGCCATACTACACGAATATACAAAACAGGCCAACTTTTATAGGCTGCTGCGCGTAACAGCTACGTTTTACGCTCCCTCTGCGTCATTCTGCTTGTCATAATGACGTTCATAATGATAGTAGTTGTTAAAATATTCCAATTAAAATCGGGAGAAAGGAGAATGGCAGAAGTCCATAGAACGCTGGCATTAAACTTTTTTAATTTGTACAGAAATAAAAGTGGCGTGGTTTGATAGCGAATATTATGAGGATTTATTTAAAAAAAAATAAAAAAAAAATACAATGGGGTTAAAGAGAAATCTAATTTTTTGTAAAAGTGAGGTTAAGTGCATCAATGCTTTAACTTTAATCGGTTTTTTACCTCTATTGACTATTTTAATGCATAAATATTTATTTTATGCATAACATATTACCAATTATGCTTTGTAAAATGATGCTTTTATACTTGAAAAAGGATAACTAGGTACTTGTTGAAGTTTGTTTTGCTCAATGATGTTCTCGCTGATCATATAGGTTAAGTCTACTACACAGGAAAGTTACAAACTTACTTATCGACAATCGAAGCTTATAATATTATTAAGGATAAGTAGGTAATTAAGGATGACAGGATTATTGTAGCTACAATAAAAAATCAGTATTTAGTTAATCATAATATTTTATTCATGCTCATCATCATCATATATTAGTAAAATATCATCAAAGAAAGGTGCAGGGGGAGACAGGCTGTCTTGATGCCGTGCCCATGCCAAGTACCAGATGATTGACATGATATGAGCACAGCATCCTACTGTCCTACGTCTAACAATGCAATTGCAACAGTAGGTATTGCTTTATAGCTTCCCGGCCACTTAGAGAGCTGTCAATCAAAAAACAAACAAAGTATATTTTTCTTCCTTCATGTCTAGATTTAATTCTGCCCCGTAAAATACACTATATGATAGCCGGGGAAAATGTTAAGTTATCATTTTACGGTTACACTTACAAAATCAGCTCGTCCAACCACATCCAAATTAGTACTTATTTCTGCCAATGTCAAGTTACATTATAGTTCCCAGTCATGTTTTACTACAATGGTTGTCATTGTACTAAAACTCCTCATGGACTTTTTGAGACATCTTGAACTAAACATATTCATGGGTTTTAGTGTTGCTAGTTTCTATTTCTAAACAAAATCGAAATATTTTAAGTTGAAAAGAAATAAATAAACCAATTGTATTCCATTTCTTAGTTATATCTCATCGTCGTAAACTGTTTTTTATTTTTATTTTTATACACTAGCAATCAAAACATTATGTAAATCAATTTATTAATAATTTATTTTATATTTTTCAATTACAACACTATCATAATAAATATGACAAGGCAAAAAACCTTGTATCCACGGCCTTAGAAACAAACACTGGTACCGGACTGTTACTAATCAAATCAAATTACTAATTTTTAACGACATTTTATCCCCATTGTCAATAATAAAGTTAATCTGGCTATCTATATTATAAAATAAGCGCTTTTTTTTAAAATAGCTCCGAATTCTGTACCTTTCCATAATTTGTAATGCCAAAAAATGCCATCTCCTTTAAATATTGATCATTATTTTGCATTTTTATTTATTTTTATTGATTTAGCCTCTAACAGTTAGAGCCTATTTTTATCGACGCGTGCACAGCTGCGACACTATCTGGATGTATCCTTAATCAAAGAGTCAAAAGTATGTGGTACATTTATTTTATATGTTTGTTTTATTGCGTATTTATAGTTCTGTAATGTGTGTATATCGAAATAAATGTTTTTTTTTTCTTTCTCTTAGTCGATTTTGAAAGTTTGTCAAAGCCAAAGCCCAATTCAATTTAGGCCCTAGTAATTTATGAAACTCAAAACTACTAAAGTTACCCCTGGTTCGGAAGTCGACCTTACTGAGAAGAATCGGCAAGAGGGTCGGTAACGCGTGAGTGACCCGTGTGTTGCAAGCGTATATATGGTTACGGTAACCGCTTATCATTATGGGCCGTACGCTTGATTACAGACATCGTGGCATTAAAAAAATGCTCTAAACACGGATTTATTGGAGAGTGATTCTTCTATAGTCTAACTAAAGCTGGCACGTTCAACACATACACGTAGGTAGTGAATAAGCGCTTGGCGTGACGTCGCACTGCATGCGCATCATGAACACTGTCCGTCTCTTTCGCGCGCGGGCAAGCTTATGAATATGAAGGAGACAGTAACGGTTTTTCTTTTGCTACTGCGACAGAAGATAATATATCGATGGCTACTGCTCATAAATATTGAGTGGTCGTTTCTTGCGTTCGTCCTTTAGAATTGACTTGAAGAAGCAATAATATAATAAAAAATACTGCACGTGAAATTGCATGTGTAAATACTGTGAACGTGCCAGCTTTCGTTTATCGACCTGTATACTGTAGTAACATTACTCACTGCCGTACTCAGGACGTCAATTAGAATTTAATGACAGATTAAAGTATATCTGTATTTTTTGTTGAATAGTTATAGAAAGAGACAGTACTAGAGATAATGAATCATTACACATAATTGACGTCTCTGAATACGGCAGTTATTCTTAGTTTAAGAGTAGAATTTAAATATAATGTTAATCGTGTGTCATCAGGTATTGTGTGCGCTGCGGTATGTCGTTTGAGACTGAAGAACTGCTGAAGGAACATGAGATAGAGCAACGGAAAGCTCCTAAAGAGTTCAAATGTAAAGAGGTCAGTAAGATTATAAAACCTACATTAAAGCTCCACTTACATTAACAACTCCTAAATTATAGCTCCACTTACAGTAACAACTACATTATAGCTCCACTTACACTAACAACTCCTTCATTATAGCTCCACTTACACTAACAACTACATTATAGCTCCACTTACACTAACAACTCCTTCATTATAGCTCCACTTACCCTAACCACTCCTACATTATAGCTCCACTTACACTAACAACTCCTTCATTATAGCTCCACTTACCCTAACTACTCCAACATTATAGCTCCACTTACACTAACAACTCCTTCATTATAGGTCCACTTACACTAACCACTCCAACATTATAGCTCCACTTACACTAACAACTCCTACATTATAGCTCCACTTACCCTAACCACTCCAACATTATAGCTCCACTTACACTAACAACTCCTTCATTATAGGTCCACTTACACTAACCACTCCAACATTATAGCTCCACTTACACTAACAACTCCTACATTATAGCTCCACTTACCCTAACCACTCCTACATTATAGCTCCACTTACACTAACCACTCCTACATTATAGCTCCACTTACCCTAACCACTCCTACATTATAGCTCCACTTACACTAACCACTCCTACATTATAGCTCCACTTACACTAACAACTCCTTCATTATAGGTCCACTTACCCTAACCACTCCAACATTATAGCTCCACTTACACTAACAACTCCTTCATTATAGGTCCACTTACCCTAACCACTCCAACATTATAGCTCCACTTACACTAACAACTCCTTCATTATAGCTCCACTTACACTAACTACTCCAACATTATAGCTCCACTTACACTAACAACTCCTTCATTATAGGTCCACTTACACTAACCACTCCAACATTATAGCTCCACTTACACTAACAACTCCTTCATTATAGCTCCACTTACCCTAACTACTCCAACATTATAGCTCCACTTACACTAACAACTCCTTCATTATAGGTCCACTTACACTAACCACTCCAACATTATAGCTCCACTTACACTAACAACTCCTACATTATAGCTCCACTTACCCTAACCACTCCTACATTATAGCTCCACTTAACCTAACCACTCCTACATTATAGCTCCACTTACACTAACCACTCCTACATTATAGCTCCACTTACACTAACAACTCCTTCATTATAGGTCCACTTACCCTAACCACTCCAACATTATAGCTCCACTTACACTAACAACTCCTTCATTATAGCTCCACTTACCCTAACCACTCCTACATTATAGCTCCACTTACACTAACCACTCCTTCATTATAGCTCCACTTACCCTAACTACTCCAACATTATAGCTCCACTTACACTAACAACTCCTACATTATAGCTCCACTTACCCTAACCACTCCTACATTATAGCTCCACTTACACTAACCACTCCTACATTATAGCTCCACTTACCCTAACCACTCCTACATTATAGCTCCACTTACACTAACCACTCCTACATTATAGCTCCACTTACACTAACAACTCCTTCATTATAGGTCCACTTACCCTAACCACTCCAACATTATAGCTCCACTTACACTAACAACTCCTTCATTATAGGTCCACTTACCCTAACCACTCCAACATTATAGCTCCACTTACACTAACAACTCCTTCATTATAGGTCCACTTACACTAACAACTCCTACATTATAGGTCCACTTACCCTAACCACTCCAACATTATAGCTCCACTTACACTAACAACTCCTTCATTATAGCTCCACTTACACTAACAACTCCTACATTATAGCTCCACTTACCCTAACCACTCCTACATTATAGCTCTACTTACACTAACCACTCCTACATTATAGCTCCACTTAACCTAACCACTCCTACATTATAGCTCCACTTACACTAACCACTCCTACATTATAGCTCCACTTACACTAACAACTCCTTCATTATAGGTCCACTTACCCTAACCACTCCAACATTATAGCTCCACTTACACTAACAACTCCTTCATTATAGCTCCACTTACCCTAACCACTCCTACATTATAGCTCCACTTACACTAACCACTCCAACATTATAGCTCCACTTACACTAACAACTCCTTCATTATAGGTCCACTTACACTAACCACTCCAACATTATAGCTCCACTTACACTAACAACTCCTTCATTATAGGTCCACTTACCCTAACCACTCCAACATTATACCTCCACTTACACTAACAACTCCTTCATTATAGGTCCACTTACCCTAACCACTCCAACATTATAGCTCCACTTACACTAACAACTCCTTCATTATAGGTCCACTTACACTAACAACTCCTACATTATAGCTCCACTTACCCTAACCACTCCTACATTATAGCTCCACTTACACTAACCACTCCTACATTATAGCTCCACTTACACTAACAACTCCTTCATTATAGGTCCACTTACCCTAACCACTCCAACATTATAGCTCCACTTACACTAACAACTCCTTCATTATAGCTCCACTTACACTAACCACTCCAACATTATAGCTCCACTTACACTAACAACTCCTTCATTATAGCTCCACTTACCCTAACCACTCCAACATTATAGCTCCACTTACACTAACAACTCCTTCATTATAGGTCCACTTACACTAACCACTCCTACATTATAGCTCCACTTACACTAACAACTCCTTCATTATAGGTCCAATTTCACTAACCACTCCAACATTATAGCTCCACTTACACTAACAACTCCTTCATTATAGGTCCACTTACCCTAACCACTCCAACATTATAGCTCCTCTTACACTAACAACTCCTTCATTATAGGTCCACTTACCCTAACCACTCCAACATTATAGCTCCACTTACACTAACAACTCCTTCATTATAGGTCCACTTACACTAACCACTCCAACATTATAGCTCCACTTACACTAACAAGTCCTTCATTATAGGTCCACTAACCCTAACCACTCCTACATTATAGCTCCACAGCTCCACTTACACTAAATCTCCTACATTATAGCTCCACTAACCCTAACCACTTCTACATTATAGCTCCACTTACACTAACAACTACATTATAGCTCCACTTACACTAACAACTACATTATAGCTCCACTTACACTAACAACTCCTACATTATAGCTCCACTTACACTAACAACTCCTACATTATAGCTCCACTTACACTAACGACTCCTACATTATAGCTCCACTTACACTAACAACTCCTACATTATAGCTCCACTTACCCTAACATCTCCTACATTATAGCTCCACTTACCCTAACTACTCCTACATTATAGCTCCACTTACACTAACTACTCCTACATTATAGCTCCACAGCTCCACTTACACTAACAAATCCTACATTATAGCTTCACTTACACTAACAACTCCTACATTATAGCTCCACTTACCCGAATCACTCCTAAATTATAGCTCCTACTAACTCCTAACTTACGCTAAAAACTCTAGCTCAACTTACACCAACAACTCCTACATTATATCTTTACTCACACTAACAACTCCTACATTATAGCTCCACCTACACTAACAACTACAATATAGCTCCATTTACCCTCTAACTCCTATATTACAGCTTTATTTTTAACTATATTGCAGTGTGATATGACATTCAAAAACTACCACTATTACATTGCGCACATGAAAACTAGCATGAAACACGCACCGAACCGCTTTATTGGTGTGAAACGAAAGAAAAAAGAACGCAAGGTGCACGACTGTTTCGTTTGTGAGAAATGTGGAAAAACGTATAAGGTAAATGTAATATTAATTTTCAACACACTCGCTCGTAAAGTGACATTTATTGCACTCTTTTTAGTATCTTAATGCTTTTAACTTTACATTACCGCACAGTTTTATGGCAGGTATGTATAATCCGGATTATGTTAAGTTTGTACCTCACTGCAAGTGATATGTGTGAAGACGAAGCATTCCTAATTTAAATCAGTCACACAAACACACCCCCACAAACCCAACACCATACATACAAACACGCCCCCACACACACTTCTCAACACTGATCACATAACCATTTAATATTTTACGTAGATTTTAATGTTACATCTTTCTCTTAATCATGTCTGCATGCATCTGTTCTGCATAACTCAAATTAGTCCGTGGTGGAAGAGGCTGGTTATCCTTAACACAGGCTCCGGCTTAGCTTGGATACCAGTTTCTCCTACAAACTTTAAAATGTCATGTTTATTGTGTAAATTGTTATTCTAGTTTGTAAGGAGAAAGAAAATAAATTTATTAATATTATTATAATTAGTAAAACAATTAAAAAACGAATTGCTGTAAAAAAAAAAACCTGCGCGCCTTATTTGTTAACGTTCTCTTTGTGTGGTTGATTATTATCAAAAAAAAAAAATGCATGTCTGTTTTTTCCACGCATGTGCATTGATTATTACACTCTCAGGCTCTGTTATGGCGTTCGCCCGCGGCTCACTCGCTTAATTTCGCCTCGTCTTTAATTACCACTTAATTATTTTACACACATGTATCATAATCATAATTTACTATTTCAACACACTCGCTCGTAAAGTGACATTTATTGCACCGTTTTTAGTATCTTAATGCAGTTTATTACGCACTAGTGGTTTTTACTTGACATTACCGATCCCGAATCCCGATTATGATCAGTTTGTACCTCACTGCAAGTGATATGTGTGTAGACCAAGCATTCTTAATTTAAACGGGTAAAATAGATTGACAGCTCACCGCTGTCAAAAAAATATAAAACTTGCGCGCCATATTTCTTAACGTCCTCATTGTGTGGTTGATTATTATCAAAAAAATCTTCTTAAAAAATTACAAGTCTGTTTCTTCCTCGCAAGTGTGTTGAAAAACGTCGTATGTCACGGCTACTTATCTTAGCTTAATATAGCCTCGTCTGTAATTACCACCTTTGCACACATGTATCATAATGTACTATTATGTGTGGTAAGGTTAATTTTCATATCATACTAGCTACTGCTATTAGTCAGATATCCTACGTCTTACTAATATTATAAATTGTGAAGTGAGTTAGTTTGTTATCTTTTGAAGCCTCAACGGCACGACCAATCTTGATGAAATTTGCCACGTGGGTAGATCATAACATGGAATAACATATAGGATGCTTTCTATCCCGGGAAAACATTAGCTTGTGGTTTCGGTGAAGGGTATTTACGGTACCTAATAATTTAAGATTTTAGGTTTTAAAAGTTTATATATTTTATTTATTTGCTGTACCCTAACAGGGTTACATGTTGTAAATTACATATATTTGTCATCTTCTCTCCACATTAATGCAATAAAGTTTTGAATTTGAAGGAAAAAGTCGTGAGGAAACCATAAAAAAAATCTGGTTAATAATAATAGTTTTAAAAAAAAGGGGAAAAAGTCATCTGGACTCGAACCGGGGTCTTTTGGTTTCGGGACCGCCCGATTTCCCTCCTGAGCTTGACTTCGTAGATGGTGGCGAAATTTAAATTCGTATTCTAATGATATTGTAGCACTTTTACATTGCCTGATAGATAGATAATACTTTATTGTCACACCAAAAAGAAAAGACACAAATTAAAAAAAACTTAAAAATAATAATGAAAGTGCTACAATGGGCGGCCTTATCACTAAAAGTGATCTCTACCACTAAAAACTACGTTTTCTAAAAATGAAACCTAGCTAGATCAGTTTATCGCCCCCGATACAAATTGTCATGAAAATCGTTGGAGCCGTTTCCGAGATTCAGATTATATATATACAAGAATTGCTCGTTTAAAGGTATTAGCACAGTCTATTAAACCATACAGTCGGTCGACGAAGCCGTCTAGACAGGGCAATCGTGCGGGGTGTGAGGGGCGAGACGCGGGAAAGCCGTTACCGACCTGCGAACAAAACGATGTTAGTAGCTCGGTAAACAGAATTCAGGGATAACGCGTGTTTGTGTCTGTAATTATTTTATATTAATTTGTTTATTTAAAATGGTGCAAACGACGTGTGCTGTGAGAGACTGCAAGTCTTCATCCTATTTAAATAAAAGTCTGCGTTTTCATCAGCTTCCACACACAGAAGAAAGGTAAATAATGGTTTGTTATCGTAGAGTGCATACAATAATAATTTTATATTTGTCATGTCGTGTCACGTTAATAACGCCAACAAAATGTCCGAATGGCGGACGGTAAAAAATATCTAATAGGTACACAGGTATAGGTAACAGGCACAGGGCATGAGTGTTTGGAAATCTTTTTTTTTTTTTCTATAATTCTGATGATGGCGTAGGAGGGTAAGCACTGGAACTCCATAGCGGAACTTCGTATCCCAGCCGTGTTTGGGGTTGTTGGAATGGTCGTGAGATGAACTTTGACCATGTATGGTTTCCAGGGTCTGATGATGGAGTAGGAGGGTAAGCACTGGAACTCCATAGCGGAACTTCGTATCCTAGCCGTGTTTGGGGTTGTTGGAATGGTCGTGAGATGAACTTTGACCATGTATGGTTTCAGGGTCTGATGATGATGTAGGAGGGTAAGCACTGGGACTCCAAAGTGGAACTTCGCATCCTAGCCGTGTTTGGGGTTGTTGGAATTGTCGTGAGATGAACTTTGACCATGTATGGTTTTCAGGGTCTGATGATGGAGTAGGAGGGTAAGCACTAGAACTCCATAGTCGAACATCGTATTCTAGCCATGTTTGGGGTTGTTGGAATTGTCGTGAGATGAACTTTGACCATGTATGGTTTTCAGGGTCTGATGATGGAGTAGGAGGGTAAGCACTAGAACTCCATAGTCGAACATCGTATTCTAGCCATGTTTGGGGATGTTGGAATTGTCGTGAGATGAACTTTGACCATGTATGGTTTTCAGGGTCTGATGATGGAGTAGTTATTATAATATTGTTTAAAATATAATAATGCTAACAATGTTTTATTGTTATCTGCAATAAATAAATAATTTTGTAAATATTGTTAACTTGTGACAACCCTGGCCGTCGCGATACTGTCTAGACGTTGTCGGCATTTTTCACAAGATCAAAGGCGTCGGACGACTGTATGGTTATTAGACTGTGGTATTAGATAGCGTTTTAGTAATGTTTAAATATTTTTGTTTCTAGAACAAAAAAGGTCTTAAAACCCATCAAGATTTTAAACACAGCGATAAGAGGCCGTTTCTTTGCACAATATGCAAGAAAACCTTCAAGAGTGCAGGTTGTTTGATGGTGAGTACAATCTTCCACTCCCTAGCTGTCCGCATTATAAATGTGGATGCAAGATGTATGTCGACAATGTACGAGTAAAATTTTTCCCTTGAGGTTCGCTATTTGTATATACTACTAAGTTAGCATTAGGGCTTGCACTACGGATATCCGTCGATCTTAATATCCGTATTTGGTCAACATTATTTTTCGGATAATGCATTGTGCATTTCATTTTACACTCACAATACAATTGATAGCTTTAAGCTTAATTTTAAAAGCTAACTTAAGTTTACGCATACGATAAATAATCAACCGGCTCTTAACAATTCTATAGACAGCTTTGTTTTCTAATTTTCAATATTTTTTACATAAGGCTGATTTTGACAGATCACCTTATGATTGTTATAATTTGTTCTTAAAATTGTTAACAGTATGAATAAAATATTTGTTTGTTAATTGTTTTCTTGTCATTTTTATCGCCAGAGGTTAGTCATATTTATCTTCTTTGATTTGGAAATTACTTAGTTGGTAAAGTATAAGCTGATATCTCATTGTACGTAAATCCTATACAATGCGAGATCAGCTTATACTGGAAATTCACACGGCTACAGATCAAGCTATACCTTGATCTGTAGCCGTGTGAACCAACTAAGTAATTTCCAAATCAAAGAAGGTAAATATGACTAACCTCTGGCAGGCCAGCTGGCGTGGTTGGTTAAGACTCTGGTTAAGATTCTACCTATCGCATCGCAGGTCGTGGGTTCAATTCCCACACAGGACATGCATTTGTGTGCATGAAAATGTCTGTATGTCCTGAGTCTGGAAGTAATTATGTATATAATATGTATTATATCAGTTATCTGGTTTCATAGTACAAGCTCTGCTTAGTTTGGGATCAGATGACCGTGTGTGAGGAATGTCCCAGGATATTAATTATTATAATTATTATTTATAGCTTGATGTGTAGCCGTGTGTACCAATTAAACATAATATAAGAAAATCTGAAAAATATCCGTATAATTCGATTTTTAATATTCGTTGTATCCGGATGCTAAAAACTAACGGATAATACAAGCCCAAGTTAGCATACATCTCTGGTGATGGTGTAGCGATTACCGTAGTAGTCTATACACGCACCACAGTAACAATCTCTTGAGAGCTTAGACCCCGAAAATTGCTGTTTTTTCTTGTCTTGTCAACTCTAACCAAACTCGGTGATGTGGCCGAGGATGGTCACGATGGCCTAGATGGAATATACTCTCAAGTGCAGCTGTCGGAATCGGATCGCACCGGTAAATGGTGGTGGTAGCCAGCGAGTCGGGTACTACAAAGTACCTACCACTATGTAAACTTATACTTTTTATTTATACAGTATCACAAACGCATCCACGCCGATGAAAGACAGTTTGAGTGTGACATATGTCACAAAAGATTCAACGCCAATCTTGCGAAACACAAACGACAAGTAAGTATGAACATAGGCTAATAATATAAAGTCATAGTTTGCATGGTTGAACGGGCTAATCTCAGAAACTACCAGTCCTAAGATTATTGAGAAAGGTTCTATAATATTATGCAAACGCGAATGAAACCACGGGGCAAAGCTAGATAAGTAATGAACTATATTTTGTTACACACTAAACTCTTTAATTGATGACGTGCCATTTGATTATGCCACCATTTACACTAACTCCTACATTATAGCTCCACTTACCCTAACCACTCCTACATTATAGCTTCCCTTACACTAACAGCTCCTACATTATAGCTTCACTTACACTAACAACTCCTACATTATAGCTCCACTTACATTAACAACTCCTACATTATAGCTTCCCTTACACTAACAGCTCCTACATTATAGCTCCACTTACACTAACAACTCCTACATTATAGCTCCACTTACATTAACAACTCCTACATTATAGCTTCCCTTACACTAACAGCTCCTACATTATAGCTCCACTTACACTAACAACTCCTACATTATAGCTCCACTTACACCTACAACTCCTACATTATAGCTCCACTTACACTAACAACTCCTACATTATAGCTCCACTTACACTAACAACTCCTACATTATAGCTCCACTTACACTAACAACTCCTACATTATAGCTCCACTTACACTAACAACTCCTACATTATAGCTCCACTTACACTAACAACTCCTACATTATAGCTCCACTTACACTAACAACTCCTACATTATAGCTCCATTTACACTAACAGCTCCTACATTATAGCTCCACTTACACTTACAACTCCTACATTATAGCTCCACTTACACTAACAACTCCTACATTATAGCTCCATTTACACTAACAGCTCCTACATTATAGCTCCACTTACACTTACAACTCCTACATTATAGCTCCACTTACACTAACAACTCCTACATTATAGCTCCACTTACACTTACAACTCCTACATTATAGCTCCACTTACACTAACAACTCCTACATTATAGCTCCACTTACACTAACAACTCCTACATTATAGCTCCGCTTACACTAACAACTCCTACATTATAGCTTCACTTACACTAACAACTCCTACATTATAGCTCCACTTACACTAACAACTCCTACACTATAGCTCACTTACACTAACAACTCCTACATTATAGCTCCGCTTACACTAACAACTCCTACATTATAGCTCCACTTACACTAACAACTCCTACATTATAGCTCTACTTACACTAACAAAAAAATTCAACGCCAATCTTGCGAAACACAAACGACAAGTAAGTATGAACATAGGCTAATAATATAAAGTCATAGTTTGCATGGTTGAACGGGCTAATCTCAGAAACTACCAGTCCTAAGATTATTGAGAAAGGTTCTATAATATTATGCAAACGCGAATGAAACCACGGGGCAAAGCTAGATAAGTAATGAACTATATTTTGTTACACACTAAACTCTTTAATTGATGACGTGCCATTTGATTATGCCACCATTTACACTAACTCCTACATTATAGCTTCACTTACACTAACAACTCCTACATTATAGCTCCACTTACCCTAACCACTCCTACATTATAGCTTCCCTTACACTAACAGCTCCTACATTATAGCTTCACTTACACTAACAACTCCTACATTATAGCTCCACTTACATTAACAACTCCTACATTATAGCTTCCCTTACACTAACAGCTCCTACATTATAGCTCCACTTACACTAACAACTCCTACATTATAGCTCCACTTACATTAACAACTCCTACATTATAGCTTCCCTTACACTAACAGCTCCTACATTATAGCTCCACTTACACTAACAACTCCTACATTATAGCTCCACTTACACTAACAACTCCTACATTATAGCTCCACTTACACCTACAACTCCTACATTATAGCTCCACTTACACTAACAACTCCTACATTATAGCTCCACTTACACTTACAACTCCTACATTATAGCTCCACTTACACTAACAACTCCTACATTATAGCTCCACTTACACTAACAACTCCTACATTATAGCTCCACTTACACTAACAACTCCTACATTATAGCTCCACTTACACTTACAACTCCTACATTATAGCTCCACTTACACTAACAACTCCTACATTATAGCTCCATTTACACTAACAGCTCCTACATTATAGCTCCACTTACACTTACAACTCCTACATTATAGCTCCACTTACACTAACAACTCCTACATTATAGCTCCATTTACACTAACAGCTCCTACATTATAGCTCCACTTACACTTACAACTCCTACATTATAGCTCCACTTACACTAACAACTCCTACATTATAGCTCCACTTACACTTACAACTCCTACATTATAGCTCCACTTACACTAACAACTCCTACATTATAGCTCCACTTACACTAACAACTCCTACATTATAGCTCCGCTTACACTAACAACTCCTACATTATAGCTTCACTTACACTAACAACTCCTACATTATAGCTCCACTTACACTAACAACTCCTACACTATAGCTCCACTTACACTAACAACTCCTACATTATAGCTCCGCTTACACTAACAACTCCTACATTATAGCTCCACTTACACTAACAACTCCTACATTATAGCTCTACTTACACTAACAACTCCTACATTATAGCTCCGCTTACACTAACAACTCCTACATTATAGCTTCACTTACACTAACAACCCCTACATTATAGCTCCACTTACACTAACAACTCCTACATTATAGCTCCACTTACACTAACAACTCCTACACTATAGCTCCACTTACACTAACAACTCCTACATTATAGCTCCGCTTACACTAACAACTCCTACATTATAGCTCCACTTACACTAACAACTCCTACATTATAGCTCTACTTACACTAACAACTCCTACATTATAGCTCCGCTTACACTAACAACTCCTACATTATAGCTCCACTTACACTAACAACTCCTTAATTATAGCTCCACTTACACTAACAACTCCTACATTATAGCTCCACTTACACTAACAACTCTTACACTAACAACTCCTACATTATAGCTCCACTTACACTAACAACTCCTTAATTATAGCTCCACTTATACACCTTGTTTTACGTACAGGTACACTCAAAAGATTTTCCGTTTACGTGCGACTACTGTGGGAGATCTTTTGCTTATAAAAGCATATTGAAGACCCACATCAGAATTGTTCACATGAAGGTACCCACGCCGCCGAAGATCCGACGGAGGAACAAGAAAACTTAAGGACTTTTTGACGGGAACTTGGAGAGTGACGTTGCGTTTTCATTTTTGTTTTCATAAATTCGTGGATTTTGAGTTTTATTGCATATTATCGGTGGTATTTGTCCAATAAAGATCAATCCATGTGCACCAGTGAAGTGAAATGAAATGAATTTTGTGTATCGCGACTTTTCAAGTTGTCTCAAGAAGTACATGAGAAGTTTTAGTACAATGACCACCATTGTAGTAAAACATGACTTTTATGGACGGTGACTGACTGAGGACTATGTGAAAGTGATTTATTGTGAATAGAACTTATAATATAACTGGAAATTGGCATATATATTGGCAATAAACAAGCCGTGTGACGCCATTGAAAAAAAAAAAAAAAAAAAAGAAAACTTAATCGGAGTTATTACGAATTTAAGTGTAAATCGGAATTATCTATTCTGATTATGTATATAAAATAAATAATTATTTATTACATTTATGAGTTTTATTATCTCTTCTTACATCCTAATGTTATGAATGTAATTTGTTGTATTCAGTTAAAAAAGTGATGCTTGTCTTAATGGATCGGCCTTTGTGGGCATTTTCCGTCGGAATATGAGTTAACATGTATGATTAAGATAAGAGTAATTGCTAAAGTACTGCTGTCATGGGCGGGGGCACCTGGATACCAGCTTAATACTTTAGAATCGGTTCAGCGACGTGCCATCAGAATTGTCGACGATCCCGAACTCACAAGCGGTTTAGAGCCCCTCAGTCTGAGGAGAGACTTTGCCTCCTTATGTGTGTTCTACCGCTTGTACAACGGACGGTGTTCTGAAGAATTGTTTTAGATTTTGCCCACGGCTACCTAACCCCATCGCAACTCTCGCCATCGACGGGGAGTCCATCCTCACGCATTGAAACCAGAATTGTTTCGTACTGTGCGGGCTCAAAGGAGCTTCCTTCCGCGGACGCTCAGACTGTGGAATGAGCTCCCCGCCGTGGTGCACCCAATGGAGTACAGCATGGGGTTCTTCAAAACGGGTGTGAAGAGATTTCTTCAGGGTCGGCAACGCGTGCGTGATACCCCTGGTGTTGCAAGCGTCCATAGGCTACGGTAACCGCTAACCGTCAGGCGGGCCGTACCTATGCTTGTTTGCCACCCAAGTGGTAAGAGAAAACGCATTTTTTTTTCTGTAAGAACCTTCTCCAGAGTACCTATTAAAAAACGGCATTGATTTAAAAAGGCAGTTGTAAATAGCAATTTTGGTAAGTTAAAAAATATAAATGGCACGTTAAATAACTAGTTCAGCAGTTAAAACTAAGCAGTAAACAAAAATGAGTAATAAAAAATAATGAAATGGATCAGTGAATATATAATTGAGCAGGAAATAATTAAATGGGCGGTTAAAATGATTGAACGAGCGGTTACGTGTGGGCAGTAATAAATCGGAATTTGTCGGTAAGAAATCTCATTCTAAGCAATTCTATAAACAATGAGGTGGTAAAGTAGTTTTCGAGATATAGCCGTGTGACGGACGGACGGACAGACGGACGAAGTCGCACCATAAGGGTTCCTTTTTACCTTTTTGGTACGGAACCCTAAAAACAGTACTTAAATAGTAATGAAAAATTAAATTACTTTTGCTTTGACTGAAGGAATTAAATAAAACAAATTGTATAATAATAATAGGAACTTTTATTCGTAATTCGAAACATACTTAAGTAATTAAAATGACATAGAATTTGCTTACTAGCAGCTAAAATGCAAGAATTCAAAACACGAGCTCACGCGAAACGATTACGTGATTGGTCGCTTCCGCCACCCGCGCTAATAATCTCCGCCCAACTAACGAACATTTACCTCTCTTTTCAATTAATTTGAGTTCGGGTGTCACCGCTCGCTATGATCTTCCGAACTAATTATCGAACCGCTCATTCCATCATTTTTACCGCTCATTCAGTTATTGGACTGCTCAATTATTTTTAGAATTGACATTGTATGATAAAATAACCGACTAATAGATTTTTTATTACTGTCCATGTTTTACTGTCGCAATAATAAATCAACCGCCATTAAATTAAATAACTGCTCAATATGTTTTTCAACTGATCATAATAACATCTCGAATATTTAAATAACAGCTCAAAAAATTTGTTCCCTTAAAAAACTTATATAAAAAAACAGTTTATACATAGAGATAAGGACAATCTAGTAAAGAAAGAGAAAAATACGATTTTTCGTTTCAATTTTTTTTCTCATTCTTGACTGCTGGCGAATAAGACTACTTTTAGTTCTTAAACTAGGGATAATATAAGGAAGAATCTAAATAGAAAAATGAGGCGTCGCAAAGCACGCCGCGCTAGTAGAAAATAAATAAAACTAGAATCAATTTCTATGGTATATTAATATCATCATCATCATCATCAGCCTATAATGTCCCACTGCTGAGCACAGGCCTCCTTTCACAAATGAAGGTGAAAGGGAATGGGCGATACTCCACCACGCGTGCCCACTGCGGATCGGTGGAGGTAGGCTAGTGGTCAACCTACTGTTGGAATTTTTCAAGCCGCCTAGAAGGCATCCAACTAGCTTAACGACTATCACAATTAAGTGATAACCGGGACCAACGGCTTTACGTGCCTTCCGAAGCACGGAAACGCTCGATTTGAAATACCACTAGGCGGTCACCCATCCAGGTACCGACCACGACAGAGGGAGCTTAACTTTGCCGATCGATTAAGAACGGCTAATCATGCTACACCACGAGCGCTTCAATATTAATATAATCATTCTTTTTTCTTGTTCCTCCCCCGGACCCTGGGCGGCATGGGTATCTTCATGTGAACTGTTTTGTTGTGCAACTTGACTCCACTCTTCGTTTGGAAGCTCTTCCCGCACACGTCGCATGTATGCGGCCGCTCGCCTGTGTGTACCTGATAGTAAAATACTACATTAAAACTAATATAATAAATGCGAATGTGAGTTTGTTAGCTCTTGACGCCTCAATGGAACACCGAAAGTGATGGATTACACGGGTAGATCAAATTCAAAATCATTTATTCAAATAGACCTTCGCACTCTAATACCGGTTCGGAAGGTTGCATTTGCTGAGAAGAGCCGGCAATAAACTCAGCAATTACTCTTTTCAAAACAGGCTTAGATTAATTACATAATATTTACATTCTAATCGCACTGACAACAATTGCGTGCCCCGGCGCGGCGGCACAACTACAAAGTAGACTGAATCTATATTTAATAAGTAAATAAATAGTAAACTCGGTGCAGACCAGCCCCCACAAGCAGCACCTGTTCACGCATATGACGCGTGTGGCAGCCACCGCCCTCGCACCCATATTGGAGGGAAGTGAGCGACCCGTCACACGACGCCGCCGCAAGCAAAGGCCTTAAAGTGAGCATAATTTACTTAAACGTCTGCCTTAGAAATAAAAAAAAAAAACTAACTACTAAACACACAATTTGTCATCACATGTAGGAGATACTTTTTATCCCGGGGAAACCTAAAAGATCCTCGGGAACGCAGAAGGAAATCTAGTCTGCAATCAGGTTGTCCTATAAATAACGGTCCAAAATAAACCCTCGAACGCTGAGATAATGCCCTATGAGAAAAAGTATTAGCAAAAACGAAAATGTAAAATATCTGAAACTTTGGAAATACAACCAATTATTTTTTATAACCATGAGACTACTACTGGAATTATTTGACTTTTTCCCAGAATCGTCCATCTCTTTTACCCCATACTACACCCAAAACTTAGCCAAAACACGCAATTAAAATGCTAGCCCCTGATGCAACATATATATACATATATAGTGTATGTATGTATGTATGTATACTCACAAGTTGATGCCTGGTGAGGTTAGTTTTACTCTGGAAGGCCTTCGGACAGCGCTCGCACTGGAACGGGCGCTCGCCCGAGTGAACGAGATTGTGCATCTACACACCGATACACACACTTTATTGACATACCAATAAAAAAAAAAAAAAAGCTTACATATAAAAAAATATCTATACCACAGATTACAGAAGAAAAAGCAGATGGAGCGCGCGGAACATGTTTTCTTTTTTTCTTTTTTTTTTTATTGTTTAAGTACAACCAGCAAGGCGTTAACACTAACACATTTACATTTCCAATATAAAAAAAAATTACATAAGTGCTCCCTCAATTATTGGCTGCTCGAATTCAAATGTGGACAATTTAAACAACAACAAATTGAAGCCAAAAAGCAAATACAAATTCAAAATCAGATACCTGGCATTCGTTTTCCAGTTTATATTTGCTTTGTTTAACCACAGTTTATTAATAAAGAAGTGTTTTTTGTTGAATAAAGTTTGTTAAACAAAGCAAATACAAATTCAAAAGCGAATACCAGCTATGTGTTTTTCAATTTGTATTTGCTTTTTTGGCCTCACTCCCGTGTTCCGCACGCTCCATCTGCCTTGTTCTGTAATCTGTGATCTATACTATTTCGTTATTAGTGTTACTTACTAATATTATAAATGCGAAAGTGAGTTTGTTTGTTACGCCTTCACGCCTCAACTACTCAACGGATCATCATGAAATTTGGCATGCAGATAGCCTATAGTATAGAGAAGGACATAGGCTACTTTTTATCCCGGGAACGCGGGTGAGACCACGGGGGACAGCTAGTATCAAAATAAACATGCAAAAGAAAACAGAATAAGCAATTTACCTGTAAACTTATATTAAAAGAATATTTCTTAGGGCAAAGATCGCACGCGTACTTGTTCAGTTTTAAACGTTTGTGAACTACGTCGATGTGCATCTTTAGTAAACCTTTATTCTGAAATAAAAAACAGATTAAAAATGAGTTTCTTCCCGGTTCTTCTCAACTAAGCTGACTTCCGAACCAGTGGTGACTTAATTTCATAAGTGGCTTAAACTTAATAAATCATTTTAAAGATAAGACTATTTGTTGGTTGATTGAAAATAGTAGTTTATGAAACTGCATTACAGGGTTATTAAAACAAGAAAAACTGAACTTTAGGCGAGGTTTTTAATAGTATCACATGAGTATTTTGATACCTATTATTTGCAGTTTCATACACTATCTAAACTCATGTAACGATTTATAAAAAAAAAAAAAAAAAAAAAAAACAACCAAGTGCGAGTCAGACTCGCAAACGGAAGGTTCCGTACAATATTAACAAACTCATTGTTATGAAAACAAAATACCAAAAAAAAAAAAGTTTTTTTTATGGGCGCCCCCTATGGAAAAAAAACGTCTCATTGATTGATTGATATCAAGAATAATTATAGTATCAATAAAGTAATATTTTTGAATGTATATCATTAAAGTAATAGTTTTAAGGCTATGACAGCTCAGTGGTAGTGACATCGGATACCGAGACGAAGGTCCCGGGTTCGAATCCTACAATGTGCTTGAGCTTTCGGTGAAGGAAAACATCGTGAGGAAACCATAGCACGGTGGTAGGGTACTTTGTAGTACCCACCTGGCTGGCTACCACCCTCAAGTTGAACTGTCGCCAAGCACCTATCGGTGTGTTCCGACAGCTGCACTTGAGAGCCAGTTCCTTCTAGGCTTTGAGTGTGCACCACCTTCGGCCACACCATCACTTACCATGGTGAGATTGTGGTCAAACACAGGCCTATACACAGTAAAAAAAAAGTATATATATAACAATTTACACGCAAATTGGATGTCGATTGTGTTTTTTACAGTACGATATTCTAACAAATCAGCCCCCCCTAGACAAGATGGTTGTCGAAAATCGTCATCGTTGGTAAACGATCAACCTTTGTATGGGATTGACATTTCAAATCGAAATATCACGTGACTTTTAACAATCTCTTATGTCAATCCCATACAAAGGTTGATCGTTTACTAACGATGACGATTGTCGATAACCATCTTGTCTACTGGCCCAGAGCTGTCAAAAACATGCAGTTGGGGTTTATTAGGTACAATGGACTTATCGAAAATCTGACCAAGATAATTGATGAGATACTTATTGATAAGATGGCTGGCTAGCACCCTCAAGTTTTAGCTTCCTTCCGCGGACGCTCGGACTGTGGAATGAGCTCCCCGCCGTGGTGCACCCAATGTAGTACAGCATGGGGTTCTTCAAAACGGGTGTGAAGAGATTTCTTCAGGGTCGGCAACGCGCGAGTGCAAACTTCCATAGGCTGCGGTAACTGCTTACCATCAGGCGGGCCGTATGCTTGTTTGCCAACTTAGCGGTATTAAAAAAAATGATAAAAAAATCCTTAAAATTACTTACCTGTAGAACTTTTCCGCAAGTTTCACAAATTACACCGTCTATGCATTCTACTTTCTTTCGCTTTTTGTTTGATTTACGTTTTGTGTTTTTATTATAGCACGATCCGACCAAATGATTTCTATAGTGCATTTTAAAATGCGCGAAATACGTAAACGTTTTGAAACACTGAAAAAAAAACAGTTAATTACATTAACTGAAGTGTCTATACACATCAAATATCTCTCGTTCCGAGGTGGAGGAAAGCCGCGAACGGCTGGTGTCTGAAATCGAGAGTACACTAACTAGTGTCTCCGATTGGGGTCGACTAAACCTAGTCCATTTCAACCCCACCAAGACTCAAGCCTGCGCGTTCACCGCTAAGAAAACCCCATGGTCTGTGGCTCCACAATTCCAGAACACCTCCTTGAACATCAGCCAAAGCATCGGGATCCTTGGCGTCGACATTTCTAGCGATGTTTTGTTCCGAAGTCACTCAGACTGATACCCCTGGTGTTGCAAGCGTCCATAGGCTACGGTAACTGCTTACCATCAGGCGGGCCGTATGCTTGTTTGCCACCATAGTGGTATAAAAAAAAAAAAAACATACCGCGCCAACTACGTCATTGTCGTGTAATACACGTTAAATGATACTGTGCCCGCTACGCCACTGTCGTGTAATACACGTCTAATGATACTGTGCCCACTACGTCATTATCGTGTAATACACGTCTAATGATACTGTGCCCACTACGTCATTATCGTGTAATACACGTCTAATGATACTGTGCCCACTACGTCATTATCGTGTAATACACGTCAAATGATACTGTGCCCACTACGTCATTATCGTGTAATACACGTCTAATGATACTGTGCCCACTACGTCATTATCGTGTAATACACGTCTAATGATACTGTGCCCACTACGTCATTATCGTGTAATACACGTCAAATGATACTGTGCCCAATACGTCATTATCGTGTAATACACGTCAAATGATACTGTGCCTACTACGCCACTGTCTTATTTTATCTATACTTACTACGTCGCATTTATATACACTCTTTGGTTTCCGTTGCTCTATCTCATGTTCCTTCAGCAGTTCTTCAGTCTCAAACGACATACCGCAGCGCACACAATACCTGATGACACACGATTATTGTATCAATTAAACAGTGTTATATGTGTGTCATGTACGTGTGGCGTCCCTTACTTGTGTAGCGTGTCGCACAGTCCGTCGGTTCCTCGATGCGCCTTAAACGCGTCCGAGCAGTAGAACTGAGTGTCGCAACCAGAACAACGACACTCCGGCGATGTCATCTATTTCACATATAATAGCATATTACTTAATTATTTTAAACCTGAGTAGGTATGTATTTATATATAAACGAGGGAAAAAGGAATTAGGAAGGTTATCCATAAGTACTAATATAAAATAAATGCGAATTTAGCTCCGTTTCTCTGTTTTCATGGCTAAATCGATGATGTTTAAATTTGGCATGCAGAAAGCCCATATGGAGAGTTATACTTTTCTAAACTAGTATACAATATAACATTGATATGATGATAAACTATTAAAATTATTGGATTGATGATTTTCATATCTTAATCTAAATATATAAAAATCAATGCCACTTTTCGTTGTAATTTTATAACTCAAGAACCTACTCACCTATCCAAACCAAATGTTTAGGCTTTGTTCGGACTATTTAGTAGATGGTTTATGTGAAGTTTGCACAAAATCGGTCGAGCGGTTCTTCATTTATCACATTTTTTGTAACAAATGAATTCAATAAATGGCGGATCTGGGCATTTTGCTGTCAGGGTAGGGTAGGTTAGGGTGGGGTGGGGTAAGGTAGGGTAGGGTAGCACCACGCGAACGAAGTCGCACCGGGCAGCTAGTTCTATTATAAATGTGAATGTTTGTGTGTTGTTATTCAAAAAATCATTTATTCAAGTAGACCTTCGCAGTCACTTATGAATAGTCTGACTCTAATATCGGTTGGGAAGGTCGCACTTGCTGAGAAGAACCGGCAAGAAACTCAGCAATTACTCAACCAAGCCATAAACACATTCCGGATCTGCACGGTGAGCTATGTCGGTATTTTACTCCTGACAATTATAGTCGAGGTAGAGGGCACACATTTTTCGGCGTGCCATTGTGTCGCACTGTGGCGCGTGCTAACTCGCCCATTCCGCGCACCCTCTCCACACTCAACGGTCTCCTGTACAACAATCCCGAATGTGATTTGTTTGCTGATGGATGGCCGGATATATTGTCTGAATATTAGCGTTTTTGTGAGAAGGAAGACTGTGTGAATTTTTTAATATGAATAATAATATGTCTCTTAATTGATTTTGTAATTTTTTAATATTAGTGTAATTTTATTTTCTTAAATCTTTAATTGCTGTAATTAGTGGACTACTGTTACAATTTTGTAAAAAATAAATAAATAAAGACGACAAGATTACACAGGTACTTTTTAACCTGAGAGGGAATACGTTCGATTCTTCGGAAAGTAGAGAGACTAAACGCTTACCTCTTTATGTGCTTTCTTGTCATGAAATCTGAGTCCCGTGGGACCATTGAACGAGTCTTCGCAGATCTCACACCGGACCAGCTGGTCACTGGTCGGGTGACACAGCTTGATGTGGCCGTACTGACTTGAATTGTTTCTAAATACAACATAAAGTTATTCTGTAGAGTGGAGGTACTTCCCCGGCCGACCAATAAACGCTAAGACAAAAAAAACCAGCCAAGTGCGAGTCAGACTCGCGCCGAGGGTTCCGTACAAACCTGTAGGTATATAAGTAAATGGTAGTATAGACTGAGTATTTGATATGAATTTCAATTTATGACGTATTAAAAAAAAAGAGAAACCTCAATATCATTTTTGAAGACCTATCCATAGACTCCCCACAATTATGGGTTTTATTAAAAAAAAAAGTATAGGGAACCCCCAAAATTTATTGTTTTTTTCTCTATTTTTGTGTGAAAATCTTAATACGGTTCACAGAATACATCTACTTACCAAGTTTCAACATTATAGTTCTTGTAGTTTCGGAAAAAAGTGGCTGTGACATACGGACGGTCAGACAGACAGACAGACATGTAGAATCTATAAGGGTTCCGTTTTTTGCCATTTGGCTACGGAACCCTAACAAGCTCTTTAATCTACAGAATTTTGAATATAACTTGAATTTTATAAGGTATTGCAGTTCGAGGAGAAACCAAAGAAATTCATACATACACTCGAAAAACATAACCTCCTTCCGGGTCAGTCGGGTAAAAACCCTGAATCAGCAACAACCCTGCTTTATATTAAACTAGCTGCCCGGCGCGACTTCGTTCGCGTGGTGCGACCCTACTTTACCTTGCCCTGCCCTGCCCTAAACTGCCCTGCCCTGCCCAGCCCTACTCTACCCTTCCCTACCCTACCCTTCCCCCTTCCCTACCCTACCCTACCCTACCCTACCGTCAAGCCATTTTTTACAAACACTGAGCCACACGCAAAGAGATTGACTTCCTCCCGTACGGCCCGTACCCGTGACGTGATTTTTCTGCTAATACTGATATTTTTGAACTCGTGATATCTTTTGAATGGAATGTCCAAATTGAATAATTCAAAAAGTTATATAAAGGTATTGAAGCAGTCTTGAATATGAAGTAATTTATTTTGATAAGGATTAATACCAAGATACAAATACAGAGCCATTTCTAGAGGCGCCATTTCAATTAAATTTTTAAAATAGAAAAACACTTTTTTTGGCATAACTATAATAGTTAGACATATGGTATTGCGACACTTTTTGTAAATAATTATGTGTTCTGCAAAGTCGTAGTACATTATTTTATTCTATCATCAATAGTTTTCGCAGCGCACGCGATGTAATGAATATTTTAGGTAATTTTTTTACACCTTGGGTTATATTATTGGAGTTTTAGTAAGGATTCCTAATTTTTTTGAAAATATAATATAGCCTATGTCACTCGGGGATAGTGTAGCTTCCCAACAGTGAAAGAATTTTTCAAATCGGTTCAGTACTTTCGGAGCCTATTCAATGCAAACAAACAAACAAACAAACAAACAATCAAATCTTTCCTCTTTATAATATTATTATTATATTATTATTATTATTATTAGTATAGATTAAACACAGGCTAAAAAACACCGGACTTCTAAATTCTTACCTTACATACCTTATTAGTAACTTGTAATATATTTACTAACCTGAATTCTTTGCCGCATTCTTTGCATGCGTATTTCTTCCCGGTGTGCCATTTACTATGTTGAATCGCTAGGTGACTGGAAAGATTGTGTTTATAGGTTCAAGACTTTGCCATCGCATTTTTATCTCTAATCTACTAGCTGCACCCCGCGATTTTACCCGCGTCCCCGGTATAAAAAGTAGTTCAAACTCCGAATCCAACTCAGAAAAAGAAAAAAGACGACTCTATTTATTCCGTCCTATGTTTACATTATCAAAAGAGAGAACGTATTTCTTCACACATAATTGGACTGTTTTACAAAAAACTTAAACCGACTTCAAAGTACACTAAGAAGTAATAAAATCCTGATCTGATAACAATTGGACCAAACGGGAAGTGTACCCTTCCAGACAAAAAAAGAATTTTCCAAATCGGTTCATAAATGACGGAGTTATGAGGTAATAAACAAAAAAACACACACATCCCTATTTTCTTTAAAAATGGATCGCCCCAAGCCCGACGAGCATCACCTGCTCACAAGTAAGACGCGTGTGGCAGCCACCAACACGTACAGCTTGGGGTTAAAGAAGGGTTCATAGTTTAAACTCACCTATGTTTAGTACTATGCCCGCATTCTTTGCAAGTAAACAATTGACTGTGCACCCATTTATGTTTCTTTAGTTGAATGGCAGACGTGAAGTGATATTGACATATGTCACACACGAACCTGCCGCTGATCTGTCATTAACAGAGATTCAAATTCAAAATTATTTATTCAAAAAGACCTTCGCAAGACGCTTGTGAAAAGTCTAACTCTAATACTCTAATAGCGGTTCGGAAGGTTGCATTTGCTGAGAAGAGCAGGCAATAAACTCAGCAATTACTCTTTCCAAAACAAGCTTAGATTCATTAAATAATTTTACAACTATTGGGCACTCTTTGTCTTTATACTAGTTATTGTTTATAATTATACATTTTGTAACTAAATGACTGTATGTGCCAAAATAAATTAAAAAAAAAAAAAAAAAAAAAAAAAATATCCTAGTCGCACTGACAACAATTGCGTGCACCGGCGCGGCGGCAAACCCACAAAGTAGACTGAATCGATATTTAATAAGTAAATAGCAAACTCGGCGCAGAGCAGCCCCCACAAGCAGCCCTGTTCACGCATATGACGCGTGTGGCAGCCACCGCCCTCGCACCCATATTGGAAGGAGGTGAACCCCGTCACACGACGCCGCCGCAAGCAGCCTAAGTGAGCATAACCTACTTAAAACCGCCTTAAATAAAATAAACTAAGGTAAACCAATAACTAGGATATTTGAATATGTTTGTATATATTTTTTTTAGCATATCAATCGTTCAATTCAACTATTTTAGACAACTAGATAAAATCTTACGTAAGGAGGGGGAGACAAATCTTACATGGGGGTAGAGGGAGTAAAAATCGGCCAAAATCGTCCTAGAGAATAAAAAGTCAAATTCAATAAACTGCTTAAATGCCAAGCCATCATACTTACATCATTATGCAGCGCCATATGATTCTTATATATTTTTTCAATAATAAAACCTTTATAGCATACATTACATTTGTACTGCGACTTTTTATAATTCTCAGATTCTTTCCGATCGACAATTTCTTTTAACTGTTCTTCTTTACTAAAATAAGTCACTGTTGTTTTATACATTTCTTCAAATTCTTTAGATTTCTTTTTAATTTCTTCCCCTTTTAGATTACTCTTCTTGCGTCCTTTTTCTAAACTTTTAATTAAACCTTTACAGCCGTACGGTACATCTAGTTTTGGTCTTTTCCTAACAACTTTTTCTTCTGGGTCTGTTTCGTTACTTTCAAAGTCTATTGGATCATTTATTTCAACTTTATTTGGTAGTAAACTTAATGTTATTTCGACTTTATTTGGTAGTATACTTAATGTATCAGGTATAGAAGTTACATTTTCGTTCTTTATGTCTGCTTTAGAGTCAAACACTGTAACTTCTGTCACGTCAACAGTATTTTGTATTATTTCACTTTTAATTTCTTTATTCATATCTGACTGTTCTTTGACTTTTAGTTTAGTATGTTTTGTATGATTGTCTTTTCTAGTACTTCTTGTTTTTTGTTCTTTAGGTACATCACTGCAATCTCTATTCAAAATATCAAAGAATTCACAACTTGTATTGCTTGAATATTGAATATGATTAATAATTTCTGATAAATACTTCATTATATGATTATTATCATTAACTGCACCATCTAAATTAACTTCAAAGTCTTTTAATAAACTACCTTTATCACCGATGAATTTATGTAGTAGTTTATTAATTTGATTACTTGATTCTTCAAGATCAGTAGCACTATATGTTATATGACCTTCTTCATTACTTTTATAACAATCTTCAACTTCATACAAATCTGAAGGTGTATCAGATTCATCCGTATGTATATCAGATTTTACATCTGTACTGGTAATATCAATAGTACGCAAGTTAGCGTGTTTGAAATTAGACAGTATGTTTATATGTTCTGTGGTAAGCTGGAATAAAAATGTAGTATATGAATAGTATAACAAAAAACGTAACAAATAAACTCCCCATATGTCAACATGCCATGGAAAGGAGTATCACTGGGATCAAAAGAAAAGACAAAGTAAAGAGTAGCAGTATCAGAAGCAAGACTAAGGTCCAGGACATAACTTTGAAAATAAGGAGACAAAAGTGGAAATGGGCAGGCCACATGATCAGGGGAAAGGATAAATAGAGCAAAATAATCACGCAATGGTACCCAAGAGATGGAAAGAGAATGAGAGGTAGACCACAAAAGAGGTGGGGCGACGACATCATAGTCGCGGGAATAGCATGGGGTAGAGTGGCCATAGAAAGGCCAGAATGGAGAAGATTGGAGGAGGCCTTTGCCACCTGCCAAACGGACATGCAAAAGTGGAACAAAAGAACAATTTATGAATAATATTTTGTCATGTCCCAATGAAGGCTATATATATATATATGAATAGTAGCTACTAAGAATATGGTAAGATCGTTAAATGTGTGTGACAGATTTATCATTTTTTTTTTTATACATCTTAGTCGGTAAACAAGCATACGGCCCACCTGATGGTAAGCGGTTACCGTAGCCATATGGACGCTTGCAACACATGAAGCATCGCTCACGCGTTACCGACCTTTCCCCCCTTCCCTATGAGCACTGGCGACCTGACTCACGCACAGGAACACTCACTTCACACTTTACACAACATAATGTTATTTGTTATTTCATATTGTCATAAATGTACAAAATACTATAAGCAGATGTGGTTTTGCATTCTCAACAGATTTACAACTAAACTAACCTTATATAAGTTAAGCCCAACTACCCACATTTGGATTACTTGAATAGAACAAGAATCATTTCCAATTATGACTACTTTATTACTTACTTCAGTATCATCAAGTTGTGCATTTCTGAATACACACAGAGCATCAATGCACTTTGTTCTGAATGTGTCACACTTGAGCAGGAGTACAGCGCAGTAGCTGCACAAGTAATGTGGCAGGTCATCTGTTACTTGTATCTGTAGATATAATTGCATTACAGAGCACTGAAAAATTTACCCAAAGAAGCGCAATGACAATTGCATTTTGTTTGAAATCTATTCTTCCAAATTTCCACCATCGATAATGCATAAAATATTTCATGGTGATTATACAGCATGGGTTTCTTCAAAAAGGGTGTGAAGAGATTTCTTCAGGGTCGGCAACGCACGAGTGATACCCCAGGGCCAGTAGACAAGATGGTTATCGACAATCATCATCGTTAGTAAACAATCAACCTTTGTATGGGATTGACATAAGAGATTGTTAAAAGTCACATGATGATTCGATTTGTCGATAACCATCTTGTCTAGGGGGGCTGGTGTTGCAAGCATCCATAGGCTACGGTAACTGCTTACCATCAGGCGGGCCGTATGCTTGTTTGCCACCTTAGTGGTTTTTTTTATCACATTAAATTGTAGAATCGAATTGGCCAATCCCAAATAAGATAGATTAGGATCAAATACTCATTCAGTCCCAATCGGCCACTCTTATGTGGTACTTGTCAGTCTCATACCAAGTGTTTTTATAAAGCCCGAGGCACGGAGGGAGAGCAGTCTCCGCCAGCTGTTACAAAGCCCAGGCACTGTGCAATTGGCGATGAATAATAAATTTATTAGCTTTTTAAAAATTTCATACTCGTTTTTCTCAGGTGGGGAATGGTACGCACGGCTACAGATCAAGCTAAATTTCCAATATGAGCTGACCTCTCATTGTACGGAAATCCAATACAATGCGAGATCAGCTTATACTGGAAATGTATAGCTTGTTGTGTACCGTAGTGTAGCTCCCTCCCCCCCTAAAATTCCCAATTCGTGCGACCCTGTTTTTAATGCATTACTAATAAAAGTGGTCCAACTTACAGCGGTACTCAGTAGTGTGTTATAGGCCTCCAGCAGTCGGTTCTGGCGCATGTCGTACAGTCGTGCGTCTGTAGCGAGACATCCTCGGCACACTCGCAACGGGGACATCGTTTCCTTCATATTATACACTGCTTGAGACTCACAACAAAGGTACAATTTAGAAAATAAATGAATTGTTTAGAAAAGTTGTTATTGACCGTATATTAATGTCATTTTATGACATTTAGGCTGCATTCCGAATTAATGATATAATCGCTGTAATCGATTTGAGCGTGCTTAAACCCGTACCGAATTGAGTAATGACAGATTACGTTGTCCCGTGAAACGTCATAGATGACGTCATGATATCCGCCATATTGCGCTCACACCGACCATGCCCTAAACTGATATCACCGTGAGCGCTGTCAAAAGTGACGGTTAATTATTGTGTTTTCGGCAGAAATTCTAATAAGATTCTTGGTTTTCTATTTGGCAAAGATACTTTTTATGATTTTATGAGAGAAAAATAATAAAGAACGCGAATATTCCTTTTTGCGAGTCAAATTAAAAAAGATCTAAGGAGTCCTAGCGCATTGTTAAATCAGATTTTAATTAAATTCTCAAATGTTCTGTTTTGAATACTGTGAGCGCGATAACGGGCGTTCCGAATTGTTAACAGTTCTTAGCTGTCAATATCGTGATATCTAACTCGGTACGCAAATTATTGCTGTGAGCACTGTGAGCGATATTATTAAATTCGGAATATAGCCTTAATATTTGATAGGAATAGTGTTGCTAACTAAAGTTATCGTTTTCTACCAACCAAGCACAGCTCACAGGCAGAGCTGCGTTTAAGTCAATTATTCAGTATAAAAAAACTGACTAAACGTCAAACACTTTCAAGCCATGAAAAATTAAACTGACTAAAATTTAATCTCCCCGTTCGGCTGGTATAAGTCTCTAAGTATATACTGTAGTCTTTGGGTATAAGTTTTCGCCGGCTAGGGTGAATTTTAGCGACCTTATCCTTTTTTGTTTTGCATCGTTAGTTGTTTTGCATCGGCAAATTGATTTCTCATGTTCCGGTACATTTTTACTATGTAATAATTTCGAGATCACAAGCGACGAAATCCTAACTTTACCGAGATTACAATACAATTTCGAGTCGAATATAGGTTTAGGTACCTTTCTCTGTCTACGATTACTATACTTCTTCTTATTTTTAATTTTGGCAACCAAGCCCAAATTAGGGCTCATTTCTGCCAGTGTCGAGTTATATTATAGTATCCAGTCACAAAATCACTTCACATTATAGTCCTCAGTCAGTCACCGTCCATAAAAGTCATGTTTTACTACAATGGTGGTCATTGTACTAAAACTCTTCACGGACATTTTGAGACAACTTGAAAAGTAACGATACACATAATTCATTTCATTTCACTTCACTGGAGCACATGGATGATCTTTATTGGGTAAAATACCACCAATAATACACAATAAAACTCAAAATACACAAATTTATGAAAATAAAAATGAAAATGCTACGTCACTCTGCAAGTTCCCGCCAAAAAGTCGATTACTATACTCTTTGACATAACAGCATAATAGCACAGATAATAGTATACTATTGTCACAGATTGTAGTCTTTGGTATACTATACTATTTGTATTTGATTTGTATACTATCTATTGTAGTCTTTCTTTGGGCATAATACTCACAGATTAATAAGTTGTATGTTTACGGCGTGCTGAGAAGGTAGCACAGATTAGTAAGTTGTTGGAAGGTAGGATAGGATACGGTAGGATAAGATAGTCTTTGTTTGTGTTTGTTTATTGTTTTGTTTGTGTCGTGCGTGTTTGTGTGTGAAACACGTTGGAAAGTTGGAAACACGTTATTGTTAGTAAATAAATAAACATAAACTAAATACTGCCCGCATCAATAATCTGTACTTATTAAAATTAACCAGGATTTGATTCACATAAATTATGTCTCAATATATCAATAAATCCACGTTGCGTGTGTGTCGAGGATGTCTCGCTACGGACGTTAGACTATATGATATGCATCAGAATCGACTGATGGAGGCCTATAAAAGATTGGTAAGTGCCACACAATTTTACGAATGTACTTTTCATAGACGAAGGTCCCAGGTTCGGATCCTACAGTGAGCTTGAGCTTTCGGTGAAGGAAAACATTGTGGCGAAACCATAGCACACTTTGTAGTATGCACCTGGCTGGCTACCACCCTCAAGTTGACTCGCCATGCGCCTATCGGTGTGTTCCGACAGCTGAACTTGAGAGCCAGTTCCTTCCAGGCTTTGTGTGTGCACCACCTTCAGACACATCATCACTTACCATGGTGAGATTGTGGTCAAATAGATCACATCATATACACATATCCTCATATAACACTGTAAAAAAAAACAATGTATTTAAAAAGTAGTAATTATCTGGTTTCCATAGTACATGCTACTTTGTGATGAGATTGCCATTTGCCATGTGTGAAGAAAGTTCCAGGATATTTTTATCGTGTTTCAGATACAAATAAAAGATAATCTGCCGGATTACTTATGCAGCTACTGCGCCACACTCCTGCTCAAGTGTGACAGATTCAGAATAAAGTGCTTCCACGCTAGACTCATATTAGAAAATGCTCAATTCGAAAATGAGGAAGTAAGTGTACTTATACATACATATTAAATTTCAAAGCTATTTTATGATGGACACATGATGTTCAACCAATCAGCGTGCAAGGCGCGTTCCCAGTTCACATTATAACAGTTTGAAAACGATAGATTATTAACTATTGAAAATTAATATGTCATATTATAAGCAGTATGGTACAGTTTACAATCTCGCTAGGTAGATTATAAACTAACGGTTTCACAAACATACGGTGACATATTACAATGAAGAAGGACATAATATTAATAATAATAATAATAGCCTTTAATTTCAGACATGATAGTTACATCATTTATTTAATTAAATTCATTGATTTCATATACTTAATTTGTTTGTTCTATAATATAATATCTAAATATAATTTAGTGTTTAATTTGCCTCGACAACCCTGTCTGTTTGCCTTCCATTGACAAAGGCCTCCTCCAATTGAAGAAGGATGTTGAAGGAGATGTTGAAACCGCGGGAGACAGCTAGTTTATTATATTAATAGGTTATTTGACCTCACGAGTTGTGAGGTGGTCTACTTTCTCTTTGTATTTTTTTTACTGTGTATAGGCCTATGTTTGACTGTGGTGGTGCACACACAAAGCCTAGAAGGAAATGGCTCTCAAGTGCTGCTTTTGGAACATACCAGTAAGTCTTTGGTGACCGATTTTCAACTTGAGGGTTAGCCAACCAGTTATATCCTGTCACTAGCTGTCCTCCACGGTTTTACCAGCATACCCAGGATAAGTAGCCTGTACCAATCGTAGCTTCATAAAAGTGGAAGAATTTTCAGTTTTGGATATTACTTCCTACAACCAAACTTACAAACTTTCATTGTCATCAGCCTATAATATCCCACTGCTGAGCACAGGCCTCCTTTCACAAATCAGGGTGAAAGGAAATGGGCAGATACTCCACCACGCGTGCCCACTGCGGATCGGTTGAGGTAGGCTAGTGGTTAATCTACTGTTGGAGTTTTCAAGCTGCCTAGGAGGCCTCCAACTATCTTAACAACTACAATTAAGTGATAACCGGGACCAACGGCTTTACGTGCCTTCCGAAGCACGGAAACGCCCGATTTCAAATATCCCCATCCAGGTACCGACCACGACGGTGGTAGCTTAACTTGCCGATCGATTAAGAACGGCTTATCATGCTACACCACGAGCGCTGCACAAACTTTACCTCTTTATAATATTAGTGCAGATGTGGTATACAAAATGGTACTCTATTCTTAACCCATTACGTTCTATTTTTTATTACAATTTCAGTTGACTATGGAAGAATTGAAAAAGATAGACAGAAGAACTAATAAGTTCACAATACCTTACAAACGTACTCAACAATTAACTATAAATATTGTCAATAACCCTAAGAATATTGATCCAAATGAACCTATATATGTATTAGAAGACGAGTGTTCTAATGATTCAAGTGTAATTGAGACCAAACAAGATGATAAAGATACTGGTACCACAGATTGTAATATAGAAACTTTGTCTGAGGTAACAAATGTGGATGAAAGTGTAACTACACTGAAAACTGTAGTTGTAGATCGACTAAATGATACTATAATTTCAATTAAATCAAAAGTTTCTCAAGATGTAGATGTAATTTCTGATGAAACTGAACATAATGAAACTAATTCAGGAGGACAAGGTGAAGTTATTTTATATGTTTCGGATAAAATGGTCCCAGAACATAATTTAGGTGAAGAAATGAGTATAGTAACTGAGGAACCAACAACTGATAAATTGGTTAAATTAAAAAATGGAGTAATAGAAAATAGTGGTAAGATGAATGATAATTTAGCTGGTAGACACAAGCCTGAATTATTGACAAAGACTGTGTTAAAATCAAAGCTACATAATAATATCATGAAAAAGATTGCAAAAAAATCTGATGTGGGAGATAGTGCGAAGAATGGGAAGTACAAATGTGATTTTTGTTATGAATTGTGTTTTAGTGATAAAGAATCATGGACGAAACACAATAATATACACGATGAGGTATGTATTACAGACAGAGTAAGAATATGAATAGAAGAATAGCGTTATCAACATTAACTTTTGAGAAGTGTGAGCATATGTTTACAGATATAACAGGTGGAGATGTCGAGATGGCATATATTCGAAACCTATGTTGGGTTAGTCATACTGTACCACGAGTGTAAACCGCATAAATTACCACAAACTAATTAGTAAGCGTTTACAAACGTCAATTCTTTACACTCGGGATACTGAACAACTTTTACTATGGGACCAACACTGATTTCTCAATTATTTTTTTTACTTTTCATACATTACTAGCTGCCGGCACGACATCGTTCGCGTGTTGTCCTACTAACCTATACCCTAACCTACCCTACCCTACTACTCTACCCTACCCTACCCCTCTACCCTACCCTACCCCTCTACCCTACCCTACCCTCGCAACTTTCTTAATTTTTTCTTTCATAAGAACCTTCTCCTGACAATAACAAACAACAAAAAAAGAATTAGTATATTGTTAATAAAAATTCTATTGGTCCGACTGTAAAAGTTGCTCAGCATGACTAACCCAACACAGGTTTCAAAAATATGCCATCTCGAAGTCTCCACCCAGTATTTTACTTTGACGGGCTATATCTTCATAATTTTTTGTTTTGATTGACGAAAAAATTAATATGTGTCCAATATTTTCTGATAATTTAACCAACGGACAAAATGTAATTATATATATCTTACCTAGGAAAGTACGCAATTTTATTTATGGTATTTTCACGCAATTAAAATTCAAATTTCTTTATTTGTCAGTCACAGGTCAAATAATAGTATTATAAAATAAAATAGATTGTTTCACTGAGACTTGCCTAATAGGCGTACAAAATAAAATAAATTATATGCCAAAATTAAACTAATGGCAAATTAATAACAATTATTTTAAAGTCAAAAAATTACATATAAGTAAATGATTTAAACTATAAATGAAACGCTTTGATGTTTTGTGAATACCAACGCTGCTCTATTTCTCTAGATATTTGTCAATTCAAAATTATTTATTCAAATAGACCTACGCAGGCACTTATGAAAAGTCTGACTCTAATACTCCAATACCGGTTCGGATGGTTGCATTTGCTGAGAAGACCCGGCAATAAACTCACCAATTACTCTTTTCAATACATGCTTAGATTCATACATACTATTTACATTCTAATCGTACTGACAACAATTGCGTGCCCCGGCGCAGCTTCAAAACTACAATATCGCAATATATGTCTTATGATCTTAAATTAAGGTTTTTTTTTCTGCGTAATGATCTGCGTGAGGTACTTTTTAAATAAATGTTAACTCGACAAATTGCGGAGTTTCTTGCCGGCTCTTCTCAGCAAGTGCGACCTTCCGAACCGGTATGACAGTAGCCAAACTATTCATAAGTGCCTGTGAAGTTTATTTTTTATTTTTTCACAGATTGGTAATTTCGTATGCGGCATTTGTAGTTCTAAATTTAAAAAATATAATGATTATTTGAAACATAAAATGAACCACAAAACTAAATATTCTTGCAAGAAGTGCGGCTTCACTACAAACTATACGTAAGTTATTTCGCCACTAGTTTCTGCCCTTCGGTTTCACCCGGGTTCTATTCTAATATTTTCCCAGAAAAATGTATCCTATATTCCAAGTTATGCTCTAAAAGTAAGGCCAACAAGACCAGATAAATAATGTAAACAAACTTTCAGGAGTTCATAACATTTTTATATAGAGAAATTTTGTACTTTTAAACCTTCTTTTCTCATCGTTGTCGTCTGTATAAGAAGAAAATGCAATACGACTTTAAATAGATAAATATTAATTTAGTCGACAAATCTGACATAACTCTATGGGAAAGACTTTTGATATTGATAAAAAACCTATTTTATCGATGTTTTAAATTTATCGGCACTATGATTCGTCAGTAGAGTCCGAATCAGTCGCATTGATCACAAAACTATCAATAATTGGAATGAACTTGTTCACAAAAACTGCGGATTAAATGTTGATATCTGTTGTACCGACCGCTTTACTGTACCACGAAATACAAAACGACAGCTGTCATGGACCAACTGACGTCATTACTGCTCTCGTGAGATAATAATCGCTCGCTATCATAATGTAACTCAATAGAGGTTAGGTTGTTTACATACTTTATCTCGTCTCGTTGGCCTTACTTTACATGCATGCGTGCCGTTAAGTTGTCAAGAGGTAACAAATACACTTTCGCATTTATTGTATTCGTAGAATGTATAGGTTTGTGTTTGACCACAATTTAACCATGTTAAATGTAGATGTGGCCAAAGGTGGTGTAGTTGTTAAACATAACTTAACTTTAACATTGCATTACTTAACATTTAACATAACTTTTTGCAATAGATAAGCTTGTGTTAGTCCTCAATGTTAAGTAGTGATGTGGCCGAAGGTGGTGCAGTTGTTAGACATAACTTAACTTTAACATTGCATTACTTAACATTTAACATAACTTTTTGCAATAGATAAGCTTGTGTTAGTCCTCAATGTTAAGTAGTGATGTGGCCGAAGGTGGTGTAGTTGTTAAACATAACTTAACTTTAACATTGCATTACTTAACATTTAACATAACTTTTTGCAATAGATAAGCTTGTGTTAGTCCTCAATGTTAAGTAGTGATGTGGCCGAAGGTGGTGCAGTTGTTAGACATAACTTAACTTTAACATTGCATTACTTAACATTTAACATAACTTTTTGCAATAGATAAGCTTGTGTTAGTCCTCAATGTTAAGTAGTGATGTGGCCGAAGGTGGTGTAGTTGTTAAACATAACTTAACTTTAACATTGCATTACATAACATTTAACATAAATTTTTGCAATAGATAAGCTTGTGTTAGACCTCAATGTTAAGTAGTGATGTGGCCGAAGGTGGTGCAGTTGTTAAACATAACTTTAACATTACTTATTTTAACATAATATATCTAAAACATTACATAACTTAAATACTTACTTACATACTTTTTCCAATGAGCAATTTATTTCTAGGACAATTTTCCAGTCTGGGTGTAGTTATATATATTAAGTATGTATTTACAAACAAAAAGTAGTATATGTATTATTATATCAGTTATCTGGTTTCCATAGTACAAGCTCTGCTTAGTTTGGGATCCGATGACCGTGTGTGAGGAATGTCCCAGGATATTTATTACTAACTCTCCCCCGCGGTTTCACCCGCGTTCCCGGGCTAAAAAGTGCTAAAGCCTATGTTCTTCTCAATACCATAGGCTATCTGCATGCCAAATTTCATGATGATCCGTGGAGTATTAGAGGCGTGAAGGCGTAACAAACAAACTCACTTTCGCGTTTATAATATTAGGATTATTTACATAACTTTTAACATAACTTTTTCCAATGAACAAAAGTTATGATTAAATTTCTACTTCTCTATAGAAAACATGATTATTAGATATGTTACGACATCGCGACATCAGGAATAAATTGCTACCAGTAACGCCATCTGTTATTGAATAGCGGTACTATCAGTAACGCCATCTGTTGTTGTATAGGAGTAAACATCTATCAAGCAACGCCATCTATCGCCGAATAGCTACCTGCTTCTGGAATATTCCCAATAGCACTGTAGGCATGTAGAATACGCGGGTAAATTGTAGAATGTTCCGGATGCCGTTTATGAAGTATAAATACGAGACAATACACAGGGGAGTTTGAGTTTGGTTTTGTATAACAGTGAGTAAACATCGAAGTGAAATACAGTTAAGTGCTAGTGAACTATTTAATTTCTGAGTGTTTTAATTAGAGTTTTAATAAAAGTGTGACCAGTGTTTTGGTAAATTCCTGTACCATTATTTATCCTGAACCCCAGCTCGTAACAATTGGTGTCAGAAGTAGTAGGATAAATAATGCCGGTTATGCCAAAGGAAGTCACTGAGGGTATCCGTACAAGGGGCCAGCGGCAGCAGGAGATGGATGAAAGGAGGTTTGGAGGCTCTCCGTCGCAGACTTCGGGTGGCCAGCAGCCAACTGGCTCTTTGCCAGTTGCCGACCCACCTGAAGTCAGAGCAGGACCTGCAACCCCAGATCTTGGCGCTTTGATGGTAATGCTACAGGAGCAGGCTCGCCGACTGGTGGAACAGCTACAGCGGGATAAGGAGGAGCAGGCTCGCCGTCTGGAGGAGCAGGCTCGCCGTCAGGAGGAGCAGGCTCGCCGACTGGAGGAACAGCTACAGCGGGATAAGGAGGAGCAGGCTCGCCGTCAGGAGGAGCAGGCTCGCCGACTGGAGGAACAGCTACAGCGGGATAAGGAGGAGCAGGCTCGCCGCCAAGAGGAACAACTGGTTTTATTAGAAAATTTACAAGTAACTCTTGGCAAGGATCTGAAGGTGGTGAAGGAACAGCTTCAGCATCATGAGTCCCGTATCTCGGAATCCGAAAATCGTATGTCCAAGGCCGAAGTACAGATAGAAGACGTAAAGAAGGCCCTCGTTGGACTCAAGGTTGGAACTGCTACTTCTTTACCTGTGGCTTCTTCACGTGGTTTCAAGGTACCGCCATTTGATGGCACCTCGTCATGGTCAGCCTATAGAATCCAGTTCGAAGCTGTCATGAAGGCGAATGGTTGGACTAGTGCACAGGCGATGACAGCACTCACTTTGGGTCTTCGCGACCAGGCCCTCACTATACTGGAGGCCCTCGGGAAGGACGTGACGTATGAGCAACTGTTGGAAGCTCTAGAATCTAGATACGGGGACGCACACCTGGAACACGTATTCCGTGCCCAACTCAAGGACCGTGTGCAACGGAGCGCCGAAACTATGCAACAGTGGGCTCTAGAGGTAGAGTAGTAGCTGGTCCGTAAAGCATACCAGTCTGCACCAGCGATGATCAACGGTAATCTGGTGCAAGCGTTCGTGGATGGTATACGCGACTTGGAAGTTAGAGCTGCCGTGAGATTAGGGCACCACGAGTCGCTGAAAGACGCTTTAGCCCATGCCTTAGAAGTGGAGGCTGTGCGACGCGATGACCGACCTCACCGCATCAGGGAAGTGGCCTCGCCCCGTTGCTACAACTGTGGAGAAAAGGGCCACCTTCGGATGAGTTGCCCGAATTGGAGAAACTATAGAAAAGAAGAAAATCGACCCCGGGAAGGAAATGCAGCGGTGACTGGTGGCACTGCTCAGCAACAGGGAAACGAGTAAACGCCAGGACCGCGGGGCGGGTGCTGGCTGGTGTTCGAAGAGCCCCAAGGATCTCGATCTCACAAGCCCATACCGGGAACAGTCTGATCATTATAGGTGAAATTAATGGCAAGCCATGTAAGGTAACGTTGGATACTGGAGCATCTCGCACGATCGTCAGTTCCCAACTAGCAAGTCGGTTTCTTGGGGACTACTTCAAAGACTACAAGCAAATTGAATTGGTAATAGCTACCGGCCAGCAGATAACCGTCGAAGGCGAGAAGGAGGTAGAATTAAAATTGGGCAACCAAAGCTACCGTCACAAAGTAATCGTGGCCGACATTTTGGATGACTGTATCCTGGGATTAGACTTCATGAGGAAACATCACTGTGAGATCGACGTCAATCACGGAGTATTAAAATGTGCTTCGGAAGAAGTCTTCATAGAAGGCGCATCGTCGGGCCAAGTGTATTGCTTGAAGAAGAGTGTTCTCTCTCCCATGTCTGAAACAATCGTGCCGGTAATCTTACCAGAAAATTCAGGTCATAGAAATCGTTGCATCCTTATAGAAAAACTGGACAGTGATCTTCCATGGAAGATGGCACGAACGTTAGATAAAGCTAACAACGTCTCGGCAGTACGTGTACTAAATTTAAGTGATCATGAACAAGTACTCAAGAAGGGGACATTGATGGGCACTTGTGAAGAAGTTGCTTGGATGCGTAGATGTCAAGACCAGCCTACGGGGTCTGTTGGGGGAAATGTTCAGTTCAACGTGACAACGCTATTGGAAGACTGTAGTGATAATCTATCGAAGGAAGAGATGGATAAGGCTAAGAAGATATTGCTCCGTTACGCTGATATTTTCTCAGTTGGTGATACTGACATAGGGAAGACTGGATTAGTTCAGCACAAAATAAATACGGGTGATGAGTTACCAATCCGCCAACGACCAAGAAGGTTACCCATAGCACGAGAACAGGAAGTAGATGCCATGATCCAGGGAATGGTAAAAGGTGGTGTTATAGAGCCCTCATCTAGTCCATGGTGTTCTCCCGTGGTATTGGTGAAAAAGAAGGATGGTAGCATGCGCTTTTGTGTTGACTATCGTCGGTTGAATGACATTACGAAGAAGGACAGTTACCCACTACCAAGGATTGACGACACGCTAGACACGCTGACAAGAACGAGGTGGTTTACCACGCTGGACCTGAAAAGTGGCTACTGGCAAGTTGAAATAGACCCAAAGGACAAGGAAAAGACTGCATTCTCTACAGGAAAAGGACTATGGCAATTTAACGTCATGCCATTTGGACTATGCAATGCGCCTGCTACTTTTGAACGGCTAATGTAGCTAATACAATTACACACAAACACACCCCCACATCACACACCCCTCAGATTCGTTGTTTTTTCTTTTGTTTTGTTTTACCTATTGTATAAGTCGCGTTTAAATTGTAAATTGCGTTTAAAAATTCCAGAGGGTTTTCTTTTTTAATTAACTTTTTTTTTTAATTTGTTTTGATAGCTAACTTCGATGTATGATATTAATTAGTAATTTGTGTAACCCTTTCTTGGCCTTAATGTAAATACCAATTGTATTGAATTTGTGTTTTAAGTACGCTGTTGGATTACCTAATAAAAAAATAAATAAAAATAAATAAATAAATACTAACTGGATTAATTGGAGACGCCTGTCTTGTTTATTTGGATGACATCATTATCGTGGGACGAACATTCGAAGACCATCTTCAAAACCTGGAACAAGTACTCGCAAAAATACGTGGAGCCAACCTTAAATTGAGCCCAAAGAAGTGCTCATTTTTTAGACGACAAGCAAACTTTTTAGGACACATAGTCTCAGAAGAAGGAGTTCAGACAGATCCTGAGAAAATAGCTGCTGTCAACGATTGGCCAGTTCCAAGAGATAAAACTCAGGTCAGGGCATTCTTGGGCTTGTGCTCCAATTATCGACGTTTTGTGAAAAATTTTGCTGACCTTGCTAGACCTCTACATAAGTTGACAGAGGAAAAATCACAATTCTTTTGGGACAAAGCATGTGATGTGGCATTCCAAGAATTAAAGAAACGGCTGTGTAGCTCACCTATTTTGGGTTATCCTGATACTGAAAAAGAATTCATAGTAGATACTGATGCGAGTAATAACGGAATTGGTGGCGTGTTATCGCAAAGAAAAGGAGATCAAGAGGTTGTGATAGCTTATTTTAGCAAGTCCTTGTCGAAACCGGAGAGAAACTACTGTGTTACAAGAAAAGAATTACTTGCTGTTGTGAAAACATTGCAGCATTTTAGCAAGTATTTGATAGGGAGGAAATTTCATCTCCGCACTGACCATGCCGCATTGAAGTGGCTATTGCAATTCAAAAATCCAGAAGGACAAGTCGCTAGATGGATTGAACTGTTACAAGAGTTTGACTTTGTAACTGAACATCGCAGTTGGAGGTTGCATGGCAACGCAGATGCCTTATCAAGAAGACCTTGTCCTGAAAATTGTAAGCACTGTGTTAGGCAAGAAGATAAGGAAGTAATAACCGTAAAGATGCTAAGGACTGACCTAAGTGAAGAGTGGATAGAAACCCTAAAGCAGGCTCAGCAAGATGACACGGACATCAAGCCGATTCGCGACTGGATTCAGGCTAGTGCCACTAAACCTAAGTGGTGTGACGTGGCAACGACGAGTTCAGTCACAAAAAGTTATTGGGCACAGTGGGAGAGCTTAGCTATACAAGATGGAATTTTATGCCGTAAATGGGAAAATGCCCGAGGGGACAGCTCTCACCTACAAATGGTTGTTCCGAAGGCAAGGATACCAGATATCTTGAAATTCTATCACAATGAATGTTCAGGAGATCACATGGGAGTAAAACGAACCCTTTTAAAGATTCGTGAGCGATTTTACTGGATCCACTGCAGGGACGATGTGGAAGACTGGATACGAAAGTGCGTCAGTTGCGCAGCTGTAAAAGGACCACAAACACGCAGTAGAGGTGCGCTGAAGCTGTACAATGTTGGAGCTCCCTGGGAACGGATAGCGTTGGATGTCGCGGGGCCGTTTCCTGAAAGTGATAGTGGAAACAAGTACTTCCTGGTCGTCATGGATTACTTCACAAAGTGGCCAGAGGTCTTCGCGATACCGAATCAGGAAGCTTCTACTGTGGCAGATAAATTAGTCCATGAAGTCTTCTGTCGATTTGGTGTACCACTAGAAATTCACAGCGATCAAGGAAGAAATTTCGAGTCTCAAATATTTCAGGAGGCATGTCGAGTAATGGGTATACACAAAACCAGGACCACATCTTATCACCCGCAATCGGACGGAATGGTTGAACGGTTCAACCAAACGTTGGAGAGATATCTGGCAAAAGTTGTGGACAGCCGGCAGAAGGATTGGGACAAACACATACAACCCTTTCTCCTGTCATATCGAAGTGCAACTCATGAAAGTACGACGGTGACGCCTGCTTTTGCAAACTTCGGCAGAGAATTGCGATTGCCTGCAGATTTGCTCACCGGTATTCCGCCTGACGATCCACGTAGTGTTACAGATTATGCGAACGACTTACGAAACAAAATGAATGACGTATATGAGCACGTCAGGCAGTATGGCCAACAAATGTCTGAACGAATGAAGACCCGTTACGATCGGAAAGCGAACAATAGAGTATTCGAGATGGGGTCCCTAGTATGGCTACATAACCCAGTGCGCAGGAAAGGAAAGTCCCCTAAACTGCAAGCAAAATGGGATGGACCATATCGTGTTGTTACGAAAATCAATGATGTCACCTACCGTATCCAGAAGGGGGCTCGAGGTAAACCGAAGATTGTCCATATAGACCGTTTGGCGAAATACCATGGAACTCACATTGCTCGGGACGAGCATGTCTAAGGAGGGGGTAGTGTTACGACATCGCGACATCAGGAATAAATTGCTACCAGTAACGCCATCTGTTATTGAATAGCGGTACTATCAGTAACGCCATCTGTTGTTGTATAGGAGTAAACATCTATCAAGCAACGCCATCTATCGCCGAATAGCTACCTGCTTCTGGAATATTCCCAATAGCACTGTAGGCATGTAGAATACGCGGGTAAATTGTAGAATGTTCCGGATGCCGTTTATGAAGTATAAATACGAGACAATACACAGGGGAGTTTGAGTTTGGTTTTGTATAACAGTGAGTAAACATCGAAGTGAAATACAGTTAAGTGCTAGTGAACTATTTAATTTCTGAGTGTTTTAATTAGAGTTTTAATAAAAGTGTGACCAGTGTTTTGGTAAATTCGTGTACCATTATTTATCCTGAACCCCAGCTCGTAACAGATATATAAGATGCCTGCCCTGTTCCCAATCAATTGGGGTCGGTGCAATATGTACGCTTCTTCCATTCGTCTCTTCTATCCGTCATACTAGTATCCGCTCCTTTCTTACCCATATCATCTACCACACAATCCAACCATCTCTTTTTCGGTCTTCCTCTTCCCGTATATCCATCCACTTTCATATTCATAACTTTTTTAGTGTCGTGGCTTTCATTTCTCCTCATAACATGTCCATACCATGATAAACGGTTCCCTCTCAACTTTTCAGTCACGGGCGCTACTTTCAAGCTTCCCCTTATGTACTCATTTCTTATCTTATCCATTCTTGTCACTCCACACATCCATCTCAACATCCTCATCTCAGCTGCATGCAATCGTCTTTCATCCGTCCTCTTTAGTGCTTTACTTTAGATATATAAGATAGACCGACGAAAAAACGGAGGAGGTTTACAAGTCGACGCGTATATATTTTTTTTTTTTTGTAGTAATCGTCAATATTACTACAAGCACGTGAGGTTAGCTCACAAGAGCACGGAGGACTGGATCCGCTGCGAGATGTGCGGGGAGTCATTCACCGGCTCAAGGGGGTATAACATACACGAGAAAACAATTCACAAAGAGGTAACTAGATTTATTTACATCACATCTTACAATTACAAACGTTGTTTAAATGAAATACAGAATCATGGCGAGATTTGTACAAAAAAACGAAGATTTTGCACACAGATAAAAGAAAAACGTGCATGCTAAATAAAAATTACACTACAAAATTAAATTACACAATAACTGTAACATGTAAACTAACAACTTTACTAAATAAACAAATCAAACCATAGATATATCGAAGTTATTTTATATCATAAAAACTCTTAATTATAGTTACATATGTTTAAGTTTTGGTAGAAAATATCCAAACTTTTACAATTCTCGTTGAACAACCTACACATACGGAACAGAGGGTTATGAAAAGATACATTATTTGAGGTCTTTGCTAAGTGAAACAATTGTTGCGTTCGTTTACTACCAATTTTTAAGGAAACACAGCTTAAAATAGGAGGAATATCAATTTGGTAGTTCATAATTTTATAAAGTACTAGCTGCCCGGCGCGACTTCGTTCGCGTGGTGCTACCCTACCCTATCCTGACAGCAAAATCCCCATTAACAAAATGATCCGCCATTTATTGAATTCATTTGTTACAAAAAATGTGATAAATGAAGAACCGCTCGACCGATTTTGTGCAAACTTCACATAAACCATCTACTAAATAGTCCGAACAAAGCCTAAACATTTGGTTTGGATAGGTGAGCCCGTTCTTGAGTTATAAAATTACAACGAAAAGTGGCAGTGACTTTTATATATATAGATTGCCAGGTCACAAACTAAACGCCTCGATTGGAGAGTACTTATTTTAAAATGTGTGTTTTTGACGGTCAGCCCTCGAATCGACCCAAAGAAGCGCAATCATTTTGTTTGAAATCTATTCCGTTGCGCTCTGATTGGCTAAGTCAAGGACACACTAAACATTTAGATGCAGATTGGTCGGTACTGTTTTAAATCAGTGCAAAAGCACTTACAAGTTGTGGAATTCGATTACAACTAAAGGGATGGGGTCAGCTCATATCGAGACGCGACGCGGCACGCACTTTTTAAGATAGCGAGAACTTTATTTACTACACGAAAAGGTACACATTTCAGTGAGATAATTCGAATACGGCTCGCGGCGCCTCGCGATAAACATTAAGGAGTTACAAACATGTTTTAAACGGGAACCAGTGTGCAAAAGTTTTGGTAGGTAACTTGACATTCTCAAGTTTTTTAGGAATTCGTCATGATAAGTATAATGAGTGAATATTGATGCAACTGGCTGGCTGTTAGTGAGTCCTTGACTGAGCGAATCAGAGCGCATTTTCGGTGATGGGAAATTAGCGGATGAGGGCTACCGTTTGAACTGTGGCCAGCAGTTGTCGCCACTGGCGAGTGGGTGCTGAAACATTTATTTTTAATTTGAGCACATGAGCCCATAATATAATAATAATATTTGTTTCTTTAGGAATGTTGTTTTAAGAGAGGTAGAGCATAGCGTTTATTCGCTCAAAGAGCAGCTCGACTGGGGAAGTACCTCCACTTTACAGAATACCGCAGCCAAGTAACTTTATGTTGTGTAAAGTTGTGTTCCTGCGCGTGAGTAAGGTTGCCAGAGCTCATAGGGAAGGGGGGATAGGTCGATAACGCGTGAGCGATGCTTCGTGTGTTGCAAGCGTCTATATGGCTACGGTAACCGCTTACCATCAGGCGGGCCGTATGCTTGTTTATCGACTAAGTTGTAAAAAAAATAAAAAAAAAAGTTTGTTATCATGTGTCTAAGTATCGTTTACTAATTACCAGTCACAGTATATATATTTAAATGCAATATTATGTATCTATATCAGATTACATCGCCGGAATGTTTCTGTCCCGGTTGCGATACTCAGTTCTTCTGCTTGGAAGCGTATACGGTACATCAAGAAACCGACGGACTGTGCGATTCGACAGCTAAGTAAGGATCATAATCATATATTTATTAATTTATACATATTTTTTGTATGCTTTGTAAAACCTTCGGAAAAAATCAATATAGTTAGATTGTTCAAAAAGTTTGTTTGTTGCTTGTTCTTCTCAGTAAGGCCGACTTCCGAGCCGGTGGTAACTTCAGTAGCAAAACGGTGGTAAGTTCAGTAGTAGGTCAAAACTACTAAAGTTACCACTGTTTCGGAAGTCGGCCTTACTGAGAAGAATCGCCTCTGGCCGTTACCCCGTGTGTTGCAAGCGTGGTACATATAGTTACGGTAAGCTCTTACCATTATGGGCCGTACGCTTGTTTACACACTTTGTTGTATATAAAAAAAGCTCTAAAACACGGATTTATTGGAGAGTGATTCTTCTATAGGTCAGTTAAATAAAGCTGGCACCTTCAACACATTTACACGTAGGTAGTGAAGCGCACGCGCGGCGTGACTTCGCAATCATAAACATTGTCCGTCTCTCTCGCGCGCCACCAAGCTTATGAGACAGGAACGGTTTTGCTTTTGCTACTGCTCATAAATAGAGTGGTTGTTTCTTGCATTCTTCTTCTTATTTTCAAGTTTGGCAACCAAGCTCAAATTAGGGCTCATCTGCCAGTGTCTCGTTATATTATAGTTTCCAGTCACAATAAATTACTTTCACATAGTCCTCAGTCAGTCACCGTCCATAAAAGTCATGTTTTACTACAATGGTGGTCATTGTACTAAAACTCTTCACGGACATTTTGAGACAACTTAAAAAGTCACGATACACATAATTAATTTCATTTCACTTCACTGGTGCACATGGATGATTTTTTTTGGGTGAAATACCACCAAAAATTCACAAATTTATAAAAATGAAAACGCAACGTGAAGTGCCAGCTTTACTTAACCGACCTGTACTGAAGTAATGTTACTTATTCTTAGTTTAAGAGTAGAATTTAAATATAATGTAAATCGTGTGTCATCAGGTATTGTGTGCGCTGCGGTATGTCGTTTGAGACTGAAGAACTGCTGAAGGAACATGAGATAGAGCAACGGAAACCACGTGATATGTATGACTGCAAATATGTGAGTTCTATTGTTTATTTTATTAAATACAGATTATTGAGGAAAAGTATCATAATGGACTATCTATAGATGTATAATAGCATTAAGGTTAGGTAATAGGTATTAAGCTTACAATAAAGAATTCGAGAGTGTAATGATCAATGCACAAGTGTCATACGACGTTTTTATTATTAAAAAATATATTATTAGTATAAAAAAATCTACTTAAAAAGTACAAGTCTGTTTTTTCCAAGCAAGTGTGTTGAAAAACGTCTTGTGCATTGATCATTACACTCGGCTCCCTTATCGCGTTCGCCTGCAGCTCACGTGCTTAATACCGCCTCGTCTGTAATGACCAACTTTGCACACATGTATCATAATGAACATAAAAAAATTTATCAAGAAGACTCATCAAGAAGTAAAGTTATGTTAAACTTAAGTCATTTTACAATTACCCTATAATGTCTAAATCTATTTTGTTTTGTTTTTTTGGGCCTAATCTATTTTTTATTTTATTATTTATTTGTTTTGTATGTATAGCTGCCGTTTATCTGTTTCGTGACGTTACACATCGGTTCCAACGGAAGACCGGCGCTGGTTTGTCAAGAACCAGCATTATGCTGAGCTGGGACCGTTTTGTGGCAAATTAATTATTCTTTATTTTCATGATTAGGTTTTTTTGTTCTCCTTTGTCTCTGTTTGTACCTATTTATTTGTGTTATGCCATAAACAAAGTTATTTTCTTTCTTTATTTCTATAATTAATGTATTTTTATTGCAGTGTGGCATGAAATTCTCAAACCGTAGTCATTACATTTGGCATCGAAAACAACATAAGAATAATATAGACTATGTTGACATTAATGATTTATATACAAAAAAAATGGTATGTCACTTCAAACTACTTGTATATCAACCTGTGGTGTCTATTGTATATCGCATTAAAATAATTTTAATCACATCACATCTCTTTCTCACAAATATTATTGAAATAATTGGACTGTTTTACAAAAAACTTAAACCGACTTCAAAGTACACTTAAAAGTTTTCAAATCCTGATCTGATGGCAATGGTACCAAACGGGAAGTGTACCCTTCCAGACAAAAAAATAATTCTCCAAATCGGTTAATAAATGACGGAGTTATGAGGTAACAAACATAAAAAAAAACAATCGAATTGAGAACCTCCTCCTTTTTTTTAAGTCGGTAAAAAAGAAGAGAACATTATTGAGCTGTGAAAGTAGACTGCCGTTTTCATTTGCGGGTAAATAATTTTCGTAAGGACGTAACCAATTTTAAAGGTGACTAATTTTATGTTCATAACAACCAATTTGACTTATTTGACAGGAGTAAATTTCTTACGTCCCTTTCTTATGTTCTTTGTGAGAAACAGATATAGTGAGACAGAACAACGCAGATTGAATGGCTTTACGTGCCTTCCGATGCAAGGAAAACGCTTATAACGAAAATAAAAATAGGCGGTCACCCATCTAGATACCGTCCTCACCGGTTGCTTAACTTACACTTACACACTTACAGATAGATAAAAAAATACAAAACCACGACCACTTCATACTACAGTATCAATATAGCTACCATCGTTTGTTGGTTGTAGACAGTATGAAAAGTCTGACTCTGATACCGGTTCGGAAGGTCGCACTTGTTGAGAAGACCCGGGAAGAAACTCGGCAAGGTTACATTTTTTAAATGATTTTTATCTTCGACTTTATTGGCTATTATTTATGAAGACGACATGTTTTGTGGACTTAATAAATTAAAGAACAACCGAATTGAGAACCTCCTCCTTTTTTTGAAGTCGGTTAAAAAAGTACAGTCACCATAAAAAACTTGTATTAAAAATGGATTTTTTTGTGTTTTAGACGCACCCGAAAGGTCCATTTCTGTGCGGCGCGTGCGGGAGTTTCTCAGATACCATCACCTCCATAAGGAATCATATAAATAGATTTCACAAGGATCTTGCGATACCGCCGACTATTCTGCACAGGAAGATCAAAACTGAGAGAAAAAGACCATAGTAAGTAATACCGAGCTATCCAATTCCGCAACTAGTCAGTGTTTATGCACTGATTAATACCAGTACCGACCAATCGCTGCATCTAAATGTTCCGTGAGTCCTTGACTTAGCCAATCAGAGCGCATTGTCGGAATAGATTTCAAAAAAATATGAACGTTATTGCGCTTCTTTGGGTTAATTGTTCCATGGGCATAAATAAGTAATATATGAATTACTAGCGGCCCGGTACGTGCTTCGCTACGTATAAAGTGAAATAATAAAAATGTGATAAATGAAGAACCGCTAGACCGATTTTGTGGAAACTTCACATAAACCATCTACCAAATAGTCCGAACAAAGCCTAAACATTTGGTGAGCCCATTCTTGAATTATAAAATTACAACGAAAAGTGGCATTGTTTTTTATATACATATATAGATGTATTCAAATAGACCTTCGCAGGCACCTATGAATAGTCTGACTCAGGGCCGTCGTAAGTCCTTGGGCACAAAAAATTGCGGGCCCGTTGTACAAGTAAAAAAGTGAATATCATAAAACATTATGTTCTTTTATTTATTATATTATCATTTCTTGTTTTTTATGTTTTTTTTTTGTTTTTGTAAAATGTAAACATTAATATCATGTTATTTGTAGTTATTCTAATATTGTATATTCACTTTTGTTTTTTTTTATACAATAGCATGATTTGTATAGTTTATAAAGAAGGAACTGTAATGGCGATGTTTTAAATTTATGGTTCAAACTGTACCTTTAATTTTATGTGCTGTTGCTTCCTTGATAACAAAATAAATTATGCTAAGATTTTATATTATAATATGGTTACAATTAAAATCTGATCTGTTGTCCGATTAAGATATTAATTTAATGTTGAAGGTAAATCTTACTATCTACGTAAAATAGAAAAAAAACTTTGTGTAGCGTAAGCGAATATCTGCCTTTCGAGGCCCCCGTGAGTGTTGGGCCCTGGGCCCCGTGTGCCTTTATGTTAAAGACGGAACTGCTGACTTTAATAATCTAAACTTTAATAGTTGCATTGGCTGAGAAGAGCGACTATTATACAATAAAAAAGATGATAAAAAAAATACTTGTAATATACTATATACTTACTATATTGCGTGCACGGAGATTCGGCATAGTTTAATGTTTATATGTGGAAAAATGCACAAAACACTTATATTTTTTTTCATAAAATTTTTTTTACGCTCTAACTTTTTTGTTCCCTAGTACATAATGAAATGAAATGAAATGAAATAATTTATTCATTCAAATAGGCCTTCACAGGCACTTATGAATAGTCAAACTCTAATACTCTAATGCACGGTTCGGAAGGTTGCTTTTGCTAAGAAGAGCCGGCAATAAACTCAGCAATTACTCTTTTCAAAATCAAACTTAAATTTATTACATCAGATGTTTCCTGTAGAGCGAGCGCTACACCCAAGCATTTTTATCATTTAAATATTCGGTAATATTGTAGTAAGCCTTCTGTACTAAAGCGGCCTTAATACATTCCTTAAACTTATGTGACGGTAAATTCAAAATTTTATTAGGGATTTTATTATAAAATTGTATACTCAGTCCTAAAAATGAACCTTGCACTTTTTGGAGTCTATAAGCAGAGGTCACAAGTTTATGCTTATTTCTAGTATTAAAAGAGTGCACGTCACTTTTTTTTACAAAAATATTAATATTCTGATGTACAAATAATATATTTGCATAAATATACTGCGATGCTACTGTGAGGATACCTATATGTTTAAACTTATCTCTGAGGGAAGCTCGAGAACTCATATTATAATAATTAACTCATATAAAACGATAATTAAAATACTCTTTAGTTGGTAACATATTTACGGCCAGCCTGTTTGACAATTACAAGAAAGCGGTTGGTAAATACGTGAGCATTTAATTTTTTAACCTATAAATAAGATAGTAGTAAGCTGTTTTAATTAGTTTTTAAATTGTTATGTAATTATTAAGTTGAGTACCTTACTGTACTTTTAAAATTTGAAAAAAGGAAAAAAAAATGAAAAATACAAAATGTTTTTTGATAAATATAAAATGTATGAGTATGATATGATTTAGAGTATTTTTTTTTATTTTGAAAAAAAATTGAAAAATATAAAATGTTATTTGAAAAATATAAAATTTAATTTGAAAATCTTGGACTTTGATATGCCGCTTTTAAGGTAGAGAAAATCGGAAATAGCAAAAAAAAAACATATTTTGATATTTTGTGTGAAAAGTTTTGATAACTAAACTATCCTGGGAATGTCTTGATATACACATTTTTACAGCTGCTTTTTATTTTTTTGTCAATTATACATTAAATTTTCCATTATACCATGTTATTGAATGTGTACCATATTCCACCATTTTAATTTGCCAAGTGTCACCAGTGGAATCGATCCACGTGAGTGTTCATATTATTTTGTGCAAAATCTGATCAAATATAAGTAAACTTTTATGTATGAAGATTTTATGTCTGACGCCAAAAAATCGTGTTGTATATTTATTAAGATTTGATAAATAAATATTTGTACCAATACCAAAATGTATTTTCTTTGCATTCGTTATAATTTTATTTTAAAAAATAACCTTGCGGAGTTTTTCGTCGGTTTTTCTAATGAAGGTTGACTTTCTATTTTTTTATTTATTTTTTTTATTTTTTATTTTATTTTATTTATTAGGTACACACAACAGATAACAATCACAATTTCACACCAAAGAGACGCATTTTAGTTAAGAGTCCAGATCGAAATCCAAACACGTGTATACACAGCATAACAAGCAGAAAGGCATTCAAAAAAAAAAAAAAAAATTTACTTATTGATAAATTAATTACTCTAATGATGCAATAGTTATATAAAGTTGATCATTATCAGCACATATTTAAATACAAATACAACAACAATACAGAATACACTACAATAAATATACAATACAATAAATATAATCAATCAATATGAGAAGCCGCTATTTCAGGACCTCCTTTAACTATTCAAACCTTTAAGGGTAAAAAACCTTATTAAGTAGTCTTCTAGGGCCTACTTGAGTAAAAGACGGAGTCATAAATTAGCCATGAAATTGTTTACAAGCAAGGCTACCGGAAAGAAGCTAAAAAACCTTTTCAGTTTCTTGCCGGTTCTTCTCGTGAAGCCGGACTTTGAACGGCGTAGGGCCTAAACAGAATAAATTACTACAATTATACTGTACTTATATCAGTTCTTCACACTCATCTGAATCTAAACTAAGCAGAGCTTTACTATGGAAACCAGATAACTGATATACTGCATATAAAGTATCATTTTATTTTACTAAAAGACTATGATATTAATATTGGTAAGTGTAACATTTCAATCTACAACAGTGCGAAAAAATGCTTCTGAATTTCAATTAAACCGCCGAAAAAACTGATAAGCAGAAAATAATAACCCTTTTAAATATATATAATGTTTAGGGTTGGGTTTCTTCCCGGGAATAAACCCAACTTCGAGTAAATTTCCAATTTAGTGGGAAAGAACCCGGGAATTTTCCCATTGGATGGGAAAATACTCAAATGGTCATATTTAGTAGATTTTGCGTATATAGCGAGAAATACCTTTACCAAATCGTTTGAATAACATTTCACATGATTTCTATTAGGGTCATACTCATATCATACAATAAAAAAACAATAAAAAAAAAGTGTGACGGAGTAGCGCGTTGTTTTTAAAAAAAGCGACGTTTTGGGGTGTTAGGGTTGTGGTGGACAGGCGGCAGCCCCACACAATTCCCATGCCGCCCAGTTTGGTGGTAGTACGTACTCGTCCGACTGGCTAGTGATCACCCTTTGTGAGTGGATCTGTCGGGAAACAGTTCGCTTTGTTTCGACAGGGTTCACGAGAGCCAGAGCCCCTAGATTCGAAGTGTGCGGCATGTATGATGGTGGGGTCCTACGATGCGATTTGGGCGATCTCTGATATCATCTGGTATCTGGTTGACAAGGGGGTCAGGGAGACCCGGTGAAACTGCTGTTTGCTGGCCGGCCGCCGGCTAGTAGGGGACCCGATCCTGGGAATTACCTATAACCTCCGGCCCAAGTGGCAGTCCTCCAAACCGTGCGCATAATCCCGACGAGTGTCTGTCCTGCCAGGGGAGGAAACTAGAGTAAAAACAGACAGGCACACCCGGGAAAAAGAAAAAAGAGGAAAAGGTTTCCTTCAGCGGATGTTTAGAATGGACTTTTGCAATATCAAGAGGTTCACAGTTATATCAACGCCATCCATCACCATCTTGAGAGATATACAGATAACCTGCCCGATCGATAAACCGTCATCACCATCACTATCCCAGCTAAAATCTCGAATATTTGTTCGTTCCAAAGGCCGGGGTGTGCATGTTTATCCGAGAGGGCATCTGCTGTTGTCGACGTCTGAATAACCTAGAAGACAGAGACCTGTCTACTCTCTGGTTGCGCGTGGATTACGCATGTGATATATGGGTGGACTGGTGTGCCTCTACAAGTCTCATCGGGGCGACACTGAGACAACTCGCGATAACGGTGGATTTAAGGCGATGATAGCTCAGTGGGTACGTCGGATACCGAGACGAAGGTCCCGGGTTCGAATCCTACAATGACCTTGAGCTTTCGGTGTAGGAAAACCATAGCACGGTGGTAGGGTACTTTGAAATACCCATCTGGCTGGCTACCACCCTCAAGTTGAAAATCTGTCGCCAAGCACCTACCGGTGTGTTCCGACAGCTGCACTTGAGAGCCAGGTCCTTCCAGGCGTTGTGTGCTTACCACCTTCGCCCACATCATCACTTACCATTGTGAGATTGTGGTCAAACACAGGCCAATACACAAAAAAAGAAGATCTCGCTTCTTTGAACGCGTCCAAGAAGACACCGACACTGTTCCGAACGATACCCCATAACCGAGGTGATTGCCATCGGAGACTTTATAGCCCACCATAGCACAGAATATTTAATAGTACTAGTAACCATAGTGAGTGGTTCGGTTCTTCGCAGACGGACCACGCAGGGAAAACCGTTTATGACTTAGCTTTCGTTACAAATACGCGAGCGCTTCCCTTACTTCTTGCCACTAGATCACTCGTGTCACGATAGATCACGTGTGAAACCACAGCGCAGGATGCTAGTACCAACGAAGAAGAGTTTATAGCGATGGAATTTATTGGAGAAGTGGATTGAGCTCAAAGAAGTAAATATAATTTTTTAATTACAGGTCGAAGAGAACAACTTTGGGGATGCAACTTCATGTGGTCTTCAAAACCCGGTGGTAAAAATCTTGGTGGAAGGCCACATGCGGTTCTAATACATGCAAAGTCCTTTCTCTCTGACAACTTTCATGGATATGTTCTTGGAGATCAACGACCAGCTTGCTCCCCTGGGATATGACTTTATCAACCAAAATTCTTTAATTTCGGATGGATCCGCCATGTACCGATGATAGACTTATCGGCGATGAGGAGTTGGTGAAGGCAAGGTCACAAGACTAACTTATTCTCGAAATGGTTCTACAAAATGAACACTGTAACCGTTTTTCTAATCGACGCGCGCAGGACGTTGGGAGAATCCACACGTAACCCTTTTTTTCATGGGAATATCCCCATAGGATCCCCGACCACCTCGGGGTGAGCGGTCAGGTTATGCCAGGCTTGCACCCAAAACGCCAAAATGGTCGCCATCTGCACTGTAAAGGAGGTGGGCTCTCGTGCAGAAAGAGCACGTGTGCACATGTACGACGCTTACAAAGTCCGTCCCGGGTCCCGAGGGAGGTGTTGCAAGCGTCCATAGGATACGGTTACCGCTTACCAACAGGCGGGCCGTATGCTTGTTTGCTACCTAGGTAGTATAAAAAAAAGTGTGATAACTTCCTCCAAGGTCCGCGTAGGTCCGCGCGTAGGTGATGTAGGTACATACAACAGCGAGTATGATGAAAATAACAATCAAAACCATCAACAAAGATTTTTTTTGAGGAACATAAAGCCGTTCGAGTATTTTCCCGCCGTTTGGGAATTTTCCCGTATTTTTCCATTCTTTTCCGTATTTTCCCGTATTTTTCTTTTCTTCCCAATATTTTTCTTTCCCTGCCCATCCCTAAAATGTTATATTCAAAACTATATATATTTAAAAGGGTTATTTTTTGCTTATCAGGTTTTTCGGCGGTTTATTTTTTTGTTAAAAAGTTTTTTTTTATAATTTTTTTTGGCTATAATCTACTAATTACTACATGCTTAATGTTTGATTACTTTTATAATGTAATACACAACACACCATTAAAATCTGTGAGTGAATAATAAATCAACCCTATTTTCCCACCCTTAGGGTAGTTATTTTCTATCCAAATTTATATGGGACCAACTTCGAGGTATACCCAATAAAAAAAGAATTACCGAAATCGGAGTACTCTGTAAAAAGTTATGCGTCGACTTGTAAACTACCTCCGTTTTTTCGTCGGTTTAAATGTTATTTACTTTTTAATTTGCCTTTGAGTAATAAAATAGTGTTGACTTTTCTTTATAAAGAATATATTTTTGTATATTTATTGCAACCTATATTATTAAAATAAAACATGAAATAAAGTAAAATATTTATTAATATTTAAAACAATAATTAAGTTTTCTTCCTATTACGCTTCCTCGGCGGCATGGGCACCTTCATATGCACCGTTTTAATGTGCGTTTGAACACAAGAACTACTTTTGAATCTCTTCTCGCAGACGTTGCATGAATACGGACGCTCCCCTGTGTGTACCTACGGACAATATAATCTATACACCGCTTGTTTATAACCTACCTTTTTTTTCTGTGTATAGGCCTGTGTTTGACCACAATCTCACTATGGTAAGTGATGATGTGGCCGAAGGTGGTGCACACACACAGCCTAGAAGGAACTGGCTCTCAAGTGCAGCCGTCGGAACACACCGATAGGTGCTTGGCGACAGATTTTCAACTTGAGGGTGGTAGCCAGCCAGACGGGTACTACAAAGTACCCTACCGCCGTGCTATGGTTTCCTCACGATGTTTTCCTTCACCGAAAGCTCAAGCACATTGTAGGGTTCGAACCCGGGACCTTCGTCTCGGTATCCGACGTCACTAAAACTGTACCATGTGAACTGTACCATACTGTTTACAATATAACGTATTAATTTTCGATAGTTTATAATCAACCACACGGAGCTCTGGCGACCTTACTCACCGCAGGAACACAACGCCACATTACAGACGCATTATTTGGCTACGATCTTCTGATATACGGGTTGGATACGAAAATACCTACGACATTAAATGAAACCACGTAAAGTACTCATGTATACGATCAAATTTTACTATAGGCGCGTTCGAATTGGAGTGTCGTTTTTAACAGTTTCGAAATGGGCATTTTTGTTTATGCGTTCGAATTGGAAAATTTCAACAATTTTGCAACTTTTGCCACAAACGATATTTCCCAAATCGAAGGATTAGATACAAAAATTACATTTCCATGCTCATCGCCTGCTTGTCACTTGTCTCAACCTGCCGTTCAGTTAATCTTTAAACAAAGTTAATCTGACAAATTATTCTCTTGTCTGTTAGTATTTCTATCAAATTTTACAGTAAAAATTAGAATTTTCGCTTCCCGTTTGAATTTTCCAAAACTTATCTGTCAGATTCAAAGATGTCAAAATATGATCACAAACGACCCTGCCTCGGTGGTGGGTCAAAATTTGCAGTTCACGATGTCGTTTTTAACTGTTTCTAAGTAAACGAACGGTCAACGAAAACAGTTCAAAACGACAATTTCGCCCACAACTTTCCAAATCGAAGGCCAGATGTGATCGTTTTTGGCATTTTTGACTGTTATTTTTGCTACCATACCCCAATTCGAACGCACCTAATGGGACCACTTTCGAAATCGCAAAAAAAAAGTTACTGCTTTTCATACAAAAGGTACAGTCTCGTCTATTTGTTTTTGCGATTTCGAAAGTGGTCCCATAGTAAAAGTAGATCGTATACATGAGTACTTTACGTGGTTTCATTTAATGTCGTATTGACGTATCCACCCCGTATCCAAAATATATGATCCAAACGTCAGATTATCCAAAATATATGGAAACGCATAAAATGTAACCTTGCAGAGTTTCTTGCCGTATCTTCTCAGTAAGGCCGACTTCCGAACCGATGGTAACTTCAGTAGCTTTAATATTCTTTAGTGTGCTTCTAGGGCCTAAATTGAATAAATGGGTTTGACTATGATTAGAGATATAACTCACCCGTATGTGTCTGGTGAGGTTGGTGGACGATGTGAACGCCTTCGGGCAGGACGGACACTTGAAAGGACGTTCTCCCGTGTGGGTTCGCATGTGGGACTGTCAACAATACACACTTATTAATATGTTAGATATATATAAAATAATAATAAATATCCTGGGACATTCCTAGCACACGGTCATCTGATCCCAAACTAAGCAGAGCTTGTACTATGGGAACCAGATAACTGATATACATACATATACTACTTTTTGTTTGTAAATACATACTTAATATACATAATCACATCCAGACTCAGGACATACAGACATGTTCATGCACACAAGCGCAAAGTTAGTGTAGTATTTGATTTTCTATATTATATATAAGATGTCCTACCTCTAAGGGATGTCGCGTTGTGAATTTCTTGGGACACTGTGTGCACGCGAACAACATCTCAGTTGAATGTTTCGCTTTGTAATGCAACTGTAATAAACCCCTGTTCTGTAATTAAAATTAACATTTAGTCATTCATTTCAATAATTAAACCAAAAAAATATCGAAAAAACCAGTCAAGAGCGAGTCGGACTCGCACACGGAGGGTTCCATAAAATATTAACTAACTCAAGGTTAAAAAAAGACGTTTCTTGTATCGGTGACCCCTTGAATTTTATTTCATTCAATAAACGTACATATTCTCTGAAAATTTCAGCTGTCTAGCTATTACCGTTCATGAGAGTATCAGTAGTAGGGTTGGGCACCATCCGGGTATGGAACCGTAAAAATTAACCCTTATAGTGGCACTCCACGCTGAAATATACTGCGGTATATTTACACCGATAGAGGGGTAGCTAGCCAGGTGAAACTAGCACCGTACTATGATTTTCTCAGGATTCACGGAAGCTCATTGCAGGCACAGATTACAGAACAAGGCAGATGGAGCGCGCGGAACACGGGGGTGAGGCCAAAAAAGCAAATACAAATTGAAAAACACATACCTAGTATTCGCTTTTGAATTTGTATTCGCTTTGTTTAACAAATTATATTTAACGAAAAACACTTACTTTTTAATAAACTCTGGTTAAAAAACAAATACAAATTCAAAAGCGAATACCAGTGTGTGGATTACGTAACTTTATTGCAATGAAATTCAGATTGAAATAACCTCTGAATCGGTAGAAATATTACAAAATCGGAAATGGTTCCATTTCTAATGAACCACTGTTTGTATTTGCAGTTATCAGAACGTAAAAAAGTTATCAGAAAACCGCTGCATTGAACCGATTTCAATTCGAAAATAATTGAAATTTAATTACGTAATCGCCCCGCTGGAATGTGTTTTTCAATTTGTATTTGCTTTTTTGGCCTGACTCCCGTGTTCCCCGCGCTCTATCTGCCTTTTGTTCTGTAATCTGAGATTGCAGGATTCGAGCCAGGAACCTTCGTTTTGACATCCGACGTAATCCTCCTAATCCTAATTGGTTGGTTTTTGGGTAAAATTATAAATATGGACTACGAGGAGCCTCTTAGGATATAAGGTAAGGACTTACCAGGAACTCCAGCACAGTGATAATCACTATTTTAAACTTTATTTCAATATTGTTCACGAATCACATATTTTGCTGCTTATTGATCTATCGACTTTCTCGAACTAAAAACTTTGCGGGGTTGCGGGGCGCGTGCCGTTGCATTTCACTCACACACGCGCGTTTGTCGATGCGTCGCCGAAGTATTGCGGAGATTCCCGAAGCTCTTTTCTCGCTTTGATATATGATGTGGGAAAAGGATAGGAATCGGGAAGTAGAGGCTCGTCATTTAAACTCAATATGAGTAGATACCTATTTACTTTGTATTCATTATTATATATTGGCCTAAACATCCTCCGCCGCCTTGAGAACACTTGTTCTCAAATTAAAGGATAAAAAAAATTAATTATAAGAACTAATTACAATTTATAATAATTATTAAAGGACTGAATATAAGATGTGGTATGATTTATTTTTATTGTGAGGGTAATGGACATAACTTGACAATGGGTCTTTTGAATGATCCATTTGAAGTTTTTACTAAAGCGACGCGGATATTTCCATCCTTGCCAGGATAAACTTGAGATATTATGCCCAACGGCCAACGTAAAGGGGGAATATCATCTTGGTGTATAAGAACCACAGTACCAATCTTAATGTTTTCTTTATCAATGAGCCATTTCTGTCTAACTTGAAGGTTATGTAAATATTCTATACGCCATCTTTTCCAATAGCTACACACCATCTGATCTAGTAATTGTTTCCGACAACGTAAAGATATGGTTTCCTCGGAGACATTCTGAAGCGGCAATGAAGTCAATGGTGAAGCCATTATAAAGTGAGCGGGAGTAAGAGGTTCCGGATAGGGATCCTCAGATAGAATGCAAAGCGGTCTAGAATTTAAGACTGTTTCAATTTGCGTAAGAACAGTGAGGAGCTCTTCATATGTGAGGAGCTGCGAACCGATAACCCGGTATAAATGAGTTTTAATCGATTTTATATTAGATTCCCACAATCCTCCGAAATGTGGGGCGCGGGGTGGAATCATTTTCCATTCAATGCGGTACTGATCGGTAAGTAATTCTTGTAGTTGAGCTTTAGCTCCGACGAAGTTAGTTCCGTTATCGGAGTAAAGATAAATCGCTTAAAAGCGGAAATAAAAGTATCTGATGACACATCAGTTGCCAATTCGATGTGTACAGCTTTGGTTACTAAGCATATAAACAAACAAATATATGCCTTTTGGCTCCTTTGACCTCTGCGTCTACATAATGTTACTTTAATGGGTCCAGCATAGTCAACGCCCGTATGCACAAACGCTTTGGTCTCCAGCGGGGTTATTTTAAAACGATCGAATTCGGATTCGGGAGCGGAATCGGAAACTTCCGAGATGAGTTTCCGACATGATAAAATAATAATGAAAATGTATATTTGCACATTAAAATACAATCAAAACTGTAAGAACATCAATATTTATTTAACATAGTATGATAATAGTACAATTTAAGTGTTACAAAATAATACCTAAACTAAAATAAATATATTCTGCATGATAGGTTAAAGCGGCCATTGCTATTTTAATTTCCGAATCGAATAGTTTGACGTTTCTCGACGGAAATATCAATCCGAATCATCGAAAAGTTTCCGATAGCTTTTAGATGGCGGAATTCTTTCCGAATTTTATTTAATGTTCGTTTTTGACTTTTATTTAATATAAACGCATTATTTAAACTTATATAATGGTTAGTTGGTACTAAACTGAGTGTGTTTGCCCCTATTTTAAGTAAATAATGAATAAGAAAGGTCTGCGGTAAAAGTAATAGCTACATACTCTAACTTCGTAGGGACTAAAACATATTGGTCACTACTCGATACCGTTACTCATGTTGGATGCTAGATTCACTACCACAAAAAAATCTACGTAACCATAAAATCTATTGCAAATTATCTATTTGCAAATAAAAGTTAAAATATTTTATTAGACTCAAAAGAAAAAAAGAAAAACATAAAATATTTGTTTTATTATACTCTCCATGAATGTACTGAAAAAAAAAAACTACTTTGACACAGAGGGCTTTTTGGCGGGAACTTGCAAAGTGACGTTGCGTTTTCGTTTAATTTTCAAATATCATGTATTTTGAGTTTTATTGCGTATTATCTGTGATGTTTTATCCTATAAATATAAATCCACGCGCACCAATGAAGGGAAATTAAATGAATTATGTGTATCGTGACTTCAACTAGTCTCAAAAAGTCCGTGAGAAGTTTTAGTTTATTGACCACTATTTTACTAACACATGACGTTTATGGACTGTGACTGACAGTGCGTACAATATGAAAGTGATTTATTTTGTGACTAGAACTTAGGTATAACTCAAATACGATTAGGCTGTATGGCTCAAACCTTTGCCTGACTTTTGCTAATGTTATAAACAACAGTTACTTCGACCTATCAGTCAGTTTTCGAAGTTCGACAAAACTAGAAACCATTTTTATGTTTATTAACACAATGTAGACCTAAAATCCAAAATATAGAAAATAACAAAAATCTGTCTTTATGCATTTGATATAAGTGTTTAAATGAGGGCTTTCAACAATAAAAATCCGTAAGCATTTCGATTTTAGTTTAAATTTTAGTTTAGGTATACCATTTCCTACCATTATTAAAAACAAACTTTGTAAACGCACTCCAACTTTCCGCTATCGGATCTTTTCGATGAAGGTTTCCGATTCCGCTCCCGAATCCGAATTCGATCGTTTTAAAATAACCCCGCTGAACGCGGAAAGAGGGTAAATCAGCCATTTTTGGGCTGAGAAATGAAGGGGCATTTTTAAAACAGAAGTTACATGAATGTACTCTTTGTCTAATGACACTTCTAGCGGACAGTATCCAATACTTCTGGCGCAACAGTGAGCTCAGAAGATTGGCACCGGTATGGCAATGAGCACGGTGAAAATAATCTATAATAAGATGAGTAACGTGGTCATGTTTAGGTAATAGAGCGGGATGCTGAGCTTCATACGGAAGATTTGCATTTGAAAGTCTACCTCCAATTCTAATAATTTTATCTTGATCTATAAAAAGGTCAAGTTTTTTAAGCGGGGAAGATAATTTAATGTTTTTAATATTATTAAATAAATTTTGAAAATGAACCTTTTGTACAGAGCGTATTAAATATACTTCAGCTTTATTTAGCTCAGAAGCTGTGATGCGGCTGTGACCTTGATCACGGGAAATAATGCGCGAGAATCTAAGTATGTATACTATTATGCGTAATATTTTATTCCATGATGAGTATTTTAGAGCAAGCTCGTAAATTAAATTAGGCTCAACAGGAGTGGACGCAGTACAAGTAACAAGCGTTTTACTATTAAATTCAGGAAGTTCCTCACAGCATTCGGGACTAAATGGAGTGATGGGCCATTCTGAAACTGGATCTTTTAGCCATTTCGGGCCGTGCCACCATAAGTGATGGGACACTAACTGTTCAGGTAAAATACCTCTAGAGAGACAGTCGCTAGGATTTTCTATACCACTAACGTGGTAGAAATGTTTAGGGTCAAGATTTTCTTGACATTTAGCAATGCGGTTACTAACGAAAACATTCCATCTATGTGGAGATGAATGTATCCATGACAGGGTAATTTTAGAATCGGAGAATGCGAATATATTATCAATAGCCGTTCGAGCACTATAAGTCTCATTAATTATTTTTATAAGTTTTGACAGGAGAACAGCAGCGCATAACTCTAAACGAGCTAGCGAAACTACCTTCACAGGTGCAACCTTTGATTTTGCACACACCAAACTTACGTGTATGTTATCATCAGGATCGGTCACATGTAAATATATGACGCAGCCATATGCTTTAAGACTGGCATCAGCAAAGCCTACAATATTTGTTTTGCAGCCCATAGAAACGGCTAAATGACGCGGTATTTTTAATGTAGAAAGAAGAGGCAATTGCTCTTTAAATTTATTAAAGAGAGAAACGACAGAGTCTGGGGGTGTTTCATCCCAATCAATATGAAGATTCCATAAATCTTTAATTAATAATTTGGCAAACAATACTACTGGGGCAGCAAATCCGAGTACATCCCACAAGCGGGCAATTGTTGACAGTATGAATCTTTTGGTACACTTGTCGTGTAAATCAGATGTAGTAAAAGTGAAGCTATCATCTGCAGGAATCCATTTGAGGCCTAGAATTTTGAGGTTATCATCGTCTGAAAAATCTATAGCAGCCCGATTGGATTGCGGCACAGAGACCAGCAACTCCTGTGAGTTACTCGCCCATTTGGTGAGATCAAAACCACCTGCTTTGAAAAGAGAGATGAGCTCTTGAGATAAGACTTTAGCTTCTTCTAAAGAAGGAATGGAAGTGGCTAAGTCATCCATATATAGTTCACGCGAAGCTACTTCAGCAGCGCGCGGGAAAAGGTTTTTCTCATCCGAACATAACTGGCGCACAGTGCGCATGGCTAAAAACGGACTGGACTTAAGACCGAATGCAACTCGGTTAAATTGAAATACGCGGATTGGATCATTGGGATCAAAGCGGAATAATATTTTTTGATATTTTCTATGCTCATCAATAACAGCAATTTGTAGGTACATTTGTTTTATATCTGCTGTAATAGCTATGGGATATAAGCGGAAATTCAGTAATACAATAAATAAATCAGATTGTAAATTGGGTCCCGTATGTAAAATATCATTGAGTGATATGCCATTGTGACATTTAGCACTAGCATCGAGTACTATACGAACTTTTGTTGTTTCTTTGTCCTGACGTACGACGGGATGGTGTGGTATGAAGTACCCTTTATCATGGTCGTCAGAATCGGAAGGCAATATTTCAGATAAGTATTTTTTATCTAAGTACTCCTGTATAACCTCATTATAGCTAGCGCGGAGCTGTGGGTCGCGTAGCTTGGTACGCTCCAAAGCAAGTAAACGGCGGTGAGCGACGGAACGGGAATCACCTAACACGTTAGGATCCTCACAAAAAGGTAAAGCGGTGCAATATCTACCGGCGGAGTCCCGTGAGAAGTTATGTGAGAACAGCTGTTCACACTCCTTTTCGGCCGAGCTCATAAATTTTTGCTCGGGAATTTCTTCGAGCTCCCAAAATTTAAGTAGGGAATTATCTAAAGAAATAGTAAGGTCATTGGGACCAGAAATTAAAAACGTCGCGGTATTAAAATAAGTTGATGCATTTTTATTTATATTAGAGTTGGCGGGAACGTCACCCATAAGAATATAACCAAACACGGTTTCAAGGGCACAAGGAGCGGGCGGTGCAATAATTTTTTGACCTAATAACAAATATGGGAACAATTGTGCCCCAAGAACTACTTCGACCTCTCCGGGGATGTGCCACAGAGGGTCAGCGAGCGGTAAGTTACCTAAATGTTGTACTATAGAAGTCTCAACATATTCAGTCGGTAACCTGTCAGTAATGCAATCAACGACAAGAGCGGTAATATTATAAAAATATTTTTTATTTTTCGCGGTAATTTTAAGTTGAACGTAGCCGTGAATAGGACGCGAAGTGGATCCTACACCCTTTATAAAGGAGTTGCTAAGCGGTATAATATTTAAATTTAATTGTTTACAACAGGCAGTTGTAATTATGTTGTTTTGAGACGCGTTATCTATTAAACATCTAACTGAAATGTATTTATTGTCTTTATTAGACACATAAACTTGAGCGGTTGATAAAAGTACAGTAGTATGGGAAGGATTTAAATTATTAAAAGAATCGCGATCGTTATCATTATTCTTATCAACTCGCGCTCGGGTGCATAGCGACACCGGTTGTGAAGCGACCGTAGCGCTGCTAGAAGGAGACGCGGTCGGATGCGCGGGCGAGGCTGCGCACGGGAGCGGTCGCGGCGCGGCGGCGGACGGCTGCGCGTCCTGCGCGTGTGGAGACGATGCGATGCGGTTATCAAGACGCGCCGAGTGAGAGGGACGCGAGTCAGAAACTATTTGTTGCGATTGCGAATTGCTATCCAAATGCAAAAGAGAATGATGGTGTTTATTACAAGTTTTACAACTATACGACGACTTACACTGAGAAGCAGTATGCGTCAGGCTGAGGCAGTTTACACAGCCTTTTTTAGATTTAACAAAATCTAAACGATCTTTAGTATTAAGTGCTTTAAAAGATAAACAATTAAACATCTGATAGTGATCAGATTTGTTGCAAAATAAGCAAGTGCTTTTATTATTATTATCGCGTGCAAGGAAAGCATGGTGGACTGTATTTGAATTACGCGGTTGAGAACGAGAAGCGGGCGGATTATTAGGGTTGCTACCGACTGGGGCGGTTCGCGCGAAGCCAGCAATTGGCGTAGAAGTGCGGTCTAATATTTTTACTTGCGATTTAATAAAATCAACAAAATCCTTATAAGAAGGAATTTCTGTATTCCTCATAAACATTTCAAAGGAATTAGCGGTTGCGGGATCTAACTTCTTTAAAGCTAAAGAAAGTAAGATAAAATCTTTCATATCTTTAATACCTAACTGTTCCAAAGCAGATACAGAGGCGTGGAAAGTTTCAATAAACGTATTTAAAGACACGGAATTATTTAATGCGGGTTTAATATTTAATAAATTAGACATGTAGTGTGACCCTAATGCTCTTTTATCTTGATATTTTTGAACTAAGCTGTCCCAAATTGAATTATAATTATCACCGGACGGTATAATACCTGCCGTGATTTTTAAAGCATTTCCTGTTAATTTACCTACAAGATATTGTACTCTTTGAGAATTCGAAAGATCAGGATTTGAATGTATATTAGATTTAAAAGATTCAAAGAACACGGGCCAATTTTCTATTTTTCCATCAAAAGACGGAATTTGAATAGGTGGTAGTTTGATACGACCTTTATATTCAGACGTTATAGTATTCTGCGAAGTCACATTCGACGTAATATTTGTCTTACTGACAATAAGAGAACGAACCCTTTCTATTCGGGTGTACACAGTATCGAAGGAAATCATTTTTTTATAATCAATCTTATAATCTGGATCAAATTGCATATTTAACGCGTTAATTGTATCTAAATTAGAATTAAATTCATGACGAATTGTACTAATAATTTCAGTGTCCGCCATGAATGTCTCTGACGAACGAAGGTCTGCACTCGCGGATGTGGAAACATTCTTAGAAGAATCATATAAGAACGATAATTGTTCATAAATAGCTTCATTTTTAGCTTCCAATATTTTAATTTTATTTTCAATAGCATCCATTGTGAAAGATCGCGTGTTAATTAAAATTAATCAAAGTAAAATAATGTAGGTAAGTAGGTATATCCAACAGTTTAGGAACCTATCTATCTATGAAAGTACCTACCTACTTCAAGTCGACAGACGTGGCTCAAAGAATGCAATTATATGCGTAGTAATAGTACAAATAAATAGTAGGTAAGTACGTATTGCGGTTATTAGTACACCATAATGATTTCGTATAATACGAATCGGTACCTATAAAATCTAAGTCCTAAAAATATGGAGGAGCGGCGGCGGTAATGAATACCTAACTACTTTTTATCACGATTGGCGTGGTAAAAATGGCGGGAGTACGAAACATCGTATGAATATAGTCTAAAACCTATTTATGAGGTATAAGACATGCGTATTATAAGGTAATATACCTATTTAGAGGCATAAAACCTATAGAAAGCGGGAAATTATACGTAATTTGTTATGAAATGAAATAGCTGTAATGGCTGACTCAAAATGAATCCGCTCGAAGGCGTACCAGAAAAATGGTTGGTTTTTGGGTAAAATTATAAATATGGACTACGAGGAGCCTCTTAGGATATAAGGTAAGGACTTACCAGGAACTCCAGCACAGTGATAATCACTATTTTAAACTTTATTTCAATATTGTTCACGAATCACATATTTTGCTGCTTATTGATCTATCGACTTTCTCGAACTAAAAACTTTGCGGGGTTGCGGGGCGCGTGCCGTTGCATTTCACTCACACACGCGCGTTTGTCGATGCGTCGCCGAAGTATTGCGGAGATTCCCGAAGCTCTTTTCTCGCTTTGATATATGATGTGGGAAAAGGATAGGAATCGGGAAGTAGAGGCTCGTCATTTAAACTCAATATGAGTAGATACCTATTTACTTTGTATTCATTATTATATATTGGCCTAAACACTAATCATCAATAACACTGAGCTGTCATCATAAAAAGTGAACAAATTATGACTCACCTGACATATAACCCCACAGACTTCGCACATACTTAACACGACTGGATTTATTTGTTTTCCCCTCAGCTTGTCTGGATTGTTCCTATTCCGTTTGGGCACGTAATTTGGATCGTGAACCTTACGATGGTGAGCCAGGTATGAATAATTGGCGAATCTCTTTTGACACTGCAATACAATTTTATTACTTACTAGCTGCCCGGCGCGACTTCGTTCGCGTAATACCCTACCCTACGCTTCATTTAAACCTTCCCCGGACTTCCACGAATAGTTCAAACCCAAAATTAGCCAAATCGGTCCAGCCATTCTCGAGTTTTAGCGAGACTAACGAACAGCAATTCATTTTTATATATATAGATTTAAGACGGGGCTGCGGTTATTCCATACCAGGCAGCTTCTGCGCAGGTACATCGGTAAGCCATACCAGTTGGGTACTATTTATCAAAGTTGTAGAGAATTTTATCAGCTTTCATAATGTCTCCTAACTAGTCCAAACAAAGATCCAAAGTCAGTTCTGCCTACAATCACAATCAATTGTTGCCTGGACTAATAGTATGAGTAATTACGTAAAGAGTAGATGTAATGCCACAACTATCCACGCTCACTTGTACGGACAGCTATCGGTATCTATCCTACAACATATCTACTTACCACATCACATTCAAAATCTTCACGTGGTTTCCGTTGCTCTATCTCATGTTCCTTCAGCAGTTGTTCAGTCTCAAACGACATACCGCAGCGCACACAATACCTGATGACACACGATTATTGTATCAATTAAACAGTGTTATATGTGTGTCATTGACACATATTAACTTGGGCTCTAACAAAAGCCCATACCAAAAAGTTTGAAGTCTGTCAAACTGCCATGGAAAGAAGTATGCTCGGGAAAAGGATAAAATGAAAAACGAAACACTCAGTAGACGTACCAAAATAGAAAATGTTGTACTTAAAGTAAAGAAATTAAAATGGAGATGGACAGGACATACCGTAAGCGGAAGGGAGAAATGGAGTAGAACATTGATGAATTGGTTCCCAAAATACATTAAACGAAAGAGTCCGTTCAAAAGGTGGGAGGACGAACTAAACGAAATCGCAGGAAAAAAATGGACAAGGACGGCGAGAGATCTAGAGGAGTGGAAGAGGTTGGAGGAGGCCTTTGCCGAAAATAGGCAAACAGATATTATATGTGTCGAAGTCATGTAAAAATATTGTAATAATTAAGTACTTTGAAATTATCTGTATAAAAAGGCTTAAATAAATAAATATGTGTGTCATGTGTGGTTTCCCTTACTTGTGTAGCGTGTCGCACAGTCCGTCGGTTCCTTGATGCACCTTAAACGCGTCCGAGCAGTAGAACTGAGTGTCGCAAGTAGAACAACGATACTCCGGGGAATTCATCTGAAATAGAAAAATTTAATCAGATGCGACAGTACAATAATTGAAACATTTTCAAAGCCGGGGAGAATTCACAAGATGCTTTCGAAATTTTGGGATCTATCAAGGCCTTTGACTACGTTGACCACCGTACTCTGCTCCTAAAACTTGGATATTATGGTATTCGTGGAACTGCTAATGATTTTATTTTATCCTATTTAAATAATCGTCAACAAAGGGTAGGAATTGATGGTAATATATCCAAGGGCCTTTTAGTTAAGATTAGGGGATACCCCAGGGTTCAATACTAGGGCCATTTCTTTTACTATTATATGATAATGTTTTACGGTTTATTTATTCCTGTGTTTGTAGAAAAAAAACCCGGCCGAGTGCTAGTTGGACTCGCAAACGGAGGATTCCGTACAAAATTAACTAACTCATTGTGGTATGAAAATTAAATACCAAAAAGAAGACGTTTGTTTTAAAGGCGCCCCCTTTAATTTTTATTTGTTGTTATAGCGGCAATAGAATAGCAAACTGGGCGCAGACCAGCCCCCACAAGCAGCACCTATACACGCATATGACGCGTGTGGCAGCCATCGCACTCGCACCCATATTGGACGGAAGTGAGTGTACGATAATAATGATAAGAGAAAGTATGTTAAAGTAATTTTGTAACCTTGCCGAGTTTCTTGCCGCATCTTCCCAGTATGGCTGACTTCCAAACCAATTGTAATTTCGGTAGGTTTGACCTTTAAGTGCTAATCAAGGCCCTAAACTGAATAAAATGCCATTGACTGTGATACATGCAATTTTTATATGATCGAAATTACGTTACATTAGACACAGATAAAGGCTGCATTCCGAATTAATGCTACACTGTAATAATCTGTAAAAACTGTGTAATCGCTGTAATCGATTTGAGCGTGCTTAAACCTGTACCGAATTCAATAATGACAGATTACGATGTCCCGTGAAACGTCATAGATGACGTCATGACATGCGCCATATTGCGCGCACACCGACCATGCCCTAAACTGATATCACCGTGAGCGCTGTCAAAAGTGACGGTTAATTATTGTGTTTTCGGCAAAAAGTCTAATAAGATTCTTGGTTTTCTATTTGGCAAAGATACTTTTTATGATTTTATGAGAGAAAAATAATAAAAGACGCGAATATTCCTGTTTGCGAGTTCAATTATAAAAGATATAAGGAGTCCTAGCGCATTGTTAATTCAGATTTTGATTAAATTCTCAAATGTTCTGTTTTGAATACTGTGAGCGCGATAACGGGCGTTCCGAATTGTTGACAGTTCTCAGCTGTCATTGTCGTGATATCTAACTCGGTACGCAAATTATTGCTGTGAGCACTGTGAGCGATATTATTGAATTCGGAATGTAGCCAAAGTGTGATGAACAAACCTGTTTATGCGCGAATATCTGGTGCCGCCTCATTCCCTTGGAACCACAGAAGGAGTCTCCGCACATTTCGCATCGGATCAGTTCGCCGCTCGTCGGGTGGGCGAGCTTCAGATGCGTGTAGTAGCTTGATTGGGCGCTACATTAAGAACGAATTGTCATAAACAGCGGCGGCGTAAGACCTAAATTTTACGTGGGCAAGATCCCGCACGCAATTGTTTTCAGTGCGATTAGAATGTAAATATTATGTAATGAATCTAAGCTTGTTTTGAAAAGAGTAATTGCTGAGTTTATTGCCGGCTCTTCTCAGCAAATGCAACCTTCCGAACCGGTATTAGAGTATTAGAGTCAGACTTTTCATAAGTGCCTGCGAAGGTCTATTTGAATAAAGGATTTTTGAATTTTGAACCATTTTGCGGGGCTCTCTGCCAGCGCAAGAAGACGGATTGTATAAAATGAAACAAAAAATTTTTTGGCGCGTTCGCGGCTTTTAAGTAATGCATAAATTTTCGGGGCGCGAGGCCGTGCCTTACGCCGCCACTGGTCATAAACTTTTTAAATGGTTTTAATATAAAATTCTTGCCCGATGTCGGGTGAATTCAGGTGCTACATGTGAATCTAAGCTTATTCAAATTAAATCATCATATTGTGTAGTTACAGAGGATATTGAAAAATGACATTCAGTGGTCACATGAGCCGTTTAAAATAAGGCATGGGAACATTAAAATTTAATAACAATAATATTCTGGAATACTTCTAAAGATAAAGATAATTTATTTGTTCAACATACGTGTTACATTGGATGTTATAAAATGTATTATGATTCAGGATGTTGTACCAATCTTGGCTTACAAATGATAATATTATTCAAAGTTAGTATACCATTTCAAAGAACAAAATACAAAAATTTTATACAATAATAATAAGTAATTCGAAAAAAAAAACAACAATAACAAAAAAAAAAAAAAAAAAAAAAAAGTTTAACCAATAATCAATAGTAGCAAAGGAAAATAATGTCAAATTTAAATCATAAATGTCTACAATTGAAAATTTGATATAAAAATTAAATCACAATAAAATAAACACACATTATCAAGTACCATTAAGATATTCAACATTATCATAATAACATTTATGAATTAAATAATCACTAAATTTCTTCCTAAATGAATTGTCATTAAGCTCTTTAAATGCTTTCGGTACATTATTATAAATGTTCTGTGCCATACAAAATATACTTTTATTCATTAGCGCAGTATTAGAACTACGCATGCAAAGACGACTATTATCTCGTCGATTACGCTTTACGTTATCGGCTAACGATGGGAACAGCTCTTGATTTGTTCTTACAAATAGTGCGGATTCTAAAATATACAGAGATGGTAGTGTTAGAATTTTATATTTTACAAAATACGGTTTGCAACTATCCATTGCTTGGAGCCCAAACATCGCTCGAATACATCGCTTTTGAGCTTTAAATGCTACTTCTTTATTAGTTGAGTTGCCCCAAAATATTACACCAAACCTTAAAATTGAAGCAGCAAGACCATGGTAGGCCATGAGCAATGCATCCTCGTTAAGTATTGAGGCAAGTCTATATAGTGCGTAAGCGGAACTGCTAACTCTCTTACTCAGTACCTCAATATGTGCTTTCCAATTAAGTCTACTGTCGATCATTATCCCTAGAAACTTTGTGCTTTCTACGTTATTAATCGGATTATTATTATAACTAACATTAATCTCAGGTACAGAGGATGGTCTTTGACTGAAGTGCATTAATTGTGTTTTACTTAAGTTTATTTTCAAATTATTATTATCTAACCATGAAATTATTGATTTTATAGAATTATTTATGTCGTTTTCATATAAATTAGGATTTTTACTCGCTATTGTCATAGTACTGTCGTCAGCAAAAAGGGTCATGGGCTGTTGTATTGATTTTGGTAGATCATTTATATAAGCTAAGAATAATAAAGGACCAAGTACACTGCCTTGGGGTACACCAAACATGACAGTACGTTCCTCAGAATAGTATGTAACTTCTGTTTTGGATTTTATATCAATTTTAGAAATCGCGGTACGTTGTTTTCTATTTGTAATATAAGATTTTATTAAATCATGAACATTTCCTCTAATTCCATAGGCTTCAAGTTTATTTAATAGAATGTCATAATCAACATAATCAAATGCTTGCGTCATATCACAATACACAGCGCATACAGGTATTCTTTTGTCAACGTTTGACATTACAATATTTAAAAAATCATAGATTGCCATATTTATTGTTTTATTTTGTCTGAAACCTTTTTGCTCCTTACATAATATATTATTTTTTTCCATATAAATATTGATTTGATTGTAAATATATTTTTCAAACACTTTTGCTAAAATCGGAATCAGAGCAATAGGCCTATAATATTCCATTAGTTCTTTATTTTCTTTTTTGAATAGTGGCTTTACTATGGATATTTTTAAAGCATCTGGAAATACACCAGCACTTATGCTGAGATTAATTAAGTGACTTATATGTCCACATATTGAATTGCGAACTGCTTTAACAATTTTTGTAGATATCCCATCATATCCTACACTATTAGTATTTTTGAGATTATTGATTATATTGAGTATGTCCAGTGGAAGACTGGGAGCCATGAACATGGATTTTTTTTGCGATTGTATGAACTTGGTAGAGTTTTTACCTGACCCTTTAATAGGCTTAATTTTGTCAATAAAAAAGTTATTAAATGCGTTTGCTATTAATTTTGGGTCGGTAATAATGTCATCTCCAGCTTTTATCTTCATTATAGAGTCTTTAGGTATGCTACATTTTTTATCATTATTAATAATTTGCCATATTGATTTAGATTTATTAATAGAAGTTTTAATTTTATAATTGTTCTGTGATCGCTGTGTAAGCTTAATAATTTTTTTTAATGTTTTTGAATATTTAATATAATTAAGTCTATTTCTTTGAGTTGGTTTTAGTCTAAATGTCCATAATAACTGTCTCTTTTTTTTACTGCAAGTTTTAATTCCGCGCGATATCCATTTTGGTTTTTTATTGACTCTTATTGTAATTAACTTAAACGGAAAACATAGCTGATAGAAAAGTCTAAATGTCTCTAGAAAAGAATTAAACGCTACATTAGGGTCATATGTACTGTAAGTTTCTGAAAATGATAAATTTTCTAAACATGATTTAAACTTATTAGTATTATCTGAACTATAGTCACGATTTTGTTTACGCCAATACCTTAACACACATACATCTCTCACTTCATTAATATAATATAAAAAATGTTAGATATAATAATAATATGTAAAAAATAATATACCTATCAATATAATCTAAAATGGCTACTAACTATGTTTCTTGCAATGTTTAAAGTATTCAGCGATGGAATAAAAACTATGGTACAGGAGCCATTTTCGGATCTGAACGTTAAACTTAACTAATTACTGGCAATGTTGTTAAATGATCTGAAAGACTATTAAAAATTTGAATACACATTGATGTCTTACTAGGACTTCAACACGAATATAGCAAAGCCGAATATAAAACGCGAATACGCGATTTGAACTGCATTACACAAGTACATTACGATACTACCAGTCTACCACACGAGGTCTGAGCTAAATCCAAGCGTCACGGCCCATCTCTCGATATCTGTGGGTTAATCATACACTAACTATATAATTGATTTGTTTACTTACTTGCATGTTTTCCCACAATATTTACACACAAACTTAGACTCATGGCGTTTGTGATGCTCGGACGCTTGCCCACTGAAACGAAAAGCGTAATCTACTATATAAAAATAAGTCGGGTTTTCCTTCCTGACGCTATAACTACAGAACGCACGAACCGATTTCCACGGTTTTGCATTCGTTGGAAAGGTCTCGGGCTCCGTGAGGTTTAAAGCAAAGAAAGTAGGGTAGGGTAGGGTAGCGTAGGGTAGGGTAGGGTAGCGTAGCGTAGGGTAGGGTAGGGTAGGGTAGGGTAGAGTAGGGTAGGGTAGGGTAGGGTAGAGTAGAGTAGGGTAGGGTAGAGTAGGGTAAGGTGGGGTAGGGTAGGGTAGGGTAGGGTAGCACCATAGAGTAGGGTAGCACCCCGCGAACGAAGTCGGGCCGGGCAGGGTAGGGTAGGGTAGGGTAGAGTAGGGTAGGGTAGGGTAGCACCATAGAGTAGGGTAGGGTAGAGTAGCGTAGGGTAGGGTAGGGTAGGGTAGCACCATAGAGTAGGGTAGCACCACGCGAACGAAATCGCGCCGGGCAGCTAGTTTATAATATAAATAATAGCTGTTTGCCGCGGTTTCACCCGCGATATAGATAAAAAGTAGCCTATAATACTCGGGGATAATGTAGCTTCCTATAAGTGAAAGAATTTTTCGAATCCGACTGTTAGTTCCAGAGATTAGCCCGTTTAAACAAACAAACAAAAAAACTCTTCCGCTTTATTATATTATTAGTATAGATTATTCATATAACTAAATCTGCAAATACCGGGGCATCACTCTCTTGTTCCCGACCCCTCCCATTACTCCCCACCCCGAGTAGCTATGGCCACCTTACCACCTACTCACGCGCAAGAACACAAGATTACGTTCATCATATTATGGATGTCCACTGCTGAACATAGGCCTCCCCCATTGATTTCCACTTCGAACGGTTCTTCGAAAGATTACGTTAGTTGCTGTTATTCTATAAAATCCTGCACTTTGAACGGTACAGTAGTACCCAACTGATAAGGCGCGTCGTGAATCTTCGTTCGCACAGAAAAGAAAGTATGGCCCGAAGATTAACGAAAGAATACAATCAACCTTAGATCACTAGTATAAGGTTCATAATACAGTGCAGCTGTTAGTTCCGTCTCACTCGCAAGTGACGCCCCTCCGCACACGTGGCGGCAGCTGCATTCCCCGCGCTTTGAAAATGTATCTTCTGCGCAGGTACATCGGTAAGCCATATCAGTTGGGTACTACTGTATAAAGCTATGCTTTACTACTTCTAAAAAAAAACAAAAAGACCTCCGCAGTCACTTATAAATGGTATGACTTTAATACCGGTTCGGTAGGTCGCACTTGCTGAGAAGAGCCGGCAAGAAACACAGAATCCTAACTAATATTATAAATGCAAAAGTTTGTTTGTTACGCCGTCACGCCTCAACCACTCAACGGAACATCATGAAATTTGGCATGCAGATAGCCTATGGTGTGGAGAAGGACATAGGGTGAAACCGCGGGGGACAGCTAGTTGGCAATTTTTTTTTTTTTTTATTTCCAAAAAAACCTTAAATTTTTTCTTAATTTTAAGTCGCCAAACTACTATTGCAGTTTGTAGGCGTGCACTCTTTCACAGTTTTGTTGGTTTTGTACGTACATGTACCATTATTTACATTATTACTTAACAATCACATGCACTATACATTTCTAGATACTAGTCCAGTAACTTATGAAAGAAACATAATAGGTATATCATTTCTGTTTTTATAATATAATATGCACTCATTCATCCAAACACACACACACGTACACACAAACACCCACTCACCCACACTCACACACAAACAATATTCCTTTTTCATTATTTTTATATAGAATTTTGTTTCCTTAAAATTTGTAATTCTTTTTATTTTTAGGTACTATGTTATTTTTGTTCTGTAAACCGTCATTTAAGGATAATAACGGAACTCTGTAATTGGCAAATTAACAACACAAAATGTTATAATAATATTATTTGAAATGCTGTAGATCGTTCCTTTTGATTAAATAAATAAATAAAAAACAAATTTCTTTCTTAAGCAACTAGACTGCTTCTCTAATAAACACTTACGGTAAGTCGGTGGTGAAATCGCAGTCTCTACATGAAAAGCTGTGGATGTGGCGCGCTTTGTGCCAAACGTAGCTGAATTTCGTAATCAAGCGGAGATTGCATATATCACATTGGAATTTGGTGACACGCTGTCGATAGAAAAAATAGGTTCTTATCAGCGTAGGCCTATAAACGTCAACCCATAGGGCATAGTAATAATGGAGTGGCTGTACAGGTCGGTTAACGTTAGCTGGCACGTTCACAGCACTCACACATATGCAATTTCACGATACAGTATGTTTTATTACATTATTGCTTCTAAAGTCAATGGGGAGGGGCAGGCAAAGCTAATCTCAGATGGCGCCACCCTCACTGGTAACTGTCATTGATATTGTAATTGATGGATTTTCATGAGTTTCAATTAATTATTGAGTTTTTTCAGAGAGGTAGAGCATAGCGTTTATTCGCTCAAAGAGCAGCTCGACTGGGGAAGTACCTCCACCTTACAGAATACCGCAGCCAAATAACTTTATGTTGTGTAAAGTTGTGTTCCTGCGAGTGAGTAGGGTTGCCAGAGCTCATAGGGGAGGGGGGATAGGTCGATAACGCGTGAGCGATGCTTCGTGTGTTGCTAGCGTCTATATGGCTACGGTAACCGCTTACCATCAGGCGGGCCGTATGCTTGTTTATCGACTAAGTTGTATAAAAAAAAAAAAAAAAAAAAATTTAACCAACCAGTAACCGGCTTTTATAATAAAATCGTTAGGTTTGAAGTGATAACTGCATAATCTTCCTACGAGCTTGGTGTCCATTTTTTTTTATAATCCACGGCTTTTTTCTTTTCAATTGGTGTAAACCTTTATTATTGCATTAAAATTCACTACAGAAAGACATTATAATTATTGAATAACTTATTTGATAACGAATACGAAAAAATGTATGGTGTTTGACAGATAGACGGCACCAGCGACTATACGACACCTAGCGGGATAAATTGTCAGTGTGCCTCCTCATTCTAATGCAAAAAAGACCACTATATTTATGAGCAGTAATAAAAGCAAAACAATGGCCCTGCTTCTGCTGTTTACAACTAAACTAATTTTAATCTCACTATGTCTCTTTCTAACAAAGAACATAAGAAAAGGGCGTAAGTTTAGTCCTGTCAAATTAGCCATCTATCCAGGTTACACAAAATAAGACGGCAAAGATTAATTTGACAGTTTTAAATATGTTCTGTCCTTCTTCAATAATGTTCGTAAGATAGAGATGAGATCTGACTAAAATTAGTTTAGTGCGATTTACAACAGAATCGGCACCATTAACTGTCACCTTCCTGTTTGCTATTTCTTCTCACTAAGGCTGACTTCTGAATATTAATATAGTGTTTTTTTTTTTTTTTTTTATACCACTAAGGTGGCAAACAAGCTTACGGCCCGCCTGATGGTAAGCGGTTACCGTAGCCTATGGACGCTTGCAACACCAGGGGTATCACTCGCGCGTTGCCGACCCTGAAGAAATCTCTTCACGCCCTTTTTGAAGAACCCCATGCTGTACTCCATTGGGAAATTGATTGCGTTAATATAGACGCATTAACAGATAATATCGTACACAAGTGATTTACTGTAAGAAAAAATGGCGATGTGACTTCGTTCACGGTAAAAGTATCGATAAAAAACGAGAAAATGGCATTCATTATATGTGTTTGAAGCGCTCGTGGTGTAGCATGATAAGCCGTTCTTAATCGATCGGCAAGATAAGCTACCATCGTGTATTGTAGTAGTGGTATTTCAAATCGAGCGTTTCCCGAAGCACGGAAAGGCACGTAAAGCCATTGGTCCCGGTTATCACATAATTGTGATAGTCGTTAAGCTAGTTGGAGGCCTTCTAGGCGGGTTGACAGCTCCAACAGTAGGTTGACCACTATCCTACCTCCACTGATCCGCAGTGGGCACGCGTGGTGCAGTATCTGCCCATTCCGCACACACACATTTGTGTGTAGGAGGCCTGTGCTCAGCAGTGGGACATTATAGGCTGATGATGATATGTGTTTAGTCGTTTAAACTATAAACGTGCAGTTAGTTTCAAGGCAGCGTCGCACATACCCGTGCTCACGGCACATATGCTTGTGTATTTTATTTTGTAAAATTATATACCCCCGCTAATACACCTGAGAACTCACGCGACGGCAAAGTTATCCTACCTACATATTTCGATACTACCTATATATTATATTAATAAAAAAATATGTAGTTTTTTGTTTTTTGATAGGATTACTTTATTGTCATTTTTAATTTTCCATTGTTTATATATAGCGTTCATACTCTTTTTAAATTAGTTTTATGTGTTTGGCTTATATAATGAGATTCGTTTTGGCTATGCATGCTGTGAATCTATGAAATAAATAAAAAAAGTATGTAGGTATGTATAATGTTTTGGAAAAAATAGCCAATATAGTAAGATCGTCCAAAAAAATTATTTTGAAAATGTAACCTTGCCGAGTTTCTTGCCTGTTCTTCTCAGTAAGGCCGACTTACAAACTGGTGGTAACGTCAGTAGCTTTGACCTTCATAAGTGCCCTACTAGGGCCTACATTGAATATATGGCATTGATTTGCTTATGTTCAGTCAGTTGTTTAATAAAAATAGTGGTCGTTGACGGGAGTTGGCGCAGTTGGTTAAGATTCACCTTACGCGCGGCAGGTCGTGGGTTCGATTCCCACTCAGGACATGCATTTGTGTGCATGAACATGTCTGTATGTCCTGAGTCTGGGTGTAATTATGTATATTAAGTATGTATTTACAAACAAAAAGTAGTATATGTATTATAACAGTTGTCTGGTTTCCATAGTACAAGCTCTGCTTAGTTTGGGATCAGATGACCGTGTGTGAGGAATGTCCCGGGATATTTATTTATTTATTTATTGTGAACGTGCCAGCTTTCGTTAACCAACCTGTAGCGTCCCGGTACATGATTGACAACATACCTTTTTATGCAAAAGCATATGTTTCTTGTATTTTCCTTCAGTGAAAAATCCTTTGTAACATACTTTGCATCTAAAAGTTATCCGTTTGTTTGTATCATTTTTTCTATTGTTCAATACTTCAAGATAATTCTGTATTTGTTCTTCTTTTGTATTAAACAATTTGATATCCATATTAAATTCTTTGCTGAACCTTTCATAGTCTAAATTGTCATATCTATTGCGGTTGCCTCTCATTGATTCATGACTAATTTCTTCTGTTTCACTATTTTCATTATCAATATTATCTTCTGTCTCTGTCTTTGAAGCTTCTGTAGTATTTTTATTTACAATTTTACGTTTAGCTGGTCGTTTATTTGTTGTTTCAGGTTCTTCATCAGTTTTAATAACTTTATTGGTATCATCAAGGAGATTCGATAGAGAATTATTACTGTAATTATTTTCTAGTGCTGTGATTGGATAAAACACAACGTTATTTAAAAGATTTTTACTGTTTGCTGATTCACTATCTATTTTATTTTCAGTATCATCTACAGAATTGTATTCAACATCGATTTCTTCTTTTATTGGTACAGGATCATAATCGTCCTTGATTTCTAGTTTTGGTTCACATAATGTATCTTTAGTAATATTGTCAATATTTAAGAATTCTGTTCGAGTTGTTTTGTATGGTATATTTAATTTGTTGCTTACTCTGTCTATCCTTTTCAAATGCTCCATGTGTAGCTGGAAATGTAAATTAATGATTAATTACCAAGGTTATATACTACCTCTCAGAGCAGGGTTGGCGAACTTTTATTTGTGAATGTGAAAGTAGAAAGAAAGAAATAAAATAAGTTTATTTTTACAACACCACGCCACTTTTTATATAAAAACAATATAATGTGGCCTTGACGTGCAGTCAATGAACGAAATGCTTTTACCTTACTCTTTATTTGAAATTCGAAATTGGTAGGTCAGCCATTTTTGTGTTTACTGTTTAATTAAAATATATTTTTTTATAAAAAATACAGTGAACATTCTCTCGCACGCACCATAGGGGGCCGTTCATAACATACCTTCGCATTCAAGGGGGGCGGGGGGGTTTGTGTCTAAGGAAACGTGACGTTCGTAATTCATCATCATCATCAATTTATTATAGATGTTTATTGATTAAATTGAATTTTGTTGTTTAAAATACTAAATATTTTGAAATATCAAAATTCGTGTGCTATTAATCATAATCAGAGGGGGATATATCTTGTATCGTGACGTTAATTTATATGGGGGCCGCAGAAAATTGTGACGCAGTGGGACAAGGGGTGAGGAGGGGGTCGGAATAAGCAAAATTTGGAATGACGTAATTTATGAATGGCCCCTAGGGATTCAACTACATAATTTGATTTTTTTTCTGTAAATGTCACTTTTTTATTTTACTATTAATTTGACAAAATAACAATTGACATTGAATCACAACAAGACTTAAGGGTGCTGACTGGGAATTGAATCCAAGTCCAGTAGCATATATGCTAACCAAACACCTGTTACACATTTTACATTCATAAGTGCCTTACCAGGGTTTAAACTGAATAAATTAATTTTCAACACACTCGCTCGTAAAGTGACATTTATTGCACCGTTTTTAGTATCTTAATGCAGCTTATTACTAGTGCTTTTTACTTTACATTACCGCATGGTTTTATGATAGGTATAATCCCGATTATGATAAGTTTGTATGTCACTGCAAGTGATGTGTGTAGACCAAGCATTCTTAATTTAAACGGGTAAAATAGTTTGACAGCTCACCTGTTGAAAAATCTCGTATGACACGGTGTGCATTGATTTATTACACTCTCAGCTCCCTTATCGCTTAATACCGCCTCGAGTGTTAATAATCGAATTTGCACACATGAATCATAACCTACTATTCAAATTTTGTTTTATTAATAAACAAACTTACATCTGCATTATCCAGTTGTGCATTTCTGAATATGAGAAGTGCATCTATGCACTTAATCCTAAATGCGTCACACTTGAGCAGGAATACAGCGCAGTAGCTGCATAAGTAATGTGGCAGGTTATCTGTCACTTGTACCTAAAACATACATAGGTGATATTGTATTGTACAGTACCCAAGACCATGCGAATATGATAAAGGGAAATAAGCAATATAGTCAGTGTCTAAAAAATATTTAAAGAATGTAATCTAGCTGAGAGCTGAGTTAATAATAATATCCCCAGACATTTCTCACACACCGTCATCTGATCCCAAACTAAGCAGAGCTTGTACTATGGAAATCAGAACACTAATAATACATATACTACTGTTTTGTTTGTTATACATACTTAATATAGATAGATAGATATATAACTCTTTATTGTACAAAAGTATAAAAATAAAAATTACTGTAAGTACAATAGGCGGTCTTATCGCTAAGAAGCGATCTCTTCCAGACCACCTTAGGATGGAGAGGAACTTATACACGTTATTAGACGGTGGTGTATACTTTTATAACAAAAATAAGTCAATAACTATACATACATACATTAAATTCATTAATACATAATATGTATATACATAAGTTTCTTGCCGGTTCTTCTCAGTAAGGCTGACTTAATTTAAAATTCAGTAGTATTGACCTTCATAAATGCCATACTATGGCCTCAATTGAATAAATGGCGCTTATTTATCAATCAGTAGCAATCTCACCATGGTAAGTGATGATGTGGCTGAAGGTGGTGCACACACAAAGCTTAGAAGGAACTGGCTCTCAAGTGCATCTGTCGGAACACACCGATAGTGGCTAGTCGACAGATTTTCAACTTGAGGGTGGTAGCCAGCCACATGGGTAGTACAAAGTACCCTACCACCGTGCTATGGTTTCCTCACGATGTTTTCCTTCACCAAAAGCTCAAGCTCATTGTTGGATTCGAACCCAGGACCTTCGGTATCCAACTTCACTACCACTGAGCTACCACTGCCTTTGATTTTGAAGGAAAGGTTACCCTTAGGAAGGGGTAAAAGTTGTGTCTGCTGTACAGAAAGCTAGGCTTCGCTTACCAATCTGGTGTAGGCCTCCATCAGTCCGTTCCGGTGCATGTCGTACAGTCGTGTGTCTGTAGCGAGACATGCTCGACACACTCGCAACGAACATGTCGGTTCTTTTAGATAAAACACTGGTTTGGACATTGTTAATCACCACAATTTAAATAACAGAAACCATCACAGCTTTCGACAGAATCAAGATCAATAGCTTTCCATAACTGCAACTATAAAATAGATCTTATATATTTATTAGGTTTTCGTCTTGGTTTATCGGATAGTATACTTTATTTTGTTTTTTTGGTCAAACTAGCTATATACATTGATGTTTAAAAAAAATTAATCAGTGTGTGAAATAAATCGGTTGATTTATTATTATTATTCTAATAATATTTACGACAATCAATAGGTTTGTAAAATATGTCGATAATAAACCATTAATTTATCGATAAACTTAATTGCCTATTTCCATAAGTTTTTTTTTGTAATTTTTTTTTTTGTGTATGTATAACATATCACTTGTTATAATATCTCATTTAGAGTTTTATGATTTTATTTTGATTGAAGTATGATTTTAAGTATAAAATCCGATATATTTTATTCGAATGTTACTAATAACTGAGTCAAACTTATTGGCGGCTGTGATATTAGGAGCGGAACGCTGCGCAGTAGCGAAAACGAAGGTATGCGGTACATTCGAGTGGACTGAACCTGCGCAAAGCCGGCTCGCAGCGCACTTCACAGCCGCCATTAATTTTGGTTCGGATTCTACTGAAGTGATCAAAATCAAAATCAACTTATGACACTGACTACACAAATCCTTTTACTACTTTTAGGGTCGGCAACGCGCGAGTGATAGCCCCGGTGTTGCAAGCGTCCAAAGGCTACGGTAACCGCTTACCATCAGGCGGGCCGTATGCATGTTTGCCACCTTAGTGGTATAAAAAAAATCTATTTTTAGTCTGTGTGCAGATGTATCATGGCGGCGGCGTGTTATCAGATTGACTTCTTTGTGTCTACTCATCGTAAGTTCTCGTGTCTATATTAGATGAATAAAGTTGAAAAATTGAAATGTGATTGATCGTTAAAATAAATAATTAAAATCGTTAACTTCTGCGTGTCTTTTGATTCTAGTTAGACGACTACTAGCTTTGGGCTAAAATAAAGCATTTTTTTCTCGATGAATATCTAGGTTTTACATGTAAATGTCGATATATTTTATTCACTTGTCCATCCCTAGTTATCAGAAATTATTGACCACAGATATGTGAGGCATTAATAAAGTGTTGCTAGTACGATTTAAACGTTTTCTACCATTTCCTTTAATTTGAAAACTGCTTGCTCTACACTTTTCAGTGCCAGCGATGTTGTCAAAATTCAGGATTTTCCCACAGACATATGAATGATTTTCCAAATTCTGTTTTCGAGTTGGCAAATTACTCCTTGGTGCGGAACTGCAGAACATATTGTTACGAGCTGGGGTTCAGGATAAATAATGGTACACGAATTTACCAAAACACTGGTCACACTTTTATTAAAACTCTAATTAAAACACTCAGAAATTAAATAGTTCACTAGCACTTAACTGTATTTCACTTCGATGTTTACTCACTGTTATACAAAACCAAACTCAAACTCCTCTGTGCATTGTCCCGTATTTATACTTCATAAACGGCATCTGGAACATTCCACAATTTACCCGCGTATTCTACATGCCTACAGTGCTATCGGGAATATTCCAGAAGCCGGTAGCTATTCGGCGATAGATGGCGTTGCTTGATAGATGTTTACTCCTATACAATAACAGCGTTACAGATAGTACCGCTATTCAATAACAGATGGCGTTACTGGTAGCAATTTATTCCTGATGTCGCGATGTCGTAACACTACCCCCTCCTTAGACATGCTCGTCCCGAGCAATGTGAGTTCCATGGTATTGCGCCAAACGGTCTATATGGACAATCTTCGGTTTACCTCGAGCCCCCTTCTGGATACGGTATGTGACATCATTGATTTTCGTAACAACACGATATGGTCCATCCCATTTTGCTTGCAGTTTCGGGGACTTTCCTTTCCTGCGCACTGGGTTATGTAGCCATACTAGGGACCCCATCTCGAATACTCTATTGTTCGCTTTCCGATCGTAACGGGTCTTCATTCGTTCAGACATTTGTTGGCCATACTGCCTGACGTGCTCATATACGTCATTCATTTTGTTTCGTAAGTCGTTCGCATAATCTGTAACACTACGTGGATCGTCAGGCGGAATACCGGTGAGCAAATCTGCAGGCAATCGCAATTCTCTACCGAAGTTTGCAAAAGCAGGCGTCACCGTCGTACTTTCATGAGTTGCACTTCGATATGACAGGAGAAAGGGTTGTATGTGTTTGTCCCAATCCTTCTGCCGGCTGTCCACAACTTTTGCCAGATATCTCTCCAACGTTTGGTTGAACCGTTCAACCATTCCGTCCGATTGCGGGTGATAAGATGTGGTCCTGGTTTTGTGTATACCCATTACTCGACATGCCTCCTGAAATATTTGAGACTCGAAATTTCTTCCTTGATCGCTGTGAATTTCTAGTGGTACACCAAACCGACAGAAGACTTCATGGACTAATTTATCTGCCACAGTAGAAGCTTCCTGATTCGGTATCGCGAAGACCTCTGGCCACTTTGTGAAGTAGTCCATGACGACCAGGAAGTACTTGTTTCCACTATCACTTTCAGGAAACGGCCCCGCGACATCCAACGCTATCCGTTCCCAGGGAGCTCCAACATTGTACAGCTTCAGCGCACCTCTACTGCGTGTTTGTGGTCCTTTTACAGCTGCGCAACTGACGCACTTTCGTATCCAGTCTTCCACATCGTCCCTGCAGTGGATCCAGTAAAATCGCTCACGAATCTTTAAAAGGGTTCGTTTTACTCCCATGTGACCTCCTGAACATCCATTGTGATAGAATTTCAAGATATCTGGTATCCTTGCCTTCGGAACAACCATTTGTAGGTTAGAGCTGTCCCCTCGGGCATTTTCCCATTTACGGCATAAAATTCCATCCTGTATAGCTAGGCTCTCCCACTGTGCCCAATAACTTTTTGTGAATGAACTCGTCGTTGCCACGTCACACCACTTAGGTTTAGTGGCACTAGCCTGAATCCAGTCGCGAATCGGCTTGATGTCCGTGTCATCTTGCTGAGCCTGCTTTAGGGTTTCTATCCACTCTTCACTTAGGTCAGTCCTTAGCATCTTTACGGTTATTACTTCCTTATCTTCTTGCCTAACACAGTGCTTACAATTTACAGGACAAGGTCTTCTTGATAAGGCATCTGCGTTGCCATGCAACCTCCCACTGCGATGTTCAGTTACAAAGTCAAACTCTTGTAACAGTTCAATCCATCTAGCGACTTGTCCTTCTGGATTTTTGAATTGCAAAAGCCACTTCAATGCGGCATGGTCAGTGCGGAGATGAAATTTCCTCCCTATCAAATACTTGCTAAAATGCTGCAACGTTTTCACAACAGCAAGTAATTCTTTTCTTGTAACACAGTAATTTCTCTCCGGTTTCGACAAGGACTTGCTAAAATAAGCTATCACAACCTCTTGATCTCCTTTTCTTTGGGATAACACGCCACCAATTCCATTATTACTCGCATCGGTATCTACTATGAATTCTTTTTCAGTATCAGGATAACCCAAAATAGGTGAGCTACACAGCCGTTTCTTTAATTCTTGGAATGCCACATCACATGCTTTGTCCCAAAAGAATTGTGGTTTTTCCTCTGTCAACTTATGTAGAGGTCTAGCAAGGTCAGCAAAATTTTTCACAAAACGTCGATAATAGGAGCACAAGCCCAAGAATGCCCTGACTTGCGTTTTATCTCTTGGAACTGGCCAATCGTTGACAGCAGCTATTTTCTCAGGATCTGTCTGAACTCCTTCTTCTGAGACTATGTGTCCTAAAAAGTTTGCTTGTCGTCTAAAAAATGAGCACTTCTTTGGGCTCAATTTAAGGTTGGCTCCACGTATTTTCGCGAGTACTTGTTCCAAGTTTTGGAGATGATTTTCGAATGTTCGTCCCACGATTATGATGTCATCCAAATAAACAAGGCAGGCGTCTCCAATTAAACCACTTAGTACTAGCTCCATTAGCCGTTCAAAAGTAGCAGGCGCATTGCATAGTCCAAATGGCATGACGTTAAATTGCCATAGTCCTTTTCCTGTAGAGAATGCAGTATTTTCCTTGTCCTTTGGGTCTATTTCAACTTGCCAGTAGCCACTTTTCAGGTCCAGCGTGGTAAACCACTTCGTTCTTGTCAGCGTATCTAGCGTGTCGTCAATCCTTGGTAGTGGGTAACTGTCCTTCTTCGTAATGTCATTCAACCGACGATAGTCAACACAAAAGCGCATGCTACCATCCTTCTTTTTCACCAATACCACGGGAGAACACCATGGACTAGATGAGGGCTCTATAACACCACCTTTTACCATTCCCTGAATCATGGCATCTACTTCCTGTTCCCGTGCTATGGGTAACCTTCTTGGTCGTTGGCGGATTGGTAACTCATCACCCGTATTTATTTTGTGCTGAACTAATCCAGTCTTCCCTATGTCAGTATCACCAACTGAGAAAATATCAGCGTAACGGAGCAACATCTTCTTAGCCTTATCCATCTCTTCCTTCGACAGATTATCACTACAGTCTTCCAATAGCGTTGTCACGTTGAACTGAACATTTCCCCCAACAGACCCCGTAGGCTGGTCTTGACATCTACGCATCCAAGCAACTTCTTCACAAGTGCCCATCAATGTCCCCTTCTTGAGTACTTGTTCATGCTCACTTAAATTTAGTACACGTACTGCCGAGACGTTGTTAGCTTTAACTAAAGTTCGTGCCATCTTCCATGGAAGATCACTGTCCAGTTTCTCTAATACACTTGGCCCGACGATGCGCCTTCTATGAAGACTTCTTCCGAAGCACATTTTAATACTCCGTGATTGACGTCGATCTCACAGTGATGTTTCCTCATGAAGTCTAATCCCAGGATACAGTCATCCATAATGTCGGCCACGATTACTTTGTGACGGTAGCTTTGGTTGCCCAATTTTAATTCTACCTCCTTCTCGCCTTCGACGGTTATCTGCTGGCCGGTAGCTGTTACCAATTCAATTTGCTTGTAGTCTTTGAAGTAGTCCCCAAGAAACCGACTTGCTAGTTGGGAACTGACGATCGTGCGAGATGCTCCAGTATCCAACGTTACGTTACATGGCTTGCCATTAATTTCACCTATAATGATCAGACTGTTCCCGTTATGGGCTTGTGAGATCGAGATCCTTGGGGCTCTTCGAACACCAGCCAGCACCCGCCCCGCGGTCCTGGCGTTTACTCGTTTCCCTGTTGCTGAGCAGTGCCACCAGTCACCGCTGCATTTTCTTCCCGGGGTCGATTTTCTTCTTTTCTATAGTTTCTCCACTTCGGGCAACTCATCCGAAGGTGGCCCTTTTCTCCACAGTTGTAGCAACGGGGCGAGGCCACTTCCCTGATGCGGTGAGGTCGGTCATCGCGTCGCACAGCCTCCACTTCTAAGGCATGGGCTAAAGCGTCTTTCAGCGACTCGTGGTGCCCTAATCTCACGGCAGCTCTAACTTCCAAGTCGCGTATACCATCCACGAACGCTTGCACTAGATTACCGTTGATCATCGCTGGTGCAGACTGGTATGCTTTACGGACCAGCTTTTCTATCTCTAGAGCCCACTGTTGTATAGTTTCAGCGCTCCGTTGCACACGGTCCTTGAGTTGGGCACGGAATACGTGTTCCAGGTGTGCGTCCCCGTATCTAGATTCTAGAGCTTCCAACAGTTGCTCATACGTCACGTCCTTCCCGAGGGCCTCCAGTATAGTGAGGGCCTGGTCGCGAAGACCCAAAGTGAGTGCTGTCATCGCCTGTTCACTAGTCCAACCATTCGCCTTCATGACAGCTTCGAACTGGATTCTATAGGCTGACCATGACGAGGTGCCATCAAATGGCGGTACCTTGAAACCACGTGAAGAAGCCACAGGTAAAGAAGTAGCAGTTCCAACCTTGAGTCCAACGAGGGCCTTCTTCACGTCTTCTATCTGTACTTCGGCCTTGGACATACGATTTTCGGATTCCGAGATACGGGACTCATGATGCTGAAGCTGTTCCTTCACCACCTTGAGATCCTTGCCAAGAGTTACTTGTAAATTTTCTAATAAAACCATCTGTTCCTCTTGGCGGCGAGCCTGCTCCTCCTTATCCCGCTGTAGCTGTTCCTCCAGTCGGCGAGCCTGCTCCTCTTGTCGGCGAGCCTGCTCCTGTAGCATTACCATCAAAGCGCCAAGATCTGGGGTTGCAGGTACTGCTCTGACTTCAAGTGGGTCGGCAACTGGCAAAGAGCCAGTTGGCTGCTGGCCACCCGAAGTCTGCGACGGAGAACCTCCAAACCTCCTTTCATCCATCTCCTGCTGCCGCTGGCCCCTTGTACGGACACCCTCAGTGACTTCCTTTGGCATAACCGGCATTATTTATCCTACTACTTCTGACACCAATTGTTACGAGCTGGGGTTCAGGATAAATAATGGTACACGAATTTACCAAAACACTGGTCACACTTTTATTAAAACTCTAATTAAAACACTCAGAAATTAAATAGTTCAGTAGCACTTAACTGTATTTCACTTCGATGTTTACTCACTGTTATACAAAACCAAACTCAAACTCCTCTGTGCATTGTCCCGTATTTATACTTCATAAACGGCATCTGGAACATTCCACAATTTACCCGCGTATTCTACATGCCTACAGTGCTATCGGGAATATTCCAGAAGCCGGTAGCTATTCGGCGATAGATGGCGTTGCTTGATAGATGTTTACTCCTATACAATAACAGCGTTACAGATAGTACCGCTATTCAATAACAGATGGCGTTACTGGTAGCAATTTATTCCTGATGTCGCGATGTCGTAACAATATTCATTTGATTTAACGGTTTATCTAAAAAAAAGTTGTTTATATTGATGAATACATACAGATACTGACGGGCCAGTTGGCGCAGTTTGTTAAGACTGTTAAAGATTCCACCTATTGCGCCGCAGGTCGTGGGTTCGATTCCCACACAGGACATGCATTTGTGTGCATGAACATGTCTGTATGTCCTGTTATTATTTAAATTAAGTATGTATTTACAAACAAAAAGTAGTATATGTATTATATCAGTTATCTGGTTTCCATAGTACAAGCTCTGCTTAGTTTGGGATCAGATGACCGTGTGTGAGGAATGTCCCAAGATATTTATTATTATTTATTTACTTTCTAAAAGTTTATCAGTATTAAATTACTGCTAAAGGTGTGATTTGGATTCAATGGGTTTTAGGAATAAATAAACACGCAATATAACGTAAGAGTATTTATTAATAAATCATAAATATTTTTTGTTCTTGTTTCCGATCCTCGTCGGCATGCGTATTTTCATGTGAACATTTTTTATGTGAACCGCCACGTAATTTTTCTCTGAAAAGCTCTTTCCACAAATGTCGCATATGTATGGACGCTCTGTTGCGTGAGTCTGTAGATAAAATAATATATTTTTTTTAAGTTTTGCATAACCTGGGCCTTATTCGGGGAGCATCGAGGAAGAATCCCTTTGGAGTAGTAATAACGAGATATCAAACTCCGCAACTAATAAGTATTTTTGCACTGATAAAATAACAGTACCGACTAATCGCCGCACCTGTATGTTTATTGTGTACAGCCCCCCTAGACAAGATGGTTATCGACAATCCAAAATCGTACTCCCGAGCAAATTCGAATTGTAAACAGAGATCGACTTACGTTCGAGAGTTATCAGCGTCGTTAACTGTATCCGGCTCATTACGTCATCATCAAGAGCTATTTGTCTTTGGTTAAATTCTTTTATGCGGTTGAACATTTTTGCTATTCTGCCATTTTCTTACATGATATACTAATATGCTATTGGTTTTAATACACATGTCAGGTTAAAAATTAAAACATCATCATATTTCAATAATATTTTTGGTATACAGAGTGACCATATACAATACGAGCAACGTGCGAATGGCGCGGTCGGTGTCAAATTTCAAAATGTTGATAGCTAACTTCAACTTATAACAATAGGTGCGCTTGCTTCTACAAGTACAAAGTTTTTGTTAGTTTTAATATTTTGATAAACGTGTGTTGTGTACAAGTTTTAATTGAAGTGATTAATGAAATTGATGATTTTAGTGTGAGTTTGTGATAATATTGGTAATATTTCAGAGTGCATCTAAATAATTATTATAAAATACGCCAAATCATGAGCCAAGGTAAGAGCACCACAGATAACACTAGCGATAACGTAAACACTTATGCAAACCTAATACAGATGTAGTGCATTGCCTTGTTTGGTTAAATAAAAATATCACTCCATTATTTGGTAATTTCCTAACTTATTCCTTGTCGTACGTATATCTATTAGGTACGCTTGTTCAAGAACATTGAAAAACATCGCAATGCGAGCCATAATAGCGACGAATTTTATGTAATATAACAATAAATCAAACTAAACAATCTCACTCGAACCAAACAAAGTAACTATTTTGCTATCGTGTAATTTGACGTTTAGTTTCGATCCTACGACTCGATACATAACTGTTATCGAGAGTGGAGAGTAAGGATTATTCGATCCCAATTCGACCCTAACGAATATTACGATCGAAGTTAGTTCCAATTAGAGCCACCGCACGATCGTGCGCTCGTGTTGAATTCAAGAGTACGGATAGGCATTAGATTCGAATGAAACTCGATTGATTCAGAACTCGAAGCTGTCGGGAGTAAGCCCCCTCTACGTGAGTACAGAATTTAGTTGTTTTCCTTTAAGCCTATATTGATATTTTAGACTTAGATAGTGAAATTAATATTTTTTTGTATTAATTCAAATCTTAACCGCAAAATAATCAAGTGAGGCAAGTGCGCCTAAGTTTTTAGTAGTATGGCGCACTTCCCCCAAGCCAGAAGTCGTCAACTTTTATGATTAAGACATTTTCTTACACGACGGACTCTGAATAAGGGTCATGTTTTTCTGTATTGAGAAGTTAGTGCCTAAATGTGCTTAAGGTCTTTGTGATGAGAAGGCGTTGGGTAATGGGTTTACAGTAAAAGCATTAAGTCTATAAACTATTTTTGCAGAACGTTCGTACTTATCAAAGAAAAACCGATAAGCCTTCTTGGTCTAGCTAGAGAAACTTTATTTCAAGCAGTTGACGCTGTCCGATCAGGCCTATCTGGATATGAAGCAGCTCAAACTTGTGGTATACCTCGTAAAACTACTTAAGCCTTAGACTGAATTTTTTTCTACTTTACCATGTAAGTTCTTGCGTGCTATCCACTAGATTACTAAGTATTTACGTCCTATCACGTCAAAGCAACTTACTTAATACTTTTCTATTATTTAAATAAAGTTTAATTTGATTAATTAAAGATATCTATTATTCCAGCCAAACCAGTTTTCTTTTATTTGAATTCAGTTTTTTTAATTTTTTATAAAAAAATAAACTGCATTAAATGTTTAGAACCCCTGATTACTAGTCTATGGTGCACTTGCCCCAAATTTGTTATGGAAGCTGCAGTAGCCTATACGACCAGCAAATTAAAAAGAAGCCAAAAGTAATGCGTTTATTTGAATAAGTTCTATTATGCAAATTATCTGTTTTTCTGCTAACGTACGATTCTACCGGTTTTTTTTGTATAGGCACACTTGCCCTGTTTCCAGGGGCAAGTGCGCCTATACCCATGTTTCCCAATTTAATAGAAAATATCGTAAAAATATTGATAAATTTGATTGAATCGACGTTTCTTGCAGCTACAATATTCCAAATAATGACAATTTAATAAATGTTCACTCATAAGTCAGCGTTCAAAAGAAATATTTTGCATCGAAATCATCTATGCAAAAAGTATGGCGCCCTTGCCCCGACTGACCTTATTCCCCCGTATTACAAAAGAACGTTTAAAGCAAGTTTAGTAAAACTTTCTATCGTCATATTCGGCGCGATAACTGGCTCGTCAATAATAAATAGATAATGGGACTTCTTCGCGGGAACTTGCAGGGTGACGTTGCGTTTTTGTTTTATTTTCATAAATTCGTGTATTATGAGTTTTATTAATAATAATAATAATAATTTATTTTGCAGGAACTGTGGTATAACAATACGGTCTTAATATATATAGTACATGGTTCTCACCTTTCACCAGAAACTGGCATGCAAAATTTAATTGTATATTGCATATTATCGGTGGTATTTTATCCAATAAAGATCAACCATGTGCACCAGTGAAGTGAAATGAAATGAATTATGTGTATCTTGACTTTTCAAGTTGTCTCAAAAAGTCCATGAAGAGTTTTAGTACAATGACCACCATTGTAGTAAAACATGACCTTTATGGACGGTGACCGACTGAAGAGTGAAAGTGATAATTATTTTGACTGGAAATTATATAACTCGACACTGGCAGAAATAAGTCCTAATTTGGATTTGGTTGCCATACTTAAAATTAAGAAGAATATATCATAATATAATGAGAAGTTTTCTTGTAGGTATTTAATTTTCTTTTCTTTAAGTCTCAATAGATGGCGTTAATATGACTGAAACGAACTATCTTGTTGTCAGTTCAATAAAAAAAAAACTATGTAACTTCATGGGTGCGTTCAGTTACTACACATAACTGTTACTGAACGCTACGATGATCTTCGGGCGATCACACGGCGTAGTTACTGAACGCAGCCCATAACTATTTGGCTTTATACTGGTAACAGACGTTCCAATGTCGGACTCCTATTTTTATTATTACGCAGGAGACACGGCCAAGGTACGTCCTGCCGTAGGAAAGTGTGTAGTGCGGCAGGACCCTCATAATTATTACTAATACCGGTTGGAAGCTTTCGACGTCCTGCCCAAAGACTACAGTATATACTTAGAGAGTCCTGCCGCGCTACACACGGCCCTGACCATCAGACGTCGGACAGTCGGATCGTTTGTAACTAGTATTATGTCACTATCATGTGTGTTTTGTTCAAAACTTTTGTGAAATTTAGCTTAGATTTGAATGATTTGAAAACTATTGAAAATGCGTGTTTGTGCAGTTGTGAATTGTACCAATAAGGGACGTCTTACATTTCCAACTGATGAACCACTAAGGTCACAGTGGATAAGAGCAACAAGGGACTTTTTGGCGGGAACTTGCAGAGTGACGTAGCATTTTCATTTTTATTTTCATAAATTTGTGTATTTTGAGTTTTATTGTGTGTATTTTTGATGGTATTTTACCCAATAAAGATCATCCATGTGCACAAGTGAAGTGAAATGAAATGAATTATGTGTATCGTGACATTTCAAGTTGTCTCAAAATGTCCGTGAAGAGTTTTAGTACAATGACCACCATTGTAGTAAAACATGACTTTTATGGACGGTGACTGACTGAGGACTATAATGTGAAGTGATTTATTGTGACTGGAAACTATAATATAACTCGACACTGGCAGAAATGAGCCCTAATTTGGGCTTGGTTTCCAAAATTAAGAAGAAGAAGAAGAGCAACAAGGTTGGATGTCCAACGAATATCAAAACAATGATAGAAACAATAATCAATAATAATCCTTAAGCGTGACTTCCACAACAAAACAAACAACGGAAACAAACATCCACTCATACCAGTGTTGCCGCCTCTTATTACTAATTTCGGACGAAAAAAACAGGCTGTTACCAAAAAGCAACGAAAATTAAGTTTTGCTCCTCTGAAATTTGGTTTCATTTAATCATGTTCATGGTTGCCATTAATATCAATTAACACTTAATAAAAGAAATCTGTATATTTTTTTTTTCAATGAGAAGTTTTCTTGTAGGTATTTAAAGAGTTGCTGCAAAATAACTAGGTGGCGCTGTCATCACCAAATTGAATTGTCAAATCAAAATAGTTCAATAACATGTGTAGTAACTGAACGCACCCATAAAGTTACATAGTTTTTTTTTTTATTGAACTGACAGCAAGATAGTTCGTTTCAGTCATATTAACGCCATCTATTGAGACTTAAAGAAAAGAAAATTAAATACCTACAAGAAAACTTCTCATTGTCGATTTTGAATTAAAAAGGATGGATACCTTCCGTTGTTGGCCTATGTGGCAACACTAAAGTTATGTGACAGCATATTTTGATTTGACAATTCAATTTGGTGATGACAGCGCTACCTAGTTATTTTGCAGCAACTCTTTAAATACCTACAAGAAAACTTCTCATTAAATAAAATCACCTTTAGCTTCTCCAATTTTTTGAACTTCTTAGGGCACTTAGGGTCTACATGGGGTCGGTAACCCGGATGTGTCTTACGCTTGTGCAATGCGAGTAACTCCCTATTCTATAACAAAAACTTAGTTGACGGGCCAGTTGGCGCAGTTGGTTAAGACTCTGGTAAAGATTCCACCTATTGCGCCGCAGGTCGTGGGTTCGATTCCCGCACAGGACATGCATTTGTGTGCATGAACATGTCTGTATGTCCTGAGTCTGGGTGTAATTATGTATATTAAGTATGTATTTACAAACAAAAAGTAGTTAATGTATTATATCAGTAATCTGGTTTCCATAGTACAAGCTCTGCTTAGTTTGGGATCAGATGACCGTGTGTGAGGAATGTCCCAGGATATTTATTTATTTAATTCATTATGGTTTTTTAAACCTTCATGAAAGAGAAAAGCCAGAATACAGAAGAAATTATTATTTCAGGCTCCACATACATCCTGTATTTGACCGTAATCTCAGCATGGTAAGTGATGATGCGGCCGAAGGTGGTGCACACACAAAGACTAGAAGAACTGTCTCTCAAGTGCAGCTGTCGGAACACACCGATAGTTGCTTGGCGACTGTTCATCTTAAAGGGTGGTAGCCAGCCACTCCCTAAAAGCTCATTGTTGGATTCGAACCCGAGATCTTCGTCTCAGCATCCGAAAACTACCACTGAGCTATCATCGTCTTAAAATTTAGAGCATAATGGGTTCTCATCTTATTGATTTATTTATTTATAAACGAATTCCTCAATTTCAAAAGCTGGGTACAGTAGTACCCCCCTGATAAGGCGCGTCGTGAATCTTCGTTCGCACAGAAAAGAAAAAATGGCCCGAAGGGCCGGCCTGGCCCGAACAGGTGCTGCAGGTGCTGCTTGTGGGGGCTGGTCTGCTTAAGTTTGCTATTTATTTACTTATTAAATATTTATTCAGTCTTCTTTGTAATTTAGCCGCCGCGCCGGGGCACGCAATTGTTTTCAGTGCGATTAGAATGTAAATATTTTGTAATGAATCTAAGCCTGTTTTGAAAAGAGTAATTGGAGTTTATTGGCGGCTCTTCTCAGCAAATGCAACCTTCCGAACCGGTATTAGAGTATTAGAGTCAGACTTTACATAAGTGCCTCCGAAGGTCTATTTGAATAAATGATTTTGAATTTTGAAGATTAACGAAAGAATGCTTAACCTTATAGTAGTGGTCTAAGGTTGATTGTAAAATCAACCTTAGATCACTACTATAAGGTTCATAATACAGTGCAGCTGTTAGTTCCGTCTCACTCGCAAGTGAAGCCCCTCCGCACACATGTGCCGACCAATAGCACTACCCGCGCTTTGAAAATGTATCTTCTGCGCAGGTACATCGGTAAGCCATATCAGTTGGGTACTACTGTACGCCCATGTTAGTTAACTACATAAGTTATTTCCAACAAAAGATTATTATCTAATGATGCTGATTCTATTGTTTACAACTAAACTAATTCAATCCCACTATGTCTCTTTCTAACAAAGAACATAAGAAAAGGATGTCAGAAATTTAGTCCTTTCAAATTAGTCCAAGTGCTAGTTTTCATCAAAAAGTCGCCATCAAAATTAGTTACGTCTACAACAAATGAAAACAGCAAAGACTAATTCGAAAGCTTGAACTTTTCTATCCTTTTTCAATTATGTTTGTAAGAAAGAGATGTGACGTCATTAAAATTAGTTTAGTGCGATTTACAACAGAATCTGCACCATCGGTTTCACTACAGTGCCGCCGAGGGAATGCGTTTCTAACACCTGTTAATACTGGACTACTCTCGGAAACGGCTAAATCTATTACGATGGGACTTTCACATGAAGGTTCAGTATTTTCTTAGGCATAGCTTAGTGAAAGTCTTATCATAATCACGAGCCGTTTTCGTGATTTGGCCAATATTCAGAAACGCATTCTCACTGCGGCCGCAGTGTAATGTAAACGAAAGCTTACCTTATGCGTAGTGCCACATATTTCGCACACACAGTTTCTCTTATCTGTTTTATTATTGTCTGGATTGTGATTTCTACTGATGTGTCTATTAAAATATGTAAAATTCAAAAATTTCTTCATACACTGTAATATAAAAAGTAATTTTAAGTGAGGTAGAGCGTAGCTCAAAGAGTAACTCGACTGGGGAAGTACCTTACAGAATACCGCAGCCAAATAACTTTATGTTGTGTAAAGTTGTGTTCCTGCGCGTGAGTAAGCGAGCCAGAGCTCATAGGGGAGGGGGGAAAGGTCGGTAACGCGTGAGCGATGCTTCGTGTGTTGCAAGCGTCCATATGGTTACGGTAACCGCTTACCATCAGGTGGGCCGTATGCTTGTTTACCGACAAAGTTGGATAAAAAAAAAATGCCTTATTTCGCTCAACTGGGGAAGTACCTCCGCCTTACTGAATACCGCAGCCAATCAGAAATAGGGATGTAGCCTAGGTAAACAAAAGTTAGATTATCAAAAATTATGAACACGTGTATTTTTTGCTTCATCAAATCAATAAAAAATTACAAACATAAAGCGCGTCAAGTTCGGGAATAGTGATCGTGACATCACTTGTTTGTGAAAAGTGCACCATCGCGTGACGTCACGCGGAACTTCAACACACCATATCTTCGTATTTTTTGTTAATTGACAAATTAAGTATAGTAAGGGGCACGATTCGAGAGCACAGATTGACACCTGCGCAGTAGTTAATTGTTCGTTCTGTTTGTCGGAATGAAGGCGGGGGGAGCGGCGAGCTGCACACGATTGGTTCGTCAGTCGATGCTCGTCGTCTATTCAAAATTCAAAATCATTATTCAAATAGACCTTCGCAGGCACTTATGAAAAGTCTGACTCTAATACTCTAATACCGGTTCGGAAGGTTGCATTTGCTGAGAAGAGCCGGCAATAAACTCAGCAATTACTCTTTTCAAAACAAGCTTAGATTCATTATTAGATTGGATTCTCGCGTGTCATTTGGCTACTTTGATTTGGTCAAAAGTGTACATGCGCGAGCTTGCCCCCACTACTGCCTATCTATGCTCACCACTCGTGCCTCATACTTTACGTGTCTAATATTGTTTGATAATGTAAATGACGCATTGCATAGATTATTTCAGGAATCTAGAAAAGAATACTCATACCACTTCGCATTCAAACTCTTTAGGTGGTTTCCGTTGCTCTATCTCATGTTCTTTCAGCAGTTCCTCAGTCTCAAACGACATACCGCAGCGCACACAATACCTGATGACACACGATTATTGTATCAATTAAACAGTGTTATATGTGTGTCATGTACGTGTGGTGTCCCTTACTTGTGTAGCGTGTCGCACAGTCCGTCGGTTCCTTGATGCGCCTTAAACGCGTCCGAGCAGTAGAACTGAGTGTCGCAACCGGAACATAGACACTCCGGTGAGTACATCTGAAATAAACAAAATATAGATTGTTACAGGTCGGTTAACTAAATCTGGCACGTGCACATATGCAATTTCACGATACAATACGTTTTATTACATTATTGCATGCAAAAAACTATTTATGAGCAATAGCAAAATCAAAACAATAACTATCTAAGGAAAGGAAACAGTATGAAGGCATACTGATAAGCTTGACCGCGCGCGAGAGAGACTGACAGACTTTTCGCTTTGATGCGCATGCAGTGCAAGCTTGGCGCCACGCGCTTATTCATAGACACCACACAAGCGACACGTGTACATGTGTTGCACGTGCCAGCTTTAGTTAACCGACCGAGTTAGTTTAGTTTAGTTATGTAATGAAGATTATATTATATATTATTAGTATTGTTTCTGTCAGTAACACTCGGGCGACGTCATATACAGAATTCGAGTTACATGCGTATATCAATATTAAATACAGAATGGTGCGAAATTTTTGAGTTTTAAGGTTACCTTTATTCTCTAGTTAGTTAGGCTGTTCCTAGAAAAATTAAGGTAAATGAAGAAAATTCACGTTTCAACTATGCTTTAAAAGAAAGAGTAAGTACTACTAGAGTATACTTAATGTGCCATAATTTCGCGCCACTTTTTTTCATTTTGTGTATTCGAGATATGATACTTCATTAATTATTCTAAATCGCGTTCGCAACACTGCTTTTAACGTATAATTAAAAGTAACATTTAGAATGAGTCGAATGGCAAAATCTGAGAAACGATGTGAAAACGTAATTTAAATCGTCAGAGTAGGTAATCAGACTAATTTATTTTGTAATTATTTTGTTTTTTTTTGTAATTACTTTATTTGATGTGCCTATAATAGTATTTTGTGATTTGTTTCGTCTAATAATAATCTTATATCATGTTTAATATTTCTACACCTAGAACTAACATCTTCTGTACCATATTTGAAGAAGAAATAAATACATTATTATTATTAAAATGTTACCAGTTAAATATCCCAAAATTACATAAATATCTACAGTTTTGTTTCCTTTTATATGAACGAGCAAACGAGATCCAACTTTCATAAAAAAACATCCTTAAATGAAACCTACCAAAATAGTACAAAAGATGTGCAGTTTGCAACACCATATGCAACTGAGAAATTTCGACAGAAAACTACATTTACCAACGTTATACACTTACCCCCTTATGGTACGAGAGCTACCAACGTTTTCGAGAAAGAACTTTAGTATGGCTGATTTTTTTATATTTACTTGCTCATAGAAGCCTGATTGAGATGCACCAAGTCTGGCAGCCGGAAGTGGTTGCGTTTCCTTCTGCGCATCCTGTTTGTGCTGGTGAAAATTTCGGAGTTTGAAACATTTTTTAATTTTTTTTCATCAATTTCTCCGTCCTTTTTTTTAACAATTTTTTTACCAAATTAAGTTTAAATTGACAGAGTGTTACTTTACGTATTACTACTACGTATGCTATATTAGTAGTGAAAAAAAAATTAAAAACATAAGTTATACTGTTTCATTATGAATTTATTATTAAAATTATAATAAGACTGTCTAGAAAACTGTTGACTACCCCTGAGGCGTCACTTGGTTGTCACTAATGACAGTGAAATTTCTTTGTTTCAATTGTTTAGACACCAGAAATGAACTATGCTAACTTGGAATTTTGGAAATTTGCGTTTTTAATGCCAAATTGTTTATCTTAAGGATCTAAAAATGTTATCAAATTACAACAGAAATAATTAAAGCAGTTCCAAGAAATGGCGCAGCACTAAGTAAATTTACTTTTTGCGCTCGCCCGCTATATTTCGCTAACTGGGTAGAAAAGCGTGTATTTAGGGCCTTGCAATTATAATCTTTTCCTTTTCCCATTTCTTGGATGCCAGGTGGTGACCATTCTACTCCACTTGTCTTTTCCTCTCAGTGTGTGGCCTGTCCATCTCCACTTTAATATTTTTTTTTTTTTTTTGGGAAATGGGAAAAGGAAAAGAGGAAGGCAGAACAAACGATGGAAAGATGACATAGAAATAACGGGAGGAAGGGTTTGGACGAGGATTGCTAAGGATAGGGCAATATGGAAGGAGTTGGAGGAGGCCTATGCCAAAGGGCACACAGACAAAGATTGCCGGTGTCTAAGAGATAGGAAATATGATTAAATAAAACATAATTGAAAGGCATATTGAATAATTTAAGTAATTAATTAATAATGTATAAATGTAATAATTGTATTGTAATTTTATTAATTTCTGATGTAAGTATCTAATATTATAGTGGTGTCACTATAATATGTCAATTTTTTATCTTGTCTGAATAAAGGGCTTTATTATTATTATTTCTCTTTATTTATTTTTATCCTTAAAATTAATTTTTTTTATAACATTTTAGTAAAAAAAATAGTTCAAAAATATTATAAAAAACCTAATCCTATCTATATATGATTATTTTTTTTCAATATCTTTACAAAAACTAAAAATGTTATAAAAAAACCTAATCCTAGTGTGCCGCCGGTAGCGGGGAAGGACCCAAGCTACCGGTGGTTAGGGCTGCAGAGAGAGGAATCTCCTGACGATGCGCGCCGTGTCCAGGAGTACCGCCTTCTGTATCTGACCCTTGATCCAGCCATCCAGCGAGAGTCTCTCAAGATGTTGGTCGAGACTCTTCGCTATGAGACCGTTCGCCGAAACAACTATCGGGACAATGATCGTCGAATCAACATCCCACATGGCGGTCACCTCGTGAGCCAAGTCAAGGTACTTGCTGAGCTTGTCCTTCTCGGCCTTCACGAGGTTCTCGTCATGGGGGATGGTGATATCAACGAGCACTGCCCGGCGCTTCAATCGATCTGTCAGCACGATATCAGGCTTATTGGCTACAATAGTCCTGTCCGTAATGACAGATCGATCCCAATAGAGCGTGGCATGACAATTTTCGAGAACTGGCGCAGGTGCGTACTTATAGTATTATTATTATTATTAATTATAATCTTAAGGCGCCGATACCGCCACAGAGAGAGTTCTAGAGTTCTGAGTTCTGAGTTCTGAGTTCCGCGTTCACTACTGTACACACAGCGAGCGAGCATTCTAGAGTCCTAAAGGAAAATGGGCAAATTTGTGTGGAGCTTACCCCATTGGCGGCCAGCAATAATAATAATACAAATAAAAATAACACTGCTTAGTTTGGGATCAGATGACCGTGTGTGAGGAATGTCCCAGGATATTTATTATTTAATTATATACAAACAGCAAGCAAAAGTTTGTTTACATTCTTTATCTCGTCTCATTAGGTAATAACTCCGCAATTACCCATTTCAAAACAAGCTTAGATTCATTACATATAATTTAAATTCTGATCTCTTTCACAATAATAGTGTGGCACAAACTACAAAGTAGACTCAAATTAAGTAGACCAGTACGTGGATTACGTAACTTTATTGCAATGAAATTCAGATTGAAATAACCTCTGAATTTCAAAGAAATATTACAAAATCGGAAATGGTTCCTTTTCTAATGAGCCACTGTTTGTATTTGCAATTATCAGAACGTAAAAAAGTTATCAGAAAAACGCTATATTGCACCGATTTCAATTCAAAAATGATTGAAATTTAGTTACGTAATCGCCCCGCATAGCATAAATTAATTTTCAATCGTCAGCCTAAATACTTATTTTGAACATCCTAACTTCGAAACTGACGGACTTTCATACAAACTTTCATCCCCTATTTTACCCCCTCAGGGGTGGAATTTCGAAAAACCCTTTCTTAGTGGATACCTACACTTCACAAAGAATACACCCTCCAAATTTCATGTCTCTAGGACCAGCGGTTTAGGCTGTGCGTTGATATATCAGTCAGTCAGTCAGTCAGGACTTTGAATTTTATATATAATGGATAGAATGGTCGAATTGAAACAGCGCAAAAATTGCACCGACTCCATATAATTAGGAACAGGGTAAGAATACAACGAATAAAATAACATAAAAGTAAAAAAAAAGTATTTTAAAAAGTAAAAACCACCGTGTTATCTAAATGAAAAAAAAAATATGAGGAGAAGAAGCGACGCAAGAAACTTCTCATGTGCCCGATAGGTTTATTGTTGTAATTTTACAATAAAATTATCACTTTAATTACACCTACAGTATTAATAAATTAAAAGTTTTAGTAACGGGTGAAATAGCAACTGCACTAAGGTGTGCACACAGGTCGAGCCAAACAAGTCGGCCTAACTATTCAACTTACTGATACATAGTGTATATTAAAATATTTATAACTAATCCTAACATCCTAACTTCCTAACTAATATTATAATAAATGCGAAAGTGTGTTTGTTTATTTGTTACGCCTTCACGCCTCAACGATTCAACTCAACGGATCATCATGAAATTGGGCATGCAGATAGCCTATGGTATGGAGAAGGACATAGGCTAATTTTTATCCCGGGAACGCGGGTTAAACAGCGGGGGACAACTAGTACAACATATTTTCGGAGATTTCTCAGTTTTAAGTGTATTTCGAATCGTCGATAGAGTCAACTGTAACGTTCATAAGTGCCTTATCAGGGCCTAACCTGAATAAATTACTTATTTATTTTGATTTTGAAAATAAAGTTATATTATTTTTTCCTTCGAATGGTTCTGGTTTAAAATTTACTTTTTCAAGTTAGCATTTTGTTCATTGCTGCTATTGATTGGGTCTCGAATTCCACTTCCGGTACATGGTTCTGACATTAGTTTCGTAGCTTTAAGTATAATCTCGCTCACTGCTTAGCTTCCTCGCACTTTTTTGGTGGAAAGAAGGCAGCCAAGGTTTTTATTTCAGAAAGTCAACCAAAGCTCAAGTAAAATTGTGGGTTGAGATTAAACAATTGAATTTGGAACCTGTCCCGATGACATAAGGTTTATTTTCGATTAACACAATGTTCTTGAACAGATCTTAAATTAGTCTGTGTACCCTTATGCAGCCAGATATCCGTCTGGCAAATTAATTTTAGGTTCTTTGATAGCATAACTATATAATGTTGAAATTTCAGCTCTTAGAAAATGGTTTAGAAGAAAATATGGCTTTCACAAGATTCACAACTAAAATAGCATCTGGCACATAGTTAGCAACCACATAACGCTCTGTCGATTTAAGTTTAGGTTGCTAAAAGGCTGTAGAAAATGGTGAAGAGAAAATTATTCGTACTAAAATGGTTTAATGGGTTAAAAATCCGAAATTTTCACTAGTACAAATAGGATGCGCAAAAGCAAACGCAACCACTCCCAGCTGCCAGACTTGGCGCATCTCTATCAGGCTTTAATGCGTAAGAAAATATCAAAAAACCAGCCTTACTAAAGTTCTTTTTTTCGCGACGTTGCTAGCTCTTATACCATTACTCATAAAACGTTATTTAAATAAGGCACTGATTTAAAGAGGCAGTTGTAAATAGCGGTTTTGGTCAGTTAAAAATTATAAATGGCACATTTAATATCTAGTTCAGCAGTTAAAACTAAGCAGTAAAGTAAACAAAAATGAGTAATAAAAAATAATGAAATGGATCAGTGAATTATTAAATGGGCGGTAAAAATTATTGAACGAGCGGTTACATGTGGGCAGTAATAAATCGGAATTTGTCGGTAAGAAATCTCATTCTAAGCAATTCTATAAACAATGAGGTGGTAAAGTAGTTTTCGAGATATAGCGGTGTGACGGACGGACGGACAGACGGACGAAGTCGCACCATAAGGGTTCCTTTTTACCTTTTTGGTACGGAACCCTAAAAACAGTACTTAAATAGTAATGAAAAATTAAATTACTTTTGCTTTGACTGAAGGAATTAAATAAAAAAAATTGTATAATAATAATTGGAGCTTTTATTCGTAACTCAAAACATACTTAAGTAATTAAAATGACATAGAATTTGCTTAGTAGCAGCTAAAATAAACTTATTGTATGATAAGAGCAGGTTTGGCTTTCGACGGTCTGCCTCTCTTCTTTTTTGTCCGAGTGGAATGTTTTTAGCTTCAACTGGAGGTACGGCGTACTTCAAGCGTATGGACAGGCCAATTATATGTTTACACATATACATTTTATAAAAGTTTGGGCAAGTACATATTCCTTGAGTCCATTCTTCTTTATTTTGCGGCAATATAACTTCCCATTTATTGAACAATTGCTCTTTAAACTCATCAAAATTGTCACCGCTCGCTATGATCTGCCGAACTATTTATCGAACCGCTCATTCCATCATTTTTACCGCTCATTCAGTTATTGGACTGTTCAATTATTTTTAGAATTGACATTGTAAGATAAAATAACCGACTAATTGATTTTTTAATACTGTCCATGTTTTACTGTCGCAAGAATTATTCAACCGCCATTAAATTAAATAACTGCTCATTATTTTTTTCAACTGATCATAATAACATCTCGAATATTTAAATAACAGCTCAAAAAATTAGTTCCCTTTAAATAATATACTGTTTAAAGTATCACGTAAATAACGTCACTCTATTGTCATTGTCAAATAATGTGACATTATTTACGTGACCATTTAATCAGTGTATTAGTTAAATAGCGCTTTATGAGTAAGGGGGCTATACGACTTGAGTCTTTTGTGTCCACCCAATAGCGATCTATCAATGTTCATTCGGTAGCAGACGTGAATACACTTGTACCCCGAGTGTAAAGAATTTAAAGAGAAACGTTAGTTAACGTTTACAAACGCTTACATTAGCGTTACTAATGGTACTAATTTCTTAATTACGAGGCGGGAAATTAGATTTTTTGCATTTTTTTTTTTTACGTATAACAATATGGATAGATGTTTCAGTGATTAGCGACAGTAGAAGTTCACTTGGAACGATTTTGGGCCGCTTGCATCCAACGGAGCCCAGCAGACTGACCAAGTCATCGGTATCGTAACCAACATCATTCATTATTTCAACCAATGACACGCACGCGTTACGACGCGACGATGACCATTCGTGGGCCATTGGATGAAATTCATTAATGGTGTTCGTTACGATTACCACCGAAGTTACGCAGTAGAGCCCCCCTGGTGAGAGGTCGTGCCACAAGGCGCACGCCAGTACGTGGTCACCACTCGAGAACCTTCCTTCCCCATCGGTAATCGGTTCGCCGAGCGATGTGGCCTGCCCATTGCCACTTCACACACACTTTGACGGGCCAGTTGGCGCAGTTGGTTAAGACTCTGGTAAAGATTCTAGCTATTGCGCTGCAGGTCGTGGGTTCGATTCCCACACAGGACATGCATTTGTGTGCATGAACATGTTTGCATATCCTGAGTCTGGGTGTAATTATGTATATCAAGTATGTATTTACAAACAAAAAGTAGTATATGTATTATATCAGTTATCTGGTTTCCATAGTACAAGCTCTGCTTAGTTTGGGATCAGATAACCGTGTGTGAGGAATGTCTCAGGATATTTACTTCAGCTTACTAACTCTACGAGCTATGTTGGTAATTTTTGTTCTCCTACGAATGTCCTCGTTCCGGACCCTGTCTCGTAGAGAAATTCCGAGCATAGCTCGTTCCATAGCTCGCCGAGTGACTCTGAGCTTATTTATGCGGCCAGCAGTGAAAGACCACGTCTCTGTCCCGTATGTCATCACTGGCAACACGCACTGATTGAAGACCTTCGTCTTCACTCTGAGGTATTCTGAACGTGAAGATATGCCGTAGCTTCCCGAACGCTGCCCAGCCGAGTTGAATTCTTCGGTTGACCTCTTTGTCGAAGTTGGACCTACCTAGTTGGACAATTTACATAGTCGTCTACAACTTCGAGAGCAGTGTTCCCAAGAATCACCGGCATTGGCGGAATATGAACATTAGATTTGTTCATTGGTCAACTGACTAAGCTGAATGAATACCGACACCGGCAACATGTTCGTAAGTGCCTTATTAGGGCCCATATTGAATAAACAATTTTTGAATTTGAATGAGATGAGATTGAGATGATATATTAATTTATTCATTTTTGATAGTAAATAGGATAATTTTTCTAAATGAGATGATGAGCACTCTCTTAATGATGATGGTCAGCCCTTTCTAACAATCAAATGAACGCTGTTACCTCTTTGTGCGCCACCCGTTCGTGTCGGTAGATTCCTACGGCTCCAAATAGCGAGTCCCCGCACATCTCGCACCGGATGAACCCATCGCTCGTCGGGTGGAACAACTTCAAGTGTCCGTAGTAACTTGAACGGTGGCTACAAATAATATTGTAGTTTCAAAAAAGTAATAAAAAAAACGACAAAATCCTCTAAGAAGTATGAAATAGCTCTAATTAGACCAGCCCCAGATCTAAGTTTTTTTTTAACTAGGACGGATCTTGATAGTAGCTCCCTCTCCAGTGTGTGAGATAATATAGTTTAAAAAAATTCTACCCAAAAAAGTATTTGATAAAAAAGTGTTTTTTTTTTTTTCAAAAGCTGTCTTTTTCAAATAAATCTTGGTCTTTTTTGTGATAAAGTAGAATAGGAACTCCCTAATTTGTTTTTATTTGTTCTACTCGAATTGGTTTTCTATTTAAAACATTTTTTATTGTATCGAAGGGCTGCTTGCGTCTGCAGCGTAGCAGATTTTTGGTGCTATCTAATTGGAATATGAATTTAAATAATTTATTAATTTTGTGAATAATTAACGTTTTTTTTTTTCAAAAGAAGTTTCAAATCGAAAATCGAACTAATAATCGACAACGTGCACTGAACGCTAGGCGCTCTGTGAAGAAAATTTTGTCGCCCCCTGAAACTGCCGCCCAGGGCATGTGCCCCGGTTTGCCCCCCTGTAGTTCCGGGGCTGAATCTGACTGTTTTGAAGTCAGCGAAATATTTTCAATGGTATACATCGTGCTCTTTCGCTGACTTCAAGCGGATCGTGGAAGAAAAAGTACTATATAATAACACTCACGCAAATTCCCTCTCGCAATGTTTACACGTGTATTTGACACCAATATGGCTATTATGATGGTCTCTGGCTTTGCTTCTGAAATATAATAGTACATTATGATAATAAAATAAAAAATAAATAAAATACGCCTTTATTTCACAATGTTTTGGAAAAAATAGCCAATATATAGTCAGATTGTTAAAAAAAAAAAAAAAAAAATTAAAAAGTGTAACGTTGCTGAGTTTCTTGCCTGTTCTTCTCAGTTGAAGGCCGACTTACGAACTGGCGGTTCTTCAGTAGCTTTGACCTTCATAGGTGCCCTTCTAGGGCCTAAATTGAATAAATGGCTTTGACTTTGTAACCTAAATCTATTTTTTTATACTACTTAGGTAGCAAACAAGCATACGGCCCGCCTGATGGTAAACAGTTACCGTAGACAATGGACGCTTGCAACGCCAGGGGCGTCACTCGCGCGTTGCCGACCCTGCAGACATTTTTGGACAATCTATGTATCCTAACTAATAATAAAAATGCGTAAATGTTTGTTACGCCTTCACCTCACTTCACCTCAACAGACCACGATGAAATTTGGCACGCAGATAGCCTATAGTATGGAGAAGGACATAGGCTACGTTTTTTATCCCGGGAACGCGGATGAAATCGCGGGGGACAGCTAGTATTCTTATAAGCACAGAAACGGACAGAGATAGAGAGACTTCATTTTATGATATGTAAAGACTACCTGTCCCCTGCGGTATCATCCGCGTTCTTAGGCTAAAAAGTAGCCTATAAAATTCGGATATAATGAAGCTAAGTGAAAGAATTTTTCGAATCCGTCTGGTATTTCCCGAGATAAGCCCATTTAAACAAAAAAAATCTCTTCCACTTTATGATAATTATTATTATACTTTTTTTATACGACTAAGTCGGTAAACAAGCATACGGCCCGCCTGATGGTAAGCGGTTACCGTAGCCATATGGACGCTTGCAACACACGAAGCATCGCTCACGCGTTACCGACCTTTCCCCCCTCCCCAATGAGCTCTGGCTCACTTACTCACGCGCAGGAACACAACTTTACACAACATAAAGTTATTTGGCTGCGGTATTCTGTAAGGTACTTCCCCAGTCGAGCTGCTCTTTGAGCGAATAAACACTATGCTATACCTCTCTTAAAAGACTAATATAATAAATAGATAACTCACATTGTGTTTGTACTGAAGTCACATTTCTTGCAGGAGTAGATTTGTGTGTGAATAATTTTGTGTCTTTGATATACTGTTCTACTGCTGAAGTGAATTTTACAAATATCACATTTTACACTGCCTCTTCTCTGTTGACAAGCAATGTATTAAGCTTTTCGGCCCAAGATCCTCTATTTTAAACGTTTAGGGGTTGAATGAAACCACTTATACAACATGTACGGAAAGGGTATATATATCCAAAAAGCTTTCAATTTTGATAAAGCTACTGAAGTTACCACCGGTGCGGAAGTCGGCCTTACTGAGAAGAATCCGGCAAGAAACTCATCCAGGTTGCATTTTTAAATATTTTTTGTTTACCTTTTTTTCCAAATTATTATCAAGAAATTACTACCTAACAAGAATTAATACCTGAGGCATAAATACAGACGAAATAATTGGACTGTTTTACAAAAAACTTAAACCGACTTCGAACTACACTAAGAAGTAATCAAATCCTGATCTGATGACAATGGGACCAAACGGGAAGTGTACCCTTCCAGACAAAAAAAGAATTTTCCAAATCGGTTAATAAATGACGGAGTTCTGAGGTAACAATCATAAAAAAATAAAATAAAAATATATACAGCCGAATTGAGAACCTCCTCCTTTTTTTGAAGTCGGTTAAAAAGAACAAGAAAACAAATAAAATATACTTAATGTCCTACAAAAGGAAGAAAAGATTATTGCAAACAGTATTCAATATTCAAACACCGACGGATGGTTAGGATTGCAACTATAGCGCCAACATGTCTGTATGTCCTGAGTCTGGTTGTAATTTTGTAAGTATGTATTCACAAACACAAAGTAGTATATGTATTATATCAGTTATCTTGTTTCCATAGTACAAGCTCTGCTTAGTTTGGGATCAGATTTATTTTAAAAAAACGTACCTCACTATGTAAGTGTTTCATGTGTTTATCATACAATTTCTCAAGAACGAATCCTTTGATACAAACATCACATTTGAACTCTCCTAAGCTATAATTGACAGATTCTTTCCTAATATTCAATATTTCTTCATGATAATGTATTTGTTCTTTTTTAGTTGCTAACATCTTTACATCCATGTTACATTCTTTACAAAATTTGTCGTAATGATTCTTCTTTAATTTTGGTTTATCATTATTAGTAACATCATTATCATTATCAGAATTTGTTTCTATTTCGAGGTCGCTCTCCTCTGCTCCCTCATTATTTTGATCCTTAACAATTTTTGTCTTAGAATTTGTTTCTTTGTGTGCTTTAAGTAATTTTAAGTCTTTGAGAGGCAATTTATTTCTCCTTGGTTTGAATTGTTTCTTATTAGTAATTTTGTTTTTTTTATTTATGACTTTAAGACATGGTTTCTTTGGAGTCCAATCTGGCGAGTTATCACAAGATGTATCAATTGTATCATTATCAAAGTCTTTGGTCCAATCATTATCAAGATAATCTTTAAGTAAAGTTGCATCATCAATTAAAGGATCATCATTATCAGTCAGTGAGACTTCAAGTTCAGAATTTGTTCCTCTGCTGAGATCACTTTCTTTTGCTGCCTCATAAATTTGATCCTTAACAATATTTGTCTTAGAATTAGGTTTTTTATTCGTTTTAAGTAATTTTAAGTCTTTGAGAGGCGATTTATTTCTCCTTGGTTTAAATTGTTTCTTAATAGTAATTTTGTTTGTTTTATTTATGGCTTTAAGACATGGTTTCTCTATAGTCCAATCTGGCGAGTTATCACCACAAGTTTCAATTGTATTATTATCAAAGTTTTTAGTACAATCATTATCAAGATAAGCTTTAAGTAAAGTTGCATCATCAATTAAAGGATCATCATTATCAGTCAGTGAGACTTCAGGTTCAGAATATGTTTCTCTGTTGAGATCGCTCTCTTTTGCTGCCTCATAATTTTGATCCTTAGCAATATTTGTCTTAGAATTAGGTTTTTTATTCGTTTTAAGTAATTTTATGTCTTTGAGAGGCAATTTATTTCTCCTTGGTTTAAATTGTTTCTTAATAGTAATTTTGTTTGTTTTATTTATGGCTTTAAGACATGGTTTCTCTATAGTCCAATCTGGCGAGTTATCACCAGAAGTACCAATTGTATCATTATCAAAGTCAAAGTCTTTAGTCCAATCATAATCAAGATAATCTTTAAGTAAAGTTGCTTCATCAATTAAAGGATCATCATGATCAGTCAGTGAGACTTCAGGTTCAGAATTTGTTTCTCTGATGATATCGCTTTCTTTTGCTGCCTCATTATTTTGATCCTTAACAATCTGTGTCATAGAATTTGATCCTTTGTGTGCTTTAAGTAATTTTAAGTCTTTGAGAGGCAATTTATTTCTCCTTGGTTTAAATTGTTTCTTAATAGTAATTTTGTTTGTTTTATTTATGGCTTTAAGACATGGTTTCTCTATAGTCCAATCTGGCGAGTTATCACCAGAAGTATCAATTGTATGATTATCAAAGTTTTTAGTACAATCATTATCAAGATAATCTTTAAGTAAAGTTGCATCATCAATTAAAGGATCATCATTATCAGTCAGTGAGACTTCAGGTTCAGAATTTGTTTCTCTGATGATATCGCTTTCTTTTGCTGCCTCATTATTTTGATCCTTAACAATTTGTGTCATAGAATTTGATTCTTTGTGTGCTTTAAATAATTTTAAGACTTTGAGTGGCAAATTATTTCTCCTTGGTTTAAATTGTTTCTTATTAGTCATTTTGTTTTTCTTATTTATGATTTTAAGACATGGTTTCTGTAGTGTCCAATCTGGCGAGTTATCACAAGATGTATCAATTGTATCATTATCAAAGTCTTTAGTACAACCATTATCAAGATAATCTTTAATTATAGTTTTATCACCAATTAAAGGATCATTATGATCATTCAGTGAGACTTCAGGTTCATTATATATACCATTTTCTTCTTCATACTTAATAAAATCATTCGTAATATGATTGCTGATCTTGATATCCATATTAGGATCGGAATTTAAATCATTTTCTTCTTTGATTACTATATCTGATCGTATCGAATCATTATCTTTTGTATCTATTGGATCAATATTTGTTATCAATAGACATTGCGTAGTGGCTAGTGTAAATAATGTTAGCTTGTTTGTTTGTCTGTCTATGCGTTCTATGTGTTGCTTAGTTAGCTGGAAGGTATTAAGTGAACATGAAATATTAAGATGATAGGTCAGTGGTAGTGGCATTGATAACGAGACGTAGGTCCCGAGTTCGAATCCTACATTGAGCTTGAGCTGTCGAAGGAAACATCGTGAGGAAAACTTTGTAGTACCCACCTGGCTGGCTACCACCCTCAAGTTGAAAATCTGTCGCCAAGCACTTATCGGTGTGTTCCGACAGCTGCACTTGAGAGCCAGTTCCATCTAGGCTTTGTGTGTGCACCACCTTCGGACACATCATCACTTACGATGGAGATATTTTTTTTTAACCAAAGCACGAAATGTTTTAAGCGAAGATTTTCTCCCTTCAAATGATACCAAATATAATTTCAATAAAAAAAAAAAAAATGTTAGTGTACAATTTACACGAAATGCCATAAATGTTAGATAGAAGAGAGTAATAACATATACATACATGTTCATTGTCAAGTTGCGCATTTCTTAACGTGAGTAGTGTATCTATGCACTTAATTCTGAATGTGTCACACTTGAGCAGGAGTACAGCGCAGTAGCTGCATAAGTAATGAGGCAGGTCATCTGTTACATGTAACTGAAATACATTTTATTACATTATTACCCAACTGATATGGCTTACCGATGTACCTGCGCAGAAGATACATTTTCAAAGCGCGGGAAATGCTATTGATCGGTCTGCCGCCATGTGTGCGGAGGGGCGTCACTTGTGAGTGAGACGGAACTAACAGCTGCACTGTATTATGAACCTTATAGTAGTGATCTAAGTTTGATTGTTCTTCGGGGCCATACTTTCTTTTCTGTGCGAACGAAGATTCACGACGCGCCTTATTAGTTGGGTACTAACTAATGTAACTCTATATGCAGATAGCCTATGGTATGCATAAGGCCATAGGCTGTTTTTTATACTGGGAATGCGGGTGAAGCCTCGGGGGACAGCTAGTAATCTAATAAATATACATTTCTATTTATGTCGAAAAAATATTTTTAAAATGAAAATAATCTATATACTAATTATAAAGAGGAAAGATTTGATTGTTTGTTTGTTTGTTTGCATTGAATAGGCTCCGAAAGTACTGAACCGATTTGAAAAATTCTTTCACTGTTGGGAAGCTACACTATCCCCGGTTGACATAGGCTATATTATATTTTCAAAAAAATTAGGGATCCTTACTAAAACTCCAATAATGTAACCCAAGGTGTAAAAAAATTACCTTAAATATTCATTACATCGCGTGCGCTGCGAAAACTATCGAAGATAGAATAAAATAATGTACTACGGCTTTGCAGAACACATTATTATTTACAAAAAATGTCGCGATACCATATGTCTAACTATTATAGTTATGCCACAATAAGTGTTTTTCTATTTTAAAATTTTTATTGAAATGTCGCCGCTAGAAATGGCTCTCTATTTGTATCTTGGTATTAATCCTTATCAAATTAAATTACTTCATATTCAAGACTGCTTCAATACCTTTATATAACTTTTTGAATTATTCAATTCGGACATTCCATTCAAAAGATATCACGAGTTTAAAAATATAAGTATTAGCAGAATCACGTCACTGGGGTACGGGCCGTTCGGGAGGGAGTCAATCTCTTTGCGTGTGGCTCAATCACCAATGTTTGTACAAAAAGGCTTGACCGATTCTTATGAAATTTTGTGTGTATAGGTCTGAGAAGAGGACGTAAACTATTTTTCATACCCGTAGGGTAGGGTAAGGTAGGGTAAGGTAGCACCACGCGAACGAAGTCGCACCGGGCAGCTAGTACACAATAAAAACAGATTTGCCCCCTTAGGTCAAATTACCCTGAATTCGACCAAAGGTGGACAGACAGCGTATAGACAATAATTTGAGGGAATTGTACAGCGATGTCTTGACATTGGAGTAGTTTGGTTGGTTAATTTCATAATTTTTACAAATGTTGCTGTTTTGTATTTTTTTTTCTTTCAAGTAGAGAGGTAGAGCATAGCGTTTATTCGCTCAAAGAGCAGCTCGACTGGGGAAGTACGTACCTTACAGAATACCGCAGCCAAACAACTTTATGTTGTGTTCCTGCGCGTGAGTAACGTCGCCAGAGCTCATAGGGGAGGGGGGAAAGGTCGGTAACGCCTTAGCGATGCTTCTTGTGTTGCAAGCGTCCATATGGCTACGGTAACCGCTTACCATCAGGTGGGCCGTATGCTTGTTAACCGACAAAGTTGTATAAAAAAAAAAGTGATGTCAATTAAACCTTTGAGAATATTTAAATGATAAATTGTAATACGTACATAGATTTGTGACGTAACTAATAAATTAAATTGATTGTAAATAATTTTGACTAGAATTTGTATATTTTTTTTTTTTTTTGCTTAATGTTTATAATTGTATCTTTTAATGTATTGACACAATGGTATTAGATTTGAATTATTATTCTTTTTAAAAAAAATAGTTTATAATTAAGATACAGAATTAAATTAAATTAAATATAAAATAGCATAATATTTACACACCGTATAGGTAGAATATGAGGCAAAACTTACTACTCCAAGACATGTACAATACTACCATATTCTTGTAAATAAATTTATTTCATTTCATTTCATTTCATTTCAACCTTTTTTATTCATTTCTTTTGAAATCTCCAAAAGCAGCTTTTGGGGCTCAAATTGCTCCATAACTCGCAAGTTCTTAAACAGCTTACCAATCTATTATAGGCCTCCAGCAGTTGATTCTGGCGCATGTCGTACAGTCGTACGTCTGTAGCGAGACATCCTCGGCACACTCGCAATGAGGACGTTGGCGGTACCTATACGTATAATTGAACTGAACATCACACTAAGAAGTAATCAAATCCTGACCTGACAATGGGACAAAACGGGAAGTGTAGCCTTTCAAATAAAAGAAGAATTTTCCAAATCGGTTAATAAATGACGGAGTTATGAGGTAACAAAAAAATATACACCGAAGTCCCAAAATTTAAATATAAGCAGGGGAGAGTGGGATTGTAGTCATGGTAGTGTTAATATAGGGGTGTAAATTTTCAAAGGTATTTTTTTGCAATTTCAAAAGATATTTTTGTGTCTATTTTCTCTAGTATTCATGAGAAGGTACACCTTCTGGTGCACGATTATCGTTGAATTTTGGGACACGTTGTATAAAATTTTTTTTTTTTTGTGTTGTTAGCAATAATCAAAATCAAAAAGTCATTTATTCAGTTTAGGCGCAGGTAAGGCACTTAGGAACGTTAAATTGGTACATACAGTTGAATTTACCACCGGTTCGGAATACACTTAAACTGAGAAGACTCCGGCAAGAAACTCAGCAAGGCTTTTTTTTTGTGTAAGATCTTTTCATATTACCTACAGTTTTTTTCCAAATACTTATATAATCACTATTAATTTAATTATTATTTCAAATAGACCTTTGCATGCACTTATGAATTATATTCTGACTCTAATATAGACTCGGAAGGTTGCATTTGCAGAGAAGAACCGGGAAGAAACTCAAAAAATACTTACCAGAGAAGGTAAATGTAGTGTAGGCACTGCAGAGATCTTTAAAAAATGATTTTCAAAACAATCCGGTGTGAAATGTCTGGAACATATGACACTCATATTTTCTGGGAAATAATTCTCCCTGTGGGTAGCCTCAATCCAAACTTTCCTTGTCTCGCTGTTGCTAGGAAATCTGAGAACGTATGAATGTCCAAAAGTACATGTGAAATACCTAAGGCTTGTTTCACATCTAAGAGAGGTAGAGCATAGCGTTTATTCGCTCAAAGAGCAGCTCGACTGGGGAAGTACCTCCACCTTACAGAATACCGCAGCCAAATAACTTTATGTTGTGTAAAGTTGTGTTCCTGCGCGTGAGTAAGTGAGCCAGAGCTCATTGGGGAGGGGGGAAGGTCGGTATGTTTGTTTAAAGAATTAGTCGTATAAAAAAAAATATAAACATGTAGCACCACCACACCACGCCATGTGGGCTAGGGTTGCCAACTTTTTGTAGAAGAAATAGAGTATATCTGATTTCAAAGGAGGTAAATAAAGAGTATGGACATAAAAAAAGAGTATCATTTATTTTAAATTTTTAAAAAGGTATTTTTTTGTACTTTTTGCAGCACATAACAATTTTTCATTGTTTTTAAAAGAATTGTATGAGTCCGAACATTCTAACTCTAAATTTATATAGATCAAGAGCTCATTTTTAATCAATTTCAATGAAGCTCTGTTTCTCTCTTCTCGCCACTTCACATTCATGATCGAAAAGACTCTTTCAGTAAATGCTGAAGTGGCGGGAACAGAGAGTATATAGCCAATAATTTTTTTTAAACAATCAAATTCTCCAGGACACTTTTTAAAAATAAATTGCCATTTTTCTGCAGTGGATTTTTGCATAAAATCTGTGTTATTTAACAATTCAGCTTGGAGTTCTTTTAAAATTATAACTTCTGAATATAAACTGTCCATGTGTATTTTTAGTCTTTGTAAATTAAGTTTTCCTTCTATAATTTTTTCAAAATGATTAAATTCAATATTAGTTCTTAGAGATATTGTATTTAGTGAACATAGCCAGTTATCACTACTAAAATCAAACCATTTTTGTAAATAAATTAAACATTTGTCTATACACAATGCAAAATTCCTGTTAATTTTATTAAACAAGTCAGGTGATGATTGTTCAATAAGTTTTAATTTCTGTTTTGTTGTATAGCCAAAATAGTTGTCTTTCTGTCTTTGCAGTAATTCTGATTTTAAATTTTCCATTAAACCAAAAACATCTACAATTGTGACAGAGTTACCTTCCAGAGATTTAATAGTTTTGTGAAATATATTTAAAATATGGCTGGCAAAATGTAGATAAATTTCAATGAAATCATGCTTACAATCTAACATCAATAGATTTTGAATTATCATAGGGCAATCCTCATCAAGACTTTTAAAATATGGGTTTTTGCATAATATTATATGACTGGCACTAGTTTAGTAAAAATTGTGTAAAAAAGAGTATTTTAGCGTACTCTATTAGTGTTATAGATTATAGAGTACGCTTACATGATATAGAGTCAGCGTTGCCAGATTATACCGCTTTTCCGCTTTTTACACCGCCTTTTTGACAATGGATCCGCCATCCGCTTTTAGCCAGCGCGGTTCCGCTTTTTTCGACTTTGATAGGACATGAGGATTAAAATTATTATCTTCCCACTAAATGCAAGGGCACCGATCCGTTTACCCTTCCAAACAAAATTTACAACTTCCCAAAAGCGGAGGTCGGGGTCGGAGAATCTGGAGACAATGCTGAGGATGTGTTTTCCTTCCAATGATAATATAATAGCAAGCAAAGTACTTATACGAAAAACATAATTTATTAAAGCTTGATGACTGAAATATGGTGTTACTACTTATTACTCTTTGATTTGTAATATGAGTATGAATTGAGTGAGAAAAATCGATCTAACGTTAAAACAGGAAATTCCGCTTTTTTTGTTGAAAATCCGCGTTTTTGGAGTACCGTTACCGCATTTTCAACTTTCGCATCTGGCAACACTGTATAGAGTACAATACTCTATTTTAGAGTACGGTTGGCAACCCTAATGTGGGCAGGAGCTCATTTGTATGAAATTTAATATTTAAATTCACACGGACCACATTATGCCGTCACTATGCATTTGTGATACTGACCACATACACTCCAGCTACATCGCAACTGCCAGTGACACCATGAACGAGGGGTACAAATATTTTATCATTTTGTAGGTATCACAATGAAAACGTAAGAAGCCGCAATGTCACTTAATCTAGTGTTCACACATAACCACAGCATGGCCACCTTTTGTAACAACAATGTCGTGTGGTTGTGGTATGTGAGGCCTTATAGACAAAAGACTAACATTTCTACAGTGTCCATAAAATCCTTACTAATATTATGAATGCGAAAGTGAGTTTGTTTGTTTGTTACGCCTTCACGCCTCAATTACTCAACGGATCATCATGAAATTTGGCATGCAGATAGCCTATGGTATGCAGAAGGACATACACTAATTTTTTGCACGGGAGCGCGGGTGAAACCGCGGGGTACAAATAGTGCTCAATAAATTAAATAGTATTTTTTTTATTATTATGTAAAATAATATTTAGTGGGCTTTACCATCAAGATGCATTTATTTGAGAAACTACTTTACCATCCATTAATTCAATCCATCAATCGGTGAGTCAAATTTCAAGGGGCAATGTATACGTTTCTATAATAAAGTCCCCAAAGAAATCCAAGAGCTACCTATACATAGATTCAAAAAGATAGTAAAACAGAAGTTATGCAAGAAGGGGTACTATAAAGTTTCTGATTTTGTAGATGACAAGAATGCATTTGAATGAATTGTTCGCTTCGCACGCTATTGTTATATATATTTTGTAAATTGTAATATTTATAAGTACACATAAAAAAAAAAAAAGAACACTTGCTGAGTTTCTTGCCGGAGTCTTCTCAGTTCAAGTTGTATTTGGAACCGGTGTAGAGTCATTTGTTAACTTTCACAAGTGCCCTATAAGGGCCTAATATGAATAAATGAATTTTGATTTGATTTGAAATAATTCAAATTCAAAAAGTATATATTCAATATAGGCACTTAACAAATTTTACAATTGATTCCACCACCTGGTTTATAATACAAACTGAGAAGACTTCCGGCATGAAACTAGGGAAGTGTTGGCCATAGTTTAATAAAAAGAAAAAAAATGGACTGTTTTACAAAAAAATTAAACCAACTTCAAAGTACACTAAGAAGTAATCAAATCCTGATTTGATGACAATGGGGCCAAACGGGAAGTGTACCCTTCCAGACAAAAAAAGATTTTTTTTCCAAATCATCAATAAATGACGGAGTAATGAGGTAACAAACATATAAAAAAAAAGATATATATACAGTGGAATAGAGAACCTCCACCTTTTTTTGAAGTCGGTTAAAAAAAAATAGTTACCTAACATCCGGTATTATCCTATACAAAACCTCCACCTTAAACTTGCTTTCTTCAAGTGCGGGGGTGGGTACCAGGGTATAGCAACTTACCCTCTACATCAGCTTACAATGCGCCCCGTCTAGTCTACTAAAGTTTACCTCAAATTGCAAAGTGGAGCAGAAAATAACGTACCTGTGAAATGAAATCCCATCTTTTGTATAAATTGAAGTTGAAGTACTCTCTGTACACAGTTTAATTGCACAATTTGGCATGTTTTTTAGATTTTTAGCCTAATGTGAGCGAGTTACTTGCATGCATGGAACAGTAAATAATAGCACCAGTATAGTATGTATTGTAGTCTTTGATCATAGCATTATAAGTACTTATTTGTGGCGTTGCGTACTTGTGTTGTATATAACTACTTTTTGGTACCTAGTGTATTTAAATTTAGTTTGGGAAGGAGGTAAAACATCAATCTTTCGTAATACCTACCCTACCTAAAATACAACTTTAGTTCTCTTGGCAGTTTGTGCTAAAATACCAATATCAATTTGTTATGACAGATTTTTGTTGTCTGTCATATTCGCCTAAAGGCAGGCAAAGGTTTGAGCCATACAGCCTAGTCTTATTTCAGTTTTCTAGATTGGTATTATTCACAGACGTATGAGTAGTACCTGTATTATTATAGTGACAAAATAAATCACTCGCTATAGTCCGCACATTTAGTCACCCTCCATAAAAGTCATGTTTTAGTAATAATTGCACAAACACTCAAGGACTTCTTGAGAAAACTTGAAAAGTCACGATACACATAATTCATTTCATTTCACTTCACTGGTGCACATGGATTAATCTTTATTGGATAAAATACCACCGATAAAATGCAATAAAACTCAAAATACACGAATTTATGAAAATAAAAATGAAAACGCAACGTCACTCTGCGTTCCCGCCAAAAAATCGGCGTATTTTTTTTTTCTTGAGACAGCTTGAAAAGTCATGAATAGTCACTGTCATCGAGGTTAAATCCCTTTAGAGTCATTTAGAGTACAATACTGAACAATCAAATTCGACAACTAGTCAGTTATTTGTCACTGATATTGAACAGTAAGGACAAATTACTTCATCGTAAGAAGAAGAAGTTTTTGACTTGGCCAATCAGAGTGCATGTGTCCTTGACTGAGCCAAACCGAGCGCACTGTCGGCGTTGGGAAATTGGCGGAATATATTTAGACCCAAAATGAACGTCATTGCGCTTCTTTGGGTAATTTTTTTTATGGTCACGTTAAATATAATTCATTTCATTTTACTTCACTAGTTAGACTTTCAAAATACAAACGAAAACGCAATCACTTTGCAAGTGCCCGAGTAATTATTGTCAACGCATCTATAACTTCCTATAGTAAGGGGCATGAGTGGTGAGCATAGATTGACACCTGCGCAGTAGTTAATTTTTCGGTCTGTTTGGCGGAATGAAGGCGGGGGGAGCGACGAGCTGCACACGATTGGTTCGTCAGTCGATGTGAGTCGTCTATTGGATTCTCGCGTGTCATTTGGCTACTGTGATGGCCAAAAGTGTACATGCGCGAGCTTGCCCCCACTATTGCCTATCTGTGCTCACCATTCGTGCCTCACACTGTACATACTAACGTGCAAACTAACCGTACCACCACATTAATCTATGACCATGCTAAGAAGCAAAGCTAAGAAGTAATATTTGACAAGAGAGTCTCTCTTTTAACCGACTTCAAAAAAAGGAGGAGGTTCTCAATTCGGTTGTTTTTTTTTTTTTTTTTTTTTTTTTTATGTTTGTTACCTCATAACTCCGTCGTTTATTAACCGATTTGGAAAATTCTTTTTTTGTCTGGAAGGGTACACTTCCCGTTTGGTCCCATTGTCATCAGATCAGGATTTGATTACTTCTTAGTTTACTTTGAAGTCGGTTTAAGTTTTTTGTAAAACAGTCCAATTATTGACACATGGATGTATATGGGCTGTCAAAAGTGACCTATTAGGAATGCCTATTAATTTACAAAAGGTAAAATAAAAAAAACAACAAAATAAATATTATGATATTGATAGATAATAATTTATTTCAGATCCATACAATACAACACTTTAACTAAACATACATATATCAATAAAATACAAGCCTGTAGGTGCAAGGTTGATACCTACACTGTACATGTTAGACACATGTATATATTCAGATTATTGTCCGAACTTCGTTAGCGCGATGCAGGATATGATGGCGCCATCTATCTATCGTGTCGACGATCTTTGTGTAACTGATAGATTTCGCTACACTATTAAAGGACGTAGTGTCAGCGACATGCTCCACTGTACGTCGCCGCTGTTATTTGTTAGTGTTTTCTGAGGTTCCTGTCGGTTCTTCTCATTACGGCTGACTTCCGAACCAGTAGTAACATTGAGCTTTGACTTTCATAAGTGCATAACTAGGGCCTAAATTTGAAAGCTTTCACTTTGGAGAAACAATTTAGTCAGATTGTCCGAACAATGTAACCTTGCTGATTTTCTTGCCAGTTCTTCTCTTGGAGGTTGACTTCCGAACCAGTAGTAACTTCATAAGTGCCCTACTAGGGCCTAAATTGAATATATGGCTTTGACTTTGACAGTCGCAAGTCGCCGACACCATTCGACCAAAATTCTTCACGAAATTCCTTGCGATTTCAATAATATTCATTCAGATTTCTTGATCCTCCGTCTAATTCTTTGTGGCATGGGTATCTTCATATGGACACTTTTGATGTGCGTCTTCGCGTCACATTTAGTTTTAAATGCCTTCCCACACATCTCGCACGAGTGTGCACGCTCCCCTGAGTGTACCTGCCGTGATAATAACAATTGGTAAGTGGAGCTATAATGTAGGAGTTGTTAGTGTAAGTGGAGCTACAATGTAGGAGTGGTTAGTGTAAGTGGAGCTATAATGTAGGAGTTGTTAGTGTAAGTGGAGCTACAATGTAGGAGTGGTTAGTGTAAGTGGAGCTATAATGTAGGAGTTGTTAGTGTAAGTGGAGCTATAATGTAGGAGTTGTTAGTGTAAGTGGAGCTATAATGTAGGAGTTGTTAGTGTAAGTGGAGCTACAATGTAGGAGTGGTTAGTGTAAGTGGAGCTATCTTATAGGAGTTGTTAGTGTAAGTGGAGCTATAATGTAGGAGTTGTTAGTGTAAGTGGAGCTACAATGTAGGAGTGGTTAGTGTAAGTGGAGCTATCTTATAGGAGTTGTTAGTGTAAGTGGAGCTACAATGTAGGAGTTGTTAGTGTAAGTGGAGCTATAATGTAGGAGTTGTTAGTGTAAGTGGAGCTATAATGTAGGAGTTGTTAGTGTAAGTGGAGCTATAATGTAGGAGTTGTTAGTATAAGTGGAGCTATAATGTAGGAGTTGTTAGTGTAAGTGGAGCTATGATGTAGGAGTTGTTAGTATAAGTGGAGCTATCTTATAGGAGTTGTTAGTGTAAGTGGAGCTACAATGTAGGAGTTGTTAGTGTAAGTGGAGCTATAATGTAGGAGTTGTTAGTGTAAGTGGAGCTACAATGTAGGAGTGGTTAGTGTAAGTGGAGCTATAATGTAGGAGTTGTTAGTGTAAGTGGAGCTACAATGTAGGAGTGGTTAGTGTAAGTGGAGCTATAATGTAGGAGTTGTTAGTGTAAGTGGAGCTATAATGTAGGAGTTGTTAGTGTAAGTGGAGCTACAATGTAGGAGTGGTTAGTGTAAGTGGAGCTATAATGTAGGAGTTGTTAGTGTAAGTGGAGCTACAATGTAGGAGTGGTTAGTGTAAGTGGAGCTATAATGTAGGAGTTGTTAGTGTAAGTGGAGCTACAATGTAGGAGTGGTTAGTGTAAGTGGAGCTATAATGTAGGAGTTGTTAGTGTAAGTGGAGCTACAATGTAGGAGTGGTTAGTGTAAGTGGAGCTATAATGTAGGAGTTGTTAGTGTAAGTGGAGCTACAATGTAGGAGTGGTTAGTGTAAGTGGAGCTATAATGTAGGAGTTGTTAGTGTAAGTGGAGCTATAATGTAGGAGTTGTTAGTGTAAGTGGAGCTACAATGTAGGAGTGGTTAGTGTAAGTGGAGCTATAATGTAGGAGTTGTTAGTGTAAGTGGAGCTACAATGTAGGAGTGGTTAGTGTAAGTGGAGCTATAATGTAGGACTTGTTAGTGTAAGTGGAGCTATAATGTAGGAGTAAGACTATTGGTGGTACTCACTAGTTTATGTCTTTTCATGTTGTTATAAGTTTTGAATGCCTTCGAGCAATGCGAACACCGGTACGGCCGCTCTCCTGTGTGTGTGCGTGTGTGAATCTGTAGGATATAATATATGTAGGACATATTTAGCGTCAAATATATAGATATGATACACTTAAGTGTTGATTAGCGTGGTAAGGTTTGACAATCTTTGGTGCGTTCGGCAACAAAATTAGCTGAACTGATCCAAATATTCAAAATTGAAGGCGATGATTAACTTCGGATGCCGAGACGAAGGTCCAGGTTTCGAATCCTACAATGAGTTTAGAGTTTTCGGTGAAGGAAAACGTCGTGAGGAAACCATAGCACGGTGGTAGGGTACTTTGTACCCACCTGGCTGGCTACCACGCTCACGTTGAAAATCTGTGGCCAAGCATCTATCGGTGTGTTCCGACAGCTGCACTTGAGAGCCAGCTCCTTCTAGGCTTTGTGTGTGCACCACCTTCGGACACATCATTATTTACCATGGTGAGTAAGAACACTGAGAACGAACTTGCCTGCAAATATTGTACATTCCGGAAGCTCTTTGGACATATGGTGCATTGATACGGTGCTTCCGTCGAATGTTTGTTGCTATAGTGTTGTTTAAGAAGATACTTGTTCTGCAATAATAATAATACCGTGATACATTCTTCACACACGGTCATCTTATACCACACATGCCCGGTTTCAATAAACAAACATTTTAAGAGGTAGAGCATAGCGTTTATTCGCTCAAAGAGCAGCTCGACTGGGGAAGTACCTCCACCTTACAGAATACCGCAGCCAAATAACTTTACGTTGTGTAAAGTTGTGTTCCTGCGCGTGAGTAAGGTCGTCAGAGCTCATTGGGGAGGGGGGAAAGGTCGGTAACGCGTGAGATGCTTCGTGTGTTGCAAGCGTCCATATGGCTACGGTAACCGCTTACCATCAGGCGGGCCGTATGCTTGTTTACCGACTTAGTCGTATATAAAAAAAACATATATGTTCAAAAAAAATAAAAAAACATTTCGTAAGCTAATTTTACCTGTGATAGCTACTTCCATATGGGAGGGTCTGCTATGCAAAGCTTTGAGGTCTTTGCTTAATTATTAGTAAAGACATAAGAGACTTAATTTAAATCTTAACCGATAACGGTCCGTAAATTACTGAAACCGGGCATAAGGTAACAAACAAGCATATGGCCCGCCTGATGGTAAGCAGTTACCGTAGCCTATGGACGCTTGCAACACCAGAGGTATCACTCGCGCGTTGCCGACCCTGAAGTAACCTCTTCACACCCTATTTGAAGAACCCCATGCTGTACTAGATTGGGAAAACCACGGTGGGGAACCGTGGAAATTATATATACATGGTAAAGAATCATGGCGAGATTTGTACAAAAAAATAAAGATTTTTAGAGACGTTAGAATAAAATTATAATTGATCCTTGGTGTCTAAGGAATAACTTGAGCCATTTAAAATATTTTTAGAACCCCGGGATAAAAATGCGAATTTCTATGGCATGCCGGCGAATCGCAACTATTTGCGACCAAAACCATTATGTTGTTGTTATGTTTTGCGGTGTTTGTAAAATATTTCATGTATATTAACATGTTGCTGGTAATGTAATCTCAACATTGGAAGTAATTGAAAACCCTCTTAAAATGTTTATTTTTTTTGTACAAATCAATGTATGGATCTCGCCATGATTCTTTCAAGTTTAAAATTAAAGTTCCTAGATTGTAAGAGTCAGGAAACAGACGCCAAAGCAAGTTCCACTCCCTTGCAGTCCGCATTATAAATAAGTAAAATATATACAAATAAAAACACAAACAAGTTACTATTAATGAAAACACTTACCGCCGAGATTTTGCCACAGATCTCGCAAACGGCGCGTTTTCGAACCTTGTTGTTTTCACTAGTACGAATAAGTGACGAAGAATGTGTCCTTTGATGTTTCTTGTAGCTGGTCACACCGACAAAGTTCTTGCTACACTGCAATACAGTCGAATAAAAAATACAATTATAATATTATAAATCTAAGCTTGTTCGGAAAGAATAATTGCCGAGTTTCTTCCCAGCTCTTCTCATCAAGTATGACTTTAAAACATAGACTAGTATTTCGCTACGCTAAGCAGACGTCCGAAGCGTGGAAAAGAGATATCACATCACAAATATCACAATCCTTATGAACACTTTGAGAGATAGAAGGAGACGCATATACAATTTTGTCGAGAACTAAACATGTCTTCAAGTAAGAGCCCATAGCGTCCCGATTTTAATTATAATAATTAAGACCGTGCTCCCGATTTTTTTGCCATTATTCGTACTCGTATAGCGTATTTTTGGAGTAGGCTGAGTCGCTCCAACAATGGTATAGTGAGGGCTGTCTCTGACTACGTACAGAACCCCATAACGCGACACTGGATTTCCATCCATTTGGATGGAAATAAGAAGTGACTGAACGGCAGCCGTCGATAATTTTTAAATGTATATTTTTTTAAATTAAAGTGGCATCTATGTAACTGTAATAATATGGGTGGAACAAGGCCTGAAATAAACAGATTATATTTTTATTTTTAAATAAAACTAGAAAAGTGTATAATTATAGACATTGTAACTTGTTCCTTGAGTAACTCCGGACATATATCTTTTACTCAGGCCTTTTTATATGTGGTTCTTGTAGTTTTATATGTGGTTCTTGTAGTTGGTAACACATTTAATATTGTATTTATGTAAAGTTGCTTTGTAATATCCTGTGTGTTGTGAACCCAAATAAATGGAAAAAAAAATACAGACATGTTCATGCACACAAATGCATGTCCTGTGTGGGAATCGAACCCACGACCTGCGGCGCGATAGGTAGAATCTTAACCAGAGTCTTAACCAACCACGCCAGCTGGCCCGTCCATTGGAATGTTTTCAACTATATTTTAGCAACATATCATTAATCGGCTCCAAAATCTAGCGTTTTTTACAACAGGATATCTTATCTAAAAAACGGAAAAGCAAAAAAAAAATTTTTATTTTAATAATTAAGTTATATTCAAAATTATTTACTGATTGCTTTCCAGTTTTTTCGGTGGTTTAATTTTTTGCTAAAAAGTTTTTATCTTATAATTTTTTGTGGCTATACTCTACTAATTACTACATGCTTAATTTTTGATTTCTTTTGATGTAATACACAACTCAGCATTAAAATCTGTGAGTGAACAATAAATCATCCCTATTTTCCCACACTAAGGGTAGGTTTTTTGTATCCAAATTTATATGGGACCAACTTCCAGGTATACCGTATCCAATAAAAAAAGAATTATCAAAATCGGACTACTCTGTAAAAAGTTATGCGTGATCATACATAAAACAAAAAAAATATACGTAAACATCCTCCGTTTTTTACAAGTATGTAACACAAACCTAGATTTTATTTTTCCCATACAAGTCCCTACCATTAATTTTCGTCGCGTTTCGATCTGTCTGTTTATGTTGGATATACAAGATCTTTGTTATAATGGTGTTAGAGTCAGACTATTCATAAGTCCACTGCTAAATATAAATATAATATGCTAAATACTTCTTAATGCTTCAACCGATTTAGGAATGTGTATTACTTACAACTTTACATTTATAACTTGTTCGTGGTTTCCGTTGCTCTATCTCATGTTCCTTCAGCAGTTGTTCAGTCTCAAACGACATACCGCAGCGCACACAATACCTGGTGAGACACGATTATTGTATCAATTAAACAGTGTTATATGTGTGTCATGTACGTGTGGTGTCCCTTACTTGTGTAGCGTGTCGCACAGTCCGTCGGTTCCTCGATGCGCCTTGAACGCGTCCGAGCAGTAGAACTGAGTGTCGCAACCAGAACAACGACACTCCGGCGATGTCATCTGATACAGAAATTTAGAATTTTGACAAGCTTTCGTTTTTAATATGCACATTCAATCTGTATGACAGATTTCATCCAAATCCGTTGAGTAGTTTTAACGTGAAAGAGTAGCAAACATCCTCACAATTGCCCCCCGCGGTTTCGCATTCCTTGGATAAAAAGTTGTTTTTTTTTTTTTTTTTTTTCGATTTTCTACTTCTATGTCACGAATAAAATTATCTATGACAATCTTGGTCACGAGTTGCTAGAAAACAAAACTGACCTCTAATTGTTTGTCAGAATTCCAAGAGCTAGTTCTTTATGGCTAAACATAGTGAGGTCCCTGCGAGATCAGCTCCACCTCGTCAAACTTTACGCAGGATGATAGATTTTATAAAACAACTAGCTGCCCGGCGCGACTTCATTCGCGTGGTGCTACCCTACCCTACCCTACCCTGACAGCAAAATCCCCATTAACAAAATGATCCGCCATTTATTGAATGTATGTGATAAATGAAGAACCGCTCGACCGATTTTGTGCGAACTTCACATAAACCATCTACTAAATAGTTCGAACAAAGCCTAAACGTTTGGTTTGGATAGGTGAGCCCGTTCTTGAGTTATAAAATTACAACGAAAAGTGGCATTGATTTTTATACATATAAGGTCCTAATAAATTAGCGAAATTAGGGAAAAAAAATAAAAAATCCTATACTGTCTCTATGCAAATCAAAGAAGCCGCGCGAAGGTTTTTTTTTTTTCCTCGGTTTATTTTTCTAATATTATTTTTTGATTACTAATGACCGATGCTAATGACCCATACATTCATCCCTCAAGAGGAAGTTCACTAATTTATTAGGACCTTATATAGATGGTCAAGCAAATATAAAATAAAATTTTGGATAACTTCAAGCTACTTGTGACCAAGAATGTCATACATAATTTTGTTCGTATTGTGACGAAGAAGCAGAATATAAAAAAAAAAGGAAACGCTGCCAGCCTTCTGGGAACCTTGCCGCGGCACGCTTGAGGAAATATTCTACATATAGATTACAAAAAGTAGTATATGTATTATATCAGTTATCTGGTTTCCATAGTACAAGCTCTGCTTAGTTTGGGATCAGATGACCGTGTGTGAGGAATGTCCCAGGATATTTATTATTATTATTATTATTGTATTTTGTACATATTTGTTGTTAATAAATAGGACTATAGAGAAAAAATATATAATTCCGTATCTCCTAAAATTCTATTTTTTTAAATATTATTTGTATGCAACTTTTATTTTTATCAAAATCCAGCTCATGGTCTTCAAAATTCAGTGTTTTTCTCTCAGACCTGTAATACAGAATTTGCCCATACTGGCTAGGCTAGAAAAAAAAAACAACCTGTATAGTATGGGCTCTAAGTCTATGAATGAGCGGTGAAAAGTGTTCACCTGGACTTTTTGGCGGGAACTTGCAGAGTGACGTTGCGTTTTCAGTTTTATTTACATAAATTTGTGTATTTTGAGTTTTATTGTGTATTTGTGGTGGTATTTTACCCAATAAAGATCATCCATGTGCACCAGTGAAGGGAAATGAAATGAATTATGTGTATTGTGACTTTTCAAGTTGTCTCAAAAAGTCCGTGAAGAGTTTTAGTACAATGACCACCATTGTAGTAAAACATGACTTTTATGGACGGTGACTGACTGAGGACTATAATGTGAAGTGAGTTATTGTGACTGGAAACTATAATATAACTCGACACTGGCAGAAATGAGCCCTAATTTGGGCTTGATTGCCAAACTTAAAAATAAGAAGAAGAAGTGTTAACCTCTTTATGCGCCCTCTTTAAGTGCAACGTGAGTCCGACATGGCCGTTGCACGACTCTTCGCACATCTCGCACCGGACCAGTTCATCACTGGTAGGATGAACCACCTTCAGATGTAGGTAGTATGACGACTGGCCGCTGGACGAGACAAAATATTATTAACCATCCCTTATTTACTGAAAAGAAGTTGGCTTAAACAAGCTAAATCTGTATTTACACCGTTGGTAAACTTGGTAATTACCACAAAATGAATTAAAACACTTTCTCCAATGGCCGCCATTATTACAATTATCCTTTTCTGGTGTTGCCATTCCTCGATATTCAAATACACAATGGTGCCGATTCTGTTGTGCATCAGACTAAACTAAACTAAATTAAAATTTTACTTATTTTAGTTAAGGATTTTCTAAACGCTATTCTGTTGTCACATCGAACTAAATTTAAATTTAGAAATGACAGGATTAATTTTGATTTTGACAGCTCCTAAATTGAACTGATGGGTGTTACCATCAATTAAAAATAATGAACGAATGATATACGTTTTAATGGAAAAATAATTAAAAATAAACATTTAGTTCATAAATATCATTAAAAAATATATAATTATGTCCAGAAATTAGTATATATTTGTGTTATTTTCCAATAACGCGTAATAAAGTCAGTTGAATATCTTGATTACCTGTGGTATACAGGCATAATAAATATATTTTTAACCTGGCGAGTTTAGTACCTAGTATGTAGTTTTTTAATCCTTAAAATGATAGGCAAGGGTTATTCAACCATACAGCCTTTTCATATGATGTTATATCTTTGAATATTCGGTCTTGTCGATTTCGACTGTATGGTGGTCGAGTTTTCGTTGTTTCTTATTCTTAGTTTTAAGTTTGGCAATCAAATCCAAATTAGGACTTATTTCTGCCAGTGTCGAGTTATATTATAAAGTAAGTTTTAAGTCCATTTTTTTTGTCCATTCTTTGTGAATTTGTGATTTCATAGAAACCCATTTTACAATCTACTTATAGTCCTACAAACTTATCTGACCCGGTGGTCAAAAGAGGAATTCATCAGTCATTTCGAAATGTCAATCGCCATTGATCAAAAAGAATATGAACTCTACGTTCATTGGTTGTTTGCTCCACCAAATTTGATAACAGCGACTCTCTCACCGGGCCAAATAAGCTTGTGGCACTATATTGGTATATCATTGGAAGTGAAAACAATTAAAATAAACCTACGATTTTCATATAATTTTGTAGTCCAGTGTACGTATGTAACATATCCCTATCTTGCTTTGTCCTTATTCTATGCAAATATTTAGAATTATGAATAATCCAGATCAAAATATCCACTTTCCAACACTATTTCTCTAAGACTAAATTTAATCCACATCTAATTAGGTGACGACTAATTTTAGTTTGACATTTCTAATTTTAGACATAATTTGACGTAAAACGTGACCAACAGAATAGAAAAATTGCACACTTAACTAAATTGAGTAACTATAACGATATTAGTGCTGTCAAACTAAAATTTAGTTTAATCGTACGCCAACTGAATAGGAAACGTCGATTTGACAGGACTTAACTAAATTTTAGTTAAGAATAGTTTAGTTTGTGCCAACAGAATCGGCACCAATATCAAAATAAACCGTTTTACACTATCATAATAAATAATGCTGACAATTAATTATAATTAATCAATATTCAATGGTATGAAATTAAATAATATTCAAATAATATAATGTTAATGCTAACAATATATACCTACTTAAAAAAATGCAACACAGATTTCCTTAAAACTGATTGATAGTTATAATAATAAATAAATATCCCGAGACATTCCTCTCACACGGTCATCTGACTCCAAACTAAGCAGAGCTTGTACTATGGAAACCAGACAACTGATATACTACATATACAACTTTTATGTTTGTAAATACATTTTATTCATAATTACAGACAGACTTAGGACATGCAGACATGTTCATGCACACAAATGTATGTCCTGTGTCGGAATCGAACCCATGACCTGCGGAATCTTAACCAACTGCGCTTACTGGCCCGTCTAGTAATGGCCTGGGTAACAAAATCATAATTCTAATTAGGCCGTCGGTTAGATTTATCAAAAAATATTGGACATGTACGTTTTGCTTAATCAAATAATTAAATTTTCCGCGCGTCAAGAGTTCAGCAGTGTCAAAAAAAAAACTGTTTGACCAGAATATGACCATGGTAAGTGTTGATGTGGCCGTAGGTGGTGCACTAGAAGGAACTGCCTCTGCAGCAGTCGGAACACACCGATAGGTGCTTGGCGACAGTTAAACTTGAGTGTGGTAGCCAGCCAGACGGGTACTACAAAGTACCCTACCACCGTGCTGTGGTTTCCTCACGATGTTTTCCTTCACCGAAAGCTCAAGCTCATCGTAGAATTTGACGGGCCAGCTGGCGTGGTTGGTTAAGTCTCTGGTTAAGATTCCACCTATCACGCCGCAGGTCGTGGGTTCGATTCCCACACAGGACATGCTTTTGTGTGCATGAACATGTCTGTATGTCCTGAGTCTGGGTGTAGTTATGTATATTAAGTATGTATTTACAAACAAAAAGTAGTATATGTATTATATCAGTTGTCTGGTTTCCATAGTACAAGCTCTGCTTAGTTTGGGATCAGATGACCGTGTGTGAGGAATGTCCCAGTTTTTTTTTTATTTATTTATTTATTAGGATTCGAATCCTAAATGTGTGAAAATCTTAATAATGCATCATACCTATACCCTTTGCCGCAGTACTTGCAAGTGTCTTTCACCCCGCCATGCCATTTAAAATGTTCTTTTGCTTGACTTCTGTGAAATTAACAATAACCCCCTTATTCATAATCGTTTTTTAACTAAATCAGTGTAATAGTGTCCTCCGTCTCACTCTCTCGATCACCAGATGTCACGTGTCAGATAAAGACTTCGGAAGTTTAGCTAATCAACGTTTGATAACTTTATCATCAGCCTATAACGTCCCACTGCTGAGCACAGGCCTCCTGCCCACAAATTTGTGTGGGTGGGAATGGGCAGATACTGCACCACACCGGCGAGCTGTTGAAGTTGTCAACCAGCCTAGGAGGCCTCCAACTAGCTTAACGACTATCACAATTAAGTGATAACCGGGACCAACGGCTTTACGTGCCTTCCGAAGCACGGAAACGCTCGATTTGAAATACCAATAGGCGGTCACCCATCCAGGTACCGATCACGACGGCAGTAGCTTAACTTGCCGATCGATTAAGAACGGCTTATCATGCTACACCATGAGCGCTTCAATTATGAATAATATATCGTACTAGCTGCCCGGCACGACTTCGTTTGCGTGGTGTCCTACTAACCTATACCCTAACCTACCTTACCCTACCACTACCCCTGCCCTACCCTACCCTATCTGTGCTCACCACTCGTGCCTCATACTGTACCTTTGGTTACCGTTTTTTTTTTACATATCAAAATAAAAAGTAGGTGGGTAATAAAACTCGTTTAAAGTAATTTGTCTAAAGAATCATGGCGAGATCCATACATTGATTTGTACAAAAAAAAACATTTTAGAAGTTTTTGACTCACTTCCAATGTTGAGATTACATTACCAGCAACATATTAATATTCTTGAAATATTCTATAAACCCCGCAAAACATAACAACAACATAACGGTTTTGGTCGCGATTCGCCGGCATGCCATAGAATGTCGCATTTTTATACCGGGGATCTAACGTCTCTAAAAATCTTAATTTTTTTTGTACAAATCTCGCCATGATTCTTTGCGTACTGGTAAAAAAAACCAGCTAAGTACGAGTCGGACTCGCGAACGGAGGGTTCCGTACAATATTAACTAACTTATTGTGCTATGAAAACAAAATGCCAAAAAAAGACGTTTTTTGTATATTTTTATTATTTTTTATAGCGGCAATAGAAAAACATATTCTCTGAAATTTTCAGCTGTCTACCGTTCATGAGATGAGGTGACAGACGGAGAGACAGACAGACGGACGGACAACGGACTTAGTAATAGGGTCCCGTTTTACTCTTTGGGTACGGAACCCAAAAAATCCTGTATAAATAGAAAAAAAAAAACACTTACAGGTATTTTGTGATGAACCCGCATTCCTTACAAGTGTATCTTTTCTTATGGTTGCTCATATGTTTGTTCAACCGTGACGAATCCATAAAGTGACAGTGACAAATATCGCAAACGTATTTGCCATGTGTCTGTTGAAGAAGTGACGGACATCAGCGAAGCTTTTGATTGTATGAACCACAGTTTGTTGTTGATTTGTATAAGAATACGATTTTTTTTCGTGAATTATTTAATTGCAATCCTATTAAATAGGCCATTGGAAGTTAACTAGAAAGTATTCATCATTATTTATGTGATATGAAAAATCTTTCTGTGTGGAGTTCCACAAGGGTCAATGTTTGGGCTACTTTTGTTTTCTATATGTAATGATAAACTAACGGTTCTATTTGCCATTCATATTATTTCATATTAATGATGTTCCCCTTATTTAGACTACTCGGTTCCCATCCGATCTACGGTAGAAACGATTTTATTGTTTTTTATTCTGATGGTGTTTTAGATGTTTCATTTACAGCCATCGTGTTGTCACGTTGCCTGGAAAATAGTGACCTAAAAATGTTTGCATGTGATGTCGGACAATGGTCCTGGGGGCCTAAAAATGAAGCATAAGAATATTGCAAGTGGAATATTTTCTTGGCAGATCCTACGTACGTAATTCCAATATTATTTAGGATCTAGACTCAAGACATGCAGAAATGTTCATGCACACAAATGTATTTCCTGGGTGGGAATCGAACCCACGACCTGCGGCGTGATAGGTGGAATTTTAACAAATCAGTTTTTCTGTTTATTATTTTACTTTTAACAAAAAATTTGTTATGTGCGTCAATTTTTGATTAATAAATGCATTTTCTTTCTTTCAACTGGCCCGTCAAATACAATTCAGTTTTTTAAAAGATTCAGAATTGTTGAATTTCATAAGATCTACTGTGAATTCGAATAAAATTTTTTTTTTTATTCCACTTAGGTGGCAAACAAGCATACGGCCCGCCTGATGGTAAGCAGTTACCGTAGCCTATGGACGCTTGCAACACCAGGGGTATCACTCGCGCGCTGCCGACCCTGAAGAAATCTCTTCACGCCCTTTTTGAAGAACCCCATGCAATATCATTAGCAATATTGTTTTAGCTTCCTTTTTAATCCCGTTGGGCTTTACCGGACACACATGCCGATCACGCAGGCTGATCGTTCACAAGCCCCATTAAAGTCTGAATTCATGTGGCGTCAGATGAGAAAAACATTTTATCACAAAACAACATTGACGGGCCAGTTGGCGCGGTTGGTTAAGAGTCTGGTAAAGATTCCACCTATTGCGCCGCAGGTCGTGGGTTCGATTCCCGCACAAGACATGCATTTGTGTGCATGAACATGTCTGTTTGTCCTGAGTCTGGGTGTAATTATGTATATTAAGTATGTATTTACAAACAAAAAAGTAGTATATGTATTATATCAGTTATCTGGTTTCCATAGTACAAGCTCTGCTTAGTTTGGGATCAGATGACCGTGTGTGAGGAATGTCCCAGCATATTTATTTATTTTAACAAATATGAAAGGAACCTATTGTACCTATGTGTTTAAATTTTAAATAAAATCATCATCAACAGCCTATAATGTCCCACTGCTGAGCACAGGCCTCCTTTCAAATATTAGGGTGAAAGGGAATGGGCAGTTACTCCACCACGCGTGCCCACTGCGGATCGATGCTCGTTAGGCTAGTGGTCAACCTACCGTTGGAGTTTTCAAGCCGCCTAGAAGGCCTCCAACTAGCTTAACGACTATCACAATTAAGTGATAACCGAGACCAACGGCATTACGTGCCTTCCGAAGCACGGAAACGCTCGATTTGAAATACCACTAGGCGGTCAACTAACTAGCGGTAACTTGCCGATCGATTAAGAACAGCTCATCATGCTACACCACGAGCGCTTCGAAATAAAACAAAAGTTTAAATATCTAAATAAAAATGTTTTATTTTATTTAAGTTTACTCAAATATTTCTATCATTTACTTATAACAAAAGAGCCAAGGCCTAGCCAAATCATCTGATGTAACAGGGTATGTGTTACCACCTTTAAACACATAATACCATTGTTATTATTTAAATATTGCATCAAGTTATGTACTTACTTCGTCATGTGATAATATGTGACTCTGATAAGTCTCTTCCATTAAAAATCCTTTATAACAAACGGCACATTTGTACGCTGCCAGCAAGTAACTGTTAGAATTCTTCCTATCTTCGATTTCTTTCAATTGTTCTTCCCTACTTAACTCAACATCTTCCATGTTATACATTTTGCTTAGATTCTCTGGTTTCTTCTTTTTATTTTCAGGTTTATCTTTAGTTATGTTTGACTTAGATTTGACTTTTAAGTCTGCAATAGCCATTTCCTCTTCGGTGTCTGAATTAGAATCATGTGTGCTACCAACGTCTATTGGGTTATCGTAAGTTGTGTCGTTATTGAGGTATTCATTTATAATATTTGATTTCAAATTTTCAATTTTCACCAATGCTTGTTTAGACACTACAGTTTCTATTTTATGTTTTCTCTTTCCAACTTTGCCGCTTTTATGACAATTAAGTAATTTTATCAAAACTGAATGCTTATTATTGGAATTGGTTTTCAGTCCAGTATTATCATCTTTTGGATCACAACTATCAGCATCAAATTCAATTTTAATATCTTGGTTCGTACATATGCTTGTATCTGTAGATTTCGGTATATATTCTATATTCTCAATAGGTGGCGGTTTTGATTTAATATTAGTATTGGTTTTCATTTCTGTATTATCATCTATTGGATCACAAGTGTCAGCATCAAATTCTATTTTAATATCTTTGAAAATGCTTGTATATGGATATTTTGGTATATTTTCTACATTCTCAACAGGTGGAGGTATTGATTCATAGACACTAAATGTTTCAATATCAGATTTTGTGAAGTGTGTTGTTTGGTAAACTTGTTTTATTTTCAATTTAGTTTGCTGGAAAGTACATAATTACTCATTAAGAAAAGATTTTCACTTGAATAAGAGAATGGAGGAATGATTTTAACATTTATAATTGACAACTTAAATTAAACTATATCTATCTTTGTTTATTGAATAGCTATAGAAAGGGACAGGTGTAGAGATAACGAATCATTACAATTAATTGACGTCTAGATACGGAGGTTAGTTGAATAAGAAAGTTTAGTTAATAATATGAGTTTCTTTCATACTATTAATGTTACTTTAATTTTACAAAATATTATAAACTAGCTTTCCCCCGCGGTTTCACCCGCGTTCCCGGGATAAAAAGCCTATGTCCTTCTCCATACCATAGGCTATCTACATGCCAAATTTCATGATGATCCGTTAAGTAGTCGAGACGTGAAGGCGTAACAAACAAACTCACTTTCAATACAAACACTTTCTTTATAATTAGGATAATTGTGTTTATGCAAAAAGAGCTGAATGAATTTGGATGTAATTTAGCACACAGATACATCATACGTTGGAATAACATATACAATATATCCCTCCCTGGGGTCGAAAATAGTTTTATAATATTGACTTACTTCTAAATTGTGGCATTGAGCATTTTGGAATGAAGACTGTGCATCCAAGCACTTTCTTCTGAACGTGTCACACTTGAGCAGCAGCACAGCGCAGTAGCTGCATAAGTAATGTGGGAGTTCATCTGTTACTTGTACCTGTAAAAAATAATTAAGGTGGTGAGATTTTTTAAAATAATATATGTAAAATTAAATATTTTTTACCCGACTCACCCGGAAGGAGGGTTATGTTTTTCGAGTGTATGTATGTATGTATGTATGTATGTATGTATGTCTATTTCTTTGGCACGCTCTGCAGCCTAAACGGCTTGATGGATAACGGCATATGAGGTGTCTTTAGATTAGACTTGACTGTGGGAGTGTCATAGGGTATATTATTTTTATATGGCGTCTACGGATAAGAAAAGAGGTGGGGTATTAAAAACAAAAATTTCGTTATTATAACAATATGGGTATCAAATGAAAGCTTGTGAACAGCCCATTCCATATATGTATATATTGTAATACTTTTGTGCTACCATTTTGACGAAATTGAAGAACTTGTTTTTCTCTTTTCAGTTAATTTTTGTTTTACGCAGTCGGGTTTTTTGTTTCTTTTTATAATTTAATTTATTTAAATAAGAATATCTTGAACCCCATGCTGTACTCCCTCTGTAAAGCCACAGCGATAATTCCATAACCTGAGTGTTTGGGGTAGACTACTCCTTTGAAACCGCACAGTGCGAAACCATTTTGCTTCCAATGTATGGTCTACCCGTAGGTGACTACGGGTAGGTACAAAGGGAGTACAGCATGGGGTTCAATAAAGGTGGATTTTTGCAGGGCCGGCGATGTAACACACCTGGTAGTGCAAACGTGAATAGGCTATGGTGACCGCTTACCATCAGGTAGGCCATATACTCGTTTGCTATGTTAGTAAATAAATAAATATCCCGGGACATTCCTCACACACGGTCATCTGATCCCAAACTAAGCAGAGCTTGTACTATGGAAACCAGATAACTGATATAATACATATACTACCTTTTGTTTTGGATTAGTCATCCTGAACAACTTTTACTATGGGACCAACACTCGATTTACACTTAAGGCGATGATAGCTCAGTGGTAGTGACGTCGGATACCGAGACGAAGGTCCCGGGTTCGAATCCTACAATGAGCTTGAGCTTTCGGTGAAGGAAAACATCGTGAGGAAACCATAGCACGGTGGTAGGGTACTTTGTAGTACCCGTCTGGCTGGCTACCACCCTCAAGTTGAAAATCTGTCGCCAAGCACCTATCGGTGTGTTCCTTCAGCTGCACTTGAGAGCCAGTTCCTTCTAGGCTTTGTGTGCTTACCACCTTCGACCACATCATCACTTACCATAGTGAGATTGTGGTCAAACACAGGCCTATACACAGTAAAAAAAAAAAAAAGATTTCTCAAAATGTTATGTAGCCTAGTATTTCCTGACTTACAGTTGTGTTTACTAGCGCAGAATACGGCTCCATCAGATTGTTGTCACCCATATCGTACAAACGAGTGTCTGTAGCGAGACAACCTCGACACACTCGCAACTCTGCTGAAGATAAAACATTATTTTGGGACATTATAATAAAAGTTTAAGATATTTATCATAAATAGGTATTTTCACATTGATATGACAGATGACAGCAGCCAAGTACAGTAGTACCCAACTGATAAGGCGCGTCGTGAATCTTCGTTCGCACAGAAAAGAAAGTATGACCCGAAGATTAACGAAAGAATGCTAAAAACTTACAATTAACCTTAGATTACTACTATAAGGTTCATAATACACTGCAGCTGTTAGTTCCGTCTCACTCGCAAGTCACGCCCCTCCGCACACATAGCGGCTGCTGCCGACCAATAGCGTTACCCGCGCTTTGAAAATGTGTCTTCTGCGCAGGTACATCGGTAAGCCATATTAGTTGGGTACTACTGTAACATAAAAGGGATGTTGACTGTACTCAATTAAAAATAAAATGTTGATGTGAAATGGTAGTTTATATAATAGAAATCTTAAAAAAAATATTATCTTTCCTTATTTTTACTGGATATATTTAATATTTATTAAACAAAATCTATAAAAATCATTCGTTAGTCACGTGACGACGAACGCCAATCAGAGCGCATGACGTCACTCGTTCCCAAACACAGTATAAAGAAAAACAAGTATTCGTCGTTTCGATTTTAAAATACCTAATTTCAAAGAAATCAGGTTGTTAAAAGGACACCAACGAAGTTTTTCAAGATGGAAAGTGGATTTATAAAGGCAAACAGTTCGAATTTGCCGAGAATTGACTGTTTTACAGTGGCCAATTTCTTTGCAACAAACAGTGACTTCTGCTCTGCTGAATTTAGAAATGTGAAGACCTTGTAAGTAATCCATCAAGAATTGTTATTGTTATGTAATAGTAATCGTAAGCTCTAAAGATTTAACCGAATATTTAACAAGAAATTAATAATTTTATGGTTATGTTCCGTCTGTTTACCCCTAGGACGTTTTCCCTAAAAAGTTGTTGTATTACATATAAATATGTATATATATTTCATTTTTAGATCCGCCAGGCAGTCATACGGAGACGATGCTGTGGGCTACGTCCAACTTCATCGTGATGCAAATTTGTGCACAGTTAAGTGCAATATTTGCCCAGAACACAAAGTTCGGAGTAAACCATATTCTGCTACTATGGTTGTGGATGAAGAAAATGGTGTAATTGTGAGTGCTGAATGTCATGACTGTGCTGCTTCTCAAGGAGGTTGTAAACATGCTGTGGCTTTCATCATGTGGGTGCATCGCAGGAATGAGGAACCTTCCTGTACTTCTGTTGAGTGTTACTGGAAGAAGTCACGCCTAGCTAAGGTAGGCACGACTTTAAAATTTGTCACATCAAAGGAGCTCTCTAAAGGAGATCCAAGAAGTTATCTGCCAGATCATAGGGTATTAAATGATTTTTTTGAAAAGGGAAGGAAATTAAATATCCAGGATGTACAGCTCATAAAACACCAAACGAATTTCAAAAGGGATGATGTTCAAATGGTCTCAATGCACCAACTCTGTTTTTGGTATAAAGAAGAAGATTGTGACGAATTTTTACTGAAAGCCGGATTGTCAGTTGAAGAAAAATCCTTAGTAGAAATTGAAAAACTGACAATAGATCAGTCTCAAAACAAGTCATGGTTTGAGTTGCGATATGGGCGGATTACTGCATCTAAAGCTCATGATGTTAGTAAATGCAAAACCCCAGATGGCAGTTTAATAGCACAAATTATGGTAGGTAAATTACCTGATACCTCTGCAATGAAACGTGGACGGAAACTTGAAGATGCTGTAAGGAGAGTAATAGAAAAGAAACTTGGAGTTAAAATAGAAAAATGTAGCCTATTACAGAGGCCGGCAAACAAGTTGAGCCAAAGTCGACGTAGTGGGGGTAAGTTCGCGCATGTACACTCATGCTCGGCCAATAGCGTGGACGCGTGCCGACAGAATGCCCCCGCGCACCTCTCTTTCCACCAACGACACCTTAAAATCGTCTACTGCGCACTCAAGGTCATGGCTCAAGTTGTTTGCCGGCCACTGTAATAAGTAAAGAGTACTTTATGATTGCTGGGTCACCAGATGGGATTTGTGATGAATTTGTGATTGAAATTAAGTGCCCTACGCGTGCTGATTTTTATAAGAACTATGTTAGAGACCAAAAACCCACGAACAAATATTATGCACAAATGCAATTACAAATGTTGTTGTCAGGGAAAAACAAATGTTACTTTTGTGTAGCAGACAGTAAGTTTGAAAATACTGAGGGGTGGACATAATTTATATTATTTGGGAGAGGTAGAGCATAGCGTTTATTCGCTCAAAGAGCAGCTCGACTGGGGAAGTACCTCCACCTTACAGAATACCGCAGCCAAATTACTTTATGTTGTGTAAAGTTGTGTTCCTGCGCGTGAGTAAGGTCGCCAGAGCTCATAGGGGAGAGGGGAAAGGTCGGTAACGCGTGAGCGATCCTTCTTGTGTTGCAAGCTTCCATATGGCTACGGTAACCGCTTACCACCAGGCGGGCCGTATGCTTGTTTACCCACTAAGTCGTATAAAAAAAAAAAAAAAAAAATGTGTTAACTTGGATACTGAATATATAAATAATTTGCTTGTTAATCTTTCAGATTTTTGGAAAACAAATATTTACACATTATTATATAAAAGTGTAAAATAATTAAAAACAGTTTTATTTTCAATCGCTTTGTGATTTCATTTAAAAACACTTTATTAATGGTTATCATGTTGTGCACATCAGCTACAGAGTAAAGGAATGCATGAGCAAAACAATAACAGTAGTACACTGTTACATACATCACACTTATGTACATCTAATACTAAATATGTGCTAAATCCATACATATCCTAACTAATATTATAAATGCGAAATTGAGTTTGTTTATTACGCCTTCACGCCTCAACGGATCATCATGAAATTTGGCATGCAGATAGCCTATCCTATGGTATGGAGAAGGGCATAGGCTACTTTTTATCCTGGGAACGCGGGGGACAGCTAGTCTAATAATAAAGCTTTAGTGCAATACATAAATCAAAGATTTTCATAGAGCATCGTGCCTCTACCCAGATGGATAATCCGCCTTACTAAAGCATGACATTTAATTTCACTCCGCTTGAGGGGCTCCCTGAGCAAATCGCTCTCAGTTCGTACTGCGCACGGCTGTCAAATACTGTCAATTCTGGCTTGTTTATTTCATGTTGCCATAGAGGCGACTATCCTTCTGGACGTTTTAAATTCTTTGACATAAATATTAAGTATCATTTCTTACACATTAATCAAAAAATAATATTTATAAAAATGGGTGTTATGTTCAGTCAAATTATACAAGGTCTTTACTTGAAGTACCCTGATTAGATTATTATTGATACAAGCATGAGGTTTCAACATAGCAAATTCCCTTAAACGTCGTATCACCCTTTCAATATGAATCCTCAAACTAGCTATTTGTTTAGTCTGGCGAGCTTCCTGCTTTGGTAATTTTGATCCTGTACTAACGCTTGGAGGCGATGATAGCTCAGTGGTAGTGACGTCGGATACCGAGACGAAGGTCCCGGGTTCGAATCCTACAATGAGCTTGAGCTTTCGGTGAAGGAAAACATCGTGAGGCAACCATAGCACGGTGGTAGGGTACTTTGTAGTACCCGTCTGGCTGGCTACCACCCTCAAGTTGAAAATCTGTCGCCAAGCACCTATCGGTGTGTTCCGTCAGCTGCACTTGAGAGCCAGTTCCTTCTACACCTTCGACCACATCATCACTTACCATAGTGAGATTGTGGTCAAACACAGGCCTATACACAGTAAAAAAAAAAAAAAGAAAAAAAAAAAAAAAAAAAAAGGACGAACTAACTGAAGGCCCGCCTTGAGAACCATCTGCTCTATATGTTTAAAACCCCTATCTACCAGGATGCATGAACCTTTCTCTAAAGTATTTAAAAAGTTTGAATTTTCTACTACACAAACATCACTAGTTCTCCCTCCGTAACCTCTTGAGATATAGTTAACCAAACCATCTGGCGTGGATATGAGGTATTTTATAGTATTCGCGTTTTTATAATCTGACCATGTTAAAGCTTGATGTACAGCATTTGAGGGCTTTTGGATTTCAATTTCCAAGCAATCAATAATACAGCTAACATGGTGGTACTTGTGTCTGAACGCCATAGGCAAAGACAGGATTAATGCTTTTTTTTATAAATTTACAATGAAAGGTTGCATGACACTACAAATTATTGGTACGTTTTTTAAAAATATCTTACTTGCATAAGACAATGACATTCCAAAATCATCTGCCAGTTCTGAAAATGTTGTATCTAATCTAATTTTTTTGAGACATAATATTATATGCATTTCTGGAATATTTGTGTGATTGCTGATGGTATTTATTAAATAATAAAAAATTTCTGGTACTCCAATGTAAAACTTTGTTTTTTTTTTTAATTTTCTTAATAATATTTTGGAATATTTGTTCCACTTCTAGCTTTTTCACTTCTTCATTTAGGCTACTGGTGGTTCCTGAAGAGGCCTTCATTTGTTCTGATGACATTATCATTGAAGAGGAGTTTGAGTGTGTTATGGATGGTGTGAATAATGATACATCACTATCAGAATAATCATCTTTATTGAAGCATAACTTTCTAGACAACTTGGAATTACCAGATGTGGATGCCATTTCCAGTTTTAATGGAGAGGTTGAAATAGATGTAGTAAGATTTTTCCTTGGTGATATTGCAATGTTTCTATATTTTATTTCAGTCTGTGTGCTTTTACTTTGATATTTATGATGTATGTATACTTGTATTGATTTATCTGTTATTATTGTATGTACTGGTTGAGGTATATATGAAAATAAAAGGACCTTAGGGTCTTAGGACCTTAGGACTTTTAGGGTCGGCAACGCGCACGTGATACCCCTGGTGTTGCAAGCGTCCATAGGCTACGGTAACCGCTTACCATCAGGCGGGCCGTATGCTTGTTTGCCACCTAAGTGGTATAAAACCTGTTTTATTTCATGGTTATATAATAAATATTCCCAATTATACACAAGATATTAAGTACTAGCAGCACACCCTGACTTTGTACGAGTTGACCAATATAGGCAATTTATTAATATAAAATCCAACATTCACCTGGAATAGTGCACTTTTAAAACACATAATTTTTAAATAATATGCATTTTTGTGCATGAACATGTCTGTATGTCCTGGAGTCTGGGTGTAATTATGTATATTAAGTATGTACACCTATTTACAAACAAAAAGTAGTATATCAGTTATCTGGTTTCCATAGTACAATCTCTGCTTAGTTTGGGATCAGATGACCATGTGTGAGGAATGTCACAGGATATTATTATTACATATTAACAAAATCCACTGCCTCTAAATATAACATACATGGGGGTGGCCTGTCTGGCAGTAGACTAGTTTTTAGCTGAATGATACATACCTGAACTTGGACCTGGTTGAACCTCAGGTGTGGGGATACTTTGTGTAGTCTGTGCTTGTTCTAGTTCTCTTTCATATTCCAATATTGTTTCCAATCTTTGTCTTTTGGCTGGCAATGACCGAGTTGTTTTCACATCTGTCCGTCTTTTATGATCTGGTTGACACTCAAATTTCGTTGGAAAATGCCCTGCTTTTATTCGAATCTGAGATATCGAGCCCATGACATGATATTCAGTATAGTTCTCCATATCATTCGGCAACTAAAATAAAACGAGTACAAAACGTTAACTTTGTTTACATTATTTATAACCTAAAAATTCACTGTTTTCTATAAAAACTTGATATATAATAATAACAAGGAAAATAAGATAAATAATCAAGCTGTATTAGTAGACACTTACATCAAAATGATCTTCACAAAAATACATTTTAGATTGTGTAGCCAGAAGTGCCGGATCCCTGCGAGCAAGCTGAAGCCACTTTTTTCTGACATTTTCCGTACGCGGAACGTGTACAAATAACTTTTCAGGTGTTTTTATTGTAGTACTTTTACACTGAGGCACCACACAACACTTATAAAACTTAGAATTCATTTTTAAGCAAACGAATATGATCACAAACATGTATCACCTAACAGTTCAGCAATGTTTAGGAACGAGTGACGTCATGACGTGTAAAGTGACAAGTAGTTGTGTTTTGGAGCGAAATTTAAAGTACAATTTAAAATACAAGATTTTTATGTATTAGATGCATAAAAAAATATATAAGTGTTATTTTGGGCTACATTAGGTACTAATAAACGTTTTAAAATACATTCCTAAAAATAGTCAACATCCCAATTACTCAGGCAGGGTGCGTTCAGTACTACACACCGGGTGTGAAAATCGCCGTGACTTTCAAGTTAGTGAGTTAGTGAGTGAACGACTTTCGCATTTTCCATGTAATGAAATGAAATGAAATGAAAATGAAATGAAATGAAATGTATTTATTTGTCACAATTTTGCGTAATATATGATGAGGTGTTAAATGCGGAATAAAGTATCAGCAAAATATACCACTCAAAACGGCGTACAAATATTAAAAATAAAAATAAATTTGAAAATTACATATTACATACTAATAATTCAATTACAATTTACTATTTAATTACCTTTACATATCAACATTATGTCATTTTTCATAATTTGGAATGTCATGTAAAAAATCATTCACAGAATAAAATAAATTTTCCATTAGCCACTTGTCAATGATGTATTTAAATTTACTGATGGGAAGTTCTTTAAAACTTGTATGATCGTCGCGCGATCACACGGCGCCGCGGCGTGGTTATAGTAAGGGGCACGAGTGGTGAGCAGATTGACAGCTGCGCAGTAGTTAATTTTTCGGTCTGTTTGTCGGAATGAAGAAGAGCGCCGAGCTGCACATGATTGGTTCGTCAGTCAATGCTCGTCGGCTATTGGATTCTTGCGTGTCATTTGGCTACTGTGATTTTGCCAAAAGTATACATGCGCGAGCTTGCCCCCACTACTGCCTATCTGTGCTCACCACTTGTGCCTCATACTGTACTGAACGCACCCCTAGAGGATGATAGTAAGTAATAACTGACTTAAAGCAGTGTTGCCAACACGAATAAACTTTAATAATAATATATCGGTAAAAAGTAGCTAGGTGTCGCGACATTACTAGTGTTTCCTCACATCGAGGAACAATCCCTAAGAGTAGTAACTGTGGTAGTGGTAGTAATACTGAGCAATCCGAATCCGAAACTAGTCAGTGACTTTTAACAGTAAGGACTAAGGACCAATCACTGCATCATGTGTTCTTGACTTGGCCAATCAGAGCGCATGAGTCCTTCCTTGCCTTAGCCAATCAGAGCGGATTGTCGATGGTGGCAAATAGGCGGAATAGATTGCAAGCAAACTCAAAATTTTTATGCTTCTCCACAGAGTATAATATATTATTTATTGTAATTAAAGTCATTTATGTTGTCAGGGTCTGATGATGGAGTAGGAGGGGGGACTCCATAGCGGAGCAATTTATCAGTCATGTTGGGAACAACCATAAATGGTTTTCGGGGTCTAATCATGAAGTAGGAGGGCAGGCACTGGAATTCCAGTGTAACCAAAGTGTAACATTGTATCCTAGCTAGTGTTGCCATTTCCCGTGTGTCATATTTCGGAACGCAAGGATAAAATAATCGGGATTTTAGATTTCAAATCGGGACAGCTGCAATGTTTTTTTTTATTGTGTATAGACTTGTGTTTCACCGCAATCTCACCATGGTAATGATGTGGGCCAAGGTGTTAAGCACACAAAGTCTAGAAGGAACTGATCAGATATAATACAGTTGAAACCATCCAAATCAAATAAGCCGCAAGTTAATACTTAAAAAAAAAACATAGAATCTCCTCCTTATTTTGAAATTGGTTAAAAAATCAAAACATTATTTATAACATACCTACGTAAAATATACTTCCGAACTCTACTACATATGAAACTTTGAAAAAAACTATGTTATAACCATTGAACTGATAATTGTCTTACTCACCGTCACTGCTTGTCATGCCTAATGCTTCCGCTATTTCAGTGTCCTCAGAAACTATTTCTTGTATTATGCCCGTACGTCTTCTTTTGCTTACGGATGATCGAGGCTGTGGCAGTGCGGTACGTGTTATTCTCTCTGGTTGACACTCAAATTTCAATGGCAAACAGTCTGGCTTCATTCTTATTTTACCGACAGAACCCATCACACTGTATTGGATGTAATTTTCCATGTCATAAGGCAGCTGTAAAATTACACAAAATATATAAATTACTTATATTTTTGTCATGTTTTATGTACATAATGTGAGTAAAGTGAGCAAAATCACATGACGTGTTCTGTAGTAAATATTTTGCTGACTTCAAAACAGTGTCAGATAAGAGTTGTTTCTTACTTTTTAGTGTAGTTTGAAGGCGGTTTATTTTGTTGTTAAAAAGTTAATTTATTTTTGAATTTTTAGTTTCATATATTATACTAAATCCTTTCGCGTGTAAAGGCCTGCATAAACGATGCATATTTATGCGATAGCATCAATCGCGGTTGATTTGCTGTCATTTTTTACCCGACTGACCCGGAAGGAGGGTTATGTTTTTCGAGTGTATGTATGTATGTATGTCTATTTCTTTGGCACGCTCTGCAGCCTAAACGGCTTGATGGATTTAAGCATATGAGGTGTCGTTAGATTCGCCTGAACTGTGGGAGTGTCATAGGGTATATTATTTTTATATGGTGTCTACGGATAAGAAAAGAGGGGGGGTATTAAAAACAAAAATTTCGTTATTATAACAATATGGGTATCAAATGAAAGCTTGTGAACAGCCCATTCCATATATGTATATATTGTAATACTTTTGTGCTATCATTTTGACGTAAACTGCAAAAAACCATGTTTAATGCAAGGACAGTAGGTATAGGACTCTGAGCGGTTTACCGTACGTAACTCCCAGAGTTGCAATTGTTGTTAGCTTACTTTACCGTACCGCTCATTTACTTACTAATACCACAGTCTAATAACCATACAGTCGGTCGACGAAGCCGTCTAGACAGGGCAATCGTGCGGGGTGTGAGGGACGAGACGCGGGAAAGCCGTTACCGACCTGCGAACAAAATTATGTTAGTAGCTCGGTAAACAGCATTCAGGGCTAACGCGTGTTTGTGTCTGTAATTATTTTATTTAAAATGGTGCAAACGACGTGTGCTGTGAGAGACTGCAAGTCTTCATCCTATTTAAATAAAGATCTGCGGTTTCATCAGCTTCCACACACAGACGAAAGGTAAATAAATCATGGTTTGTTATCGTAGAGTGCATACAATAATAATTTTATATTTGTCATGTCGTGTCACGTTAATAACGCCAACAAAATGGCCGAATGGCGGACGGTAAAAAATATCTAATAGGTACACAGGTATAGGTAACAGGCACAGGGCATGAGTGTTTGTTTTTTTTTTTTTTTCAATAGGTCTGATGATGGAGTAGGAGGGTAAGCACTGGAACTCCATAGTGGAACATCGTATCCTAGCCGTGTTTGGGTTTGTTGGAATTGTCGTGAGATGAACTTTGACCATGTATGGTTTTCAGGGTCTGATGATGGAGTAGGAGGGTAAGCACTGGAACTCCATAGCGGAACTTCGTATCCTAACCGTGTTTGGGATTGTTGGAATGGTCGTGAGATGAACTTTGACCATGTATGGTTTCCAGGGTCTGATGATGGAGTAGGAGGGTAAGCACTGGAACTCCATAGCGGAACTTCGTATCCTAACCGTGTTTGGGGTTGTTGGAATGGTCGTGAGATGAACTTTGACCATGTATGGTTTCCAGGGTCTGATGATGGAGTAGGAGGGTAAGCACTGGAACTCCATAGCAGAACTTCGTAACCTAGCCGTGTTTGGGGTTGTTGGAATGGTCGTGAGATGAACTTTGACCATGTATGATTTCAGGGTCTGATGATGGAGTAGGAGGGTAAGCACTGGAACTCCATAGTGGAACATCGTATCCTAGCCGTGTTTGGGGTTGTTGGAATTGTTGTGAGATGAACTTTGACCATGTATGGTTTCAGGGTCTGATGATGATGTAGGAGGGTAAGCACTGGAACTCCATAGTGGAACTTCGCATCCTAGCCGTGTTTGGGGTTGTTGGAATTGTCGTGAGATGAACGTCGCGATACTGTCTAGACGTTGTCGGCATTTTTCACAAGATCAAAGGCGTCGGACGACTGTATGGTTATTAGACTGTGCTAATACATACAACTCTAAATGTATAAAACTAAAATGTCTGAAATAAATTAAATTATTAAAAGAAAGAAAAAACCCGACTGCGTAAAACAAATATTAACTGAAAAGAGAAAAACAAGCTTTTTAATCTATAGAATTTGGAATATAACTTGAATGTTATGAGGTATTGCAGTCGGGGATAAACAAATATTTAAAAAAAAACACATACTTAGGTTATTGGTTTGTCCCCAACTGCAAGACCTTATAACATTCAAGTTATATTCCAAATTCTATAGATTAAAAAGCTTGTTTTTGTCTTTTCAGTTAATATTTGTTTTACGCAGTCGGGTTTTTTGTTTCTTTTAATAATTTAATTTATTTAAGAGTTCCGTTGTCTGTCTCCGAAACTCGTCATCAGATCTACATGAAATTTATATGGGACCGTTTCGGAATTAACCCCTTTCGAAAAAAAAAAGAATTTTGAAAATCCGTCTACATACGACAGAGTTATGCCCGAGTTATACATAAAAAAAATAATATATATAAACATTCGAATTGAGAACTTCCTCCTTTTTTTGAAGTCGGATAAAAATATTAGGTTGGGTCACAGACTACCAACATCCTTGGGTTGGGTTAAGTTAGGTTGTTACTATTTTTGGTAGATCAGAGGATAAGTTGATTTCTTAATACTTACATCAAAGTGGTCTTCACAGAAGAATATACAAGATTTATCAGATGTAAACTTCGGGTCTCGGCGTGCTAGTTGTAACCACTGCTTTCGACGTTTACCACATTTAGGAACGTGTATAAACAATTTGTCAGGATATTTAATTGTAGTACTTCTACACATAGGCACGGAACACGTCTTGTAGCTACTCATTTTCACAATTCCAGTACTTTCCACTCAAAATATCCGTTATATATGAGCTTTCAGCGGCCGCATAGAATACAATTTTCTATTTTTGTACTCTTTGAATACAATTTATTCACGAGGTTCAGCGTGTTCTGTGGTTGTAGGCTTTCCTTCATAGAATACAATTTACTCACGAGGTTTCCTTTCACCATCGAATTGCTTTCATAAAATTATTTGTTTTGTTGATTTCTCTAGTACAGTAGGGGGGATTTATTTATTGATGTTGTTGTTGTTTGTCTTATATGTCCAAAGGAAGGCAAAGGTCTAAGCCATACAGCCTTGTCTTATTTAAATTTTCTCGAGTTGTATTTAAGGTGCGTTCGAATTGGGGTATGGTAGCAAAAATAACAGTCCAAAATGCCAAAAACGATCACAACTGGCGTTCGATTTGGAAAGTTGTGGGCGAAATTGGCGTTTTGTTCTGTTTTCGTTCACCGTTCGTTTTGCTTGGAAACAGTTAAAAACGACATCGTGAACTGCAAATTTTGACCCACCTCCGAGGCAGGGTCGTTTGTGATCATATTTTGACATCTTTGAATCTGACAGATAAGTTTCGGAAAATTCATACGGGAAGCGAAAATTCTAATTTTTATTATAAAATTTTATAGAAATACTAATAGGCAAGAGAATAATTTGTTAGATTAACTTTGTTTAATGACTAACTGAAGGAAAAGGTAGGTTGAGACAAGTGACAAGCAGGCGATCAGCATGGAAATGTCATTTTTGTATCTAATCGTTCGATTTGGGAAATATCGTTTGTGGCAAAAGTTGCAAAATTGTTGAAATTTTCCAATTCGAACGCTTAAACAAAAATGCCCATTTTGAAACTGTTAAAAACGACATCACTCCAATTTGAACGCACTATTAGTCACAAAAAAAAACACTTCATATAGTCCGAACTGTCAGTCACCATCCTTAAAAGTCATGTCTAAGTACAATGGTGGTAAATTGTACAAAAACTTTACATGGACTTCTTGAGACAACTTGAAAAGTCACGATACACATAATAAAATTCATTTCATTTCACTCTGTGATTTCACTTCACTGGAGCACATGGATGATTTTTATTGGGTAAAATACCACCAAAAAAAACACAATAAAACTCAAAATACACAAATTTATGAAATAAAAATGAAAACGCAACGTCACTCTGCAAGTGCCCGCCAAAAAGTCCTTACGTAAATAAACGAGTGAATGACACAAATAAATGTCACTCATGAGTGTCACGACGTGACCGGCTGTTTCGCGCGAATTTCAAATTAATGGATAAAAAAAACGAATTAAAATGTTTTTTTGTCTGGGTATAAAATATACATGTATATGTATATATAGGTAATCACAGGAGACAGCACAGCGGATAAAATCGCGGGGCGAAAAGCTGTAACTAGTAAATAAAATATAGCTTGCGACTTTTGTTGAGTGATATGGAAATTAACCTTATTATTGCTTTACTATACAGATGATCATAGACTACACATATGAAACTTATTATAGAGTAGTAACGTAGTTAGGAGTAGTAAGGTTAATTTTTATATAACTCAGACATCTACATCTGTCGCAGATCAAGTCCACATAAAAATAATAATATTGAAACTCTACGCGGGCTTAATAGATGGCGTTGTATATTTCGTAAATCGCGCTATGGTTTCGTTCTCACCCGTTGGATATATACTTTTGGAAGCTCTAAAATACCTAACAAACAGACAAACTTACTGTCTTAATTACTAGCTTTCGCCCGCGGTTTTACCGCGTATTTTTGAGTAGTCGTGCAGGGGAGACCCTGTTACGGCCTTACTAAAACATAAATGAAGAAAAAAGTGGAATTATGAAATAATGCAAACTTCCAGCGAAAATTGGTTTGAACGAGATCTAGTGACTCTAGTAAGTAGTTTTTTTTAATACGTCATAAATTGAAATTCATATCAAATACTCAGGTCTATACTACCATTTACTTATGTGCGCGAGTCTGACTCGCACTTGGCCGTTTTTTATTTCTATTTTTGTGTCAAAATCTCAATGCGGTTCACAGAATACATGTACCAACCAAGTTTCAACAGTATAGTTCTTATAGTTTCGGAAAAAAGTGGCTGTGACATACGGACGGACAGACAGACATGATGAATCCATAAGGGTTCCGTTTTTTGCCATTTGGCTACGGAACCCTACAAACAATGTTACTCCTATCCATTACAACATAGCAATAATACTCAGAGGTAATCACATGAGCGTAAACAAAATCAAAATCCTATCGAATACTTGAGTTTGCTTCATTATCAGCAGCATATAATGACCCACTGTTGAGCACAGGCTTTTACAAATAAGGTTGGGCGGGAATGGGCAGTTACTCCACCACGCGTGCCCACTGCGGATCGGTGGAAGTAGGCTAGTGGTCAACCTACTGTAGGACTTGTTAAGCTGCCTAAGAGGCCTCCAGCTATCACTAACCGGGACCAACGGCTTTAACGTGCATTCGAGTTTGCTCAAAATCAAAATCAATCAAAATCAAAATTCATTTATTCAAGTTAGGCCCTTATAGGGCTCTTATGAATGTTAACAAATGACTCTACACCGGTTCCAAATACAACTTGAACTGAGAAGACTCCGGCAAGAAACTCAGCAAGTATTATTTTTTTTTTTATGTGTACTTATAAATATTCTTTGGGTACTTTATTATAGAAACGTATACATTGCCCCTTGAAAGAGTTAAGGACTTTGCTGAGCCGAGTTAAAGGTACGTTTGTGCTTATTTCTAGTTGCTCGTTTACATACAGTTAATTATTACTTGGCGTTTATCTAGGCCAACGAATAAGCATTGCCATCCAACGTGGCAATGCCGCCAGCCTTCTTGGTACGTTTGCACAGGGCAATACTTATTTTCAGTGTATAATTTTGTATTTAAATAAATAAATGTTTACCGGGTGTATTTTTTTTTTATTTACACCCAGCAGAATTGTAAACAGTAAAGTCTTCTCAGTTTGTGTATTCCGAACCGGTGGTAAATTCAACTGTATGTACCAATGTAACGTTCGTAAGTGCTTTACCAGGGTCTCTACCGCGTAACTTTAGTGGTAATCGTAACGAACACCATTTATGAATTTCATCCAATCAGGGCCCACGAATGGTCATCATCGCCCCTGTGCCTAAACTGAATAAATGACTTTTTGATTATTATTTTGAAAAATTGAACAGTGTAATTTACAACGTACAATGGACAGTTCTCTGAAGAATTGTGTGATATAATGCCCACGGCTACCTTCTACCATCGCAACTCTCGCCATCGACGGGGAGTCCATCCTCATACATTGAAACCAGAATGGTTTCATACTGTGCGGTCTCAAAAGAGTTTTCTACGGCGTATACAAGTACGCTTCAGAGTATAAGGCGTATACTCTGAAGCGCTCGTGGTGTAGCATGATTAGCCGTTCTTAATCGATCACGTCTGTCGTGGTATTTCAAATCGAGCGTTTCCGTGCTTCGGAAGGCACGGCGGTTATCACTTAATTGTGACAGTCGTTAGGCTAGTTGGATGCCTCCTAGGCGGCTTGAAAAATTCCAACAGTAGGTTGACCACTAGCCTACCTCCATCAATCCGCAGTGGGCACGCGTGGTGGAGTATCTGCCCATTCCCTTTCACCCTCATTGGTGAAAGGAGGCCTGTGCTTAGCAGTGGGACACACAACCAATAACCTAAGTATGTATTTTTTTGTAAAACTCACTATTACACTGATTAGTTATGAATAAGGGGGTTAGGTTATTGGTTTGACCCCGACTGCAATACCTTATAGCATTCTAGTTATATTCCCAATTCTATAGATTAAAAAGCTTATTTTTCTCTTTTCAGTTAATATTTGTTTTACGCAGTCGGGTTTTTTGTTTCTTTTAATAATTTAATTTATTTCCGACTTTTTACTTGTATACAGAATGATTTGTAAGTATTTGTAAGTATTAGTAAGTAAATGAGAGGTACGGTAAAGTAACGCTAACAACCATCGCAACTCTGTGAGTTACGTACGGTAACCGCTCATAGTACCTAACCTACTGTCCTTGCATTAAACATAGTTTTTTGCAGTTTACGTCAAAATGGTAGCACAAAAGTATTACAATATATACATATATGGAATGGGCTTTTCACAAGCTTTCATTTGATACCCATATTGTTATAATAACGAAATTTTTGTTTTTAATACCTCCCCTCTTTTCTTATCCGTAGACGCCATATAAAAATAATATACCCTATGACACTCCCACAGTTCAGACGAATCCAACGACACCTCATATGCTTAAATCCATCAAGCCGTTTAGGCTGCAGAGCGTGCCAAAGAAATAGACATACATACATACACTCGAAAAACATAACCCTCCTTCCGGGTCAGTCGGGTAAAAACAAATGCATTCCCCTGTACACCCCCTGACGGGTCGAAATTCTAAAGACAACGTTGCTTTCCGACTGCAAAACCTAATAAAATTCAAGTTATAAGTATTCAAAATTCTATACATACATATTTAAAAGGTTTATTATTTTTTGCTTTTCGGTTTTTTCGATGTTTTTTATTTTTGTTAAAAAGTTTTTAAATAATCTTTATTGGGTCTACCAGGGTCTACCTAATGGTGCGTCCATGCTTCGCGAAGCGAGCACGAGCCGAGCCTCGAACGAACAGGATTCGTTCGTTGTTCGCGTAGCGTGGACGGTCTTGCGAGCTTCGAATGAGCATTCGTCGCATCGCGCTCGTTGTAAGCTCGTAGTACCTTGTACCTACGCCCACACTTGACATCGCGAGCAACGAACGAATCCTGTTAATTCGTGGCTCGGCTCGTGCTCGGTTCGCGTAGCATGGACGCACCATAACGTGTTGTGGCTATCATACAAAAAAAACAAGTGCTATGCGGCTATTTCTGTCTACTTATTGCAGGGTTTGAAAAGGTTTTTGGCAATGCGTGAGGGAACGGTAGACGGTACCCGCGCCACTAGCCTGGCTTTATGAATGTCTGTTTGTGCCATCATTGTTATAAAAAAATAGACATAACCAACACAAAATATATTTAACAATTTATTAAAATTATTACAAATAAAATTATTTTTTTGTGTCACCGTGGTCGCAGGCTACAACGTATATCGGAGGCGCAGATAACAAAAATACTGGTGCATCTGTAAATAAAAATAACATAATATTAATGCATCGTAAAAAGAAACGAAGGAATGTTGCCATAAGATTTTTTTCTTGTATGTAGGTATATGCCTGTGTTTGACCACAATCTCACCATGGTAAGTGATGATGCGGCCGAAGGTGGTGCACACACAAAGCCTGGAAGGAACTGGCTCTCAAGTGCACCTGTCGGAACACACCGATAGGTGCTAGGCGACAGATTTATTTATTTATTATTTATCTTTCTGAATTTATAAATTAATGAATTATTATATGAATTAGTAAGTAATCTATATAGTACCGATGGAGACCTTACAAATAAGAAAGATGTATCGTATTATTCGTTTATAAGATAGAGGCAACCAATTTTGGTTAGTTAATACTTTCACTTAGGTTAGGTTACATTCATCGGGGTTATCCCACTCAGCTGTAAGTTCGTTTAGCTACGTTTTATTGATTTGATTAATATGAAATTAATTACAGTAGATTCCTACATCCAAAGATTTTTCATTACATAAAATATTCACAATTACTGTAAATCTACTGTAATTTCAGTGAGTGTGGAAGCACTGGTCTACATACAGAAATTGTTTATATTGTAACTCCGCGCGGGCTAAATAGATGGCGTTGTAAAAGTCCTAAATCGCGTTATGGTTTCGTTCTCACCCGTACCATATATACTTTTGGAATCCCCAAAATTATTAACAAACATTCAGACAAACTTTCTGTCTTTAATACTAGCTTTCGCCCGCGGTTTTACCGCGTATTTTTGAGTAGTCGTGCAGGGGAGACCCTGTTACGGCCTTACAATAACATAACAATTAAATAAATAATACACGAAATCTAAAAAAAATATGATATCAAACAAGAATCCCGCCTGATGGTAAGCGGTCACCGTAACGTATGGAGTTATGGACGCTTGCAACACCTACCTAATATAAATAACAAAAATTAAATCGCATTTCTTTCTGTTAAATTCTTATAGTATAGGATGCGTGATATTATAATAATACTTATACGTATATTCCCTGCTTGAGGGTGGTAGCTACCAGGTGGGTACTACAAAGTACCCTACCACCGTGCTATGTTTATATTAAGTCTATAAAATAACCCGCTAGAAATATTCGTTAAGAATTTAAAAACCAACCAAAACATACGATGAGAATTTATTTGTTTGATTACAAAATGTAATATTTACCACCATTTGTGCCGCAGTTGTTCTTCAAATTGTCTAAAGAGTTGCTATGATGCGCATGTTTGCTGTTGACAAGATAATAATAATATTAATATACTTAGATAGACTAGATATACTTAGAATGACTCAACTAATAGTAGGGGAGCCCAAACGGGATTTACTAAAGCGCGCCAGATTAATATACAGAGGGATACCTTGTACCCGGTTAAGTACCTCCACCAAATATGAGCCAGTCAAAGAATTTAAAACGTCCAGAAGGATAGTCGCCTCTATGGCAACATGAAATAAACAAGCCAGAATTGACAGTATTTGACAGCCGTGCGCAGTACGAACTGAGAGCGATTTGCTCAGGGAGCCCCTCAAGCGGAGTGAAATTAAATGTCATGCTTTAGTAAGGCGGATTATCCATCTGGGTAGAGGCACGATGCCCTATGAAAATCTTTGGAGCCAGATATATAAGGCCCTATATTAAAAAAAAATTACAAAATAAAAGTTTTTTGAAAGATTTGGCGAATCCCTCTATTTCATCGTTCCTTTAACCAGACGCGCTTGAGTATTTCAAAATGGGCAATTTTTTTTCACATTTAATTTAGTCTACTATATATCTATGAATGCATCTATATGGTTGTCAAAAGAGAAACTAACGACGCCATTTCGAAATGTTCAATCGCCATTGGTCAAAGAGAATTATAAACACTACGTTCATTGGTTGTTTGCTCCACCAAATGCGATAACATCGACTCTCTCAACGGGCCAGATAAACTTGTGTGTATAATGCTATATTCTTACTCGAGTTGAATCGAAATAGATTTCAGTCTATGGTCAAAGTAAAAAAAAAATTTACATACCAGTCATCTAAATTATTCAGTGAACGAGTCAACGGAATCGCCTGTATCGCGGAATTTTGCAAATCGGCTAACGAGCAGGCATGTCTAACTCTTGCTACTAACTTATGCTGCATTAAATTCGGACAATTCAATGAGCTTTCACCAGTTTTCTCAGCTTCATTTATCATAATTTTCGGAACACCCGCGCTCTCAATTTGGGCGTCAGTCTGACAGTGACATTGACCAGAGTTGCCAGCTCGGGAATTTCCTACCAAATTGGAAGGATTCGGACGACGTGTTTCATTTGACGATCTGTGTATGTTAGGATCCGACGCGTATGTTTGGCCGAATTTATCGTTGAATTGGACCTTTTTTCTGTTCATCATCGATAGTTGGTATTGGCCTTTGCGTAGTGCTGACGGCGACATATTTGGTGATCTGTTAGGTGAGGTAAACGCAGAAGAACTTTCTTTTAATCGTCTCGTAACGTTTTTGATTTCGTATTCCGTTGCTATTGCTTCGAATACCTGGAAATAAGAAAAAGATAGAAATATAGAAAATAATCCGTAATGAATCACATGAATAAAAAATCTATGAATGATTAATACCTGTTCAGCGATTAAATTTCTAGCGTAAGGAGATTCTTTAGGTGGCAAAGGTTCCCGGCATAATGCACATCGCTCGAGCCGCGCCCAGCAAGCTGTCAATTAGAAAGATAATCCAATGAACAACACTAGAAAATCTACGCTGCGAGGCCCGTGAGCATGAATGTATCGATTAACTTTATCGATTTTTGTCGACAAATCTGATAAAACTATAAGAGAAAGACTTGCTTTTTTACACACGGCTATATGATCACAAACTAAGCAGAGCTTGTAATAAGGAAACCAAACCAAATAACTGATATATTACATATAACTAATGCTTCTGCTTGTAAAGATATACTTATTTATATACATAATTCCACACAAACTCAGGAAATGTTCATGCACCCAATTGCATATCCTGTGTGAGAATTGAACCCACGACCCACGTGATGGATGGAATTTTAACCAATCACGCTGACTGGCCCATCATATTGACAAAACTAGTACTGTAGTCTAATAATCTAATCTAGTATAGTAATCTATGCTCGGCTTACACAATCCCCCTAATTACAAAAGGTTTAAGTTTCGAGTCTTGTAAAATCTAGGTTTTAAGATAGTCCTTTTTACAAGCTTGTATTTAACTTGCCATGTATGTATATATGTTTTTTCGTTCGGGTGGAATCTTGCAAGTCGAATTTCACCCACATCCAGTGGATTGACTTAATATTTGGTACACATAAGTGTATTGGAAGACAATACAAGAACAGTCAATAAAAAGTACAGTCACCAAAAAAAGCATGTAGTAAAAATGAAATTTTTAACAAAAACTTTTTGTCATATGAAATTAGAAAGTGACCAACCTTCTTTTGTTATAGGGGCGCATGAGTTTTCCACAGTAAAGTAATCGACACTCTAAATACTTCAGTGAACATTTTGTATGCCGATTCGAGCAGCGCTATACGGATATTCATGAACAAAGGTTTGTTCTGGGTGGAAATCGAACCAGCGTGTTTGGTAGCTTACCAATAGGGATTGCAAAATCCGGATTTTTTTCAAATCCGGATTTAAAGTTTATCATCACATATAAATCCGGATTATCCGGATTTTTCGAATTTTTGTATTTTTTTTGCAATCTTTTGTAATTTTAAATTGTACGCGTAGTTTATGCTTAATTATTAGTAGTTTGAAGGGAGGTGTTCTATTTTATTGTATTTCCATTGCTTGCTTTTGAATAAAAATTCAATTAAACTGCACTATTAAAAAAAAAATGGCTTGTATTTGGCACTGAGCCGTCCATAAAGGATAAAATCCATTTGGATTAACGTGCTACACCTTAGGAAGCCGTCCATTAAGGACGAAGCCTAAGGTGGAGCACATTAACCCAAATCGAACCTATTCATCCAGGCCGTGAAAGTCCCTAGATTCTAAGAGTCAGGGAATACAGTCGCCGGAAGAAAGTTCCACTAAAAAAAAAAAAAATTTTTAATTTAAATCTGTTTATTCCAAAAAAAATACACTAGTTTATTAAGGTACTTAAGGGTACTAAAACTTCGTAAGTAAAGATTGTTGACCCTTAAACACTCCCTTGCTGTCCGCATTATACAAAAGTGAACAGAATAGCATTGCCCCAATCGGTAAAAGAGTTATGAATATGAAAGTGGATGGATATACGGGAAGACGAAGACCGAAAAATAGATGGTTGGATTGTGTGGAAGATGATATGGGTACAAAAGGAGTGGACGGATGGAAGAGACGAATGGAAGAAGCGTACATATCGCGCCGACCACTAATGATTGGGAACAGGGCAGGCAGATGATGATGCGTGCGGATATAAATGTTGTTGGTCGAGAGCCCACCTTCACAATAGAGGTGTGATCGTGCGCAGGTGAGCGGCGCGGTGGCGGTGGCGGCGCACACGGCGCACGCCAGCGCGCGCACCACGCCCGCCAGCGCGCGGCGCGACCGCTCGCCGCGGGACCCGCCACCTACGCTCCACAGCAACTGCATCACGGAAACTATTACATTCAGTATATTAACCGTGTAATGGAAAAGGTAAATCTATCGCAGTTGGATTGCAAAAACAGGGCCGTTTTGAAATGCGGCGGTTCAATGATTAGCCGGATTGGATGCGTCTGAATGAAAATTCGCCGGAATGTATTTGGCGCCATGCGTTCTTCAACCACCGCTTTGACAGTTTTTAGTTCCCATTTTTAACACTCTTGGCCACCTAGCGCCACTTAGCGTTGCACTGTTTTATGAGCAGTGCAGCTTTATGCTGAGGTAGGGACCTTTTGACCCCACACAACATACTAATTAATTATAAGCAGTTATTTATGTGTGTACACCTAGAATATGTTTCCGTTTTTTTTTTTCTCTTTTTCTTTATAAAATTTTGTTAATATAAGTGTGTACTGTGGGTGTGGGGCAATAAATATTCTTTCTTTCTTTCTTTCTTTCTACCTGACGTAACAACAACAATGGCGTCGGATACAGAAAATATGTTGCTAAATTGTGAAAAATAAACAAAGAAAACGTGATTAATATGACTGTGAACAGCATGGGGTTCTTCAAAAGGGGTGTGAAGAGATTTCTGCAGGGTCGGCAACGCGCGCGTGATACCCCTGGTGTTGCAAGTGTCCATAGGCTACGGTAACCGCTTACCACTACCGCACCGCTTACCGTAACTAATAATAAATAAATAAATAAATAAATATTGTAAAACCATCAGGCGGGCCGTAAGCTTGTTTGCCACCTAAGTGGTATAAAAAAAAAAAACTTTAAGAACAAGATTGATAAGAGGCCGCACTATGTTTGTCTCTTTTTGGCACATGGATGTACATGGGCTGTCAAGTGACCTATTAGGAAGGCCCTATTTAAGCTTTAAATGATCAAATACTCACTTCAGGATCATCTTTAGGATCAACTCCACAGTTCCACACGAGAAGTGACACGCCACGACCGGCGCCATCACCTCTGATGAGCCCGGCCACTTGACCCACCTGTTATAATATACATAATATATAACTCAACGAATTAGCAATCAGAAGTGGCAATAGGCTAGTCACGACTGGGTGGAGCAGATGAGAGTTAGAGTGGAGTCCGCATCTTTGCAAGCGTAATATGGGACATTCCAGCCCGATGATCTGACGAACTTAAAAAGGTGGCCGGACTGTGGTTGGATGCGGTTGGTAAGGAAAATACAAATTACAATACAACGCGCAAGGACGTATCTCTGCTTAGTAAATCTCTCCGCCTCTCTGACTGTACAAAATAAGTATCTATTTAAATCCAGTCGGGTGAAATAGTTCATCCGCATTACTTCACCCCCTAGGGGGTAACTGGTCAATCTGGTCATTTTATGCGTAGTACTTCTAAAATTGTAGTTGAGAGTAGTACTTTGTATGCTTACCACCTTCGGCCACATCATGACTTACCATGGCAAGAGTTCGGTCAGGCATAGGCCTATTCAAAGTAAAAAAAAAAAGTATTCTGTGGTAGTAGTAGAGCAGATACTTACCGGTAGACCGAGCAAGTCCTTTCCATCGGCTTGGAGTAAGCAATCCCCCATCTTTAGACCTGCTGTATCGGCGCGACCTCCGCTTATTACTTCACGAACCTACACACAATAATATTCTGTGACATTCTTCACATAGCTATCTGATCCCAAACTAAGCAGAGCTTGTACTATGGAAAACAGATAACTGATATAATAAACTGGGTGGAGATTTCGAGATGGCATATTTTCGAAACCTATGTTGGGTTAGTCATGAGGAACAACTTTTACATTATTGAGTAAGTTACATTGCTATTTTTACTAAAATGGTAGCAAAATTTAATAACACAATGGCAGCACTGGTATATAGCTGAGTTAGTTTGGTAGCTTTTTACAAAATAAGAGAAATGGACTTACGCACCAAGTAATTATGTAACTCTTGAACTTACCCATGGGTATGGGTCCCATAGAGTTCTCGTCAACCTGAATCCTAGACCTTCCCCCTCGTCTTCCGGCAGGTTCAACTGTAAAAAACATATAAAATAATATTATGTTAGGTAGGTACCGTAGGAAGGTACAGGCCTTTGTATTCAGTAAGAACTCAAGGATGTCGGTTCAAGCGCCAGACAATTTTTAATCTAAATAGGTAAGTAGTTAATTTATAATTAAAAATATAATTATTAAGTATATAGGTATTAACAAACAAAAACTAATAAATCAGTTAAGTATCAGTGCTATTCTGTAACGTACATTTGAAATATCACTTCTGAATCCGCGATGAGATTAATGTTTCATATTCTTAAAACGAGTGAGTTCGACACTAGCGCCACTGAGTGATGGCGGAAGTGAGATGAACCACGACAGGTGAGTATTTTGACGTCACGAATATACTTTTGAGTTTTCGAAACTCACTTCACTTCACTTGGCCTTGATATATCTTGAGAATACCAATACAATGACAAGCGAGATTACTATCGAAGTGAGTGTGAGTTGCGAGATGATTTACCTTTTACGAAATAGCATAGCTGGACCCATTGTGTATGAAGATTGAAGAATGTAGCAGGATATTTCATCATCATGGAGGCATGGACGAAAATATCATCACCCATTTTTATTTAGTACTAGTTCGCCTCCGCAGTTTCACCCGCATTCCCGAGGGATCGTATGTTTTCCCGGGATAAAAAGTATCCTATGGGTTAATCCAGAACATATTCTATCTGTGTGCCAAATTTCATCCAAATCCGTTAAGAAGTTTTTGGGTGAAAGAGTAACAAACATACAGCCATACTCATTAATATTCGCATTTATAATATCAAGTAGGATATGTAAGTTTAAACATGTGTTTGAACAATCTCATCTCGGTACAGTAGTACCCAACTGATAAGGCGCGTCGTGAATCTTCGTTCGCACAGAAAAGAAAGTATGGCCCGAAGATTAACGAAATATAGCTTAAAACTTACAATCAACCTTAGATCACTACTATAAGGTTCATAATACACTGCAGCTGTTAGTTCGATCTCACTCACAAGTGACGCCTCTTCGCACACATGGCGGCAGCTGCCGACCAATAGCATTTCCCGCGCTTTACAGAGAGTGGTAATCACAGAAGCCTAGAAGCCTAGAAGTATCTTTCTCTGGAGTCCAGCTGTCAGAACACACCTTTGAAAAAATAACTTACCACTATAAGCCTTACACCAGAAGCGTATTCTTGCTCTGCACACGACTCCGAAGTTGCGTTAGCATCCATCTGTCAACATTAGGTTGGTACTATTCATAAGGTGCCGATTCTGTTGTAAACCACACTAAGCTAATTTTAGTCACATCGCATCTCTTTCTTACAAACATTATTGAAAAAGGATAGGTAGAACATATTTAAAGCTGTCAAATTAGTCTGTGCCGTCTTCAATTGGGGGTATTTAGACGTAACCGCGATAGATTGCGACAAAATTCATATTGTAAAACAAGCGTTGTTGGACTAAGTAATTTCACAGGACTAAAGAATCATGGCGAGATCCATAGATTGATTTGTACAAAAAATAAAACAGTTTAGAGGGTTTTGAATCACTTCCAATGTTGATATTACATTACCAGCAACATGTTAATATACATGAAATACCTATTTTATAAACTCCGCAAAACATAACAACAACATAACAATTTTGGCCGAGAATAGTCAAATTCGCCGGAATACTATAGAAATTCGGATTATTATCCCGGGGTTCTAAAAAATATTTTAAATGGCTCAAGTTATTTCATAGGCACCAAGGATCAATCATAACGTCATTCTAACGTCTCTAAATATCTTTATTTTTTTGTACAAATCTCGCCATGATTCTTTCTAACATCCTTTTCATAAGTTCTTTGTTAGAAAGAGACATAGTGAGACTAATAGTCATAGGACCAACGTTAGTACCGTAACAATCCAAGACTTGTAAGTTATGGTTTAAACCAGGATGAAGATCGTTTTTTGTAATAAGACCGAATTAGTTTAGTTGTAAACAACAGAATCAGCACCAATAACCAATACACTACGAATAATCTATATAGGTATTTAGAAAAGTCTGCCGCTGCTATCGATTAACGGCAGGATTCTGAGCAGGCTAGAAGCTACACTTTGAATAGCCAAACTGAGTTAGCGGAAAAATCGCTCATTTTTATTTATTTATTTTTATCTATATTTCAATTAGTTTTGCGACACCTTAGTGCTTGTCACTGAGAAGAACCGGCAAGAAGGTTACCTAACACAACAAAAAATTACTATACATGTATTAGATTATGTGCCTACATTAAACAATAATTATACCATCAAGCATATTGTCTGAGTTAAGTTGGTGAGCAGTTACCGTAGCATAGACGCACATCAGCAAAGGTATGACTCGCGCGTTGAAGACTGCTACTTGCTTAAACAACAATCTGAATTGGCTACTTATATGACATCATAGTTCAACTTACCAGCTACCTTGAATGAAACGATTAAATAATAACATGTAAATTTTATATGTATACCATAATGGACTTAAAGACTAACTATTAACGGTAAGTATAATGGTCTGAAAGGCCTCCGAATCGTATGCAAATCACTTTGTTATTTATGTCAAAATAGCGTCTGACCGCGACAGTTCGCCCGCCGCGCCGAGAGAATACGTTTCTGTCACTTAATGGCCAAATCAAGGCAACGGCTGATCTGATTAAGATTTGACTTTCATTCAACTATGCTTAAGATTTCAGCCAGGCTTAGGCGTCGTCCTAATTGGCGATGATCGTACGAACAAACGATGCGATTTCGTCGCACGAATAGATCAAATACACAAAACGCTTTAGAGTGTCCTAATTGAAGCTCGCAAGTCATCGCGCGAGCACAGGAACATCAGTACCTCTACCATGAGTTTTCTAAACTAACGTAATCTACAGTCGCTAGCGACTACGGTGACACATTTTGTATGAAAAGCTTCCAAAAGTGTCCACTAGAGGCGGTGCTCGCTATACAAAATATTCACCGTAGTCGCTAGCGTGTGTAGATTACGTTAGTGTAGAAAACTCATGGTAGAGGTACAGCGCGATCGTGCGACTAAATCGCATCGTTTGATCGTACGATCGTCGCCAGTTAGGACGACGCCATAGAATAACAGCTACGGTGTTCCCCTGCCTGTCGTAAAAGCCGACTAAACGGGGCCTTTGGGGTCGTGCGTGGGCAATCAGAGCGGGGGCTCTGTGTGCCCAGAAGCGACCTCAAGGAGGACGATGGGTCGATGTGGTCAATTGTTGTCACGCACGACTCATCGTGCGATAGCACAGCGAGGGTGCTAGGGGAGGTTTCACACTTCCCCTGGGATGAGCTATCTAAGCGCCGCTCGTGGAGGGGTGAGCAGCTATGCGTTCAACACGAGAGCCCACATCGAGGGCCCGCCCCGTGTAATAAAGAATTTAGATTTGACTAGCTTTTTGCCCGCGGCTTCGCTCGCGTAGACTATAAGATTTGTTCGCGTAATAAACGCTAAGATATTAATTTCGTGAAGATTCCTAATTGTTCTTGTGAACTCGGTGGCCAATGCGATGATGGGAGCGCGGCGCGGCGACAGCTGGTGGAGGACCACGTGCTCCCATCCATCAATCATCAATCAGCCAGGACTTTGCTTTTTAAATGAGTAATTTTAATCTTTTATATAAAGCCGTCGAAACTCAAGACTTGGTCTCACTCGCGCACCGAGGGCTCTGACCTTCCTTGGACGTATATTTATTGGATTGGGCCATCACTGTTGTTTAATACCGGACCGCATAATTAAGTTTGTTTGTGAAGGAATTTGGATGATATTGAAAAAAGAAACTGTGCTAGTTAGAAACATTTTTCTATTTTTCCTATACTTTTTCCAGATTTTTCGCATTGCGAACCTCGGAGATTGGAATTATTCATCAACAGTGAAAAAGTCTTAAACAATAATAGAAACATGTTTTAAAATTTACAAATAAAGCCCTTTCACATGATACCTCACTTAAATTTGTAGCCCTGCTTTGAAATTGCAGGGCCCACTCTGTTCACCTTTACAACCGTAAAAGTAAAAAAATATATATTTGCAATAAGGTTGGGTAAGCAATATTTAAAACTATTCTAAATTTTAAATCAACAGCATTACTGGTTGTTGAAATTGTATACCTACCGCTGTAACAGTCGAACAGACAGACTAACTGGCACCGTAAGGGTTCCTTTATTAGCTTTTTAGTTCGGAACCCAAATAAAAACGAAATACCAGTCACTAATAACGATATTCCAAGCACTATACTAAAAATTAGTGGCAAAGTAGATGCCTCATAGGTATAGGCTACACGTTAAGAAAGGATTTCCCGAAACGTAACCACTTGAAAGAGAAATTGGACTCTGGCTGCAAGCAGGTTCTCTCGTTATCAATTTGGAGCAGCCCGAGCAGGGAGGTTCCTCCCCCTTACATCGCAGTTGTGTTTCTGCGGTGAATAAGGTCGCCAGAGCTGAGTGTAGGGGACCAGTATGTAGTAGGCACCAAATAATACCTACCGCTGCCGGCACAGCGACTCCTCTCAACCTTCAAACACTTTTTCAAGAAGGGTGTAGAGATAGATTCGGTAAAGCGTGAGTGATACCCCTGGTGTTGCAAGCGTCAATAGGCAACGTTAACTGCTTGCCATCAGACGAACAGCAAGTTTTTTATTTGTCCTGTCTTCGTCGTAAGTGTAACTATTTATATCCCCTATATATGCCTGTATGGCTACCAGTATGGTACTTTTGTCGATCAGGCTGGCCACCACATACTATCGTGCGTAAAAAGCACAGGCAGGATTCCGCTCCACTCCGACTTTAATGACATCATTCATAGGGCTCTTGCCAGAGCTCTCGTGTCAGCTATTCGTGTATCGAGTGGCTTGAAGCGTAACGATGATAAGAGTTCCATCTGACATTGATGTCCTGGAGCTCATTGTATTTTTCGCGACATATCGAGGCGTCTGATTGACGGTTCCTATAGCCAAAGGGCTGACGAATACTCCAGCTAGAAGATTAGCATCACCATACAAAATGGCATCGCCCGCCGCCTGCAAAGTTTGGGCACACTACCAACTGACAGGAAATTAGATCAGCTATATTCTCTTTGTGAACTGCTGATCTCTTTTTTATTTTTATTTGTGTTCTGTTTGTTTTCTATTTCCCACTTAGTCTGTCAAGCAATTTCATCATCTTATCTGAATTGTTCATGGTCGTTTTTGAGAAATCGATGAACATACATGAAAAAAGAACATACGCGTCCAACTTAGAGTTTCCTCCTTCTTTTTTGAGTCGGTTAAAAATAGGATACCTTTTATCACGGGAGAGTTCCCGCGAGGGTGGTACAGTGGGAATAGTTACTCGACCCAGAGCTATGCCATATGTAGGCAAATAACAAATAATTTAAATGAGAACACATCGTGAAGTTTTGCAGGTTCGATTCTTACTTAGGTAAGCCTTTATCATAAGTTCGTCAATGCAGCTGTACTTATTTGTAGCTTTTTTTTGTAGTGAACAAAACTAAAAGGTCAAACGGGAGAGCGCCGATGGCTCTCATCAACCAAAATATTTATATCAAAATCATTGATCCTGTCATAAAATTGTGAGAACGAAACCATAGTGCGATTCAGGAAAAAGACAACGCCATCTAGTAGTTCTCTCCCTCTGTGTCTCATAGCCGTGAGACGGCCTGTAAATAAATAAATTGAGATATCTTTTTTTCCCGTGATCCGATTTTGATGAAACAAAGCCTAGTTGAAGCGCCAAGCAACGCTCAATTACCCTGTGGAAACCCCATGCAAATCCGTTCAGTGGATTCGAAGATTATCCTGTTCAAACAGACAAACAGACAGACAGAAAGACAGACAGACAGACAATTTTTTTTTTAATGGTATTTATGTATTGTCTTAGCCATTCTACATCACCCCCAATCAGTTTTTGGTAAAAATATTCAATGTACAGACACGACTTTTCTACAGTTTTATTATATGTATAGATAGATATGTATAGAAGAAGATAACCTGGCCGCTCCCCCCGGGGCGGTAAGGTATCAAATGAGGATTTACACACGAAAAAAAAAAAGCTATTTTAAAGATTAGCTCACTAATCTATCTGTGGCCGCACTGCGGTTGATAATTTGTGTACAACGTCGTGTTAATGTGACTATTACTTAGATTCAGAATCATGGCGAGCTCCATACATTGATTTGTACAAAAAAATAAAACATTTTAGAGGGTATTGAATCACTTCCAATGTTGAGATTACATTACCAGCAACATGTTAATATACATGAAATATTTTATAAACCCCGCAAAACATAACAACAACATTGTTTTTGGTCGCGAATAGTCGCGATTCGCCGGCATGCCATAGAAATTCGCATTATTATCCCGGGGTTCTAAAAATATTTTAAATGGCTCAAGTTGTTCCTTAGGCACCAAGGATCAATTATAACGTAATTCCAACGTCTCTAAAAATCTTTATTTTTTTGTACAAATCTCGCCATGATCCAATCCAAATATCTTCGAGATATTCGCCAAAAACGTTTTCCGCTGGGATGACGTCATCCTAGCATTTTATTTCCAATAATTAATTAGGGTCGGCAACGCGCGAGTGATACCCCTGGTATTGCAAGTGTCCATAGGCTACGGTAACCGCTTACCATCAGGCGGGCCGTATGCTTGTTTGGCACCTTAGTGGTAGTGACTTCTAAATATCTGCTAAGCTCAAATCAAGAAATTCGACATTATGTGACATTACTCCGCTGCGACAGCACACACCCACGTTCCTGGGGGTCTAATGCACCCATGATCTAATAGCGTGCCGGACATCACGATAGTTATGTCTGTTTTTATCACAAACTAAACTACGCGATTATTAGGGTGTTCACACACGACCGATGATCATGCGTGTGTTGGCTCCCTTATACCTACTTATAGCTGTAGTTTTTCTAAGGCAATGATAGCTCAGTGGTAGTGACGTCGGATGCCGGAGGCCCCGGTCGAATCCTATGATAAGCCTGAGCTTTCGGTGATGGAAACCATCGTGAGGATACCGTAGCACGGTGCTAGGCTAGAGCACCTACCAATCACCTATCGGTGTGTTCCGACAGCTGCACTTGAGAGCCAGTTCCTTCTAGGCTTTGTGTGTGCACCACCTTCGGACACACATCACTTACCATGGCGAGATGCCAAAAAATTGCTCCGAATATTTATTCAGGTGCAATACTAATTTAATTAAATAAATTTCTCATAAAACATTGACCCCCTTACTCATAAAGCGCTATTTAACTAATATACTGTTTAAACGGTCACGTAAATATTGTCACATTATTTGACAATGACAATGGAGTGACGTTATTAACGTTACCCTATAAACAGTAACTATAGTAGTTTAAATAACGTTTTATGTTATTGTTCAACGCGCGAATGATACCCCTGGTGTTGCGTCAATAGGCTACGGTGACCGCTTTCCATCAGGTGAGCCGTATCCTTTTTTGTTATCTTATAAAAAATAACTTCATCCTCAGACTATGCTCTGCTTAGTTTGAGATATAGCCGTGTTTGATGGATGTTCCAGGATAGAGTTTATTATTAAGAGGTGGCGTTTGTTCCATACAAACGTAATCCTCAGTTTCCTCTTTGGATAATGACACTAAAGCAATGATTATTCTACCATGCAATCTGTAGGTACCACTGTATGTCCCTCGGTTGTTTTTTTCTCTATAAATTAATTATTATAAGAATTAACAGCCTTCTAAAATCACAAAAATTTTCCATTTTTATTAACGGTCTTATCAGACGTCTAGCAAACAAATTTGACGAATAGTATAAAAAAACTAAGGAAAACCGACAGACATAACCAAAGCCCTTCTTATTATGATTCTTGAATGTTTTTTTTTAATCCATCCAGTTTTGGAGGAGAAAACCGATGATTATGAAATAGCGATTTCGTCTAATTTAAATAGGTATAATCGGTCCAAGCTGTAGTTGTCTCTATCGCCCTCGGGCGGGATAGCCCGGACAAGACGCGACAGTAGAAAAACCTATTTTTCAAATTTCTTGCAGCCGTCCTTACCTCTTAATTCATGAATATGTGTTATTTAGTAAAATCTAAATATCTTACCTTTTATCCACGAATTATAAACACAACACTTATTTAAAAGTTAACTTCGTTTATCTAAAGTCGAGCTTTTGACTTAGCAGACTCAATAGTACTGATACAATTGAAAACAACTTAACGTACTAGTGATGAACGATTAAATGAAAGTGATTGGTAAAATTATCGATAATCGGATATCGTTTAATATTCGCGTATTCGCATTTAGAAAAATCTTATGTAGAATACATTGAATTATGTGTAATAATTCAATGGTAGAATAAAACAAAATTACAGAGTTATTCAAAGTACTTGAAAGTAGGTATCATATCTGTGAAAGTGTGAAATGAACGTACCAAGCGCTATTGCCATTATTACAATCGAGTAAAAAACGCTAAAAAGAGACATTTCTTGTATATTTTATTTCATTTTCATTATTTGTAATAGCGACAATAGATCAAGTGTCTACCTATTACGGTTCATGAGATACAGCCAACTGACAGACGACCCGACGGACGAACAACAGGCTTAATAATAGGGTCTTGTTGGCATGACACCCTTCGGCTATTAAACCCAAATAATAATATTTTAGTTACCTACCAGTCAAAGACAAGGTCAAAACAACGTTATTTATTTATGCAGTTTAAGTTCTAGGAGCGGAAATTATGAAGATAACCATCGCATAGATTGACCGTAGCGCCAGGGTCAAGGGCCAGAAGGCAGTGCTCCTGGAGACGGCACTCATGGTGAGGAAGTTTCTCTCTCTGGAGCCTTGGCCACCGGTACCTAGAACCCTGTTCCAGATGCCGGTGGGGAACTGTTTTTTATATTTTTAGACCTATATAGGGTGACTGTAAATTAGTAAACGTGTGTCTAAGTATCGTTTACTAATTAATTTTTAGAGAGGTAGAGCAGAGGGTAGTGTTTATTCGCTCAAAGAGCAGCTCGACTGGGTAAGTACCTCCACCTTACAGAATACCGCAGCCAAATAACTTTATGTTGTGTAAAGTTGTGTTCCTGCGCGTGAGTAAGGTCGCCAGAGCTCATAGGGGAGGGAAAGGTTGGTAACGCATGAGCGATGCTTCGTGTGTTGCAAGCGTCCATATGGCTACGGTAACCGCTTACCATCAGGTGGGCCGTATGCTTGTTTACCGACTAAGATGTGAAAACATTCAGTAAAAAAATGGAATAATAACAAAATACTTTATTTGCAGGTAGAGGTGCCCATAATGGTGCTTACATACTTAATAGTTTAACAGCATAATATCGACACCGATAAATCCACGTCACTACACGGCAAACCAGTTCACCTTTCATCTCACGGCCAATATATGGCCTACACTCGAAGTAGGTTAAGTTAAGCAATACGCAATACTATTGATGCGATGTCTACGCGTGGGGTGGCGAGGGATTGATTGACATTTTTACACCGAACCACAAGACGCCGGGAAAATTTTCACCCGTACGTTGTTGACATACCGAAAATACGGACACAGCGTTTTGCATCCTCATTTATAATGCGGACAGCAAGGGAGTGGAACTTGCTTCCGGCGTCTGTGTTTCCTGACGCCTACAATCTAGGAACTTTCAAGGCCAGAGTGAATAGGTTTCTTCTGGGTAAGCGTGTTTCATCTTAGGCTTCGTCATCGCCCCTTATGGGCGGGTCAGTGGCCAAACGCAAGCCCATTTAATTAATAAAAAAAAAAAAAAAAAAATTATTAATTCGGTAATTTACTTAGGTACCTACGTCTATATACAAGCTGTCCCCCGCGGTTTCACCCGCATTCCCAGGATAAAAAGTAGTCAGTGTTCTCCTCCATGTCATAGGCTATCTACGTGCCAAAGAATCATGGCGAGCTGCATACATTGATTTGTACAAAAAAAAAAACATTTTAGAGGGTATTGAATCACTTCCAATGTTGAGATTAAATTACCAGCAACATGTTAATATACATGAAATATTTTATAAACCCCGCAAAACATAACAACAACATAATGGTTTTGGTCGCGAATAGTCGTGATTCGCCGGCATGCCATAGAAATTCGCATTTTTATCCCGGGGTTCTAAAAACATCTTAAATGGCTCTAGTTGTCCCTTAGGCACCAAGGATGAATTATAACGTCATTCCAACGTCTCTAAAAATCTTTATTTTTTTGTACAAATCTCGCCATAATCCTTTTAACGTAATCGGTTCAGAGGTTTAGGAGTAAAAAGGCAACAAACAGAGCTACTTACGTATATTTATAGATTACTAGCTGTCCCCTGTGGTTCCACCCACGGAAAAGAGAATACACTTTCTTTTCTCTGTGGTTCCACCCGCGTAGCCTATGTATTTTTCCATACCATAGATTATCTGCAAGCCAAATTTCATGAGAATAGTTAAAGCGTGAAATCGTAAAAAACAAACAAACTCACATTCGCATTTGTAATATTATTTAGGATAAGTTTAGATTAAAACGTGAAGATATGTAAAAACTTAGAAGCTTTGGTGTTGTAGCATGATTAGTGTTGAAAACTCCTTTTTTATTTTGTAAACAATGAATAATTTTGGTTGTCCGTCTAATTGTTTAATTCTCAAATTTTTCACAATTAGCCATTTTTAATCGATCCACAAAGTTAAGCTACCACCGGTGTGGCCGGTATTTGGATGGGTGACCGCCTAGTGGTAAGTTTGGCAACCAAGCACAAATTAGGGCTCATTTCTGCCAGTGTCGAGTTAAATTATAGTTTCCAGTCACAATAAAACACTTTATATAGTCCTCAGTCAGTCACCGTCCATAAATGTCATGTTTTACTACAATGGTGGTCATTGTACTAAAACTCTTCACGGACATTTTGAGACAACTTGAAAAGTCACGATACACATAATTCATTTCATTTCACTTCACTGGTGCACATGGATGATCTTGATTGGATAAAATACCACCGATAATATGCAATAAAACTCAAAATAAAAGAATATATGAAAATACGTATTATTTTTGTACAAAACTAATTCATTGTTTTAATTCCCAAAAATTTTACATTGATACTGCACTATTATTTATTGTGAAATCGTTACAGTTTTAAGTTTCATTACACGTATTTTTTCTTTTGTCGATTTTTTATGATAGCTTTATGGTCAAAATACAGGTTAAATCAAATTGGTTCGAATTATCAACAGTTTGACAGATATTTTGAGCATAAAGATATCATAAGAAAACTCCTCATTAAATTAAATAATACTAAGATATGGTGTGTTAAAGTTATGCGTGAGTGACGTCACGTTGTGTCACGCACAACTTTTGAGTAAAAAGTTGAAACTTTGACGCATCTTTGTATTTTTTTTTATGATTTGGTAAAGCAAAACATACGTATCCAATATTTTTAATAATCTAACTGACGGACTAATAATTAATAATTGTCGGGCCAGCTGGCGCAGTTGGTTAAGACGTGGAGTCTTAACCTATAGCGCCGCAGGTCGTGGGTTCGATTCCCACACAGGACATACATTTGTGTGCATGAACATGTCTGTATGTCCTGAGTCTGGGTGTAATTATGTATATTAAGTATGTATTTACAAACAAAAAGTAGTATATGTATTATATCAGTTATCTGGTTTCCATAGTACAAGCTCTGCTTAGTTTGGGATCAGATGACCGTGTGTGAGGAATGTCCCAGGATATTTATTTATTTATTTTATTTTATTTAATATTACTTTTACTCAAGAATCAGCCTTATTACCACAGAGAAAAGAGTGTATTCTCTTTTCCGTGCTTATTACAGTGAATTAAGAATCTTAGCTTGATAATTATAATCTACCTGATTGAGAAAAATTAGTAAGTACCTACCTAATGTATTTTACATAAACAAACTGTATTTGATTTAAAAAAATTGAATAGAATTATTTTTTCTATATAATATTGTCTAATTTCGAAAATGTTCCTGCTTTGTTAATTAATTATGGGTTGCCATCTTAGAAAGGGAAACAGCGCTTAAAAAGTAAGTCTCTTTCGGACTGCGTTTTTTGTATCAGTGAGCCTTCCAGTTACGTAGTATAAAAAAAAAAACCTTGTCTAGTACTCATTTTTACTATAACTTCATAAGCTATATGAAGCAATTTTTTAGGTAATTGAACGTAAGGCATCGTGCTAACAAATAAGGTTCAAAATAGCGACGCATTTGATGTTAGTTGAATTGAATGACCACATTGACCACCAAAATAGAAGACAATTGATTATATCTCCTTTATTATTCTTACATAAAATATGATAGTTACCGATCAAAATTTTTTAAAATATGCGACCTCAGTCCATGAAAAAAAGTCTTTATGTCTATGTATGCGACGAAAAAAAATTTTGAGCTCTGTTTTATAATTTTTTATTATGATACTATTAAATTTATATGAATTTTTTTTAATACCTCTTTTCTTTGAACATTTGACGATACAATTCATTTTTTTTCTGGCTCCTAATATGTATAGTAAGGGGCATGAGTGATGAGCACAGATTTACACATGCGCAGTAGTCAATTTTCGGTCTGTTTGGCGGAAGAAGCAGGGGGGAGCGGCGAGCTGCACACGATTGGTTCGTCAGTCGATTCTCGTCGTCTATTGGATTCTCGCGTGTCATTTGGCTACTGTGATTTGGTCAAAAGTGTTCATGCGCGAGTTTGCCCCCACTACTGCTTATCTGTGCTCACCACTCGTGCCTCTTACTGTACTAATACACCCAACTGTGCGAGAAAGTAACAATCTTTTTACGGTGTCCAGCTTTGGATAGCGTCTTAAACGTAAATACTGCGCAGCTACTCATAGCAGTTCAATCTAAGTTATTACAAATTAATACATCTTATATTTTTAAATCCATCCCTATTATTCCACACAACGAAAAAGAAAACAGTCCTCTTGGTTGGTTGGAGTCACATTTTACCTAGGGGAGGTAGGCGTCAGTGAAAAATTAATTAATTAAATTTTACTTTTAGTTTTCCTTTTCCTCGGGATCTTCATGTGAACTAATCTGATGTGCATGTTCACGATACTCTTAGTTTGGAAGGTCTTCCCACAGGTGTCGCATGTGTATGGACGCTCCCCTGTGTGTACCTGGCATAATGAAATACAATAACTATAGTTTAAGTGGAGCTATAATGTAGGAGTTGTTAGTGTAAGTGAAGCTGTAATGTAGGAGTTGTTAGTGTAAGTGAAGCTATAATGTAGGAGTTGTTAGTGTAAGTGGAGGTATAATGTAGAAGTTGTTAGTGTAAGTGGACGTATAATGTAGGAGTTGTTAGTGTAAGTGGAGGTATGATGTCAGAGTTGTTAGTGTAAGTGGAGGTATAATGTCAGAGTTGTTAGTGTAAGTGGACGTATAATGTAGGAGTTGTTAGTGTAAGTGGAGGTATAATGTCAGAGTTGTTAGTGTAAGTGGAGGTATAATGTCAGAGTTGTTAGTGTAAGTGGAGGTATAATGTCAGAGTTGTTAGTGTAAGTGGAGGTATAATGTAGAAGTTGTTAGTGTAAGTGGACGTATAATGTAGGAGTTGTTAATGTAAGTGGAGGTATAATGTCAGAGTTGTTAGTGTACGTGGAGGTATAATGTCAGAGTTGTTAGTGTAAGTGGACGTATAATGTAGGATTTGTTAGTGTAAGAGGAGCTATAATGCTGGAGGTGTTAGTTTAAGTGGAGGTATAATGTAGGAGATGTTAGTGTAAGTGGATGAATGATGTAGGAGTTAGTATAGGTGGCGTTATAATGTAGGGCTTGTGAGTGTACTTTTCTAGAAACCCAAACCCAGAATTTCTAAGCATGTTCAATTAACTTGATGTAAGAAGAAATATCATTTTTTTTCATTTATTAATCAAATAAAATCCACAGCCCTTAGTATAATAGTGATTTTAATTAATATAAAAAGCGTCCCTTTATTAGAATTAATTACAAATATTGCTTAAACTAAGACCCTTACGAGTTACGAGATATACAAAGAATATAGTTTCAAATTGAAACTTATATTCTTTGTTTAATAATTTAATAGGTAACTTAATCTATATATATAAAAATTAATCCCTATTTCCCTTGGTCACGTCATAACGCGTGAACGGCTGGACCGATTTCGATAATTCTTTCTTTGTTTTTGTCAGGAGAAGGTTCTTATGAAAGAAAAATTAAGAAAGTTGCGAGGGTAGGGTAGAGTAGTAGGGTAGGGTAGGGTAGATTAGGGTATAGGTTAGTAGGACACCACGCGAATTAATTCGTACCGGGCAGCTAGTGAATAATATTCTTAAAAGTGTATGGTGGTACTCACAAGGTTATGTTGTTTAAGGGTGTGCGCGCTCTGGAACGCTTTTCGGCAAATCTGACATTTGAACGGGCGCTCTCTCGTTTGTGCCTATAAATATTATAATTTTGTTATAAATTCAACAGGAATTTGACTTCGGCGAGGAAACCTATTCTCGAGAAGTCAAATTCAAGAGTATTTGAAATCCAAACCGCACAGGAAGAGAGGTAGAGCATAGCGTTTATTCGCTCAAAGAGCAGCTCGACTGGGGAAGTACGTCCACTTTACAGAATACCGCAGACAAATAACTTTATGTTGTGTAAAGTTGTATTCCTGCGCGTGAGTAAGGTCGCCAGAGCTCATAGGTGAGGGGGGAAAGGTCTGTAACGCGTGAGCGATGCTTCGAGTGTTGCAAGCGTCCATATGGCTACTAAAACTAGTATATCAATCCACAATATCAAAATAAAGGTTATATTTTACAATGGTTTCGGGAGTAAATCAATAATTAAGGTATATTTTACCACCAATATAGGAGACGCTTTGAATGCTTTAGAACAGACGGTAAATTTAAATGAATTTCCACCTGAATGCAACTGAAGTGTAATGTTGTTTAATACGGGCCAGTTGGCGCAGTTGGTTAAGAGTCTGGTAAAGAATCCACCTATTGCGCCGCAGGTGGGTTCGATTCCCACATAGGACATGCATTTGTGTGCATGAACATGTCTGTATGTCCTGAGTCTGGGTGTAATTATGTATATTAAGTATGTATTTACAAACAAAAAGTAGTATATGTATTATATCAGTTATCTGGTTTCCATAGTACAAGCTCTGCTTAGTTTGGGATCAGTGTGTGAGGAATGTCCCAGGATATTTATTTATTTAAGAAGAACAGAATTCTGATATTGCGGACATTACAGGAAGATTCATGTCATCTTGCTGCAGGAGTTGGGAATCTGCGGTAGCCTCCTACGTTGGATGGAGTCGCCTTCGCATCAGAACCCAAGCTGTTGGTTTCGTAAACCTCTGGACTGCCGATTGCCACTACTTCTTGGGACAACCTGTATAACTTAGGTAAAGACCTAAGGAAGGGTTTTTCAAAATTTAAGGGTATAAAGAGGGGATAGAATTTGATCTGTTAAGTTTTCTTACCACTTTATTCTGCGGTTTTTGTTGCTCTATCTCATGTTCCTTCAGCAGTTCTTCAGTCTCAAACGACATACCGCAGCGCACACAATACCTGATGACACACGATTATTGTATCAATTAAACAGTGTTATATGTGTGTCATGTACGTGTGGTGTCCCTTACTTGTGTAGCGTGTCGCACAGTCCGTCGGTTCCTTGATGCGCCTTAAACGCGTCCGAGCAGTGGAACTGGGTGTCGCAAGTAGAACAACGACACTCCGGCGATAGCCTCTGTTATATTTAAGGTCAGTTAGTAAAAGAAACTGCTAATGTTGTTATTTCCTTCCAATTGTCGTTTACCTCTGTATGTGCCCTATTACAATGCATATTGAGTCCCACGAGTCCATTGTACAAGCCCCCACAGATCTCACAACGGACCAGCTCGCCCAGCGTACAGGTCTTGTGGAAAGTCGTGTTGTGTTTGTATCTACTCGCAATATTTCTGTACAAAAACAATTACGTACGTTAAAAAGAGGAGCCAGTCTAGAGGTCTTAAGGTCATCTCCCAAAGACTACATTTAGATTTAGTTGAGTGGCCAAACCTACCCCAGGTTTGGCCACTATACTATATAATATACTAATGTATACCAAATATCAAGTCAATCCGACCACTGAAAGTGCGTGAAATTCGACTTGCAAGTTATTTTTTACATACACATATGGACATTCATTGCAAGTTAAATAGAAGCTTGTAAAAAATTACTTACTTAAACTCTTTTCCACAGTATTTGCAGGGATATTTCCTTCCATTGTGTTTGTTATAATGTCTAACTGCTGCAATACTATAATAAAACACACATTGTAAGGCGTCGTCCTAATTGGCGATGATCGTACGAGCAAACGATGCGATTTCGTCGCACGACGAGATTAAATACACAAACGCTTTAGAGTGTCCTAATTGAAGCTCGTAAGTCAACGCGCGAGCACAGGAACATCAGCGCGATCGTGCGACGAAATCGCATCGTTTGATCGTACGATCGTCGCCGATTAAGACGACGCCTAAGTTTTTTTTTAATTAATAAACTATTGTATAAGAGTTTACATCAAGTGTACAACCAAACTAAGATCAAACTTGTATTTTGGGAGTCAGTGCTCTCTCAATCAGTATGTTGGTACAATAAAGGTAAAACAAGAATTACATGCTAATTAAATAAAATAGAAATCAAATAAACATCTTATACTCAATAATTAAAAGCCTCATGTTTGTATGTGTGTGTGTGAGTGTGTAAGTGTGGGGTGTGCTTGTGAAGGTGCATATGTGCGTGCCAACTTAAACTTAAAAATGTTATAGTTTTGAGTTTCACAGTACTAAATATGGATTTGATTGTAGTGCTTACGTAGGACCGATTGGAGCAAGAAAAGCTGTCTCACGGTAAGGTCATTGCAGTCAGCATACAATTGTCTAGTGGAGTACCGAAAGGGCTTGCAGGCCATCACCTTATACAGCTCTTTGTGCTCATTCAAGTCTTAAAAGAGATGTTTTAGGGGCTCCTCCCCAGACTGTGATACAATAGGATGTACACTGACAAAGAGCAAAGTATACCATCTTAAGAGTATCCCAGCCTATAGAATATCTTAGTTTAAAAAAAATAAGTGAAATGTAAGTGAAAGAAGGTGGTTCCAGTTGAGTTAATTTTGGTAGATCTGTAAAGGGCAAGACCAGAGCAGTTATTTAAGGCTGGTTCATGGCAGGAATGGGATTTTAAACTGAACGAGTCATGGGTGGGCTAGCTGTGAGTTTGAGTTTAGTGAGAAGTTGAGATACTGAGTTTTGTTCATATTCAGACTGAGTATGTTACTATTAAACCAAGACATAACAATTTTCTGCATTTAGTATAGCTTCTTTCCAATTTTTAACATAGAAAGCAAAGCTGTGTCTTCCGCATACGTAAATACATTGCAGTTTGGGAGGGAAAGTTTGCACAGACTGTTTATGTAAATAAGAAATAGAGTTGGACCCAGGATGGAGCCCTGAGGGACACCAATGTGTATACCTTCATCATCACTAATTTAAGATTCGATTTTGACTCGCTGTGATCGTTCAGTAAGATAGTCTGCAAATATATCAAGTGCTAATCCCCGAATACCAACTCTTTCCATTTTGCTCAGTAGGAGAGGGACAGAGACAGTATCACACGCCTTAGAGATATCAAGAAAAATGCCTATACATTTACTTTTAGTCTAAACTTTTCACAGTACAATCAATGAACGCAGAACCGATTAACCATATTGATTGTCCGAAAGAATGTTTTGTCATTCCAAAAAACTGATTAACCGCTTTTTTTAAGATTTTTTCTAAAATTTTAGAAAGGGCAGGCAAAACCGATATGGGTCTATAATTGTTTACACTGTCTCTATCCCCACCTTTGTGTATGGGATGTAAAATTGCTTTTTTGAAGGACTGAGGAAAAATGCCGGTGGATAAAGCCAAGTCAGGACTTAAATGACAAAGTATGTTTTTATTTTTAACCGACTTCAAAAAAGGAGGTTCTCAATTCGGTTGTATGTTTTCTTTTTTATGTTTGTTACCTCAGAACTCCGTCATTTATTAACATATTTGGAAAATTCTTTTTGTTCGGATGGGCATACTTCCAGTTTGGTCCCATTGTCATCAGGTCAGGATCTGATAACTTTTTAGTGTACTTTGAAGTCGGTTTAAGTTTTTTGTAAAAAAAAAAAATAATTATGGATAAATACAATTTGTTTAAAGTTACTTACCCTGTCGTCATGGTATGTCCGCAGTCCTTGCAAGTATATAATTTAAAGTGGATCAGTTGGTGGTGGTTGGTGAGTCTGAACTTAGTCATGAAACGACACTGACAGATGTCACACACGAACTCGCCGCTGATCTGCATAATACTCCTAATAAATGATCATTTAAAAAAAAAACAAGTAGGTACATCTAATAAATCTTAGCATAGTCACAGGGCTGGGCAAAATGCATACATTGGAATTTTTGTTATGATGTCTACATTTCGTGATATCTACAGACAGACTTTTTAGTTTAAGAGATCATTATGTTAAATAATAATTTTATAATAATGTAATAATAGCAATAGTTGGCACCATCATAATATAATATTATTAATGCAAAACATCTTATATGTATTATTATAGTTAGTTATAGTTTATAACTAGGTAGGTATGTGTGTATTTTTTTTTGTTTTTTTTAAATATGGCGTCGAATGGCGCGCAGAAATAAAATGTTTTTCTTTCTTTCTTCTTCTTTCAATTATAATTAATTGAAATAATGGATACACCCCTGGACACTCATCATAGCCGTACAAAAATATCTGGACGGAGCAAACCAGTACTGACATAAGCAGGCTAAACTGATACAGTCTGTCTGTATCACTTTAGCCTAACTTCACTTTATTATCTGTACAGAGCTTTAGTCACTGCCGACGTCTCAAAACGGAATGACAACCAATCGGTATACTAGGTGCGTTAGAATTGGGGTACGGTAGCAAAAATAACAGTCAACTGCTAAAAACTACCACATCTGGCGTTCGATTTGGAAAGTTGTGGGCGAAATTGACGTTTTGAACTGTTCGTTTTACTTAGAAACAGTTAAAAACGACATCGTGAAGGTGGGTGGGGGAGTTGGGTCAAAATTTGCAGATTTTGACCCACCTCCGAGCCAGGGTCATTTGTGATCATATTTTGACATCTTTGAATCCGACAGATAAGTTTTGGCTGAAAATTCAAACGGGAAGCGAAAATTATAATGTTTATTCTAAAATTTGATAGAAATACTAACAGGTAAGAGAAGAATTTGTCAGATTAACTTTGTTTATATATTAACTGAAGGAAAAAGGTAGATTGAGACAAGTGACAAGCAGGCGATGAGCATGCAAATGTAATTGTTGTAGCTGTACGGGCTAACGACCGTACAATTGCGCGGTCAGCATTAACTTTTGTAGCGACAATTTATATTACTAAAGTCAGTTCACATCAAACATCCATACCGTGTACTCATCTACATTTTCGTATTAATTGAATTTGACTTCAAACAACCAGAATCCACGAAAACTTTAGGGCTTCGTTGGAACTGTAATCGAGACATTTTTCTGTTTGAATCAAAGATGAAACCAAATACTTCACGTCCTACAAAGCGATCAATGCTTTCAGACATCTCAAAAATATTCGACCCATTAGGTTGGCTTACACCACTTACAATCAATTTCAAAATTCTATTTCAATCAGTTTGGCAGGCCAATCTTCAATGGGATGACAGTTTACCGGAAAAAATCAAGCAAGATTGGATTAAGATAAGTGAAGACATAGAAAACATAAAACATTACAAAATACCAAGATGGTTAGGTATTCAAGAAAAACAAGAATTAGAATTACACGGATTTTGTGACGCATCAACGAAAGCCTACGGGTGCGTCATTTACTGTAAAATAAAAGAAACAGAATATAACAGAATAACTCTAATAGCCGGAAAGGCCAGATTAGTGCCTATTCGTAAGACCGTATCCCTACCCAAGTTAGAATTGATGGGTGCGCACTTACTATCTAAATTAATGCATAAAGTCAAAGATTGTTTAAGTGACTACAGCATTACAACATACTGTTGGACTGATTCGATGGTAGTATTAGGATGGTTAAACGGTGACCCTCGAAGATGGAAACCGTTCGTAGAGAATCGGGTCAATCAGATTACAGAAGTTATACCATCAGAATCATGGAAGTATGTCAAGTCAAGCGAAAATCCTGCTGACTGTGCTAGTAGAGGGACTTCGGCAACACAGCTCAAAGATCATTCGCTCTGGTGGAATGGGCCAATTTGGCTCTCAAAAGTTTGCAGCAATTTTGACACCGAGCAACCAAAATATTTCACTGATCAAGAGGTGAAAAAACAATCAAAAATAGTTAATGTCATCACAAGTCAGGAAACAAACGACATTATTGCAACGCTGGTTACAAGATTCAGCAGTTTTGCATTCATAATACGCGTAGTGGCATGGCTACGACGATTCAAAACAAAAAGGCAAATGAATTATTTATCATTAGAAGAAATCAGACAAGCTACTACCGTTGTGATGAAGCATCATCAAAGATCAGAATTTGGAGATGAGATTAACTGTTTGCGAGATGGAAAGAGTATTCCTACGAAAAGCAAGCTCCTAAATTTAAACCCGTTTATCGACGATCAAGGTCTTTTACGAGTTGGTGGCAGATTGAGACACGCTCGTATCAATGAAGCAAGGAAACATCCAATCATCCTTGCGAATGGAAGATTAACAGAGCTACTCATCGATCACGCACATAAGATGACATATCATGGCGGTGCACGATTATGTTTGTCATTCATACGACAAAAATACTGGGTCATTGGCGGCATGAGAGTAGTTAAAAAGCAATTGCGAAATTGTGTTAAATGCCGAAGACATAGCCCAAACACACTGCAGCAGCTCATGGGAGACTTACCACAATCAAGGTGCAACCCGTCCCCTAGGGCATTCTATCATACAGGAGTCGATTTTACGGGATTTGTCACTGTCAAAGCCAATAAAGGACGTGGTATCAAGACCACTAAAGGTTATGTTGCAGTTTTCGTTTGTATGGTAACCAAAGCCGTACATTTGGAACTCGTTTCTGATCTCACAACGTCTTCCTTCATAGCAGCTTTACGTAGAATGTCAGCCCGGAGAGGAACACCTTGTCATATATATAGTGACAATGGTACCAACTTCCTTGGAGCCAATAACATCATACAACAAGAATTTGAAGAGCTCCAAATCTACAATCAAGATTTTATGAAAGAGGTCACTGACATGCAAATTCAGTGGCACTTCAACGCCCCTTCATGGCCTTCAGCAGGAGGACTATGGGAGGCCGCAGTCAAAAGCTTAAAATACCACTTGAAGCGGGTCATAGGCGATCAAAATCTGACGTACGAGGAGTTCACTACTCTATTAACACAATTAGAAGCCTGTCTGAATTCACGGCCACTATGTCCACTCACAGAAGATCCAGACGATCTTGAGTATCTGACTCCAGCGCATTTTCTAACGGGAGGTTCAGCTTTAACTATTATAGAGACAGAGAAAGATCTTCGGACTAGATGGCATCTAACACAAAAAATATTCCAAGATACGTGGAAAAGATGGCGTAGTGAATATCTCGACGTTCTTGCGGCAAGAAGCAAGTGGAAAAAGCCTCATGAAAACATCAAAATAAACGATGTTGTTCTCATTCATGACGACAAATTACCACCTGGTAAATGGGCAATGGGCAGAGTCACAGAACTACATCCAGGAGCAGATGGCTACATCAGAGTAGTCACTCTTAAAACGAAGAACGGCTTCATGAAACGTCCTATCGTAAAACTGTCTATTTTACCAGTACAGGTTGAAGAAAAGGATCAACAAAAAACATCTGAAAAGGCGCAACAAAATCCATCTGAACAAACGCAACAAAATCAATGTAATAAGCGACAACGGCGTTTCTCATTTAATTCCGTTGTGATGGCGCTGCTATTTTTCATGACATTTATTTCAAATACATCATGTTTGAATGTGTCAGTGTTCAATGAAAGTCAAGCAATGTATTTTGATAGAATTTCCAACATGGGACTGGTAAGAGATGAATGGAAAATACTTGCGTACTACGACCTGAACCCATATAAGCAAGGCCTAACTGCTGTAAACAAATACATTAAATATTTTGATGAGCAGTGTACAAAAGTAAACAAAAAGGTTCGATGCGACGTCCTATTGTTTCAATTACGTCACGGCTATTCCGAACTCGAGTACTACGATCATATGTTGCACAGTCAACATTCTCGCACGCGACCACGCCGGAGCCTTATCGACGGTGTCGGTTACATCGCCAACAGCCTGTTCGGCGTATTGGATCAGCGTTTCGCGGAAAAGTATGAGAAGGACATCGAACTCATTCAAAGTAAATCTAGGCAGTTCGTGGCGGCTTCTGCGGGGATAGTCCCTCAGGCCAGCCGCCCCACCCCCCACGGCAGCAACAGTGCTTCCAGCGAGTCGACAGATGCGCCTGCGGGTTAAGACCCTCAGGCCACCCGCGTCGACACCCTTGTGTACAGTGTAAAGTGAAAGTGTAGAGTGAAAAGTTTCCGTGTCAGTGCACGTAACTTAAACAATGCTCGCAATAATAGACAAGAAAAAGGCTCATCGTCTTTCATAAAAAATCAAACTTTTACAGTGAGTGAACAATTAGTGTAGATTACAAGAATAGAGACATTAATTGATCATCAATAGAAATTAAGAAACAAGTGGATCACCTTGTCTCACGCACATATTCATTCATTGGTTTTCATCATCCACCCTTTCACTTTTCTCCCCCCCGGGAACATGTACGGGCTAACGACCGTACAATTGCGCGGTCAGCATTAACTTTTGTAGCGACAATTTATATTACTAAAGTCAGTTCACATCAAACATCCATACCGTGTACTCATCTACATTTTCGTATTAATTCAAGTTATTAAAATAGTAACCAGTATAAATTTCCTCTTATTTCTATAAATTCATCAATCAATGTACCTTGCCGGTACAGTATCTAATCGTTCGATTTGGAAAAAATCGTTTGTGGCAAAACTTGCAAAATTGATGAAATTTCCTAATTCGAACGCATAAACAAAAATGCCCATTTTGAAACTATTAAAAACGACATCACTCCAATTCGAACGCACCTTTACGTGTACAGTCGAGGACATAAATATGTATACACTTTTTGAAATTCAAATGCGAAATTCTCGCATATTTAACATTTAAGTGTTAAACTATTACACAAATCATAATAGTATATGTTAGAAGATTCTGCTTTTATAATATCTCATAATTTCAGTCAGTAGTTTAAGAGGAAACCGTTGTTGAATTTTACTAATTGTATACATATTTATGTCCTCGACTGTACATATGTGCGTGAATCTTGTATTTACAAGATGGCTCGGCATACTTGAGGTGCTTTGTTTGGTATAAAACAATGCTTCGTCCAGATTTTTTGACCGTCTGACTTACATCATCGTGTAGCAACATGTGATTCTTATAACTCTCTTCTACAATAAATCCTTTAAAGCAAATGTTGCATTGGAAAAGTTTTTCCCGGGAACCTTTTCTATATTTAAATTTATCAGAATCCTTTCTATCATTCATTTCCTTTTTTTGTTCTTCTTTACTTAGGTATCTCACCTCTATGTTATACTTTGCTAAATACTCATTTGTATGCTTTATTCTTTTTGTTTGTTTGATATTATTTGGAGCGACTTTTTTTGCTCTGGTACTTTTATTTTTACAATCCAATGGCTTAGAATCCAGTTTAAAGTCTGTAACTTTTGTTTCAATGTCATCTTCAAATTCGTTGGTTTCATTCATTTCATCATACTGGGTTTCAATTAATGAGTTATCTTGAGGTACATCTATCTTTATATGTTCATTTTGAAGTGAATGAGGAATTTCCTCGTTAGAATCCGGTTCTTTTGTTTCAATGTCATCCTCAAATTCGTTGGTTTCATTTATTTCATCATACTGTGTTTCAATTAATGAGTTATCTTGAGGTACATCTATCTTTATATGTTCATTTTGAAGTGAATGAGGAATTTCCTCGTTAGAATCCAGTTTTTTTGTTTCAATGTCATCTTCAAATTCGTTGGTTTCATTCATTTCATCATACTGGGTTTCAATTAATGAGTTATCTTGAGGTACATCTATCTTTATATGTTCATTTTGAAGTGAATGAGGAATTTCCTCGTTAGAATCCAGTTCTATTATTTCAATGTCATCTTCAAATTCGTTGGTTTCATTTATTTCATCATACTGGGTTTCAATTAATGAGTTATCTTGAGGTACATCTATCTTTATATGTTCATTTTGAAGTGAATGAGGAATTTCCTCGTTAGAATCCAGTTTTTTTGTTTCAATGTCATCTTCAAATTCGTTGGTTTCATTCATTTCATCATACTGGGTTTCAATTAATGAGTTATCTTGAGGTACATCTATCTTTATATGTTCATTTTGAAGTGAATGAGGAATTTCCTCGTTAGAATCCAGTTCTATTATTTCAATGTCATCTTCAAATTCGTTGGTTTCATTTATTTCATCATACTGGGTTTCAATTAATGAGTTATCTTGAGGTACATCTATCTTTATATGTTCATTTTGAAGTGAATGAGGAATTTCATCGTTAGAATCATCCAGTTTAAAGTCTATAGCTTTTATTTCAATGTCATCTTCAAATTCGAAGGTTTCAAAGAATGGTTTATCTTTAGGTACATCAGTCTTTATATGTTCATTTTGAAGTGAATGGCGAATTTCGGCGTTAGAATTCACATTTTTAATGATTACTGGTAGAATATTGAATCGACTTTCTAATACTGATTTATTTATATTCCCTTTCACTATGTCCTGTTGTTCATGTTTTTCACCTAGTTGAGATACCCCCTGTTCATTTATAGTGTTAGCTTTTATATTAGATTCAGATTCTTGTATTAAAACTTTACATTTTTCAATGGTATTGTTTACACATTTTGAGCCATCATTTTCGCATTTTAATATATCTTTGTCAAGTGTATTCATTAATTCATTACTTGTCTCACTAGAATACTGAATATGATTAATAATTTCTGACAACTGGTGCATTTGATGTGCCCTAATGTTACCTATAGTTTCGCTTGCTTCACAATCTATGTTAACCTTAAAGTCTTTTAATAAACCACTTCTTTCATTATCAGAGTATTTCTTTAGTAGACATTCAATTTCATCATCAGAATGATACTCAACATAGTCATGTTCTGATTTTTCTTCTTTGTCACTAACTAAACATTCATCTACATAATCAAAATCATCAGAATCAATTGATTCACCAGAATCCGAAAATATATCACATATAGTATATATATCTGTATCTGTATCAGAATATATTTGTTTAGGATTAGTATTATCATCTTCTATAGTAAGACTTTCAAATAAAGATTTTGTGAAGTATGTAGGTCTATCTATAGCTTTTATATATTCTGTAGTGAGCTGGAACAAAAAAAACTTAAATAATAAAAATAATGTTTGACTCTAATTAAAAATAATGCCTATGCCTATGCCGCCTAGTGTGCGAGTGTCTTACTCTCGGTAACTACATAATAGAATAAGTGATATTTGAAGCTTGAAACTACCAAATTATGAACAAAATTACCGATTTTAAAACACCGCTAAGAATGCATGGTCACGGTTGGCCAACACACTTTGGTGTAGGTTGACCAATAAAAATTGGTTGAAGAAGCAAACAAAACTTAAAAAAAAGAATTTTAATCTATGAATGCAGTTTAAATTGTTTTTTAAATTAAAATAATGTCTTCTTTCTGTAAAATGTTACATCTACAATATTTAAGGTACTTCCCCTCCATGTGGCATAGCCGTGGGACGCCCTGTATATTCACGCAGAGTATTTAGATTTTATAGTTTAGAGTGAACAGTATATTAATTAAATAACGTATTATGAGTAAGGGGGTTAGATACTGACCTTTAAATGACCTCTAAATGATTGATGAGCATTTGTCAGTACCGTAAGTGTATCTATGCACTTTGTTCTGAATGTGTCGCACTTGAGCAGGAGTGCAGCACAGTAGCTGCATAAGTAATGTGGCAGGTCAACTGTTACTTGTACCTGTAGATGTATATACCTACATATGAATCACAAACTGAACAAATGAATCGACGATTTTATAAACCCTAACAATCGACCATCCTGACAAATTTATAAAACATCTTATTTGAATGAACCAGTTTGTACCGCGTTGCAAGTTTATGCACAAAAAAAGGATCCATAGGTCCAACCCCCTTTTAACACTCCCCCCCCCCCCTCCCCAACCCATGCCCCCCTAATCCCAAACTAAGCAAGCAGAACTTGTACTATGGAAACCAGATAACTGATATAATACATATTCTACTTTTTGTTTGTAAATACATACTTAATATACATAATTACACCCAGACTCAGGACATACAGACATGTTCATGCACACAAATGCATGTCCTGTGTGGGAATCGAACCCACGACCTGCGGCGCGATCGGTGGAAACGTAACCAGAGTCTTAACCAACCGCGCCAGGCGGCCCGTCATATATTGTGTAGTGTGAGTGTACCTACTTACCGTGGTACTCAGTAGATTGGAATAGGCCTGCAGCAGTCGACTCTGGCGCATGTCGTACAGTCGTGCGTCTGTAGCGAGACATCCTCGACACACTCGCAACGAGGACGTTGTGCTCTTGTTTAGATAATTGTTTTCTAGAGCCATAAGTCTATAGTGGAACTTAAATTAATACCAAATAAACTTTTTTAAACTACCAATTTTAATACCAAACAAATCGATCGACCGAATTATATCGACTTGACAATTGATAACAGGGTGACCATCTCAAAAATGGTGAATCTGCCCTACGACAAAAAATCTGGCAGAATATGCCAAACTTGAATACAGAAAATGCCAAAAATATCATCATATTAGAATTGCTCCCATGGGGACGAGAATGAATAAATTTTTCAAAATGCAACAACAGCCTTAGCTCTGGAAATCCAAAAAGATAGCAATGGATCTTGTTCCCACTCAGTTCGGTACGATCGTTCGTATTTTCTCTTCATCATGTATGTATCAGCATGCGTAGTATCTCTACTTAGTTTGTGGTATCAGCCAAGGATTTTGTATACTACGTAGGTAGTATACAAAAACCGGCCAAGTGCGAGTCAGATTCGCGCACCGAGGGTTCCTGTACCTGTAGGTATATAAGTAAATGGTAGTATATAGACCTGAGTATTCGATATGAATTTCAATTTATGACGTATTAAAAAAAACTACTTACTAGATCTCGTTCAAACCAATTTTCGGTGGAAGTTTGCGTCGTAAGTAATGTACATTTTTTTTTTTTTTTTTTATCATTCTTTTATTTTAGAAGTTACAGGGGGGGGGGACACACATTTTACCACTTTGGAAGTGTCTCTCGCGCAAACTATTCAGTTCAGAAAAAAATGATATTAGAAACTTCAATATCATTTTTGAAGACAACATTTATTGTTTTTTTTCTATTTTTGTGTGAAAATCTTAATGCGGTTCACAGAATACATCAACTTACCAAGATTCAACATTATAGTTCTTATAGTTTCGGAAAACAGTGGCTGTGACATACGGACAGACAGACAGACAGAAATGATGAATCTATTAGAGTTCTGTTTTTTGCCATTTGGCTACGGAACCCTAAAAACCCTTGATAGTACGTTCATTCTAAGAAGCTTTTATAGCACTGTGTGTAAAATGTTATACGATACTCGTGACTTAAGTCATTCAAAAAAGACTACTTAAGTAACTCACACGTATCCAAGAATATTATTAAGATCCTTGCTCGAATCGTTATATACTATTTAAATCTGGCGTGTAGGTAATCTAGCTTTTTGTATTTTGATCATATAGCGGCATCTAGCACTTTTTTCTAGCTAATACTAGCGCTCAACCCTAAAACAGAGGTGGCAGAGTTACAAGTTGTCTCAAAAAGTCCGTGAAAAGCTTTAGTACCTACCACAGACATATATACCTACCATACCACAGTACCTACAATGAATGACCACCATTTTACTAAAATATGACTGGAAGGCTGGAAGGTGACTGTGTTAATGCGGACTGAGAAAATTAATGTGCGGACTAAATGAAAGTGATATTTAAAAATAAAAATGCGACTGACAAAAATTCAAAAGGGGTGTGAAGAGATTTCTGCAGTGTCGGCAACGCGCGCGTGATACCCCTGGTGTTGCAAGCGTCCATAGGCTACGGTAACCGCTTACCATCAGGCGGGCCGTATGCTTGTTTGCCACCTAAGTGGTATAAAAAAAAAAAAAAAAAAAAAAACGACTTTGTTTCATAATATATAGACATAATACCACAGTCTATTAAACCATAATAATACTTTGTATCCAATCCAATCCATCCACAGACTAAGGAGAGATGTGAATCCATCCATGGCCGAGAACAAATTAAAAAAAAACGAAACAATTTATAACAAAAAAATTGTTGGAATTGGGAGAATTTTTATAGAGAAATGGCTCTAGAAAACAATTTTGGACACAAGAGCACAACATCCTCGCTGAGAGTGTGTCGAGGATGTCTCGCTATAGACGTACGACTGTACGACATGCGCCAAAACCGGCTGCTGGAGGCCTATAACACACTACTGAGTACCGCTGTAAGTTCAAAATACATATTATTCACCAATGAATTCATAAAAGAAAGATGATCAGACAGTAACCGTAGTGACTAGGGTGCAAGGACCTTCCATTTACCAGCCATTTTTTTGGGGTTGTGTACCCAACGGGACCCTGTTACTCCTCCGCTGTCCGTCTGTCCGTCTGTCCGTCAGTGGGCTGTATCTCATGAACCGTAATAGGTAGAGGTGAAATTATCACAGAATATGTATTTCTATTTATTACGCCGTGTGGCTCCCGGCCCTGAATAGGGCCAATCCTGAGGGTGTCCTTAAAGGCGACTAATGGAGTACACCAGGGGACGGGCAGCAGCGTCCATCTGTGATACGTCATCCATCACTACTGCGATCACCAACCCGCCTGCCAAGTGTGGTGTTTATGGCAAAACCCCTGGCTGGTCTGCTTAAGTTTGCTATTTATTTACTTATTAAATATTTATTCAGTCTACTTTGTAATTTTGCCGCCGCGCCCGGGCACGCAATTGTTTTCAGTGCGATTAGAATGTAAATATTATTTAATGAATCTAAGCTTGTTTTGAAAAGAGTAATTGCTGATATAATTGCCAGCTCTTCTCAGCATATACAACCTTACGAACCAAAAGTTGAAAATATGGGAGCCATACAAGAGATATCTTTATTTATTTGTTTCATAGCAAAGTTAAGTTAGTTAATATTGTAAGGAACCTTCTGAGTCTGATTGGTATTTTTTTTATTTCACTTCTTGCTTGATTGCATAGATCATTGCTTTATTTTTAGACTAAATAAGTTCTGACCTAAAGGCACCACAACGGGGATATGTGACTATTAATATAATTAGTTTTTGTGCCTATAACTATCCAAATTGACAGACAAGGCAAGGCAGGTTGGTTAAGATTCCACCTATCACATTAGTGCATGAACATGTCTGTATATATGTACAAAAAAGGTAGTATATGTAGTATATCAGTTATCTGGTTTTCATAGTACAAGCTCTGCTTAGTTTGGGATCAGATAGCCGTGTGTGAGGAAAGCCCCAGGATATATTATTTATTTATTCAAATAATTATTCAATGCATCTACAGGTACAAGTAACAGATGACCTGCCACATTACTTATGCAGCTACTGCACTGCAATGCTGCTCAAGTGCGACACATTCAGAATTAAATGCATAGATACACTAATAGTGCTTAGAAATGCTCAACACCAACATATAGATGTGAGTATTTGAACAATTACCATCTTCATTACCATATAGAGAGAATCTATTGCCAAGAACTTAAGAAACAGTCCCAAGACTCAAGATTTCATATAATGGGTGTAAATAAATGTTTAGCTTTAGTTTTTGTTCCAGTTAACAATGGAACAAATAAAAATAATGAAAAAATCTACATACTTAAAACAATCTGCATTAAAAAATATTAATATTGTTGATAAAACTCCTAAGCGAAACTATTCTAATATATCTACAGATACAATTATATCATCAGAATCTGATATGTGTTTAGATTCTGATGATTCTATAGATAGTGATTTTACAGACATATCTGATTGTTCAGATAGTGATATCGAAGTTAATCTTGATTTAAAACCCAAACCAAATATTAGAAAACACAAGTTAATAAAAACTGAACAAGATCATCCTGCAAGAAAAGCAAATAATGAAATTAAAAGTCTATTAAGGACATATTTTGATAATGAAAGAAGTGGTTTATTAAAAGACTTTGAAATTAATATTGATTGTGATGCCAGTAAAGCTATAAGTAACATTAGAGATCATCAAATGCATCAGTTGTCAGATATTATTAATCATATTCAGTATTCTAGTGAGAAAAGTAATGAATTACTGAAAATATTAGATGAAGATATATTAAAATGTAAAAATAATGCCTCAAAATTTGTAAATAAAACCACTGAAAAAAGTAAAGTTATAAAACAAGAACCCAATTCGAATGCAAATGCCAAAACTATAAATAAACAGAATGTTGATGAAACAGGTTTAGAGAAAGTAAATCAGGATGCAAATAAATCAATATTAGAACTTGATATCAAAATTAAATCAGATTTGATTGAAAAGACAGAAGAACTTAAAGAAGAAATAAAGGTAGAAGTATCTGAAGATTTACCAATCGTCTTTGAAACAGAATATGAAGATGTAAACGAAACCGTAGACTCAGATGAGGACATTCCTATTGCAGACTTAAAACTTGATTCTAAGCCAACGAAATGTAAAAACATTAATACCAACGTCAAAAATTGTCCACCTAATTATAGAAGCTGTAAATATATAATCAACGGTATATTAAAAGGACGTCTAACAAAAAAAAAGAAGTTACCAGAAGAGACATATGCAATGTATAACACAGAGGTAAGACACCTAAGTAAAGAGGAACAAATAAATGAAATTAATAATCGAAAGGAGTCTAAGAACTACAAAAATGGACAGTTCAAATGCGACATTTGCTACAAAGGATTCCTTGCTGAAGAAACTTATAAGAATCACATGGTGCTACATGATGATGTGAGTATCAATATTAAAGCTGTAATTAATTAAATTTCGTGTTTAGGCCTTGTTCGGACTATTTAGTAGATGGTTTATGTGAAGTTTACACAAAATCGGTCGAGCGGTTCTTCATTTATCACATATTTGTAACAAATGAATTCAATAAAGGGCGGATCATTCTGATAATGGGGATTTTGCTTTTTTTTTTTTTTTTACTGTGTATAGGCCTGTGTTTGACCTCAATCTCACCATGGTAAGTGATGATGTGGTTGAAGGTGGTGCACACACAAAGCCTAGAAGGAACTGGCTCTCAAGTGCAGCTGACGGAACACACCGATAGGTGCTTGGCGACAGATTTTCAACTTGAGGGTGGTAGCCAGCCAGACGGGTACTACTAAGTATCCTACCACCGTGCTACCGCGAGGAAACCCTCACGATGTTTTCCTTCACCGAAAGCTCAAGCTCATTGTAGGATTCGAACCCGAAAGTCGCCAACACCGTCTGCTATTTGGCTCTTTTAGCTTTGAAACAATATCAAATGCAGTGCAAAAAGCTAATATTGAAGAAGATAAACCTACCTTACCTTGGTACCTTGGTACCAGCTGTTGACGCTGGGGGACAGGTGGACTCCGCGTACTTCGATTTTAGGAAAGCTTTCGATACAGTCGATAATGATATTTTGTTAGCTAAGTTTGCAGCGTTAGGCTTTACGCCTAGCCTGCTCAAATTTTTTTCAAGCTACTTAAGCGACCGCAGGCAGTACGTTGAATACGGAGGTTATGAATCGAAGGCATACTGCACATATTCAGGGGTGAGTCAAGGCAGTAATCTAGGGCCTTTAGAATTCATTCTGATGATTAATGATCTACCTTCTGTTGTGATTGACGCGCAATGTTTGCTATTTGCCGACGATCTTAAACTTTTCTTACCTGTAAATAATACTTCAGATTGTCAGAAACTGCAAAATGATATTGACCGGGTGGTACAGTGGAGTAAGGACAACAAATTATATTTCAACGTGAATAAGTGCTGTGTTATGAGTTACAGCCGCGCGCGAGCCCCACTACACTGTCCGTATGAGGTGGATGATGCGGTCGTATCACGCGTCACACGGGTTCGAGATTTAGGCGTAGAAATGGTTTCTGAACTGACATTCCGTCAGCATGTCATAGATATTTGTAAAAAATCATTTAGAAATCTAGGTTTTATCTTGAGGCAGTGCAGAGATTTTGAAAATACCGTAGTAGTCAAAATTTTATTTAATGCCCTCGTCCGCAGTCGTTTAGAAACAAATGCTATAATTTGGAATCCTTATGAAATCAAATATAGCCACATGTTAGAAAAAATTCAAAATAAATTTACACGGTTTTTATATTTGAAACAGTGCGGCACCTATCCTTACTATCCGTTAATGTACCCAAGCTTATTTGTAATGGGTATGGTGGGCTACAGTAGGCTGCAGGTGAGGAGGGAAGTTGCACTGGTTAAATATGTGTGGAAGGTATTGCGTGGGTGGGTGCATCATCCGGAAGTGCTAGCGGAACTGAAGCTATGCGTACCGGATGAGTACATATTTACGCGTCGCCGTCCTGCGTTACTCCTTGTGCCATTTGCTAGGACTAAATTGCTTCAGTATGCCCCACTTTCACGTGCTATATGGTGTATTAATGTAATTTCCCGGGATATTGATATTTTTAATTGTGGCCAGTCGAAATTCATCGAAGCAGCTTACAAATGCATTGAAAATGATGTATCATTATGACTTACTTAATTTATTTTATTTTATGATCTTATACAATTTAATTATATTATCTTTTTATTAATGTTTTATGTAACAGCTTTTGTAATTTTTGTTATAGCATCGAATTAGTATTATACTGTAATGGTGTTATAATTTTCAATAAATAAATAAATAAAAAAATAAATAAATAAATAAATAAAATATTTGTTGAAAACACCTCTTTTATAAAATTTCGAGCTTGTGCCAAATTAAATCCTGGCGAGGGACGTTTTGGCGGGAACTTGCAGAGTGACGTAGCATTTTCATTTTTATTTTCATAAATTTGTGTATTTTGTGTTTTATTGTGTATTTTTGGTGGTATTTTACCCAATAAAGATCATCCATGTGCACCAGTGAAGTGAAATGAAATGAATTATGTGTATCGTGACTTTTCAAGTTGTCTCAAAATTTCCGTGAAGAGTTTTAGTACAATTACCACCATTGTAGTAAAACATGACTTTTATGGACGGTGACTGACTCAGACTATAATGTGAAGTGATTTATTGTGACTGGAAACTATAATATAACTCGACACTGGCAGAAATGAGCCCTAATTTGGGCTTGGTTGCCAAAATTAAAAATAAGAAGAAGAAATCCTGGCGAATTTATTAAATGAACTTGGGTTAAATTCATATTCAAAAAGTATTTATTCAATTTAGGCCCTGATAAGGCACTTATGAATGTTAACATAATGACTACAACGGTTGCAAATACAATTTAAACTGAGAAGACTCCGGCAAGAAACTCAGCTTACTTAGCAGCATACTTAGAAGTATTAAGTCGCGCTCCTGCGAATTGAAAGCATATTCTCGCTTGGTCTTTTGATTTTATGTTATTCAGCAGCCGGTGTCTAGTGAGTAAATAATCATAGATAATACTATATATAACTGAGAGTAAATAATAATCATTTGTACGGTGCTTTATTAGATCAGCGGCAAGATCGTGTGTGACATCTGTCAGTGTCACTTCATGACCAAGAGATGCCTCTACAAACATAAAAAAGGTCACACTAAAATATATACTTGCAAAGAATGCGGACACACAACAAGCCATGGGTGAGTTAATTGAAAAACGAAGTTCGCTTCCCACACAGGACATGCATTTGTGTGCATGAACATGTCTGTATGTCCTGAGTCTGAGTGTAATTATGTATATTAAGTATGTATTTACAAACAAAAAGTATTATATCAGTTATCTGTTTTCCATAGTACAAGCTCTGCTTAGTTTGGGATCAGATGACCGTGTGTGAGGAATGTCCCAGGGTATTTATTTACTATTTTATATTACCCGCCATCTAGAGTATGGCATTGGCCTAGCCTGGGTGTGGCGAAGGTTTTGAATGCACCCGTTTTTCCGATCACTGATGAAAATATAACAAGTACCTATTCTATTTTGATCGCGCGCCTACTAGAGAGCACCAGGGTACTGATTGCACCCGGGCGCTACATGGGCTAGAGCCTGCCCTGGCTTCATTCAACCCTTGAAGGTAGTTTGCCCTTCTAAAATGTCCTCATTTCACTTTAAAGTTATGTAGATAGGCACTGGTTTCCATCACAGTCGTTGCAATTTAAACTTGTAACCTTCTACAGGTCGGTTAACTAAATCTGGCACGTGAAACACATGTACACGTGTCGCTTGTGTAGTGTGTGTGAAGCGCGCGGCGTCACGTCGCACAGCATGCGCATCATGAACAGTCTGTTCGTCTCTCGCACGGGCAAGCTTATGAGTATGAAGGAGACAGTTATTATTTTGCTTTTGCTACTGCTCATAAACATTCATCCATTAGAATTGACTGACTGATTAGAAGCAATAATGTAATAAAACATACTGTATCGTGAAATAACATGTGTGTGAGTACTGTGAACGTGCCAGATTTCGGTAACCGGCCTGACCAATCTATTTCACGTAGGATGAGTTGTGACAATTAATTGATTTTTACCCATATCTTGTGAAATTCCACTTAATAACCATGAGATACTACACAAAACTGGGGGAGTAAGGGGGAGAATGACAATAACATCTAGTCAGCCCCAAATGTCAACCTCACCTGCACGACTTGGATATTCGTAGGCGAACCCAGGTACGGCGGCTCTCCAGCTGTTGTGGTGCTCCCTGCTGGATAACCGACGAGGCAATGGCGACCGAGCTGTGGCGGAATAACGACTCACCTGCTCGGGAAACCGGACAGAAGAGGCTTCAGCGGCCTTGGGATCTAAATAACCTCTTAAAATTCTGGCGCAGAAGGCAATGGGAAACCACTGCTGCTACATTCCCAAGAAAGTCACATGAGAGCTAAGATAAATAAGGCACGATCGCCCTGCGAACCGATTAGCGACCGGCGCTGCGCTGCGTCCGGGGCGCGCGGTGTGAAGTTGGCTACCGGCCATGGCAGGGTAGGAGACCAGGCCCTCCATGGAAATTCTACTACTGGAAACTCCATTAAGCTACGACGCCTCCAGACGATAGGAACTTGGAATGTGCGCGGCTTAAATCAACCTGGAAAACTTACCGTATTGGAACGAGAAGTAGTGAGAGTCGGTGTGAACATCTGTGGTCTAAGCGAAACACACTGGAAAGGCAGCGGACATTTATTGACAGACCACCACGTCATTTACTTTTCTGGCAATGACATCAGCAGCAGCAACGGTGTGGCCTTCTTAGTACCTATTCATCAGAAAAAATGCGTGATGGGGTACGAACCAGTTAGCGATCGGATTATCAGTATTAAGATAAAAGCTTCACCGATGAATCTTAACATCGTCCAAGTGTATGCCCCCACTTCTACCGCAAGTGACGAGGCAATCGAGAAGTTTTACTCCGAATTAGAATCAACAATAGCGAAGGTACCCAATAGAGAGTTATTGGTCATTCTAGGAGACTTGAACGCTAAGATCGGAGAAAACGCTCATCAGCTGGGCAAATGCGCGGGGAGATTTGGGCTCGGGAAGCGGAATGAACGAGGTGAACGCTTAATACAATTCGCTTCAGAAAACGACCTGCTGATTCTGAATAGCCTTTTCCAACACCACCCTCGAAGGCTGTACACTTGGGTATCTCCAGATGGAAAAACTCGTAACCAAATAGATTACATCATGATTCGGTCGCGATGGAGATCATCTATAACAAACGCCCATACGTTGCCTGGGGCAGATTGCGGGTCAGACCACCAACTTTTGATCTCCAAACTAAAGCTCAAACTGACAGCAGCCAGAAACATTAAAAAGCCGAGGAAACTGGAGGTGAAAGATGTTCGGAGATTTCGTTCGATTGTTGAACAGAACTGGTCACAATGGTCTGATGCAGACTTGGCTAACGAGACACCCGATGCCCTATGGGACCGAGCTAAGACGCTCATTACGAAAACTGCCTCGGAAACCGCACCACCCATTACAACCCACAAAAGACAGCACTGGATGACTGATGGCACCTTCGAGCTTGTCGAAAAACGGCGGAAGATGAAAGCAGCGGGAGCCGATATCAAGGATCTCAATAAAATGTCTGCACAGATACAACTTAAATGCAGACAAGATCATAATACCTACCTGCGCAATCTGTGTAAGGAAATAGAGGTTCATGCAGACAGATATGAATCAAGAGACTTGTATCACAAGATCCGTTTAATTACGAAAACGCTGCCGTCCAAAACCTGGGCCATCGAAGATCAGAATGGCCAAGTAGTCACTGAACTGGAAAAAATTTCGGAAGTTTGGAGGAATTACTGTCAGTCACTGTTTGAAGATCCTCAGTCACGAAATTTCGCACCCACGGAACCTGCGAGTGACATGCTCGAGCCGGATATTCTTGAGTCAGAAGTAAGAGCCGCTATTCAACATCTTAAGAATGGGAAAGCCACAGGAAAAGACGAGATTCCAATTGAAACCATACGAGCATTGGGAGAGCGTGGCGTACATATCTTCCACATCATCTGCAACAAGATATGGCTCTCAGGCAAGTGGCCCGCTGAATGGGCTCACACAATCTTCACTCCTCTTCATAAAAAGGGTTCCACGAAGAAGTGTAGCAACTTTAGACTTATTGCGCTGATAACACACGCTAGCAAAATAATGCTACATATCATAAACGAGCGACTGAAAGCATATTTGTCCAGAGAAATTGCGCCAGAACAAGCCGGATTTGTGAAAGGAAAGGGGACCCGTGAACAAATTCTCATCGTTCGTCAAATCATTGAAAAGGCTCGAGAATTCAACAAGCCGACATACATATGCTTTGTTGATTTCTCGAAAGCGTTCGACTCGGTGAAATGGCCAACGTTGTGGAAAACACTACTGGACATGGGCACACCACAACACCTCGTACACCTGCTCAAGGAGCTCTACGAAGGGGGAACAGCTTCAGTGCGGACAGATGACCTCCTCTCAGATAGTTTCCATCCAAGTGCGGGTGTACGACAGGGATGTATAATATCACCATTACTTTTTAACATCTACACCGAGCTCATAATGCGAATCACTCTCGAAGACTGTACCGATGGTGTTGTGATTGGTGGGTACAAACTTTCGAACTTGCGGTACGCAGATGACACCACCTTATTTGCGAGTAACGCTGCCCTTATGGAGGATTTACTTCTCAGAATGGAGCGCGTAAGCCTTACGTTTGGGTTGAAGATAAACCGATCTAAGACCAAGATTATGATCGTGGATCGCGTCAATGACAATTCGCCCGAAGTGACACAGATTGCGAACTGCGACGTGGTCCAGTCCTACGTATACCTCGGGGCTTTAATCTCAAACAACGGCGGTTGCGTAGATGAAGTAAAACGACGCATGGCCATAACCAGAACAGCGATGGAGAAGTTGAGGAAAGTGTGGAGGAATCGCAACATTACCAAAGCCACCAAAGTCAGGCTCGTGCGAACACTTGTATTCCCCATTTTTCTTTACGGGGCAGAGACGTGGACGGTGCGCGAGTTGGAAAAGGGGAAGATAGATGCTCTAGAGATGTGGTGCTGGAGGAAGATGCTCGGGATATCGTGGACGGAGTTTCGGACCAACGTGTCCATACTCCAGGAGCTAGGCATCACGCAGCGTTTATCGGCCGTAGTACAGTCGCGCATACTGCAGTACTTTGGGCATGTTTCTAGGCGGGATAATGACTCCATTGAACGGCTGGTCATACAGGGAAAAGTGGAGGGAACCAGATCGCGCGGCAGGTCACCTATGCGCTGGTCTGACCAAATAAAATCTGCAGTGGGAAACCGCGTGTCTGACTGCACCAGACAGTCTGCTAACAGAGAAAGATGGCGGGAGATCGTGCGGAGAGCCGTGTCCGCCTCTATCACCGATGTGGACGCCTCAACGTGACCACGACCGCTCTGCCAAGAGCGAAACGACAGAGAAGAGACTACACAAAATATATCATGACCAAACTTTTTTATATTTTTATACGACTAAGTCGGTAATCAAGCATATGGCCCGCCTGATGGTAAGCGCTTACCGTAGCCATATGGACGCTTGCAACACACGAAGCATCGCTCACGCGTTACCGACCTTTCCCCTCCCCCTATGAGCTCTAGCGACCTTACTCACGCGCAGGAACACAACTTTACACAACATAAAGTTATTTTGCTGCGGTATTCTGTAAGGTGGAGGTACTTCCCCAGTCGAGCTGCTCTTTGAGCGAATAAACGCTATGCCCTACCTCTCTTCTTCGTATTGCGTTTTTCCATTATAATATCGATTAACTATTGTGAAATCTTACAAAATACCATGTCACAGAACTCATGCTATTTGAAATATAGTAATCTACTATTGTAGTACTCCTTTTCAGAATGATCATTAAAAATTAATTTGTCTCTCATACAAATATTTAATTATAGTTCCGTAGCAGCCGAGCATTATAGACGGCACACTGGAAATAAATTCTCCTGCAAAGATTGTGGCAAAGAATTCCAGTAAGTACCTAAATAAATTACGAATCCTAATATAAGCTTGACTTTTAGGTGATAGACACATCTACAGTCATTTTCATCAAATGGTTAGGGACAGTTCACACCGAGACGAGACGTGACGTGATTTGTACCTTTTTGTGTAGTCAATAAAGTTCTATTTGCATAGCTATCTTAGGCGCTGTGGGTTCAGAGACTAGCAATAATGCGTTTCTTTGATTCGGTTTTATTTAAAGTAAATGGCATATTTTTTGTTTGGAAAAAATATATATATTTTTTTTATTTTTTTTTACTGTGTGTAGGCCTGTGTTTGACCACAATCTCACTATGGTAAGTGATGATGTGGTCGAAGGTGGGAAGCACTCAAAGCCTAGAAGGAACTGGCTCTCAAGTGCAGCTGACGGAACACACCGATAGGTGCTTGGCGACAGATTTTCAACTTGAGGGTGGTAGCCAGCCAGACGGGTACTACAAAGTACCCTACCACCGTGCTATGGTTTCCTCACGATGTTTTCCTTCACCGAAAGCTCAAGCTCATTGTAGGATTCGAACCCGGGACCTTCGTCTCGGTATCCGACGTCACTACCACTGAGCTATCATCGCCTTGCTATTTCGTAATCCCCGGTTTTCTCATACAAAACTGGAACGATTTAAAAAATCTTTATATAGTCACCATAAGAAGGGCTTTGGCTATGTCTGTCGGTTTTCCTTTGTTTTATTATATTCGTCAAATTTATTGGCTGGACGTCTGATGAGGGCGTTAAAAATGGCAAGTTTTTGTGATTTTAGAAGGCTCCTTATTCTTAAAATAATAAATTTATGGAGAAATACTCAACCGAGGGACATACAGTGGTACCTACAGATTGCATGGTAGAATAATCATTGCTCTAGTGTCATTATCCAGGGAGGAAACTGAGGATTACGTTTGTATGGAACAAACGCCACCAGCATTTCCTCTTAAGCGGTGTGCCGCATCACGTCGCGTCGCGCCTCGGTGTGAACTGACCCTTACTTTCATTATTAAATTTAAGAACTTATATTCGTAAATTGTTTGTATACAGAAAAAAATCCAGTAAATACGGACATATTAAGATGTGCCACCCGACCAGCGAACAGCTGGTGCGTTGTGAGATCTGTGGAGACTCTTTCAATGGACTCTGGGGCCTCAAAAATCATGATAATAGGTCACATAAAGAGGTAAACAACAATTAGAAAGAAATAATGAAGAACATTTTGGTGTTTCGTTTTATTAATTGAAATATCTCATTCAGATGTACTCACCGGAGTGTCTATGTTCTGGTTGCGACACTCAGTTCTACTGCTCGGACGCGTTTAAGGCGCATCAAGGAACCGACGGACTGTGCGACACGCTACACAAGTAAGGGACACCACACGTACATGACACACATATAACACTGTTTAATTGATACAATAATCGTGTGTCATCAGGTATTGTGTGCGCTGCGGTATGTCGTTTGAGACTGAAGAACTGCTGAAGGAACATGAGATAGAGCAACGGAAACCACTGAGTCAATTTAAATGTGAAGTGGTAAGTATACTCTTTTTAGAAACACTTGAATTGTTCAGTTAACTTTGAAACATTATTATTTGTCGTCAATAAATGTATTGTTACAAAAAGATGCTCGGGTTGTCGAACAGTATACATTTCTGTAGAAATATGGCAGTATTACATAATTATTGCACCTACTTTGAAAACAATACTACGGCAGATTCCATGCATACCATATTTGTCTCACACAACAGATATCCTGCCACAAATGCATGTCATGGATGCATTTGTGTGAAGTGCACGAAGTTATATATGAGTTGATGTAACGTTGGTGAACTATGTTTTTTAATCTGGTTGGGTTATCGAGTAAGCGTACCTACTTAGATCAGATAAATTGCGAATGTCAAATGTCAGTGAGCTAAGCATGGCAAACCCGCGATTTATGCTTTCGTCGTATAATCCTAAAGATGTGTGTGTATATGATTATTTCGAGATCGTTTGAGTGTGCGTGAATTTGATAGGCAGACTTTTTTTTTTCATACAACTTAGTCGGTAATCAAGCATACGGCCCACCTGATGGTAAGCGGTTACCGCAGCCAAGACTTGCGAGTTTTTGTCCACTGACGCGGATAGTTTGAAGTTTCATATTGAAAGTTAGGTTTTTAATAAATAGGTAGCTATGATGCTTTTATTTTCATTGATTTTTAGTAGGTATAATTGAATCTTATGAGGTAGGCACTACTTAATTGTCTATATGGAATACACGCCACTGGCATGTCCTGAGTCTTGATTTATATATTAAACAAAAAAACCGGCCAAGTGCGAGTCAGACTCGCGCACCGAGGGTTCCGTACAAACCTGTAGGTATATAAGTAAATGGTGGTATAGACCTGAGTATTTGATATTAATTTCAATTTATGACGTATTAAAAAAAAACTACTTACTAGATCTCGTTCAAACCAATTTTCGGTGGAAGTTTGCACCGTAATGTACATCAAATATTTTTTATAGATTTATCATTCTCTCTCGAAGTTACAGGGGGGGGGGACACACATTTTACCACTTTGGAAGTGTCTGTCGCGCAAACTATTCAGTTTAGAAAAAAATTATATTAGAAACCTCAATATCATTTTTGAAGACCTATCCATAGACAACCCACACTTGTGGTTTGATAAAAAAAAAAATGAGTTTCAGTTCTAAGTATGTGGAACCCCCAAAATTTATTGTTTTTTTTCTATTTTTGTGTGAAAATCTTAATGCGGTTCACAGAATACATCTAAATACCAAGTTTCAACATTATAGTTCTTATAGTTTCGGAAATAAATGGCTGTGACATACGGACGGACAGACAGACAGACAGACAGACATGACGAATCTATAAGGGTTCTGTTTTTTGCCATTTGGCTACGGAACCCTAAAAAATAGTATATCAGTTATCTGGTTCCCATATTACATCGGATCCATTCCACAGTTGGTAGCAGTACTCTATGCACGTCCTGCCTAGTGCTTTGTACAGTTGTACAACTGCTGCGGCTTGAAGTAACCAGATAATCCCAAGTTTTCTTGCACCGGTGTCTGCTTTTAACTCAAAAGAGCTGATGTTCTTAAAGATTTTTCTATTGCAGTGCCATAAGACGTTCAAAATATTTACGAGGTTAAAAATGCACCAGAGACTTCACTCGGCCACGTATCCCAATTATATTAGGAGTTATAACGCGAAATTTAATAAAACAATCAAAGAAAGAGAGCAATGCGCGGATGAAGGTTTGATATGTGAGGTGTGCGGGAAGTCAGTGAAGGTGAGTCTTATAGATTGCCTTTCCGGACCGGTGGTATAGGTCGGTTAACGAAAGCTGGAACGATCACAGTACTCACATAACAGGTGGAGATTTCCAGATGGCATATTTTCTAAACCTATGTTGGGTTAGTCATGGTGAATTTGAAAAATTTTGAGTATTCAGTGTTGGTCCCATAGTAAAAGTTGTTCAGCATGACTAACCCAACATAGGTGTTCGAAAATATGCCATCTCGAAATCTCCACCCAGTATACGCAATTTCATGATACAATATGTTTAATTACGTTATTGCTTAAATTAGTCATTCAATTCAAATGGACGAATGCTAAAAAACCACTCTATATTTATGAGCAACATAGCTAAAAAATAACCGTCTCCTTCATGCTCTCCGTCTCTCTTCATTCACTCACAACACTCTCGCGAGAGAGACGGACAGAGTGTTGATGTTGCGCATGCAGTGCGACGCTTCACACACACTACACAAGCGACACGTGTACATGTGTTGCACGTGCCAGATTTAGTTAACCGACGTGTAACAGTTGCTTTGACATTCATAAGTACCCCCTTCTTTTATATGTCAATAGTTGCAGACCTTTACCTGCTGAAACGCACCGTTTGGTGCATGCAACAGATTTTCAATGTGAGTGTTTTAGTCAGCCAGGCGACTACTAACACCGTTCCAAAAATTCAAACGAAAAAACTGCCAATTCATTGAAAACTTCCCGTTAAAAAGTTAGCAAAGGAGTGGAACTCTCTTCCGATGTCTGTGTATCCCGACACCAATAACCTGGGGCTCTACTGCGTAACTTTGGTGTTAATCGTAACGAACACCAGTAGCTTGTATTAAAAATTATTTTTTTATGTTAGTACTTGTCCACAATTGCAGTATGCTGGTCAATTGAAACAACATTATATCGTGGCGCATTCAAATTACAAGCCATTTAAATGTACCGTGTGTCATAAAGGATACAGAACATCTTTGCTACTAGTGGTAAGCTATGTTCACATTATTAATAATAAGTTAGGTAGATTGTAGCGTTTATTCGTTCGCCAAGCAGCTCGACTGGGGAAGTACCTCCACCTTACAGAATACCGCAGCCAAATAACTTTATGTTGTGAGTCATTGGGGAGGGGGAAGGGTCGGTAACATAGACAGAGATATGCCTCTAGGGTTAAACCAGCGCCACGCGCATTCGAGCGAAAAAAATAATTTTGATTTTGGCGCCTTTTGAAAGTGGGGCTTCGCGGAGTACTTATGAGATCCGGCTGCAAGATTACTACGTTCATAGAGTTTTTGATCGGGATCATTTTCTTAATATAATATACTATATTTTTGAATGGGGGAATATATATTTGCCAGGTTGCCTATCAAAATGTGGCCGCTTATATTATTTGATTTGTCGAAAATAAATCATTCATTCGTTTTTAAATTAAATTATAATCCACTTCACAGCAATATATGTAAAGAACTTGAAAATGGTTATTCAAAATCATTTATTCAAATAGACCTTCGCAGGCACTTATGAAAAGTCTGACTCTAATACCGATTCGGAAGGTTGCATTTGCTGAGAAGAGCCGGCAATAAACTCAGCAATTACTCTTTTAAAAAAAAGCTTAGATTCATTACATAATATTTACATTCTCATCGCACTGAAAACAATTGCGTGTCCCGGCGCGGCGGCAAAATTACAAAGTAGACCGAATAAATGTTTAATAAGTAAATAAATAGCAAACTTAAGCAGACCAACCCCCACAAGCAGCACCTTTTAATGTTAACGCCTGGTTGCGAAGAGGTTGCGGCCACGTGCGCAACAGCCACCAATACGTTTCAAGTTTTTGACATTGCTGTCTATCAGTATTAATAACGTAAACTATAATACTTCTAGGAACATATGCGCGTACACACGGGAGAGCGCCCGTTCAAATGCCAGCATTGCCCAAAAACGTTCTCATACCCAGGAAACATGAAACGACATAGCTTGGTAAGTATACACACACAACGCATTTAATAATCGTTACGTTTATTATAATAATAACTTATAAATAACGATTGAGCATGCATAAAGCGACCACAAAAACTCCTACATCTTAGCTCCACTTACGCTAACAATTCCTACATTTTAGCTCCACTTACGCTAACATTTCCTACATTTTGGCTCCACTTAACTAACAATTCCTACACTTTAGCTCCACTTAACTAACAATTCCTACACTTTAGCTCCACTTTACTAACAATTCCTACACTTCAGCTCCACTTACGCTAACAATTCCTATATTTTAGCTCCACTTATCTAACAATTCCTACATTTTAGCTCCACTTGCCCTAACAACTCCTACATTATAGCTCCACTTTCCAAAACGACTACACTTTAGCTCCACTTACTTACTGTATTGCATTTATAGCAGGTACACACTGGGGAGCGTCCATACTCATGTGACATCTGTGGAAAGAGCTTCCAAAACAAGTGTAATTTGAAGTTGCACATTAAAACAGTGCACATGAAGATGCCCATGCCGCCGAGGATCCGACGGAGAAACAAAAAAACTGAATGATTATAATTTGAAATAAATAATTGACTTGATAAAATTGTTTCATTGAATCCTTTTAATTCATATGCTGGGTAGGTTGCACGATCTTCGCTGCAGTCGTAAGTGCTAACCCTTGTCCTACACTTTTAGATTATGTGAAAGATATTGGTGCCGATTCTGTTGTAAATCGTACTAAACAAAATTTAGTCACCTCACATCATTACTAATCTCACATTACTTATATTTAAAGCTGTCAAATTATTCTTTGCCGTCTTCTGTTGCGGCTTTTTAGACGCAACCGCGATAGATGGCGACTAAATTTATATTGAAAATAAAAACCGGCCAAGTGCGAGTCAGACTCGCGCACCGAGGGTACAAACCTGTAGGTATATAAGTAAATGGTAGTATAGACCTGAGTATTTGATATTAATTTCAATTTATGACCTATTAAAAAAAACTACTTACTAGATCTCGTTCAAACCAATTTTCAGTGGAAGTTTGCACCGTAATGTACATCATATATTTTTTATAGATTTATCATTCTCTTATTTTAGAAGTTACAGGGGGGGGGACACACATTTTACCACTTTGGAAGTGTCTCTCGCGCAAACTATTCAGTTTAGAAAAAAATTATATTAGAAACCTCAATATCATTTTTGAAGACCTATTCATAGACACCCCACACTACTGGGTTTGATAAAAAAAAAATTGAGTTTCAGTTCTAAGTATGGGGAACCCCCAAAATTTATTGTTTTTTTTCTATTTTTGTGTAAAAATCTTAATGCGGTTCACAGAATACATCTACTTACCAAGTTTCAACATTATAGTTCTTATAGTTTCGGAAATAAATGGCTGTGACATACACGGACAGACAGACAGACAGACATGACGAATCTATAAGGGTTCCGTTTTTTGCCATTTGGCTACGGAACCCTAACAAGCATTGGACTAATTTGACAGGACTAAATTTCTCACATCCTTCTCTTATGTTCTTTGTTAGAAAGAGACATAGTGAGAGTAAATTAGTTTAGTTGTAAACAACAGAATCATCACCATTATGAGAAAGAATGGAGAGAATGAGACGGGAAGAACTGAATAAAGGAGAGTATAGGTAGGTACCTATAATGCGCTGATTCCAAATAATGAATCTCATAATCATGAGCCGATAATGTCCCACTGCTGAGCACAAGCCTCCTTTCACAAATGAGGGTGAAAGGGACTGGGCAGATACTCCACCACGCGTGCCCACTGCGGATTGGTGGAGGTAGGCTAGTGGTCAACCTACTGTTGGAGTTTTCAAGCCGCCTAGAAGGCCTTCAATTAGCTTAACGACTATCAAATTAAGTGATAACCGGGACCAACGGCTTTACGTGCCTTCCGAAGCGCGGAAACGCTCGATTAGAAATACCACTAGGAGGTCACCCATCCAGGTACCGACCACGACAGTAGTCGCTTAACTTGCAGATCGATTAAGAACAGCTTATCATGATAGATAGATAGATAGACGCACGTAAACATGTCAGAGCGTGGGTTAACGGCAACAGTCTCCTTTCCCGCGGAATAGCCAATTAATGTGTGCGTGAGAGGTGGCCGACTCATAGAAAATATGACTTTTTGGCTGAAATGAAAGATATATTATTATTATAGGCACAATTTTTTGTCAGCGAGAATATGTCCGAATAGTTTGACAGGTATTTTGACCAGAGGTATCATAAGAAAACTCCTAATTTATGAATTCTACCTTGTGATTCTACCGAGCTTAAGAATAAAACAACTCAGTATGTCACAAATAATAATTATTTATTTACTTATGTAATTTGTCTGTGTACTTCTCTGTGTGTACCTGCCATAATTAAATGCAATATCTATAGTTAAGTGGAGCTATAATGTAGGAGTTGTTAGTGTAAGTGGAGGTGGAGGTATAACGTAGGAATTGTTAGTGTAAGTGGACAAAGTGATGTTGAATGATGTGGAAAACTATTTAAGACAACTTGAAAAGTCACGATACACCCAAGGGATACACCCTAATTCATTTATTCACATCAAACGTCCACATGGATTGAACTTCATTTGTTAAAACACCACCATGAATATGCAATAAAACTAAAAATACACGAGTTTATGAACGTAAAAGATAACTCAACATCACTTTGCAAGTTCCCCCCAAAAATTTCACACAGATAACACCTACCATTTTACTAAAACGACTCATTTTATTGATGGTGACTAACAGTGCGGATTATGTGAAAGATAATGAGGAGTTTTCTTATGATGCCTCCAAAAATCTTATAGATCAAAACAGTTTTCAACTATTTTTTTCTTGGTCTGAGTTTTTAACCAAAGTTTTTAACAGTGAGCAGTCTTCTTCTTCTTATTTTTAATTTTGGCAACCAAGCCCAAATTAGGGCTCATTTCTCCCAGTGTCGAGTTATATTATAGTTCCCAGTCACAATAAATCACTTCACATTATAGTCCTCAGTCAGTCACCGTCCATAAAAGTCATGTTTTACTACAATGGTGGTCATTGTACTAAAACACTTCACGGACATTTTGAGACAACTTGAAAAGTCACGATACACATAATTCATTTCATTTCATTTCACTGGTGCACATAGATGATCTTTATTGGGTAAAATACCACCAAAAATACACAATAAAACTCAAAATACACAAATTTATGAATATAAAAATGAAAATGCTACGTCACTCTGCAAGTTCCCGCCAAAAAGTCCAGTGAGCAGTCATTACAAGTTATAAAAGCTCGCTGTCATTCTATGGGAGCCATAAATGGCTCCAAATGGCCGCCGCGCTGTCAGAATACTGAGTGACGTTAAAGTGAGTGCAGCTCTCAGAAAAATAATAAGTAATGACCGTTTGTGCGGTAAAATGTTGTCACAATTCATCAGGGAAGAAAGATAAGAGTGCTGATGTAACATTCCACAGGTAAGCCATTAATTTTATTGCATAATTCATCTAAAATAACAAAAATCTAAAATGTTATGTTGTAAAGTGTCAACAAAAGTGTTGCCAGCTCTTTGTATGCGAATTCACCTACCTATGATTTTGTTAATAACTTTGTTTTTAGTCCCTGACTAAGGATATAAGTTCGTGCCCCATCTGGGGCGGCTTTAGGCGTAGTACATTCGTAAGAATTTAGATATTAATAAGGTTAAGAGCTTGCCCGCCGCACTTTGAGTATTTAGTATATATTGGATACTCTAAGCCGCCGCATTGTAAGGGTGTGAATATTACCTGGACCATCACCAGTTAAAAAAATAAAACACCCTGCCTAAGGCTTTAACACTGCTCACTGGTGTGTCGCCGAAATGGCGCCGACATTTTTAGTTTATTACAAAACTAATACTAAGCAAGAATAAAATTATTAAAAATAATACCCAAATAAAAAAAAACATGCCGATACCTAGGTCTCATGTTGTTGTTTCTATTTTTACTTATTATAACAGGCTAGCTGTGCCCCGCGGTTTCACGCGCGCTCCCCGGATAAAAAGTAGCCTGTAATACTCGGGGATAATGTAGCTCCTATTAGTGAAATAATTTTTGCATCAGACTGTTGATTTTACAGTTAGTTTTTTTGTACAGAGATTAGCCCGTTTAAACAAACAAACCAAACACTCTTCCGCTCTATTGTATTACAAATATTAGTTTCAGGTAGTTATTATAAGAATGTATAGCTATTCAAGAGCTATTTATCTTTTATACGATAACTATGTTTAATATGTTGTTTTAGATTTCCTTCTGACCCTGTTGTAGCAAGTCGTTGGATAAAATTAATAAGGCTTTGTCGCCATGAAGAATGTTGGAATCCAACCAAAAACACACGGATATGTTCTACACATTTTGAAAATAAATACAAATACAAAACCAAGGGTGGCCTATGTAAACTACACCGAGACGCTGTACCTACCAAGGTACCTAATCATTTACAAAATATTCTAAGTCCACTACTTATAATCCCCGTCTTCAGCTTTATTCATCCATCCTATGTATGTAATTTTATTGGTACAGCAATATGATCACATATGATATTCAATTAAGGCTTCCAAACAAATATACAAAATTTCATAGCTGTATGTATATATTATGTATGTTTGTCCATGCATATCTCTAAAACTATTAATCAGATTGTGATCTTCTTCTTCTTATTTTTAATTTTGGCAACCAAGCCCAAATTAGGGCTCATTTCTGCCAGTGTCGAGTTATATTATAGTTCCCAGTCACAATAAATCACTTCACATTATAGTCCTCAGTCAGTCACCGTCCATAAAAGTCATGTTTTACTACAATGGTGGTCATTGTACTAAAACTCTTCACGGACATTTTGAGACAACTTGAAAAGTCACGATACACATAATTCATTTCATTTCACTTCACTGGTGCACATAGATGATCTTTATTGGGTAAAATACCACCAAAAATACACAATAAAACTCAAAATACACAAATTTATGAATATAAAAATGTTAAAGCAACGTCACTCTGCAAGTTCCCGCCAAAAAGTCTCAGATTGTGATCATTCTGTTTCTATTTCTTCTTATTTTTAATTTTGGCAACCAAGCCCAAATTAGGGCTCATTTCTGCCAGTGTCGAGTTATATTATAGTTTCCAGTCACAATAAATCACTTCACGGACTTTTTGGCGGGAACTTGCAGAGTGACGTTGCGTTATCATTTTTATTTTCATAAATTTGTGCATTTTGAGTTTTATTGTGTATTTTTGGTGGTATTTTACCCAATAAAGATCATCCATGTGCACCAGTGAAGTGAAATGAAATGAATTATGTGTATCGTGACTTTTCAAGTTGTCTCAAAATGTCCGTGAAGAGTTTTAGTACAATGACCACCATTGTAGTAAAACATGACTTGTATGGACGTTGACTGACTAAGGACTATAATGTGAAGTGATTTATTGTGACTGGAAACTATAATATAACTCGACACTGGCAGAAATGAGCCCTCATTTGGGCTTGGTTGCCAAAATTAAAAATAAGAAGAAGAAATCACTTCACATTATAGTCCTCAGTCAGTCACCGTCCATAAAAGTCATGTTTTACTACAATGGTGGTCATTGTAGTAAAACTCTACACGGACATTTTGAGACAACTTGAAAAGTCATGATACACATAATTCATTTCATTTCACTTCACTGGTGCACATGGATGATCTTTATTGGTTAAAATTCCACCAAAAATACACAATAAAACTCAAAATTCACAAATTTATGAAAATAAAAATGAAAACGCAACGTCACTCTACAAGTTCCCGCCAAAAAGTCTGATACCATTATACTGTGACATATTGTGTACGACTGTTTTTATTTACTATGGTTTTACTCGGCCGGTCAGCCGTGGTTTTCCTGCTTGGTTAAAAAAAACTTTTGTTATTGTTCTGATTTTTATTATTTAATTGTTATGTATTCATTATAGTTAAATCCATTATATTTATATGTAAATGTTTCCCTTTAAAATAATTGTTATTAATTTTCCATTAGCTATTTTTCTCATTTATATTTAGTTTAATTTTGTATGATTTTATTTTGTACGCGAATTTAGGCAAGACCAAAGAGTATAGTAATATATCGGCAAGACTCAGTGAAATGAAACAATCTATTAGATTTATTTTAAAATATCATTATTTGACCTGTTACTGACAAATAAACATTGAATTATTACACATAGAAACAAAGTACACGCGCGAGAAATAATCCATTCAATTGAAGCTATATATGGCTTCATGTGACCGCCGCGCTGTCAGAGTACTGAGTGACGTTATAGTGAGTGCAGCTCTCAGAAAAATAATAAATATGACGGTTTGTGCAGTAAAATTGTGTCATAATTCATCAGGGAAGAAAGTTAAGAATTCTGATGTAACATTCCACAGGTAAGCCACTAATTTTATTGCGTGATTCATCTAAAATAACAAAATTCAAAAATAAAAATACTTCACTCATATTTCGAGCGAAGTGTTGCCAGCTGTTTGTGTGCGAATTTGCGTTGTTTTACGTAATTGATACTGATTTTGTTATTAATAAAGTAATTGAGTCCGATACCTAGGTATCATGTGGTTGTTTCTTTTACTTATAGCTATAATATAACAGACTAGCTGTCCCCCGCGGTTTCACCCGCGTTCTTGGGATAAGTAGCCTATAATACTCGGGATAATGTAGCTTCATATTAGTGAAATAATTTCGAATCAGACTGATAGTTTTACAGGCATTTTTTTTACAGATATTAAACCGTTTAAACAAACAAACAAAAAACTCTTCCGCTTTATTGTATTATAAATATTATAAAGGGCTCGTGGTGTAGCATGATTAGCCGTTCTTAATCGATCGACAAAGTAAAGCTACGTCTATCGTGGTCGGTACCTGGATGGTTGACCGCCTAGTGGTATTTCAAATCGAGCGTTTTCCGTGCTTCGGAAGGCACGTAAAGCCGTTGGTCCCGGTTATCACTTAATTGTGATAGTCTTTAAGCTAGTTGGATGCCTCCTAGGCGGCTTGAAAAATTCCAACAGTAGGTTGACCACTAGCCGACCTCCACCAATCCGCAGTGGGCACGCGTGGTGGAGTATCGCCCAGTCCCTTTCACTCTCATTAGTGAAAGGAGGCCTGTGCTCAACAGGGGGACATTATAGGCTGATAATGATGATGAAATATAATTTCAAACTTTTCGTCTTTTATACGAAACCTCTGTCAAATATTGTTTAATATGTTGTTTTAGATTTCCTTCTGACCCTGTTGTAGCTAGTCGTTGGATAACAAAAATAAGGCTTTGTCGCAATGAAGAATGTTGGAATCCAACCAAAAACACAAAGATATGTTCTGTACATTTTGAAAAGAAATATATGTACACAACCAAGGGTGGCCAACGTAGATTAAACTGTGACGCTATACCTACACAGGTACCTACTCACTCATTAACAAAATATGCTAAGTCCTCTCCCCGTCTTCAGCTTTATTCATCCAGCTGTCTTTTTAATCGACTTAAAAAAAAGAGATGATCAATTTGACACGTATGTATGTAATATTATTGGAACTATAATATATTCACATAGATATATGGTCTATAAAACATAACTATTAAACTAGTAATAAATCACCTACAACCTAGATGTATTCATGGCCAGAGTGAATAGGCTATTTCTGGGTAAGCGTGCTACATCCTCGGCCTCGTCATAACTACTCATGGGGTCAGTCGAAGGTCAAACGCAAGCCCATTTAACATAAAAAAATAAAAGTAACAGGCCTGTGTTTATAATAAATTATCAAAGGAGCAGAACTTTTTAAACTATTTAATTCATTTTATGAATACTTACTTTCAAATTCACTAGTAGGTGAAATCGGAAGGTTAATTTTACCGAAAAGTTTCGTTTAGCTTGCAACTCACGCACATTGATTGTAAAGTTTCGCCAGGATTTTTATCGATACCGACTTTGGTTCTAAGCGTAATAATTCAATGCAAATAAAGAATTTTAATTTGATTTTTTAAGTAAGCTTAAACGCATTACATATTATTTACATTCTAATCGCACTGACAACAATAGCGGCTAAACTACAAAGTAGACTGAATTCAAAAAGTGTCAGTTTAGAAGGTTTAGAGTTATTTCATACTTTTCAGCATAATTTGAAGTAGTCTATTTTTAATTAGTTTTGAATTCAGTACATAGAAACTAAAAAAATATACAGCTAATTGAATTTAGTGATCGTTTCAGGATTTGCACATCTCTTGTTCAAATCGGGACACTATCATATCAGATGACAGCAATGATGAAGAAATGCCGTCCATGGAAATACAATTACAACCACAACCAGTAAGGCTAATAATAAAATAGTGCGTATGTATTATTTATAGAAAAATGATTGATTTTATTATTCGTTTTACAGAATACATCTCAAGAAAATGAAAATTGTGAGGAAATGCCTCCCATACATGAAAACGAGCAACCAGTAAGGCTAATAATATCGTACCTATCGTGTATAGTTCAAGAAAAAGTGGCAATACTATATAATTTTATTGTTTTTCAGATTACACCCGTATTATCTCCGGTCAGTGTAGACGAATCCATCTTTGATACACCAACAAAAACATTGTTACGGAAACAATTACGTAATAAAACATTGCTACAGTTAAAACATACGAAAATAATAAAATCTCTCCGGCAAAAAAATCGTATTCTCAAAAAGAAAAATATGTCACTGAGGGAAACCTTACGCGAACTGAAAAAAAAATGTATTTGCAGCTCAACTTTACAATAGTTTGTAAATAAACACTTCAATAACAAAAAAACGTCCTATGCCTAAATATACTCCAGAGTTCAAAAAGTTTTGTCTAACTGCATTTTTATTCGCCTCAAGCGTAGAGTTATGTGCGAAAAACGTTTAGTACATGTCTTCGCCATCCAAAGACGATCTACCGGTATCAGAGTATTGATGGTTCTCCTGGGTTCACAGACGAGGCTTTCAAAATACCCAAATTAAAATCAGAAAGCAGTACAAAAAAACTAATTTGAAATCTGTTGCCGATGAAATGGCAATAAGGCCCCGAAATATCAAGGAAGGCCATGGAGATGTAAATATTGGTACAGGGCCATCAAGTTCTACCGATAGTTTAATAAAAGCTACAGAAGTTTAATTGAAGCGGGAATGGAATGTTATATCCCAAACCCGCTAGTTGCTGCAGGGGTGAAGAAACGACCGTGGTTTAATCGGCCCTGCAAAGATGCTAGAGAAAATAAGCAAACTTTGTATGAGGCTTGGACCACGGCCCGAACTGATCAGGACCCTAACATCTCTGAAGCGAAACGCAAATTTAACGCTGCCTCGAGGTTCAGTAAGCGAATGATCGCTAGGGCGAAGTTTGATTTCGTCGGCAGGTTTGGTGAGAGGCTAACAAGCCTTCCCTCTGGAACTCGCGCTTTCTGGTCTCTTGCCAAAGCTGCTGAAGGAAACTTTTGCCAGTCGTCCTTGCCACCTCTCCGTAAGCCGGACGGAAACTTGGCCCACAGTGCAAAGGAGAAAGCTGATCTTCTGGGCTCTCTCTTTGCCTCGAACTCGACTTTGGATGACGGGGGCGCCACACCGCCTACCATCCCGCAGTGTTCTAGCTCCATGCCGGAGATATGCATTACCCAACGGGAAGTCCGACGGGAACTGCTTTCTCTGGATATCCATAAGTCGAGTGGGCCAGACGGCATACCGGCAGTGGTGCTGAAGCGGTGTGCTCCTGAATTGTGTCCAGTATTGACGCGTCTTTTCGCACTATCCTACACCAAAAAGGAAGTCCCGTCTTCGTGGAAGACTGCCCACGTGCACCCAGTGCCCAAAAAGGGCGACAGATCAGACCCGACGAATTACAGGCCTATCGCCATCACCTCCCTTCTCTCCAAAGTCATGGAGCGTGTGATCAACACGCAGCTTTTGAGATACCTGGAGGATCACGAGTTGTTGAGCGATCGACAATATGGCTTCCGCCACGGTCGCTCAGCTGGTGACCTCCTTGTGTATCTCACGCACCGTTGGTCACTCGCCATCGAGAGTCAAGGTGAGGCATTGGCAGTGAGCCTAGATGTGGCGAAGGCGTTCGATCGGGTCTGGCACAGGGGTCTTCTAACGAAGTTACCATCATACGGGCTTCCCGAGGGATTATGCAATTGGATTGCCAGCTTTCTGTCCAGCAGATGCATAAGAGCCGTCGTCGACGGCAGCTGCTCCGATAGCATGGACATAAATGCTGGCGTTCCGCAAGGCTCTGTGCTGTCCCCAATCCTGTTCCTACTGCATATCAATGATATGCTGTCTATTGACGGCATTCATTGCTATGCGGACGACAGTACAGGGGACACCCATTACAAGGGCCGTGCAAATATCCCTCGTTCCGAGGTAGAGGACAGCCGCGAACGGCTGGTGTCTGAAATCGAGAGTACACTAACTAGTGTCTCCGATTGGGGTCGACTAAACCTAGTCCATTTCAACCCCACCAAGACCCAAGCCTGCGCGTTCACCGCTAAGAAAACCCCATGGTCTGTGGCTCCACAATTCCAGAACACTTCCTTGAACTTCAGCCAAAGCATCGGGATCCTTGGCGTCGACATTTCCAGCGACGTGCTGTTCCGAAGTCACTTGGAAGACAAGGTGAAGCTGGCATCCAAAAAGCTTGGAGTGCTCAACAGAGCCAGGCAGTACTTCACATCGGGGCAAAGACTACAACTTTATAAGTCGCAGGTCCGGCCTCATATGGAGTACTGTTGTCATCTGTGGGCGGGAGCACCTGGATACCAGCTTGGGCCTTTAGACTCGGTTCAGCGACGTGCCATCAGAATTGTTGACGATCCCGAGCTCACAAACGGTTTAGAGCCCCTTAGTCTGAGGAGAGACTTTGCCTCCTTATGTGTGTTCTACCGCTTGTACAACGGAGAGTGTTCTAAGGAATTGTTCGACTTGTTGCCCACGGCTACCTTCCACCATCGCAACTCGCGCCATCGACGGGGAATCCATCCTCACACATTGAAACCAGAATTGTTTCGAACTGTGCGGGCTCAAAGGAGCTTTCTTCCGCGGACGCTCAGGTTGTGGAATGAGCTCCCCGCCGTGGTTTTCCCAATGGAGTACAGCATGGGGTTCTTCAAAAAGGGCGTGAAGAGATTTCTTCAGGGTCGGCAACGCGCGAGTGATACCCCTGGTGTTGCAAGCGTCCATAGGCTACGGTAACTGCTTACCATCAGGCGGGCCGTATGCTTGTTTGCCAACTTAGTGGTATACAAAAAAAAAAAAAAAAAAATTTTCCTTCTAGTTTGCTAAAATGAGCACTGGAAAATACCTATGGGATATTTTTTATTTAATGGCCTATCAGGATCCCAAAAAAAATCAAATGTCATGAAGTTGGCATAAAAGTAGTATCTCTTACCTTCGATGGTCACCCTACAAATATATCAGCTATGGAACTGCTAGGATGTCATATAAAGGGCCCAGCTAATCTGAAAACAACATTCAAACATCCAGTCGCTGATCATGATGTAGCCGTTTTCTTAGATATATATGCCACATGATAAAACACGTCCGAAATCATTTTGAAGACAAGAAATCAATATTAGACAAGGATTAAAATGAAATAATATTGGGATTATCTAATTAAATTAAATGATCTGCAAGAAAGAGTAGGACTGCACGCGGCTAATAATTTATCTCGGAAACATATCGAATTCAGAAACTCCATCATGAAGGCAAAGCTTCAACTTCTTAGAAGGAGCGTGGGGCTAACATTTTTTTTTTGTTGAGTGGTTATAATATTGGACGAGTTTAAAAAAACATATAATTGTTCAGGAAGAATTTAAATTTTATGTTTTTTATTAAATGATAATTAAATGCCTTCATATATACTACGCAATTTTTTTTACCCGACTGATCCGGAAGGAGGGTTTTGTTTTTCGAGTGTATGTATGTATATTACTTTGGCACGCTCTGCAGCCTAAACGGCTTGATGGATTTAAACATATGAGGTGTCGTTATATTCGTCTTAACTGTGGGAGTGTCATAGGGTATATTATTCTTATATGCCGTCTACGAATAAATAAAGAGGGGGGTATTAAAAAAACGTTTTTATAACAATATGGTTACCTATCAAATGAAAACTTGTTAATAGCCCTTTCCATATATGTATAAAGCTAACGTTTTGATGTAAACTGAAAAAAAATAACACGTTTAATGCAAGGACAGTAGGTAAGAACTGAGACTGAGCGGTTACCGTACGTAACTCATTTACTTACTAATACATACAACTCAGTCTGTATAAAACTAAAAAGTCTGAAATAAATTAAATTATTAAAAGAAACAAAAAACCCGACTGCGTAAAACAAAAATTAACTGAAAAGAGAAAAATTGCAGTCGGGGATAAACAAATATTACGTATTGTATATATTTGACTGCAATTTTTCTTGTGACCTTATAGCATTCAAGTTGTATTAAAATTCTATAGATTAAAGAGCTATTTTTCTCTTTTCAGTTAATTTTTGTTTTACGCAGTCGGGTTATTTTTTTCTTTTAATAATTTAATTTATTTATTGTTTTAACAGAATTTAGCTCGATCTAGCGCTTTTTCAAGGGACTGGCAGCTCCTTTTCGGTTAGAGAACGAACCGGTGGTAAAATCAATTGTAACGTTCGTAAGTGCCTTATTAAGGCCTATATTGAATAAACAATTTTTGAATTTGAAAAAAAAATGAATTTGAAAAAGAGGAGTTGGCAGCACTGGTTCTGTGGAAAACTATTTAGGCTGCATTCCGAATTAATGATATAATCGCTGTAATCGATTTGAGCGTGCTTAAACCCGTTCCATATTAGTGTGAGCGCGATCACGATGTCCCGTGAAACGTCATAGATGACGTCATGACATGCGCCATCTTGCGCTCACACCGACCATGCCCTAAACTGATATCACCGTGAGCGCTGTCAAAAAGTGACGGTTAGTTATTGTGTTCTCGGCAAAAATCTAATAAGATTTTTGGTTTTCCATATGGCAAAGATACTTTTTGTGATTTTATGAGTGAAAAATAATAAAAAATGCGGATATTCCTTTCTGTGACTCAACTAATAAAAGATATAATGAGTTCTAGCGCATTGTTAATTCAGGTTTTAATTAAATTCCCAAATGTTCTGTTTTGAATACGGTGAGCGCGATAACGGGCGTTCCGAATTGATGACAGTTCTCAGCTGTCATTATCGTGATATCTAACTCGGTACGCAAATTATTGCTGTGAGCACTGTGAGCGATATTATTTAATTCGGAATATAGCCTTAGTGAGTGAGGTTGCTAAATATAAAACAAAGTTATTATTTACAGTGCGAAAAATCTAAGAAATGCCTATTTACGTTTTAAATACAAATAAAAGTAGTCCATAATTCTTTTGAATAAGGTTCATTCATATTATTATATAAATAACCATAGATTTAACAGATACACCTTATCGTCAGGGAATAAAGTTATTTTTGCTTTGACATTCTTAAAAACATCAAAAGGTTATTTTACATTTCGTTACCTATTTATTTACTTTCACACTGTAGAAAGAACTATTTTCAGTTATGGCTCTAGTTTAGCAAATATTTTTCTCAACATGATGAGCACAACATCCTGGTTGCGAGTGTGTCGAGGATGTCTCGCTACAGACGCACGACTGTACGACATGCGCCAGGACCGACTGATGGAGGCCTACAACACATTATTGAGTACCGCTGTAAGTTCACTTTTACTATACCTACTATTTACCATTGATTTCATGACCCACATATAAATACCCTGGGACATTCCTCACACACGGTCATCTGATCCCAAACTAAGCAGAGCTTGTACTATGAAAACCAGATAACTGATATACTACATAATTACACCTAGACTCAGATCATGCATATCTGCATCATTGACACAAATGCAAGTCTGAGTGAGAACTGAACCCACGAGCTGAGGATAAGAAGCATCAACCACTCTGACTGGCTCATTGCTTTTCTGGTATTCTCATGGTAAGGTAGGATATCTCTTGGGTACACGGGTGAAACCGCGGGGCTTTGCTTTTAAGACGTTTTTTTTTGACAAACAATTATTTGTAAAGAATCATGGCGAGATTTGTACAAAAAAATTAAGATTTTTTAGAGACGTTATAATTGACCCTTGGTGCCTAAGGAATAACTTGAGCCATTTAAAATATTTTTAGAACCCCGGGATAAAAATGCGAATTTCTATGGCAAGCCGGCGAATCGCAACTATTTGCGACCAAAACCATTATTTTGTTGTTATGTTTTGCAGGGTTTATAAAATATTTCATGTATATTAATATGTTGCTTGTAATGTAATCTCAACATTGGAAGTGATTCAAAACCCTCTAAATTGTTTAATTTTTTTGTACAAATCAATGTATGGATCTCGCCATGATTCTTTTTTCCTGTACATTTTTTTTCCTTGGCCTTAACTTAACTTTTTTCCTTAACCTAATGCTAACAAGCCGCCCCTAATGCTCCTGACCTATTGACAGGTACAAGTAACAGATGACCTGCCACATTACTTATGCAGCTACTGTGCTGCACTGCTGCTCAAGTGTGACACGTTCAGAACAAAGTGCATAGATTCACTAATAGTGCTTAGAAATGCTAAAAGCCAACATTTAAATGTGAGTATCTGAACCATTTATCTTCATAATACATATAAATCTGTTGCAAATCATTTAACAGTGTGATTGGGCAGCTTCAATTAGTCTGTTTCCATTAATTTTTTAGAAAAATACATTCCCCATTCTTAATCTATACTAATATTATAAAGCTGAAGAGTTTGTTTGTTTGAACGCGCTAATCTCAGGAACTACTGGTTTGAATTGAAAAATTCTTTTTGTGTTGGATAGTCCATTTATCGAGGAAGGCTTTAGGCTATATAACATCACGCTGCAACTAATAGGATAGAAGCATCAGTGAAAAATAATTGCAGAAATGGGGAAAATTATTCATATAGGGTAGGGTAGGATGGGTTATCACCACAGGGTGGGGTATCACCACAGGGTGGGTTATCACCACAGGGTGGGGTATCACCACAGGGTGGGGTATCACCACAGGGTGGGGTATCACCACAGGGTAGGGTAGCACCACGCGAACGAGGCCGCGCCGGGCAGCTATATATATAAAAAATGGTCCCGATCAAAAATCCAATGAGCATAGTAATCTTGCAGCCGGGTCTTAGGCTATATATCTATTTTTTCTATGCTATAATTAGAATTTTCGTGGATATCAGTGTTGTACAAGTACTCTTTCTGTTTACAATCTATTTTAATGTTTATGCTTTATTGTACAATTGTTTGTTTTCCTAAATAAATAATAATTGGACTGTTTTACAAAAAACTTAAACCGACTTCAAAGTACACGAAGAAGTAATCAAATCCTGATCTGATGACAATGTGACAAAACGGGACAAAAATAGAATTTTCCAAATCGGTTCATAAATGACGGAGTTATGAGGTAACAAACATAAAAAAAACATACAACCGAATTGAGAACCTCCTCCTTTTTTGAAGTCGGTTAAAAATAAAATATATGTGTAGTCCTGTTTTTGACCACCTTCTCATCATGGTGAGTGATTATGTGGATTCTAATAAAATATTAATAGAAGCCAAAAACCTGAAGAACCACTCTGTGTTAATATGGCTAAAAATAATTTGTAAAACTTGTACATCAGATAAAAGAAGAATATTTGTTGCAGCTTACTTCAGAACATATGAAAATAATGGACGGAACTACATACTTGAAACAATCTGAATTAGTACATATGAGTTATGTTGATGATACTCCTAAACAGAACGATTCTGATACATATTCAGATTCTGATGATTCTATAGATTCTGATTGTTCAGTTAGTAAAAACAAAATAAATGTAAATTTAAAATCCAAAGCCAAATCAATTATCAAAGAACATGACTATGCGATAACATTTTCAAATGATGATATTACAAAACTACTAAAGAAACATTTTGATGGTGAAAGATGTTTATTAAAAGACTTTAAAGTGAACATAGATTGTGAAGCAAGTGAAGATATAAAACACATTAGATACCATCAAATGCATCAGTTGTCTGAAATTATTAATCATACACAGTATTCTAGTGAGACAAGTACTGAATTACTGAAAATATTAGATGATGATATTCTAAAATGTAAAAATAAAACCTCGAAATCGAAGTCCAATCCAATACTTAAAACTGAAAATGGAGAGACGGTAGCTCATGTAGGCAAAGAGCATTTAAAACGGGACATAGTACAAAATAATACAAATAAATCAATAATAGAAATACATGTTGATGTTAAACCAGTAGTTGTTAACAGTGTAGATTTAAATGCAGAAATTCCTTGTTCGCTTCGAAATGACGAAATAAAAATAGAACTATCTCCAGATGAACTATTCGTCTTTGAAACTCATTGTGATGGAATAAATGAAACCTTAGACTCGGAAGAAGTTATTCCTATTCCAGACCAAAAAACCAACGCGAAAAAAATTGTACAAAATAAGAGTCGCTGTAAAAATATCAATGGAAAATTAAAAAAACGTCAACTTAAGTTGGAAAAAATTACCGCTGAGAAATTTGCAAAATATAACACAGAGGTAAGAAACCTAAGTAAAGAGGAACAAATTAAGGAAATTAATGATAGAAAGGAGTCTGATAATTATAAAAATGGACAGTTCAAATGCAACATTTGCTTTAAAGGATTCCTTATTGAAGAGACTTATAAGAATCACATGGTGCTACATGATGATGTAAGTATCAATTTTCAAGCTTTAATTAATACTATAGACTATACATTATGAATCAAAATAAAAATTTGATCGAAATATATTAAAATGTCAGCAGCTAATAACCTTTGTTTAGATTTTCCCAGCAAATTGCTATTGCGCTCGAACCACGTCGTCGTCCGCGTGAAATCAACACTTACCAAATAAATATTTGTAATAGGGTTTCAATCATTTTCAAGAAATATGTACGAAATACAATTTAGTTGTTAATAAATATCCTGGGACATTGCTCACACACGGTCATCTGATCCCAAACTAAGCAGAGCTATGGAAACCAGATAACTGATATAATACATATACTACTTTTTGTTTGTAAATAAATACTTAATATAAATAATTACACCCAGACTCAGGACATACAGACATGTTCATGCACACAAATGCTAGTCCTATGTGGGAATCGAACCCACGACCTGCGACGCGATAGGTAGAATCTTAACCAGAGTCTTAACCAAACACGCCAGCTGGCCCGTCTGTAGAAAATGTTCTCGATTTTTTTCAAGGCAAGGTTCCTAGCAGGCTGGTAGCATTTCCTCTTTGGATAGCCTAGCTAATGCGTTGGCGGAAAAAGCTAGGAAATCACGAGCTTCGAAACCCCTTGGTTCCACGGACGCACGGTATCAACCTCAAAAGGCATTAAAAGATCGATGCCCAGTCCAACCAATGCGTATTTTAATAATATTCGGTTTATTGGAATAGGTTTTATTTCTCTTTTAAAATACCTAATATTCTTGAGGCATAAATGGCATGGGCTAGCAGGAACAAATGGCCACCGCGCGTATTAGCAATTTTCAGGGCTAAAAGTAAATAATAATCGTTTGTTAGTCCAGCGGCCAGTTCGTGTGTGAAATCTGTCAGTGCCGCTTCTTCACAAGGAAGACTTGGAAGGGTCACCATAGGAGCCACGGTAGAGTATTTACTTGCAAAGAATGTGGATACACTACGAAGATAGGGTAAGTGATAAAGTGTTGTCAAACTATCGATAGTTGACCTCGACAACTAGTTACAATATCGATCGTCATACTTGTGAACAGGTGCTGCTTGTGGGGGCTGGTCTGCTTAAGTTTGCTATTTATTTACTTATTAAATATTTATTCAGTCTTCTTTGTAATTTTGCCGCCGCGCCGGGGCACGCAATTGTTTTCAGTGCGATTAGAATGTAAATATTATGTGATGAATCCAAGCTTGTTTTGAAAAGAGTAATTGCTGAGTTTATTGCCGGCTCTTCTCAGCAAATGCAACCTTCCGAACCGGTATTAGAGTATTAGAGTCAGACTTTTAATAAGTACCATCGATAGTATCGATACTATCAAATTCGATAGTACATACTATCGATATTATCGATACAATCGATAGCGCTATCGATATTGTTACTATTTTCCAAGGTCACAATAGTATCGACTATCGATAGTTTCACTATTGCTATGCAACACTATGATAAACTATTCAAGTTTTATTTGTGTTCACATAAATGAGTTGTCTTTATTAATAAGTTCCGTAACCAAAAGGCAAGTTCGTCTTTGTTCTGGAAGGATTCGTTCCAGAACAAAATGCATTATGTTTTCGGAAACAATTTAAATAATAGCGGCGACAAAGTACACCCTTGTCGAACTCCAAATTCGGTTTTGATTTCTGAAAGGACGTCATCAACCGAACTGCTGCTACACCATCTTCATATAAACGCCAAATGAGGAATTTTATATGGTTTTAGCTTAGCGGGAAACCGAACTTCCGCGGGTTACAGACAGCATGGCATTTTCAAAATTTCATATCGATTCTTCAGTATCCAAAATAGAAACATACTTCGACATTTAAGCCACACACTTTTCATTGTAGAGTAGCAGCAGTTGAACATTATAAATGGCACAAAGGAAACACGCACTCCTGCGACTATTGTGGGAAAGAATTCCGGTAAGTTAATTAATTAACTATTCTACTTCAGCGATAGTGAATTCGAATGCCATAGCGAAAATGAGCTTTCCCATCTGAACAATCATTTTCATCATATAGAAAAGGATATTTGGGCCATTACCGAAAGTGCCGAATGAAAATTTTGCTAAATATTGATATATCTGGTCATTTTTAAAAATTATTGTTATAACTCAAAAGTTTGAGGTAATTCTGTAACTTGTGAAAAGAGTTCGAAAATTTGTCATATTTATAAATTTGATGCGCGTTGCCGACCCTCTCTATCCATCTCTGTACACCCTTTTTGGAGTAACACGTGCTGTTCTGTTCCTGTGGGAAAACTACTACTACATTCCACAAACTGAGCTCATTTAAAACCGTATGGTGCGAGACCATTTTGGTTATAATCTGTAAGGATGGAAGTTCGGTGGCGAGATGTGTGATGGTAAAAGGCAGTTGTAGGCATCAAGTTAAAAAAAATCTTAGAACCGTTGTAGATACGGTAGAACACAGCCATAGTCTTAAAGATGTAGGGACTCTTGAAACTGTTTGTGACCTCTGGATCGTCAACTATTGTTATGGTACGCTCCTGAAACGAGTCAAAAGTCCCAATCTGGTACCTTCTGCCTAGAGACGATAGCAGTACTCCTTATGAGACAGGATTTGCGGCTTAAAAGTATGCAGAGTTTCCCCCGATGTGAAGCATTTTTAACCGAAAAGGAGGAGGTTCTCAATTCGGTTTTACCTCATAACTCCGTCATTTATTAACCGATTTGGAAATTTTTTTACTGGAAGGGTACACTTCCCGTTTGGTCCCATTGTCATCAGATCAGGATTTGATTACTTCTTAGTGTACTTTGAAGTCGGTTTAAGTTTTTTTGTAAAACAGTCCAATTATTTGGATGCCAGCTCAAACTTGTTTTGTAAGTGAATATCAAACTAAATGTCGACGCCAAGGATCCCGATGCTCGTAGTGATGCCATAGCAAATGGGGATTCCTTGCTGAACGCGTAGGCAATTTAAAGTGGCGTTGAAATGGACTAGGTTTAGTGGACAAGATAAATTTATGATGAAAGCTCCAACGGATTGCGTCTCATATGCAATTGATTTATTAAATCAGAAGATTTTTGTAGTCACCAATGCGTGTCGTCAAACCATTGGTGTAAATTTGAGACGAATGATTGCACTTTAAAATTCTTAGTAGGTAAATGCCGTAACGAGAACTTCAATTCACTTAATTGTTTACACAGAAAATTGTCAAGTAAATACGGACACATCAAATGGTGTCACCCGACCAGTGAACAGCTGGTGCGCTGCGAGATATGTGAAGACTCTTTCAATGGACTATCGGGCCTCCAAAAACATGATAAGAAGGCTCATAAAGAGGTACATGACTATCATAGAGAAATAAAACATGTCCGGCTTTTTTAATCCATTTTAAAATGTCTGTAACAGATGTTTTCACCGGAGTGTCGATGTTCTGGTTGCGACACTCAGTTCTACTGCTCGGACGCGTTTAAGGCGCATCGAGGAACCGACGGACTGTGCGACACGCTACACAAGTAAGGGACACCACACGTACATGACACACATATAACACTGTTTAATTGATACAATAATCGTGTGTCATCAGGTATTGTGTGCGCTGCGGTATGTCGTTTGAGACTGAAGAACTGCTGAAGGAACATGAAATAGAGCAACGGAAACTACTGAGTCAATATAAATGTGACGTGGTAAGTAAACTCTTTAAAGATCAACTGAGCAAAGTTTTTGGCCTAATTTTATGTAAATTATTAGTTTTTACCAGGATAAAAGTATGCTGTGTGTTATTCCAGGCTCTGATCAACCTGCGTATCAAATTTCATAAAAAATGGAAGTGCTGTTGACGTGTCAAAAAAAAATTACATTCGCATTTATTATATAACAGGTGGAGACTTCGAGATGGCATATTTTCGAAACCTATGTTGGGTTAGTCATGCTGAACAAGTTTTACTATGAGACCAGGAGCGAATTCTCATTTTTTTTTTTAACTTTCTTTAGTAAATGTCAACCTTGCTCGATCATAATGTATGAAAAGTAAAAAAATAAATTGAGTTTTCAGTGTTGGTCCCATATTATAAGTTGTTCAGCATGACTAACCCAACATAGGTTTCGAAAATATGCCATCTCGAAATCTCCACCCAGTATGGTGGTTCGACCAAATGTCACGTAACACGTTACGCAAAGTAACTTACCTGGAATAATGATCTTTTAACTTATTTCTCGTAAAATATTTTCCATGCCGAAGATCGGCGAGCAAGCTCTCAACCGGGATTAAGTTTAGGTAACTACACCTGAGGGTGCCCCAGCTGGGGCTGAACCTCGGCTCAGGGCCGTTACCGAGGGGAGGGGACGGGCTTTTTATATTTTATAAAACGATTTTCAAATAATTAGAGGGGGCGGATTACTTGCTGTACTGTGTTTTGTTACTCAAAGAGTAAACGAATGAATATGAAAACCAGCTTAACCCAACTTAGTCCAACGTGAAATCTTACGCAAACTTATTTCAGTTTTTATATTGCAGTGCCATAAAACGTTCCAACAATTTTCTAAATTGAAATTGCACCAGAGATGTCACTTGGCCACGTTTCCTGATTTTATTAAAAATTATTACGCGAAAAAAATGGTCAAGTACGGGACAAAACAGCGCGGGAGGGAAGTCATATGTGACGTGTGCGGGAAGTCAGTGTTGGTGAGATCCTTATATATATTCAATATTTCTTGCAAGTTCTTCAGGAATGCTAATTTGGACCGATTGTGACATCAGTTGCTTCGACTTTGGCACATGCCGCCCTTTTTTTTAGGCTAACAAGCAGGCAGTCATTCCAACTAGTGTTACCACCGCTTGTGGGCAATACAATGCCAGGGCATTGCCAACCCTATATCTTAGCGCTGAGAGGAAAACCCTGAAATGAGCGCCTGAATCTGCAGTAGGAACGTCCGACTAAATCGCTGTATCGAAGATCTAGGCGGCTCAAGGATTAGGAGGATGTATACTTTTGGTCAAATCATAGTAGCCAAATGACACGCGAGAATCCAACAGACGAAATCCAATGACGAAAAATTTACTATTGCGCAGGTGTCAATCTGTGTTACAACTCGTTCCCCTTACTATTCTAAGCGTCTATTCACACGTACCGCAACCACACCACAGCGTCGCGACAAAATGTGGTTTCGTGCGAATATCGCTGCGACTTTTGGCGTTTGAATTGGTAGCTACAAAATGTTAAAATGTTTGTACCTCTGCCGCTGTAACGCTAGTTCACGGTGTCCCTGATGGTTGTGGTTGTGATGCGTGTGAATAGAGCCTAAGTGTATGTTTGACCATAATCTCACCATGGTCAGTGATATGGTCCAAGGTGATAAGCACACAAAACCTAGGAGCCTCTGGAGTGCAGCTATAACAGCACCAGTATGTGCTTGGTGAATTTTCAACGTGAGGGTGGTAGCCAGCCAGGTCCCCTTGCATCGTATACCTCATTGCTGAGGGACGTGACCTGTGTGGGTTATCTTTTCACGGGCTATTGCACGCCATCTGGATCGGTCTTCTGCTGTGTGGATAGCAGCACACACACTGGTCTCCAATGCTGCGCGTATTTCATTAGACCAAAGCATCGGGCTTCTACCCGTCGGCCTCTTTCCTTGCCAGTAATTAGCAACTTACAGCCAGTTGGATACTAAAAATTATCAAATTAAATTCCAGAGTCCTGCTAATCTAAAACAACATTACTTTTTGGTTCACTCTACGGAGAAGCCATTCAAATGTACCGTTTGTCATAAGGGATTCAAAACATCTGCTGTGTTGATGGTAAGACATTCCTGAATAATATATTCTCATCAACAAGCCGCCGCCATTACACCAAAGGTATATTACCTAAGTTGACAATATTACCGAAGTTTGTCACGCACGTAGGCTTTGGCTATCAGCTAGCTATCAGCCTACGACCGGAGCATTCAAAATAGTAGATGTTGAAGAAAATGACTCTTATAGACTGTCTTCCATATAGTTTATTGAGTAAAATAAAGAACTGTAACAATGAAAATACGATATAAAACACTTGTAAGAAAGAATATAATAGATATGAATACTGAGACAACAATTTGGGATACAAGGAAGTGGAGATATGAAACGAAGGAACTTACCCCAGCTGGGTTCTAGTAGTATGTTAATTATTTATACTATAAGTGCACTGGATATTGTCACATTGTACACACGGCTATATATCAAGTATTGTACACATTGGTAACTTATTTCACTTTATGCAATAAATATATTCTGATTTGTTTTATTTCACTTGTAAAGACATGACCGCACAATTTAAGTTTTGTCTCAGAACTGATCGAATAGACTGAATGTCTGATGGACATTCTTCATATGAGATTTCAAAAATTTGAAAATTGGAATTAGAAAATTGATCATATGAAAATTTAAAAATTAGAATAAAGATTTGTGACCAGAAGCAATAATAGAAATAGGAGAGGTCGCATCGTTACAAGTTGACTATATTACTGACTGAAGTTGACTTTATTACCGTTGACTATTTTACCAAATACTAAGAAATACTTCGTAAGTGCCTTATTAGGGCCAAAATTGCATAAACGATTTTGAATTTGAACTATATTCTTTCTTACCTTTATTATAATTATTTTATTGTAAGAAGACCTGCAAGACCTGAAGTTGACTATAACCGAAGTTGACTTTATTACCGAAGTTGACTATATAACCTAAGTTGACTTTAATACCGAAGTTGATTATATTACCGAAGTTGACTATATTACCGAATTTGACTATAACCGAAGTTGATTTTAATACCGAAGTTGACTATATTACCGAATTTGACTATATTACCGAATTTGACTATATTACCGAAGTTGACTATATTACTGAAGTTGACTATATTACCGAATTTGACTATATTACCGAAGTTGACTATATTACTGAAGTTGACTATATTACCGAAGTTGACTATAATACTGAAGTTGACTATATTACCGAATTTGACTATATTACCGAAGTTGACTATATTACCGAAATTTACTATATTGACATAGTTGATATTACCGAAGTTGACTATATTACCGATGTTGAATGAATTACCGAAGTTGACTATATTACCGAAGTTGAATGTATTACCGAAATTGACTATATTACTATATTGACATAGTTATGTATTACCGAAGTTGACTATATTACCGAAGTTGAATGTATTACCGAAATTGACTATATTACTATATTGACATAGTTATGTATTACCGAAGTTGACTATATTACCGAAGTTGAATGTATTACCGAAATTGACTATATTACTATATTGACATAGTTATGTATTACCGAAGTTGACTATATTACCGAAGTTGAATGTATTACTGAAGTTGATGTTATAATTAAAAAAAACGTACTATGTTTTCTTTGTACGTGTTTTAAACTTACAATATGTTGTTTCCAGACTCACATGCGTGTACACACGGGTGAACGCCCGTTTCAATGCCAGAATTGTCCGAAAGCGTTTCAGAGTAAACCAAACCTTTTGCGACATAACCTGGTAAGTACATTTATTTATTTATTTATTGGAAGACCAACAGCTATTTAAAATACAAAACTTAAAACATTAATATTAATCAGGAAGCCAATAACAGGTCTTCACTTATAGGTACTAGTATAAAAACTAAATCTGTGATGAGTTAAACAACACACTCTTTACATAGCATGGAAATCAAAATAACATAATAATTCAGATACATACCCGCCGAATAATTGTAAAACAGTTCACAAGTAATGCATTAATTGAAAAAGTCATTGCTTAGTATTCGCCTCGCCGCATGTAACGCTTGTGCAGAAAAGATCTAAGTCGTGATGTCCCATATATATTTTTATTTAGTTATTATCCATACATACCCGACGTGCCAGCTGGCGTGGTTGGTTGATACTGGTTAAGATTCTACCTATCGCACCGCAGGTAGTGGGTTCGATTCCCGCACGGGACATGCATTTGTGTGCATGAACATGCTCTATGTTCTGAGTCTGGGTGTAATTATGTATATTAAGTATGTATTTACAAACAAAAAGTAGTATATGTATTATATCAGTTATCTGGTTTCCATAGTACAAGCTCTGCTTAGTTTGGGATCAGATGACCGTGTGTGAGGAATGTCCCAGGATATTTATTTGATAATATAGGATATTTTACTATGGCAGGTACACACAGGGGAGCGTCCGCACTCTTGCGATGTCTGCGGGAAGACTTTTCAAACTAAGGGTTCGGTCAAGATTCACATACAAACGGTACACATGAAGATACCCATGCCGCCGAGGATTCGCAATAGGAAGAAAACTAAACAATTGTAATATACTGTAATTAAATGTCGTACTTTAAACAAAAATTGTAAATAAGAAAAACTCAATTATCCAAAGGTTATTAAGACACATTTACAGCCAGATAAAAAATCCATATTAAAATAAACATAAAATAATTATTTGTTGTTATTTTTTAGACATCTTCCGATACAATAATCACACAATAATAATGACGAGTTTTCTTATGATACCTCAAGGATACCTCTATGGTCATATACCTGTCTAATCGTCCAATCATTGAATTATTACGCTCGTCCAATCCTAGTCCGTTTAATTTGTTCGCCTCGCGGTGTGCTTTAACCACAGGGCTTGAACGGGGTTTTTGTAGTTTAGACAGTTTAAATTTTCTAATTTATTTGGTTAATTGACGACCTCTCGAAAGTTACCCTACTTTAGAAAGGGAGGGCCTTGCCACAAAGTGCAATATAGTGATACATAGGTTGAGCTTCCTGTAGGTAGGTAGGTAGGTACCTATTCGAAGTGTGGTGTAGGTAGAGGTCTCCATTTTTTTTTACGTAGCATTAAAATCAAAGAAATTGGACTAAATTAAAATACTACGTAAAAAAAAAATATACGTCACTTTCTAAAGTCATATAAACAAAAAGGGATGAGGCTATACCAGAATGATTTTAATCGCCTTTTTTTTAAAATTAAGCGCCGTTTTTTCTAAAAACGTGCCATTCTAGCTCTTTTTTACCAGACTACGGCGAAGCAAAAAGGAGGGTTATGATTTTGACCGGTATGTATGTATGTACATCTGTTCCCTCATAACATCTACATTACTTATCATTTTAATATCAACCTAGCGCGCTTTCATTACAGAGAGTTGGCAATACTTAACTTAAAACGAAACTGGCAAAATACTCATACCAAAGAATACTCAAACTCACCAATATAGGTACGTATATAAGTATGAGAAGTATAAATATATACTGTGATATATACCTAGTATCCCTACGCGAGATAGGAACAAAAAATATGCATAGTCCGGCTCACACATACACGTTTTGACATATTGGGATGTACCCTATGTATTCGCTTTCGTTATTATTATTATATTATTGGCCTGCGTCTTGGGTTTTATTGCATATTGGTGGTATTTTATCCAATAAAAGTCATACATGTGCACCAGTGAACTGAAATGAAATGAATTATATGTATCGTAACTTTTTAAGTTGTCTCAAAGAGTCCATGAAAAGTTTTAGTACAATGACCACCATTTTAGTAAAACATTTAGACACAACAGACTTTGGACTGTGACTGATGATGCGGACTATGTGAAACTTAATGTGCGGACTATATGAAATTGATATTATAAATAATTACACATATGAAAAGGCTGTATTTCTCATAGACCCATGCCTATCCTTTTATGGATGAAAAAACTTTTTTTAAATCCGAGTTGGCAACACTGTTGGTGATGGATGCCAAAATTGCCAAAAATGTTTTGTTTTTTTCTCTCATTGCATAATTTATTGTTTGTTTGTTTGAGTTTGAGGGCACAAACTACCAAGAGAACTAAATAGTGTTCTGTGCCACAGTCACGTTTCAAAAATGGAAATGGAATATGGAAATTAAAGTTTCCAATGTTATAATTTAGTAGTAAAGATGTCTTCAGAAAATCATTTTAAGAATGAGACTTCAACATACTCGTTGCGAGCGTGCCGAGGATGTCTCTCTACAGACACACAGCTGTACGATATACACCAGAACCGGCTGCTGGAAGCCTATTGCACTCTACTCAGTACTGCTGTAAGTTCTTATTTAATTGTTGTGATTGGCCCTACCAGGCAAGTAGGCTGCTTAAGCTCTGCTCAGCCACTCCGTAGCATGCCAGGCTGACGTGGTTGTTTCCTTTTTCCTCATGCAAGTACTTGTTCATTCCTTAACTTTAATATACTGAGTTTGTTTTACCTCTGAGTTGGCAAACAAGCATACAAATCGCCTGATTGTACGATGGATGCTGGGTTCGAATCCTACAATGAGCTTTCGGTGATGGAAAACATCATAAATAAATAAATATCCTGGGACATTCCTCACACACGGTCATCTGATCCCAAACTAAGCAGAGCTTGTACTATGGAAACCAGATAACTGATATAATACATATACTACTTTTTGTTTGTAAATACATACTTAATATACATAATTACACCCAGACTCAGGACATACAGACATGTTCATGCACACAAATGCATGTCCTGTGCGGGAATCGAACCCATGACCTGCGGCGCAATAGGTGGAATCTTTACCAGAGTCTTAACCAACTGCGCCAACTGGCCCGTCATGGGGTCATCATGGGGAAACCATAGCATGGTGGTATCAGTGGTGGGGTACTTTGTAGTACCCACCTGGCTGGCTTCTCTCATTTTGAAAATCTGACGCCAAGCACTTATCAGTGTGTTCCGACAGCTGCACTTGAGAGCCAGTTCCTTCTAGGCTTTGTGTGTGCACCACCTTCGGCTACATCATCACTTACTATGGTGAGATTGTGGCCTATAAACGTAAAAAATATGCTTGCAACACCATTGATAGGTATTAATCATTACTTGGACATTGCTGGTCTGTGTCCAAAACCTACAGCAAACTACTAATTTGAACCAAACCCTCATGGTAATTAGGTCCATCCAGCAATGAATCACTGTGGCTTTAAGACATTTATATTTAACATACTACAACCCAATAATAAGAATGTGCTGATTATATAATGAATTGTCTGCCGCAAATGGTCAGACAGTTCTTGACATCTTTGATGATAACTTCAAATTAAAAAAAAAAGTCGAAATATCCTCACTTGAAATTGTTTTGAAATAATGTCCAGTTATTATTGTATTAATCATGCTTATTAATTTATTTACTATTTTTCGTATATTTATGTGTTAAGATTAAGAATATTGCGTAAAGTCATTATTTTGGTGCACTAAGCTTATCATGCTGTGCGTATACGCCCTTGGGTCTCGATCTGGAACAGATATAATATGTACTTCATACTAGCTTTAAATTATTTGATTGTGACCTGTTATATATGCCTACGTAAATAAAAAAAATAACCAAGCTGTTCCCAGTTTCGCCCTCATTTCGAGGATTAAAAGCCTTCTCCATAGGCTATCTGCCTGCCAGATTTCAAAGTGATCACTTCAGCAGTTTAGGTATGAAAGAGTAATAGACAGACAGAGTTACTTTCTCATTGATGATATTGGTATGAATGACAACATATATATAGTCCTTGATTATTTGTTTCAGATACAAGTAACAGATGACCTGCCACATTACTTATGCAGCTACTGCGCTGCACTCCTGCTCAAGTGCGACACATTCAGAACAAAGTGCATAGATACACTAATAGTGCTTAGAAATGTTCAACAGCAATATTTAAATGTGAGTATCTTTTTAATACTAGACTTATCATATATTGTTACAGTATGAGGCACGAGTGGTGAGCACCGATAGGCAGTAGTGGGGGCAAGCTCGCGCATGTACACTTTTGGCCAAATCATCATCATCTGCCTGCCCTGTTCCCAATCAATTGGGGTCGGCGCAATATGTACGCTTCTTCCATTCGTCTCTTCTATCCGTCATACTAGTATCCACTCCTTTCTTACCCATATCATCTTTCACACAATCCATCCATCTCTTTTTCGGTCTTCCTCTTCCCGTATATCCATCCACTTTCATATTCATAACTGTTTTAGTGACGTGGCTTTCATTTCTCCTCATAACATGTCCATACCATGACAAACGGTTCCCTCTCAACTTTTCAGTCACTGGCGCTACTTTCAAGCTTCCCCTTATGTACTAATTTCTTATCTTATCCATTCTTGTCACTCATCTCAACATCCTCATCTCAGCTGCATGCAATCGTCTTTCATCCGTCCTCTTTACTGCCCAGCATTCCGAACCATACATTAGGAAGAATTCAATAGACGACGAGCATCAACTGACGAACCAATCGTGTGCAGCTTGGCGCTCCCCCCTTCTTCATCCCACCAAACAGACCGAAAAGTTAACTGCTGCATAGGCGTCAATCTGTGCTCAAGACTCATGCCCCTTACTATATATTAATTACTTACCACTGTACAGTACCAAAATTGAATGTTAGACTTTACAGTGGTACTGAATCATTTGTTTACAAATTACACTAGTTTAGTCTCACTATATCTCTTTCTAACAAAGAACATTAGAAAAGGACATAAGAAATAAATAGAAAGGGAGGTAGAGCATAGCGTTTTTTGCTCAAAGGCAGATCTACTGGGGAACTCCTTCCAGAATATTGCAGCAAAGTTTTTTTTTTTTTCCTAAGTTACACCTTCTTTAGTGTTCCCTATTCATACTACAATCTAGCCTTAATATTAGGCTAATAAGTAATTTTTATTTAACATAAACTTCTATATTGACTATAACTAAGAATGTGTCCATTAACACTTTTCTTATTGTCTCTATTAAGGGGAAGACACTTTGTTCTTTATATGTAGCACTTGGACTATGTTACACTATTTTAACTATCATACAGCCAAGTAACTTAATGTTGTATTCCTATGTATAAGTAAGATTGCCCGGGAATGATGCCCCAGGTGTTCTGTCAAATCAGTCCAACAAAATTTTGCCACCATTGCAATTTTTTCATGTCTATTTACTCATAAATTTAAATGGCATAGGTAGTTTGACAGCCTTAAATATTTTCAATAGTTTTGTGTGATTTGCAATAAAATCAGCACCTATATCTTGTTTTAAATACTGTTCAATAGAATCCAAGACAATAAATAAGTAATAATAATAATAAGCCCTGATTCTGTAGTTTACAACTAAACTAATTTTAATCTCACTATGTCTCTGTCTAACTAAGAACAGAAGAAAAGGATGTAAGAAATTTAATCCTGTCAAATTAGTCCAATGCTTGTTTTCAATATAAATTTAGTCGCCATCTATCGCGGTTACGCGTAAATACACGCAAAATAAGACGGCAAAGATTAATTTGACAGCTTTAAATATATTCTATCCTTTTTCAATAATGTTCGTAAGAAAGAGATGTGATGGGACTAAAATTAGTTTAGTGCGATTTGCAACAGAATCGGCACCATTGTGAACTTTCTTATCCCAGGTTACTACTGAACATATAAAAAAAATAGACAAATCTACAAATTTCAAAAGATCTAAATTAGATGCTATCAATATTGCTAGTAAAAATCCAAATAATATAAAAATCTATTCTGATATATCTACAGACACAGATATAACTTCTGAATCAGATATAACTTCAGAATCAGATATATCTTTAGATTCAGACTTATCTTCAGATTCTGATATGTCTTTAGATTCTGTGGAATCGATAGATACTGATTCAACAGATAAAGAATCTGATTGTTCAGATAGCGAAGATGAAACAAAACATAATTTTAAGCCTAAAGAATATGAAATAAAAATAGAGAATGAGTATTCAAATAATGACATTAAAAGTTTACTGAATAAATACTTTAATAATAAGAGCCAAAGTGGTGATTTATTAAAAGACTTTGATGTTATCTTAGATTGTGTGGATACTAAAGAAGCTCCAAGTAATATTAGACATCTTAGAATAAAACAGTTGTTAGACATTATCAATCACATCCAGTTTTCTAGTGAGAATAGTACAGAATTACTAAAGAAAATTAACGAAGATACACTTGAAATAGAAAATAAAGCCACAGATTCTGTATCTAAACCCACACAAAAAGCTAAACCGATAAAAAATGAGTCTATTGCAAAAGCTAAAACCATAAATAAACAGAAGGCAGCTAGAAAAGGTAAAGTGATACCAAAAACAACACAATCCAAAACAGTATTAGAAAGTAAATCTAATAATAAACCAGACAATAAAGAAGGTTCAAATTCAGATGCTCCTTTGATACAAATTGAAGAAATAAAGATAGAAATATCTCCTGAAGACACTAATTACAATGAAGTGTCTGAAACTCTAGACCCAGAAGATGACATTGCTATTGCAAATTTAAAACCCAAATCAAAAATTATATGTAAAAAACAAATTAATGCAAAAAAAGGGTTTCAAACAAAAAACGCAAAGTATTCCGAAGAGCTCTACGCTACATATAATACAGAAGTTAGATACCTAAGTAAAGAAGAACAAATAAAAGAAATAAATGAAAGGAAAGACTGTGATAATTATAAAAATGGACCGTTCAAATGTAACTTTTGCTTCAAAGCATTCATTATTGAAGAAACTTATAAGAATCACATGTCGCTACACGATGATGTAAGTGTATTTAATAAATATTTCATTGATAGGGATGATGCTATGGTCAACGCTTTTTATTCAGTTAAGTCCCTAGGCGGGCACATACGTAGGTCAGCCTACTCAGTTTAACTGAGAAGAATCGGGAAGAAACACGGCAATGTTATATTTTTCAATGCGCGAGTAATATCTCTGGTGTTACAGGTCTCAAAACACTTGTCAGTTTTTGAAATTGTAACTTTTCTGAAAAGTCACGATACATAAACGCATTCATTTCACTTTGCTGGTGCACCTGAATCGATTTATAATGGAGTAATAAATTAAATCAATAACAGATCAGCGGCAAGTTCGTTTGCGACATCTGTCAGTGTCACTTCATGAACAAGAAGAGGCTCATCAGACACAAACAGGGTCACAGTAAAGTGTTTACTTGCAAAGAATGCGGGCACATATCGAGACATGGGTAAGTGTTTTATGTTGTCCATTTTTAGGGTTCCGTAGCCAAATGGAAAAAAACGGAACCCTTATAGATTCGTCATGTCTGTCTGTCTGTCTGTCTGTCTGTCTGTCCGTCCGTATGTCACAGCCATTTATTTCCGAAACTATAAGAATATATAATGTTGAAACTTGGTAAGTAGATGTATTCTGTGAACCGCATTAAGATTTTCACACAAAAATAGAAAAAAAAACAATAAATTTTGGGGGGGTTCCCCATACTTCCCCATAGGTCTTCAAAAATTATATTGAGGTTTCTAATATCATTTTTTTCTAAACTGAATAGTTTGCGCGAGAGACACTTCCAAAGTGGTAAAATGTGTGTCCCCCCCCCTGTAACTTTTAAAATAAGGGAATGATAAATCTATAAAAAATATATGATGTACATTACGGTGCAAACTTCCACCGAAAATTGGTTTGAACGAGATCTAGTAAGTAGTTTTTTTTAATACGTCATAAATTGAAATTAATATCAAATACTCAGGTCTATACTACCATTTACTTATATACCTACAGGTTTGTACGGAACCCTCGGTGCGCGAGTCTGACTCGCACTTGGCCGGTTTTTCTTTTATGACAGGTTGATTGGAAATTTCTCTTCGATCTGTCCGGCCTAACATGGAGTACTGCGGTCATCTATGGGCGGGAGCACCTGGATACCAGCTTGGGCCTTTAGACTCGGTTCAACGACGTGCCATCAGAATTGTCGACGATCCCGAGCTCACAAGCGGTTTAGAGCCCCTCAGTCTGAGGAGAGACTTTGCCTCCTTATGTGTGTTCTACCGCTTGTACAACGGAGAGTGTTCTGAAGAATTGTTCGACTTGATGCCCACGGCTACCTTCCACCATCGCAACTCTCGCCATCGACGGGTAGTCATCCACACACATTGAAACCAGAATTGTTTCGAACTGTACGGGCTCAAAGGAGTTTTCTTCCGCGGATTTTTTGAGGAATTTATTTTGATCTAAAACTTATTCAGAAAATAACTTGTTCCTGACGTAGTCTTCACTTTCGGATGTATAACGTACCGTTGGAGAAGAAAGTCAGAATCTAGGTTTGTTTTGACAAATAATTGACGATTTTCTTGCCGGTTCTTCTCAGCAAATGCGACCTTCCGTATCGGGTGTTAGTGTCAGACTATTCATAAGTACCTGCAAATGTTTATTTAAATAACCGTACACAGTTGTTGAACTAAAAATATAAAAAAAGAAAAACAAAGTACATATGACTTGAATAGATGATTATGAACTTTGACTTAGCAATACTTAGCATACGTTATTACGTCAATACAAGGAGTTTTTAACAGAGGACTGAGTGTGGACTGAGGTGAGGGGACCTATTTTAGATATTTTGTGTGAAATTATTTTATTCGAATATTGCTCAATACATCTTATGACATTAGAGTAGACCCTTCTATCTGTCTTTTTATTAAACTTTATCCCATTCATTTTCGTCAATAATTAATCGACTTAAAAAAAGGAGATTATCAATTCGACCCGTATATGATAATCTATTAGGGCTTCCTAACAAATATACAAAATTTCATTCGTATGTATGTATATTTGTCCACGTATATCTCCGAAGATATTAATCGGTTTGTAACCATTATTTTTTTATTGGTTTACATTTACTTCAACTTAGAGAACAGTGCAAGTTTCATCGAAATCGGTTCAGTAATTTTCAAGATATGGACAAATATGTGTTGCGGCCTGGCTTATTGATACGAGCTACGTGCTGAAAGAAAAACATCTCAAAACCTTGGTCAAATTCTAGTGCATTTAAGAAAAACTAAAAATGACGAAATAACTAAGTAATTAAAAAAAAAAACAACTTCAAAATACACTAAAAAGTATGAAATAATTCTAATCTGACTCTGACACTGATTTGAAGTCATTCATACTTCATAGTGTATTTTTTTGATGTCGTTTTTTTTAAAATTACTTATTTATTTTTCTTATCACATCCGTGACCGTACACTGGTTTCAGCACATTGGCAGCTCAGCATTATAGATGGCACGGTGGAAAGAAATTCTCCTGCAAAGATTGTGGAAAGGAATTCCAGTAAGTTGATGTTACTATTGAGAGTTGAGACACAAACAAAAGCAAAAGGACAAGTTAATGTAGGTTAAATTGTTGGTGTTTAGGAAGAAATCGAGCCAGTACGGACATATTAAGATATGTCATCCGAATAGTGACCAGCTGGTGCGTTGTGAGATCTGTGGGGACTCGTTCAATGGACCTTCAGGGCTTGAGAGACATGATAATAAGACACATAAAGAGGTAAACAGAAATCGGAAAAATGAAATGAAATTATCAACTTTCTCATGTTAACCCAATTTAAAATACAGATGTACTCACCGGAGTGTCGTTGTTCTGGTTGCGACACTCAGTTCTACTGCTCGGACGCGTTTAAGGCGCATCGAGGAACCGACGGACTGTGCGACACGCTACACAAGTAAGGGACACCACACGTACATGACACACATATAACACTGTTTAATTGATACAATAATCGTGTGTCATCAGGTATTGTGTGCGCTGCGGTATGTCGTTTGAGACTGAAGAACTGCTGAAGGAACATGAGATAGAGCAACGGAAACCACAGAATCAGTTTAAATGTGACGTGGTAAGTACATTCTTGTGTTAAAAATGAAGGTGGATAATCTGATTTGCGACACGATTATTGTTTAAAACGACGATGGGACAGATGGCGTGGAAGATAGATACCCTGATTCTACGCCACAGGTCATGTTTTCAATCCGGTTCAAACATTTGTGTTCATGAACATATATCTGCTTATATATTCTGAGTCTATGTTCAAATTCAAAATTATCTATTCAAGTTGACCTTCTCATACCGTTTCGGAAGGTCGCATTTGCTGAGAAGAGCCGGGAAGAAACTCGGCAATTAATCTTTTCAAACAATCTTAGTCTCGTGACGTAAACTTTTCTTTTACTGTGTATATCCAACCTCACGCATTGAAACCAGAATTGTTTCGAACTGTGCGGGCTCAAAGAGCTTTCTTCCGCGGACGCTCATTTTGTGGAGCTCCCCGCCGTGGTTTTCCCAATGGAGTACAGCATGGGGTTCTTCAAAAAGGGCGTGAAGTGATTTCTGCAGGGTCGGCAATGCGCGCGTGATACCCCTGGTTTGTAAGCGTCCATAGGCTACGGTAACTGCTTACCATCAGGCGGGACGTATGCTTGTTAGCCACCTAGTGGAATAAAAATCAATGCCGTTATCCACAATCTCACCATTGGTAAGTGATAATATGGACGGTGGTGCAAAGCCTTGAGGGTGGTAGCCAGCCAGGTGGGTACTACAAAGCACCCTACCACCTTGGTATAGGTACCTCATGATGTTTTCCTTTTCGAGAACTCAAGCTCATCCTAGGATTCTATCCCGGGAACTTCGTCTCGGCATCCGACGTAGTGACGTCGATGTAGTAGTGACCACGGAGTTATCGGGACCACGGAGTGAGAAGCAGTCTAGTTGCTTAGGAAAGAAATGATATACCTATTATGTTTCTTTCATAAGTTACTGGACTAGTACCTAGAATATACACACATCAACAGAATCTAGGGATATTTTATATTTCATCAAATATCTAAAAATCTATAAAGAATTTTCGTATATAGTAAATGTAAGAATGATAGGTTATTTTAAGGTCTTTAATACAAAATAAAAAACATTTCATGATTTTATTGTTTTAAATTAAAAAAAATGTTTTTAGAAAGCCATAGAAAATTTGTATGTTAAGTTAAGGAAAATTACAATTGTTTTATTAATATTAATTAATGAAAAGGGATTAGATTGTTTTTCTTTTTTAATTTAACGTGCCGTGTGAGTATTGATGAAATATAAAATATCCCTAGATTCTGTTGATGTGTGTATGTATAGTGCATGTGATTGTTAAGTTATAATGTAAATAATGGTATATGTACAGTCGAGGACATAAATATGTATACAATTAGTAAAATTCAACAACGGTTTCCTCTTAAACTACTGATTGAAATTATGAGATATTATAAAGGCAGAATCTTCTAACATATAATATTATGATTTGGGTAATAGTTTAACACTTAAATGTTAAACATGCGAGAAAATCGCTTTTGAATTTCAAAAAGTGTATACGACTTTTTGGCGGGAACTTGCAGAGTGATTGAGCATTTTCATTTTTATTTTCATAAATTTGTGTAATTTGAGTTTTATTGTGTATTTTTGGTGGTATTTTACCCAATAAAGATCATCGATGTGCACCAGTGAAGGGAAATGAAATGAATTATGTGTATCGTGACTTTTCAAGTTGTCTCAAAATGTCCGTGAAGAGTTTTAGTACAATGACCACCATTGTAGTAAAACATGACTTTTATGGACGGTGACTGACTGAGGACTATAATGTGAAGTGATTTATTGTGACTGGAAACTATAATATAACTCGACACTGGCAGAAATGAGCCCTAATTTGGGCTTGGTTGCCAAAATTAAAAATAAGAAGAAGAAGAAGAAGTGTATATATATTTATGTCCTCGACTGTACGTACAAAACCAACAAAACTGTGACAGAGTGCACGCCTACAAACTGCAATACTAGTTTGGCGACTATTAAAATGAAGAAAACATGTAAGGTTTTTTTGGAAATAAAACAAATTAAAAAAAAAAATGTGGCTCTTGCTTCTTTTCAGTGCCACAAGACGTTCAAATTCTTCGGGAAATTAAAGAGGCACCAATGGCGTCATTCGACCACTTACCCTAATAATATTAAACAAGTGAAAATGTATAACGAGAGAACAGACAAGAGTGAGGGAGACGGGACTAACGAGCTGATCTGTGAGATGTGCGGGAAACTTATGAAGGTAAGTTTCTACGAAGCCTACGTAGGTCCTGGGGCCATGTGAAGGGTGCCAAACGTCCGTCTTCCTGTATGTCAGTGGGCTGTATCTCATGAACCGTAATTTTAATAAAGGTTTATTTCTGTAAATCACATAACGTGTTCTGTAGAAAATATTTCGCTGACTTCAAAACAGTGTCAGATAAGAGTTATTTCTTACTTTTTAGTGTAATTTGAAGGCGGTTTATGTTTTGTTAAAAAGTTAATTTATTTTTGAATTTTTAGTTTCATATATACTAAATACTTTCGCGTGTAAAGGCTTCGTAAACAATGCATATTTATGCGATAGCAGCAATTGCGGTTGATTTGCTGTCATTTTTTAAGAGTTCCGTTGTCTGTCTCCGAAACTCATCATCAGATCTATATGAAATTTATATTACCATTTCGGAATAAACTCCTTTCAAACAAAAAAATAATTTTGAAAATCTGTCCATATATGACGGAGTTATTCCCGAACATACATAAAAATATTCATACATACCATACATTTTTTTTTTCATCAGAACATACATTTTTTTGAAGTCGGTTAAAAATACTGTAAATGCATTGAGAAAAACCTTATTCAATTAGAACTAAAATTACCGCAACGTCTGGTCACTAGGCATGTGCGCAGACTACAGCTAGGCGCAAGCCGCCGTCGCCCCATCCCTTTACTCCCTTTCAGTATTACGACTACACTTTAACTTATTACATGATTTTCTAATATTTTTTTTTTTTTTTGTTATAAAAAAATATATTTTTTTTATGTTTTTATTATATTAAACCATAATAACCATTTAGGAAAAACTAAAAATGACGATATAGAAAAGTAATTTTAAAAAAAATTATCGCCTTCAAAATACGCTAAAAAGTATGAAATAACTCTAATCTGACACTGATTTGAAGTCAGCGAAAGAGCACGACGCATTCCATTGAAAATATTTCGCTGACTTCAAATCGGCGATTTAATTTTTTTAAAATACTTTTTTATATTTTGTTACATCTACTATTCAATTCATCAACAACAAAAGAAAAAATACGTGTCTAATATTTTTTGTAATCTAATCTATACAATGCTTTCCCACTTGTAAAAATTACAGAACGCTGGTCTCCTGAAACAACATTGCACCTTGGTGCATTCTACGGAGAGGCCATTTAAGTGTACCGTGTGTCCCAAGACATTCAAAACAGCCGCATTTTTGGTGGTAAGACACTCCCCCGATCATTTATTGCCAAATTTATAGACAGACAACTTTGTATCCTAACTAATATTATAATTGCGAAAGTGAGTTTGTTTGTTTGTTTGTTACGCCTTCACGCCTCAACTACTCAACGTATCATCATGAAATTTGGCATGCAGATAGCCTATGGTATGGAGAAGGATATAGGCTACTTTTTATCCCGGGAACGCGGGTGAAACCGCGGGGGACAGCTAGTATTTTATATATCTTTTTTTAAAATTTTGAAATAACTGCAATATTTTAAAATTCAAGTTATATTCAAAATTCTACAGATTAAAGAGCTTGTTTTTATCTTTTCAGTTAATTTTTGTTTTTTAAATAACCATATTTGCTTTTGAATTTGCATATTTACTTTCTTATCCTTACTCCCGTGTTTCGCGCGCTCCATCTGTCTTTTGTTCTGTAATCTGTGCTTTCTCCCTTGTAAAGTTAGGGAATTGGCTCTTTAGGGGGCGTCCATTAATCACGTGAGTCAGGGGTCTTGAGGCATATCACATGAATTTTTTTTCGCGCCCACGCAATAAAATTAAAAATTGCACTTGCTTTCCAAAGCTGTGGAACTCACTTCAGGGGTCTGTGTTTCCTAAAACCTTTAACCTAGATGTAGATGGTCTTCAAGGCTAAATGTAAGCGTGCGACATCTTCAGCCTTGTGACTCCTCTTGGCGTCACTCGACCGTCGAACCTAAACCCATTGAACATAAAAAAAGGCCTGCATTCTCCGGCACCGAGTTATGATAGTGCATTGACATTGACACAGAGTATCCAACGTGCACGAATTATTACTGGGCGCTCATACACTACATAAATATAGGGAAGTTCTTTGTGTGGTGCGAGACAACGATGATGCAGAGTGTCTGGATTAGAATTAACCTATGGTGGTTCTATTTAATAAAACATTATTTGACTATCTTTACTTGTTTTTGAGGCCGGCTAAAAATACACGTGATTTTGGTAAGGGGAGAAAGCGGTAGACTAAAACCTCACCATGTATCACCATGGGTGAGGGGGGGGGGTCCAAAACGCGGTCTAAAAAACCTCACGTGATTAATGGACAACCCCTTATGAGGCTTGTGTTGTGGGTATTCAATGTTCTTCATTTATTTATTTTGATATAAATGCATCGATATATTATGTCTGTCTAATTGTTATATTTTTATTTTTATTTTGTGATATTTAGTCTAAACTTGTCAATAGTCACAGTGATAACAAATTGTGTGTTTAGTGTTTCCCTTTAGTAATTTTTTATTTTTAAGGCAGACTTAAGTAAGTCATGCTCACTTTAAGGCCTTTGCTTGCGGCGGCGTCGTGTGACGGGTCGCTCACTTCCCTCCAATATGGCGAGGAGGGCGATGGCTGCCACACGCGTCATACTTGTGAACAGGTGCTGCTTGTGGGGGCTGGTCTGCTTAAGTTTGCTATTGATTTACTTATTAAATATTTATTCAGTCTACTTTGTAATTTTGCCGCCGCGCCGGGGCACGCAATTGTTTTCAGTGCGATTAGAATGTAAATATTATGTAATGAATCTAAGCCTGTTTTGAAAAGAGTAATTGCTGAGTTTATTGCCGGCTCTTCTCAGCAAATGCAACCTTCCGAACCGGTATTAGAGTATTAGAGTCAGACTTTTCATAAGTGCCTGCGAAGGTCTATTTGAATAAATGATTTTGAATTTGAATTTGGTCTTGGTGTAATCACCATCATAATGTTATGTCCAGGGACATATGCGAGTTCACACGGGAGAGCGCCCGTTCCAATGCCAGAATTGCCCGAAAGCATTCCAGAACCAGCAAAACCTTAAACGACATAACATTGTAAGTATCTTTATTTTTGCATGTATATTCTCATGTCGGCTGCCTCAGACGACATGTCGACTGCCGTAGCCGACGTCGCCTGCCTCAGACGACATGTCGACTGCTTCAGACGACATGACGGCTGCCGTAGCCGACGTCGCCTGCCTCAGACGACACGTCGCCTGTCTCAGACGACATGTCGGCTGCCGTAGCCGACGTCGCTCGTCTCAGACGATGTGTAACGGCTGCCGTAGCTGACGTCGCCTGTCTCAGACGACATGACGGCTGCCGTAGCCGACGTTGCCTGTCTCAGACGACATGTCGGCTGCCGTAGCCGACGTCGCCTGCCTCAGACGACATGTCGGCTGCCGTAGCCGACGTCGCTCGTCTCAGACGATGTGTAACGGCTGCCGTAGCCGACGTCGCCTGTCTCAGACGACATGTCGGCTGCCGTAGCCGACGTCGCCTGTCTCAGATGACATGTCGGCTGCCGTAGCCGACGTCGCCTGTCTCAGATGACATGTCGGCTGCCGTAGCCGACGTCGCCTGTCTCAGATGACATGTCGGCTGCCGTAGCCGACGTCGCCTGTCTCAGACGACATGTCGGCTGCCGTAGCCGACGTCGCCTGTCTCAGATGACATGTCGGCTGCCGTAGCCGACGTCGCCTGTCTCAGATGACATGTCGGCTGCCGTAGCCGACGTCGCTCATCTCAGACGATGTGTAACGGCTGCCGTAGCTGATGTCGCCTGTCTCATACTTGTGGTTTTGTAAAGATGTAATTAAATATAAATTGTATTATGGCAGATCCACACAGGGGAGCGCCCACACTCATGCGATGTCTGCGGGAAGAGCTTCCAAACGGCATCTTACGTCAAAGAGCACATACAAACTGTACACATGAAGATACCCATGCCGCCGAGGATTCGCAATAGGAAGAAGAAAATTCAATGATTTCATTCTAAATATAATATTTATTCCTTCTATTTAGTCTAATATCTAATTAAATAATCTTTTTTATTGTTGTAATAAATATATATTTAATGTTAACAAGAAACAAATCTTATTACAAACGGCCTTATTATTTTTATCTCGAAAAGTTAAGTTTTCCTAAAGTAATAAAATAATATAAAATTTTATAAAAAAATTAAGAAATATCCTTTGATTAAGGATACATCCAGATAGAGTGTAGCAGCGGTGCACGCGTCGATAAAAATACGCTCTAACTGTTAGGAGCTAAATCAAATAAAAATAAATAAAAATGCAAAATAATTATCAATATTTAAATTTCCCCCGATTTTAATTGGAATATTTTAACAACTACTATCATTATGAACGTCATTATGACAAGCAGAATGACGCAGAGGGAGCGTAAAACGTAGCTGTTACGCGCAGCAGCCTATAAAAGTTGGCCTGTTTTGTATATTAGTGTAGTATGGCGACGTTCTTTCTAGGTATATTTATTTCTATGGAAATATCCATAGACATTATAAAAAAATCATTTTTTCTTGTTCTGAGGAAATATCCATAGTTTTTTGAGTGGTCGAGCATAAATAGCGTTTATTCGCTCAAAGAGCAGCTCGAATGTGGGAGTACCTCCACCTTACATAATACCGCACACTGATTTTGTTGTTTTTGTTGAGCCAGAGATGGAATTGGAGAGCACCGAAACAAATCAGTTTCGCAACAGCTGTATACAAGTGTGGACGTGTGTTTTAGTTGTTTATTAACATGGCGGTAGTGTAGGAAGACAATAGATAGAATTATTTCAAACGAATGACATACCTATTTGAGAAAACTGAGATGTGGACGCCTAAGTATAAAAGGCCGGTATAAAAAAAAACACGTGTTGTTCCCGAAACTTTGTATCTGAAACAAGCTAATCCTCTATCTACGGAAACATGTTTCTCAGTGAATACCACAGACAATACATATAAAGAATAGGTGAATAAATGGCTTCAGTGGGCTTCACGCAGACCGCAATTCGGATTGCAACACTGCTATGATGACATCGACAGAGGACTTTTCGGCGGGAACTTGCAGAGCGACGTTGCGTTTTCGTTTTTATTTTCATGAATTCGTGTATTTTGAGTTTAATTGTGTCCGGTTTTTTTTTTTTTTAAATAAAAATCATCTATGTGCATCAGTGAAGTGAAATGAAATTAATTATGTGTATTGTGACTTTTCAAGTTGTCTCAAAAAACCGTGGAGATTTTTAGTACAATGACAACCATTGTAGTAAAATATGACTTATGGACGATGACCGACTGAGGACTGTATAGTATTATATATATTTATATATATATTATATATATTACTCTTTGACTGTAAAAGGGATAATGATTTGATTGGAAATTATAATATGACTCGACACTGGGAGAAATAAGTGCTAATTTGGATTTGGTTGCCAAACATAAAAAAAAGAATTGACAGTGAGAGACCTAGTGACAGTGACAGAAAAAGTTACAATAACAACTTGACTGATCATCTATTGTAATAAATAAATGAAATAATACTTTAATTTTTGGTATGATCTTTATAAAATAAAAATGGCTCTAGCAAATAATTATGTAAACAAGTGCAAAACATCCTCGTTGCGAGTGTGTCGAGGATGTCTCGCTACAGATGCACGACTGTACGACATGCGCCAGAACCGACTGCTGGAGGCCTATTCCACATTACTGAGTACCGCTGTAAGTTCACAATACACCCACACTATAAGTCATTCGGCAGACTTAACTTACCTCTGTTAATTCTACGCCTATGCGTAGATAGAAAAGGACCGGTGAATTGAACCTTGAAAACTATTTTTTTTTTCCTTGAACAAAGTTTTTATTACATCTACAGGTACAAGTAACAGATGACCTGCCACATTACTTATGCAGCTACTGTGCTGTACTGCTGCTCAAGTGCGACTCATTCAGAATGAAGTGCATAGATTCACTAATAATACTTAGAAATGCTCAACACCAGCATTTAGATGTGAGTATCTGAACTACCATTTCAATTTTTATGTAAATGATCTTAATATTAATCATAAAGCTACAGGGCAGCTCGTGGTGAGCTGGTGGTTGGTTAGTAGCAACACCTCTCAGCGGTGGTGCCAATGCCTTCACTTCTAGTTTGCCTTTGCTGGCCGGTCTGAGTATACACTCGAAAGGCTGGAAGTGCTCAATCTGTGTAATAGGAGGAAAATCTGCTCCAAGATTCCCTGCTATGGTGAAACCTAAGTCACCTTGCAGCGACTTTTTTTGGGGGCTCATTTGGCGAGTCATTGTCTGCCAGGATTATCAAAATTGGGACCTTTGATTAGTCAGGCATCCTGATGTCTCAAACAATAGCCCAGCAAGCTAGACATCCCATAGAAACAGTATAGTACCCTTCTTTTCTGCAATAGTCCTTCGTGGGTGCTGTCTTACCTGTATATCTTCAATAGTGCAGGCAGGGTTAGTATATGCTTAGTGTACATATCTGAACACATTAAAGTAACTTAAAGGTGCCTCAATGTGTAGGATCTGTCAGTTCCCTTCTTAACTTTGTGTGTTTACAACCTTTGGCCACATCATCCCAGATTATCATCACCATATTTGCTTAGGCATGTTCACTGCTGAACATATTCCTCGCCTCACCCACTGATTTCCACATTGAATAGCTTTGGGCCGCTTGCATCCTGCGGTGTTTTTGGGTGTGAAGAGATTATTGGGGGGTTCAGCTGATGTTGAAAGAGTCTATAGGAGATGGTAACCAGTTAAGACAACAAGCAACCATATGCTTGAAAAGTTTAAAAGTTATTATGTGGTATAAGCCAATTTCGCTTGGCGGCTTGAAAACTCCAACAGGAGGTTGACCAATAGCCTACCTCCAACAATCCGCAGTGGGCACGCGTGGTGCAGTATCTGCCCATTCCCTTTCACCCTGATTAGTGAAAGGAGGCTTCTGCTCAGCAGTGGGACATTATTGATTGATTACTTGGGTGTAAATGTGGGTCATGTTAGTTATTGTACACTATCTGTTCCGCGCGGTTTCACCCGCTTTCCCAGAATAAAAAGTAGCCTATCTCCTTCTCCATACCATAGGCTATCTGCATGGCTAATTTCATGATGATCCGTTGAGTAGTTAAGGCGTAACAAACAAATAAACTCACTTTCGCATTTATAATATTATAAGGAATAGTTAGGATTAAATAAAGACGGTTGTACTTCATTCTAGGTTGCTACAGAACAAATTAAAAAATTAGGCAAATCTAAGTACTTAAAGAAAATTATTTATAACAATATAAATATAGTTGATAAAACTCTTACACGCAAGTCTTCTGATCTATCTAAAGACACTAATATATCTTCAGATTCTGATATGTCTTCAGATTCTGACGAATCTTTAGATTATGATTTAAGAGAAAAAATGTATTGTTCAGTTAGTGAAAATAAAAATAAACTTAATTTAAAATCCAAATCAAATTTTGGGAAACATAAAATTATTGACAATGAACATGACTATGCTGCAAATAATTTTAAAAATGAACTTCAAAGCCTACTAAAGCAGTACTCTGATAATGAAAAAAGTGGATTATTAAAAGACTTTAAGATTAACTTAGATTGTGAAGCAAGTAAAGCTATAAGTAACATAAGAGACCATCATATGCATAAGTTGTCAGAAATTATTAATCATATCCAGTATTCTAGTGAGAAAAGTACTGAATTACTAAAGATTTTAGATGAAGATAAACCAAATTGTATTAATAATCTCTCAAAATCTGTAGCTACCATTAAAAAAAGTAACGTTATAAAACAAGAATCCAATAACGCAGAAGCTAAAACTATAAATAAACAGGAGGTAGTTCAAACAGGTAATGATCATGAACAAAATGACATAGTACAAGAGAATACAAATATATCAATATTAGTAAATCATTTCAATATTAAACCAATCATCAAGGATTTTGTTAAAACAGATGAAGTAAAATTTAAAGTATCAGATGAAGTAAAGTTAGAAGTATCACAAGATGAAACAAAAGACTTTGAAAACCATTTTGATGAAATAAACGAAAGTTTAGACTCAGAAGACGAAATTGCTATCGCAGACTTAAAACTGGATAAACAAATAGGTGCAAATTATAGAGGTTGTAAAAATATCATCAATGGAATATTAAAAGGACGAGAAACAAGGAAATGGTTAACTGAAGAGATCTATTCAATGAGATATAACACAGACGTAAGACACCTAAGTAACGAAGAACAAATAAACGAATTTAATAAAAGAAAGGAGTCTGGGAGTTATAAAAATGGACTGTTCAAATGCAACATTTGTTTCAAAGGATTCCTTGCTGAAGATGCTTATAAGAATCACATGTCGCTACATGATGAAGTAAGTCTATTTTCTAAAATAAAGCGCTCTTAGCAGGAAAATCAAATTGACAATTTAACAAAAAAATACGTCGATATGTGTCTTGAAGTTCCGCGTGACCCCAAGTGATGTTACACTGTTCACTCACAAACAAGTGACGTCACGAGCCCCCATTTTTTATAGATTTGATAAAACAAAAAACACGTGTCCAATATTTTTTGATAATCTAACTGACCGACTAATTAGAATATTTTTTTGCCAGGCCACTTCCTTTCAAACTTTCATATTTATTATTGTAGTAAGATAAGATGTTAGCATATCTTAAATTGGTAAATAATTACAATGTGTATGGTGTAACATTAGGTCAGCGGCAAGTTCGTGTGTGACATCTGTCAGTGTCACTTCATGACTGAAAACAAGCTCTTCGGACACAAAAAAGGTCACAATAGACTATTTACTTGCAGAGAATGCGGTCACACAACGTGTCATGCGTAAGTTATTTGATCACTATGGTTTTTTTTTGGTACACCGGAAAAAAAAAATGTCGCTATAAATATTTTCTAAAAAATCTTAGAAAAAGTTATACTGGGTGGAGATTTCGAGATGGCATATTTTCGAAATCTGGTGGATTAGTCATGCTGAACAACTTTTACTATGGCGCCAACATTGATACTAAAAAAAAAATTACTTTTCATACATTATGATCGAGCAAGGTAGACATTTAATAAGGAAAGTTAAAAAAAAAATGAGAATTCACTATTGGTCCCATAGTAAAAGTTGTTCAGCATGACCAACCCAACATAGGTTTCGAAAATATGCCATCTCGAAATCTCCACCAATTATGTAACTTTTTGAATCTTATAACATATTAGCATATCAACAGACGATATATGACTTTCTGTACAAAATAATGATGAGAATTAATAATAGAGTTCCGGCTATAGCGTTGTACATCGATATGACCAAAGCTTTTGATCGTGTAGATCATAAAACTATTACATAAATATATAAGTTTGCGGGGTTAGAGGAAATGTACATAAATTAATTAAATCATATGTAACTGAGAGACAACAAATGACTCAAATCAGTACAATATGTCGGATAACTAAAACCGTAACAAATTAAAACTCCGATATACGATACACTCAATTTGGTGTACCTCAAGGCAGTATATTAGGTCCGTTATTATTTCTGATATACATAAATGATTTCCCAAAAGTAACGAATCATCATGTGATCTTATTTTCAGACGACAGCACGGTACTACTAGTATTTTTGGTAATAACTTGACTACTTTTGATAATTATATAAATACGACATTAGATTTTTAATTAAGATAAAACAAAACTTATGTTTTTTATCAACGATGTAATAAGTTGTTGAAGTGCTTTTGGTGTAGCATGATTAGCCATTCTTAATCGATCGGCAAAGTTAAGCTACCACCAATGTGGTCTGTACTTGGATGGGTGACCACCTAGTGGTATTTCTAATCGAGCGTTTCGGAGATTCGAAAGGCACGTAAAGCCGTTGGTTCCGGTTATCACTTAATTGTGATAGTCGTTAAGTTAGTTGGAGATCTTCTAGGCGTCTTTAAAACCAACAGCAGGTTACTAGTCTACCTCATTCTTTGTTGTACACACGGCTAAAGGTCAAGCTATACATTTCTAGTATAAGCTGACCTCCCATTGTACGGAAATCGTATACAATGCGAGTTCAGCTTATACTGGAAATGTATAGCTTGATCGGTAGCCGTGTGTACCATTAGTTGTTTTTCTTATTTATATTTAGTTTAATTTTGTGTAATTTAATTTTCTACGCATATTCAGACATGTCTCAGCGGATTTATTTATAAGACTAATTTATGATTTGACGGGCCCGTTGGCGCAGTTGGTTAAGACTCTGGTCAAGATTCCACCTATTGCGCCGCAGGTCGTGGGTTCGATTCCCACACAGGACATGCATTTGTGTGCATGAACATGTCTGTATGTCCTGAGTCTGGGTGTAATTATGTATATTAAGTATGTATTTACAAACAAAAAAGTAGTATATGTATTATATCAGTTATCTGGTTTCCATAGTACAAGCTCTGCTTAGTTTGGGATCAGATGACCGTGTGTGAGAAATGTCCCAGGATATTTATTTATTATTATTTTATGATATCATTATATGACTTTAACTCAGAAATAAAGAATTTTGATTTCGATTAAAATAATTGCACTCTTAGCTCAAAGCTAAAGAAATAATGTTAACTTTTTACCCGACTGACCCGGAAGGAGGGTTATGTTTTTCGAGTGTATGTATGTATGTCTATTTCTTTGGCACGCTCTGCAGCCTAAACGGCTTGATGGATTTAAGCATATGAGGTGTCGTTAGATTCGCCTTGACTGTGGGAGTGTCATAGGGTATATTGTTTTTATATGGCGTCTACGGATAAGAAAAGAGGGGGGGTATTAAAAACAAATATTTCGTTATTATAACAATATGGGTATCAAATGAAAGCTTGTGAACAGCCCATTCCATATATGTATATATTGCAATACTTTTGTGCTACCATTTTGACGTAAACTGCAAAAAACCATGTTTAATGCAAGGACAGTAGGTACTATGAGCGGTACCGTACGTAACTCAACAGAGTTGCGATGGTTGTTAGCGTTACTTTACCGTACCACTCATTTACTTACAACTCATTCTGTATAGAACTAAAAAGTCTGAAATAAATTAAATTATTAAAAGAAACAAAAAACCCGACTGCGTAAATCAAAAATTAACTGAAAAGATAAAAACAAGCTCTGGAATATTACTTGAATGTTATAAGATATTGCAGTCGGGGTTAAACAAATATTACAAAAAAAACACATACCTAGGTTATTGGTTTGTCCCCGACTGCAATACCTTATATCATTCAAGTAATATTCCAGAGCTTGTTTTTATCTTTTCAGTTAATTTTTGTTTTACGCAGTCGGGTTTTTTGTTTCTTTTAATAATTTAATTTATTAAAGCGAATAAACCGCGAAACACAAGTTTTTTTATTGCAGTGCTCTAGCATCTCAGCATTATAAATGGCATGGTGGAAAGAAATTCACCTGCAAGGATTGTGGAAAAGAATTCAAGTAAGTAAATTTTTCTTGTGTGGTAAAATAGGAGAAGCAGGTTTGAATACAACAATAAATCACACGGTGTGGAAACCAGCTGGCTAAGAAAACTGTCGCCAAGCATTAGTCTAGTCTAGTCTAGTCGATTTCTGGCCGCAGCCGATTAATTGGCTATCGCCACAACCTTCGGCCGCAACCGAAGCCGAAGGAAATTCTGTTCAAGATTGGATTAAAGTGATGTGTTCTGAAGAATTGTTTAAGATGATGCCCACGGCTACCTTCTACCATCGCAACTCTCGCCATCGATGGGGAGTCCATCTTCAATTATTGAAACCAGAATTGTTTCGAACTGTACGAGCTCAACGGAGCTTCCTTCCGCGTTTTCGCCGTGGTTTTCTCAATGGAGTACAGCATGGGGTTCTTCAAAAGGGGGGTGAAGAGATTTCTGCAGGGTCGGCAACGGGCGCGTGCTACCCCTGGTGTTGCAAGCGTCCATAGGCTACGGTAACCGCTTACCATCAGGCGGGCCGTATGCTTGTTTGCCACCTAAGTGGTATAAAAAAATAAAAATATAACGTTTTTTTAAAGTTCATGTTGAATGTATATAAATAGCTTAACTTAATGTTTACCCATGAGAATTTTACTTTGCAGCTTTTGGAAAATAATAATTTCTCGCGCATTCGTAACAGTTAAAGCAATTCACCACTTCCGAATCTTTTAATGACAGACTATTTACCAAAAAATATTGGAACTACGTAAGAAATGCCGAGAATTTGAAAAATGAATTCCATTAGCGATATTGCTTCCTTCTCGTCGCACTCATATAAATGTATTTGTATACAGAAAAAAATCAACTAAATACACACACATTAAGATGAGCCACCCGACCAGTGAACAGCTGGTGCGTTGTGAGATCTGTGGAGACTCTTTCAATGGACTCGTTGGACTCAAATTTCATGAGAATAGGTCACACAAAGAGGTAAACTACAATGAGAAAGAAATAATGAATAGCATTTACGATTTGGTTTTAATCATTCATCTTGAAATATCTTATACAGATGTTTTCACCGGAGTGTCTATGTTCTGGTTGCGACACTCAGTTCTACTGCTCGGACGCGTTTAAGGCGCATCAAGGAACCGACGGACTGTGCGACACGCTACACAAGTAAGGGACACCACACGTACATGACACACATATAACACTGTTTAATTGATACAATAATCGTGTCATCAGGTATTGTGTGCGCTGCGGTATGTCATTTGAGACTGAAGAACTGTTGAAGGAACATGAGATAGAGCAACGGAAACCACGTGAAGATTTCGATTGCGAAGTGGTTAGTAAAATTTTATTAGATCAACTGAGAAACTTTTTGAGTGAAACTTAATATTATTTGTATTGGTTAATAAAGAATAATTTTCTATTGCAGTGCCATGAGAAATTCAAATTATTCTGGAAATTAAAAGTCCACCAGAGAAGTCACGCCACCACGTATCCTAATTATATAAAATTGTATAACGCAAGATGTTCTGCGAGAAAAAAAGAGAAAAACGGGAATGAACCTATGATATGTGAGGTGTGCGGGAAGTCAATTCAGGTGAGAATCTTACAGATGGCATTTGAAAAAAAAATGCCAACAATGTCAGATTGCCTAAAAATAATTGAAGCTTGAACAGTTATAGACCATTTCCAGAAGATAAATCATTAATATAAACTATTAACAGGAATGGCTCCAGTATTGAACCCTGGGGTACCCCTATTGTAACTCAAGATCCCTTGGATGTTGCACCACAAATTCGTACATTTTGTGGTGCAGCATCAAAGATTGACCTGAAGATGACTTATTCATTTAAAACAAGATCCTGATCATTTCTACGAATACAATCAATTGTCAAGATTTAGAAGCAGAGTACGGTGGTTAAAGCAGTCAAAGGCCTTATATAGATCACAAAACAAACTTGAGAAAGGTAGAGCATAGCGTTTATTCGCTCAAAGAGCAGCTCGAATGTGGAAGTACCTCCACCCTACAGAATACCGCAGCCAAATAACTTTGTTGTGTAAAGTTGTGTTCCTGCGCGTGAGTAAGTGAGCCAGAGCTCATTGGGGAGGGGGGAAAGGTCGGTAACGCGTGAGCGATGCTTCGCGTGTTGCAGGCGTCTTTATGGCTACGGTAACCGCTTACCATCAGGCGGGCCGTATGCTTGTTTACCGACTGTGAATTCCCCCGATGTGGTTCAATAATTTTACAGCACTTATATAGCCCGATATCGTTTTGTCTATGAATTCAATATCTTCCTGTATTTTCCACAATTTCAGAATGCTGGTCTGCTTAAAGTACATTACAGTGTGGCGCATTCAAGTGTCAAGCCATGTAAATGTACCGTCTGTTCTAAAGCATTCAAAACACCTGCTATGTTGAGGGTAAGTCCCCTCATTATTGATTTACGCCCGAAACCATCATTCAGTCTATCGTTTATTTTTTGATTGTCGATTGATATCTAACATTACATTTCTCATAATAAGTGTCAATGTCCTAACTAATATTATAAATGCAAAAGTGAGTTTGTTTGTTTGTTACGCCTTCACGCATCAACTACTCAACGGATCATCATGAAATTTGGCATGCAGATGGTATGGGAAACTTACATTATACTTTTTATCCCGGGAACGCGGGTGAAACCGCGGGGGACAGCTAGTATAATAATAATTTGTGTTAATAACTTTTAATATGACCACAAAACAGACTAATTTTACCGAAGATATTTCAAGTCCCATGAGATTAGTTAAATTGTTGTCCCTGGTGATATTTTTATATCTTATTATTATATTTTATTGCTGCAAAATAAAAATATTTAAACCTTGTAGGGCACTAAAACAATCAATATAACAATTTACAATTTTCTTTAAATAGTATGAATGAATGTTAGAATACCGGCAATAGCGTTATTAATGGATATGACAAAGGCTTTCGATTTTGTTGACCATAATATTCTTCTCCGTAAGATGTATGTACGCATACGGTGTAATGTTTTCAATTAATTCCAATCATATCTAACAGGAAGAAAACAGGCCTCCCAAATTGATAGAATATGCTTACAAACTATAGCTGAGATTACATATCTAGTATCTAAATACAGAAATGTCCAAAATGGTGTCCCTCAGGGAAGTGTACTAGGACCGTTATTGTTCCTAATACACATTAATGATCTGCCCAAGGTTACCTACTAAATATGAGATGACGATATTTGCTGATCATTGAAAAATTGTAATTTGTTGATATTATTTTAAGTAGAGTTGACTCTGACCCCTTGAGTTTGACTTATCGAGCATCCGAAAATCCATGTATTTCAAACAAAATTATATATTTATAGGCACATACGAGAGTTCACACGGGAGAGCGCCCGTACCAATGCCAGAATTGTTCAAAGGCGTTCCAGACCTTAACAAACCTTAAACGGCATAACATTGTGAGTATGATCAACACGATGTTTTTTTTTTTATACAACTTAGTCGGTAAACAAGCATACGGCCCACCTGATGGTAAGCGGAAACCGTAGCCATATGGACGCTTGGAACACACGAATCATCGCTCACGCGTTACCGACCTTCCCCCCCACCCTATGAGCTCTGGCGACCTTACTCACGCGCAGGAACACAACTGTACACAACACAAAGTTATTTGGCTGCGGTATTCTGCAAGGTGGAGGTACTTCCCCAGTCGGGCTGCTCTTTGAGCGAATAAACGCTATGCTCTACTTCTCTTACGACTTAAACTTTAGAGTTAAGACGTTAATTAAAATACAATAATTGTATTATAGCAGGTACACACAGGAGGGGCGCGTTCATACCCATGCGATGTCTGTGGGAAGATCTTTCACACAGCATCTTATGTCAAAGCCCACATACAAGCTGTACACATGAAGATACCCATGCCGCCGAGGATTCGCAATAGAAAGAAGAAAAGTTAATGTTATCAATGTAAATAATACAGTAAATAAAAAAATTAAACGAAAAAGTTTTTTGTAGATTTTTCCATGGAGTTTTCATGATACCGCCTTACAAGTTTCAATATAAAGGCACGTACAGCATAGCGTTACTAAAATTCTCTTTGTCATGTACAATCTGTGTCTTAACTAACGTCACTAGACAGCAAGCACTAGACCAATATTAAAAAAAAACGAAGTGACATGACAACTGAAAATCAGTGTGACCATTTTTGCCAGAGTTCTGCCATTCGGCTCTTAAATTTTAACTCTGGCAGAATAAGCTGACAATTTAAAAAATGTGGCAGTATTTGGCAGATTAAAAAAAACTCCTATTATTGTTAAAATATGTATAGAAAACTTATAATTTTCTGTCTTATAAAGTATTTAATTAAATTCTTTGTAATTAATATCCCGCAACTCACAAAAATAAACAAGTTAATCTATTAAGTTAAGTATTAGTGTGCCGAGCGTGCGTTGCGGCCGATGCGATGCGAGCCAATGAACACATGCCACCAGCAACTCCGTTGAATCTGTTGCGTGCTGTGTGTGTTGCAGCCGGTGTGGACAAGTGGACTCGTACCTTGAGCGTTTAATGTGTGCGGTTGTGTATATGCTGATCCGTACATGATGAAGAGAAAATACGAGTGACCTGAGTGGGAACAAGATCCTTTGCTTTCTTCTTGGATTTCCGGAGATAAGGAGGTTCCTGATATTGCATTTTGCAATATGTATTATATTTTATGGGTACGGGGAGTCCCCATGGAGGCAATAATATGATGGCAGATTTTTGGCATTTTCTGGAGTTTTTGGCAGATTTTTCACAAGTGTCGGGCAGATTTGCACATTTTTGAGATGGTCACCCTGTGATAATGACAACTGACATTAGAATGTGAATTGTGAACTTTATTTCTACTACAAACAAAATACGATAATTTACTTTCTTTTTGGTACAAACTATATAAACAAATGGCTCCTGCAAATAATTATATAAACAAGAGCACAATATCCTCTTTGCGCGTGTGTCGAGGATGTCTCGTGACAGACGCACGACTGTACGACATGCGCCAGGACCGACTTTTGGAGGCCTATAACACACTACTGGGTACCACTGTAAGTTCACAATACACTATAATATACTAAAATATTCGGCAGGCTATTCTACGGTACGGTACGGTAAGAAAAACGCAGGCATCCATGCCTGCCTCCGGAACTTCGGCTTGTTCGTCATCTTCGGCGACTTTAGTGTGCATTGAACATTGTTTTTATGACGGGCCAGCTGGCGTGGTTGGTTAAGTCTGGTTAAGATTCCACCTATCACGCCGCAGGTCGTGGGTTCGATTCCCACACAGGACATGCATTTGTGTGCATGACCATGTCTGTATGTCCTGAGTCTGGGTGTAATTATGTATATTTAAGTATTTACAAACAAAAAGTAGTATATGTAATATATCAGTTACAGTGGCCGGCAAACAACTTGAGCCATGACCTTGAGTGCGCAGTAGACGATTTTAAGGTGTCGTTGGTGGAAAGAGAGGTACGCGGGGGCATTCTGTCGGCACGCGTCCACGCTATTGGCCGAGCATGAGTGTACATGCGCGAACTTACCCCCACTACGTCGACTTTGGCTCAAGTTGTTTGCCGGCCTCTGTATCTGGTTTCCATAGTACAAGCTCCGCTTAGTTTGGGATCAGATGACAGTGTGTGAGGAATGTTTATATCTACAGGTACAAGTAACAGATGACCTGCCACTTTTCTTATGCAGCTACTGCGCTGTACTCCTGCTCAAGTGTGACACATTCAGAATTAAGTGCATAGATTCACAAATAGTGCTGAGAAATGCCCAACACCAACATTTAGATGTGAGTATATGAACTAAGAATATTAAATAGTGATAGTACAGTAACAGATGCCCCGTGGTATGTAACAAATGACACACTACATAGAGACCTCGATATACAGCCTGTGAAAGAGGAAATCGCTGTGATGACCAAGACATATAAAGAAAGAATTGACTAATCTAACCATCTAGCTAATACACTAACGTCAAAAGGTTTGAAAAGAATCTTCATCATATATTATCCGCCCATGGATGTCCACTGCTGAACATAGGCCTCCCCCATTGATTTCCACTTCGAACAGTTCTAGGCCGCTTGCATCCAGCGTTGCCCAGCGACTCTGACCAGGCCGTCGGTCCACCTGGTGGGAGGTCGTCCCGCTCGGCGCTTTCCTGTACGTGTCGCCACTCGAGAACCTTCCTTCCCCATCGGTTTATCGGCTCTTCGAGCGATGTGGCCTGCCCATTGCCACTTCAGCTTACTAACTCTACGAGCTATGTCCGTCATTTTTGTTCTCCTACGAATGTCCTCATTTCGGACCCCTTAAAGAGAAAGAAAAGAATCTTACCACAAGACAACTTAGTGACTAGTAGTCTCTTTTAAGTCACCTCTTTTTCTACGTTTTTCAGTTAATTAGTCTTTAAACTATGAATGAGCCTGCTGGATGATGATATACATGATGATGATAATGTTATACAGCTCTGTTACCGAAACTAGATGTGATATAAAATTTTCGAATAACTTTATATAGGCGCGGAGTTACGCGAATTGTTATGACAAGTTTTTTTCTGTCCCCAATACAAACACTGTACAGCATAACAGAAAGCATCTGAAATAATTTCACATCCATAACCGTATCTGAAAACAGTAAAATATTATTCATATATAGATCCGAAGTTTCCGAAGCGCTCGTGGTGTAGCATGATTAGCCGTTCTTAATCGATCGGCAAAGTTAAGCTACGTCTGTCTTGGTCGGTACCTGGATGGGTGACCGCCTAGTGGTATTTCAAATCGAGCGTTTCCGTGCTTCGGAAGGCACGTAAAGCCGTTGGTCCCGGTTATCACTTAATTGTGATAGTCGTTAAGCTAGTTGGATGCCTCCTAGGCGGCTTGAAAAATTCCAACAGTAGGTTGACCACTAGCCTACCTCCACCGATCCGCAGTGGGCACGCGTGGTGGAGTATCTGCCCATTCCCTTTCACCCTGATTTGTGAAAGGAGGCCTGTGCTCAGCAGTGGGACATTATAGGCTGATGATGATGATGATGATGATATAGATCCGAAGATTCATATCCATGAAATCCCTGACATGGTGTGAAAAGATTATTGTAGGTTTGGCAATGCATGATTGGTGTTGAACGTGTTAATAGCAGTGGTTCGGGCGAGCTAGATTTGGTCTTATTGCCTAACTCATTTTTGTTATCTATTACCAGCTTTTTACCCTCAGGTTGGTCTATAGGATATGGTAACTGTTAACCAACAGGTGACCATATGCTTGATTCCCACCTTTGGTTTTTTTTTTATGTATGTTTCATGAAAATATAAAATAAACAGGTTATTCTGTGGTATATAAGCCAATTGCCTGAAGCTATGATAAATTGTGTGTAAATACGACTCATATTAGTTATGTATAATATTAAATAAAAGTTGTTGTTGTTCATTCTAGATTGCTACAGAACAAATAAAAAATGTAGGCCAATCTAAGTACTTAAAAAAATTTATATATAACAATATAAATATACGTGATAAAACTCCTAAACGCAACCATTCTTTTATATCTACAGACACTGATATATCTACAGACACTGATATATCTACAGATACTGATATATCTTTAGATTTTGATATATCATCAGATTCTGATGAATCTTTAGATTATGATTTAAGAGAAAAAACTGATTGTTCAGCTAGAGAAAATGTAAAAAAACATTATTTAGAACCCAAATCTAATTTTAGAATACGAAAAATTATAGATAAGGAACATGACTATGCAAATAATTCTTGCAATGAAATGAAAAACCCACTAAAGACCTACATTGATAATGAAAGAAAGGAATTATTAAAAGACTTTAAGGTTAACTTAGATTGTGAAGCCAGTAAAGCTATAAGTAACATAAGAGTTCACCATATGCATCAGTTGTCAAAAATCATTAATCATATTCAGTTTTCTAGTGAGAGAAGTACGGAATTACTAAAGATTTTAGATGATAATACACCAGATTGTAAAAACAGTGCATCAAAATCTGTAGTCATTAAAAAAAGTAATGTTATAAAACAAGAATCCAATTCTAATGCAAAAGCTAAAACTATAAATAAACAGGAGTTAGATCTAACAGGTAAAGAAGATGAACAAAAGGCCATGGTACAAGAGAATGCAAATACACCAATATTAGAAAGTCATATTGATATTAAAGCAAACATCAAGGATGTTATTAAAACAGATGAATTATTAGAAGTATCACAAGATGAAACAAACGAAATTGAATACCAATTTGATGAAATAAACGAAACCTTAGACTCAGAAGACGTCATTGCTACTGCAGACTTAAAACTGGATTCTCAGCCATCGAAATATAAACAAATAGGAGCAAATTATAAAGGCTCTAAAAGAATCATGAATAAAATATTAAAAGCACAAGACACAAAGCAAACGGTAACCCAAAAAAATATCTTTGGAATGTATAACACAGAGGTTAGACACCTTAGTAAAGAAGAACAAATAAATGAAATTAATAAACGAAAGGAGTCAACTAATTATATAAATGGACAGTTCAAATGCAACATTTGCTTCAAAGGATTCCTTATTGAAGAAACATATAAGAATCACATGTCGTTACATGATGACGTGAGTATATTTTGTGATAAATAATTAAGAATGTGCGAAAAAGAAAAATTTCGAGAAGTTAAACCCCGGAGTTTGTTTTACTAAACTAGGAAAAGGAAATATAAACTGCAGGGCAACAGCTGGTTCTCCATTTTACCAATCAAGATTAACCTCGATTGCCCTTTTTAACCGACTTCAAAAAAAGGAGGAGGTTCTCAATTCGGTTGTTTTATTTTTTTTATTTTTTTATGTTTGTTAACTCCGTCATTTATTAACCGATTTGGAAAATTCTTTTTTTGATTGGAAGGGTACACTTCCCGTTTGGTCCCATTATCATCAGATCAGGATTTGATTACTTTTTAGTGTAGTTTGAAGTCGGTTTAAGTTTTTTGTAAAACAGTCCAATTATTTAATATGCTATTAATATCTTTATTGTTGAAAAATTATCATTTGTACAGTATGAGGCACGAATTGTGAGCACAGATAGGCAATAGTGGGGGCAAGCTCGCGCATCTACACTTGTGGCAAAATCACAGTAGCCAAATGACACGCGAGAATCCAATAGACGACGAACATCGACTGACGAACCAATTGTGTGCAGCTCGGGGCTCCCCCCTTCTTCATTCCGACAAACAGACTGAACAATTAACTACTGCGCAGCTGTCAATCTGTGCTCACCAATCGTGCCCCTTACTATACGGTACATTAATAGATCAGCGGCAAGTTCGTGTGTGACATCTGTCAGTGTCACTTCACGACTAAGAAGAGGTTCGTCGGACACAAAAAAAGTCACGATAAACTATATATTTGCAGAGAATGCGGCCATACAACGCGCCATTGGTAAGTTATTTGAACTGTCGTTATTTTACAAGCATTTTAGGGTTCCAAACGGGACCCTATTACTAAGACTCCGTCCGTCTGGATGTATGTCTGTCAGTGGGCTGTCTCTCATGAACGGTAATAGGTAGACAGCTGACATTTTCAGAGAATATGTATTTCTAATGCCGCTATACCAACAAATATAAAAAATTTAAAGAGGTACCCATACAACAAACGTCTCATTTTTGGTATTTTGTTTTCATAGCACAATGAGCTAGCTAGTTAATATTGTACGGAACCCTCCGTTTGCGAGTCCGACTCGCACTTGGCGGTTTTATTTTATATAATTGAAGGGATAACCCGCATGGCCGATTAAATTTAGTCGGGCGCTCTTGAGGACTGAACATGATTATTCATAAAAACATAAGAAAAATATTATTCTGTATGCGATACTACACGTGCAGTGTGAATGAGCTCACAGCGTGCACTGTGAAAGAGCTCACAGCGTGCAGTGTGAATGAGTTCACAGCGTGCAGTGTGAATGAGCTCACAGCGTGCAGTGTGAAAGAGCTCACAGCGTGCAGTGTGAATGAGCTCACAGCGTGCAGTGTGAAAGAGCTCACAGCGTGCACTGTGAATGAGCACACATCATCTCGCTCTCGTATCTCGCTTCAACTAAAATAATCGTATTCTATATTATTTTATAGAGTGGTTAGCGTTTCGTGTTTTGCGCTTACACACACAGAAGCACTTTTTTTGCATTGTTTTGACTATTGTTTTTATTTTATTTTTATTGTTTAAACATCAATGACAACACCTAAGACTGAATCAGTTTACTGTATGTGCGTGAGTGGGTCGAAATAACAAAAACATATCGGACCCTCTCGCACGATTCGCAGCGTTCGACTTATACTAGTTCAAAGTCCAATCACGGTATAAGCTGATCTCGCATTGTATAGGATTTCCGTACTATGGGAGGTCAGCATGAGCAGATGTTTTTACAATAAAAATAAAAACAATAGTCGACATAGTACATTATATTTTTGTATTTTAGTGCTGATGCAATCGAGCATTTTAAATGGCACACTGGAAAGAAATTCCCCTGCGAGTTTTGTGGAAAAGAATTTATGTAAGTAAGTATTATTTTAAAATAGGTGAAGCTATTTTAAAGTGGGTAGAAGGTTTGAGGTTTTAGTGTGGAACCATACAATGGTGGTAGGGTAATTTGTAGTAGCTTAGCTGGCTTGGAAATCTGTCGTGAAGCATCCACCGATGTGACGCGGCGCCTGCACTTGTTTCCGTCTATGCTTTGTTTATTAATATTAAATGCTCTTTTACAAAAAGTCCCACTTGTAAAATGTAAATACATAGTATCTCAGACCAAGACAAAAAGGGTATCTACCGGTTAAGTTTATCCTCGTGTGTTTCTCCCTTTCGTTTTTAATGTCTGAATGCCTAGTTTCTTGTATATATAATAAGTACTTGCTGCCCGGCACGACTTCGTTCGCGTGGTGTCCTACTATCCTATACCCTACCCTACCTTACCCTAACCTACCCCTGCCACTAGCCTACCCCTACCCCTAGCCTACCCTACCCTGCCCTCGCAACTATCTTAATTTTTTCTTTCATAAGAACCTTCTCCTGACAATAACAAACACAACAAAAAAAAAAAGAATTAGCGAAATCGGTCCAGCCGTTCACGCGTGATGGCGTGACCAAGGGAAATGGGATTCATTTTTATATATGTCGGAGTCAGCGACAGCCAAGCGATACAAAGACCACGACTAGGGTTCACTGGTATCAGGATTCGGTGGGCGCAGTGCAGGCAATAAAACAACGTTATACCATCGCTTCGTAAAAGTCCCGTATGAGGAGAAGAAGCGACGCAACAAACTCCTCACGGGCTCAATGTGTTTATTGTCGTAATATTACAATTAAATAATCACTTAACTTCACACAATTGTACACTCTTACATAAGTGTAGGCTTAAGAACCGGGTGTAACAATGATTGCACTGAGATGAGTACAGCTCGAGAGCTTGTGATAAACTAACTGTCCCAAAAGCAATATGATCCCCTTATTAACTTTGTTATTCACGTTATAGTCAAATCAGTATTCTTACTTTTTACAAATACCCTCATTAAGTCTGTTATTTACGTTAAAGTCAAATCAGTGTTGCTACTATTTCACCCAACCCTTGTACCACGATAATATCATAATCCAACTGAGTTCGACTAACTATCTCATTCTCCGACATATATATAGATTACTTTTCCTAGCTCATTGCACGTTTTGCCAGACAATCGAATAACATTCGCGCAAGTCTTTGTACAATACATCTTTCTCGTAGTCATGTCAATTTGTTTGTGTACAGGAAAAAGTCAACTAAATACACACACATTAAGATGAGCCACCGGACCAGTTTACATTTGATACGTTGCGAGATCTGTGGAGGCTCGTTCAGTGGACTCCGTGGACTCAAATTTCACGAAAGTAGGCTTCATAAAGAGGTAAACGACAATTGGAAATAAATAATAACATTTGCTGTTTGATTTTATTAATTCGGCTTGAAATATCTCATTCAGATGAATTCCCCGGAGTGTCGTTGTTCCGGTTGCGACACTCAGTTCTACTGCTCGGACGCGTTTAAGGCGCATCGAGGAACCGACGGACTGTGCGACACGCTACACAAGTAAGGGACACCACACGTACATGACACACATATAACACTGTTTAATTGGTACAATAATCGTGTCTCACCAGGTATTGTGTCCGCTGCGGTATGTCGTTTGAGACTGAACAACTGCTGAAGGAACATGAGATAGAGCAACGGAAACCACGTTATAATGACTTTGATTGCGAAGTGGTTAGTAAAATTTTGTTAGATCAACTTTTTTGGTGAAACTTAATATTATTATTTGTCATGATTCATAAAGAATAATTTTAAATTTTTCTATTGCAGTGCCATAAGAAATTCAAATTATTCTGGAGTTTAAAATTGCACCAGAGATGTCACCTCGACACGCATCCTAATTCTAAATTGGGTAACGCTAAGAAGGTAACGGTAAGAAGATCTTGTAGAGCAAATAAGAAATACTGGATTGAAGCTATATGTGAGGTGTGCGGGAAGTTTTTTAAGGTGATATTCTTATAGATTGCATTTCCTAACTAATATTATAAATGCGGAAGTGAATTTGTTTGTTTGTTTGTTAAACCTTCACGCTTCAACTTCTCAACGGATCATCATGAAATTTGGCATGCATATAGCCTATGGTATGGAGAAGGACATAGGCTTTTGATCCCGGGAACGCGGGTGAAACAGCGGGGGACAGCTAGTGTTAAATATTTGATAAAAATTGCCAACAAAGTCGGATGATCCAAAAATAATTGAAAATTGCTAGACCAACAGATAAATCTCTAATATAAACTATTAACAGGAACGGCTTCAGTTTTGCACCCTGGGGTACCCCCATAGTAACTCCAAAGCGCCTTCGTGTTGCACCACAAATTCCTGCATTTTGTTGACGATGGCTTATTCAATTAAATTAAGATCCTGATCACATCTACGAATACCATAATTATCAAGGTTTAGAAGCACAGTACGGTGCTTAACGCAGTCAAAGGCCTTATAAAACTAAAACTTTATAGAGACCCCTTTCGGACGTATACACTGTCCTTTAATTTTTGATTAATTTCTTGTCGGCAATTACAGATTTTTGAAAAAAGGTACAGTCAACGAGAAAACAGCGATTTTTGAAAAATATTTTCATTTGCTTCATCGATCATGTCTCCGACAAGGATTCCAAGGCTCTATGGGGCCAAGTTAACTTTTCACTCACGTAAGACCATATTGGCGTGGCTTAAACACTTAAGGAAGCTGCCCGTCCGTCTAAAATTTCGAGCCTGTACATAACCTTTTCGTTACGCCCAGTATAGATAAAAAAATCTTGTGAATACCCCCGATGTGGATCAATCATTTTACAGCACTTATATAGGGTGATTGGTAATAATTAGTGTAACCATGAGAACAATCAACTTTCTCAAAGAAATGATCACCCCAATAGAATATTGAGTACCTAACAAGAAACACCATCAGCTGTTATTTAATTTTCGTTACTAGTTTTTATACCTGTTTACAAACAAAACTATTCCACTTTTCCCATGCAAGTTTTTCGTTCTTTTTACAACCCGACGGACTGCGCTCGCGTTGTCAGCTGTTAGTCCTTTGACCCTATTCAGTATAGGATGCGCGCGGTCTAAAAATATCGCTTCTTTGGAAAGTTGTTTGTTATCACTAGTACAATCATGTGTATAAGTATCGGTCACTAATTACCAGTCACCCTATAACAGGTAACACACACTATAACCTCAAAAAATTTTGAGAATGCAGTGTTGGTCCCACAGTTTTATTTTTATTGTCATTAGGTTTTTAAGGCGATGATAGCTCAGTGGTAGTGACGTCGGATACCGAGACGAAGGTCCCGGGTTCGAATCCTACAATGAGCTTGAGCTTTCGGTGAAGGAAAACATCGTGAGGAAACCATAGCACGGTGGTAGGGTACTTTGTAGTACCCGTCTGGCTGGCTACCACCCTCAAGTTGAAAATCTGTCGCCAAGCACCTATCGGTGTGTTCCGTCAGCTGCACTTGAGAGCCAGTTCCTTCTAGGCTTTGTGTGCTTACCACCTTCGACCACATCATCACTTACCATGGTGAGATTGTGGTCAAACACAGGCCTATACATAGTAAAAAAAAAAAAAAAAAAATTTGGTTGACAAACAGGCTGACGGTCCACCTGATGATAAGTGGTCACCGCCGCCTATGGACATTTGCAATACCAGGGGGATTGCCGATGTGTTGCCGACCTTGAAGAGCTCTTTTTATGCCCCTTTTGAAGAACCCCATATCGTAGCGCTGAGGGAAAACCGTAATGGGGAGCTCATTCCACATCCTAATGGTCCGCAGTAGGAACGTCCGACTGAACCGTTGTGTGGACGATCGAGGCGGCTCGAGGATATGAGGATGAACTCCACATCGCCGGCGAGCGGTGCGGTGGTAAAAAGGTGATGATGGCACCAGGAGAACACACATAGAGAGCCAATAGTAAAAGTTGTTCAGCATGACTAATCCAACATAGGTTTCGAAAATATGCCATCTCGAAATCTACATCCTATATCATTCTGTATATGACTTCAAAATCTTCCTGTATTATCCACAATTTCAGAACTCTGGTCTACTTAAACTACATTACAATGTGATGCATTCAAATGAAAAGCCATATAAATGTACCATCTGTTCTAAAGCGTTCAAAACATCTGCGGTGTTGAAGGTAAGATATACCCCAATTATTTTAAGCCCGAAACCACTATTCAATCTATCCTATATTTTGCGAATGCGGATCTATATTTGACACTTTTTCGAATTCAAAATCATTTATTCAAATAGACCTTCGCAGGCACTTATGAAAAGTCTGACTCTAATACTCTAATACCGGTTCGGAAGGTTGCATTTGCTGAGAAGAGCCGGCAATAAACTCAGCAATTAGTCTTTTCAAAACAGGCTTAGATTAATTACATAATATTTACATTCTAATCGCACTGAAAACAATTGCGTGCCCCGGCGCGGCGGCAAAATTACAAAGTAGACTGAATAAATATTTAATAAGTAAATAAATAGCAAACTTAAGCAGACCAGCCCCCACAAGCAGCACCTGTTCACAAGTATGACGCGTGTGGCAGCCACCGCCCTCGCAGCCATATTAGAGGGAAGTGAGCGACCCGTCACACGACGCCGCTATCACTAATTATGAGAAGCTTTGATCGTCATGCTCAATGACCTCAACAGAGTTTCCCAACAGGTGGTCCTCATAATGAATATGGACAAGACAAAAAATATGTCTAATGTTCATATTCCGCCGATGCCGGTGATTGTTGGGAGCACTGTTCTCGAAGTTGTTGACGAGTATGTTTACCTCGGACAAATTGTCCAATTAGGTAGGTCCAACTTCGACAAAGAGGTCAATTGAAGAATCCAACTCGGTTGGGCAGCGTTCGGGAAGCTACGGCATATCTTCACGTCCAAAATACTTCAAGAGTTTGAAGACAAAGGTCTTCAATCAGTGCGTGTTACCAGTGATGACATATCGTACAGAGACGTGGTCTTTCACTGCTGGCCGCATAAATAAGCTCAGAGTCACTCAACGAGCTATGCTCGGAATTTCTCTACGCGACAGGGTCCGAAATGAGGACATTCGTAGGAGAACGAAAACGACGGACATAGCTCGTAGAGTTAGTAAACTGAAGTGGCAATGGGCAGGCCACATCGCTCGAAGAGCCGAAAACCGATGGGGAACCTCCCACTAGAGGTGGACCGACGACCTGGTCAGAGTCGCTGGGCGCCGCTGGGCGCCGCTGGATGCAAGCGGCCCAGGACCGTTCCAAGTGGAAATCAACGGGGGAGGCCTTTGTTCAGCAGTGGACATCCATGGGCTGATATGATGATCAGAAATGTAATTTAAAACGTCAATCCAAAAGCGACATGAGCGATGTTGTCTCCCATTTCTTGTCCCTGGTGATATTTCTATATTTATTTCAGTATGAACAATGGTTCCATTCAGCGTTTTTCTCTAAGACCTTCAGTTTTAGAGAAGGAAGAAGAGGTTCAGAATTACTTACTGGCTAGAAAAAAAAACTCTGTATATAAACCTTGTACACACGGCTACAGATCAAGCTATACATTTCCAGTATAAGCTGATCTCGCATTGTATAGGATTTCCTTACTATGGGAGGTCAGCTTATACTAGAAATGTATAGCTTGATCGGTAGCCGTGTGTACACAAAGCTACCCCTAACAATGAGCGGACTAATGTCACGATTCCTGGTCTCCTCGCCGAAAATCTAATTGTATTTGAAACAAAATTAAATATTTATAGGTACATACGAGATCACACACGGGAGAGTGCCCGTTCCAATGTCAGAGTTGCCCAAAAGCGTTCTCGAACAAAGCAAACCTTAGAAGACATAACGCTGTGAGTATGACCATCATTATATATATTACTGGCGTAAGGACCTGGCCAACCACGCGACGAAATGGCACCAACGCGCTGGCACTAACAAGTCAGTTTAGGGCCAACGCGACTCAGTCGTCTGCGGTCCGCGGAACAGGTCGATCGTTTAGTGTTTATATTTTTTTGTTTGTGTGCATTGTACATAGTGATAGTAGATAGTATGGCGACGTTCTTTCTAGGTATATTTATTTCTATGAATAACGCCATGGAAATACTGCAAATAAGGTACTATAAAATGGTAAAAAAATACAAGCTTTCACAAAATTTCCTACATTGGATGGGAAAAAAATACTTAAGATGATTATGTTTACTGTTTTACTATTTTTGACCCTCTGAAGCGCTGGCAACCCTTCCTAGGGATAATGCTCAGAAACTCCGATCCACATACATTTATTTTTGTATATACTTCATTGTAATACATTAATGGTATTATGGCAGGTACACACAGGGGAGCGTCCACACACGTGCAATATCTGCGGGAAGAGCTTCCAAACATCAACCAGCGTCAAAATGCACATAAAAACAGTACACATGAAAATACCCATGCCGCCGAGGGTTCGCAATAGGAAGAAGAAAATTTAATAAATACAATTTAAATAATACTGTAAATAAAAATAATGCTTTAAAAAGCTTTTTTTGTTTGATTTCCACGGAGAAGTTGTATTTTAAATTTTCTATAGTTGCGCCCCGCAGTTTCACCCGCGTACCCGAGGGATACCATACCCTACAATCCCCAAACCTACGCTTTAAGTCACAGCTTAAGTTTTCTTAAATTTTCTACGCAATTTCTGTAACAACCTTCGATTTGAAAAAGTTTTTTTTTTATTTGTTTATGACCATGTATATAAAGTCCTTCAGTCGCATACATTTTATTTATAATATCACTTTCATATAGTCCACACATTAACTTTCGCATAGTCCGCATTATCAGTCACCGTCCAGTCATGTTTTCTCTTCACGGACTTTTTGAGTCAACTTGAAAAGTCACGATACACATAATTCATTTCATTTCACTTCACTGGTATACATGGATGATCTTTATTGGGTAAAATACCACCAAAAATACACAATAAAACTCAAAATACACAAATTTATGAAAATGAAAATGCAACGTCACTCTGCAAGTTGCCGCCAAAAAGTCCATTAGTTACATTATTATTATTATATAATAAGGATGCAAACTATTGCCAATTTTAAATAAAAATTAATCCGTTTTCCTTGGTCACACGTGGGTCACACCCACAACTGCCCACAAGCACCCACACCATATCACGCTGCTGAAGGAGACCGATCCTGATGACGTGCCTACGTTTGTGGCGAAGGACCTGCACAAGCTCCCTCCCGTCACTTTTGACCACGTCGATGTAACGAGCCTGCTGAAGGATATAGTGTTTCTTAAGGCAAGCCTGATGGATGTGCAGAAGAGGTTAGATGCATCCCAAAACACCGTCGCTGATATGCGCAACGAACTTATTGAGTTGCGTAACACAGTAACGGTAACTGGGTCACCATCGAGTGCATCAAACGTCAACATACGTCGCGCAGCGGGTCACGATTTATCGGGGACAAGTTTTGCGTCAGCAGTTTTGTCCTCGCCGCCACCTTCGATCGCTGAGTCTGCAGAACGTGCACCGTGTGCGCCCCGCAGCCCCGCTGCTGCCCCTGCGGCTCCGCTGCGCACCGCCCGCGCTCGCGCCGCTCCACCTACCCGACCCACTGACACACTGCCCGTGTCAACAACGTCAGCGCCTTCTACGCAGCCCGTTCCTGAAAAGGCATCGATGCGGGCTCGTGATGATGATGGTTTTCAGACAGTGCAAAGTAGGAAGCACCGTCAGAAAAACAACAAGAACCGATGCGGCACGGCTCCTGTGGAGCCCAAGCAAACCATACGTGCCGCGAAGCCAAACACTCCGGTGTATATCTCCCGCCTACACTACACCACTAAGGCGGAAGACATTGTGGAGTACGTGCGCCAAAAGATTAAGTACACGCCGAGGGTGCAGCTGCTGGAATCGACCCGCAATGTCAACTTCATGGCGTTCGTGGTGCGAGTTCCAACGTGTTTTCTGCACCTCGTCATGGAAGAAAACTTTTGGCCGCAAGGCGTGGTGTTTCGTCGCTTCCGCGGACAAGTGCCACCCGATCGCACTGTGACGTAGTGCTTTTTACTAACATAGTTTTAAGCTTTTATACTAACAATAAGTGTTATATTTTGATATGTATGTTAGTTTGTAAGGTATATATCTATGGGCCAAAGTAGCCTGATAATAAAGAATTTATTATTATTATTATTTATTATTATTATTATAACTCGAAAATGACTTCACGGACTTTTTGGCGTGAACTAGCAGAGTGACGTTGCGTTTTAATTTTTATTTATATAAATTCGTGAATATTGAGTTTTATTGCATATAATCGATGGTATTTTATCCAATAAAGATCAATCCATGTGCACCAGTGTAGTGAAATGAAATGATTTTTATTATGTGTATCGTGACTTTTCAAGTTGACTCAAAAAGTCCGTAAAGTATTTTTTTTAATTCTTCAATGGTGGTCATTGAAGAATAAAATTGTAAAAGAAAAATTGTACTAAATCATGACTTTTATGGACGGTGACTGACTGAGTAATGTAATGTGAATGTGAAAGTTGGTTTATTGCTGTGGTTTATTGTGACTAGAACTTAATAATAGGCAAAATATACAAGCCGTGTGAAGCCACTGAAGAAAAAAAAAAAAATTGACAACTGACAGTTGACACTGACAACTTGATTGATTGATTCATATTGATTGTAAAAAAAATAGGGAACTTGGGTGCATTGAATTATTACACATTCAGTATTTTTCAAATGATCATATTATAGAAATGGCTCTTGCAAATAATGTAAACATGAGCACAACATCCCCGTTGCGCGTGTGTCGCGGATGTCTCGCTACAGACGCACGACTGTACGACATGCGCCAGGACCGACTGCTGGAGGCCTATAACACACTACTGGGTACCACTGTAAGTTCATAATACGCACACATTTTATAATTCGGCAGAATTAACATACCTATTGATAGCTCAGTTGTGTTGACGTCGAATGCCGAGACGAAGGCCCCGGGTTGGAACCCTACAATGAGCTTGAGCTTTCGGTGAAGGAAAATATCGTGAGGAAACCATAGCACGGTGGTAGGGTACTTTGTAGTAGCCTACAGATATACGTATGTTGTGAGGAAACCTATGTGTGAGGTGGAATGATCGCTCTTGAAAATTATGTTTCATCTTTTTTTTTTATACAACTAAGTCGGTAAACAAGCATACGGCTCGCCTGATGGTAAGCGGTTACCGTAGCCATATGGACGCTTGCAACACACGAAGCATCGCTCATGCGTTACCGACCTTTCCCCCCTCCCCAACAATTACATCAATTGTTTTAATAGGACATGCAACCGTATATTCAAATCATGACGAAACAATATAAATCACACCCATATGATCCAGATTCAGTGGCTTTGTGAAGACGTAAAGACATTTTTTTTTTGTAGATCATTTAAGGTATGCAACCATCAAAGCATACTTTTATTGAGTTCCTTCTTTTGTGGTTAAAGAAGGTCTTGGGGCTTTTTCTTTTTTAATCTTCTGATCACATTGGTCTGTGACATTAATTCTTCATTTGGGTGACAGTCTATTCTTTAAAGAATAGACTGCAGCTTAAGAAAAACTTTTTTTTTTGTTGTTTGTTATTGTCAGGAGAAGGTTCTTATGAAAGAAAAAATTAAGAAAGTTGCGAGGGTAGGGTAGGTTAGGTTAGGGTATAGGTTAGTAGGACACCATGCAAATGAAGTTGTGCCGGCAGCTAGTGATTTTGTGGTTTGCTTTGAACAACATTGTTTTTTATTACATCTACAGGTGCAAGTATCAGATGACCTGCCACATTACTTATGCAGCTACTGCGCAGCACTGCTGCTCAAGTGTGACACATTCAGAACAAAGTGCATAGATACACTAATAGTGCTTAGAAATGCTCAACACCAACATATAGATGTGAGTATCTGAACTATCATTATCTTCATCACATGAAGAACAGTGGGAAACATTTTTGAAACTGTATTTTTTTTTGGCATTCAAATGATTTATATATAATTTCCTAAGGTTCAAGTAATAATAGTTAGATATTAGAATTAAAATCGATAAATCTATTCAGTTATTTTTAAATCTTTTGATCCATTCAAAATGAAGAATATTTCTAGACAAATTTACCATCTAAAAAAACATTTCCCAAATTTGTTGTCCCTAAAATCTGCCGCAAAGAGGTTATTCTGTGGTATAAGCCAAATGCCTTTAGCTTTTTTATTCTGTGTGTAAATATTGCTCATATTAGTTATTATACTTTAAATAAAAGTTATTGTTTTTCATTCTAGATTGCTACAGAACAAATAAAAAATGTAGGCCAATCTAAGTACTTCAAAAAAATTCAATATAACAATATAAATATAGTTGATAAAACTCTAAAACGCAACAATTCTAGTATATCTACAAACACTGATATATCTTCAGAATCTGATATATCTTTAGATTCTGATATATCTTTAGATTCTGATATATCTTCAGATTCTGATGAATCTTTAGATTATGATTTAAGTGATAACACTGATAGCTCTGATACTGAAAATGTAAAAAAACATCATTTAAAAGTGAAATCAAATTTTAGAAGACACAAAATTATTGACAAAGAACAAGACTATGCTGCAAATAATTCTAACAATGAAATTAAAAGCCTACTTAAGAACTACTTTGATACTGAAAGAAATGGATTATTAAAAGACTTTAAGGTTAACTTAGATTGTGAAGAAATGAAAGGTATAAGTAACATAAGAGACCATCATATGCATCAGTTGTCAGAAATTATTAATCATATTCAGTATTCTAGTGAGAGAAGTAATCAATTACTAAAGATTTTGGATGATGATACACCAAATTGTAAAAATAATGCCTCAAAATCTATCACTACCATTAAAAAAACTAGAGTTATAAAACAAGAATCCAATTCTAATGCAAAAGCTGAAGCTACAAATAAACAGGAGTTAGATCTAACAGGTAAAGAACATGAACAAAAGGACATGGTACAAGAGAATGCAAATACACCAATATTAGTAAGTCATATTGACATTAAACCAATCATCAAGGATGTTATTAAAACAGATGAAGTAAAATTAGAAGTATCAAAATATGAAACAAACGAAATTGAAATCCAATTTGATGAAATAAACGAAACCTTAGACTCAGAAGGCGACATTGCTACTGCAGACTTAAAATTGGATTCTAAGACATCGAATTATAAACAAATAGGTGCAAATTATAGAGGATGTAACAAAATCATCAATAGAATATTAAAAGGACGAGAAACAAAGAAAAAGGTAACCAATGTCTATGGAATGTATAACACAGAGGTAAGACAACTGAGCAAAGAGGAACAAATAAACGAAATTTTTAAACGTAAGCAGTCAGAGAATTATAAAAATGGACAGTTCAAATGCGAGATTTGCTTTAAAGGATTCCTTATTGAAGAAACTTATAAGAATCACATGTCAATACATGATGATGTGAGTATTTTTTGTGATAAATAGTTAAAACCCGGGGTTTCTAGTTCAAGTTCTTTTTTTACTAAACAAGTCCATTTGTACTACTACTAATAATACTATGCGAAATATAAACTGCAGGTCAACAGCTGTTCTACATTTTTTCAAATCAAGATTTATCTCATGTGCTCTTTTTAACCGTTTTTTTTTTTTTATGTTTGTTCCCTCGTAACTCCGTAATTTATCAACCGATTTGGAAAATTCTTTTTTGTCTGGAAGGGTATACTTCCCGTTTGGTCCCATTGTCATCAGATCAGGATTTTATTACTTCTTAGTGTACTTTGAAGTCGGTTTAAGTTTTTTGTAAAACAGTCCAATTATTAATTTATAATATGATATATCTTTAGTTAGTATAGTACAGGTCGGTTAACTAAATCTGGCACGTGCAACACATGTACACGTGTCGCTTGTGTAGTGTGTGTGAAGCGCGCGCCGTCACGTCGAACTGCATGCGCATCATGAAAAGTCTCTCCGTCTCTTTCGCGCGCGGTCAAGCTTATTAGTTAGAAGGAGACAGTTATTGTTTTGCTTTTTTGCATTCGTCCATTAGAAATGACTGACTGATTAAATAAATAAATATAAATAAATATCCTGGGACATTCCTCACACACGGTCATCTGATCCCAAACTAAGCAGAGCTTGTACTATGGAAACCAGATGACTGATATAATACATATACTACTTTTTGTTTGTAAATACATACTTAATATACATAATTACACCCAGACTCAGGAAATACAGACATGTCCTGTGTGGGAATCGAACCCACGACCTGCGGCGCGTAAGGTGAATCTTAACCAACTGCGCCAACTGGCCCGTCATTAGAAGCAATAATGTAATAAAACACACTGTATCGTGAAATTGCGTATGTGTGAGTACTGTGAACGTGCCGGCTTTAGTCAACCGACCTGTAACTCCTGTAAGTAATGATAATTTGTACGGTGCATTATTAGATCAGCGGCAAGTTCGTGTGTGACATCTGTCAGTGTCACTTCATGACTAGCACGAGGCTCGGCAGACACAAAGAACGTCACGCTAAACTATATATTTGCAAAGAATGCGGACACACCACGTGCCATGCGTAAGTTACCTGAACTGTGTTTTTTTTATATATATATATATAATTGAAGGGTCATCCCGCAAGTTTGATTAAATTAAGTAAGGTGTTTAGGGCTGAACGAACATCCATTAGTATTCATAATAGTACATTATGATACATGTGTGCAAAGTTGGTAATTAAAGACGTGGCGATATTAATGTAATGATCAATGCACACGCGTGTCATACGACGTTTTTCAACACACTTGCGAGGAAAAAAAATTACATAGTTTTTTAACATTTTTTTTTGATATTGATCAACAACACAATGAGAACGTTAACAAATATGGCGTTCAGGTTTTTTTTTGACAGCTATCAAACTGTTTTACCCGTTTAAATTAAGAATGCTTCTTCTACACACATATCACTTGCAGTGAGGTATAAACTTATCATAATCGGGATTATACCTATCATAAAACTCTGCGGTAAAGTAAAAACCACTAGGGCGTAATAAGCTGCTTTAAGATACCAAAAACGGTGCAATAAATGTCACTTTACGAGCGAGTGTGTTGAAAAAAATATAAGAACAATATTATGTCGTATTTACGTTAAATTTACTGTAATACAATTCAGTTTAAGAGATTTTAGGTTAATTTTTATTTCCTGTAGTATATAATTGTAATCAGTGTGAATGAGCTCACAGCGTGCAGTGTGAATGAGCTCACAGCGTGCAGTGTGAATGAGCTCACAGCGTGCAGTGTGAATGAGCTCACAGCGTGCAGTGTGAATGAACTCACAGCGTGCAGTGTGAATGAGCACACAGCGTGCAGTGTGAATGAGCTCACAGCGTGCAGTGTGAATGAGCTCACAGCGTGCAGTGTGAATGAGCTCACATCGTGCAGTGTGAATGAGCTCACAGCGTGCAGTGTGCAATTTGAATTAGCTCAAACGAGCAATTTCAATCGTCATTTTTAATTATTATAATTGCACTTATACTTTTTGATTATTTTAGTTAAAGCTATAAATTTTAACGTGGCTAACCCGCGGATCTAAACTAGTAATTAATACTTTTTTTTATTTTAGCACTCGAGCAGCCGAGCATTTCAAATGGCACAGTGGAAAGAAATTCTCCTGCGAGACTTGTGGAAAAGAATTTAAGTAAGTTAATATTTGCTTTGCAACAATTTTACTTTAGCGGTAAAATAGGCGAAGATCAAACATCAAAACAATGAAATAGAGATCTTTTTTGTTAAATAGCTTACAAAAACTTTAGTAGCTATAGGTCAGAGCCGTCTTAGCCGTCCTGGCCGGGCCTTAGGGCATACAACATTTGGGGCCCCGTTGGAAAATAAAAAAATAATAATTACGAAAATCATTTTTCTGCTATGATTTTATATTTATCATTTTTTTTTAATTGAATTTAAGTTTATTTTAATTGAAAGCTTGTTTAATCAGACGAAATTCCTTGGCTTTATCTCTGTATAATATATTGTCTATATATAATTAAAAAAAAACTTTGCGAAAGAGCACGACGTATTCCATTGAAAATATTTCGCTGACTTTTTTCATTTTGTTATTTCATACTTTTTAGATTCTCTTAAATGCACTAGAATTTGACCAAGGTTTTGAGATGTTTTTCCTTTAACACCACAACCGTAGCTCGTATCAGTACGCCAGGCCGTCACACATATTTGTCTATATCTTGAAAACTACTGAACCGATTTAGATGAAACTTGCACCGTCCCCTAAGTTGAAGTAAATGTAAACCAAGAAAAAAAGACTGGTTACAATCCGATTATCTTCTTAATATCTTCGGAGATATGCGTGGACAAACATACATATATACATCAATGAAATTGTGTATATTTGTTTGGAAGCCCTAATAGATTATCATATGTGATTAATATATAAATGAATACCAATTTCCCTTGGTCACGTCATACATAACTTTCACTTTACCGATATCATTCATCTTTATTTTATGTTTTCTAATATTCCGGAGAAGGTTTTTTGTTTTAAAAGTTGCGTAGATATTTATAAAATTTAAGAAAACCTAACGGTAGGGTAGGATTTCCCTCGGGTAAGCGGCCGAAACCTCGTGGTGCAACTAGTAAATTGATAAAAATATGTTTTACTGTTTAAAAGTTACAGCTCTTTTCCGCATTTGTGAGAGAATCTGGTGTCCATAGCATGCCGCTTTATCTACTATGTACCGGTTTAGCTTATCTTCTTATTATGAGAGAGGTAGAGCATAGCGTTTATTCGCTCAAAGAGCAGCTCGACTGGGGAAGTACCTCCACCTTACAGAATACCGCAGCCAAATAACTTTATGTTGTGTAAAGTTGTGTTCCTGCGCGTGAGTAAGGTCAACAGAGCTCATTGGGGAGGGGGGAAAGGTCGGTAACGCGTGAGCGATGCTTCGTGTGTTGCAAGCGTACATATTGCTACGGTAACCGCTTACCATCAGGTGGGCCGTATGCTTGTTTGCTGACTTAGTCGTATATAAAAAAAAACTTCGTGTTATATTTCTGCCTTTCGTTCTTAATTTCAGAAATGCCTAGTTTCTTGTTTACATAATAATAAGTATAATTTTTGGCTTATTGCTTGTTTTGCCAGACAGACAATGCACTGCGTCTTGTCTTTGGCGAACATATTTTTTGTGCAAGTGTACCTCTATCTCGTCGAACTCAAGTCACTTTGTTTGTGCACAGAACAAAATCAACTAAATACGGACACATTAAGATGTGCCACCCGACCAGTGAACAGTTGGTGCATTGTGAGATCTGCGGAGACTCATTCAATGGACTGGCAGGACTCAAAAATCATGATAATAGGTCACATAAAGAGGTAAACGACAATCAGAGTGAAATAATGAATAATATTTGCTGTTTGGTTTTATTCATCATATAAGCCTATGGATGTCCACTGCTGAACATAGGCCTCCCCCATTGACTTCCACTTCGAACGATTCTGGGCCGCTTGCATCCAGTGGCGCACAGCGCCTCTGACCAGTACCCTTAGACAAAGTACTTATCGTTGCGTTTGCGCGAATAGAAACGCTACAAAATGTATGAAATTGACATTTGGTTATGCTAGGAACTAGCGTATCTTTTTGTCAATCTCATACATTTTGTAACGTGCCTTGTTGTTTTTAAGCTGTGTCAGAGCCATTCTTATCTCGTACAGGCTGACGACGAGCATATCTTCGGTGTAATACCGGGTCAACATGGCTCTTGCGTCACTAACCGGAATTGGATCTGGTTTCAGTGACGAGGTGTACAGCTGTCCGTAGAACTTCTCGATCTCTCTCATGATATCTAGCTTTGACGTGAAGATGTTGCTAGAGTCGGTCTTCAGCTTGGTCAGTTGACTTTGACCAATAGACAAGTCTCTTGCAAAGTTGCTTTGTTCTGCTTTATTACCTCTTCGATACATGATGTATTAAAGAGGCGCAAATCGTGTCGCATTGCGTTTGAGATCTGCCTATTTAGCTGCAGATATTCGGCTGTATCAGTTGAAGACTGCAACTTCATTTCACGTCGTCGCTTCACGTGTTTGAGAGTTTTATCCGAGAATTTTTGCGTTCAATTCGTGCGGCGGGTCTTAAAGAACTTAGTTCCTACCGCAAGGAAAGTTCCACGAGCCTGTTGTTTGTATCGTCCACCGTCACGCAATCATCCAGGCATTGGAAGCGATTAAGAAGTTCGAGCTGAAAGCTTTCAAGTCTTGGATATATGCAGATTGGGGTCGGAGCGTAGACTTTACCAGATGACATCTCTCCACCTGGATGTTCAGGTTCAGTGTGCCTATTACTAATCGGTGATTGCTTCCGATCTTTACCCTGCTGATCACAAGAACGTCACTGAAGATTTACAGCTTTGTCGTCAAGAAAAAGTCTATCTCATTTTTGGTGGATCCGTCGGGGCGATACCAGTCCATTTCCTGTGCGACCGCTTTTTGAAGAAGGAGTTCATCATAAAATGTCCCTCCAACTCCATGAAGTCGGCAAACCGGTGCCCCCTAGGGTTCCTCTGCCCAATTCCAAACTGCCCCACTCTCAGCTCATCGTCATTCCTAATTAGGCATTAGGAATTCACTTCGCGTTAAAGACCCCAATCAATACCGTATAGTGAGTTTTAGAGGAATGCATGGCTCGTGAGATATCCTCATACAATGTGTCTATCTCGTAATTTGGGTGTGATGAAGTCGGAGTGTATACCAAACGACCTGAACGACCTTCAGCGAATACCGTTTGGTAATTCTGAGTATCAGGTATGCTACTCTCGGTGAGACACTCTCTATCCTCGCTATATTCTTGATGAAGGTCCTGCGGACAATAAATTCTTATGTAAAATTGGTTTTATTAATTCGTCTTAAATATCTCATTCAGATGTACTCACCGGAGTGTCGATGTTCTGGTTGCGACACTCAGTTCTACTGCTCGGACGCGTTTAAGGCGCATCAAGGAACCGACGGACTGTGCGACACGCTACACAAGTAAGGGACACCACACGTACATGACACACATATAACACTGTTTAATTGATACAATAATCGTGTCTCCTCAGGTATTGTGTGCGCTGCGGTATGTCGTTTGAGACTGAACAACTGCTGAAGGAACATGAGATAGAACAACGGAAACCACGTAATGATTTTAACTGTGAAGTGGTTAGTAAACTTGTAGTAGATCAACTAGAAACTTTTTGGTGAAACTTAATATAATATTTGTCATGTTTAATAAAGAATAATTTTAGATTTTCCTATTGCAGTGCCATAAGAAATTCAAATTATTCTGGAAATTAAAAAAACACCAGAGATGTCACTCTACCACGTATCCTAATTACATGAAAAGGTATAACGCGAGAAGTTCTGTGAGAGAACATGAGAAAAACGAGAATAAATCAATGATATGTGAGTTGTGCGGGAAGTCAATGAAGGTGAGATTCTTATAGATTGCATATGTTAAATATTTGGAAAAAGAAACAATGAAGTCGGATTATCCAAAAATAATTGAAAATCTAGCTAGAACATTCCCAGCAGATAAATCATTAATATAAACTATTAATAGAAACGGCTTCAGTTTTGCACCCTGGGGTACCCCCATAGTAACTCGAAAGTCCCTTCGTGTTGCACCACAAATTCCTACATTTTGTTGACGATGACGTATTCATTTAAATTAAGATCCTGATCACATCTACGAATACCATAATTGGCAAGGTTTAGAAGCACAGTACGGTGCTTAACGCAGTCAAAGGCCTTACGTTAGGTCGTTACGCACAGTATAGATAAAAAAAATGCATATTGTGAATTCCCCTCATGTGTTTCAATAATTTTACAGCACTTATTTTACACACATACACCAAAACACCCCCACACGACACACACATACACACCTTCATTATCTTTTTGTCTTATTTATATTCTTTTGTTTAAACCGACTTCATTTGTGAAATTGTATTTTTTTTTATTACAAAATTCATACGTTAGGAAGTTGGTTCCTCTCAAATAAAATGTTTAATTAAACTATAACTAGAACCTATCAAGAGGTGCCAGGAGTCTCATAGCACAGGGAAACCTATTTTAAGCTCCTGTCTCCCACAGTTAAATGTACATACCTGGTTATAATTAAAAAAAAAAATCTTTTGTTTATATGTGGGAAATATAAATGATTTATTATTATTATTAATATTATTAATATCGTTATGTCTATGAATTCCTGTATTTTCTACAATTTCAGAATGCTGGTGCTCTTAAAGTACATTACAGTGTGGTGCATTCAAGTGACAAGCCATTTAAATGTACCGTCTGTTCTAAAGCATTCAAAACATCTGAATTGTTGAAGGTAAGATATTCCCTAATTATCGATTTAAGCCCGAAATCACTATTCACTCTATCTTTTATTTTGCGAATTTGTATCGATATTTGATAACAAATTATGAGAAATGTAATTTAAAACATCAATCCACAAGCGACATGAGCTTGATATTGTCTCCCATTTCTAGTCCCTGTTGGTATTTTTATAAATGACGGGCCCGTTGGCGCTGTTGGTTAAGACGTGGAGTCTTAACCTATAGCGCCGCAGGTCATGGGTTCGATTCCCACACAGGACATGCATTTCTGTGCATGAACATGTCTGTATGTCCTGACTCTGGGTGTAATTAGGTATATTAAGTATGTATTTACAAACAAAAAGTAGTATATGTATTATATCAGTTATCTGGTTTCCATAGTACAAGCTCTGCTTAGTTTGGGATCAGATGACCGTGTGTGAGGAATGTCCCGGGATATTTATTTATTTAAATATATATTAACCTTGTAGGGACACAAAGCTACCCCTAACAATGAGGGTACTAATGTCACGATTCCTGTGCGGGTCTGATTTCAAATACCCTTGAGGAAACTTCTCGAGGACAGGTTTCCTCCCCGAAAATCCTGTTGTATTTAAAACAAAATTAATTATTGTATAGATACATACGAGAATACACACGGGAGAGCGCCCATACCAATGTCAGAGTTGCCCGAAATCGTTCTCGAGCGCATCAAACCTTAGACGGCATAACGTTGTGAGTATCACCATCATTAACTTAGGCTCCATTCCAAATTGAATAATATCGCTCACAGTGCTCACAGCAATAATTTGCGTACCGAGTTAGATATCACGATAATGACAGCTGAGAACTGTCAACAATTCGGAACGTCCGTTATCGCGCTCACAGTATTCAAAACAGAACATTAGAGAATTTAATTAAAATCTGAATTAACAATGCGCTAGGACTCCTTATATCTTTTATAATTTGACTCGCTTAAAGGAATATTCGCGTTTTTTATTATTTTTCTCTCTTAAAATCATAAAAAGTATCTATAATCTTATTAGACGTGTTGCCGAAAACACAATAATTAACCGTCACTTTTGACAGCGCTCACGGTGATATCAGTTTAGGGCGTGGTCGGTGTGAGCGCAATATGGCGGAATCATGACGTCATCTATGACGTTACACGGGACTACGGGACATCGTTATCTGTCATTATTCAATTCGGTACGGGTTTAATTAAGCACGCTCAAATCGATTACAGCGATTATAGCATTAATTCGGAATGCAGCCTTATACAGTTTGAATTTTAGGGCCTACAATACCTATTTACTCTACATCTTATTATTGTTATTATTTTGATTTATAGTATATTATACTTATGGGCTATTAAATATTACAAAATTTTACGGTTTTCTACAGTCTAGTTTGCTTGCCCCGGAGGAAATCCCCGCGCGTATTTGTGCTTCTACTACATTATTGTCTCTATTTTTCATGGCCATTTTAAGGTTTTGAGAGAGGGTTTGTTCGGTTGTTGCTGCCATCGCCCGTTTTGCGAATCTGCCTATGGCGTCATCACTGTCATCTGTGTAATAAACACAGCTGACAGTGTGACGCGACACTGCTACGACCGCATGCGGTACAATTTTGCGTTTTAATACTTAGATATTAGATTTTTAAATGGGACGTCTCGAAACTTAGGATCCCTAACTTCGAACAAATATACCTATAAAAATAATATAATAATCATAGTACAAATCACCTAATCTTAATAAATATTCTTATTATTTTATTGTAGCATTTGTTATGTCCTTCATTTACTTCCCATATCCTACAAATTTCTCATGGAACTACTGCAAATAAGGTTTCAAATGGTAAAAAGAATACGAAAAGATTTCACAAAAGTTCCTTGGTTGGAAAATTTTCACTTTTTTGGCAATAAGATGAAAAAGTCACTATTACAGTAGTACCCAACTGATAAGGCGCGTCGTGAATCTTTGTTCGCACAGAAAAGAAAGTATGGCTCGAAGATTAACGAAAGAATGCTTAAAACTTATAATCAACCTTAAATCACTATAATAAGGTTCATAATAGAGTGCAGCTGTTAGTTCCGTCTCACTCGCTCGTGCCGCCCCTCCGCACACATGGCGGCAGCTGCCGACCAATAGCATTTCCCGCGCTTTGAAAATGTATCTTCTGCGCAGGTACATCGGTAAGCCATATCAGTTGGGTACTACTGTACCTATGTCTACCGTTTTACCATTTTTGACCCTGGCAACCCTATAATATATAGGGATAATGCTAAAGCCCGATCCACATACACTTATTTTTGTATACACGTTGGTATTATGGCAGGTACACACAGGGGAGCGATCACATTCGTGCGATGTCTGCGGGAAGAGCTTCCAAACATCAACCAGCGTCAAAGTGCACATACAAACTGTTCACATGAAGATGCCGAAGCCTCGCAATCGGAAGATGAAAAGTTAGTTATTACAATGTAAATAATACTGTAAATAAAAATAGTGCTTTGAAAGGTTTTTTGTTTGATTTCTACGGAGTTTTTTTTTTTATACCACTGAGTTTGCAAACAAGCATACGGCCCGCCTGATGGTAAGCAGTTACCTTAGCCTATGGACGCTTGCAACACCAAGGGTATCACTCGCGCGTTGCTGACCCTGAAGAAACCTCTTCACACCCTTTTTGAAGAACCCCATGCTGTACTCCATTGGGAAAACCACGGCGGGGAGCTCATTCCACAGTCCGAGCGTCCGCGGAAGAAAACTCCTTTTAGCCCGCACAGTTTGAAACAGTTCTAGTTTCAATGTGTGTGGATGGATTCCCCGTCGATGGCGAGAGTTGCGATGGTGGAAGGTAGCCGTGGGCATCAAGTCAAACAATTCCTTAGAACACTCTCCGTTGTACAAGCGGTAGAACACATATAAGGAGGCAAAGTCTGAGGGGCTCTAAACCGCTTGTGAGCTCGGGATCGTCAACAATTCTGGTGGCACGTCGCTGGACAGAGTCTAAAGGCATAAGCTGGTATCCAGGTGCTCCCGCCCATAGATGACAGCAGTAGTCCATATGAGGCCGGACCTGCGACTTATAAAGTTGCAGCCTTTGCCCCGATATGAAGTACTGCCTCGCTCTGTTGAGCACTCCAAGATTTTTGGATGCCAGCTTAACCTTGTCTTCCAAATGACTTCGGAACAAAACGTCGCTAGAAATGTCGAACCGTAGATAGAGGATTAGGGGTGCAGCACAGACAAGACCGCACTGCGCCGAGCTTTAAATACAAATACAAATACTGTAATCTACATTCCGAATTAAATAATATCGCTCGCTTATCGCGCTCACAGTATCCAAAACAGAACATTTAAAAATTTAATTAAAATCTGAATTAACAATGCGCTAGAACTCCTTATATCTTTTATTAGTTGACTCGCAAAAAGGAATATCCGCATTTTTTATTATTTTTCTCTCATAAAATCATAACATGTATCTTTTGCCTGGAAAACCAAAAATTGAATTAGATTTTTGCCGAAAACACAATAACTAACCGTCACTTTTTGACAGCGCTCACGGTAATATCAGTTAAGGGCATGGTCGGTGTGAGCGCAAGATGGCGCATATCATGACGTCATCTATGATGTTACACGGGACATCGTGATCGCGCTCAAACTAATATGGAACGGGTTTAAGCACGCTCAAATCGATTACAGCGATTATAAATCATTAATTCGGAATGCAGCCGTAGCCTCCATAACCTTCGACATTCCTTCGACCTTGCATGGAGTACTGTTCTCATCTGTGGGATGGCTCAGCCAAATATCAACTGGCAACTTTGGACTCGTTAGATAGGCGCGCTCGAAGGATAATTGACGATAGCGACCTAACGAGCAAGAAACTGCAAAACCTGGATCATCGACGTCAGGTTGCAAGTTTGACGGTATTTTACAGATTGTTCCACGGAGAATGCGATAAAGAACTCCATAATCTTGTCCCTCCATCCCCGTTCTTCTATCGGACCACTAGGCGTCGGGGGGGTCTCCATCGCTTCGTCGTCGACATTCCATCTTGCCGTACCAAGCGTTTCGCTTCCTCTTACCTTATACGCACGGCCAAGTTGTGGAATGCTCTCCCGGACAACGTGTTTCCAGACACTTATAACATGGGTTTATTCAAGGCCAGAGTGAACAGGCATCTTATGGGTACGCGCGGTCCACCCTAGACTACATCTCGCTTACCATCAGGCGGGATTGCGGTCAAGCGCAAACCTATATTTTTTTTTTTTTTTTTACTGTGTATAGGCCTGTGTTTGACCACAATCTCATCATGGTAAGTGATGATGTGGTCGAAGGTGGTAAGCACACAAAGCCTAGAAGGAACTGGCTCTCAAGTGCAGCTGACGGAACACACCGATAGGTGCTTGGCGACAGATTTTCAACTTGAGGGTGGTAGCCAGCCAGACGGGTACTACAAAGTACCCTACCACCGTGCTATGGTTTCCTCACGATGTTTTCCTTCACCGAAAGCTCAATCTCATTGTAGGATTCGAACCCGGGACCTTCGTCTCGGTATCCGACGTCACTACCACTGAGCTATCATCGCCTTAAAATAATATTAAAAAAAAAAAAAAAAAAAAAAGTGAGACAACCAGTGACATGACAACTGACACTGACACACTGGCTACATTCCGAATTAAATAATATCGCTCATATTGCTCAAATTAATAATTTGCGTACCGAGTTAGATATCACGATATTGACAGCTAAGAACTGTTAACAATTCGGAACGCCCGTTATCGCGCTCACAGTATTCAAAACAGAACATTTGAGAATTTAATTAAAATCTGATTTAACAATGCGCTAGTACTCCTTAGATCTTTTTTAATTTGACTCGCAAAAAGGAATATTCGCGTTCTTTATTATTTTACTCTCATAAAATCATAAAAAGTATCTTAGCCAAATAGAAAACCAAGAATCTTATTAGAATTCTGCCGAAAACACAATAATTAACCGTCACTTTTGACAGCGCTCACGGTGATATCAGTTTAGGCCATGGTCGGTGTGAGCGCAATATGGCGGATATCATGACGTCATCTATGACGTTTCACGGGACAACGTAATCTGTCATTACTCAATTCGGTACGGGTTTAAGCACGCTCAAATCGATTACAGCGATTATATCATTAATTCGGAATGCAGCCACTGACAACTTGATTGATCGAATGTAAAAAAAATATTAAAAAATAAGAAAATTTACTTCGATCTTTTGGGTATAATCATATTATGGAAATGGCTCTTGCAATTAATATTGTAAAGAAGACCAAAACATCCTCGTTGCGCGTGTGTCGAGGATGTCTCGCTACAGACGCACGACTGTACGACATGCGCCAGGACCGACTGCTGGAGGCCTATAACATACTAATGAGTAGTGCTGTAAGTTCACAATACACACACATTTTATAATTCGGCAAACCCATCTTACATACCCATTGATAGTGAACGTTGAAAGCCGAGACGAAGGCCCCGGGTTGGAGCACTACAATGAGCTTGAGTTTTCGGTGAAGGAAAATATCGTGAGGAAACATCATCATAGCACAGTGGTAGTACAGATATATGTAGTCATTCCGAGGAAAAAAATCATCTGTGAGCATGTGCAGAGATTGAAAGCTCCATCATTGTATGTGTATATATGGACCTCCGGCTTATAACTTTTCATTGTTTTATTCTATATATATCAATTCTTAGTGGACTATTCAAATCCAAAATGCCTATAATACTTTGAAGTGACTTCAATTATGAAATTCTTGTTACTGCATCAGATAGAAACAATTTTATTTCTCTATTCAAATCTTTTAAGGTGCTCAGCATGAGGTGGAAAAAATGATTTTTTTCGCGTTTTTATGGATTTTGACCTCTGTAGAACAATATGGAAAATATGTCAGTGATTTGCTACTGTATTGGTTCATTTGGCACATTGTGTCACATTTGAACTTTCCTCCAAAAACTGTGAAACTGACTATTTTGGCTGCCACGCTTCTGTAGCGCGTCGGAGATGTTCGCTGAGGCTAGGGTAGACTGTTTTTATGCTACGATGCGGAGGAGGGCAACCTCGATCGCGTGCAGAGTGCTTGGCAGCCGGAACAGCCTCCTGGGAGTGATTGCGAATCGTGTGGACAGCCCGCTTCTGAGACACTGGATGTCGTTACATGCACCAGTGTCTCAGAAGCAAGTCCGGCTATTTTAATGTTATTTATTGTTATTTGAAATTATTATAAAAATGCAACATACTAACATAGTATATTAAGTCAGTTTGTTACTAACAAAATAATATGGCTGCCACACGCGTCATACTTGTGAACAGGTTCTGCTTGTGGGGGCTGGTCTGCTTAAGTTTGCTATTTATTTACTTATTAAATATTTATTCAGTCTACTTTGTAATTTTGCCGCCGCGCCGGGGCACGCAATTGTTTTCAGTGCGATTAGAATGTAAATATTATGTAATGAATCTAAGCCTGTTTTGAAAAGAGTAATTGCTGAGTTTATTGCCGGCTCTTCTCAGCAAATGCAACCTTCCGAACCGGTATTAGAGTATTAGAGTCAGACTTTTCATAAGTGCCTGCGAAGGTCTATTTGAATAAATGATTTTGAATTGAATTTGAATTTGATGTCCGAAATAAATGAATTTATATATATATTATACTGAATGTACAAAAAATAATTTTAACAAAAAGTATCAAATCCTCAATATGCCAAATTAACTATATGGTCGCTTATCCCTGAAATGTTTTGCCATGATATGGTATGAAGGTCCTACCTCATGCTGAGCATCCACCTAAATATGGTTCTTTTTTTTGTGAACCAACATGGGTAACAGCAACATCATTTTTTTTTAAACCACTATGGTGGCAAACAAGCATACGGTCCCCCTGATTGTAAGCAGTCAGTTACCGTAGCCTATGGACGCTTGCTACACCAGGGGTCTCACGCGCGCCTTGCCGACCCTGCAGAAATCTCTTCACAGTTTCACACCCTTTTTGACAATATTATTACAAATGGGAGTATTATGGAGATGTTTTGAATTCCTGGTGTTTGCTCGGATCATTCGCTCAAGTTTTTAGATTGTCACTTAAGCATGCATCTAGTATCTATTTATATTTAATGTATCTATTTATTTTTTTGTGCTTTGAACAACATTGTTTTACAAGGTACAAGTATCAGATGACCTGCCACATTACTTATGCAGCTACTGCGCTGTACTGCTGCTCAAGTGCGACACATTCAGAACAAAGTGCATAGATACACTAATAGTGCTTAGAAATGCTCAACAGCAACATATAGATGTGAGTATCTGAACTATCATTATCTTCATCACATGTAAACTGGTGAATTATAAAATTTCCTAAGGATCGAGTAATAATAGTCAACACAATAGAAATAAAATCGATCAAAATTTTTTTTTTTTTTTTATACAACTTAGTCGGTAAACAAGCATACGGCCCACCTGGTGGTAAGCGGTTACCGTAGCCATATGGACGCTTGCAACACACGTAGCATCGCTCACGCGTTACCGACCTTTCCCCCCTTCCCTATGAGCTCTGGCGACCTTACTCACGCGCAGGAACACAACTTTACAAAACATAAAGTTATTTGGCTGCGGTATTGTGTAAGGTGGAGGTACTTCCCCAGTCGAGCTGCTCTTTGAGCGAATAAACGCTATGCTCTACCTCTCTTGAATGAAGAAAATGAAGAAAATTTCAAAAAATACCTTCTAACATTCCTCAAAGGATCATGGCGAGATTTGTACAAAAAAATAAAGATTTTTAGAGACGTTATAATGAAGTTATAATTGATCCTTGGTGCCTAAGGAATAACTTGAGCCATTTAAAATATTTTTAGAACCCCGGGATAAAAATGCGAATTTCTATGGCATGCCGGCGAAGCGCGACTATTCGCGACCAAAGCCGTTATGTTGTTCTGTTTTGCGGGGTTTATAAAATATTTCATATGTTGCTGGTAATGTAATACAAACATTGGAAATGATTCAAAACACTCTAAAATTTTTTTTTTTTTTTGTACAAATCAATGTATGGATCTCGCCATGATTCTTTAGTCCTGTCAAATTAGTCCAATGCTTGTTTTCAATATAAATTTAGTTGCCATCTATCGTGGTTACGCCTAAATACACGCAAAATAAGTCGGCAAAGATTAATTTGACAGCTTTAAATATATTCTATCCTTTTGCAATAATGTTCGTAAGAAAGAGATGTGATGTGGCTAAAATTAGTTTAGTGCGATTTACAACAGAATCGGCACCAATATATTTTAAATAAATGTTGTTCTTTATTCTAGATTGCTGCAGAACAAATAAATAATGTAGGCCAACCTAAGTACTTCAAAAAAATTATATATAACAATATAAATATATTTGATAAAACTCTTAAACGCAACCATTCTGATATATCTACTAATATATATGATACATCTTCAGAATCTGATATATCTTTGGATTCTGATATATCTTTAGATTCTGATGAATCTTTAGATTATGATTTAAGTGAAAACTCTGATAGCTCTGATAGTGATGTAAACAAAACTCATTTAAAAGCCAAATCAAATTTTAGAAAACATAACATATATCACAAAGAACATGACTATGCTGCAAATAATTCTATAAATGATATTAAAAGCCTACTTAAGAACTACTTTGATACTGAAAGAATTGGATTATTAAAAGACTTTAAGGTAAACTTAGATTGTGAAGAAATTAAAGGTATAAGTAACATAAGAGACCATCATATGCATCAGTTGTCAGAAATTATTAATCATATTCAGTATTCTAGTGAGAGAAGTAATGAATTACTAAAGATTTTAGATGAAGATACACCAAATTGTAAAAATAATGCCTCAAAATCTGTAGCCACCAATAAAAAAACTAGAATTATAAAACAAGAATCCAAGTCTAATGCAAAAGCTCAAACTACAAATAAAGAGGAAGTCGTTCAAACAGGTAAAGAACATGAACAAAAGGACATGGTAGAAGAGAATACAAATATATCACTATTAGAAAGACATATTGATATTAAACCAATCGTCAAGGATTTTATTAAAACTGATGAAGTAAAATTAGAAGTATCAAAATATGAAACTAACGAAAGTGAAATCCAATTTGATGAAATAAACGAAACGTTGGACTCGGAAGACGACATTGCTACTGAAGACTCAAAACTGGATTCTAAGCCATCGAATTATAAACAAAAAGGTGCAAATTATGGAGGATGTAAAAGTATCATCAATACACTATTAAAAGGACGCGACACAAAGAAAAAGATAACGGATGAGATCTATAGAATGTATAACACAGAGGTAAGACACCTAAGTAAAGAAGAACAAATAAATGAAATTAATAAACGGAAGCAGTCTGAGAATTATAAAAATGGACAGTTCAAATGCGACATTTGCTTCAAAGGGTTCCTTACTGATGAAACCTATATGAATCACATGTTGCTACATGATGATGTGAGTATTTTTCGTGATAAGTAGTTAAGAATGTGCGAAAAAGAAAATTTTGGAAAAGTTATAACCCCGGAGTTCGTTTTACTAAACTAGTCCATTTGTACTATTACTAGTAATATGCGAAATATAAACTGCAGTTCAACAGCTGTTTCTACATTTTCCGTATCAAGAATTATCTCGTTTGCTCTATTTTTTTTTGTCGTTTATATTGTTGTCGGTTTACTAAAGCTGGCACGTGCAACACATTTACACGTCGCGCTTGTGTAGTGTCTGTGAATAAGCGCGGCGTGACGTCGCACTGTATGCGCATCATGAAATGTCTGTCCGTCTCTTTCTCGCCCGGTCAAACTTATGAGTATGAAGGAGACAGTTATTGTTTTGCTTTCGCTCATATATATAGTGGTCTTTTTTGCATTCGTCCGTTAGAAATGACTTGACTAATTAGAAGCAATAAACTGATAAAGCATACTGTATCGTGAAATTGCATATGTGTGAGTACTGTGAACGTGCCGGCTTTAGTCAACCGACCTGTATGTTAGTAATGATAATTTGTATGGTGCCTTAATAGGTCAGCGGCAAGTTCGTGTGTGACATCTGTCAGTGTCACTTCATGACAAGCAAGAGGCTCATCGGACACAAGAAAGGTCACGCTAAACTATTTATTTGCAAAGAATGCGGACACACCACGTGCCATGCGTAAGTTTGAACTGTGGATATTTAATACGTTTATTAAGAGTAAGAAAAAAAAAGTTGTTACCCGCCCGTCTGTCAAGACCTTTTTTCTCAGTAACGCATCGAGGTATCAAGCTCAAATTAATATCAAATACTCAGGTCTGCAATCCTTTACAGCAGTGAAAGAATCAAACATCTGAGTCAACGCAATCAAAAGATACGGCCGTTTATGCCGCATATTTTAACGCTCGCGAGGGTATCAAAACCTATAGGGTACTTCCCGATGACCTAGAATCATGAAAATTGGCAAAAAAATGCCATGTTGCCCAAGTAATGGAAATCCGAAAACCGTAAATTTCTAGTTACATCACAAAAAAGCGATTATAAACATAATTTTGTTGCGCCTACTATTCAGTTCATACCTAAATTGAGTAAGTTCATATTATAATTATTGTACGGAACCTTCTGTGTGCGAGTGGGACTTGCACTTGGCTGTTTTTTATATAGGGTGACTGGTAATTAGTAAACGATACTTAGACACATGATTGTACTCATGATTACAACAACATCATGCAGTGTGAATGAGCTCACAGCGTGCAGAATGAATGAGCTCACAGCTTGAGTGTGAATGAGCTCACAGCGTGCAGTGTGAATGAGCTCACAGCGTGCACCGTGAATGAGCTCACAGCGTGCACTGTGAATGAGCTCACAGCGTGCACTGTGAATGAGCTTTTTAAATCGTCTTTATTGCACTTATAATTTTTTATTTCGATAGTTAAAGCTATATTAACGCGGATAAAGTATGTAATTTATACTTTTTTATTTTAGCACTCTAGCAGCCGAGCATTATAAATGGCACATTGGAAAGAAATTCTCCTGCGAGACTTGCGGGAAAGAATTTAAGTAAGTAAATATTTGCTTTGCAATAATTTTACTTCAGTCGTAAAATAGGTGAAGCTCGTTTGTCAAACATCAGAACAGTGAGATGATATATTGAGATTAGTGAGATGTACCGGTTTAGCTTATTTTCAGAGAGGTAGAGCATAGCGTTTATTCGCTCAAAGAGCAGCTCGACTGGGGAAGTTCCTCCACCTTACAGAATACCGCAGCCAAATAACTTTATGTTGTGTAAAGTTGTGTTCCTGCGCGTGAGTAAGTGAGCCAGAGCTCATAGGGGAGGGGGGAAAGGTCGGTAACGCGTGAGCGATGCTTCTTGTGTTGCAAGCGTCCATATGGCTATGACAACCGCTTACCATCAGGCGGGCCGTATGCTTGTTTATCGACTTACTTCATGTTATATTTCTCCCTTTCGTTCTAAATTTTAGAAATGCTTCGTTTCTTGTTTACATAAGTATTATACTTCTTCGGCTTATTGCATGTTTTGCCAATCTTTCTCGTGGGACTCAAGTCACTTTTTTGTGTACAGAAAAAATTCAAGTAAATACGGACACATTAAGGTGTGCCACCCGACCAGTGAACAGTTGGTGCGTTGTGAGATCTGCGGAGACTCATTCAATGGTCCCTTTGGACTCAAATATCATGATAATAGGTCACATAAAGAGGTAAACGACATCAGAAATAATGAGTGGCATATACTGTTTGGTTTTATTAATTCGTCTTTAAATATCTCATTCAGATGTACTCCCCGGAGTGTCTATGTTCTGGTTGCGACACTCAGTTCTACTGCTCGGACGCGTTTAAGGCGCATCGAGGAACCGACGGACTGTGCGACACGCTACACAAGTAAGGGACACCACACGTACATGACACACATATAACACTGTTTAATTGATACAATAATCGTGTGTCACCAGGTATTGTGTGCGCTGCGGTATGTCGTTTGAGACTGAACAACTGCTGAAGGAACATGAGATAGAGCAACGGAAACCAAAGAATGATTTTGATTGCGAAGTGGTTAGTAAAATGTCTGTAGATCAACTAAGAAACATTTTCGGTGAAGCTTAATAAAATATTTGTCGTGGTTATAAGAATAATTTTAGATTTTTAACCGACTTCAAAAAAGGAGGAGGTTCTCAATTCGGCTGTATTTTTTTTTTTTTTTTTATGTATGTTACCTCATAACTCCGTCATTTATTAACCGATTTGGAAAATTCTTTTTTTGTCTGTAAGGGTACACTTCCCGTTTGGTCCCATTGTCATCACATCAGGATTTGATTGCTTTTTAGTGTAGTTTGAAGTCGGTTTAAGTTTTTTGTAAAACAGTCCAATTATTCTATTGCAGTGCCACAAGAAATTCAAATTATTCTGGAAATTAAAAGCGCACCAGAGATGTCACTCCGCCACGTATCCTAATTACATGAAATTGTATAACGCGAGAAGTTCTATGAGAGATAAAGAGAAATATGGGAATGAGGCTATGATATGTGAAGTGTGCGGGAAGAAACTGAAGGTGAGATTCTTATAGATTCATCATCATCAGCCTATAATGTCCCACTGCTGAGCACAGGCCTCCTGCACACAAATGTGTGGGCGGGAATGGGCAGATACTGCACCACACGTGCCCACTGTGGATCAGTGGGGGTAGGCTAGTGGTCAACCTACTGTTGGAGTTGTCAAGCCGTCTAGGAGCCTCCAACTAGCTTATCGACTATCACAATTAAGTGATAACCGTGACCAACGGCTTTACGTGCCTTCGAAACACGGAAACGCTCGATTTGAAATACCACTAGGCGGTCACCCATCCAGGTACCGACCACGAAGGTGGTAGCTTAACTTGCCGATCGATTAAGAACGGCTTATCATGCTACACCACGAGCGCTTCCTTCTAGTAGAGTGCCATTGTTAAATATTTGAAAATAATTGTTAAAAAAGTCGGGCTGTCAAAAAATAATGGTAAATTGAATTGCTAGACCATTCCCAACAGATAAATCATAAATATAAACTATTAACAGAAATGGGTTCAGTATTGCTCTGGGATTGTAACTCAAGATCCCTTCAATGTTACACGAAGTTGTACCACAAATTCCTACATTTTTTTGACGATGACTTATTCAATTAAAACATTCTACGAATACCATTATTATTATTTGGGGTTAAGTGGCTATTTCAAGTCTTTCCAGAGCTTGTATCACTGCGACCAGACTAGATCTATTGTGATCGCCACGTTAATTAAATTTCACTGCCAAGACCTGCAGCTATAATAAACTTTACTTCAATTTTACTTCATCTGGGTGTAACAGGTGTTTCCCCAGATGAGTATTTCGTTTTATTTATTCGTATTTATTTTATTTATCAGGGTTTAGAAGCAGATTACTTACTGTATTTTCCACTATTTCAGAATACTGGTCTACTTAAAGTACATTACAGTTTGGTGCATTCAAGTGACAAGCCATTTAAATGTAACCTCTGTTCTAAAGCGTTCAAAACATCTTCTATATTGGTGGTAAGTTATACCCCAATTATTGATTTACGCCCGACACGAGTATACAATCTAACCTTTATTTTGCGATGGTGGATTGATTTGACACTAATGAGAAATGTAAGTAACCAAACCAGTAAACGATAGATCGATCATTGGTTTCGGGCTTTAATAAATTTCAATTTGGCAACATAACAGCCTAATTTTGTCGAAGATATTTTAAGTTCCAACATGACATTTGGTGAGATTTGTCGCCGTCGAGAGACCGATTGTGTCTGCTATTTCTTATACATGAAAGTATTTCAATATTTTAAAAAATGTATAGCTCTTGTAGGGGTGCAAAATCTAACCCTAACAATGTTTAGTCCCTAATAATTCCTGAGTGGGTCTGATTTCAAATACCATTGAATTTGACTTCTCTAGACATAAAACGAAAATTATATATTTATAGAATCATAAGAGAGTACACACGGGAGAGCGTCCGTTCCAATGCCAGATTTGCCCAAAAGCGTTCCAGAACCCACAAAACCTTAAACGACATAACGTTGTGAGTATGACCATACACTTTATGGTTTATTATCCATTAAATTAATTACTTAATGTTAAACATCAGTTACGTCGCGGGAAATTAGATTTTTTTCGAGTTTTTTTTTTTGGCTTCGTTGAACAATATGAATAGATATTTCAATGATTCGCGACCATAGTAGTTCATGTAGCATATTGTAAAATTGATACTTTTTGTTTAAGATTAACATCGAACAATTAACCCAAAGAAGCGTAATAACGTTGATTTTGCTTGCAATCTATTCCGCCAATTTCCTACCATCGACAATGCGCTCTGATTGGCTAAGACAAGGACACAAGCGCTCTGATTGGCCAAGTCAAGAACACACGATGCAGTGATTGGTTCTTACTGTTTAAAATCAGTGACAAATCACTGACTAGTTTCGGATTCGGATTGCTCGATATTACTACTCGAAGGGATTGTTCCTCGATGAAGGTGAATTATTTTTGTACATTTCCCAAAATAGGAAATTTTTACGGTTTTTAGAGAAACCTTGAGAAATGTTCAAATATGGCTCATAATATACAAAAAACATTCACCACAATATGCCAAATAAACTTGTACTGTCGCTAATAACTGAAATATCTATCCATATTGTTATACGAAGGTAAAAAATGATAAAATCACGCAAAAATACAAATTTCCCGCCTCGTAACTGATGTTTACCCTTAAAACAAAACGCTTTATTTGCCTTGCACTAAAAAGAATTAAATAATAATTGAAACAATATTCTCTGTCTATCCCGTAAGGGCCATAGTTTAAGAAATTTTTATAATTAAGTCTAATATTTTAATGAAAAAGCGTGGGCCGCTCTTTATATTGTAATTATATATTATTATAGTAAATGAATATGCTTAGAAATTCTGTAGGGTATCAAGAAAAGTACACTTACAAATCCTACATTATTCCTCCACTTACACTAACAACTCCTACATTATTAGCTAACTTACAGTAACAACTACATTGTGTACCTCCACTTACACTAACAACTCCTACATTATACCTCCACTTACACTAAGAACTCCTACATTATACCTCCACTTACACTAACAACTCCTACATTATACCTCCACTTACACTAACAACTCCTACATTATTAGCTCAACTTACAGTATCATCTACATTGTGTACCTCAACTGACACTAACAACTCCTACATTATACCTCCACTTACACTAACAACTCCTACATTATTAGCTCAACTTACAGTAACAACTACATTGTGTACCTCAACTGACACTAACAACTCCTACATTATACCTCCACTTACACTAACAACTCCTACATTATACCTCCACTTACACTAACAACTCCTAAATTATACCTCCACTTACACTAACAACTCCTACATTATACCTCCACTTACACTAACAACTCCTACATTATTAGCTCAACTTACAGTAACAACTACATTGTGTACCTCCACTTACACTAACAACTCCTACATTATACCTCCACTTACACTAACAACTCGTACATTATGTACCTCCACTTAACTATAGGTATTGTATTTCATTATGGCAGGTACACACAGGAGAGCGTCCACACTCATGTGACGTCTGTGGGAAGAACTTCCAAACTAAGGGTTGCGTGCAGACGCACATTAAAACAGTTCACATGAAGATACCCATGCCGCCGAGGATCCGGCGGAGGAACAAGAAAACTGAATGATTATAATTTAGATAATAGATTTTTCTTTAATCAATTTATCGCTGACCCCTTCCTAGGGGATTGCCAATGTGCTTCCAACCTTAAAGAGGACTTTTTCTTGTTGTGTTGAAGATAGGGATGGCTCAAAGATATGAGGATGAACTCCGCATCGCCGGCGAGCTGTGCGATGGTAGAAATGATGGCACCCCAGGTCGGACTATGCCGGAAGGACCCGGTTGGTTCCCCACAAGTCCAAAATAAGTTTTAGGGAATGGTTTCTGGCCCGTGGGGGTCCTCGCAGGCTAGGGCCCGGCTGGCAAACTTCACCTCGACTATATGGCCAGTCTGATCTGATGGCATCAGGTGAAAAAGATCTTGAGAACATTCTCCTTTATATAGACGGTAGAACACACAGAGCTTAGGTTAAGTTTTAAACCGCCGGAGAGTTCGGGATCGTCACCGATACGATCCCGCCTTTGCCCGTGGCTTTTTGGCTAGTTTGGCATTTTTCTCACATAGACATAGTATCTGGATATAATGTACTTATAAATAAATAATTTGTGAGATATTGTGTTGTTTTATTCTTGAGCTCGGAAGAATTAATAAAATCAAGACAATAAGCGCTGAAAATCGACCCGTTAACTTCACTGTAATATAATTCTGTTTAAAGAATTGTTAGGTTTCTTAACATTTTTGAGATTGAAATTATAAATTATTTAAATTACTAATAACAACTTTATATTAGGTCCTACAAAATTAAGTATGGTGGTTTTGATGAATGAACGTATAGTATAGGCATATTATAAGTCATATGTATGTGTAGTATACGAAAGAAAGTGAATGACTTAACAGCATGCAGTGTGAATGAGCTCACAGCGTGCACTATGAATGAACTCACAGCGTGCAGTGTGAATGAGCTCACAGCGTGCAGTGTGAATGAGCTCACAGTGTGCACTGTGAATGAACTCACAGCGTGCAGTGTGAATGAGCTCACAGCGTGCACTATGAATGAACTCACAGCGTGCAGTGTGAATGAGCTCACAGCGTGCAGTGTGAATGAGCTCACAGCGTGCACTATGAATGTACTCACAGCGTGCAGTGTGAATGAACTCACAGCGTGCAGTGTGAATGAGCTCACAGCGTGCAGTGTGAATGAGTTTACAGCGTGCAGTGTAAATGACCTCACAGCGTGCTGTGCGAATGACTTCTAGGTTTGGTTGGTAGCAATATTTATATAATAATATTTTGTAGGTATTGAAGTTCGGTTCAATTTCGGATATTTTGGTTTTTTCATTAACCGTACGGGGAAATAATTTCCTCATACTTTTTGCGTACTTAAATTATACAGCGTAGTTATTACTCAAAAGTACCGTAGGTAGGTATTTAATTTTGTTGGATTGGACCTTTATATAAATTTGGACATGGCCCGTCATTGGGGAGGCTGGTAAATCTCCTACCTTTCACGATTCACACCCACAAAATGTTCATGAAAGTCTAGAAATTATGGGTTTGTGAAATTTCCTAGCTCTTACTCATTTGTAATTTATAATAGACTTACACACAGATTACAGAATACTCAGATGTAATGTACGGGACAAGCACTGTGAGGCTCGTATTTAGCTATGTGTGCGTGAGAGCACTGTAGGAACACGTGTGACAGTGTGCGTTTAGGGATGCCAGGCTGCATTTAAGGCTGCCAGGCTGCGTGTAGGGCTGCCAGGATAATGAAGAAAAAACTCCCACGTTTTTTTATTGGATAGTTATTATCAACTTAAAACTATACTTTCAAATAAATAAATTCTGACAAGGCTTGTGATTTGAGAATGGATTAAGTCAATAAAAATATGACCAAATTACCAGCATTATACTAATAATCCATGTAAAAAAATAAAGAATTTGCCAAGTTCAATTAAGAAAAAAAAGAAATAAATACAGAGATGTCATCATTTATTAAAATAGAAATAGGTAACATACATTATAGTGGATTTCAAATAGCATGACTTCGGTGACACATGGTATTTTATTAGATTTCTCAATGGTTAATGTTCATTTCGATATAATAAAGGAATACTATACTATGATATCAGAGTAATCAAATGGAATTTCACAAGATATTGGTAAAAAGCCCTTGACCTTGACGACTCATCATATGTGAAATTGAGTTTAACAGCCTTTATTCTGCACTAACTTCTTAAAATATTGCCTTTTGTCACCTATAACTCTAGCATTCGTTTCTAATTTTGGTATATAATGAAATCTTATATTAGTATATATTTTTCTATTACTATTTTTATTAAGCTCAATAAAATGTATGTATGTTTAATAAAATGATATTTTATATTTTACTAGCTGACCTGACAAACGTTTTTCTGCCATATCGGCTCGACTTCGTTTGCGTGGTGCCCTACTCTATACCCTAACCTACTCTACTCCACTATTACGTTTTTTTTTTTTTATATTTTTCATGATAATTCGAATACATAATTTCGGCACCTTATACAAAAAAACATGTTTCATATTCAATATGTTTGAGTAAGCAATATTTAAAACTTATCTTCAATACCAAAAGCATTAGTGGTTGCTGAAATGTAACGCTGTGATAGACGGACAGACGGACGGAGTCACAACATAAGGATTCCTTTTTATTTTTTCGGTTCTATTCGGAAGCATTCAAAAAATGGCGTTTGGAATCAGGGTCATCATCAATTACCTATAAATTCTAATATTCAGCCCGTTCACATAAACTATAAGCGCCATTAATTTTTTCATATGGTACCAATAAATTTCTCTTGCCAATTTATTTTTGTTAAATCGATCGATCTTACAAGGTCCCATAATACCACGACTTCAAGGAAAATACTTTCGATGTAACCTAGCAACACCAACTGATTTTTGTTGAGGTTTTGTGTTCCTAGTGATCAGTGACAAATACACGAAAAAATAATACAAATAAGTGAAAATATCTATAATTACCTATGAAACGACATTCCGTCTTCCTTTTTTTGTTTTTGGGAACAATTTTTACAATATTTCAAAATGCAGGACGGCATAATTTTTAAGAACAATTTTGCCACTAGTGACGTACTTACAATACGAAGCCTTGTGTCGTACTGACTTAAGTTTGTATTTACTTTTGAATCTGTATTTGGTGTGTTGGCCTCACGCCCGTGTTCCGCGCGCTCGATCTGAAGTATTCTGTAATCTGTGGACTTACAGTGAGGAAAATTCGTGGTCGTAGAGGCAAATCGAATAAAAAAAAAACAATTTATTTTTATTTCACTAGGTAATAACTTATCAAAATCAAAGTCATTTATTCAGTTTAGGCCTTGGTAAGGCACTTATGAACGTTACATTGGTACATACAGTTGAATTTACCACCGGTTCGGAATACACTTAAACCACAGTAGATAGTTATATGTACCGTGCTTAAACTGAGAAGGCTCCGGCAAGAAACTCAGCAAGGCATTTTTTTTTGTGGAAGATCTTTTTATATCACAGCTTTATTTTTAAATACTTATACAGTATATTATGTCGCCGTAAGTTACTAATAGCCGTGATATAATCATATCCCTAGTGATATTATTATGTACCGGCCGATAGATATTTGAAAGCGGTTCATCACTATATCACTAGGATACGAACACGATCTCGGGGCAAAAATTTTCTCGGACATTTTGAGACAACTTGTAAAGTCACGATACACATAGACATTTCATTTCACTTCACTGGTGCACATGGATTGATCTCTATTGGATAAAATACCACCGATAATAAGCAATAAAACTAAAAATACACGAATATATAAAAATGAAGACGCAACGTCACTCTGCTAGTTCCCGCCAAAAAGTCCATGTCAACAAGTTTTACAACATCCTTGATGTCAACTTGTAATTTTCAGTTGTTGTCACTTTGTTTTTTATTTTGGTCTAATTCAAATTCATTTATTCAAATAGACCTTCGCAGGCACTTATGAAAAGTCCGACTCTAATACTCTAATACCGGTTCGGAAGGTTGCATTGCATTTGCATGCATAGTGACGTTAGATAGGTAAATGTTGCTAAAAATATGTAGCTATATTTGTCTAAATTGTTTAAAAAAGTCTGAAAAGTTTTAGCAGAACGTACTCTCTATCCTTATCTTTTTAGCTGTAGGTATTTGTTTTTATTGTTCCGTGGTAGTGGTAGGTATAGATATATGTAGATAGGTTGTCATTCATAACGGCCTTCTTCTTCTTCTTCTTCTTATTTTTAATTTTGGCAACCAAGCCCAAATTAGGGCTCATTTCTGCCAGTGTCGAGTTATATTATAATATCCAGTCACAAAATCACTTCACATTATAGTCCTCAGTCAGTCACCGTCCATAAAAGTCATGTTTTACTACAATGGTGGTCATTGTACTAAAACTCTTCACGGACATTTTGAGACAACTTGAAAAGTAACGATACACATAATTCATTTCATTTCACTTCACTGGTGCACATGGATGATCTTTATTGGGTAAAATACCACCAATAATACACAATAAAACTCAAAATACACAAATTATTGAAAATAAAAATGAAAATGCTACGTCACTCTGCAAGTTCCCGCCAAAAAGTCCTTCTTCTTCTTATTTTTAATTTTGGCAACCAAGCCCAAATTAGGGCTCATTTCTGCCAGTGTCGAGTTATATTATAGTTTCCAGTCACAATAAATCACTTCACATTATAGTCCTCAGTCAGTCAACGTCCATAAAAGTCATGTTTTACTACAATGGTGGTCATTGTACTAAAACTCTTCACGGACATTTTGAGACAACTTGAAAAGTCACGATACACATAATTCATTTAATTTCACTTCACTGGTGCACATCAATGATCTTTATTGGGTAAAATACCACCAAAAATACACAATAAAACTCAAATTACACAAATTTATGAAAATAAAAATGCTACGTCACTCTGCAAGTTCCCGCCAAAAAGTCCATAACGGCCTTCATCTTATTATGATTATATCTTTTTTTTTATACCACGAAGGTGGCAAACAAGCATACCCGCCTGATGTTAAGCAGTTACCGTAGCGTATGGACGCTTGCAACACCAGGGGTATCACTCGCGCGTTGCCGACCCATAAAAATGTCTTGCCGCATGTTTAGTTTAGTACTTATTCTGTGCTAACCTAAACCTTGTACGGACGCAAACATACCTTCTTAGAATTTAGAATAATAGTATGCCTATAAGTTTCGAATAGTTTATCTGACATCGGTATATCTACCTAACCTCACAGACGTGGTCGTCTTTACGTCTGGTCATATCATTCTATTCAATTCAAAATATTAGAATAGAACTAATTGGTAAGGTAACCTGTGAGGCCCCGACTTCAACTGTTTATATGCCCGAATGTTATTGACTACTTTTTATCCAGTGAACGTGGATGAAATCGCGGGGGACAGCTATTAATATAAACTAGAAACAAAGTACACGCGCAAAAAATAATCTATTCAATTGAAGCCATATATGGCTTCATTTGACCCCCGCGCTGTCAGTGTACTGAGTGACGTTATAGTGAGTGCAGCTCTCAGAAAAATAATAAATATGACGGTTTGTGCAGTAAAATTGTGTCATAATTCATCAGGGGAGAAAGATAGGAATTCTGATGTAACATTCCACAGGAACGCCACTAATTTTATTGCGTAATTCATCTAAAATAACAAAATCAAAAATAAAAATAATTCACTCAGATTTCGAGCAAAGTGTTGCCAGCTGTTTGTATGCTGAATTTGCGTAGTTTTACGTAATTGATACTGAATTTGTTATTATTAAAGTAATTGAGTCCGATACCTAGGCGACTAGCTGTCCCCCGCGGTTTCACCCGCTTCTTGGGATAAGTAGCCTATAATACTCGGGATATATAAAACAATAAAGCGGAAAAGTTTTTTGTTTGTTTGTTTAAATGGATTAATCTCACACACCTATGAAATTTAAATTCAATGATTGTTACCATATTTTTCTATTTGCATAAATTTACTTAATTAATTAACTAGCTTAATTTACAGACTTTATTGTGTTCATGATAATTACCTAAATACCTACATACTACTTAATCTTCTTTTTCTATACAACCTATCATATATAATTACCAATGAAAACTACAAATTGTACGATCATTCATAGCTCTGCACATTGTCTTGGTTTATGTTAAAATACCCGACATAAGTACTGTGAAACATAACCATTAAACTAGTAATAAATAAATAACAGGCCTGTGTCTATGATAAATATTCTAATGCGCAGAACTTTTTAAAATATTTAATAAATTGTATGAATACTTACTTCCAATTTCACTAGTAGGCGAAATCGGAAGGTTAATTTTACCGAAAAAAATCGTTTAGCTTGCAACATTACTCGTGCGCTTGTGTGCGTGTCAGCGAGTGTAATTATATGGTACTCCCGCACACATTGGTTGTCAAGTGGCTTACGTTTCGCGCGGATCTTTGTTCGATACTTCGATTCTAAGCGTAATAATTCAATGTACACCAATTAATCAAATTAACCTAAAATAGATAGAAAATAAATACCTATAACAACTCCATGGAAATGTTACAAAAAAGCTTTTTTTTATTTGCTGTATTATTAATTACATTGTATACATTGTATTTTCTTCTTCCTATTGCGAATCTTCGGCGGCTTGGGTATCTTCATGTGTACAGTTTGTTTGTGCACTTTGACGATATATGCCGTTTGGAAGCCTTTCCCGCAGACATCGCATGAGTGTGGACGTTGCCCTGTGTGGAGCTGCCATGGTAAAAGTATTGTATTTAAATTATGTTTACAAATAAAAATGTCGGTACATCGGACTTTCTGAGCATTAGGGCGGCCATAAACTTACAGTTTCTGTTCTGCTCTACCCAGAAAAGAATGAAACCAGGTTCATCACATACACGCCGGGCGCCGGGCTTTCTTAATTTGCGCTCGGTTGTACGTAAACTAGCGCTTCAAAAATATCGATACATTGAACAAATAAAAATGTATCGATATTTTTTCGACATCCCTACTTATACTCAGGCAAGATCGCCGGGCGGCTGCGAAGCCGGGTTGTAACAGAGCTGTGTGTTACGATATACGGAGCTATAGTATGTACGTATACCGCGACTCTTTCTTACCGGCGATGCTGGCCGGTTTTCTTCTGACCGGGCAATCTTGCCGATTCGGATCGGCAGGTGTGTGACGAGTGTAACATTTTGTATTGCATTCTTGCCTCCCGTTTTAATTTTTTTCTGTTCTATTCTTGGTAGAACAGAACAGAAACGGTAGGTGTGTGGCTGCTTTTATTCCGGGTTACCGGCGCTTCAGAGGGACAAAAATAGTAGAACAGTAAACATAATAGTGACTTTTTCGCCTAAATAGTGACAAAAAAGGATAGAGATATAGTGCGTTCGAATTGGAGTGATGTCGTTTTTAACAGTTTCAAAATGGGCATTTTTGTTTATGCGTTCGAATTGGAAAATTTCAACAATTTTGCAACTTCTGCCACAAACGATATTTCCCAAATCGAACGATTAGATACAAAAATGACATTTCCATGCTGATCGCCTGCTTGTCACTTGTCTCAACCTACCTTTTTCCTTCAGTTAATCATTAAACAAAGTTAATCTAACAAATTATTCTCTTGCCTGTTAGTATTTCTATAAAATTTTACAATAAAAATTAGAATTTTCACTTCCCGTATGAATTTTCCGAAACTTATCTGTCAGATTCAAAGATGTCAAAATATGATCACAAACGACCCTGCCTCGGAGGTGGGTTAAAATTTGCAGTTCACGATGTCGTTTTTAACTGTTTCCAAGCAAAACGAACGGTGAACGAAAACAGTTCAAAACGCCAATTTCGCCCACAACTTTCCAAATCGAACGCCAGTTGTGATCGTTTTTGGCATTTTTGACTGTTATTTTTGCTACCATACCCCAATTCGAACGCACCTATAGAATAAGTACCTACCTACCTATGCATCGAGCGATTGTACTAGAGTATGTGCAACGCTGCCTTTAAACTAACTGCGCGTTCATAGTTTGAACGACTAAATACATTTAATGAATGCCAATGAGGCTCATTGACATAACAAAATATTAACTTTTTGGTTACTACGGAGGACGTACATAACATTTCTGAGCATTTTTAACCGACTTCAAAAAAAGGAGGAGGTTCTCAATTCGGTTGTATGTTTTTTTTTTTTTTTTATGTTTGTTACCTCATAACTCCGTCATTTATGAACCGATTTGGAAAATTATTTTTTTGTCTGGAAGGGTACACTTCCCGTTTGGTCCCATTGTCATCAGATCAGGTTTTGATTACTTCTTAGTGAACTTTGAAGTCGGTTTAAGTTTTTTGTAAAACAGTCCAATTATGTTTTTTAAAACCATCAAATTAAAACGCTCGCTCCAAGGCTGCGTTCAGTAACAACGCCGTGTGATTGCCCGACGATCATGGCAGCGTTCAGTAACAGTTCAATAGTATGTGGTGCGATCGTCGGACGATCGCACCGGTCACAAGGTGTGTAGTTACTGAACACAGCCCTGCTTGGACTTTAAAAATAACGTCATACTTCGCCCACCCCGCGACTCTGGCCATCAGTCTGTTTGTTACACCGGCTTAACCACCGGTCGGATTTAAATGTAAATAAAATTCAATTACTTAATACTTTCCCGTAAGAACCTTCTCCAGAGTATTAGAAAACTAAAAAAAAAAGATGGACGAAATCGATAAAGTCCTCAACTTATGGCGTGACCAACAGAAACTGGAATTCATCTATACTAATAATAATAATAATAATAATTAATAATTATATTTTTGATTTTATACATTAATGTTATAAAAAAATAATTCTAAGGAATCAGAAAAATAAAGAGAATAATAATATTATAAAGAGGAAAGATTTGATTGTTTGTTTGTTTGCATTGAATAGGCTACGAAACTAATTAACCGATTTGAAAAATTCTTTCACTGTTGGGAAGCTACACTGTCCCCGAGTAACATAGGCTATAGTATATTTTCGAAAAAAATAGAGATCCTTAATAAAACTCCAATAATGTAACCCAAGGAGGAAAAAAAGGGTAGGGTAGGGTAAGGTACGGTAGGATAGGGTACAGTAGGGTATCACCACAGGGTAGGGTAGCACCACGCGAACGAAGTCGCGCAGGGCAGTTATTTTTATATATAGAGATTTCTAGTGCAGGGCTTTATAAAGCGTTTTTACTGTTATTTCTTAATTTAATGGATAATTAACTTAAAAGTGTATACTCACAATATTATGTTGTTTAAGGCTTCGTGCGCTCTGGAAGGCTTTTGGGCAACTCTGACATTGGAACGGGCGCCCTCCCGTGTGTATTCTCGTATGTGCCTATTAATGTTATAATTTTATATATAAAAAAAAAACTTAAACCGACTTCAAAGTACACTAAGAAGACTATTATTATTTTATTTTTCAATTATAACTTTTATAAGAAATAAATGATTAGTTGAGTTTATTGTGTTTTTATAATTTTATTAAATTGCTTCATTTTTTCGCACCTTCGGCTGCGCCTCGGCTCGGGTAGACATTTGTCTTTGTCGGAACTCTTTGCAATGACAAGCTTTCCGCACTCGTAATGAAATATATTATTTTTGTCTGGAAGGGTACACTTCCCGTTTGGTCCCATTGTCACCAGATCAGTTTTGATTACTTCTTAGTGTACTTTGAAGTCGGTTTAAGATTTTTGTAAAACAGTCCAATTATTTTAGTCCACGGAATGAAAAATCAAACTACATATAAAAGGGTACTAAGTAAACGATACAAAGGCACATGATTGTACTCATGATAACACACAAGTTTCCCAAAGTTGATTGTTATTAATTTACTTAGCACATGAGCCCATGAAGCGCTCGTGGTGTAGCATGATTAGCCGTTCTTGAAGAAAAGAAAATGTTCATAATTATAAATACTAATTCATCATCATCAGCCTATAATGTCCCACTGCTGAGAACAGGCCTCCTTTCACAAATGAGGGTGAAAGGGAATGGGCGATACTCCACCACGCGTGCCCACTGCGGATTGGTGGAGGTAGGCTAGTGGTCAACCTACTGGTGGAATTTTTCAAGCTGCCTAGGAGGCATCCAACTAACTTAACGACTATCACAATTTAGTGATAACCGGGACCAACGGCTTTTACGTGCCTTCCGAAGCACGGAAACGCTCGATTTGAAATACCACTAGGCGGTCACCCATCCAGGTACCGACCACGACAGACGTAGCTTAACTTTGCCGATCGATTAAGAACGGCTAATCATGCTACGCCACGAGCGCTTCAAATACTAATTACCTACCTTTAAATTGCTGGACATTTTGAATGACTTCGTGCAGTGTGGGCACGAGAACGGTCTCTCGTCCGAATGCATGTTGAGATGATGCCGCTGTAGACTGGACTTGGTCTATATAATCATAATCGTTAGACATTTTTTTTATACTATTTAGTCGGTAAACAAGCATACGGCCCGTCTGATGGTAAGCGGTTACCGTAGTCATATGGACGCTTGCAACACACGAAGCATCGCTCACGCGTTACCGACCTTTCCCCCCTCCCCTATGAGCTCTGGCTCGCTTACTCACGGAGGTACTTCCCTAGTCGAGCTGCTATTTGAGCGAATAAACGCTATGCTCTACCCCTCTTAAAAAATAAATATTATAATAATCATAAGAAGTCATAAACAGACAGAGATGTAAAATTCCTTTAGAGTAGTACCGAGCAATCAAATTCCGCAACTAGTGAGTGCTTTTGCACTGATTAATAACAGTACCGACCAATCACTGCATCCGAACCTTTTATTAATAAATAAGGTGTAAGTCAGTCTTGTAATACCTAGGTATTAAGATAGCCTCATCCCTTTTTTAATCGACTTCAAAAAAAGGAGGAGGTTCTCAATTCGTTTTTTTTATGTTTGTTACCTCATAACTCCGTCATTTATCAACCGATTTGGAAAATTCTTTTTTTATCTGGAAGGGTACACTTCCCGTTTGGTCCCATTGTCATCAGATCAGGATTTGATTACTTCTTAGTGTACTTTGAAGTCGGTTTAAGTTTTTTGTAAAACAGTCCAATTATGTTTATATGACATCGGAAAGTGACAGATATATTTTAAACCTAGGTATTACTATACTTGACTTAAACCTTATTTATTAATAAGAGGGTTAGTGTGCCCTTTCGGAACAACCGGAGAGATAGACAAACATTTATAAATTCATTCTATATTATGTATGTTGGAGAGTTAGATCGTTGATCGGACTCAGTTCGATTATGATATTATCGTGGTATAAGTGTTGGGTGAAACAGTAGCAACACTGATTTGACATTAACGTAAATTGACTTTTTGGCGGGAACTTGCAGTGACGTTGCATTTTCATTTTCATAAATTCTTGTATTTTGAGTTCTATTGCATATCATCGGTGGTATTTTATCCAATAAAGGTCAATCCATGTGCACCAGTGAAGTGAAATGAAATGAATTATGTGTATCGTGACATTAAAAGTTGTCTCAAAAAGTCCGTGAAATGTATTAGTACAATGACCACCATTTTACTAAAACATAACTCATAATGTTACGACAGTAAGAACACTCATTTGACTATAACGTGAATAACAGAGTTAATAAGGGTATGCGTATTGCTTTTGGGACAGTTAGTTTATCACAAGCGCTCGAGCTGTACACATCTCAGTGCAATCATTGTTACACCCGGTTCTGAAGCATAGGTGTACATGTGTGAAGTGAAGTTAAGTGATTATTTAATTGTAATATTACGACAATAAATAAACACATTGGGGCCATGAGGAGTTTGTTGCGTCGCTTCTTCTCCTCATACGGGACTTTTACGAAGCGATGGTATAACGTTGTTTTATTGCCTGCACTGCGCCCACCGAATCCTGATACCAGTGAACCCTAATCGCGGTGTTTGTATCGCTTGGCTGTCGCTGACGCCGTCATGTACAAAAAGTATAATATCAGTTATCCATAGTAAAAGCTCTGATTAATTTGAGATCAATTAGCTCTCTGTGTTCGAGAAATGTTCCAGGATATATCTGGAGGGTCCTAACCGGCACTTACCTTGGCGACCTTCCCGCACAGATTACATATGACGCCAAGTTTAGGACCGCTACTCTTGGGTCGCTTAGCTCGCTTGGAGTCGTACAACTTGCGGTTCCTGGCAAACGCCGGCTGGTGGTAACGTTGGTGCCATTTTAACGTACGGAAATTTGTACACACTTTTTGGCACTGTAATAACACAAATATAACAATCATCATCAGTCTAAAATGTCCTAGGCTCAACTAGTGGTCAACCTACTGTTGGAGTTTTCAACCCGCCTAGGAGACATCCAACTAGATCAACGACTATCACAATTAACTGACAACCAGAACCAACGGCTTTACAGGTCGGTTAACTAAAGCTGGCACGTTTAACACATTTACACGTTGCGCTTGTGTAGTGTCTGTGAAGAAGCACGCGGCATGACATCACACCGCACTGCATGCGCATCATGAAAAGACGATGAAAAGGATGTCCCTCTCTCTCTCGCGCGGTGATTGTTTTACTTTTGCTTCTGCTCATAAATATAGTCTTTTTTTTTGGATTCATCCATTAGAATTGACTAACTGATTAGATGCAATAATTAAATAATGTATTACATTATGTATACGTTTGTGTGAGTACTGTGAACGTGCCAGCTTTCGTGAACCGACCTGTACGTACCTTCCGAAGCACGGAAAACGCTCGATTTGAAATAACATTAGGCGGTCACCAATCCAGATACCGGCCTCTCCGGTATTTTTTTTATTTTACAAAATAAAATACGCAAGCATCACGCAAACGCATAAAAAACCAACAACTTGCAGTGGGACATTGGTGCCGATTCCGTTGTAAGTCGCACTAAACAAATTTTAGTCACATCAAACATTATTGAATAAGGATAGAACATATTTAAAGCTATCAAATTAGTATTTGCCGTCTTCATGGCGACAAAATTTATATTGAAAACAAGCATTAGACTAATTTGACAGGACTAAATTTATTCAATTATTTTCTTATGTTCTTTGTTAGAAAGAGATATAGTGAGATTAAATTTAGTATAGTTGTAAACAACAGAATCAACATCATTATAGGCCAGATGCTGATATATTACGATTATATATTGAGTTTTATACGTGTATTCAATAAATCTTTAGATTATTCAGTGCGCATGGTATGTATTCGACAATATTGCATACAATTTTGCAGTGACGATATTAGTGCTCTTTACCGCTGACGAATTCTATCATCATCAGCCTATAATGTCCCACTGCTGAGCACAGGCCTCCTTTCACAAATCAGGGTGAAAGGGAATGGGCAGATACTCCACCACGCGTGCCCACTGCGGATCGGTGGAGGTAGGCTAGTGGTCAACCTACTGTTGGAATTTTTCAAGCCGCCTAGGAGGCATCCAACTAGCTTAACGACTATCACAATTAAGTGATAACCGGGACCAACGGCTTTACGTGCCTTCCGAAGCACGGAAACGCTCGATTTGAAATACCACTAGGCGGTCACCCATCCAGGTACCGACCAAGACAGACGTAGCTTAACTTTGCCGATCGATTAAGAACGGCTAATTATGCTACACCACGAGCGCTTCGAATTCTATGATATCATCATAAATTTGATGTTTTTTTTTACTGTGTATACGACTGTTTGACCGCAATGTCACCATGGTAAATGATGATATGGCTGAAGGTGACCGCAAAGCCTAGAAGGAACTGGCACTCCAGTGCAGCTGTCGGAACACATCGATAGGTGCTTGGCGACTGTTCATCTTGATGGCGGTATCCAGCCAGGTGGGTACTACAAAAGTACTCTACCACCGTGCTATGGTTTCCTAACGATGTTTTCTTTCACCGAAAGCTCAAGCTCATGGTCATATTGAGAATTAGTATAGAACAAGGAATCAATATGATCAAAGTACTACACCGAAAATTACACATATATATTGCAATAATTTATAAAAATAAAGAATTTGCTATATCAATTAACAACAAAAAATATAGTGAGTTTCGTGAGAGTTCTCACGTCAACAGGTTGCACACAGCCTGAACTTACCACGTCACATTTATATTGACTCAGTAGTTTCCGTTGCTCTATCTCATGTTCCTTCAGCAGTTCCTCAGTCTCAAACGACATACCGCAGCGCACACAATACCTGATGACACACGATTATTGTATCAATTAAACAGTGTTATATGTGTGTCATGTACGTGTGGTGTCCCTTACTTGTGTAGCGTGTCGCACAGTCCGTCGGTTCCTCGATGCGCCTTAAACGCGTCCGAGCAGTAGAACTGAGTGTCGCAACCAGAACATAGACACTCCGGTGAGAACATCTAAATGAGATATTTCAAGCCAAATTAATAAAACCAAACAGCACATGTTCTTGTGTTCATTATTTCTTTCTAATTATCGTTTACCTCTTTATGTGTCTTATTATCATGTAACTTGAGTCCCGCGAGTCCACTGAATGAGCCTCCACAGATCTCACAACGCACCAGCTGTTTACTGGTCGGGTGGCAAATCTTCATGTGTTGGTATTTACTTGAACTTTTTCTGTACACAAACAAAGTGACTTGAGTGCGACGACAAAGATTTACTCTTATTAGTCATATAAGATCAACGATCGATGTAAATTTTAGCCGGCTTACTATGACTTTTGTATTTGTAACGCTACCTCCCGGAGACCCGGACTATAGCTAAACGTATGAATATGACGAACTTTCGAACCCTTTTAACAAGTTATACAATGACCTACAATTTTCGAGGCATAACAGTAAAATTTAAAAATGACCCAATCTATCAATATTTAGCAAACATTTCTTCCAGCACTTTCCGAAAGGGCCCAAATTGAATGATATCATTTTCTATATGATGAAAATGATTGTTCAGATGGTTAATTACCGAAAGCTCATTTTGGCCACGGCCTTCGACGTCACTGTTGTTTAGACATAATTTACCAGCTAAGGTTTAATATTGATATTGTGGAATGCAAATAAAGAATATGAATACTTACCGGAATTCTTTTCCACAACAGTCACAGGAGTAAGTTTTTCCTTTGTGCCATTTATAATGTTCAACTGCTGCTACTCTACAATGAAAAGTATGTGGTTTAAATGTTGAAGTATGTTTCTATTTTGGATACTAAAGAATCGATAGGAAATTTTTAAATACCCGCTAAGGTAACCTTTATATGAAGGTGGTGTAGCAGCGGTTCGGTTCATGACGTCTTTTCAGACAACAGACTTCAAAACCGAGTTTGGGGTACGATAAGGTTGTTCTTTGTCACCGCTATTATTTAAATTGTTGCCGAAAACATAATGCATTTTGGTCTGGAAGTAATCCCTCCAGAACAAAAACAGCAATAGGACGTGCCTTGCCGTTTGGGTACGGAACTTTAATAATAAAGAAAACTCATTTATGTAAACACAAATAAAACATAAATAGTTTAACACTTACCCATTCTTCGTAGTGTGTCCGCATTCTTTGCAAGTAAATACTTTACGGTGGCGCATTCGGTGATTACTCAACGCTTCCCTTGTCGAGAAGTGACACTGACAGATTTCACACACGAACTTGCCGCTGGACTGAGAAATGTTTATAATTAACGTCTTATCCAGATAATTGCCAATACGCGCGGCGGCCAGTAATTAAATGACCTATACAATCTCCGGAAAATTATTAAAATACTCATTGGATGGACATGGACGGACATCGATCTTTTGAACAAATTGTTGGGAACAAACTAAAAGAGGAATACAATACCTATTATGACCAACTATTTATGTATTGTAAAGTCTTATCAGTTGACCAAAAAGTTAATTTTGCGATTGTAATGGAACATTACCACAACATCCAGACACTGCCATTGGTTGACCATAAAATACATACACGAAAAGAAACAAACAAAAAAATCATAGAAGTTCGTTGATTCGTTCGTGGAACAAGGTTGTGTAGCTTATTACCATCAATTCTTAATAAACTTGCTAGAGATTTGTTGCATCACACAACAAAAAAACATGTGAACCATAAATTAAAAAATATACATTTATCCATACTATAATTATATACTATATACTATAATTTTTCAAAGAATATTATTAATATTCTACCAATATATCACACAAGCACTACATAACATTAGCACTTACTTGGCCGAATGGCTTGAGCGAAGGCGAATGTGCAGTACCTGCACAAACCCAAAAGGTTTTTAGGTACTAAGTTACAAAATATGTATGAAAATAAGTAAATAAATAAAATAAAATAAATAATTCCTTTTGAGGTCGAGACCGTGGAACCATGGGGATTCGAAGCTCGCGATTTGCTCGCACTTTATCATCAAAATTGATAGCCGGAAAGAGCATTTTCTCCCTACTAGGACCCAGCAGCGGTAGATACGAGACATTTTTCTACATATAAATTGTTAATTTTATTTACTTTTCTTACATTATATTCGGGCAAGGTTGACATTTACTATGGAAAGTTAAAAAAAAAATTGAGAATTCACTATTGGTCCCATAGTAAAAGCTATTCAGCATGACTAACCCAACCTAGGTTTCGAAAATATGCCATCTCGAAATCTCCACCTGTTATAATGAGTTAGGATAATCCTATTTTCTATTTTGCCACAAAATGTATTCAATACCTTTAATATATAATATATAAACACACAGCATCTAACAAATATTAATGTTATTTTTAATATTGATTTGATACTTACATCATCATGTAGCACCATGTGATTCTTATATGGTAATTCCGCAACGAATCCTTTAAAGCAAATGTTGCATTTGAACTGTCCTTTTTTATAATTATCAGACTCCTTTCTATCATTAATTTCCTTAATTTGTTCCTCTTTACTTTGGTATCTTACCTCTATGTTATATTTTGCAAAGGTCTCAGCGGTAATCTTATGCTTATCAATATATCGTTCTTTTAATTTTCCATTGATATTTTTACAGCGTATCTTATTTGGTACAAATTTTTCCGCGTTGATATTTTGGTCTGGTAAAGGAATATCTTCTTCCAAGTTTAAGGTTTCGTATATTCCATCATACAGGATTTCAAAGACGAATAGTTCATCTTGAGATACTTCTATTTTTGATTCGTCATTTTGAAGCAAACAAGGAATTTCTGCATTTATATCTACACTGTCAATATCAGAATGTATATCTAATATTGATTTATTTGTATTATCTTGTACTATGTCCTGATGTAAATGATCTTTACCTACTTGAGACGGTAGCTCTTCATTTTCAGTTTTAAGTATTGGATTGGACTTTGATTTCGTGGTTTCATTAGTATATTTTAGTATATCTTCATCTAATATTTTCAGTAATTCAGTACTTGTCTCACTAGAATACTGTATATGATTAATAATTTCAGACAACTGATGCATTTGATGGTCTCTAATGTAATTTATATCTTCACTTGCCTCAAAATCTATGTTAACGTTAAAGTCTTTTAATAAACATTTTTCAATATCAAAGTGATTGTTTAGTAGTCTTGTAATATAATTATCTTTATATGTTATCGCATAGTCATGATCTTCAATCAGTGATTTGGCTTTAACATTAACATTTATTTTGTTTTCACTAACTGAACAATCAGATTCTGCTGTTAAAGCAGAATCTATAGAATCATCAGAATCTGAATATGTATCGGAATAGTTTTGTTCAGGAGTATCATCTACACATCTAATATGTTCTAATTCAGATTGTATCAAGTATGTAGGTCCGTCTTTTATTTTTATATGTTCTGTAGTAAGCTGGAACAAATATTCTACTTTTATCTAATGTACGAATATTATAAATTACCTAATTGTAGCCATATTACCATAGTAGGAAGTCTTTCGATAATTAGACTGGGAAGAGTATTGACTATTAATTAACGGTGAAAACCTGTCGCAATGAAGATTCGCAGACGACTTGATAATCCTGTCGCAATCGAAAGAAGCACCGCAGACAATGCTTAATAAATCTAGATAATACAAGCCGCATAGTGGGGCTAATCATGAA